>JANCRC010000014.1:18465833-19854166 GCA_024362995.1 Heteromeles arbutifolia
TCAGGGCTAGGTGGATTAGATTCTTGCTGGTTCCTCTGCCTTCTTCTCAAAATTGTCGTCAAATTCCAAAATATTCTTTTGAACAGGTTGAGAGCTTCGAGTCATAAACTAGTACCTAAAAACAAGAAACAAACAAAGTCAGAAACTTAAACAAACTAAAAGTAAACAGAAAGAAAAAAAATCCAAGGGATGAGCAAAGTTGCTAATCCCCGGCAACGGCGCCAAAAATTTGATGCGAAATATATAAGCACACAAATTTAACCCTCTTGTTGACAATTGTAGTATAGATGCAAGTAGGGATCGTTCTAGACCGGGGATTAGGAGGGCTTGCTAAAACCTCAAAACTGACTCAAAATCATTAAAACAAAGTTTAAAACACTAAACTAGACTCAAAGAATGCAAAACTAGACTCTAAGACACTAAAACAACTCAAAAGACTCAAAACAGCACAAAAACACTCAAAACTGCCTAAAAACACAAACTGGGCAGTTTTAGACTCTAAACACTACTTTGGACGAAAATAGATTTTAACTTGACTCAAAACACTCAAACACACAAACTAAATCAATTTCTAACTAATATGACTCAACAAAGTAAAAGGGGATTGGGTTTTGACGAATTTGAAAACAAAACAAACAGATTGTAAACTAAAACAGATTTTGGACGAATTTGGTAAAACTTATGGATGATGGGCTAGCTAGAGGATTCTTCTCCACACATGACACACTTGCACATAAACCAATTTTCAGTTGTTCTTTCGATAAATCATGAAACTCAACACCCCAGGTTAATTAGGTCCGCTTAAATTAACCTTCAAGTTCTCCTTAAGTTATTGAATTGGATGGGAAAGCGCATACAACAATTCAAAGCATTCTCTAAAAGTCCTTTACGTGAACAGCACAATAAAGATACAATCACAGATCATTAAGCATCATGAGAACTATAAGTATTGACGAGGCATTCGTTACTATGATGAGCATGAAACTCCTGCCAAGAATTCATTTAACGCGATCGTTTATAAGCGACCTCCACTACTTGTGAATATAAGTTTGGAACTATTAGGTGAAACTCCCTTATATTCTAGCATCATATTCATGCATGCAAATTAAGTGTGCACTCTTAATAAACATACACAAATAAGTTATCAATCAAGCAGTTAAACAAATTGAATTCACAACTTATGAAATCACAACTGAAGGTAATCAATTCATATTGCAAGTATGTTCATGGCTTTGAATCTTCCCCTAGCCAAAAGGGATTTAGTTCCTGATGTGAGAATTACTTGACACTCAAATTAAAACCCTATCGACGTAGTATATGAAAGTAGGGATCGTTTAAGGCCGGGGATTAGAAGGGATGCTAATCTATACAAATTAAACTCTAAAACACTAAAACTGGACTCTAGACAATGAAAACAGGTACTATGGATCAATCTGAACGAATTTTAACTCTAGACAACCTAACTTGACTCAAATAACACAAAACAAACTTAAAACAACAAATAAAACTCAACTAGGCAGATTCTAGACACTAGAGACTCAAAACAGGCTAAATAGACTCAAAACAAGAAAACTAACTTAAACAGACTCAAAACAGGTTCTAAGGGGTGAATTGGATGACTTTTGGACTAGTTAGACTCAAAACACTAAAAGGAGACAGATTTGGACGAATTTAAACAAACTAAGACTCAATTAAGAACTAGGGGGGTTTTTTGGACGAATTAAGCAAACAAAGTAAATTGAAAGAGATAAAGGTGAATTCAGGGGTGAAAACTAGTTAGAGGGTTCTTCTCCACACATGAACATATGTATACGAATTGATTTCCAGTTATTCTTCCGATAAACCATGAATGACAATGCTTTGAATTAATTGTATTGAACTAATTAATTCCCAGATTTCCCTAAGTTCATTGAATTGAATGGATAACGCAACACAACCAAATTATTCTTATCAAGTTCCCTAACTATGGAAGACGCATGATAGAGATACATATCAAAGATCATTAAGTTCCATGGAAATCATAAACATTGACAAGGCATTCATAACTATTGACAAGGCATTCATAACTATGGAATACGCATGTTACTCTTGCCTAGGATTTACTTAACACAATTGTGACTAGCAATCTTTACTACTTGTGAATATAAGTTCCTAACGATGAGGTGAAATTCCCTTATATCCTAGCGTCAAATTCATGCATGTAAACTAAGTAGGCCTCCTTAATCAACACACAAGAACAAGTTCTTCATAAAACAGATAAGTAAATCACATTCATAATTTATGAAACAATAACTGAAGGTAATCAATTCATATCAAACATATGTCCATGGCTTTGAATCCACCTCTAACTAAAACGAAATTAGTTCCACATGTTCAACATAATTGAAAAACAAATTAAATTAAACATAGAAACGAAACAAGAGAAGAAAGAACTCCTCCTTCTCCAATGGAAGCCACGGCAAGGCCTTGTCTTCCCTTCTCTTCTCTGCGGCGAAGTATGAATTTCTGAAGGTGGGGTGGTGTAGAATTCGTATGGATGGGTATATGGGGTGCTGTCTGCGGCAAGGGGGGAGAAATATATATATATATATAGGCACCAAAAACCCTAGATGAATCAGATTAGGACTTCTAGAAAGCCAAATCCATCCAGAAATAGGTTCAAAACAATCAGATTTCTAATGGGAAAGGGCCTAAGGTGCGGCACAATAGGATAAGGGCAGGGAATGCCTTGCAAGGCAAGGAAAAAGGATTCTAGAAGGGAAGGAGACGCCAGATTTATAGGGTTCTAGAAAGAATGTGTTTTGTGGCAGATTTTGGGGTTTCTAGAAGAGTTTGGGGCGCCACTTTTGTAGGGGAATGGATAGGACTTCTAGAAATCAGGTAAGATAAGGTAAGATAAGATAAGGATTGGGTAAGATAAGATAAGATAAGGTTGTTTGGATAATGTTTTGGATAATTCTCCTTCTTTTGAGCTGATTCCTTATCTTCTTTATCTTCAATTTCTTTCTTCCATCTTCTTAGCTGATTTCAAGCCTTTATATCTCCAATTTCGTCCATCAACTTGCCTCCATGCTTGCACTACCCAATCTTGGCCCAAAAATGCTCTAGAATGCTCCAAATTGCTTATTTTTGCCATCTTGACACTTTGAACCTACAAATACACGAAAATAGCTTAAAATACAAAATTAACTAAGAACTAACAACGTAAATGCATGAAAACAAGCTAACTAAGTTGCATAAATATGCTCCTATCAGTTCCTCATAATCGCAGAACAAAGAATAACAAGTTTATACATTGAAAACAAAAGAAAGAAAACACCTAAACGCTCCAGCAATCCTAACTTGAATGGCAGGCGCATCCAAGGGCTTTCCTCCTTCCTCTTTGCTGCAGCACAAGGGTTGTTGGTGAGTTTTTTTGGGATTATGAATGGTGTAGAAGGCTGGGTTTATGGCTAGGATGGATGTATGGTGCGGCAGGGAGTGTTTTTGGTCAGAAATTATGGAGAATGGTGAAGGATAGGTGCGGCTAGGGTTGGGGAAGGAATTCTGGCGAGACAGGTTGTGTGAATGGATCATTTGTGGCTTCAACAAGGAAGTTTATCTTAAAGGTTTTAGGGAAATTAAAACCCTAACTTATTTTGGTAATCAGAAATTAAGTCAAAAGCATCTAGAAAGAGGAAACAAAATCAGAAAACTAAGGAAAAGTGCCAGGGATGTGCGGCCAGGACTTTAAATTAAAAAGGAATGTGTTTTAGTGCAAGGAAACAGGAAATAACCCTCTCCCTTGCACGGCAAGGAAGAGGAAAGGGGTAAGGAGGTGCGGCAAGGGTTCTTAGGTGGTCTAGGTCCTTCAATTTGCGTCCTAGAATGCAAAGGAAGCCTTCAAAGTTGCTGGAATTTGGAAACTGATAGGAGCATATTTACATCACTTAGTTAGCTTGTTTCCTTGCATTTAGGTTGTTAGTTCTTAGTTATTTTAGTCTTTTAAGCCATTTTCGTGTGTTTTCAGGTTCTAAGGGCTAAAGGAGCAAGAAAGTGCATTTTGGTGCCTTTTGGAGCAGTTTTGGGCTTGGAATGGATTGCACATGCTTGGAGCTAAGTGAATGGACGAAATTGAAGATCAAATGAGCTTAGGATTGAATGAAGAATGAAGAGTTCAAAATTGGAAGCCAAAGTTTCTAAAGTTGGAAGTTTCTATTCTTGGAGGTTTCCATTCTTGAAAGTTTCTATTCTTGGCTTAGAGTTTCCTAATCCTTCCTCATCTATGTTCCAGCCATAAAAGGGTTTCAAAACATGTTAGGTTGCCTCATTACATGTTTCTAGAAGTGCTAGAACTTTTCCCTAACCTTGCCGCATATCTCCTTCCCTTTTCTTCCAAAATCTGCCACATAATTGCCTTTCCCTTTCTCTTCACAATCTTGCCGCACAAGGGATCCTCTTCTTACCTATTTTCTGACCCAAAATTACATTCCCTTTTGTTTCAATTCTTGCCACACAAGGGGAGAGGATTCTTACCTATTTTGTGCCTCAAAACACATTCCTGAATCTGTCCTACACAATTCTGCCGAATTTCCTTTCCTATTCTCTTTAATTCCTGCACCTTACTTGCCTATTTTCTGTCATAAAACACCTTCCCCTTTAGTACCTAGCCTTGCTGCACAAGGGGAGGCCTCTCTTTCCTATTTTCTGACCTTTAAACACATTCCTTTTTTCTCCTATACAATTCTGCCGAATTTCACATTCCTATTTCTCTTTGATTTTCTGATTCTTTCTTACCTATTAAATTGTGAGACAAATTAGCTAAGTTATGAACCTTTCCTATTATTTTCTGATTGCCTTTCAACCCTAGCCCTATAAATAAAGCCATCCCCACCATTTAGGCTCTCTCTCTCTCTGAACAGATTCTCTACACACTTTCTGACGAAAATCCACCTTCCATCCACCTATCTACCTATCCATCCTCTACCACCCAACACCATTCATAACCCCCAAAACTCACCACCAACCCTTGTGCCGCAGCAAAGAGGAAGGAGGAGAGCCCTTGGACGTGCTTGCCATTCAAGTTAGGATTGCTGGAACGTTTAGGTGTAATCTTTCTTTTGTTTTCAATGTTTCAATTCAATAATCTTTGTTCTGTGAGTATGAGGAACTAAACCCCTCTTAGCTAGGGGGGGGATTCGAAACCATGATTATACTTGCAATATGATTTGATTACATCCAGTTGTGATTCATAAGTTGTGAATTCAATTTACTTATCTGTTCATATTATAACTGATTTGTGTGTGTTGATTGAGGTGGCCAACTTAATTTGCATGCATGAATTTGATGCTAGAATATAAGGGAGTTTCACCTAATCGTTATGAACTTATATTCACAAGTAGTGAAGGTTGCTAGTCACGATCGCGTTAAGTAAATTCTTGGCATAAGTATCATGCAATTCATAGTTACAAGTGCCTCGTCAATGCTTATGATTTTCATAGAACTTAATGATCTTTGCTTGTATCTCTATTATGCAATTCATGTAGGGAACTTGTGGGGAATGCTTTGGGTTGTCGTATGCAATCATCCAATTCAATAAAATTAGGAAAATCTGAGGGTTAATTAGTGCAATTCACGGTTAATCTGGGGCGTTGAGGATTCGTGGTTTATGGAAAGCAACTGGAAATCGTTTTGTATGCAAGTGTGTCATGTGTGGAGAAGAACCTCCTAGCTATCCCATCATCCATAGTTTTCACCCAATTTCGTGCAGATTTCATTAAGTACTTTAAGTTTCTTGTTTTGTTTTCAAATTCGTCAAAACCCAATCCCCCCTTTACTTGTTGAGTCATATTAGTTAGAAACTGTTTTAGTTTGTGTTTTTGAGTGTTTTGAGTCAAGTTAAAACTTGTTTAGAGTCCAAAACTGCCCAGTTTGTGTTTTTAGGCAGTTTTGAGTGTTTTAAAGTTGTTTTAGTGTCCTAGAGTTTAGTTTTGCATTCTTTGAGTCTAGATTAGTGTCTTTAACTTTCTTTTTATGTTTTTGAGTCAGTTTAGAGGTTTTAGCAAGCCCTCCTAATCCCCGGTCCAGAACGATCCCTACTTGCATCTATACTACAATTGTCAACAAGAGGGTTTAATTTGTGTGCTGTTTTACATCGCATCAAATTTTTGGCGCCGTTGCCGGGGATTAGCAACTTTGCTAATCCCTTGTTTCCTTTTCGTGTATTTTTTTTTTTTTTCTCTGTTTCTGTTTGTGTCTTTTACTTTTGATATTTGATTTAGTTTTATTTCTTTGATTTCAGGTACTAGAGGAGTAAGACATGGATTTTGCAAACATTCAAGCTCAATTGGCAAATCTTACTTCCCAATTGTCCTAGATTGCCGAAACAACCAAAATGCACACTGCTCAAACTCATCAACGTGCTCAATTCGCTGTGAATGAAGATGCTTGGGGTTATCAAGGCCATAACCAATCAAGGGACAACCTGTTTTCCAACGCTTACAATTCCGATTGGAGAGATTATTCAGATTATAGGAGGGGGGAACCTCAACAATTTCAACAAGGTGGATATTGGCAGCAAGATGAGGAGTTCTATTCAAGACCTATGCAGCCACCACAGCCTCCCCCACAACAATTCCAATCGAATTCAAGTATGTCTATGAATTATAATGAAATTCTTGATGAATTAATTTCTTTGACGCAGGGCTCACACCAAGAAGAATATTCGCAGCCATCTGAGGAGTTCTATCAATGGCCATACGCACCACCACAGCCTTCACCACAATCGTCCCAACCACATTCAGGTTCGTCCATGGATAATGATCAAATTATTCAATTACTAACCACTTTGGCACAGGGGCAGCAGAATCAAGACCAAAGGATGAGCGAATTGAAGAATCAAATGGGAGAGATCGTAGAATTCATGGGACAAATTCAAGAACAAAGTGCACTCTCCAACTCAACTATTGTAAATTCAAAGGAAGATTTTGAAATCGCCAAAGCTATCACTTAGGGAAGTGCTGTAGCGGTTGAAGCTGACCCAGAACTGTCCAAACACAGCCTGAACGTGGATGAATTGCTGTTGCTAGAAGAGGAGGAGGAGGCCACACCCACGGCAAGGGAAGAACAACCCTTGCCGCAGCCTCCTAGAGTCCCTAGGCCGTCCAACTCTGGTAATATTGTTCCAAACTCAACTCATTCTAATGTTATTCTTTTGAATGCACCTTTTCCTCCCAGGTTTTTAATTCCCAAGACAGATGAGAGTGAAAACGACATTGTGGAAGCCTTTCCAAAGGTGAAAAGTGATATCCCAATTCTTGGCACACCAAATCAAGTTCCGGATTGTGTTGAAGTGTTCAAAGAACCTTGTACATCAAGAAGAATAATTCAAGAGCAAGAAGTGGCTGGAGCATATGAAGAATGCATCAAAGAGGATGTTCATGAGACAACAAAGCCCAATGAAGTTGAATTTTATGACACAGGACAAGTCACAACCATCACATGCAATCTGGCCAAGGGCAAGGTTCTTGAAACATTCAACGATGTGGTGTTTGTAATTAAGTTCTTATCGGACAAAGCAAGTAAACCATCTTCTCCAATTTCAATTTTGTTTTCTACTAACTGGCTGATTTTGATGATTCAGGCACCCACACTAGAATTTCAACCATTGTCGGATCATTTCAAGTATCACCTTCCATTCAAAGATCAATTCCATGCCGTGGCCTCCAATGAAGCTTAATTGGAGGTATCGTCCAGCTGCATGACGTAAAAGCAAGCGCTTCTTGGGAGGCAACCCATGCATTCAACAAAGGAAGACCTAGGACTCACTCCAATTCCAGATTTGCGTTCCTAAACCCTTCTCTTTGTTATTGTTTCTATTCTGCCATGTTTAGTTTGTTGATTCATTGTTTGTTAGTTTGCTTGTTTTTGTGTGAGTTTATGCTTGAAACATTGAGGACAATGTTTGATTTAAGTGTGGGGGGGTAACAAAGTGTTTTTGATGCAAATTCGTGGGATTTTACCACCCATTACTTCAAAAGTTGTTCCCTGCTGTTTTGAAGTGTTTTTAAGCTGTTTTGGAGTGTTTTAGTATGTCTTGACATAAAAATCCGAAAATCTCATAAAAATTTGAAAAATTGTTTTGAAAAACCCAAAAAGAGTTGTTTTTGTGTTGTTTTGGTGTGTTTGTGTCTTAGGTACCTTCCAACACAATGATGAGGATTTGGTTTTTAATTACATGACTGTTAAAGAGAGTTATAAACATGGATGAAAGTTTGATATGTCTTTGGTTTATGCTTGGTTATGGTTATAATTTATGAATTCACACGCAATCATAAAGGAAAAATCAGTTTTTGTAACATGCTTGAAGGAAAGAACTCAAATTAACGCTACAACCTTGTGAGACTTGAGCCTAAAACGTTCTTTTGGAGAGTTAATATTCTGTGCATTCTTGTTTTCTAAAGTCGTTGCATGATCTCATTATTCTTTGCTTGGTTGCTACTTAGAAGGCGTTTCATCATTTAGTTCCAAACACTAGAACTCATGCCCATTCCATTCAAGGCATGACATTGATTTGCACAACACACGATCAAGATGAAGTTAATTAGTGAACCACCACAGCCAAATAGCCGAACCCCCTGTGTTATATGTTTTGTAGGTTTAAACCCGTTTGAGCCTTGTTTAGCCTATGTTCTTTGTTAACCCCATTATCCTTACCTAGCCTAGTTTAGGATTATCCATACCCTTGTTCTTAAAGGATAGTGAAGCATGACTTAGAATGAATTCCTTTTGATCTACATTATGCAGTAAATCAAGTGTGGGGGAAGGGATTTGTGTGTGTGTGTGTGTGCCAAAGTCTTTAATAAGGCACGGGTTTGAAAAAAAAAAAAGAAAAAGAAAAAGAAAAAGTTGTGAAAAGAGTGAAAAAGAGTTGAAATTTATGAGAAAAAAGTTCTAAAGTGTTGCTTGTTGAAGGAAAGGTCCAAAACATCAAATCTGGCCCTAAGAATGTGTAAATCTTCCCTTTTTGTTCAAAGTTAAATTTCTGCATTCCAAAGTGAATTATAAGTGTTGATTTCATTGCTTTGCTTGCTATTCTTTAAGAACCCTTGTTTTCCATATCCTTTCTTTCTTACCCAACACCCCCAAGCCCCGTTACAATCCTTTAACTTCGATCTTGGGTGTTGTGTGTTTCAATATGTGGAGTTTGGAATTGGTATGAGCATATGGTGTCACTGGTTCTCGCATCTAAGTAGTAGCATTCCATTCATGAGATCATATCTAAATATGCTTATTAACTCCAGAAAGTGCTTTCTTTGTTGCAACATATGTGAGTATTAGTTTTCATGTTTACATCAATCTTCTCACATATACCTAGTGTAGGGTGTGTAGTCAGAAAATTTGAGTGAAAATTGAGTGCATATCTAGTAAGGAATTGAGGGAATTCTCTAAGGCATGTTACTACATTCAAAATGTTGTTTTAATTGGTTAAATGTGAACTAGTAAGTGGTGACTATGATTAAGTATGTGCTCAAGGGTAAGGATGACTAAAATCTGTGTAAGTGATGATTTTTAATATGTCATGTGCATTGGAAATCCCTAAGGCAAATGTTGGAAGGTTTAGATTGAGTTTTGTTTCTTTTGTTTTGCTCGAGGACTAGCAAAAGCTAAGTGTGGGGGTATTTGATAGGAGCATATTTACATCACTTAGTTAGCTTGTTTCCTTGCATTTAGGTTGTTAGTTCTTAGTTATTTTAGTCTTTTAAGCCATTTTCGTGTGTTTTCAGGTTCTAAGGGCTAAAGGAGCAAGAAAGTGCATTTTGGTGCCTTTTGGAGCAGTTTTGGGCTTGGAATGGATTGCACATGCTTGGAGCTAAGTGAATGGACGAAATTGAAGATCAAATGAGCTTAGGATTGAATGAAGAATGAAGAGTTCAAAATTGGAAGCCAAAGTTTCTAAAGTTGGAAGTTTCTATTCTTGGAGGTTTCCATTCTTGAAAGTTTCTATTCTTGGCTTAGAGTTTCCTAATCCTTCCTCATCTATGTTCCAGCCATAAAAGGGTTTCAAAACATGTTAGGTTGCCTCATTACATGTTTCTAGAAGTGCTAGAACTTTTCCCTAACCTTGCCGCATATCTCCTTCCCTTTTCTTCCAAAATCTGCCACATAATTGCCTTTCCCTTTCTCTTCACAATCTTGCCGCACAAGGGATCCTCTTCTTACCTATTTTCTGACCCAAAATTACATTCCCTTTTGTTTCAATTCTTGCCACACAAGGGGAGAGGATTCTTACCTATTTTGTGCCTCAAAACACATTCCTGAATCTGTCCTACACAATTCTGCCGAATTTCCTTTCCTATTCTCTTTAATTCCTGCACCTTACTTGCCTATTTTCTGTCATAAAACACCTTCCCCTTTAGTACCTAGCCTTGCTGCACAAGGGGAGGCCTCTCTTTCCTATTTTCTGACCTTTAAACACATTCCTTTTTTCTCCTATACAATTCTGCCGAATTTCACATTCCTATTTCTCTTTGATTTTCTGATTCTTTCTTACCTATTAAATTGTGAGACAAATTAGCTAAGTTATGAACCTTTCCTATTATTTTCTGATTGCCTTTCAACCCTAGCCCTATAAATAAAGCCATCCCCACCATTTAGGCTCTCTCTCTCTCTGAACAGATTCTCTACACACTTTCTGACGAAAATCCACCTTCCATCCACCTATCTACCTATCCATCCTCTACCACCCAACACCATTCATAACCCCCAAAACTCACCACCAACCCTTGTGCCGCAGCAAAGAGGAAGGAGGAGAGCCCTTGGACGTGCTTGCCATTCAAGTTAGGATTGCTGGAACGTTTAGGTGTAATCTTTCTTTTGTTTTCAATGTTTCAATTCAATAATCTTTGTTCTGTGAGTATGAGGAACTAAACCCCTCTTAGCTAGGGGGGGGATTCGAAACCATGATTATACTTGCAATATGATTTGATTACATCCAGTTGTGATTCATAAGTTGTGAATTCAATTTACTTATCTGTTCATATTATAACTGATTTGTGTGTGTTGATTGAGGTGGCCAACTTAATTTGCATGCATGAATTTGATGCTAGAATATAAGGGAGTTTCACCTAATCGTTATGAACTTATATTCACAAGTAGTGAAGGTTGCTAGTCACGATCGCGTTAAGTAAATTCTTGGCATAAGTATCATGCAATTCATAGTTACAAGTGCCTCGTCAATGCTTATGATTTTCATAGAACTTAATGATCTTTGCTTGTATCTCTATTATGCAATTCATGTAGGGAACTTGTGGGGAATGCTTTGGGTTGTCGTATGCAATCATCCAATTCAATAAAATTAGGAAAATCTGAGGGTTAATTAGTGCAATTCACGGTTAATCTGGGGCGTTGAGGATTCGTGGTTTATGGAAAGCAACTGGAAATCGTTTTGTATGCAAGTGTGTCATGTGTGGAGAAGAACCTCCTAGCTATCCCATCATCCATAGTTTTCACCCAATTTCGTGCAGATTTCATTAAGTACTTTAAGTTTCTTGTTTTGTTTTCAAATTCGTCAAAACCCAATCCCCCCTTTACTTGTTGAGTCATATTAGTTAGAAACTGTTTTAGTTTGTGTTTTTGAGTGTTTTGAGTCAAGTTAAAACTTGTTTAGAGTCCAAAACTGCCCAGTTTGTGTTTTTAGGCAGTTTTGAGTGTTTTAAAGTTGTTTTAGTGTCCTAGAGTTTAGTTTTGCATTCTTTGAGTCTAGATTAGTGTCTTTAACTTTCTTTTTATGTTTTTGAGTCAGTTTAGAGGTTTTAGCAAGCCCTCCTAATCCCCGGTCCAGAACGATCCCTACTTGCATCTATACTACAATTGTCAACAAGAGGGTTTAATTTGTGTGCTGTTTTACATCGCATCAAATTTTTGGCGCCGTTGCCGGGGATTAGCAACTTTGCTAATCCCTTGTTTCCTTTTCGTGTATTTTTTTTTTTTTTCTCTGTTTCTGTTTGTGTCTTTTACTTTTGATATTTGATTTAGTTTTATTTCTTTGATTTCAGGTACTAGAGGAGTAAGACATGGATTTTGCAAACATTCAAGCTCAATTGGCAAATCTTACTTCCCAATTGTCCTAGATTGCCGAAACAACCAAAATGCACACTGCTCAAACTCATCAACGTGCTCAATTCGCTGTGAATGAAGATGCTTGGGGTTATCAAGGCCATAACCAATCAAGGGACAACCTGTTTTCCAACGCTTACAATTCCGATTGGAGAGATTATTCAGATTATAGGAGGGGGGAACCTCAACAATTTCAACAAGGTGGATATTGGCAGCAAGATGAGGAGTTCTATTCAAGACCTATGCAGCCACCACAGCCTCCCCCACAACAATTCCAATCGAATTCAAGTATGTCTATGAATTATAATGAAATTCTTGATGAATTAATTTCTTTGACGCAGGGCTCACACCAAGAAGAATATTCGCAGCCATCTGAGGAGTTCTATCAATGGCCATACGCACCACCACAGCCTTCACCACAATCGTCCCAACCACATTCAGGTTCGTCCATGGATAATGATCAAATTATTCAATTACTAACCACTTTGGCACAGGGGCAGCAGAATCAAGACCAAAGGATGAGCGAATTGAAGAATCAAATGGGAGAGATCGTAGAATTCATGGGACAAATTCAAGAACAAAGTGCACTCTCCAACTCAACTATTGTAAATTCAAAGGAAGATTTTGAAATCGCCAAAGCTATCACTTAGGGAAGTGCTGTAGCGGTTGAAGCTGACCCAGAACTGTCCAAACACAGCCTGAACGTGGATGAATTGCTGTTGCTAGAAGAGGAGGAGGAGGCCACACCCACGGCAAGGGAAGAACAACCCTTGCCGCAGCCTCCTAGAGTCCCTAGGCCGTCCAACTCTGGTAATATTGTTCCAAACTCAACTCATTCTAATGTTATTCTTTTGAATGCACCTTTTCCTCCCAGGTTTTTAATTCCCAAGACAGATGAGAGTGAAAACGACATTGTGGAAGCCTTTCCAAAGGTGAAAAGTGATATCCCAATTCTTGGCACACCAAATCAAGTTCCGGATTGTGTTGAAGTGTTCAAAGAACCTTGTACATCAAGAAGAATAATTCAAGAGCAAGAAGTGGCTGGAGCATATGAAGAATGCATCAAAGAGGATGTTCATGAGACAACAAAGCCCAATGAAGTTGAATTTTATGACACAGGACAAGTCACAACCATCACATGCAATCTGGCCAAGGGCAAGGTTCTTGAAACATTCAACGATGTGGTGTTTGTAATTAAGTTCTTATCGGACAAAGCAAGTAAACCATCTTCTCCAATTTCAATTTTGTTTTCTACTAACTGGCTGATTTTGATGATTCAGGCACCCACACTAGAATTTCAACCATTGTCGGATCATTTCAAGTATCACCTTCCATTCAAAGATCAATTCCATGCCGTGGCCTCCAATGAAGCTTAATTGGAGGTATCGTCCAGCTGCATGACGTAAAAGCAAGCGCTTCTTGGGAGGCAACCCATGCATTCAACAAAGGAAGACCTAGGACTCACTCCAATTCCAGATTTGCGTTCCTAAACCCTTCTCTTTGTTATTGTTTCTATTCTGCCATGTTTAGTTTGTTGATTCATTGTTTGTTAGTTTGCTTGTTTTTGTGTGAGTTTATGCTTGAAACATTGAGGACAATGTTTGATTTAAGTGTGGGGGGGTAACAAAGTGTTTTTGATGCAAATTCGTGGGATTTTACCACCCATTACTTCAAAAGTTGTTCCCTGCTGTTTTGAAGTGTTTTTAAGCTGTTTTGGAGTGTTTTAGTATGTCTTGACATAAAAATCCGAAAATCTCATAAAAATTTGAAAAATTGTTTTGAAAAACCCAAAAAGAGTTGTTTTTGTGTTGTTTTGGTGTGTTTGTGTCTTAGGTACCTTCCAACACAATGATGAGGATTTGGTTTTTAATTACATGACTGTTAAAGAGAGTTATAAACATGGATGAAAGTTTGATATGTCTTTGGTTTATGCTTGGTTATGGTTATAATTTATGAATTCACACGCAATCATAAAGGAAAAATCAGTTTTTGTAACATGCTTGAAGGAAAGAACTCAAATTAACGCTACAACCTTGTGAGACTTGAGCCTAAAACGTTCTTTTGGAGAGTTAATATTCTGTGCATTCTTGTTTTCTAAAGTCGTTGCATGATCTCATTATTCTTTGCTTGGTTGCTACTTAGAAGGCGTTTCATCATTTAGTTCCAAACACTAGAACTCATGCCCATTCCATTCAAGGCATGACATTGATTTGCACAACACACGATCAAGATGAAGTTAATTAGTGAACCACCACAGCCAAATAGCCGAACCCCCTGTGTTATATGTTTTGTAGGTTTAAACCCGTTTGAGCCTTGTTTAGCCTATGTTCTTTGTTAACCCCATTATCCTTACCTAGCCTAGTTTAGGATTATCCATACCCTTGTTCTTAAAGGATAGTGAAGCATGACTTAGAATGAATTCCTTTTGATCTACATTATGCAGTAAATCAAGTGTGGGGGAAGGGATTTGTGTGTGTGTGTGTGTGCCAAAGTCTTTAATAAGGCACGGGTTTGAAAAAAAAAAAAGAAAAAGAAAAAGAAAAAGTTGTGAAAAGAGTGAAAAAGAGTTGAAATTTATGAGAAAAAAGTTCTAAAGTGTTGCTTGTTGAAGGAAAGGTCCAAAACATCAAATCTGGCCCTAAGAATGTGTAAATCTTCCCTTTTTGTTCAAAGTTAAATTTCTGCATTCCAAAGTGAATTATAAGTGTTGATTTCATTGCTTTGCTTGCTATTCTTTAAGAACCCTTGTTTTCCATATCCTTTCTTTCTTACCCAACACCCCCAAGCCCCGTTACAATCCTTTAACTTCGATCTTGGGTGTTGTGTGTTTCAATATGTGGAGTTTGGAATTGGTATGAGCATATGGTGTCACTGGTTCTCGCATCTAAGTAGTAGCATTCCATTCATGAGATCATATCTAAATATGCTTATTAACTCCAGAAAGTGCTTTCTTTGTTGCAACATATGTGAGTATTAGTTTTCATGTTTACATCAATCTTCTCACATATACCTAGTGTAGGGTGTGTAGTCAGAAAATTTGAGTGAAAATTGAGTGCATATCTAGTAAGGAATTGAGGGAATTCTCTAAGGCATGTTACTACATTCAAAATGTTGTTTTAATTGGTTAAATGTGAACTAGTAAGTGGTGACTATGATTAAGTATGTGCTCAAGGGTAAGGATGACTAAAATCTGTGTAAGTGATGATTTTTAATATGTCATGTGCATTGGAAATCCCTAAGGCAAATGTTGGAAGGTTTAGATTGAGTTTTGTTTCTTTTGTTTTGCTCGAGGACTAGCAAAAGCTAAGTGTGGGGGTATTTGATAGGAGCATATTTACATCACTTAGTTAGCTTGTTTCCTTGCATTTAGGTTGTTAGTTCTTAGTTATTTTAGTCTTTTAAGCCATTTTCGTGTGTTTTCAGGTTCTAAGGGCTAAAGGAGCAAGAAAGTGCATTTTGGTGCCTTTTGGAGCAGTTTTGGGCTTGGAATGGATTGCACATGCTTGGAGCTAAGTGAATGGACGAAATTGAAGATCAAATGAGCTTAGGATTGAATGAAGAATGAAGAGTTCAAAATTGGAAGCCAAAGTTTCTAAAGTTGGAAGTTTCTATTCTTGGAGGTTTCCATTCTTGAAAGTTTCTATTCTTGGCTTAGAGTTTCCTAATCCTTCCTCATCTATGTTCCAGCCATAAAAGGGTTTCAAAACATGTTAGGTTGCCTCATTACATGTTTCTAGAAGTGCTAGAACTTTTCCCTAACCTTGCCGCATATCTCCTTCCCTTTTCTTCCAAAATCTGCCACATAATTGCCTTTCCCTTTCTCTTCACAATCTTGCCGCACAAGGGATCCTCTTCTTACCTATTTTCTGACCCAAAATTACATTCCCTTTTGTTTCAATTCTTGCCACACAAGGGGAGAGGATTCTTACCTATTTTGTGCCTCAAAACACATTCCTGAATCTGTCCTACACAATTCTGCCGAATTTCCTTTCCTATTCTCTTTAATTCCTGCACCTTACTTGCCTATTTTCTGTCATAAAACACCTTCCCCTTTAGTACCTAGCCTTGCTGCACAAGGGGAGGCCTCTCTTTCCTATTTTCTGACCTTTAAACACATTCCTTTTTTCTCCTATACAATTCTGCCGAATTTCACATTCCTATTTCTCTTTGATTTTCTGATTCTTTCTTACCTATTAAATTGTGAGACAAATTAGCTAAGTTATGAACCTTTCCTATTATTTTCTGATTGCCTTTCAACCCTAGCCCTATAAATAAAGCCATCCCCACCATTTAGGCTCTCTCTCTCTCTGAACAGATTCTCTACACACTTTCTGACGAAAATCCACCTTCCATCCACCTATCTACCTATCCATCCTCTACCACCCAACACCATTCATAACCCCCAAAACTCACCACCAACCCTTGTGCCGCAGCAAAGAGGAAGGAGGAGAGCCCTTGGACGTGCTTGCCATTCAAGTTAGGATTGCTGGAACGTTTAGGTGTAATCTTTCTTTTGTTTTCAATGTTTCAATTCAATAATCTTTGTTCTGTGAGTATGAGGAACTAAACCCCTCTTAGCTAGGGGGGGGATTCGAAACCATGATTATACTTGCAATATGATTTGATTACATCCAGTTGTGATTCATAAGTTGTGAATTCAATTTACTTATCTGTTCATATTATAACTGATTTGTGTGTGTTGATTGAGGTGGCCAACTTAATTTGCATGCATGAATTTGATGCTAGAATATAAGGGAGTTTCACCTAATCGTTATGAACTTATATTCACAAGTAGTGAAGGTTGCTAGTCACGATCGCGTTAAGTAAATTCTTGGCATAAGTATCATGCAATTCATAGTTACAAGTGCCTCGTCAATGCTTATGATTTTCATAGAACTTAATGATCTTTGCTTGTATCTCTATTATGCAATTCATGTAGGGAACTTGTGGGGAATGCTTTGGGTTGTCGTATGCAATCATCCAATTCAATAAAATTAGGAAAATCTGAGGGTTAATTAGTGCAATTCACGGTTAATCTGGGGCGTTGAGGATTCGTGGTTTATGGAAAGCAACTGGAAATCGTTTTGTATGCAAGTGTGTCATGTGTGGAGAAGAACCTCCTAGCTATCCCATCATCCATAGTTTTCACCCAATTTCGTGCAGATTTCATTAAGTACTTTAAGTTTCTTGTTTTGTTTTCAAATTCGTCAAAACCCAATCCCCCCTTTACTTGTTGAGTCATATTAGTTAGAAACTGTTTTAGTTTGTGTTTTTGAGTGTTTTGAGTCAAGTTAAAACTTGTTTAGAGTCCAAAACTGCCCAGTTTGTGTTTTTAGGCAGTTTTGAGTGTTTTAAAGTTGTTTTAGTGTCCTAGAGTTTAGTTTTGCATTCTTTGAGTCTAGATTAGTGTCTTTAACTTTCTTTTTATGTTTTTGAGTCAGTTTAGAGGTTTTAGCAAGCCCTCCTAATCCCCGGTCCAGAACGATCCCTACTTGCATCTATACTACAATTGTCAACAAGAGGGTTTAATTTGTGTGCTGTTTTACATCGCATCAGAAACATTAAGGATTAGGAAAGGCAAACCAAAATAGGAAACCTTGGCTTAACTTTCCTACTTCAAGTAGGAATCCTTGATTGAGTAGGAATCCTTATGTGAGTAGGAATCCTCATTCTTCTAGGAATCCATCTTCAATTAGGAATCCTTCGTTGATTAGGAATCCTTCTTTGATTAGGAATCCTTCTTTGATTAGGAATCCTTACATCTTCAAGTCTTCAATTTCGTCCATTCCTTTTGCTCCAAACATGTGATATCCATTCCAAGCCCAATTTTGCTCCAAAATGCTCCAAAATACATCTTCTTGCATATTTTGTCTTTAGGACCTAGAAACACACGAAAATGGCTTTAAACAGTAAAATAACTAAGAAAACACAACATAAATGCACAAGAACAAGCCAACTAAGTCGCATAAATATGCTCCTATCATGTATGGACGTATGAAAGGGTAAGAGATGGATTTAGGATGGATGTGGGTTGCGGCAAGGCTTGGAAGATGGCTGGAATTGTGTTTGGATGTGTAGAATGGTGGTCTGGAGTGCGGCAAAGGATTTCTGTGATGAATCGCTGCTTCTCTGCGGCAAAACCCTAAAACATGTATATATATAGGCACCTCAAAACCCTAGGGAAATCAGATTTGTACTTGGGCTTAACAGAAATTAAGGAATAAAGGCCTAGGATGCGGCATTTAATTTGGAAAAGGAATTGTGGTCCAATTAATTTCTGAAAAGGATTTGTAGAACCCAAATCCACAAGGAAAAGGGCCTAACAATCAGAATCCAAGAGGGAAAGGGCCTGAGAGGTGCAGCACAATAGGATAAGGGCAAGGGAATGCCTTGCAAGGCAAGGAAAAAGGATTCTAGAAGGAAAGGAGGCGCCAGATTTTTAGGGTTCTAGAAGGAATGTGTTTTGTGGCAGATTTTGGGGTTTCTAGAAGGATTTGGGGCGCCACTTTTGTAGGACAAAGAATAGGACTTCTAGAAAGTGTGTTTTGAGGCTGATTTCAAGCCTTTTTGTCTTCAAACTCGTCCAACAACTTGCCTCCATGCTTGCACTACCCAATCTTGGCTCAAAAATGCTCTAGAATGCTCCAAATTGCTTGTTTTTGCATACTTTGTCCTTAGAACCTGAAAACACACGAATTTGGCTTAAAAGAATAAATAACTAAGAACTAACAACGTAAAAGCACAAGAACAAGCTAACTAAGTCCCATAAATATGCTCCTATCAAATTCCCCCACACTTAGCTTTTGCTAGTCCTCGAGCAAAACAAAACAAAACAAACAAAACAAACACCAAACAAACTAGACCTTCCAACGTTCACCTCAGGGATTTCCAACACACATGACATATTCAAGATCATCATAACCATAGATTTTTGTCATCCCCACACTTTAGTACATACTTAATCACAGGCACCATTCATTAGCTCGCATTTAACCAATTAAAACAATGTTTTGAATGTAGTAACATGCCTTAGAGAATTCACTCAATTCCTCACTAGGTACACTCTTATTTTCACTCAGATTTTCTAACTACACTCCCTATTCTAGGTATATGTGAGAAGATTGATGTAAACATGAAAACGAACACTCACATATGTTTATAGCAAAGAAAGCAATTTCTGGAGTTATTAGGCATGTATAAATATGATCTCATGAATGGAATGCTACTACTTAGATGAGAGAACCAGGGACATGATGCGATGTAAAACAGCACACAAATTAAACCCTCTTTTTGACAATTGTAGTATATGTATAAGTAGGGATCGTTCTAGACCGGGGATTAGGAGGCATTGCTAAAACACTTGAAACTGACTCAAAAACGTAAAAACAAAGTTTAAAACACTAAACTAGACTCAAAGAATGCAAAACTAAACTCTACAACACTAAAACAACTCAAAAGACTCAAAACAGCACAAAAACACTCAAAACTGCCTAAAAACACAAACTGGGCAGTTTTGGACTCTAAACACTACTTTGGACGAAAATAGATTTTAACTTGACTCAAGACACTTAAAAACACAAATCAAAACAGATTTTAACTAATCTAACACTTCAAAATAAAGGGGGATTTGATTCTGACGAATTTGAAAACAAAACAAACAGATTGTAAACCAAAACAGATTTTGGACGAATTTGGATAAAATATGGATGATGGGCTAGCTAGAGGGTTCTTCTCCACACATGACACACTTGCAAATAAACCAATTTTCAGTTGTTCTTTCGATAAATCATAAAACTCAACACCCCAGGTTAATTAGGTCCGCTTAAATTAACCTTCAAGTTCTCCTTAAGTTATTGAATTGGATGGGAAAGCGCATACAACAATTCAAAGCATTCTCTAAAAGTCCTTTACGTGAACAGCACAATAAAGATACAATCACATATCATTAAGCATCATGAGAACTATAAGTATTGACGAGGCATTCGTTACTATGATGAGCATGAAACTCCTGCCAAGAATTCATTTAACGCGATCGTTTATAAGCGACCTCCACTACTTGTGAATATAAGTTTGTAACTATTAGGTGAAACTCCCTTATACTCTAGCATCATATTCATGCATGCAAACTAAGTGTCGACCCTCAATCAACATACAAGAATAAGTTATCCATCAAGCAGTTAAACAAATTGAATTCACAACTTATGAAATCACAACTGAAGGTAATCAATTCATATTGCAAATATGTTCATGGCTTTGAATCTTCCCCTAGCCAAAAGGGATTTAGTTCCTCATAATCGCAGAACAAAGAATAACAAGTTTATACATTGAAAACAAAAGAAAGAAAACACCTAAACGCTCCAGCGATCCAAACTGAACAGCAAGCACATTCAAGAACTTCCCTTCCCGTCCTTGATTGCGGCACAAGGTTTTGTGGTAGGTTTTGGGGATTATGGATGGTGTTGAAGGATGGGATTATGGTTAGGATGGATGTATGGTGCGGCAAGGGTTGTTTTAGGTCAGAAACTATGGAGAATGGTGAAGGATAGGTGCGGCAGAGAATGGGGAAGGATTTCTGGCGAGAATGGTTGTGTGGATTGATGTGAAATTAAATTGCACTCAAACTTAAACCCTATCAATGTAGTATGTGTAAGTAGGGATTGTTCTAGCCGGGGATTAGAAGGGATGCTAATCTACACAAATAAGACTCCAAAATACTAAACTAGACTCTATAAACTCAAAACAATAAAAACAGCAACAAACAATCAAAAAGACTCAATTCTAGACCTAACAAGTGATTTTGACGAAAATAGAATTTAAAAGACTCAAAAGACTGAAACAAAACAGGTTTTGACTCTAAAAACAAGTTTAAATGAAAGGGGGTTTGTTTTTGACGATTTTAAAACTTAAAACTAAAACTTTTCATAAAACACTTATAAAAACGAATTTTGTGAATTAAAAAGGGTGAAAGGCTAGTTAGAGGGTCCTTCTCCACACATGAACATATGCATATAAATCGATTTTGATGTGAAAATTAACTTGACACACAAATTAAACCCTATTGATGACAATTGTAGTAAAGATGCAAGTAGGGATCGTTCTAAACCGGGGATTAACTAGGGATGCTAATCAACACAAATAAGACTCAAAAACACTAAACTAGACTCTAATGACTCAAAACTAACTTAAAACACTAAAAACAGCAAGAAACAATAAAAAAGACTCAAATATAGACCTAACAAGTGATTTTGACGAAAATAGAACTTAAAAGACTCAAACAACTAAGAGAAAACAGGTTTTGACTCTAAAAACAAGTTTAAATGAAAGGGGGATTGTTTTTGACGAATTTAAAACTAGAACAGAAACTTTGCATAAAACACTTTATAAAAACGAATTTTGTGATTTGAAAAGGGTGAAAGGCTAGTTAGAGGGCCATTCTCCACACATGAACATATGCATATAAATCAATTTCCAGTTATTCTTTCAACAAACCATGAATGACAATGCCCCAAATTAATTGTGTAGAACTAATTAATCATCAGATTTCCCTAGACTCATTGAATTGGATGAAAAGCATACGACAACCCAAATCATTCTTTATTAAGCTCTCTAACTATGAAAAGCATGATAGAGACACAAAACAAAGATCATTAAGCTTTGTGAAAATCATAAGCATTGACAAGGCATTCGTGACTATGAAAAGCATGACATTCCTGCCAGGAATTCACTTAACGCGATCGTGACTAGCAACCTCCACTACTTGTAAATATAAGTTCATAACGATTAGGTGAAATTCCCTTATATTTTAGCATCAAATTCATGCATGCAAACTATGTATGCATCCTTAATCAACACACAAGAACAAGTTCTTAATAAAACAGTTAAGCAAACCACATTCACAATTCATGAAATCATAACTGGAGGAAATCAATTCATATAAAACATATGTCCATGGCTTTGAATTTGCCTCTAACTATAAAGAATTTAGTTCCTCATGTTCGCAATCAAACAAATATAAATAAAATTAAACATTGAAAACAAAGGATAGAAAACACCTAGAAAACGCTCCAGATTCCTTCCTTCCTTGCTTGCAAGTTGCGGCACAATGAGGATATGGCTGAATGGTAGTGCAGAGATGTGTTAATGAGAGATGGTGGGTTCAATGGTGCAGCAAATATGTGAATATATAGAGGGAGGGTGCGGCACAATTAGATGGTGTAGGAAAAGGATTACAAAATGTAGTTTGTGTAGGAAAATAAAACACAATCCTAAGGGGAAAGGGTTTATGTAATCCTAGCAGGAAATAGGACATCTAGAAGGCCAAAAACCAAAGGGAATTAGGATAAAGGTGCGGCTGGATCATGCATCTAGAAGGCTTGGGGCGCCACTTTCTTAGGGACTTCTAGAAAGAGTGTTATTTGGCTGATTTTGGGGTTTCTAGAAGGGAATAGGTGCGGCACCTTTATAGGAAGGGATAAGGTTCCTAGAAATCAGGTTTTAAGGTCTCCTAAATTGAAATTGAATCCCTTTTGCAGCAGGAATTAAGTTAGGAAAGGATTAGGATAGGATAGGATAAGGCATGGTAAGATAAGATAAGATAAGGTTTGGATAAGATAAGGATAAGATAAGGTAGTTTGGATAATGTTTTGGATAATTCTTCTTCTTTGTAGCTGATTCCTTATCTTCTTTGACTTGGATTTATTTCTTCAACTCTTTTGCACATTCCTAGCCTCTCTTGAACTTCAAATTCGTCCATCCATCTTGCTCCAATCTTGTGATATCCATTCTTGGCCCAAAACTGCTCTAAAATGCTCCAAATTGCATCCTTTTGCATACTTTGCTTCTAGGACCTACAAACACACGAAAATGACTTAAGACACTATAATAAGCAACAAATAACTAAGTAAATGCAAGAAAACACACTAACTAAGTCGCATAAATATGCTCCTATCAGATTTCCAGTTATTCTTTCGACAAACCATGAATGACAATGCCCCAAATTAATTGTGTAGAACTAATTAATTCTCAGATTTCCCTAGACTCATTGAATTGGATGAAAAGCATACGACAACCCAAATCATTCTTTATTAAGCTCCCTAACTATGAAAAGCATGATAGAGACACGAAACAAAGATCATTAAGCTTTATGAAAATCATAAGCATTGACAAGGCATTCGTGACTATGAAAAGCATGACACTCCTGCCAGGAATTTACCTAACGCGATCGTGACTAGCAGCCTCCACTACTTGTAAATATAAGTTTGTAACGATTAGGTGAAACTCCCTTATATTTTAGCATCAAATTCATGCATGCAAACTAAGTAGGCCTCCTTAATCAACACACAAGAACAAGTTCTTAATAAAACAGATAAGTAAACCACATTCACGATTCATGAAATCATAACTGGAGGAAATCAATTCATATAACATATGTCCATGGCTTTGAATTCACCTCTAACTATAAAGAAATTAGTTCCTCATGTTCGCAATCAAACAAATACAAATAAAATTAAACATTAAAAACAAAGGATAGAATACACCTAGAAAACGCTCCAGATTCCTTCCTTCCTTGCAAGGCTGCGGCACAATGAGTGTGTGGTGGATGGATGTAGGTGACTTATGGTAGAGGGTGGTGGTCTGAATGGTGCATAAAATATGTATATATAGGGAGAGGGTGCGGCACCAACATATAGTGTAGGAAAAGGATTACAAAATGTAGTTTGTGTAGGAAAATAAAATCACAATCCTAAGGGGAAAAGGTTTATGTAATCCTAGCAGGAAATAGGACATCTAGAAGGTCAAAAACCAAAGGGATTTAGGAGAAAGGTGCAGCTGGATCATGCATCTAGAAGGCTTGGGGCGTCACCTTTTTAGGGACTTCTAGAAAGGGTGTTATTTGGCTGATTTTGACACTTCTAGAAGGGGATAGGTGCAGCACCTTTGTAGGAGAGGATAAGGCTCCTAGAAATCAGGTTTTTATGTCTCCTAAACTGAAATTAAAACCCTATTACAACAGGAATTAAGTTAGGAAAGGATTAGGATAGGATAAGATAAGGTTTGGATAAGATAAGGTAGTTTTGGATAATGTTTTGGATAATTCTCCTTCTTTGTAGCTGATTCCTTATCTTCTTTGACTTGAATTTATTTCTCCAACTCTTTTGCACATTCCTAGCCTCTCTTGAACTTCAAATTCGTCCATCCATCTTGCTCCAATCTTGTGATATCCATTCCAAGCCCAAAACTGCTCTAAAATGCTCCAAATTGCATCTTTTTGCCAACTTTGCCAATTGGACCTAAAAACACACGAAAATAGCTTAAAACACTTAAATAAGTAGAAACTAACTAAGAAAATGCAAGGAAACATGCTAACTAAGTCGCATAAATATGCTCCTATCAAATTCCCCCACACTTAGCTTTTGCTAGTCCTCGAGCAAAACAAACAACAAAACAAAACCTAAACCTTCCAACGATCGCCTCAAGGATTTCCAACGAAACATAACATGTTAAAAATCATTACTTACATAGATTTTAGATATCCCTACTCTCGAACATACTTAATCACAGTCACCATTCACTAGTTCGCATTTAATCCATTAAAACAACATTTTGAATGTAGTAACATGCCTTGGAGAATCCCTCAATTCCTTACTAGATATGCACTCAATTTTCACTCAAATTTTCTGACTACACACCCTACACTAGTTATATGTGAGAAGATTGATGTAAACATGAAAACTAATACTCACCTATGTATATAACAAAGAAAGCAATTTCTGGAATTATTAATGCATATATATATATGATCTCATGAATGGAATGCTACTACTTAGACGCGAGAACCAGGGACACCATATGCTCATACCAATCCCAAACTCCACCTATTGAAACACATAACAATGAAGATTGAAATCAATGGGTTGTAATGGGGCTGAGGGTATTGGCTAACAAAGAAAGGTAAGGAAAACAAACGTTCTTAAGGCAATAGCAAGCAAAGTGATGAATATGACACTTAGAACTCCCTTTAGCATGCATAAATCAACTTTTAAACACAAAGGGAAGATTCAAGCAACAATTAGGGCCATATTCAATGTTTTGGACCCTTCCTTCAACAAACACTTGAGAACTCTTTTTCACATCTTTTCAACTCCTTTTTCATTCTTTTCACAACTTTTTCTTTTTTTTCTTTCTATTTTCCACGAATTTTTCTTCTTCTTTTTTTTCTTTTTCTTTTCTTTGCCGTGCCTCATTCAAGACTTTGGCACACCCACAACAAAACTCACTTCCCCCACACTTGTTTTCTGCCAAACAATGATAAAAAGGAATTCATATTGAGTCATGCGTTACTATGCTTCAAGAACAAAGGTATGGATGGTCCTAATCTAGGTTAGGTGAGGATAATGTGGGTTAACAAAGAACATAGGCTAAACAAGGCTCAACGGGGTTAAAACCTACAAAACACAATGAAATAGGGAGATACGGCAATTTGGCTATGGTGGTCACTACACAACTTCATCTTGAATATGTGTTATGCAAATCAATAACATGCTTAGAATGAATTGGGCATGAGTTCTAGTGTTTGGAACTAAATGATGAAACGCATTCTAAGTAGCAACCAAGCAAAGAATGATAAGATCATGCAACGACTTTAGAAAACAAAGAATGTCAAGATTAATAACTCTCCAAACAAAGTTTAGGCTCAAGTCTCTCAGGGTTGTAGCGTTAGTTTGAGTTTCTTCCTTCAAGCATGTTACAAAAACTGATTTTATCCTTTTTGTGATTACATGTGAATTCATGAATGTCAACTATAACCAAGCATAAACCAAAGAGCATATCAAATTTCAATCCATGTTTGTAACTTTCTTTAACAGTCATGCAATTAAAAACCAAATCCTCATCATTGTGTTGGAAGGTACCTAAGACACAAACAAACACACAAAAACGACTCTTTTTGTATTTTTCAAACTTTTTTCAATTTTTTTTTCAAATTTTCGGATTTTTCTTTCAAGACGCATAAAAACACTTCAAAACACACTAAAAACACTCAAAAACAGTGAAAAACAACTTAAGAAGTGATAGGTGATAAAAACCCACGAATTTTTCAATGAAAACACTTGTTTACCCCTCACACTAAAACCAAACATTGTCCTCAATGTTTCAAACATAGACACACACAAAAGCAAGCAAACAACACAACAAACAAACATGACAAATATGCAAAGTAAAAGCAATAAAGAGGAGGGTTTAGAAACGCAAATCTGGTCGAAGAGTTCCTAGGTCTTCTTTATTTGCATGGGTTGCCTCCCAAGAAGCGCTTGCTTTAACGTCTTCTAGCCGGACGAATCCTTCAAATGGTTCGGCAATGGAAATGATCTTTGAATGGAAGGTGATACTTGAAATGGTTCGGCAATGGTTTAAATTCTAGTGTTGGTACCTGAATCATTAACAACATATTAGTATAAAACAGAATTAAAATTCGGGGAGGTGGCTTACCTGTGTGCTCCGACGTGAACTCAAGGACAAACACCCCATCTTTGAAAGTTTCAGGAACTTTGCACTTGGCCAGATTTGGTGTTTTGAGAGTTGTGGCTTGTCCCGTGTCATAAAATTCAACATCTTTGGGCTTTTTTGTCTCATGAACGTCCTCTTTGATCCATTCTTGATATTCTCCAGCCACTTCTTTCTCTTGAATAATTCTTCTTGATGTACCAGGTTCTTTAAGAAATTCAACACATTCTGGAATTTGATTTGGTGCATCAAGAATTGGGATATCACTTTGCACCTTTGGGAAGGCTTTCACGATGTCCTTTTCACTTTCTTGATTGGATGGCCTAGAAACACTAGGGGTCTGCGGCAAAGGATGAGAGATGATTGGGTGTTGCGACAAGGCTTCTTCTAAGCTTATCTTGGCTGAATCTTCCTCCTTCTCTTTGAACAGCAGCTCTTTGTTCACTTCTAGGGTATGTTTGGATGTTTTTGGTTCAGCATCATCCTCCATACCACTTCCTAAAGTGATAGCTTCAGCGATTGCAACATCTCCCATTGGATTTACAATGTTTGAGTTGGAGAGTTTACATTGTTCTTGAATATGTGCCATGAACTCTACCATCTCTCCAAGTTGATTGTTCAATTCACCCCACTTTTTGGTTTGATTTTGCATATCCTACGCCATAGTAGTTAATAATTGAACAATTTGGTCATTATCCATGGACGAACCTGAACTTGGTTGGGCCGAATATGGTTGAGGCTGTGGTGGTTCATATGGCTTTTGATAGATCTCCTCAGATGGCTGCCAATACCCTTCTTGTCATGAGCCCTGCTTCAAAGAGGTTAGTACGTCACGAATTTCATCATAACTCATAGGCATACTTGAATTCGATTGGAATTGTTGTGGGGGAGGCTGTGGTGGCTGCATAGCTGCATAGGTCTTGAATAAAACTCCTCATATGGCTGCCAATATCCTTCTTGTTGAACCTCCTTAGCTTGATTTTGTGAACCCTGCGCCAAAGAATTTAATTCATCAAGAATTTGATCAAAATCTATTGACGAACCTGAGTTGGGTTGGGCATATTGTATATGAGGTTGTGGTGGCTGCACAGATCTTGAATAGAACTCCTCCTCTTGCTGCCAATATCCACCTTGTTGAATTTGTTGAGGTTCCTCCCACATATAATCTGAATAATCTCTCCAATCCGAATTGTAAGCGTTGGAAAACATGTTGTCCCTTGATTGGTTATGGCTTTGATAACCCCAAGCACCTCCGTTCGCAGTGAATTGAGGACGTTGATGAGTTTGACATCCTTGCCCATAGGGCACCCCAAATGTAGGGGCAGTGTACATTGTGGTTCTTTCGGCAATCTGGGACAATTGAGAAGTAAGATTCGCCAATTGAGCTTGAATGATTGCAATTGCCATGTTTAGTACCTGAAACAAAGAAAACAGAACAAAACAAAATCAAAAATTAAAACGTAAAAACAAAAACACAAACAGAAACACGGGGGATTAGCAAATTTGCTAATCCCCGGCAACGGCGCCAAAAATTTGATGTGAAATTAAATTGCACTCAAACTTAAACCCTATCAATGTAGTATGTGTAAGTAGGGATCGTTCTAGCCGGGGAATAGAAGGGATGCTAATCTACACAAATAACACTCCAAAATACTAAACTAGACTCTATAAACTCAAAACTGACTCAAAACAATAAAAACAGCAACAAACAATCAAAAAGACTCAATTCTAGACCTAACAAGTGATTTTGACGAAAATAGAATTTAAAAGACTCAAAAGACTAAAACAAAACAGGTTTTGACTCTAAAAACAAGTTTAAATGAAAGGGGGTTTGTTTTTGACGAATTTAAAACTTAAAACTAAAACTTTGCATAAAACACTTATAAAAACGAATTTTGTGAATTAAAAAGGGTGAAAGGCTAGTTAGAGGGTCCTTCTCCACACATGAACATATGCATATAAATCGATTTCCAGTTATTCTTTCGACAAACCATGAATGACAATGCCCCAAATTAATTGTGTAGAACTAATTAATTCTCAGATTTCCCTAGACTCATTGAATTGGATGAAAAGCATACGACAACCCAAATCATTCTTTATTAAGCTCCCTAACTATGAAAAGCATGATAGAGACACGAAACAAAGATCATTAAGCTTTGTGAAAATCATAAGCATTGACAAGGCATTCGTGACTATGAAAAGCATGACACTCCTGCCAGGAATTTACTTAACGCGATCGTGACTAGCAACCTCCACTACTTGTAAATATAAGTTTGTAACGATTAGGTGAAACTCCCTTATATTTTAGCATCAAATTCATGCATGCAAACTAAGTAGGCCTCCTTAATCAACACACAAGAACAAGTTCTTAATAAAACAGATAAGTAAACCACATTCACGATTCATGAAGTCATAACTGGAGGAAATCAATTCATATAAAACATATGTCCATGGCTTTGAATTCACCTCTAACTATAAAGAAATTAGTTCCTCATGTTCACAATCAAACAAATATAAATAAAATTAAACATTAAAAACAAAGGATAGAATACACCTAGAAAACGCTCCAGATTCCTTCCTTCATTGCAAGGCTGCGGCACAATGAGTGTGTGGTGGATGGATATAGGTGACTTATGGTAGAGGGTGGTGGTCTGAATGGTGCAGAAAATATGTATATATAGGGAGAGGGTGCGGCACCAACATATAGTGTAGGAAAAGGATTACAAAATGTAGTTTGTGTAGGAAAATAAAATCACAATCCTAAGGGGGAAAGGTTTATGTAATCCTAGCAGGAAATAGGACATCTAGAAGGTCCAAAACCAAAGGGATTTAGGAGAAAGGTGCAGCTGGATCATGCATCTAGAAGGCTTGGGGCGTCACCTTTTTAGGGACTTCTAGAAAGGGTGTTATTTGGCTTATTTTGACACTTCTAGAAGGGGATAGGTGCAGCACCTTTGTAGGAGAGGATAAGGTTCCTAGAAATCAGGTTTTTATGTCTCCTAAACTGAAATTAAAACCCTATTACAGCAGGAATTAAGTTAGGAAAGGATTAGGATAGGATAAGATAAGGTAAGATAAGATAAAGTTTGGATAAGATAAGGTAGTTTTGGATAATGTTTTGGATAATTCTCCTTCTTTGTAGCTGATTCCTTATCTTCTTTGACTTGAATTTATTTCTCCAACTCTTTTGCACATTCCTAGCCTCTCTTGAACTTCAAATTCGTCCATCCGTCTTGCTCCAATCTTGTGATATCCATTCCAAGCCCAAAACTGCTCTAAAATGCTCCAAATTGCATCTTTTTGCCAACTTTGCCAATTGGACCTGAAAACACACGAAAATAGCTTAAAACACTTAAATAAGTAGAAACTAACTAAGAAAATGCAAGGAAACATGCTAACTAAGTCGCATAAATATGCTCCTATCAAATTCCCCCACACTTAGCTTTTGCTAGTCCTCGAGCAAAACAAACAACAAAACAAAACCTAAACCTTCCAACGATCGCCTCAAGGATTTCCAACGAAACATAACATGTTAAAAATCATTACTTACATAGATTTTAGATATCCCTACTCTCGAACATACTTAATCACAGTCACCATTCACTAGTTCGCATTTAATCCATTAAAACAACATTTTGAATGTAGTAACATGCCTTGGAGAATCCCTCAATTCCTTACTAGATATGCACTCAATTTTCACTCAGATTTTCTGACTACACACCCTACACTAGTTATATGTGAGAAGATTGATGTAAACATGAAAACTAATACTCACATATGTATATAACAAAGAAAGCAATTTCTGGAATTATTAATGCATATATATATATGATCTCATGAATGGAATGCTACTACTTAGACGCGAGAACCAGGGACACCATATGCTCATACCAATCCCAAACTCCACATATTGATCAGAAAATAGGAAAGAAAATAGGAGAGGGTAAGTGACGTACAAGGTCTATCTTTGATTTATCTACTTCAATTCCTTTTTCAGAAACGATATGGCCTAAAACTATACCTTGTTTGACCATACGTGGATTTAGGCAGCAACCTCCAGGGTTCTATTCAAAACCATACGTGCCTACACAACCCCAAGCACAACCTGCCCAAACCAAATCAGGTACGTCCGTTGATAATGATCAGATTTTTCAATTACTAACTTCTATGTCACAGAGCATGCAAATTAGAGACAAAAAGGTGGATGATTTGGATAAGCGAGTAGGGCAGATTTCAGAGTTCCTAGGGCAATTCCAAGAACAAGGCAAACTTCCTAGCTCAACCATTGTGAATCCAAAGGGAGGATTTGAATCCGCCAAAGCCATTATGTTGAGAAGTGGAAAAGAAGTTGGAACCAACCCACAACCATCCAAATCAAGCCAAAAAGAGGATGAAAAGTTGCTGATTGAAGAGGAGGAACAAGCCAAACCCACGGCAAGGGGGGAGTAACCCTTGCCGCAGCCATCTTTCACTGCCAAACCATCCAATTCGGCCAAGGTAAGTCCTAACTCCAATTTTTCAAGTTCTATTCCACTAAATGTCCCTTTCCTAGCAGGTTTAAGCAATCAAGGAAAGAAGAGAACGAAAAGGACATTCTGGAAACCTTTAGGAAGTACAAGTCAATATTCCGCTCCTTGATGCAATCAAGCAAGTTCCAAAGTATGCCAAATTTTTTAAAGAGCTTTGCACAACAATGAAAAGGATTTCAAACAAAGAGGTGGTCCAGGTAAGTGAGAATGTCTCCGCTGTTTTGCAAAGGAAATTACCCCCTAAATGCAAAGATCCGGGTAGTTTTACGATTCCTTGTGTTATTGGCAATACTAAGTTTGAACATGCGATGTTAGACTTAGGAGCTTCAATTAATGTCATGCCTTACTCAATTTATGCAACTATGAACTTAGGCGAGCTTAAAAACGATCGTGTTATAATTCAATTAGCCGATCGTTCTAACGCATATCCGAAAGAAGTTTTGGAAGATGTCTTGGTGCAGGTGGATAACTTGACATTCCCAGCAGATTTCTATGTTTTAGAGATGGAGGATTCACCCAATGTTACCCCATTGCCGATTCTACTTGGGAGGCCCTTCATGAAAACAGCACGTACCATGTGTTCAAAGGGACTTTAACAACGGAATTTGATGGGGAAGTGATTGATTTCAATCTTTCTGAAACTATTAAATATCCTAAAGACGATCATTCTTGTTTTTCTATTGATGCATTTGATTCATTGGCGCAGGAATTCCTTGACTCATTGGATGAAGATCCCCTTGAAACAACAATTGCACGAGGAATTGGAGTGAAGCCCAATCTGGCCGTACCTAGTGAAGAACAAGCCGAGATTGTGGCTGCCTTTGACTCATTGCCACGACATCATGGTACGTCTCCTAACCCAATTCCAATTCCCGTTTCTACTAATACGTTGTTACCCTCTGTGATTCAGGCCCCTATTCTTGAACTTAAGCCATTGCCGGATCATTTAAAGTACGTCTTCTTAGGAGATGAAGAGACGTTGCCCGTCATTGTCTCTGCATCACTCACGGCAACAGAGGAGGAGAAGTTGATTCGGGTGTTGAAAGAGCACAAAACAGCCATTGGTTGGACATTGGCCGATATTAAGGGGATTAGCCCTACAACATGCATGCATCGCATACTTCTAGAGGAGGGGGCTAAACCAACTTGAGGGGCCCGACTCAACCCTCCAATGATGGAAGTTGTGAAGAAGGAGATTATCAAGCTTCTCAATTGTGGAGTGATCTATCCAATTTCGGATAGCCGTTGGGTTTCACCGGTTCAAGTTGTTCCAAAGAAATCTGGAGTCACTGTGGTGAAGAATGCCGAGAATGAGCTTGTACCAACCCGTATCCAAACAGGTTGGAGAGTGTGTATCGATTATAGGAAGCTCAACGCCACCACAAGGACGGACCACTTCCCTTAGCCGTTCATTGATCAAATGCTTGAAAGGTTAGCCGGTCATTCTTTTTATTGTTTTCTTGATGGTTATTCGGGATATAATCAAATTGTCATAGCTCCGGACGACCAAGAAAAGACCACCTTCACGTGCCCCTTTGGTACTTTTGCCTATTGTCGCATGCCATTTGGTTTATGCAATACACCTGCCACATTCCAAAGATGCATGGTAAGTATCTTTTCAGATTATGTTGAGAAGATTATTGAGGTATTCATGGATGATTTTAGCGTCTTTGGTGATTCGTTTGATGGTTGTTTGGAAAATCTCACATTAATCTTAAAACGATGCGTTGAAACCAACCTTGTTTTAAATTGGGAAAAGTGTCACTTTATGGTTACGCAAGGCATAGTTTTAGGGCATATCATTTCAGAAAGGGGAATTGAGGTTGATAAATCGAAAATAGATCTTGTACGCTACTTACCCTCTCCTACTTCGGTTAGAGAGGTTCGTTCTTTTCTTGGACATGCAGGATTTTATAGGCGATTCATCAAGGATTTTTCAAAGATTTCTCAACCTTTTTGCCGTCTCCTTCAAAAGGAAGTGGCTTTCAAGTTTGACGAGGAATGTGAGACGGCTTTCAACCAACTCAAAGAGATGCTAACCACAGCACCAATCATTATGCCACCAGATTGGAATCTTCCGTTTGAGCTAATGTGCGATGCTTCCGATTATGCATTAGGAGCTGTCTTAGGACAAAGGAAGGACAAAAATCTGCACGTCATCTACTATGCCTCAAGGACCTTGAACGATGCTCAATTGAACTACTCTACGACGGAAAAAGAACTTCTTGCCGTTGTCTTTGCTTTAGATAAGTTTCGTTCATATTTACTTGGTACTAAAGTCATTATTTACTCTGATCATGCAGCTTTAAGATACTTATTTACGAAGAAAGAGGCCAAACCAAGGCTTATTCGATGGATGCTCCTACTTCAAGAATTCGATATCGAAATCCGGGACAAGAAAGGTGTCGAAAATGTAGTGGCTGACCACCTAAGCGGATTGGTGCGTGAAGAAGACCCAATTCCTATCCCTGAGACGTTTCCAGATGAGCAGCTGCTGTCCATTAAGGTAAGTACACCTTGGTTTGCTGATTTAGTCAATTATTTAGTGTCTAAAGTGATTCCAAATGAGCTAAACAAGAACCAACGTGATAAACTCAAGCATGATGCACGAAATTATGTGTGGGATGATCCTTATTTGTGGAAATATTGCTCTGATCAAATCATTCGTAGATGTGTGCATGATTCTGAAATTCATTCAATTTTAAATTTTTGTCACACTTATGCATGTGGAGGTCACTTTGGCACTCAAAGGACTGCACGTAAAGTACTTGAATGTGGTTTTTATTGGCCTACTATCTTTAAGGATGCTAGAACTTTTTGCATAACATGTGATCGTTGTCAAAGAACCGGAAACATAGGACCAAAAGACCAAATGCCGCAGGTCTGTATCTTTGGTGTCGAAATTTTTGATGTTTGGGGCATTGATTTCATGGGTCCTTTTCCTTCATCTCATGGTTTTGTTTACATTCTACTTGCGGTTGATTATGTTTCGAAATGGGTGGAAGCAAAAGCCACCCGTACTAATGATTCTAAAGTGGTTGCAGATTTTGTTAGAACTAACATATTTGCTAGATTTGGAATGCCAAGAGTTCTTATCAGTGATGGGGGTTCACACTTTTGCAATCGAACCATGGAGGCTCTACTCAAGAAATATAATGTCACGCATAAGGTGGCAACACCTTATCACCCTCAAACCAGTGGGCAAGCCGAGGTCTCAAATAGAGAAATCAAGCAGATTTTGGAGAAAACTGATAGGAGCATATTTATGCGACTTAGTTAGCTTGTTTTCATGCATTTACGTTGTTAGTTCTTAGTTAATTTTGTATTTTAAGCTATTTTCGTGTGTTTGTAGGATCAAAGTGTCAAGATGGCAAAAAGAGGCAATTTGGAGCAATCTAGAGCATTTTTGGGCCAAGATTGGGTAGTGCAAGCATGGAGGCAAGTTGATGGACGAAATTGAAGATATAAAGGCTTGAAATCAGCTAAGAAGATGGAAGAAAGAAATTGAAGATAAAGAAGATAAGGAATCAGCTCAAAAGAAGGAGAATTATCCAAAACATTATCCAAAACAACCTTATCTTAACTTATCTTACCCAATCCTTATCTTAACTTATCTTACCCAATCCTTATCTTATCTTACCTTCAGTTATCCATTCTCCTGTTTTCTTCAGTTTAGGGGACTTAAAACCTGATTTCTAGAAGTCTTATCCATTCTCCTACAAAAGTGGCGCCCCAAACTCTTCTAGAAACCCCAAAATCTGCCCAGAAACACATTCTCTCTAGAAGCCTAAAAATCTGGCGTCTCCCTCCTTTCTAGAAGGTCTTTTCCTTGCCTTGCAAGGCATTCCCTGCCCTTATCCCTTTGTGCCGTGGGTTTTCACTCCCTTTCCCTCTTGGATTCTGATTGTTAGGCCTTTTCCTTGTGGATTTGGGTTCTACAAATCCTTTTCAGAAATTAATTGGACCACAATTCCTTTTCCAAATTAATTGCCGCACCCTAATCCTATTTTTCTGCTAAGTCCAAGTCCTAAACTGATTTCCCTAGGGTTTGCCATGCTATATATACATATTTCCAAGCCCTGCCGCACACCACCACCCATCCATACGAATTCTACACCACCATATACATTCAGAAATCCATATTTTGCTGCAGAGAAGGGAAGACAGGGCCTTGCAGTGGCTTCCATTGGAGAAGGAGGAGTTCTTTCTTCTCTTGTTTCGTTTCTATGTTTAATTTAATTTGTTTTTCAATTATGTTGAACATGTGGAACTAATTTCGTTTTAGTTAGAGGTGGATTCAAAGCCATGGACATATGTTTGATATGAATTGATTACCTTCAGTTATTGTTTCATAAATTGTGAATGTGATTTACTTATCTGTTTTATGAAGAACTTGTTCTTGTGTGTTGATTAAGGAGGCCTACTTAGTTTACATGCATGAATTTGATGCTAGGATATAAGGGAATTTCACCTAATCGTTAGGAACTTATATTCACAAGTAGTAAAGTTTGCTAGTCACAATTGTGTTAAGTAAATCCTAGGCAAGAGTAACATGCGTATTCCATAGTTATGAATGCCTTGTCAATGTTTATGATTTCCATGGAACTTAATGATCTTTGATATGTATCTCTATCATGCGTATTCCATAGTTAGGGAACTTGATAAGAATAATTTGGTTGTGATGCGTTATCCATTCAATTCAATGAACTTAGGGAAATCTGGGAATTAATTAGTTCAATACAATTAATTCAAAGCATTGTCATTCATGGTTTATCGAAAGAATAACTGGAAATCAATTCGTATGCATATGTTCATGTGTGGAGAAGAACCCTCTAACTAGCCATTCACCCATTTAAATCACCAATTTCGTACAAAATTAAGACTCGCATTGAAACTAACACCTAAGACTGATTTGAACGAAATTAAGACTCAAATTGACTCAAAAGACTAAGAGACTCAAGATTTGACGAATTTAGACTATCTTAACACAAATTAAAAGCAAGGGATTGTTTGAAAACGGATTTAAACTTAAGCAAAACAGAATTGTAAACTAGACTTAGTTTTGTACGAAATTGGTGATTTAAATGGGTGAATGGCTAGTTAGAGGGATCCTTATCCACACATAAACATATGCATACAACTTGATTCCCAGTTACTCTTTCGATAAACCATGAATGACAATGTTCCGAATTAATTGTATTGAACTAATTAATTCCCAGATTTCCCTAAGTTCATTGAATTGAATGGATAACGCATCACAACCAAATTATTCTTATCAAGTTCCCTAACTATGGAATACGCATGATAGAGATACATATCAAAGATCATTAAGTTCCATGGAAATCATAAACATTGACAAGGCATTCATAACTATGGAATACGCATGTTACTCTTGCCTAGGATTTACTTAACACAATTGTGACTAGCAATCTTTACTACTTGTGAATATAAGTTCATAACGATTAGGTGAAATTCCCTTATATCCTAGCATCAAATTCATGCATGTAAACTAAGTATGCATCCTTAATCAACACACAAGAACAAGTTCTTAATAAACCAGTTAAGCAAACCACATTCACAATTTATGAAATCATAACTGGAGTAAATCAAATCATAAGAAACATATATTCATGGCTTCAAATTCCCCCTCTAACTAATAGGGGTTTAGTTCCTCATGATAGCAATTAAACAAAGAAAACTGAATTGAAACATTGAAAACAAGGATAGACAACACCTAAGAACGCTCCAGCAGTAGTCACGACTTAGAGTGGCACCTTCTCCTTCCTTCCTTGAATAGCTGCGGCACAAGAGGGGTTTTCTGGGTTTGTGTGGATGATATGGCACGGCAGGGGGTGGTGGATGATTTCTGGCGTGAATGGTTGTGTATGGAGGGTGTTGTGCACGGCAAAGGATTGATTAGTATATATATAGGCACCAAAACCCTAGGTGAATCAGATTGGAACTTCTAGAAAGCCAAATCCATTCAGAAATAGGCTCAAAACAATCAGATTTCCAATGGGAAAGGGCCTAAGGTGCGGCAGATTTGGATAAGGAGGGATAAGGCTTCTAGAAAGCCTTGCAAGGCAAGGAAATCAAGTTTTCTGGAAAGCTAGGTGCGGCAAGGCTTAGGGTTTCTAGAAACTTAATTTAAATGTCCCCCAATCAGAAAATAAACCCTCATTGTACCAGGAATTAAATTAGAAAAGGATTAGGATAGGATAAGGTTTGTTAAGATAAGATAAGGGTTGGATAAGATAAGATAAGATAAGGTTGTTTGGATAATGTTTTGGATAATCCTCCTTCTTTTGAGCTGATTCCTTATCTTCAATGATTTGAATTTATTTCTCCAACCTTGAAACATATTCCCAACTCCATTTAAACTCCAAATTCGTCCATCTTCATGCCCATTGCTTGTGCTATCCATTCCAAGCCCAGATTTGCTCTAAAATGCTCCAAAATGCATCTTTTTGCCAACTTTGCTTCTTGGACCTAAAAACACACGAAAATGACTTTAAACACTATACTAAGCAACAAATAGCTAAGCAAATGCAAGGAAACACACTAACTAAATAGCATAAATATGCTCCTATCATAACTGGAAGTCAAGTTATATGCATATAAATCATGTGTGGATAAGGAAACCTCTAGCTAGTTCACCATCCATCCTAAAAACCCAATTTCGTCTAAATCTGCCTAGTTTAAAGTCTGTGTTAGTTTTAACTTAGTTTCACTCTAAAACCAATCCCCCTTCACTTGTTTGAGTCTAATTAGTTAGAATCTGTCTCAGTTTGTGTCTTTGTGTGTTTTGAGTCAAGTTTAATTCAATTATCGTTCAAAGTTGTGTCTAGTGTCTAGAATCTGTCCAATTAGTGTTTTTAAGCAGTTTTGAGTGTTTTGAACCTGTTTTAGTCTTACTAGTTTATTTAGAGTCTTTTGAGTCTTGTTTTGCTTATTTGAGTCAGTTTGTGTTAGATTAGCAAGCCCTCCTAATCCCCGGTCCAGAACGATCCCTACTTGCGTTTATACTACAATTGATAACAAGAGGGTGTAATTTGTGTGCTTAACTTTAATCACATCAAATTCCCCCCTAGCTAAGAGGGGTTTAGTTCCTCATGCTCATAAAACAAAGATTATTGAATCGAAACATTGAAAACAAAAGAAAGATTACACCTAAAACGTTCCAGCAATCCTAACTCGAATGGCAAGCACGTCCAAGGGCTCTCCTCCTTCCTCTTTGCTGCGGCACAAGGGTTGGTGGTGAGTTTTGGGGGTTATGAATGGTGTAGAAGGCTGGGTTATTGGCTAGGATGGATGTATGGTGCGGCAAGGAGTGGATTAGGTCAGAAACTATGGAGAATGGTGAAGGATAGGTGCGGCTGAGAGTGGGGAAGGATTTCTGGCGAGAATGGTTGAATGAATGATGATTTGTGGCTGCAACAAGGAAGTTTATTTTTAAAGGTTTCAGGAATTAAAACCCTAGGTTATTTAAGTAAACAGAAATTAAGTCAAAAGCTCTAAAAAGAGGAAACAAAATCAGAAAACTAAGGGAAAGTGCTAGGGATATGCGGCAAGGATCTAAATTAAAAGGGAATGTGTTTTAATGCAAGGAAACAGGAAAGAAAGAACTCCCCCTTGCACGGCAAGGAAGAGGGAAAGTCCAAAGTGTGCGGCAAGGGTCCTTAGGTGGTCTAGGTCCTTCAATTTGTGTCCTAGAATGCATAGGAAGCCTTCAAAGTTGCTGGAATTTAGCACATTTAGGATTAGGAAAGGTCAAACCAAAATAGGAAACCTTGACTTAACTTTCCTACTTCAAGTAGGAATCCTCATGTGAGTAGGAATCCTCATTCTTCTAGGAATCCATCTTCAATTAGGAGTCCTTCGTTGATTAGGAATCCTTCTTCAATTAGGAATCCTAACTTCTTCAAGTCTTCAATTTCATCCATTCCTTTTGCTCCAAACATGTGATATCCATTCCAAGCTCAATTGTACTCCAAAATGCTCCAAAATGCATCTTCTTGCATACTTTGTCCTTAGAATCTGAAAACACACGAAAATGACTTTAAACACTAAAATAACTAAGGAAACACAACAAAAATGCACAAGAACAAGCCAATTAAGTCGCATAAATATGCTTCTATCAAATTCCCCCACACTTAGCTTTTGCTAGTCCTCGAGCAAAACAAAACAAACAAAGAAAACAAAACGAAACAAAACACAACCTAAACCTTCCAACGTTTGCCTCAGGGATTTCCAATGCACATGACATATCAAAAATCATCATTCCCACAGATTTTAGTCAACTTAACACTTGAGCACATACTTAATCACAGTCACCACTTACTAGTTCACATTTAACCAATTAAAACGATGTTTTGAATGTAGTAACAGGCCTTAGAGAATTCACTCAATTCCTTACAAGTTCTGCACTCAATTTTCACACATTTTTTTACTACACACCCACACCAGGTATATGTGAGAAGATTGATGTAAACATGAAAACGAACACTCACATATGTTATAGCAAAGAAAGCAATTTCTGGAGTTAATAAGCATGTTTAGATATGATCTCATGAATGGAATGCTACTACTTAGATGCGAGAACCAGTGACACCATATGCTCATACCAATTCCAAATTCCACATATTGAATCTCATAACACTCAAGATTGAAGTTTAAGGGTTGAAACGGGGCTAGGGAGAATGGTTAAGAAAGAAAGGATATGGAAAACAAAGGTTCTTAAAGCAATAGCAAGCAAAGTAATGAAGTAATGAAATTGACACTTAGAATTCAATTTTGAATGCAGAAATCAACTTTAAACACAAAAGGGAAGAAATACACATTCTAGGGCCAGATTTGATGTTTTGGACCCTTTCTTCAACAAGCAACACTTTAGAACTTTTTTCTCAAAAATTTCAACTCCTTTTCCCTCTTTTCACAACTTTTTCTTTTTCTTTTTCTTTTTCCACGAATTTACTTTTCTACCCGTGCCTTATTTCTTTTTCTTGGCACACACACACACACAAATCCCTTCCCCCACACTTGTTTTTCTGCAAGAAGTTCAACAAAAGGAATTCCATCGAAATTATGCTTTACTATGCTTCAAGAACAAGGGTATGGATTGTCCTACACTAGGCTAGGTAAGGATAATGGGGGTTAACAAAGAAAATAGGCTAAACAAGGCTCAAAGGGGGGGTACGGCTGTTTTGCTGTGGTGGAAACTAAACAACTTCATCTTGATATGTGTTATGCAAATCAATGTTATGCTTTGAATGGAATGGGCATGAGTTCTAGTATTTTGGAACTAAATGATGAAACGCCTTCTAAATAGCAACCAAGCAAAGAACAATGAGATCATGCAACGACTTAAGAAAACAAAGAATCACAGATTAATAACTCTCCAAAAGAACGTTTTAAGCTCAAGTCTCACAGGGTTGTAGCGTTAATTTGAGTTCCTGATAGGGGCATATTTATGCACCTTAGTTAGCTTGTTCTTGTGCATTTATATTGTTTTTCCTTAGTTAAAGTAGTCTTTTAAGCTAGTTTGATGTATTTTCAGGTTCTAAGGGCAAAGTATGCAAAAGGATGCATTTTGGAGCCTTTTGGAGCAGTTTTGGGCGTGGAATGGATATCACATGATCGGAGCAAGATGGATGGACGAATTTGAAGTTCAAGAGAGGCTAGGAATTTGCAAAAGAGTTGGAGAAATAAATTCAAGTCAAAGAAGATAAGGAATCAGCTACAAAGAAGGAGAATTATCCAAAACATTATCCGAACTACCTTATCTTATCCTTATCTTATCCAAACCTTATCTTATCTTATCCTATCCTAATCTTATCCTACCTTAATTCCAGCTACAAGGGGGACTCCTTTTCATATTAGGATGCCTAAAACCTGTTTTTAGCAGGCCTTTTTGTTCTAGAAACATGCCACAACACTCCTTTCTAGAAGCCCTAAAAATCTGACGACCCAACCTTTTCTAGATGGCCTTTTCCTTGTTGGTTTGGAGTCCTAAATCCTTTTCCTTGACAACCTAGGCCAAGTAATCTCTAGCCCTATAAATACAAGCTTATGCTGCACCATTCAGACCACCACCCTCTACCATAACTCACCTACATCCATCCACCACACACTCTTGTGCCGCAGCTTTGCAAAGGAAGGGAGGAAGAAATCTGGAGCGTTTCTAGGTGTATTCTATCCTTTGTTTTTAATGTTTCAATTCAGTTTTCTTTGTTTAATTGCTATCATGAGGAACTAAACCCCTATTAGTTAGGGGGGGAATTTGAAGCCATGGATATATGTTTCTTATGATTCGATTTACTCCAGTTACGATTTCATGAATTATGAATGTGGTTTACTTTTCTGTTCTTATTAAGAACTTGTTTATGTATGTGGGTTGGGGGTCGACACTTGATTTGCATGCATAAATTTGATGCTAGGATATAAGGGAATTGCACCTAATCGTTATGAACTTATATTCATGAGTAGTAAAGATCGCTAGTCACGATTATGTGAAGTAAACCCTAGGTTGGATTAACATGCGTTTTCCATAGTTATGAATGCCTTGTCAATGTTCATGATTTCCACTAAACTTAATGATCTTTGTTGAATGTCTCTATCATGCGTATTCCATAGTTAGGGAGTTTGAGAAAGAATAATTTGGTTGTGATGCGTTATCCATTCAATTCAATGAATCTAGGGAAATTTGGGAATTGATTAGTTCAATACAATTAATTCAGAACATTGTCATTCATGGTTTATCGAAAGAGTAATTGGGAATCAAGTTGTATACATATGTTCATGTGTGGATGAGGATCCCTCTAACTAGCCTTTCACCCTTCTTAATTCATCAAAATCGTTTTTCTAAAGTTTTTTATGCAAAGTTTCTGTTTTTAGTTTTAAATTCGTCAAAAACAAATCCCCCTTTATTTTGAAGTGTTAGAATAGTTAAAATCTGTTTTGATTTGTGTTTTTAAGTGTCTTGAGTCAAGTTAAAATCTATTTTCGTCCAAAGTAGTGTTTAGAGTCCAAAACTCCCCAGTTTGTGTTTTTAGGCAGTTTTGAGTGTTTTTGTGCTGTTTTGAGTCTTTTGAGTTGTTTTAGTGTTTTAGAATTTAGTCTTGCATTCTTTGAGTCTAGTTTAGTGTTTTAAACTTTGTTTTTACGTTTTTGAGTCAGTTTCAAGTGTTTAGCAATCTCTCCTAATCCCCGGTCCAGAACGATCCCTACTTATACATATACTACAACTGTCAAGAAGAGCGTTTAATTTGTGTGTCAAGTTAATTTTCACATCAGTTCCTTCCTTCGAGCATGTTACAAAAACTGGTTTTTCCTTTATGATCACATGTGAATTCATAAATTATAACCACAACCAAGCATAAACCAAAGAGTAAATCAAACTTCCATCCATGTTTACAACTCTCTTTAACAGTCATGCAATTGAAAACCAAATCCTCATCATTGTGTTGGAAGGTACCCTAAGACACAAACACAAACAAACACACAAAAACAACTCTTTTTGGGTTTTTCAAAACAATTTTTTCAAATTTTTATGAGATTTTCGGATTTTTATGTCAAAACACACTAAAACACTCCAAAACAGCTTAAAAACACATAAAAACAGCAAGGAACAACTTTTCAAGTAATGGATTTTCGGATTTTTATGTCAAAACATACTAAAACACTCCAAAACAGCTTAAAAACACTTAAAAACAGCAAGGAACAACTTTTCAAGTAATGGGTGATAAAATCCCACGAATTTGCATCAAAACACTTGTTTACCCCCCCCACACTTAAATCAAACATTGTACTCAATGTTTCAAGCATAAACTCACACAAACAACAAACAAACTAACAAACAATGAATAAACACACTAAGCATGGCAGAAAAGAAACAACAACAAAGAGAAGGGTTTAGGAACGCAAATCTGGAATTGGAGTGATCCCTAGGTCTTCCTTTGTTGAATGCATGGGTTGCCTCCCAAGTAGCGCTTGCTTGAACGTCTTGCAGCCGGACGAAGAACTCATTGACTCCCCATTGGAGTCCACGGCCTGGAAAGGAATCTCCTCCACTGCATGCTCCTCAAAGTGCTCATAGTAAGGCTTCAAACGCTGTCCGTTTACTTGGAATTTATGACCTGTTTTGAGACTTTGAATCTGGATTGCACCATAAGGAGATATGTTAGTAATAACAAACGGTCCAATCCACTTTGAACGTACCTTACCAGGAAACAAACGGAGACGGGAATTGAACAATAGCACTTTCTGCCCTAAGGAGAATGTTTTGCCACGAATCAGTTTATCATGGAAAGCCTTGGTCTTCTCCTTATAAATGCGTGCGTTCTCATACGCATCATGCCGAATCTCTTCAAGTTCATTCAATTGAAGCTTTCTTTGATTTCCAGCCGTGTCCACATCCATATTGAAGGTCTTGACCGCCCAATGTGCCTTGTGCTCAAGCTCCATGGGTAAATGGCAGGGCTTGCCATAGATGAGCCGAAATGGGGACATCCCAATGGGTGTTTTGTACGCCGTACAATAGGCCCACAGTGCATCATCTAAACGTAAGCTCCAATCCTTCCTTGTTGGTCCAAAGTATTTGCTTGATTTCCCGGTTAGAAACCTCGGCCTGGCCATTCGTTTGAGGGTGGTAAGGTGTAGAAACCTTATGGTTGACATTGTACTTTCGAAACAACGACTCAATGGTCCGGTTGCAAAAGTGAGACCCTCCATCACTTATGATCACTCGTGGCAAGCCAAACCTTGCAAATATGTTAGTTCTAATAAAATCTGCAACCACTTTAGAATCATTAGTCCGGGTGGCTTTTGCTTCCACCCACTTTGACACATAATCAACCGCAAGCAAAATATACATGAAACCAAACGAGGAAGGGAAGGGACCCATAAAGTCAATACCCCAAACGTCAAAAATTTCAACATTAAGGACAGAAACCTGCAGCATTTGATCTCTTGCACTTATATTTCCTGTTCTTTGGCATTTATCACATGTTAAACAGAAAGTTCTAGCATCTTTAAAGATACTAGGCCAATAGAATCCACATTGTAACACCTTAAGTGCTGTTCTTTGTGTGCCAAAGTGACCACCACATGCATATGTATGACAAAAACTCAAAATTTAATGAAATTCAGAATCTGGCACACATCGACGTACAATCTGATCAGGGCAAAATTTCCATAAGTATGGATCATCCCACACATAAAACCGTGCATCATTCCTGAGCTTATCACGTTGGTGTGTAGTGAAAGTGTTTGGAAATTGTTTAGACACCAAAAAGTTAACCAAATCAGCATACCAAGGTTCACTTACCTTTATGGACAGCAATTGTTCATCAGGAAACGTTTCAGCAATGGGTAAGGACTCCTCATTATGCACCATACGGCTTAGGTGGTCAGCCACCACATTTTCACACCCTTTCTTGTCCCTAATTTCAATATCGAACTCTTGAAGTAAAAGCATCCAGCGAATGAGTCTTGGTTTAGCTTCCTTTTTGGTGAGCAAGTACTTCAGAGCTGCATGATCAGTGAATACAATGACTTTAGTGCCAATTAAATAAGACCGAAACTTATCTAATGCAAATACAACAGCCAAGAGTTCTTTTTCAGTTGTGGAATAGTTCAATTGGGCGTCATTTAAGGTGCGTGAAGCATAATAAATGACATGTGGCTGCTTGTTTTTCCTTTGGCCCAAAACAGCTCCAATTGCATAATCCGATGCATCACACATGAGCTCAAAGGGAATGCTCCAATCTGGTGGAGTGATGATTGGTGCCGTGGTGAGTAAGGCCTTGAGATGGTTGAATGCTTTCTCACACGCCTCGTTGAATTCAAAAGACACTTCCTTTTGTAGGAGACGGCATAGGGGCTGTGCAATCTTTGAAAAATACTTGATAAATCGTCTATAGAATCCTGCATGACCAAGAAAAGAACGAACCTCTCTAACCGAAGTAGGAGAGGGTACGTAGCGTACAAGATCTATTTTAGACTTATCAACCTCAATACCTTTTTCAGAGATTATGTGACCCAAAACAATACCTTGTTTAACCATGAAATGACATTTCTCCCAATTTAACACAAGGTTTGTTTCAACGCAACGTTTCAAGATTAAAGTGAGATTATCCAAGCAATTATCGAATGAATCACCAAACACACTAAAATCATCCATAAATATCTCAATAATCCTTTCAACATAATCAGAAAATATACTAACCATACACATTTGAAACGTGGCAGGGGCATTGCATAAACCGAATGGCATGCGTCGATATGCAAATGTTCCAAAGGGACAAGTGAAAGTGGTCTTTTCTTGATCATCCGGGGCTATGACAATTTGATTATAACCAGAGTATCCATCAAGAAAACAAAAAAATGAATGACCCGCTAACCTCTCAAGCATTTGATCAAGGAATGGCAATGGAAAGTGATCCTTTCTTGTTGTGGCGTTGATCTTCCTATAGTCAATGCACACTCGCCAACCGGTTTGGATCCGGGTGGGCACAAGCTCATTCTCAGCGTTCTCCACGACCGTCACTCCAGATTTCTTGGGAACAACTTGGATAGGTGAGACCCAACGGCTATCGGAGATAGGATAGATCACTCCACAATCAAGTAGCTTGATTATCTCCTTTTTCACAACTTCCATCATTGGAGGGTTGAGACAGCGTTGAGCCTCTCTAGTTGGTTTGGCCCCCTCCTCAAGAAATATGTGATGCATACAAGTTGTAGGGCTTATCCCCTTGATGTCGGCTAAAGTCCAACCTAGGGCAGATTTGAACTCCCTTAAAACACGCACTAGCTTTTCTTCTTCTTGTGCCATGAGGGATGAGGAAATTATGGCAGGTAAGGTCTCTTTTTCCCCCAAGAAAACATACTTCAAATGGTTTGGTAACGGTTTAAGTTCAAGGGTAGGTGCCTGAATCACTGAAGGAAGCAACTTATTAGTCGAAACGGGAATTGAATCAAAGTTAGGAGACTTACAATCATGCGTGGGTAACGACTCAAGGGCAGCAACCATCTCAATGAAATCCTCACAAGGGGGCACGGCATGGATTGGTTCATGCATCGTCATTCAAATCTTCAAAATACCCCTGCGCCAAAGAATCAATAATATCAATAGAAAAACAAGAGTGATCATCATTAGGATATCTCATGGTTTCAGAAATATTGAAATCAATCACTTCCCCATCAAATTCCATTGACAACGTTCCTTTGAACACATCAATCTTGGTGCGGGCTGTCTTCATGAATGGCCTACCAAGGAGAATCGGCAAAGAGGTGGAATGGGCTGAATCTTCCGTGTCCAAAACATAAAAATCAGCCGGGAAGACTAAATGATTCACCTGCACTAAAACATCCTCAATTACTTGATGTGATTAAAGTTAAGCACACAAATTAAACCCTCTTGTCATCAATTGTAGTATAAACGCAAGTAGGGATCGTTGTAGGCCGGGGATTAGGAGGGCTTGCTAATCTAACACAAACTGACTCAAATAAGCAAAACAAGACTCAAAAGACTCTAAATAAACTAGTAAGACTCAAAAGAGGTTCAAAACACTCAAAACTGCTTTAAAACACTAATTGGACAGATTCTAGACACTAGACACAACTTTGGACGAAAATTGAATTAAACTTGACTCAAAACACACAAAGACATAAACTGAGACAGATTCTAACTAATTAGACTCAAACAAGTGAAGGGGGATTGGTTTTAGATTGAAACTAAGTTAAAACTAACACAGACTTTAAACTAGGCAGATTTAGACGAAATTGGGTTTTTAGGATGGATGGTGAACTAGCTAGAGGTTTCCTTATCCACACATGACTTATATGCATATAACTTGACTTCCAGTTACATTTTCATTGAATTACGAATGACAATGCCCCAGATTAACCGTGTCAATCACTAATTAACCCTCAGATTCTCCTAATTTCATTGAATTGGACAGACAACTCATCTACAACCAAATTATTCTCATCAATTTCCCTACATGACATCATAATAGAGACACAATCAGAGATCATTACGCTCAATGAGAATCATAAGCATTGACGAGGCATTCATAACTATGACATCATGTTACTCACACCAAGAATTGAACTTAACACGATTGTTCCAGCAACCTTTACTACTTGTGAACATAAGTTTGTAACGATTATGTGAAACTTACTTATATCCTAGCATCAAATTTATGCATGCCAATTAAGTGTCGACCCTCAATCAACAAACAGAAATAAGTTCTAATTCAAACAGTTAAGCCAATTGCATTCATACTTCAAGAATCTGTAACTGAAATTTATCAAGTCATATCACACACAAAATCATGGTTTCAAAGTAGCCTCTAGCTAAAAACGAGTTTAGCCTCTCATGATTACAGCCAAACAAAGGAAAACTAAATTAATCAACGAAAACATAAGGTAGAAAACACCCAAGAACGCCCAGCACTCCAGATTGGGTGCAAAACGCTCCAAAGCTGCTCCTCCTCTCCTTGCAGGGCTGCGGCACAAGTGGTTTAGGGTTTGTGAATGGTGTTTGGAATGGCTGAGATGTGTAGAGGTGTGTAGAATTCGTATGGATGGGTGGTGGTGTGCGGCAGGCCTTGAAAATATGTATATATAGCATAGCAAACCCTAGGGAAATCAGTTTAGGACTTGGACTTAGCAGAAAAATAGGATTAGGGCCCTAGGGTGCGGCAATTAATTTGGAAAAGGAGTTGTGGTCCAATTAATCTCTGAAAAGGCTTTGTAGAACCCAAATCCACAAGAAAAAGGGCCTAACAATCAGAATCCAATAGGGAAAGGGCCTGAGAGGTGCGGCACAATAGGATAAGGGAATGCCTTGCAAGGCAAGGAAAAAGGATTCTAGAAGGGAAGGAAACGCCAGATTTTCAGGGTTCTAGAAAGAATGTGTTTTGTGGCAGATTTTGAGGTTTCTAGAAGTATTTGGGGCGCCACTTTTATAGGACAAGGAATAGGACTTCTAGAAATCAGGTTTTAAGTCCCCTAAACTGAAGAAAACAGGTTAGGATAAGATAAGATAAGATTTGATAATGTTTGGATAAGATAAGGTAGTTTGGATAATGTTTTGGATAATTCCCCTTCTTTATAGCTGATTCCTTATCTTCTTTATCTTTGACTTCTTTCTTCCATCTTCTTAGCTGATTTCAAGCCTTTGTATCTTCAATTTCGTCCATCAACTTGCCTCCATGCTTGCACTACCCATTCTTGGCCCAAAAATGCTCTAGAATGCTCCAAATTGCTTCTTTTTGCCATCTTGACACTTAAAACCTACAAACGCACGAAAATAGCTTAAAACACTATAATAAGTAGAAACTAACTAAGAAAATGCAAGAAAACATGCTAACTAAGTCGCATAAATATGTTTCTATCAAATTCCCCCACACTTAGCTTTTGCTAGTCCTCAAGCAAAACGAAACAAAACACAACAAAACAAACACCAAACAAACTAGACCTTCCAACGTTCACCTCAGGGATTTCCAACACACATGACATATTCAAGATCATTATAACCATAGATTTTAGTCATCCCCACCCTTTAACAAATACTTAATCACAGTCACCATTCATTAGCTCGCATTTAACCAATTAAAACAATGTTTTGAATGTAGTAACATGCCTTAGAGAATTCACTCAATTCCTCACTAGGTACACTCTTATTTTCACTCAGATTTTCTAACTACACTCCCTATTCTAGGTATATGTGAGAAGATTGATGTAAACATGGAAACGAACACTCACATATGTTTATGACAAAGAAAGCAATTTCTGGAGTTATTAAGCATGTATAGATATGATCTCATGAATGGAATGCTACTACTTAGATGCGAGAACCAGGGATACCATATGCTCATACCAATCCCAGACTCCACATATTGAAACACACAACACTCAAGATTGAAGTATAGGGTTGTAACGGGGCTAGGGGTATTGGCTAACAAAGAAAGGTAAGGAAAACAAATGTTCTTAAAGCAATAGCGAGCAAAGTAATGAATATGACACTTAGAACTCCCTTTTGAAACGCAGCCACAAACTTTGATACATAAAGGGAAGATCACACATACTTAGGGCCGAATTCAACTTTATGGACCCTTTCTTCAACAACCAACACTTGTGAGCTTATTCTCACTTATTTTGAACACTTTTCATACTTTTTCACATACTTTTCTTTTTCTTTTCTTTTTCTCACGAATTTTTCTTCTTCTTCCTCTGTTTTTTTTTTTTTTTTTCTCGTGCCCTCTTTGTTTACTTTGGCACACATAAACGTACAACTTCCCTTCCCCCACACTTGTTTGCTGCCCAATAACGAACAAAGGGAATTCACTCTAGGTCATGCTTCACTACGCCTTAAGAACAAGGGTAAGGATGGTCCTAATCTAGGCTAGGTAGGGATAATGTGGGTTAACAAAGAACATAGGCTAAACAAGGCTCAAAAGGGTTAAACCTACAAAACAAATGAGAAAGGGGTGCGGCTGTTTGGCTCTTGGTTCACTACACAACTTCATCTTGGTATGTGTTATGCACTTCAATATCATGCTTTGAATGAAATGGGTATGAGTTCTAGTATTTGGAACTAAATGATGAAACGCCTTCTAAGTAGCAACCAAGCAAAGAATGATGAGATCATGCAACGACTTTAGAAAACAACAAATGCACAGATTTTTAACTCTCCAAAGAACGTTTTAAGCTCAAGTCTCTCAGGGTTGTAGCGTTAGTATGAGTTCCTTCCGTCAAGCATGTTACAAAAACTGATTTTTTCTCTTTTTGATTAAACATGAATTCATGAACTATAACCATAATGAAGCATAAACCAGAGAGCAATTCAAACCTCCGTCCATGTTTATAACTTTCCTCAATAGTCATGCAAGTAAAAACCGAATCCTCATCATTGTGTTGGAAGGTACCCTAAGACACAAACAAACACACAAAAACAACTCTTTTTGGGTTTTTCAAAACAATTTTTCAAATTTTTATGGTATTTTCGGATTTTCTTTTCAAAACACACTAAAAGACTCCAAAACAGCTTAAAAACACTTAAAAACACTGAAAACAACATTCAAAGTGATAGGTGATAAAATCCCATGAAAATCATGCAAAAACAACTTGTTTACCCCCCCACACTTAAACCAAACATTGTCCTCAAAGTTTCAAGCATAAACTAACAGAAAGCAAACAGCAAACAACCCAACTAACTAACATGACACACATGGCAAAGTAAAAGCAATAAAGAGTAGAGTTAGGAACGCAAATCTGGGTTTGAGCCGGTTGTTCCTAGGTCTTCTTTATTCGAATGCATGGGTTGCCTCCCAAGAAGCGCTTGCTTTAACGTCTTGCAGCCGGACGATTCCTCGGTTTAAGCATCATTGGAGCCCACGGCATGGAAGGGAACTTCTTCCACAACCTGCCCCACAATGTTCTCGTAGTATGGCTTCAAACGGTGCCCGTTCACCTTGAATTCTTGTCCGTTCCTTAAGCTTTGGACTTGGACTTCACCATGTGGAAAAACATTTGTAACAACAAAAGGTCCAATCCACTTAGAACGTAACTTACCAGGGAATAAACGTAAACGGGAGTTGAAAAGCAACACTTTCTGCCCAATTGAAAATGTTTTGCCCCAAATCATCTTGTCATGAAACGCCTTTGTTTTCTCCTTGTAAATTCGGGCATTCTCATATGCTTCATTCCTTATCTCCTCAAGTTCATTCAATTGGAGCTTTCTATGCACTCCAGCCGCATCTATGTCCAAATTGAATGTTTTCATAGCCCAATGCGCCTTGTGCTCTAGTTCCACAGGTAGGTGACAGGGCTTGCCATAGATGAGCCGAAATGGAGACATCCCTAGGGGTGTTTTGTAGGCCGTACGATATGCCCATAGTGCATCGTCTAAACGCAAACTCCAATCCTTCCAGGTTGGCCCAACAGTCTTCTCCAAAATCTGCTTGATTTCCCTATTCGAAACCTCGGCTTGGCCACTTGTTTGAGGGTGATAAGGCGTTGCAACCTTATGCTTGACGTTATACTTCTTAAACAGCGCCTCAATGGTCCGATTGCAAAAATGGGAGCCTCCATCACTTATAAACACTCTAGGCATCCCGAATCTGGAAAATATGTTAGATTTGATGAAATCTGGAACCACTCGAGAATCATTAGTACGGGTGGCTTTTGCTTCCACCCATTTCGATACATAATCAACCGCAAGCAAGATATAAATGAAACCATATGAAGAAGGAAAAGGACCCATGAAATCAATACCCCAAACATCAAAAATTTCGACATTGAAGATAGGGGTCTGCGGCATTTGATCCCTTGCACCTATGTTACCTGTTCTTTGACATCTATCACATGTTATGCAGAAAGTTCGAGCATCTTTAAACAATGTAGGCCAATAAAAACCACATTCTAACACCTTGAGTGCTGTTCTTTGGGTGCCAAAATGACCCCCACATGCATAAGTATGACAGAAAGCAAGAATGGAATTAAACTCAGAGTTATGCACACATCTTCGAATAATCTGATCCGGGCAATATTTCCACAAGTATGGATCGTCCCAAACATAAAATCTAGCATCCTTTTGGAGTTTATCACTTTTATATTTGTCTAGGGTGCTACGGACACGTTTTGTGACCAAATAATTGACCAAATCAGCATACCAAGTGATAGGAGCATATTTATGCGACTTAGTTAGCTTGTTTTCATGCATTTACGTTGTTAGTTCTTAGTTAATTTTGTATTTTAAGCTATTTTCGTGTGTTTGTAGGTTCAAAGTGTCAAGATGGCAAAAAGAAGCAATTTGGAGCATTCTAGAGCATTTTTGGGCCAAGATTGGGTAGTGCAAGCATGGAGGCAAGTTGATGGACGAAATTGAAGATATAAAGGCTTGAAATCAGCTAAGAAGATGGAAGAAAGAAATTGAAGATAAAGAAGATAAGGAATCAGCTCAAAAGAAGGAGAATTATCCAAAACATTATCCAAACAACCTTATCTTATCTTATCTTACCTTATCTTATCCTAATCTTATCCTAACCTGTTTTCTTCAGTTTAGGGGACTTAAAACCTGATTTCTAGAAGTCCTATCCATTCCCCTACAAAAGTGGCGCCCCAAACTCTTCTAGAAACCCCAAAATCTGCCACAAAACACATTCTTTCTAGAACCCTATAAATCTGGCGTCTCATTCCCTTCTAGAATCCTTTTTCCTTGCCTTGCAAGGCATTCCCTGCCCTTATCCTATTGTGCCGCACCTTAGGCCCTTTCCCATTAGAAATCTGATTGTTTTGAACCTATTTCTGGATGGATTTGGCTTTCTAGAAGTCCTAATCTGATTCATCTAGGGTTTTTGGTGCCTATATATATATATATTTCTCCCCCCTTACCGCAGACACCACCCCATAAACCCATCCATACGAATTCTACACCACCCCACCTTCAGAAATTCATACTTCGCCGCAGAGAAGAGAAGGGAAGACAAGGCCTTGCCGTGGCTTCCATTGGAGAGGGAGGAGTTCTTTCTTCTCTTGTTTCGTTTCATGTTTAATTTAACTTGCTTTTCAATTATGTTGAACATGTGGAACTAATTTCGTTTTAGTTAGAGGTGGATTCAAAGCCATGGACATATGTTTGATATGAATTGATTACCTTCAGTTATTGTTTCATAAATTGTGAATGTGATTTACTTATCTGTTTTATGAAGAACTTGTTCTTGTGTGTTGATTAAGGAGGCCTACTTAGTTTACATGCATGAATTTGATGCTAGGATATAAGGGAATTTCACCTAATCGTTAGGAACTTATATTCACAAGTAGTAAAGATTGCTAGTCACAATTGTGTTAAGTAAATCCTAGGCAAGAGTAACATGCGTATTCCATAGTTATGAATGCCTTGTCAATGTTTATGATTTCCATGGAACTTAATGATCTTTGATATGTATCTCTATCATGCGTATTCCATAGTTAGGGAACTTGATAAGAATAATTTGGTTGTGATGCGTTATCCATTTCAACTAATAGGTTGTTACCCTGTATGGTGCAGATTCCCAATCAAATCCAAGCTGGTGGGCATGATTACAATGATTTTAGGATGTTCAATGCCACAATCCGGAAGGATCACTATCCCTTACAATTCAAAGATCCAATGCACGAGCTGTTTGAGGAGCATGTGGTGGAAGAACTACCTCTGCATGCCGTGGGTACCATGGGAACTTAAATGGAAGTATCGTCCGGCTGGAAGACGTTAAAGCAAGCGCTTCTTGGGAGGCAACCCATGTGTTCAAAGAAGAGAACGATGGAATTCTAGCTCCAAAACCAGATTTGCGTTCTTAAACTCTCTCTCTTTATTGCTTTTGTTTTGCCATATCTGTTATGTGTGTTAGTTGTGTTATTTGCTTTCTTTTGTGTGAGTTTATGTTTGAAACATTGAGGACAATGTTTGATTTAAGTGTGGGGGGGTAACAAAGTGTTTTTGCCATATCTGTTATCTCATAATATGGCTTCAAGCGGTTTGCTCCACAGAGTTCTCATATGCTTCGTTCCTTATCTCCTCAAGTTCATTCAATTGAAGCTTCCTATGCATTCCAGCCGCATCTAACTCCAAGTTGAATGTTTTCACGGCCCAATGTGCTTTGTGCTCTAACTCCACAGGTAGGTGACATGGTTTGCCATATATTAGCCGAAATGGGGACATGCCAATGGGTGTTTTGTAAGCCGTGCGATAGGCCCACAATGCATCGTTCAAGCGCAAGCTCCAATCCTTCCCTGTAGGCCCTACGGTTTTTTCTATGATCTGTTTGATCTCCCGGTTAGAAACCTCGGCTTGGCCATTCGTTTGAGGATGGTTTTTTCTATATATATACTAATCAACCCTTTGCCGTGCACACAACTCTCCATATACATCATTCACGCCAGAAATCATCCACCACTCTCTGCCGCCCCTTTCCTTCACCATTCTCCATAGTTTCTGACCTAATTCACCCCCAGCCGTGCCATATCATCCACACAGACCCAGAAAACCCCTCTTGTGCCGCAGCTATTCAAGGAAGGAAGGAGAAGGTGCCACTCTAAGTCGTGACTACTGCTGGAGCGTTCTTAGGTGTTGTCTATCCTTGTTTTCAATGTTTCAATTCAGTTTTCTTTGTTTAATTGCTATCATGAGGAACTAAGCCCCTATTAGTTAGAGGGGGAATTTGAAGCCATGAATATATGTTTCTTATGATTTGATTTACTCCAGTTATGATTTCATAAATTGTGAATGTGGTTTGCTTAACTGTTTTATTAAGAACTTGTTCTTGTGTGTTGATTAAGGATGCATACTTAGTTTGCATGCATGAATTTGATGCTAGGATATAAGGGAATTTCACCTAATCGTTATGAACTTATATTCACAAGTAGTAAAGGTTGCTAGTCACAATCATGTTAAGTAAACCCTAGGCTGGATTAACATGCGTCTTCCATAGTTATGAATGCCTTGTCAATGTTCATGATTTCCATTGAACTTAATGATCTTTGTTGAATGTCTCTATCATGCGTATTCCATAGTTAGGGAGTTTGAGAAAGAATAATTTGGTTGTGATGCGTTATCCATTCAATTCAATGAATCTAGGGAAATCTGGGAATTGATTAGTTCAATACAATTAATTCGGAACATTGTCATTCATGGTTTATCGAAAGAGTAACTGGGAATCAAGTTGTATGCATATGTTTATGTGTGGATAAGGATCCCTCTAACTAGCCATTCACCCATTTAAATCACCAATTTCGTGCCTTTTTAAGTTGTCTTTACAATTCTGTTTTGCTTAAGTTTAAATCCGTTTTCAAACAATCCCTTGCTTTTAATTTGTGTTAAGATAGTCTAAATTCGTCAAATCTTGAGTCTTTTAGCCTTTTGAGTCAATTTGAGTCTTAATTTCGTTCAAATCAGTCTTAGGTGTTAGTTTTGAGTCTAGATAACTTGTTTTGTGTGTTTTAGGTCTACTTAGCTTGTTTTGAGTCTTTAGAGTCCAGAAACTGTTTAATTGAATTCTATTTGCTGTTTTGAGTTTGTTTTGAGTTATTTGAGTCAAGTTAGGTTGTTTAAAGGTGTCTAGAGTTAAAATTCGTCCAAATTGATCATAGTACCTGTTTTCATTGTCTAGAGTCCAGTTTTAGTGTTTTAGAGTTTAATTTGTATAGATTAGCATCCCTTCTAATCCCCGGCCTTAAACGATCCCTACTTTCATATACTACGTCGATAGGGTTTTAATTTGAGTGTCAAGTAATTCTCACATCAGGGAGAATGGTGTTTTGCGGCATTTGGTCCTTAGCACCTATGTTACCCATTCTTTGGCAACGATCACAAGACATACAAAAGGTTCTAGCATCTTTGAATAAAGTCGGCCAATAAAATCCACATTCTAAAACCTTAAGGGCAGTGCGTTGTGTCCCAAAGTGTCCCCCACATGCATATGTATGACAAAAACTCAGAATTGAATGAAATTCAGAATCGTGCACACATCGACGTACAATTTGATCAGGGCAAAATTTCCACAAATATGGATCATCCCACACATAAAACCGTGCATCATGTCTAAGTTTATCACGCTGGTGCCTAGTGAAATTGCTTGGAATACGTTTTGACACCAAAAAGTTCACCAAATCAGCATACCAAGGCTCACTAACCTTTATTGACAGCAATTGTTCATCAGGGAATGTCTCCAAAATAGGTAGAGACTCCTCGTTATGCACCATTCGGCTGAGGTGGTCAGCCACCACGTTTTCACTTCCCTTCCTGTCACGAATCTCAATGTCGAACTCTTGAAGTAGCAATATCCAACGAATTAGCCGTGGCTTGGCCTCCTTTTTGGTGAGCAAGTACTTCAATGCTGCATGGTCAGTGAACACAATTACTTTAGTACCAATTAGATATGATCTAAACTTATCTAAAGCAAAAACAACGGCAAGAAGTTCTTTTTCCGTAGTGGAATAGTTCAACTGGGCATCATTCAATGTTCGTGAGGCATAGTAGATGATATGCGGCCTCTTGTCCTTTCTTTGTCCCAAAACAGCCCCTAAAGCATAATCGGACGCATCACACATAAGCTCGAAAGGTAGGCTCCAATCTGGTGGAACAATAATGGGTGCCGTGGTCAACAACTTCTTGAGTTGGTTGAATGATGCCGTGCACTCCTTGGTGAATTCAAACGCCACTTCTTTTTGTAGGAGACGGCAAAGAGGTTGTGCAACCTTTGAGAAATCTTTGATAAACCTACGATAGAAACCTGCATGGCCAAGAAAAGAACGAACCTCTCTAACCGAAGTCGGAGAGGGTAAGTGACGTACAAGATCTATTTTTGACTTATCAACCTCAATGCCCTTTTCAGAGATGATATGACCTAGAACTATGCCTTGCTTAACCATGAAATGACATTTTTCCCAATTGAGAACAAGGTTAGTTTCAACGCAACGTTTTAGAATCAAACTAAGATTATGCAAGCAACCATCAAAGGAGTCACCAAAAACGCTAAAATCATCCATGAAAACTTCAATTATTTTCTCAACATAATCAGAAAATATGCTCATCATGCATCTTTGAAATGTGGCAGGTGCATTACATAAACCAAAAGGCATGCGATGATATGCAAAAGTACCAAAGGGGCATGTGAAAGTAGTGTTTTCTTGATCCTTGGGTGCTATGACAATTTGATTATAACCAGAATAACCATCAAGAAAACAATAGAAAGCATAACCTGCTAACCTCTCAAGCATTTGGTCAATAAATGGCAGTGGGAAGTGATCCTTCCTTGTGGTGGCGTTTAGCTTCCTATAGTCGATGCACACCCTCCAACCGGTTTGAATGCGTGTAGGAACAAGTTCGTTCTCGGCATTGGCTACCACTGTCACACCAGATTTCTTTGGCACACATTGAACGGGTGAAACCCACCTACTATCCGAGATTGGATAGATCACTCCACAATCCAAAAGCTTGATTATCTCCTTCTTCACAACTTCCATCATCGGAGGGTTGAGACGGCGTTGAGCCTCTCGAGATGTTTTGGACCCCTCCTCTAGAAGTATGCGATGCATGCACGTGGTAGGGCTAATTCCCTTTATGTCGGCCAAAGTCCATCCAATTGCTGTTTTGTACTCTTTTAGCACCCTCACCACTTTGTTTTCCTCTTGTGCCGTGAGTGAGGATGAGATGATGACGGGCAATGTCTCATCTTCTCCCAAGAAAACGTACTTCAAGTGACTTGGCAAAGGCTTAAGTTCAAGTGTAGGTGACTGCACAACTGAGGGAAGCATCTTATTAGCCGAAACTGAACTTAAAATTGGGTCCAAAAACTTACCAGATTGTGATGGCAGTGACTCAAGGGCAGCCACCATCTCAATGACATCCTCACTAGGGGGCACGGGAAAGGATGCTTCATGCATGCCGTGGGTTGCTTTTGTGGCTGTTTCAATGTTGTGCATGTCCCTTCCTTGTGCAATGGCCAATTCAAGTGCATCGTCCTTCAAATTGTCCAAATGGTCCTGTGCCAAAGAGTCAATTATATCAATAGCAAAACATGAATGATTCTCACTAGGGTACTTCACAGAATCAGAAAGATTGAAATTAATAACTTCCCCATCAAATTCCATCGTCAAAGTGCCATTAAACACATCAATCTTTGTGCGAGCAGTTTTCATGAATGGCCTTCCAAGGAGGATGGGCAATGACGGGGAATGGTCCGATTCATCCATTTCAAGCACGTAGAAATCCGCCGGGAATATCAAGTGATTAACCTGCACCAAAACATCCTCCAAAACTCCCTTTGGATAGGCATTAGATCTATCGGCCAATTGTATGATAACACCATCGTTTTTCAACGCTCCTAGGTTCATAGATGCATAAATTGAATATGGCATGACATTTATAGATGCACCTAAGTCTAACATGGCAGATTCAAACCTAGAATTACCAATGACACACGGAATTGTAAAACTACCCGGATCTTTGCATTTAGGGGGCAGTTTGCGTTGCAAGATGGCTGAGACATTTTCACCCACTTTTACAACCTCTTTGGTCGAAATCCTCCTCCTATTAGTGCAAAGTTCCTTCAAGAACTTGGCGTACCTGGGGACTTCCTTAATTGCATCCAAAAGGGGAATATTGACTTGAACTTTCCTAAACGTCTCAAGAATGTCATTTTCTGCTTCTTCTTTCTTTGTTTGCTTGAACCTATTTGGAAAAGGCACATTCGAAGGAAAAACATTAGTAGGAACTGAATTTGACACGTTTTTACCTCTATTGGACAAATTGGATGGTTTAGGATCACTTAGGGCTTGCGGCAAAGGTGTTTCCACCTTTCCCGTGAGTGGGCTTTGCTCCTTCTCTTCAATTCTCAACTCGTCCTCCTCATTGGAACATGATTTGGATGGTTTAGGGTCAGATCCTACTTGCTTCCCACTTCGCAGACTCATGGCTTTTGCAGATTCGAATCCACCTTTTGGATTGACAACGGTTGAACTTGGCAACTTGCCTTGCTCTCGAAATTGCCCCATGAACTCGGCAATCTGTCCTACCTGCTTCTCCAACTCGTCCACCTTCTTGTCCTTAGTTTGCATACCCTGCGCCATAGAAGTTAGCAATTGAAAAATCTGATCATTATCAATTGAAGAACCTGATTTGTTTTGGGCAGGTTGTGCTTGGGCTTGAGTTGGTGCCAACGGCTTCTGATAGAAACCCGGGGCTTGTTGCCTAAATCCGCTTTGTTGTTGGCCTTGTTGGGGTTCTCGCCATTTGAAATTTGGATGATCACGCCACCTAGGGTTGTAGGTATTGGAAAAAGGATCACCACGTGGTTGGTATTGATTGCCAAAACCCACGGCATTGAGTGTCTCCCACCCTCCATTCTCTATCAATTGTGGGCACTTATCTGTGGGATGTCCTTGCATGGAGCACACGCCACAAGAAGCTACATTTTGTACTTTTGGACCTTCCACCACCTGAGAAAGCAAAGTAGTAAGGTTAGCCATTTGATTTTGAAGTTCGGTTATGGCACTTACCTCATTGACTTGGTGTTGCCGTGGGATGCTCCTTTGCCCAACACCTTCGTATTGTTGAGCGTTCAACGCTCGATTGGCTATCAATGTCTTGGCTGCCGTGGGGGTCTTATCCACCAAGGCTCCTCCCGCTGAGGCATCTAGCATTTGACGTTCGATTGGTAGAAGTCCCTCGTAGAAATATTGTAGGAGAAGTTCCTCCTTCATCTGATGCTGTGGACATGAAGCAACAAGAGATTTAAAACGTTCATAATAAGTAGGAAAAGATTCACCTGCTTCTTGTTGAATTCCACTTATCCTTTTTCGTAGGAGGATGACTCGAGAAGTTGGGAAAAACTTCTCCAAGAAAGCCCGTTTCATGCTCTCCCATGATGTGACAGTTCCGGGGGCCAATTCATACAACCAATCCTTTGCCTTTTCCAAGAGAGAAAAGGGGAAGGCCTTCATCATCAGAATACTTCCATCTACGTTGATTGGTGTCATGCTTGAGCACACCACCTCGAATTCCTTCAAATGCTTGTTTGGGTCTTCCATGGACAGCCCATGGTACTTAGGAATGTGATGCAACAAGCTTGACTTCAATTCAAACTCATCAGTTTTGCCTTGAGCCGCCCTAGGGTATTGAATGCATAAGGGCACGGCATTGTCAAGTCCTGAGGCTGAAAGCTCTTTGATTGTACGATTATCCACAGCCATGTCGTCCACTTCCTCTTCAAATTCAGATTCGGCTTCTGAACTTGCACTTGATTCACTGGGTTCTGGATTCTTCCTCTTTCGTCTTAACTCTCGCTCGAAATCTGCGTCAAAGTCCAGAATATGTTCGCGAACTGGGTGAGAACTCCGAGTCATACACTAGTACCTAAACAAGAAACAAAAACAAGGTCAGAATCTGATCTAATTGAACCAAACGAAAATAACAATCCAAGGGATTAGCACAGTTGTTAATCCCCGGCAACGGCGCCAAAAATTTGATGCAAAATATATAAGCACACAAATTAAACCCTCTTTTTATCAATTGTAGCAAAGTATGTATGTAGGGATCGTTCTAGGCCGGGGATTAGGAGGGATTGCTAAACCACTTGAAAACTGACTCAAAAACTTAAAACAAAGTTGAAACACTAAATTAGACTCAAAGAATGCAAAACTATACTCTAAAACACTAAAACAAACCAAAAGACTCAAAACAGCAAACAAACACTCAAAACTACCTTAAAAACACAAACTGGCTGTTTTGGACTCTAAACACAATTTTGGACGAAAATAAGTTTTAACTTGACTCAGAACACTCAAAAACACAAACTAAAACAGTTTCTAACTAATTTGACACTTCAAAATAAAGGGGGAATTGGTTTTGACGAAATTGAAAACAAAACATAAACTTTGTAAAACAAAACAGATTGCAAAACGAAATTGGTTAAAATGAATGGATGAAAGGCTAGCTAAGGGGTTCTTCTCCACACATGTCATACTTGCATACAAAACGATTTCTAATTGCAATTCAATAACCCACGAATTCTCAACACTCCAAGTTAATTAGGTCTGCTTAAATTAACTTTCAGATTTCCCTTATGTCAATGAATTGGATGGAAACTGCACATCACAATCAAATTATTCTTCAAGAGTTCTCTATATGAAAGCGCATACTAGAGATACAATCAAAGATCATTACGTTCAATGGAAATCATAAGTATTGACGAGGCACTTGTAACTATGAAAGCGCATGATACTTATGCCAAGAATTTACTTAACACAATTGAGATCATCAACCTTTACTACTTGTGAATATAAAGTTGTAACGATTAGGTGAAACTTCCTTATATCCTAGCATTAGATTTATGCATGACAATCAAGCGTGCACTCTCAACCAACACACACAAATCAGTTTAATTCAAATAGATAAGTAAATTGAATTCACAACTTATGAAACGCAATTAGAGGTAATCAAATCATATAGCAAGCATAAACATGGTTTCGAATCCCCCCCTAGCCAGAGGGGGTTTAGTTCCTCATACTCACAGAACAAAGAGTATTGAATTTAAACATTGAAATCAAAGGAAAGGAAACACCTAAAACTTCCAGCAATTCAAACTTGAATGGCATGCACGTCCCAGGGCTCCTTCTCCTCCTCTTTGCTGCGGCACAAGGTCTTGGGACAGGAGTAGGGGGTTATGAATGGTGTAGAAGGCTGGGTTAATGGCTAGGATGGATGTATGGTGCGGCAGGGAGTGGTGAAGAGTTTCTGGCGAGAATGATGTATATGGAGGGTGTCTAACCTGCGGCAACCCTTAAAACTTATATATATAGGCACCACAAACCCTAGGGTAATCAGATTAGGGCTTGGACTCAGCATTGCACAAGGAATTAGGGCCCTAGGTGCGGCAGAAATTGTGAATCCATTAGAAAAAAGGATTTTGGCCCAATTGATTTCTGAAAAGGATTTGTAGAACCCAAATCCACAAGGAAAAGGCTTAATAAGTCAGAATCCAAGAGGGAATGGGGGTGAGAAGGCACGGCACAAAGGGATAAGGCAGGGAGCCTTGCAAGGCAAGGAAAAGACCTTCTAGAAAGGAGGGAGGCGCCAGATTTTTAGGCTTCCAGAAAGAATGTGTTTTGTGGCAGATTTTGGGGCTTCTAGAGGGATTTGGGGCGCCACTTTTATAGGACAAGGGATAAGACTTCTAGAAATCAGGTTTTAAGTCCCCTAAACTGAAGAAAACAGGTTAGGATAAGATTAGGATAAGATTGGATAAGATAAGATAAGATAAGGTTGTTTTAGATAATGTTTTGGATAATTCTCCTTCTTTTGAGCTGATTCCTTATCTTCTCTATCTTTGACTTCTTTCTTCCATCTTCTTAGCTGATTTCAAGCCTTAATATCTTCAATTTCGTCCATCAACTTGCCTCCATGCTTGCACTACCCCATCTTGGCCCAAAAATGCTCTAGAATGCTCCAAATTGCTTCTTTTTGCATACTTGCCCTTAGAACCTGAAAATACATCAAACTAGCTTAAAAGACTACTTTAACTAAGGAAAAACAATATAAATGCACAAGAACAAGCTAACTAAGGTGCATAAATATGCTCATATCAGTCGGCATTCTGCTTCTCGAGATGGTTTAGCTCCTTCTTCCAAAAGAATACGATGCATGCAAGTGGTGGGGCTAATTCTCTTGATATCGGCCAAGGTCCATCCAATGGCTGTTTTATACTCTCTCAAAACACGCACCAATCTGTCCTCTTCTTGTGCCGTGAGTGAGGATGAGATGATGACCGGCAATGTCTCATGATCTCCCAAGAAAACATACTTCAGTGACTTGGTAACGGTTTAAGTTCAAGGGCTGTATTACTAAAGGAAGCAACTTATTAGTCAAAATCGAATCTGAAATTGGGATTGGGGGCTTACCATATTGTTTTGGCAATGATTCTAGGGCAGCCACCATCTCAGCTACATCATCACTAGGGGGCACGGCATGGTGTTCTTCAATGGTGTCGTGGGTTGTGCTTGGTTCTGCCCCATGGTTCTTGCATCCAATTCCATTTATAAGAACCGTTTCAAGCGCATCGTCATGCAATTGTTCCAAGTGCTCCTGCGCCATTGAATCAATTATATCAATTGCAAAGCAAGAATGATCATCATTAGGATATTTCATAGCTTCAAAAATTTTAAAATCAATAACATCCCCATCAAACTCCATTGTCAGGATCCCTGTGAACACATCAATCTTTGTGCGAGCTGTTTTCATGAACGGTCTTCCAAGTAGAATCGGCAATGGGGTGGAATGGGTTGAATCTTCCATCTCTAGCACGTAGAAATCAACGGGGAAGATGAGATGATTAACCTGCACTAAGACATCCTCCAAAACTCCCTTTGGATAAGCGTTAGATCTATCGGCTAATTGAATAATCACTCCATCATTTTTCAATTCTCCCAAGTTCATAGATGCATAAATAGAATAAGGCATGACATTTATTGATGCACCTAGATCTAACATGGCATGTTCGAACCTGGTATTACCAATAACACATGGAATTGTAAAGCTACCTGGGTCCTTGCATTTGGGAGGTAATTTGCGTTGCAACATCGCTGAAACATTTTCACTTACCCGAACCACCTCCTTAGTCGAAAATCTCCTCTTTGTTGTGCACAGCTCTTTCAAGAATTTGGCATATTTGGGAACTTGCTTGATTGCATCAAGGAGTGGAATGTTGACTTGCACCTTTCGAAATGTTTCTAGAATGTCCTTTTCAGTTTCCTCCTTCTTTGATTGCATAAATCTGCGAGGAAATGGTGCATTGGGTGGAACAAGGTTAGAATCAATCAAATTTGAACCCAACTTACCATTGTTGGACGATTTGGGGAGTTTAGGTGCATTGGAAGGCTGCGGCAAGGTTGGAACAACCCTTGCCGTGGGTGTCTCTTGTTCTGCCTTCTCTTGTAACAACGTCTCGTCCTCCTTTTGGGCAGATTCAGATGTCTTTGGATCGGTCCCAACCTCTTTGCCACTTCTTAGGGTCATGGCCTTGACAGATTCGAATCCTCCATTTGGATTCACAGTGGTAGAACTAGGAAGTTTGCCATGCTCTCGAAACTGCCCCATAAACTCAGCCATTTGTCCCATCTGTTTCTTCAATTCAGTCACCTCCCTGGCTTGATTTTGCACCTCCTTGGCATAGTTTTGCATCTCTTTGGTTTGATTTTGCTGCCCCTGTGCCAAAGTGGTTAGTAATTGAATAACTTGATCATTCTCAAGAGACGAACCTGAGTTATTTTGGGCAGATTGTGTTTGGGATTGCATGGTTGCATATGGCTTTGGAAACATCCCAGGGGTTGGTGGCCGAAATCCACCTTGCTGTTGAGGTTGTTGGGGTTCCCTCCAACGCAGATTTGGATGATCTGTCCAACCCGAATTGTAGGTATTTGCATAGGGATCATATCGGGGCTGATTTTGGCCTTGGATATTGGATTCCACTTATCCTTTTTCGTAGGAGGATGACTCGAGAAGTTGGGAATAACTTCTCCAAGAAAGCCCGTTTCATGCTCTCCCATGATGTGACAGTTCCGGGGGCCAATTCATACAACCAATCCTTTGCCTTTTCCAAGAGAGAAAAGGGAAAAGCCTTCATCATCAGAATATTCCCATCTACGTTGATTGGTGTCATGCTTGAGCACACCACCTCGAATTCCTTCAAATGCTTGTTTGGATCTTCCATGGACAGCCCATGGTACTTAGGAATGTGATGCAACAAGCTTGACTTCAATTCAAACTCATCAGTTTTGCCTTGAGCCGCCCTAGGGTATTGAATGCATAAGGGCACGGCATTGTCAAGTCCTGAGGCTGAAAGCTCTTTGATTGTACGATTGTCCACAGCCATGTCGTCCACTTCCTCTTCAAATTCAGATTCGGCTTCTGAACTTGCACTTGATTCACTTGGTTCTGGATTCTTCCTCTTTCGTCTTAACTCTCGCTCGAAATCGGCGTCAAAGTCCAGAATATGTTCACGAACCGGATGAGAACTCCGAGTCATAAACTAGTACCTAAAACAAGAAACAAAAACAAGGTCAGAATCTGATCTAATTAGCACAGTTACTAACCGGATAACAATCCAAGGGATTAGCACAGTTACTAATCCCCGGCAACGGCGCCAAAAATTTGATGCAAAATATATAAGCACACAAATTAAACCCTCTTTTTATCAATTGTAGCAAAGTATGTAAGTAGGGATCGTTCTAGGCCGGGGATTAGGAGGGATTGCTAAATCACTTGAAAACTGACTCAAAAACTTAAAACAAAGTTAAAACACTAAATTAGACTCAAAGAATGCAAAACTAAACTCTAAAACACTGAAACAAACCAAAAGACTCAAAACAGCAAACAAACACTCAAAACTGCCTTAAAAACACAAACTGGCTGTTTTGGACTCTAAACATAATTTTGGACGAAAATAAGTTTTAACTTGACTCAAAACACTCAAAAACACAAACTAAAACAGTTTCTAACTAATATGACTCAACAAAGTAAAGGGGGATTTGGTTTTGACGAATTTGAAAACAAAACATAAACTTCGTAAAACAAAACAGATTTTAAAACGAATTTGGTTAAAGTGAATGGATGGAAGGCTAGCTAAGGGGTTCTTCTCCACACATGTCATACTTGCATCCAAAACGATTTCTAGTTGCTTTTCAATAAACCATGGATTCTCAACGCCCCAGATTAACCGTGAATTGAACTAATTAACCCTCAGATTTTCCTAACGTTATTGAATTGGATGATTGCATACGACAACCCAAAGCATTCCCCACCAGTTCCCTACATGAATTGCATAATAGAGATACAAGCAAGAATCATTAAGTTCTATGAAAACCATAAGCATTGACGAGGCATTCGTTACTATGAATTGCATGAAACTTATGCCAAGAATTTACTTAACACAATTGAGATCATCAACCTTTACTACTTGTGAATATAATTCTGTAACGATTAGGTGAAACTTCCTTATATCCTAGCTTTAGATTTATGCATGACAATTAAGCGTGCACTCTCAACCAACACACACAAATCAGTTTAATTCAAATAGATAAGTAAATTGAAATCACAATTTATGAATCACAACTAGAGGTAATCAAGTCATATAGCAAGCATAAACATGGTTTCGAATCCCCCCCTACCCAGAGGGGGTTTAGTTCCTCATACTCACAGAACAAAGAGTATTGAATTTAAACATTGAAATCAAAGGAAAGGAAACACCTAAAACTTCCAGCAATTCAAACTTGAATGGCATGCACGTCCCAGGGCGTCTGCTCCTCCTCTTTGCTGCGGCACAAGGTCTAGGGACAGATTTTGGGGGTTATGAATGGTGTAGAAGGCTGGGTTATTGGCTAGGATGGATGTATGGTGCGGCAGGTAGTGAATAAGGTCAGAAACTATGGAGAAAGGTGAAGGATGGGTGCGGCAGAGAGTGGTGGATGATTTCTGGCGTGAATGATGTATATGGAGGTGGTGTCTGCGGCAAAGGGTGTAGAAATATATATATAGGCACCAAAAACCCTAGGTAAATCAGATTAGGACTTCTAGAAAGCCAAATCCATCCAGAAATAGGTTTAAAACAAGCAGACTTTTAATGGGAAAAGGCCTAAGGTGCGGCAGGTTTGGATAAGGAGGGATAAGGCTTCTAGAAAGCCTTGCTGATGTGAGAATTACTTGACACTCAAATTAAAACCCTATCGACGTAGTATATGAAAGTAGGGATCGTTTAAGGCCGGGGATTAGAAGGGATGCTAATCTATACAAATTAAACTCTAAAACACTAAAACTGGACTCTAGACAATGAAAACAGGTACTATGGATCAATCTGAACGAATTTTAAACACTAAACTGGACTCTAGACAATCGAAAACAACCTAACTTGACTCAAACAAACCAAAACAAACTTAAAACAATAAATAAAACTCAACTAGACAGATTCTAGACACTAGAGACTCAAAACAGGCTAAATAGACTCAAAACAACAAAACTAACTTAAACAGACTCAAAACAGATTCGAAGGGGTGAATTGGATGACTTTTGGACTAGTTAGACTCAAAACACTAAAAGGAGACAGATTTGGACGAATTTAAACAAACTAAGACTCAATTAAGAACTAAGGGGGTTTTTGGACGATTTAAGCAAAACTAAGCAGATTTAGGCAAACAAAGTAAATTGAAAGAGATAAAGGTGAATTCAGGGGTGAAAACTAGTTAGAGGGTTCTTCTCCACACATGAACATATGCATACGAATTGATTTCCAGTTATTCTTTCGATAAACCATAAATGACAATGCTTCAAATTAATTGTATTGCACTAATTAATTCCCAGATTTCCCTAAGTTCATTGAATTGAATGGATAACGCATCACAACCAAATTATTCTTATCAAGTTCCCTAACTATGGAATACGCATGATAGAGATACATATCAAAGATCATTAAGTTCCATGGAAATCATAAACATTGACAAGGCATTCATAACTATGGAATACGCATGTTACTCCTGCCTTGGATTTACTTAACATGATTGTGACTAGCAACCTTTACTACTTGTGAATATAAGTTCATAACGATTAGGTGAAATTCCCTTATATCCTAGCATCAAATTCATGCATGTAAACTAAGTAGGCCTCCTTAATCAACACACAAGAACAAGTTCTTCATAAAACAGATAAGTAAATCACATTCACAATTTATGAAACAATAACTGAAGGTAATCAATTCATATCAAACATATGTCCATGGCTTTGAATCCACCTCTAACTAAAACGAAATTAGTTCCACATGTTCAACATAATTGCAAAACAAATTAAATTAAACATAGAAAGGAAACAAGAGAAGAAAAAACTCCTCCTTCTCCAATGGAAGCCACGGCAAGGTCTTGTCTTCCCTTCTCTGCAGCAAAATATGGATTTCTGAATGTATATGGGGGTGTAGAATTCGTATGGATGCGTGGTGGTCTGATAGGAGCATATTTATGCTACTTATTTAGTGTGTTTTCTTGCATTTGTTTAGCTAGTTGTTGCTTAATATAGTGTTTAAAGTCATTTTCGTGTGTTTTTAGGTCCAAGAAGCAAAGTTGGCAAAAAGATGCATTTTGGAGCATTTTAGAGCAAATCTGGGCTTGGAATGGATAGCACAAGCAATGGGCATGAAGATGGACGAATTTGGAGTCCAAATGGAGTTAGGAATATGTTTCAAGGTTGGAGAAATAAATTCAAATCATTGAAGATAAGGAATCAGCTCAAAAGAAGGAGAATTATCCAAAACAACCTTATCTTATCTTATCATATCCAATCCTTATCCTATCTTACCTTATCTTATCCAATCTTATCCTAATCTTATCCTAACCTGTTTTCTTCAGTTTAGGGGACTTAAAACCTGATTTCTAGAAGTCCTATCCATTCCCCTACAAAAGTGGCGCCCCAAACTCTTCTAGAAACCCCAAAATCTGCCCAGAAACACATTCTTTCTAGAAGCCTAAAAATCTGGCGTCTCCTTCCCTTCTAGAATCCTTTTTCCTTGCCTTGCAAGGCATTCCCTGCCCTTATCCTATTGTGCCGCACCTCTCAGGCCCTTTCCCTCTTGGATTCTGATTGTTAGGCCTTTTCCTTGTGGATTTGGGTTCTACACATCCTTTTCAGAAATTACTTGGACCACAATTCCTTTTCAAGAGTAATTGCCGCACCCTAATCCTATTTTTCTGCTGAGTCCAAGTCCTAAACTGATTTCCCTAAGGTTTGCCATGCTATATATACATATTTTCAAGCCCTGCCGCACACCACCACCCATCCATACGAATTCTACACACCTCTACACATCTCAGCCATTCCAAACACCATTCATAAACCCTAAACCACTTGTGCCGCAGCCTTGCAAGGAGAGGAGGAGCAGCTTTGGAGCGTGTTGCACCCAATCTGGAGTGCTGGGCGTTCTTAGGTGTCTTCTACCTTATGTTTTCGTTGATTAATTTAGTTTTCCTTTGTTTTTCTGTAATGATGAGAGGCTAAACTCGTTTTTTAGCTAGAGGCTACTTTGAAACCATGATTTTGTGTGTGATATGACTTGATAAATTTCAGTTACAGATTCTTGAAGTATGAATGCAATTGGCTTAACTGTTTGAATTAGAACTTATTTCTGTTTGTTGATTGAGGGTCGACACTTAATTGGCATGCATAAATTTGATGCTAGGATATAAGTAAGTTTCACATAATCGTTACAAACTTATGTTCACAAGTAGTAAAGGTTGCTGGAACAATCGTGTTAAGTTCAATTCTTGGTGTGAGTAACATGATGTCATAGTTATGAATGCCTCGTCAATGCTTATGATTCTCATTGAGCGTAATGATCTCTGATTGTGTCTCTATTATGATGTCATGTAGGGAAATTGATGAGAATAATTTGGTTGTAGATGAGTTGTCCGTCCAATTCAATGAAATTAGGAGAATCTGAGGGTTAATTAGTGATTGACACGGTTAATCTGGGGCATTGTCATTCGTAATTCAATGAAAACGTAACTGGAAGTCAAGTTATATGCATATAAGTCATGTGTGGATAAGGAAACCTCTAGCTAGTTCACCATCCGTCCTAAAAACCCAATTTCGTCTAAATCTGCCTAGTTTAAAGTCTGTGTTAGTTTTAACTTAGTTTCACTCTAAAACCAATCCCCCTTCACTTGTTTGAGTCTAATTAGTTAGAATCTGTCTTAGTTTGTGTTTTTGTGTGTTTTGAGTCAAGTTTAATTCAATTTTCGTCCAAAGTTGTGTCTAGTGTCTAGAATCTGTCCAATTAGTGTTTTTGAGCAGTTTGAACCTGTTTTGAGTCTTACTAGTCTATTTAGAGTCCTTTGAGTCTTTTCAAACGTTTTTAACTTTGTTTTTGTATTTTAAGTCAGTTTAGAGGTTTTAGCAAGCCCTCCTAATCCCCGGTTTAGAACGATCCCTACTTGCATTTATACTACGATTTGACAACAAGAGGGTTTAATTTGAGTGCTTAACTTTAATCACATCATGGTCTGCGGCAAGGCTTGGAAATATGTATATATAGCATGGCAAACCCTAGGGGAATCAGTTTAGGACTTGGACTCAGCATAAGCAAGGGATTAGGACCCTAGGTGCGGCAGAATATGTAGGAAAAAGGATTATGGCCCAATTGATTTCTGAGAAGGATTATAGAACCCAAATTCACAAGAAAATAGGCTAACAAATCAGAATCTGAGAGGGAAAGGGATAGGGATGCACGGCATGGCTTGGATAAGGCAGGGAATTGAGTGCAAGGCAAGGCAAAGGCCTTGTAGAAGGGAGGGAGACGCCAGATTTATAGGATTCTAGAAAGAATGTGTTTCTGGGCAGATTTTGGGGTTTCTAGAAGAGTTTGGGGCGCCACTTTTGTAGGGGAATGGATAAGACTTCTAGAAATCAGGTTTTAAGTCCCCTAAACTGAAGAAAACAGGTTAGGATAAGATTAGGATAAGATAAGGTAAGGATTGGATAAGATAAGATAAGGTAAGGTTGTTTTGGAAAATGTTTTGGATAATTCTCCTTCTTTTGAGCTGATTCCTTATCTTCTTTATCTTTGACTTCTTTCTTCCCTCTTTTTAGCTGATTTCAAGCCTTTATATCTTCAATTTCGTCCATCAACTTGCCTCCATGCTTGCACTACCCAATCTTGGCCCAAAAATGCTCTAGAATGCTCCAAATTGCTTCTTTTTGCCATCTTGACACTTTGAACCTACAAATACACCAAAATAGCTTAAAATACAAAATTAACTAAGAACTAACAACGTAAATGCATGAAAACAAGCTAACTAAGTCGCATAAATATGCTCCTATCAAATTCCCCCACACTTAGCTTTTGCTAGTCCTCAAGCAAAACGAAACCAAACAAACGAAACAAACACCAAACAGACTAGACCTTCCAACTTTCACCTCAGGGATTTCCAACATACATGACATATTTAAGATCATCATAACCATAGCTTTTAGTCTTCCCCACCCTTTAGTATATACTTAACCACAGTCACCATTCATTAGCTCGCATTTAACCAATTAAAACAATGTTTTGAACGTAGTAACATGCCTTAGAGAATTCACTCAATTCCTCACTAGGTACACTCTTATTTTCACTCAGATTTTCTAACTACACTCCCTATACTAAGTATATGTGAGAAGATTGATGTAAACATGAAAACGAACACTCGCATATGTTTATAACAAAGAAAGCAATTTCTGGAGCTATTAAGCATGTATATATATGATCTCATGAATGGAATGCTACTACTTAGATGCGAGAACCAGGGATACCATTGATGTGAGAATTACTTGTCACTCAAATTAAAACCCTATCGACGAAGTATATGAAAGTAGGGATCGTTTTAGGCCGGGGATTAGAAGGGATGCTAATCTACACAAATTAGACTCTTAAAACAATAAACTGGACTTAAAACAATGAAAACAAGTACTAGGGATCAATTTGGACGAATTTTAACTCTAGACACCTTTAAACAACCTAACTTGACTCAAATAACTCAAAACAAACTCAAAACAGCAAATAGAATTCAACTAAACAGTTTCTGGACTCTAAAGACTCAAAACAAGCTAAATAGACCTAAAACACACAAAACAAGTTATCTAGACTCTAAACTAACACCTAAGATTGATTTGAACGAAATTAAGACTCAAATTGACTCAAAAGACTAGAAGACTCAAGATTTGACGAATTTAGACCCTACTAACACAAACTAAAAGCAGGGGATTGTTTTTGAACGAATTTAAACTTAAACAAACAAAATTGTAAAGACAACTTAAAAAGGCACGAAATTGGTGATTTAAATGGGTGAATGGTTAGTTAGAAGGATCCTTATCCACACATAAACATATGCATACAACTTGATTCCCAATTACTCTTTCGATAAACCATGAATGACAATGTTCCGAATTAATTGTATTGAACTAATCAATTCCCAGATTTCCCTAGATTCATTGAATTGAATGGATAACGCATCACAACCAAATTATTCTTTCTCAAACTCCCTAACTATGGAATACGCATGATAGAGACATTCAACAAAGATCATTAAGTTCAATGGAAATCATGAACATTGACAAGGCATTCATAACTATGGAAGACGCATGTTAATCCAGCCTAGGGTTTACTTAACATGATTGTGACTAGCAACCTTTACTACTTGTGAATATAAGTTCATAACGATTAGGTGAAATTCCCTTATATTCTAGCATCAAATTCATGCATGTAAACTAAGTATGCATCCTTAATCAACACACAAGAACAAGTTCTTAATAAAACAGTTAAGCAAACCACATTCACAATTTATGAAATCATAACTGGAGTAAATCAAATCATAAGAAACATATATTCATGGCTTCAAATTCCCCCTCTAACTAATAGGGGTTTAGTTCCTCATGATAGCAATTAAACAAAGAAAACTGAATTGAAACATTGAAAACAAGGATAGACAACACCTAAGAACGCTCCAGCAGTAGTCACGACTTAGAGTGGCACCTTCTCCTTCCTTCCTTGAATAGCTGCGGCACAAGAGGGGTTTTCTGGGTTTGTGTGGATGATATAGCACGGCAGGGGTTGAATTAGGTCAGAAACTATGGAGAATGGTGAAGGAAAGGGGCGGCAGAGAGTGGTGGATGATTTCTGGCGTGAATGATGTATATGGAGGGTGGTGTGCACGGCAAAGGGTTGATTAGTATATATATAGGCACCAAAAACCCTAAGTGAATCAGATTAGGACTTCTAGAAAGCCAAATCCATCCAGAAATAGGCTCAAAACAATCAGATTTCCAATGGGAAAGGGCCTAAGGTGCGGCAAGGCTTAGGGTTTCTAGAAACTTAATTTAAATGTCCCCCAATCAGAAAATAAACCCTCATTGTACCAGGAATTGAATTAGAAAAGGATTAGGATAGGATAAGGTTTGTTAAGATAAGATAAGGATTGGATAAGATAAGATAAGATAAGATAAGGTTGTTTGGATAATATTTTGGATAATCCTCCTTCTTTTGAGCTGATTCCTTATCTTCAATGATTTGAATTTATTTCTCCAACCTTGAAACATATTCCCAACTCCATTTAAACTCCAAATTCGTCCATCTTCATGCCCATTGCTTGTGCTATCCATTCCAAGCCCAGATTTGCTCTAAAATGCTCCAAAATGCATCTTTTTGCCAACTTTGCTTCTAGGACCTAAAAACACACGAAAATGACTTTAAACACTATACTAAGCAACAAATAGCTAAGCAAATGCAAGAAAACACACTAACTAAGTAGCATAAATATGCTCCTATCAAATTCCCCCACACTTAGCTTTTGCTAGTCCTCAAGCAAGACAAAACAAACAAAATGTAACCTAAACCTTCCAACGTTCACCTCAGGGATCTTCAATGATACATAACACGCCAAAGATCATTACTCCCGCAGATTTTAGTTATCCCTACCCTTGAGCACATACTTAATCAAAGTTACCACACATTAGCTCGCATTTAATCAATTAAAACAACATTTTGAATGTAGTAACATGCCTTAGAGAATCCCTCAATCCCTTACTAGATATGCACTCAATCACACAGATTTTCTGACTACACTCCCTACACTAGTTATATGTGAGAAGATTGATGTAAACATGAAAACTAATACTCACATATATGTATAACAAGAAAAGTAATTTCTGGAATGCATGTATAGATATGATCTCATGAATGGAATGCTACTACTTAGACGCGAGAACCAGGGACACCATATGCTCATACCAATCCCAAACTCCACATATTGAAACACACAACACTCAAGATTGAAGTATAAGGTTATAACGGGGCTAGGGGTATTGGCTAACAAAGAAAGGTAAGGAAAACGAACGTTCTTAAAGCAATAGCAAGCAAAGTAATGAATATGACACTTAGAACTCCCTTTCTTGAATGCAGCCGCACACTTTGAACATAAAGGGGAAGATTACACATATTTAGGGCCAAATTCAACGTTTTGGACCCTTTCTTCAACAACCACCACTTGTGAGCTTTAATCTCACTTATTTTGAACACTTTTCATACTTTTTCACAATTTTTCTTTTTTTCTTTTCTTTTTCACACGAATTTTTCTTTTTTTCCTTCTTTTTTTTCTTTCTGCTTCTTCACCCGTGCCCTCTTGATACTTTGTTGGCACACAATCAGACACATAAATCCCTTCCCCCACACTTGTTTTGCCGCCCAAATAACGAACAAAGGGAATTCATTCTTAGGTCATGCTCACTATGCCTTAAGAACAAGGGTAAGGATGGTCCTAATCTAGGCTAGGTAAGGATAATGTGGGTAAACAAAGAACATAGGCTAAACAAGGCTCAAAAGGGTTAAACCTACAATACATATGCAAAGGGTTAGGCTTTTTAGCGCTGGTTTTAAACTAAACAACTTCATCTTGATTATGTGTTATGCTAATCAATTTCATGCTTTGAATGAAACGGGTATGAGTTCTAGTATTTGGAACTAAATGATGAAACGCCTTCTAAGTAGCAACCAAGCAAAGAATAATGAGATCATGCAACGACTTTAGAAAACAAAGAATGCACAGATTTTTAACTCTCCAAAGAACGTTAAAGGCTCAAGTCTCTCAGGGTTGTAGCGTTAGTTTGAGTTACTTCCTTCAAGCATGTTACAAAAACTGATTTTATCCTTTTTGTGATTACATGTGAATTCATGAATGTCAACTACAACCAAGCATAAACCAAAGAGCAATTCAAACTTTCATCCATGTTTGTAACTTTCTTTAACAGTTATGCAGTTAAAAACCAAATCCTCATCATTGTGTTGGAAGGTACCCTAAGACACAAACAAACACACAAAAACAACTCTTTTTGGTATTTTGAAAACTTTTTCCAAATTTTTTTTAAATTTTCGTGTTGTTCTTTCAAGACACATAAAAATACTTCAAAACACACTAAAAACACTCAAAAACAGTGAAAAACAACCTTAGAAGTGATAGGTGATAAAAACCCACGAATTTTTCAATGAAAACACTTGTTTACCCCCCCACACTTAAACCAAACATTGTCCTCAATGTTTCAAGCATAGACTCACAGAAAGCAAACAGCAAACAACACAATTAACTAACATAACAAAGATGGCAAAGTAGAAGCAATAAAGAGTAGGGTTTAGAAACGCAAATCTGGTTGTGGAGTCGGAGAGTTCCTAGGTCGTCTTTATTTGCATGGGTTGCCTCCCAAGAAGCGCTTGCTTTAACGTCTTCCAGCCGGACGATACTTCCATTTAAGTTCCCATGGTACCCACGGCATGCAGAGGTAGTTCTTCCGTAATGTGCTCTTCAAAGTGCTCATAATATGGCTTCAATCGATGTCCATTCACTTTGAATTCTTGTTGCGTCTTTAAACTTTGAATTTGGACTGCACCATGAGGAAAAACATCAGTAACCACAAAAGGACCAATCCACTTAGAACGCAACTTACCTGGAAATAGACGAAGGCGAGAATTGAAAAGTAACACTTTCTGCCCTATAGAGAACAGCTTGCTACGAATCATCTTGTCATGGAATGCCTTTGTTTTCTCCTTGCAGATCCGTGCATTCTCATAAGCTTCATTCCTAATTTCTTCTAGCTCATTCAATTGAAGCTTTCTATGAAGACCTGCGGCATCAATGTCCATGTTGAATGTTTTGACAGCCCAATGTGCACGATGTTCTAACTTGACGGGAAGATGACATGGTTTCCCATAGACTAGCCGAAATGGGGACATTCCAATTGGGGTTTTATATGCAGTGCGATATGCCCACAATGCATCATTCAAACGTAAGCTCCAATCCTTCAGAGTTGGCCCTACGGTTTTCTCCAAAATCTGCTTGATTTCTCTATTTGAAACCTCGGCTTGCCCACTGGTTTGAGGGTGATAAGGTGTTGAAACCTTATGCGTGACATTATACTTCTTGAGCAGCGCCTCAATGGTTCGATTGCAAAAATGGGAACCCCCATCACTGATTAGGACTCTTGGCATTCCAAATCTAGCAAATATGTTAGTTCTAACAAAATCTGCAACCACTTTAGAATCATTAGTTCGGGTGGCTTTTGCTTCCACCCATTTCGACACATAATCCACAGCAAGCAAAATATAAAGGAAACCATGTGAGGAAGGAAAAGGACCCATGAAATCAATACCCCAAACATCAAAGATTTCAACACTAAATATGGGGTGTTGCGGCATTTGTTGTTTAGGACCTATATTGCCCGTTCTTTGACATCTATCACAAGTCATACAAAAAGTTCTAGCATCTCTAAAGATAGTAGGCCAATAAAATCCACATTCTAAAACTTTATGTGCTGTTCTTTGAGTACCAAAGTGACCTCCACATGCATAGGTGTGACAGAAAGTTAAAATTGAATTAAACTCAGAATCATGCACACACCTACGTAGAACCTGATCAGGGCAATATTTCCACAAGTATGGGTCATCCCAAACATAAGAACGTGCATCCTTTTTAAGTTTATCACTTTGGTGCTTGTTTAGCTCTCTTGGAATGTGTTTAGACACCAAATAATTTACTACATCAGCATACCATGGCTCACTTACCTTGATGGACAGCAGTTGCTCATCTGGGAATGTCTCTTGGATAGGCACGGCATCCTCCTCATGCACCATACGGCTCAAGTGATCAGCCACCACGTTTTCACTCCCCTTCTTGTCCCAGATTTCAATATCGAACTCTTGGAGAAGAAGCATCCAGCGAATGAGTCTTGGTTTGGCCTCTTTCTTGGTGAACAAATACTTCAAAGCTGCATGGTCAGTGTAAATAATAACTTTAGTACCAAGTAAATAAGAACGAAACTTATCTAAAGCAAACACAACAGCAAGAAGTTCTTTTTCAGTGGTAGAGTAATTCAATTGTGCATCATTCAAGGTCCGAGATGCGTAATAGATGACATGGGGCTTCTTGTCCTTCCTTTGTCCCAAAACAGCTCCTAATGCATAATCCGAAGCATCACACATAAGCTCAAAAGGAAGGCTCCAATCTGGTGGGACTATGATGGGGGCCGAAGTTAGCATCTCTTTGAGGTGTTTGAATGCCTTCTCACATTCCTCATCAAACACAAAAGTCACATCCTTCTGGAGGAGACGGCAAAGGGGGGTGGAGATCTTCGAAAAATCCTTGATGAATCGCCTATAGAAACCTGCATGTCCAAGAAAAGAACGAACCTCTCTAACCGAAGTAGGAGAGGGTAAGTAGCGTACAAGATCTATTTTTGATTTATCCACCTCAATTCCCCTTTCTGAAATGATATGACCTAAAACTATGCCTTGTTTTACCATAAAGTGACATTTTTCCCAATTCAAAACAAGGTTAGTTTCAGTGCAACGTTTTAGAATCAAAGTGAGATTATCTAAGCACCCATCAAACGAATCCCCAAAAACACTAAAATCATCCATGAATACCTCAATAATCTTCTCCACAAGATCTGAAAAGATACTTACCATGCATCTTTGAAAGGTGGCAGGTGCATTGCATAAACCGAATGGCATGCGACGATAGGCAAAGGTACCAAAGGGGCACGTGAAAGTGGTCTTTTCTTGGTCATCTGGAGCTATAACAATCTGATTGTATCCAGAGTACCCATCAAGAAAACAATAAAAAGAATGACCGGCTAACCTTTCAAGCATTTGATCAATGAACGGCAAAGGGAAGTGGTCCTTCCTCGTGGTGGCGTTTAGCTTCCTATAGTCAATGCACACTCTCCAACCTGTTTGGATACGTGTGGGCACAAGTTCATTCTCGGCATTCTTCACCACAGTGACTCCGGATTTCTTTGGAACACATTGCACCGGTGAAACCCAACGGCTATCCGAGATTGGATAAATCACGCCACAATCAAGAAGCTTTATAATCTCCTTCTTCACAACTTCCATCATTGGAGGGTTGAGTCGGCGTTGAGCCTCTCGAGTTGGTTTAGCCCCCTCCTCTAGAAGTATGCGATGCATGCATGTTGTAGGGCTAATCCCCCTAATATCGGCCAATGTCCATCCAATGGCTGTTTTGTGCTCTTTCAACACCCGAATTAACTTTCCTTCCTCTGTTGCCGTGAGTGTGGAGGACACAATGACGGGCAACGTCTCGTTATCTCCCAAAAAGACGTACTTCAAATGATCCGGCAATGGTTTAAGCTCAAGTACGGGTGCCTGAATCACTGAGGGTAACAACTTGTTAGTAGAAATTGGAATTGAAATTGGTTTTGAAGGCTTACCATGGTGCTGAGGTAGTGACTCTAAGGCAGCCACCATCTCGGCCTCTTCTTCACTTCTAGGCACGGCAATATTGGGTTTTTGCCCAATTCCTTGTGCAATTGTTGATTCAAGGGGATCCCTCTCCAAGGAATCAAGGTAATCCTGCGCCAATTCATCGAATATATCAATAGCAAAACAAGAATGATTTTCTTTAGGAAATTTAATAGTTTCAGCAAGATTGAAATCAATAACTTCCCCATCAAATTCCATTGTCAACGTCCCTTTGAACACATCGATCTTGGTGCGGGCTGTTTTCATGAAAGGTCTCCCAAGGAGGATCGGCAATGGGGTGGAATGGGGTGTATCCTCCATGTCAAGCACATAAAAATCCGCTGGAAAAATCAGATTTCCAACCTGCACCAAAACATCTTCCAAAACTCCTTTTGGATATGCATTAGAACGATCGGCTAATTGGATTATAACACCATCGTTTTTAAGCTCACCTAAGTTCATAGATGCATAAATAGAGTATGGCATGACATTAATTGAAGCTCCTAAGTCTAACATAGCATGTTCAAACTTAGTACTACCAATAACGCAAGGAATTGTAAAACTACCCGGATCTTTGCATTTAGGGGGTAATTTCCTTTGTAGAACAGCAGAGACATTCTCACTTACTTGAACCACTTCTTTGTTAGAAATCCTTCTCCTTGTTGTACAAAGCTCTTTCAGAAACTTAGCATACCTTGGGACTTGCTTTATTGCATCAAGGAGTGGGATATTGACTTGAACTTTCCGGAATGTCTCTAGAATGTCTTTTTCAGCATCCTCTTTCTTTGATTGCCGCAACCTGCCAGGAAAGGGCACAATTAGTGGAGTAGAGCTTGAAGAATTCATATTGGAACTTACCTTGATGGTTGGGGACGGTTTAGAAGTGGGAATTGGCTGCGGCAAGGATTGTGCCTTCCTTGCCGTGGGTTTGGGTGATTCATCCTCCTCCAATTGCAGCTTCTTGTCCTCTTCTTGACTTGATCTAGATGGTTGTGAATCAGTTCCAACCTGCTTACCACTTCTCAACGTGATTGCTTGGGCGGTTTCAAATCCTCCCTTAGGATTAACAACGGTTGAACTAGGCAATCTGCCTTGTTCTCGGAATTGGCCCATGAATTCAGCCATTTGACCCATTTGTTTCTTCAATTCATCCACCTCTTTAGCTTGATTTTTTATGCTCTGCACGTCCTGTGTCAAAGAGGTTAGTACTTGAAGAATTTTATCATTATTTAACGACGAACCTGAATTGGTTTGGGCCGAAGTTGGTTGAGGTTGTGGGGCTGCATACGGCCTTGGAAACATCCCAGGGGGCTGTCTAAATCCGCTTTGTGGCTGTGCTTGCTGAGAATCCCTCCACTTGAAGTTTGGATGATCTCTCCATCCCGGATTGTATGTGTTTGAGTATGGGTCGTGTCTTTGTTGGGTTTGGCCTTGGAAACCCACGGCTTGGGCAGTTTCCCACCCCCCATTCTCAATCAATTGAGGGCATTGATCGTTGAGATGTCCCTGCATAGAACACACTCCACATATGGCCGGCCCTTGTGCTTTGGTTCCATCCACAACCTGTGACAAAAGAAGAGTGAGATTAGCCATTTGAGATTGTAATTCTGAAATTGCATTTACCTCATTCACTTGTTGTTGCTGTGGCCCTTCTCTCTGTCCAACTCCTTCGTATTGTTGTGCATTCAAGGCTCGATTTGCAATTAGAGTCTTGGCAGCCACGGTTGTTTTGTCAACCAAAGCTCCTCCCGCTGAAGCATCAAGCATTTGTCTCTCAATGGGGAAAAGTCCTTCATAGAAATATTGGAGGAGAAGCTCTTCCTTCATTTGGTGTTGTGGACAAGAAGCAACAAGCGCCTTGAAACGCTCATAATAGGCTGGAAACGATTCCCCTTGGTTTTGTTGAATGCCACTTATCCTTTTCCTCAAGAGAATGACTCTTGAAGTTGGGAAAAATTTCTCTAAGAATGCGCGCTTCATGCTTTCCCACGAAGTAACGGTTCCAGGTGCTAGTTCGTAGAGCCAATCCTTAGCCTTTTCCAAAAGAGAGAATGGAAAGGCTTTCATCTTCAATATACTCCCATCAACATTGACAGGGGTCATGCTTGAACAAACCACTTCAAATTCCTTCAAGTGCTTGTTCGGATCTTCCATGGACAACCCGTGGAATTTGGGGATGTGGTGCAACAAGCTGGACTTCAATTCAAACTCATCAGTCTTGCCTTGAGCCGCCCTAGGATATTGAATGCATAAAGGGGTCGCATTGTCCAATCCCGAGGCTGAAAGTTCTTTGATTGTTCGGTTATCTGCAGCCATGTCGTGCTCCTCTTCCAAATCCTCTTCAATTTCAACTTCAGATTCGGAATTAGAACTTGAACTAAGTAGATCAGGTTCTGGGTGCTTCCTCTTCCTTCTCAAATCTCGCTCAAAATCGTCGTTAAACTCCAAGATATGTGCGTGAACGGGTTGAGAACTTCGAGTCATACACTAGTACCTAAAACAAAGAAAACAAAATAAATCAGAAAACTAAGCAAAACAGAAACAAAAACAAGTTAAAATACACGGCAGAAACTAGGGAGATTAGCAAGTTTGCTAATCCCCGGCAACGGCGCCAAAATTTGATGTGAGAATTACTTGTCACTCAAATTAAAACCCTATCGACGTAGTATATGAAAGTAGGGATCGTTTTAGGCCGGGGATTAGAAGGGATGCTAATCTACACAAATTAGACTCTTAAAACAATAAACTGGACTTAAAACAATGAAAACAAGTACTAGGGGATCAATTTGGACGAATTTTAACTCTAGACACCTTTAAACAACCTAACTTGACTCAAATAACTCAAAACAAACTCAAAACAGCAAATAGAATTCAACTAAACAGTTTCTGGACTCTAAAGACTCAAAACAAGCTAAATAGACCTAAAACACACAAAACAAGTTATCTAGACTCTAAACTAACACCTAAGATTGATTTGAACGAAATTAAGACTCAAATTGACTCAAAAGACTAGAAGACTCAAGATTTGACGAATTTAGACCCTACTAACACAAACTAAAAGCAGGGGATTGTTTTTGAACGAATTTAAACTTAAACAAACAAAATTGTAAAGACAACTTAAAAAGGCACGAAATTGGTGATTTAAATGGGTGAATGGTTAGTTAGAAGGATCCTTATCCACACATAAACATATGCATACAACTTGATTCCCAATTACTCTTTCGATAAACCATGAATGACAATGTTCCGAATTAATTGTATTGAACTAATCAATTCCCAGATTTCCCTAGATTCATTGAATTGAATGGATAACGCATCACAACCAAATTATTCTTTCTCAAACTCCCTAACTATGGAATACGCATGATAGAGACATTCAACAAAGATCATTAAGTTCAATGGAAATCATGAACATTGACAAGGCATTCATAACTATGGAAGACGCATGTTAATCCAGCCTAGGGTTTACTTAACATGATTGTGACTAGCAACCTTTACTACTTGTGAATATAAGTTCATAACGATTAGGTGAAATTCCCTTATATTCTAGCATCAAATTCATGCATGTAAACTAAGTATGCATCCTTAATCAACACACAAGAACAAGTTCTTAATAAAACAGTTAAGCAAACCACATTCACAATTTATGAAATCATAACTGGAGTAAATCAAATCATAAGAAACATATATTCATGGCTTCAAATTCCCCCTCTAACTAATAGGGGTTTAGTTCCTCATGATAGCAATTAAACAAAGAAAACTGAATTGAAACATTGAAAACAAGGATAGACAACACCTAAGAACGCTCCAGCAGTAGTCACGACTTAGAGTGGCACCTTCTCCTTCCTTCCTTGAATAGCTGCGGCACAAGAGGGGTTTTCTGGGTTTGTGTGGATGATATAGCACGGCAGGGGTTGAATTAGGTCAGAAACTATGGAGAATGGTGAAGGAAAGGGGCGGCAGAGAGTGGTGGATGATTTCTGGCGTGAATGATGTATATGGAGGGTGGTGTGCACGGCAAAGGGTTGATTAGTATATATATAGGCACCAAAAACCCTAAGTGAATCAGATTAGGACTTCTAGAAAGCCAAATCCATCCAGAAATAGGCTCAAAACAATCAGATTTCCAATGGGAAAGGGCCTAAGGTGCGGCAAGGCTTAGGGTTTCTAGAAACTTAATTTAAATGTCCCCCAATCAGAAAATAAACCCTCATTGTACCAGGAATTGAATTAGAAAAGGATTAGGATAGGATAAGGTTTGTTAAGATAAGATAAGGATTGGATAAGATAAGATAAGATAAGGTTGTTTGGATAATATTTTGGATAATCCTCCTTCTTTTGAGCTGATTCCTTATCTTCAATGATTTGAATTTATTTCTCCAACCTTGAAACATATTCCCAACTCCATTTAAACTCCAAATTCGTCCATCTTCATGCCCATTGCTTGTGCTATCCATTCCAAGCCCAGATTTGCTCTAAAATGCTCCAAAATGCATCTTTTTGCCAACTTTGCTTCTAGGACCTAAAAACACACGAAAATGACTTTAAACACTATACTAAGCAACAAATAGCTAAGCAAATGCAAGAAAACACACTAACTAAGTAGCATAAATATGCTCCTATCAACCATATGCTCGTACCAATCCCAAACTCCACATATTGAAACACACAACACTCAAGATTGAAGTATAGGGTTGTAACGGGGCTAAGGGTATTGGCTAACAAAGAAACGTAAGGAAAACAAACGTTCTCAAAGCAAAAGCAAGCAAAGTAATGAATATGACACTTAGAACTCCCTTTCTTGAATGCAGCCGCACACTTTGATACATAAGGGGAAGATCACACATATTTAGGGCCAACTTCAACTTGTTGGACCCTTTCTTCAACATCCAACATTTGTGAGCTTATTCTCACTTATTTTGAACACTTTTCATACTTTTTTTTTTGTTCTTTCTATTTTTCACGAATTTTTCTTCTTCTTGTTTCTTTCTTTTCTTTGCCGTGCCTCATTCAAGACTTTGGCACATATAAACGCACAACTTTCTTTCCCCCACACTTGTTTGCTGCCCAATAACGAACAAAGGGAATTCACTCTAAGTCATGCTTAGCTATGCCTTAAGAACAAGGGTAAGGATGGTCCTAATCTAGGCTAGGTAGGGATAATGTGGGTAAACAAAGAACATAGGCTAAACAAGGCTCAAAAGGGTTAAACCTACAAAACAAATAACATAGGGAGGTTCGGCTATTTGGCACTGGTTCACTACACAACTTCATCTTGTTTATGTGTTATGCTAATCAATTTCATGCTTTGAATGAAACGGGTATGAGTTCTAGTATTTGGAACTAAATAATGAAACGCCTTCTAAGTAGCAACCAAGCAAAGAATAATGAGATCATGCAACGACTTTAGAAAACAACAAATGCACAGATTTTTAACCCTCCAAAGAACGTTTTAAGCTCAAGTCTCTCAGGGTTGTAGCGTTAGTTTGAGATTCTTCCTTCAAGCATGTTACAAAAACTGATTTTTTCTCTTTTTGATTAAACATGAATTCATGAACTATAACCATAATCAAGCATAAACCAGAGAGCAATTCAAACCTCCATCCATGTTTATAACTTTCCTCAATAGTCATGCAATTAAAAACCGAATCCTCATCATTGTGTTGGAAGGTACCCTAAGACACAAACAAACACACAAAAACAACTCTTTTTGGGTTTTCCAAAACAATTTTTCAAATTTTTATGGTATTTTCGGATTTTCTTTTCAAAACACACTAAAAGACTCCAAAACAGCTTAAAAACACTTAAAAACACTGAAAAACAACCTTAGAAGTGATAGGTGATAAAAACCTACGAATTTTTCAATGAAAACACTTGTTTACCCCCCCCCCACACTTAAATCAAACATTGTCCTCAATGTTTCAAACATAAACTCACACAAAAGCAAGCAAATAACACAACTAACACACATAACAGATATGGCAAAACAAAAGCAATAAATTGAGAGAGTTTAAGAACGCAAATCTGGTTTTGGAGCTAGAATTCCATCGTTCTCTCGTTTGAACACATGGGTTGCCTCCCAAGAAGCGCTTGCTTTAACGTCTTCCAGCCGGACGATTCTTCCATTTAAGTTCCCATGGTACCCACGGCATGCAGAGGTAGTTCTTCCACCACATGCTCCTCAAACAGCTCGTGCATTGGATCTTTGAATGGTAAGGGATAGTGATCCTTCCGGATTGTGGCATTGAACATCCTAAAATCAATGTAATCATGCCCACCAGCTTGGATTTGATTGGGAATCTGCACCATACAAGGTAACAACCTATTAGTTGAAATGGGAATCGAATCTAGAATAGATGGCTTACCCATGTACTGCAATGAAGTGGCAGCACTATGAACGTTCTTCCCCATGATATTTTCGACCAATTGGGGCATTTTGAGGGCAGTGGCTGTATGGTCCTTGTGCTCCACTCCAATTCCCTCGTTTTGTATGGTTCTTGATGTATCCTTTGTGCTTGAACGGTCCGGCCCTATCTTTTTTATTTTATCCATGGCAAAACAAGAACGAACAACGTTAGGATTCTCAACAGACTTAGAAACATTAAATTTAATCTTATCACTACCAAACTTCATAGTTAACGTTCCCTTGGCCACATCAATCTTGGTTTGGGCTGTTTTCATGAATGGTCGGCCAAGTAAGAGTGGTAATGGATGGGAATGGTCTGAATCCTCCATGTCAAGCACATAGAAATCTGCAGGAAAAATCAAGTGGTCTACCTGCACCAAAACATCTTCCAAAACTCCTTTTGGGTATGCATTAGATCGATCGGCTAATTGGATAATAACACCATCATTTTTAAGCTCTGCTAGATTCATAGATGCATAAACAGAATATGGCATGACATTTATAGATGCACGTAAGTCTAACATGGCAGATTCAAAACGAGTATTTCCAATAACACAAGGAATTGTAAAAAGGATTATGGCCCAATTGATTTCTGAGAAGGATTATAGAACCCAAATTCACAAGAAAATAGGCTAACAAATCAGAATCTGAGAGGGAAAGGGATAGGGATGCACGGCATGGCTTGGATAAGGCAGGGAATTGAGTGCAAGGCAAGGCAAAGGCCTTCTAGAAAGGAGGGAGACGCCAGATTTATAGGGTTCTAGAAAGAATGTGTTTCTGGGCAGATTTTGGGGTTTCTAGAAGAGTTTGGGGCGCCACTTTTGTAGGGGAATGGATAAGACTTCTAGAAATCAGGTTTTAAGTCCCCTAAACTGAAGAAAACAGGTTAGGATAAGATTAGGATAAGATAAGGTAAGGATTGGATAAGATAAGATAAGATAAGGTTGTTTTGGATAATGTTTTGGATAATTCTCCTTCTTTTGAGCTGATTCCTTATCTTCTTTATCTTTGACTTCTTTCTTCCCTCTTTTTAGCTGATTTCAAGCCTTTATATCTTCAATTTCGTCCATCAACTTGCCTCCATGCTTGCACTACCCAATCTTGGCCCAAAAATGCTCTAGAATGCTCCAAATTGCTTCTTTTTGCCATCTTGACACTTTGAACCTACAAATACACCAAAATAGCTTAAAATACAAAATTAACTAAGAACTAACAACGTAAATGCATGAAAACAAGCTAACTAAGTCGCATAAATATGCTCCTATCACTTGCAAGGCAAGGAAATCAGATTCTAGAAGGGAAGGAGGCGCCAGATTTTCAGGGTTCTAGAAGGAATGTGTTTTGTGGCAGATTTTGGGGCTTCTAGAGGGATTTGGGGCGCCACTTTTATAGGACAAGGGATAAGACTTCTAGAAATCAGGTTTTAAGTCCCCTAAACTGAAGAAAACAGGTTAGGATAAGATTAGGATAAGATTGGATAAGATAAGGTAAGATAAGATAAGGATTGGATAAGATAAGATAAGATAAGGTTGTTTTAGATAATGTTTTGGATAATTCTCCTTCTTTTGAGCTGATTCCTTATCTTCTTTATCTTTGACTTCTTTCTTCCATCTTCTTAGCTGATTTCAAGCCTTTATATCTTCAATTTCGTCCATCAACTTGCCTCCATGCTTGCACTACCCAATCTTGGCCCAAAAATGCTCTAGAATGCTCCAAATTGCTTCTTTTTGCATACTTGCCCTTAGAACCTGAAAATACATCAAACTAGCTTAAAAGACTACTTTAACTAAGGAAAAACAACATAAATGCACAAGAACAAGCTAACTAAGGTGCATAAATATGCTCCTATCACTAATCTAACACACTTAATTAAAGGGGGATTGGGTTTTGGACGAAATTAAGCTAAAAACAAAATAGAAACTAAAACTAAACAGATTTGCACGAAATTGGTGAATTGGATGGATGATGGGTTAGCTAGAGGGTTCTTCTCCACACATGATACACTTGCACATAAACCAATTTTCAGTTGTTCTTTCGATAAATCATGAAACTCAACACCCCAGGTTAATTAGGTCCGCTTAAATTAACCTTCAAGTTCTCCTTAAGTTATTGAATTGGATGGGAAAGCGCATACAACAATTCAAAGCATTCTTCAAAAGTCCTTTACGTGAACAGTACAATAACGATACAATTAAAGATCATTAAGCATCATGAAAACTATAAGTATTGACGAGGTATTCGTTACTATGATGAGCATGAAACTCCTGCCAAGAATTCATTTAACGCGATCGTTTATAAGCGACCTCCACTACTTGTGAATATAAGTTTGTAACTATTAGGTGAAACTCCCTTATACTCTAGCATCATATTCATGCATGCAAACTAAGTGTGCACTCTTAATAAACATACACAAATAAGTTATCAATCAAGCAGTTAAACAAATTGAATTCACAACTTATGAAATCACAACTGAAGGTAATCAATTCATATTGCAAGTATGTTCATGGCTTTGAATCTTCCCCTAGCCAAAAGGGATTTAGTTCCTCATAATCGCAAAGCAAAGAATAACAAGTTTATACGTTGAAAACAAAAGAAAGAAAACACCTAAACGCTCCAGCGATCCAAACTGAACAGCAAGCACGTCCAAGAACTTCCCTTCCCTTCCTTGATTGCGGCACAAGGTTTTGTGGTAGGTTTTGGGGATTATGGATGGTGTAGAATGGGTGGTGATGGGTGGTAGGGGATGGATAGGTAGATAGGTGGATGGAAGGTGGATTTTCGTCAGAAAGTGTGTAGAGAATCTGTTCAGAGAGAGAGAGATTAAATGGTGCGGATGGCTTTATTTATAGGGCCAGGGTTGAAAGGCAATCAGAAAATAATAAGAAAGGTTCATAACTTAGCTAATTTGTCTCACAATTGAATAGGTAAGAAAGAATCAGAATTTAAAGAGAAATAGGAATGTGAAATTCGGCAGAATTGTGTAGGAGAAAAAAGGAATGTGTTTAAAGGTCAGAAAATAGGAAAGAGAGGCCTCCCCTTGTGCTGCAAGGCTAGGTACTATAGGGGAAGTTGTTTTCATGACAGAAAATAGGAAAGGCAGTCTCCCTTGCACGGCAAGGAAGAGGAAAAGTCAAGGGAGGTGCGGCTAGGTGATTTAAGTGCAAGGAAGGTTCAATTTGTGTCCTAAAATGCATAGGAGGTCTTCATTGTTGCTGGAACTTAAGGACATTTAGGATTAGGAAAGGTCAAACCAAAATAGGAAACCTTGGCTTAACTTTCCTACTTCAAGTAGGAATCCATCTCCAATTAGGAATCCTATGTCAATTAGGAATCCTTCGTTGATTAGGAATCCTAACATCTTCAAGTCTTCAATTTCGTCCATTCCTTGTGCTCCAAGCATGTGATATCCATTCCAAGCCCAATTTTGCTCCAAAAGGCTCCAAAATGCACTTTCTTGCATACTTTGTCTATAGAACCTGAAATTGCACGAAAATGACTTAAAAGACTAAAATAACTAAGAACTAACAACCTAAATGCAAGGAAACAGGCTAACTAAGTGATGTGAATATGCTCCTATCAAGGGGCATATTTATGCGACTTTGTTAGCTTGTTTCCTTGCATTTTCTTAGTTAGTTTCTACTTATTATAGTGTTTTAAGCTATTTTCGTATGTTTTGTAGGTCCAAATGACAAAGTTGGCAAGAAAGTGCAATTTGGAGCATTTTAGAGCAGTTTTGGGCCAAGAATGGATGTCACATGTATGGAGCAAGATGGATGGACGAATTTGAAGTTCAAGAGAGGCTAGGAATGTGCAAAAGAGTTGGAGAAATAAAATCAAGTCAAAGAAGATATGGAATCAGCTACAAAGAAGGAGAATTATCCAAAACCTTATCCAACCTTATCTTATCCAACTAACCTTATCTTACCTTATCTTATCTTATCCTATCTTATCCTACCTTAATTCCAGCTACAAGGGGGACTCCTTTTCATATTAGGACACCTAAAACCTGTTTTTAGGAGGCCTTTTTGTTCTAGAAACATGCCACAACACTCCTTTCTAGAAGCCCTAAAAATCTGGCGCCCCAACCTTTCTAGATGGCCTTTTCCTTGTTGGTTTGGAGTCCTAAATCCTTTTCCTTGACAACCTAGGCCAAGTAATCCCTAGGCCTATAAATACACTATTTTGCTGCACCATTCAGACCACCACCCTCTACCATAACTCACCTACATCCATCCACCACACACTCATTGTGCCGCAGCCTTGCAAGGAAGGAAGGAATCTGGAGCATTTTCTAGGTGTATTCTATCCTTTGTTTTCAATGTTTAATTTTATTTATATTTGTTTGATTGCGAACATGAGGAACTAATTTCTTTATAGTTAGAGGCGAATTCAAAGCCATGGACATATGTTTTATATGAATTGATTTCCTCCAGTTATGATTTCATGAATCGTGAGTGTGGTTTACTTATCTGAGTTATTGAGAACTTGTTCTTGTGTGTTGATTAAGGAGGCCTACTTAGTTTGCATGCATGAATTTGATGCTAAAATATAAGGGAGTTTCACCTAATCGTTACAAACTTATATTTACAAATAGTGGAGGTTGCTAGTCACGATCGCGTTAAGTAAATTCATGGCAGGAGTGTCATGTCAATGCTTATGATTTTCACAAAGCTTAATGATCTTTGTTTCGTGTCTCTATCATGCTTTTCATAGTTAGGGAGCTTAATAAAGAATGATTTGGGTTGTTGAAAGAATAACTGGAAATCGATTTATATGCATATGTTCATGTGTGGAGAAGGGCCCTCTAACTAGCCTTTCACCCTTTAATTCACCCAAATTCATACCAACCTTTGTTTAGTGTCTTAATCAGTTTGTTTTTACTTTAAATTCGTCAAAAACCCAATCCCCTTTATTTTCTTGTGTCAACTTAGTTAGAATCTGTTTAATTTTGTGTCTTTTAGCATTTTGAGTCAAGTTAAAGTTAGAATTCGTCCAAATAACTCCCTAGAGTCTGTTTTGAGTCTAGTTGTTAGTTTTGTGCTGTTTTAAGTTGTTTTGAGTCTTTAGAGTCTAGTTAAGTGTTTTTAAGTTTAGTTTTGTATTTTTTAGTCAGATTTGCGTAGATTAGCATCCCTTCTAATCCCCAGCTAGAACGATCCCTACTTGCATCTTTACTACAATTGTCAGCAATAGGGTTTAATTTGTGTGTCAAGTTAAATTTCACATCAGTTAAATGTGAACTAGTAAGTGGTGACTGATTAAGTATGTGCTCAATGTATAAACTTGTTATTCTTTCTTTTGTTTTCAATGTATAAACTTGTTATTCTTTGCTTTGCGATTATGAGGAACTAAGCCCTTTTGGCTAGGGGCCTATTCAAAGCCATGAACATACTTGCAATATGAATTGATTACCTTCAGTTGTGATTTCATAAGTTGTGAATTCAATTTGTTTAACTGCTTGATTGATAACTTATTTGTGTATGTTTATTAAGAGTGCACACTTAGTTTGCATGCATGAATATGATGCTAGAGTATAAGGGAGTTTCACCTAATAGTTACAAACTTATATTCACAAGTAGTGGAGGTTGCTTATAAACGATCGCGTTAAATGAATTCTTGGCAGGAGTTTCATGCTCATCATAGTAACGAATGCCTCGTCAATACTTATAGTTCTCATGATGCTTAATGATCTTTGATTGTATCGTTATTGTGCTGTTCACGTAAAGGACTTTTGAAGAATGCTTTGAATTGTTGTATGCGCTTTCCCATCCAATTCAATAACTTAAGGAGAACTTGAAGGTTAATTTAAGCGGACCTAATTAACCTGGGGTGTTGAGTTTCATGATTTATCGAAAGAACGACTGAAAATTGGTTTATGTGCAAGTGTGTCATGTGTGGAGAAGAACCCTCTAGCTAGCCCATCATCCACATTTTATCCAAATTCGTCCAAAACCTGTTTTAGTTTACAATCTGTTTGTTTTGTTTTCAAATTCGTCAAAATCAAATCCCCCTTTATTTTGAAGTGTTAGATTAGTTAGTGAAAATCTGTTTTGATTTGTGTTTTTAAGTGTCTTGAGTCAAGTTAAAATCTATTTTCGTCCAAAGTAGTGTTTAGAGTCCAAAACTGCCCAGTTTGTGTTTTTAGGCAGTTTTGAGTGTTTTTGTGCTGTTTTGAGTCTTTTCAGTTGTTTTAGTGTTTTAGAATTTAGTTTTGCATTCTTTGAGTCTAGTTTAGTGTTTTAAACTTAGTTTTACGTTTTTGAGTCAGTTTCAAGTGTTTTAGCAATCCCTCCTAATCCCCGGTCTAGAATGATCCCTACTTATACATATACTACAATTGTCAAAAAAAGAGGGTTTAATTTGTGTGCTTATATATTTTGCATCACCAGCGACCTTCACTACTTGTGAATATAAGTTCATAACGATTAGGTGAAACTCCCTTATATTCTAGCATCAAATTCATGCATGCAAACTAAGTATGCATCCTTAATCAACATAGAAGAATAAGTTCTGAATCAAACAGTTAAGCAAAGTGCATTCACAATTTATGAAATCACAACTGAAGGTAATCAATTCATATTGCAAATATATTCATGGCTTTGAAATTCCCCCTAGCCAAAAGGGGTGATAGGAGCATATTTACATCACTTAGTTAGCTTGTTTCCTTGCATTTACGTTGTTAGTTCTTAGTTATTTTAGTCTTTTAAGCCATTTTCGTGTGTTTTCAGGTTCTAAGGGCTAAATGATGGGAAATATATAAGCACACAAATTAAACCCTCTTGTTGACAATTGTAGTATAGATGCAAGTAGGGATCATTGTAGACCGGGGATTAGTAGGGATTGCTAAAACACTTGAAACTGACTCAAAAACATAAAACTAAGTTAAAAACACTAAACTAGACTCACATAATGCAAAACTAAACTCTAAAACACTAAACGACTCAAAAGACTCAAAACAAGCTAAAAGACTCAAATCTGGCACTAAGAGTAAATTTGGACGAAATAGGTTTTGACTTGACTCAAAACACTTAAAAACACAAACTAAATCAGTTTCTAACTAATATGACTCAACAAAGTAAATGGAGATTGGGTTTTGACGAATTTGAAAACAAAACAAGTAAACTAAAGAACTGATGAAATCTGCACGAATTTGGGTAAAACTATGGATGATGGGCTAGCTAGGAGGTCCTTCTCCACACATGACACACTTGCAAACAAAACGATTTCCGGTTGCTTTTCAATAAACCATGAATTCTCAACGCCCCAGATTAACCGTGAATTGCACTAATTAACCCTCAGATTTTCCTAATTTTATTGAATTGGATGATTGCATACAACAACCCAAAGCATTCTCCACAAGTTCCCTACATGAATTGCATAATAGAGATACAAGCAAAGATCATTAAGTTCTCTGAAAATCATAAGCATTGACAAGGTACTCGTAACTATGAATTGCATGATACTTATGCCAGGAATTTACTTAACACGATTGTGACTAGCAACCTTCACTACTTAGGAATATAAGTTCATAACGATTAGGTGAAACTCCCTTATATCCTAGCATCAGATTTATGCATCAAAATTAAGCGTGCACTCTCAACCCACACACACAAATCAGTTTTAATTCAAGAGATAAGTAAATTGAATTCACAACTTATGAATCACAACTGAATGTAATCAAATCATATTGCAAGTATAACCATGGTTTCGAATTCCCCCCTAGCTAAGAGGGGTTTAGTTCCTCATACTCACAGAACAAAGATTATTGAATTGAAACATTGAAAACAAAAGAAAGATTACACCTAAAACGTTCCAGCAATCCTAACTTGAATGCAGGCACGTCCAAGGGCTCTCCTCCTTCCTCTTTGCTGCAGCACAAAGGTGGGTGAAGTGTATGGGATGTGTTTTGGGGTCAGGAATGTGTTTAGGATGAATGGAGATTGCGGCAAAGGTGTAGGGATGATTTCTGGCGTGAATGGCTGAATGAATGAGTGAATGGAACCTTTTGTGGGGCACCAAGATGTTTTATTTAAAGACTTTAGGGTAATAAAGCTAGGAAACAATTTAGGAAACAGAAATTAAATCTAAACTTTAAGGGAAATAGGAATTAAAGTCAGAATCCTAAGGGAATTGGGCAAGTAGGTGCGGCAAGGATGGAAAAGGTAAGGAAATGCCTTGCAAGGCAAGGAAAAAGGATTTCCTTGCTGATTTAGGTCCAGAAATTAGGCAAGTGAGAGATACCTTGCACGGCAAGGATGGGAAACAAGGGGATGGTGCGACAAAGGCTGATTTGGTGCAAGGAAGGTTCAATTTGTGTCCTAAAATGCATAGGAGGCCTTCAATGTTGCTGGAACTTAGGGACAATTAGGATTAGGAAAGGTCAAATCTAAATAGGAAACCTTGGCTTAACTTTCCTACTCCAATTAAAAATCCTTCTTCAATTAGGAATCCTTCTTCAATTAGGAATCCTTCGTCAATTAGGAATCCTTCTTCAATTAGGACTCCTTCTTCAATTTTGTCCATTCCTTTTGCTCCAAGCATGTGATATCCATTCCAAGCTCAATTTTGCTCCAAAAGGCTCCAAAACGCACCTTCTTGCATACTTTGCCCTTAGAACCTGAAAACACACGAAAATGGCTTAAAACACTAGAATAACTAAGAAATAACAACGTAAATGCACAAGAACAAGCCAACTAAGTCGCCTAAATATGCTCCTATCAAATTCCCCCACACTTAGCTTTTGCTAGTCCTCGAGCAAAACAAAACAAACAAAGAAAACAAAACGAAACAAAACAAACAAAACACAACTTCATCTTGATATGTGTTATGCAAATCAATGTCATGCTTTGAATGGAACGGGCATAAGTTCTAGTATTTGGAACTAAATGATGAAACGCCTTCTAAGTAGCAACCAAGCAAAGAATAATGAGATCATGCAACAACTTTAGAAAACAAGAATGCACAGATTATAACTCTCCAAAAGAAGCATAGGCTCAAGTCTCTCAAGGTTGTAGCGTTAGTTTAAGTTCCTTCCTTCAAGCATGTTACAAAAATTGATTTTATCCATTATGATTGCATGTGACTTCATAAATTATAACCACAACCAAGCATAAACCAAAGAGTAAATCAAACTTTCATCCATGTTTATAACTCTCTTTAGCAGTCATGTAATTAAAAACCAAATCCTCATCATTGTGTTGGAAGGTACCTAAGACACAAACACACAAAAACGACACAAAAACAACTCTTTTTGGGATTTTCAAAACAATTTTTCAAATTTTTATGAGATTTTCGGATTTTTATGTCAAGACATACTAAAACACTCCAAAACAGCTTAAAAACACTTAAAAACAGCAAGGAACAACTTTTGAAGTAATGGGTGGTAAAATCCCACGAATTTGCATCAAAAACACTTTGTTACCCCCCCACACTTAAATCAAACATTGTCCTCAATGTTTCAAGCATAAACTCACACAAAAACAAACAAACTAACAAACAATGAATCAACAAACTAAACATGGCAGAATAGAAAGAACAACAAAGAGAAGGGTTTAGGAACGCGAATCTGGAATTGGAGTGAGTCCTAGGTCCTCCTTTGTTGAATGCATGGGTTGCCTCCCAAGAAGCGCTTACTTTTACGTCGTGCAGCCGGACGATACCTCCAATTAAGCTTCATTGGAGGCCACGGCATGGAATTTATCTTTGAAGGGGAGGTGATATTTGAAATGATCCGGCAATGGTTGAAATTCTAATGTGGGTGCCTGAATCATCAAAATCAGCAAGTTAGTAGAAAACAGAATTGAAATTGGAGAAGATGGCTTACTTGCTTGCTCCGACACAAACTCAATGACAAACACCACATCTTTGAAAGTTTCAGGGATTTTGGATGTGGCCAGGTTGACTAGGATGGTTGTGACTTGTCCCGTGTCATCAAACTCAACTTCTTTGGGCTTTGTTGTCTCATATATGTCCTCTTTGATGAATTCTTGGTATTCTCCAGCCACTTCCTTCTCTTGAATCCTTCTTCTTGATGTACAAGGTTCTTTGAACACTTCAATAAAATCTGGAACTTGATTTGGTGTACCAAGAATTGGGATATCACTTTGCACCTTTGGAATGGCTGCCACAATGTCTTTTTCACTCTCATCTTTCTTGGGAATTAAAAACCTGCGAGGAAAAGGGACATTTGGAGGAATAACATTAGAATTAAATGAATTTGGGACGTCCTTACTTGTGGTGGGTGGTTGAGAGGGCTTAGGGGGCTGCAGCAAGGGTTGTTCTTCCCTTGCTGTGGGTGTGTCTTCTTCCTCCTCCTCAATCAGCAGCTCTTTGTCCACTTCTAAGGTATGTTTGGACGTTTCTAGGTCAGCTCCAACCTCCATAGCACTTCCCAAAGTGATTGCATCATGGATTTCAAAATCTCCCATCAAATTGACAATAGTTGAGTTGGAGAGTTCACTTTGCTCTAGAATCTGTCCTATGAATTCTACAATCTCTCCCATTTGATTCTTCAATTCACCCCACTTTTTGGCTTGATTTTGCATCACTTTGTTTTGATTTTCTTGTCCCTGAGACAAATTGGTAAGTAACTTAATCAACGTGTCATTATCAAAAGACATACCTGAATTTGTTTGGTCAGATTGTGGTGAAGGCTGTGGTGGTGCATATGGCCATTGATAGAACTCCTCAGATGGCTGCGAATATTCTTCTTGTTGTGAGCCCTGCGTCAAAGAAATTAATTCATCAAGAATTTCATTATAATTCGTGGACATACTTGAATTCGATTGGAATTGTGGTGGCTGCATAGGTCTTGAATAAAACTCCTCATATGGTTGCCAATAGCCTTCGGGTTGAACTTGTTGAGATTCCCACCACATAGAGTTTGAATGATCACTCAAATCTGAATTGTAAGTGTTGGAAAACATGTTGTCCCTTGATTGATCATAGCCTTGATAACCCCAAGCATCTTCATTCACAGCGAATTGAGCACGTTGATGAGTTTGAGCAGTGTACATTGTGGTTGTTTCGGCAATCTGGGACAATTGAGAAGTAAGATTTGCCAATTGAGCTTGAATGTTTGCAAAATCCATGTCTTACTACTCTAGTACCTGAAATCAAAGAAATAAAACTAAATCAAATATCAAAAGTAAAAGACACAAACAAAAACAAAGGGGATTAGCCAAAGAAAACAAGAAAACAACACAAAGTCAGAAACTAAAACAAAAACAAAATAAACGAAAAGAAAAGAACCAAGGGATTAGCAAAGTTGCTTAGCAAAGTTCCTAATCCCCGGCAACGGCGCCAAAAATTTGATGCAAAATATATAAGCACACAAATTAAACCCTCTTTTTGACAATTGTAGTATATGTATAAGTAGGGATCGTTCTAGACCGGGGATTAGGAGGGATTGCTAAACACTTGAAACTGACTCAAAAACGTAAAAACAAAGTTTAAAACACTAAACTAGACTCAAAGAATGCAAAACTAAACTCTAGGACACTAAAACAACTTTAAAACACTCAAAACTGCCTAAAAACACAAACTGGGCAGTTTTGGACTCTAAACACAACTTTGGACGAAAATAGGTTTTGACTGAACTCAAAACACTCAAAAACACAAACTAAATCAGTTTCTAACTAATATGACTCAACAAAGTAGAGGGGAATTGGGTTTTGACGAATTTGAAAACAAAACAAGAAACTTAAAGTACTAGTGAAATCTGCACGAAATTGGGTGAAAACTATGGATGATGGGATAGCTAGGAGGTTCTTCTCCACACATGACACACTTGCATACAAAACGATTTCCAGTTGCTTTCCATAAACCAAGAATCCTCAACGCCCCAGATTAACAGTGAATTGCACTAATTAACCCTCAGATTTTCCTAATTTTATTGAATTGGATGATTGCATACGACAACCCAAAGCATTCCCCACAAGTTCCCTACATGAATTGCATAATAGAGATACAAGCAAGGATCATTAAGTTCTATGAAAATCATAAGCATTGACGAGGCACTCGTAACTATGAATTGCATGGTACTTATGCCAAGAATTTACTTAACGCGATCGTGACTAGCAACCTTCACTACTTGTGAATATAAGTTCATAACGATTAGGTGAAACTCCCTTATATTCTAGCATCAAATTCATGCATGCAAATTAAGTTGGCCACCTCAATCAACACACACAAATCAGTTATAATATGAACAGATAAGTAAATTGAATTCACAACTCATGAATCACAACTGGATGTAATCAAATCATATAGCAAGTATAATCATGGTTTCGAATTCCCCCCTAGCTAAGAGGGGTTTAGTTCCTCATACTCACAAAACAAAGATTATTGAATTGAAACATTGAAAACAAAAGAAAGATTACACCTAAAAACGTTCCAGCAATCCTATCTCGAATGGCAAGTACGTCCAAGGGCTCTCCTCCTTCCTCTTTGCTGCGGCACAAGGGTTGTTGGTGAGTTTTGGGAGTTATGAGTGGTGTAGATGGCTGGGTTTTTGGTTAGGATGGGTGTATGGTGCGGCAGGGAGTGAATTAGGTCAGAAACTATGGAGAATGGTGAAGGATAGGTGCGGCTAAGGTTGGGGAAGGAATTCTGGCGTGAATGGTTGTGTGGATGGATGAATGGATCCCCCCTTTTTGTGCAGCTAAGGAAAGTTTATTTTAAAGGCTTTAGGGAAATTAAAACCCTAACTTATTTAGGTAGTCAGAAATTAAGTCAAAAGCATCTAGAAAGAGGAAACAAAATCAGAAAACTAAGGGAAAGTGCAAGGGATTTGCGGCAAGGCTTTTAAAACAGAATAGGAACGTGTTTTAATGCAAGGAAACAGGAAATAACCCTCTCCCTTGCACGGCAAGGAAGAGGAAAGGGGTAAGGAGGTGCGGCAAGGGTCCTTAGGTGGTCTAGGTCCTTCAATTTGTGTCCTAGAATGCATAGGAAGCCTTCAAAGTTGCTGGAATTTAGGAACATTTAGTATTAGGAAAGGTCAAACCAAAATAGGAAATCTTGGCTTAACTTTCCTACTTCAAGTAGGAATCCTTGTTTGAGTAGGAATCCTCATGTGAGTGGGAATCCTCATTCTTCTAGGATTCCTTCTTCAATTAGGAATCCTTCGTTGATTAGGAATCCTAACTTCTTCAAGTCTTCAATTTTGTCCATTCCTTTTGCCCCAAACATGTGATATCCATTCCAAGCCCAATTTTGCTCCAGAAAGCTCCAAAATGCATCTTTTTGCATACTTTGTCCTTAGAATCTGCAAACACACGAAAATGACTTTAAACACTAAAATAACTAAGGAAACACAACAAAAGTGCACAAGAACAAGCCAATTAAGTCGCACAAATATGCTCCTATCAAACTTTCCTATTTCAAGTTGGAATCCTTGTTTGAGTAGGAATCCATCTCCAATTAGGAATCCTTCTTCAATTAGGAATCCTTCGTCAATTAGGAATCCTAACTTATTCATGTCTTCAATTTCGTCCATTCCTTTTGCTCCAATCATGTGATAACCATTCCAAGCCCAAATTTGCTCCAAAAAGCTCCAAAATACACCTTCTTGCATACTTTGCCCTTAGAACCTGAAAACACACGAAAATGGCTTAAAACACTAGAATAACAAAGAAATAACAACGTAAATGCACAAGAACAAGCCAACTAAGTCACCTAAATATGCTCCTATCAAATTCCCCCACACTTAGCTTTTGCTAGTCCTCGAGCAAAACAAACAAAACACAACCTAAGCAAACAAAACACACTCTAATCCTTCCAACATTCGCCTCAGGGATTTTCAAGGCACATGACATGTTAAAAATCATCATTCCCACAGATTTTAGTCATCTTCACACTTGGGCACATGCTTAATCACAGTCACCACTTACTAGTTCACATTTAACCAATTAAAACGATGTTTTGAATGTAGTAACATGCCTTAGAGAATTTCCTCAATTCCTTACTAGATATGCACTAAATTTTCACTCAGATTTTCTGACTACACACCCTACACTAGTTATATGTGAGAATGTAAACTTGAAAACTAGTACTTGATAGGGGCATATTTATGCACCTTAGTTAGCTTGTTCTTGTGCATTTATGTTGTTTTTCTTTAGTTAAAGTAGTCTTTTAAGCTAGTTTGATGTATTTTCAGGTTCTAAGGGCAAGTATGCAAAAAGAAGCAATTTGGAGCATTCTAGAGCATTTTTTGGCCAAGATTGGGTAGTGCAAGCACGGAGGCAAGTTGATGGACGAAATTGAAGATATAAAGGCTTGAAATCATATAAGAAGATGGAAGAAAGAAGTCAAAGATAAAGAAGATAAGGAATCAGCTCAAAAGAAGGAGAATTATCCAAAACATTATCCAAAGCAACCTTATCTTATCTTATCTTATCTTATCTTACCTTATCTTATCCAATCTTATCCTAATCTTATCCTAACCTGTTTTCTTCAGTTTAGGGGACTTAAAACCTGATTTCTAGAAGTCTTATCCCTTGTCCTATAAAAGTGGCGCCTCAAATCCTTCTAGAAGCCCCAAAATCTGCCACAAAACACATTCCTTCTAGAACCCTGAAAATCTGGCGCCTCCTTCCCTTCTAGAATCTGATTTCCTTGCCTTGCAAGGCTTTCTAGAAGCCTTATCCCTCCTTATCCAAACCTGCCGCACCTTAGGCCTTTTCCCATTAGAAATCTGATTGTTTTAAACCTATTTCTGGATGGATTTGGCTTTCTAGAAGTCCTAATCTGATTTACCTAGGGTTTGTGGTGCCTATATATATAAGTTTAAAGGGTTGCCGCAGGTTACACCACCTCCATATACATCATTCACGCCAGAAATCATCCACCACTCTCTGCTGCACCCATCCTTCACCATTCTCCATAGTTTCTGACCTAATTCACTCCCTGCCGCACCATACATCCATCCTAGCCATTAACCCAGCCTTCTACACCATTCATAACCCCCAAAATCTGTCCCTAGACCTTGTGCCGCAGCAAAGAGGAGGGGAAGGAGCCTTGGACGTGCATGCCATTCAAGTTTGAATTGCTGGAAGTTTTAGGTGTTTCCTTTCCTTTGATTTCAATGTTTAAATTCAATACTCTTTGTTTTGTACGTATGAGGAACTAAACCCCCCTTGGCTAGGGGGGGATTCGAAACCATGTTTATACTTGCTATATGACTTGATTACCTCTAATTGCGTTTCATAAATTGTGAATTCAATTTACTTATCTGTTCATATTAAAACTGATTTGTGTGTGTTGATTGAGGTGGCCAACTTAGTTGCATGCATAAATCTAATGCTAGGATATAAGGAAGTTTCACCTAATCGTTACAGAATTATATTCACAAGTAGTAAATGTTGATGATCTCAATTGTGTTAAGTAAATTCTTGGCATAAGTTTCATGCAATTCATAGTAACGAATGCCTTGTCAATGCTTATGGTTTTCATAGAACTTAATGATTCTTGCTTGTATCTCTATTATGCAATTCATGTAGGGAACTTGTGGGGAATGCTTTGGGTTGTCGTATGCAATCATCCAATTCAATAACGTTAGGAAAATCTGAGGGTTAATTAGTGCAATTCACAGTTAATCTGGGGCGTTGAGAATTCATGATTTATTGAAAAGCAATTAGAAATCGTTTTGTATGCAAGTATGACATGTGTGGAGAAGAACCCCTTAGCTAGCCTTCTATCCATTCACTTTAACCAATTTCGTTTTACAATCTGTTTTGTTTTCAATTTCGTCAAAACCAATTCCCCCTTTATTTTGAAGTGTCAATTTAGCTAGAAATCAATTTAGTTTATGTTTTTAAGTGTCTTGAGTCAAGTTATAAACTGTTTTCGTCCAAATTCTTCCTTAGTGCTCAAAACTGCCCAGAAAGTGGTTTTAAGGCAGTTTTGAGTGTTTGTTTGCTGTTTTGAGTCTTTTGGTTTGTCTTAGTGTTTTAAAGTATAGTTTTGCATTCTTTGAGTCTAGATTTAGTGTTTTAACTTTGTTTTTACATTTTTGAGTCAGTTTTCAAGTGATTTAGCAATCCCTCCTAATCCCCGGCCTAGAACGATCCCTACTTACATACTTTGCTACAATTGATAAAAAGAGGGTTTAATTTGTGTGCTTATATATTTTGCATCAAATTTTTGGCGCCGTTGCCGGGGAGAGTTAAGACGAAAGAGGAAGAATCCAGAACCAAGTGAATCAAGTGCAAGTTCAGAAGCCGAATCTGAATTTGAAGAGGAAGTGGACGACATGGCTGTGGACAATCGTACAATCAAAGAGCTTTCAGCCTCAGGACTTGACAATGCCGTGCCCTTATGCATTCAATACCCTAGGGCGGCTCAAGGCAAAACTGATGAGTTTGAATTGAAGTCAAGCTTGTTGCATCACATTCCTAAGTACCATGGGCTGTCCATGGAAGATCCAAACAAGCATTTGAAGGAATTCGAGGTGGTGTGCTCAAGCATGACACCAATCAACGTAGATGGGAATATTCTGATGATGAAGGTTTTTCTCTTTTCTCTCTTGGAAAAGGCAAAGGATTGGTTGTATGAATTGGCCCCCGGAACTGTCACATCATGGGAGAGCATGAAACGGGCTTTCTTGGAGAAGTTTTTCCCAACTTCTCGAGTCATCCTCCTACGAAAAAGGATAAGTGGAATTCAACAAGAAGCAGGTGAAGGAGGAACTTCTCCTACAATATTTCTACTTATTATGAACGTTTTAAATCTCTTGTTGCTTCATGTCCACAGCATCAGATGAAGGAGGAACTTCTCCTACAATATTTCTACGAGGGACTTCTACCAATCGAACGTCAAATGCTAGATGCCTCAGCGGGAGGAGCCTTGGTGGACAAGACCCCCGCGGCAGCCAAGACATTGATAGCCAACCGAGCGTTGAACGCTCAACAATACGAAGGTGTTGGGCAAAGGAGCATCGCACGGCAACACCAAGTCAATGAGGTAAGTGCCATAATCGAACTTCAAAATCAAATGGCTAACCTTACTACTTTGCTTTCTCAGGTGGTGGAAGGTCCAAAAGTACAAAATATTCCTTCTTGTGGCGTGTGCTCCATGCAAGGACATCCCACAGATAAGTGCCCACAATTGATAGAGAATGGAGGGTGGGAAACCCTCAATGCCGTGGGTTTTGGCAGTCAATACCAACCATGTGGTGATCCTTTTTCCAATACCTACAATCCCGGGTGGCGTGATCATCCAAATTTCAAATGGCGAGAACCCCAACAAGGCCAACAGCAAAGCGGATTTAGGCAACAACCCCCGGGTTTCTATCAAAAGCCGTTGGCACCAACACAAGCCCAAGCACAACCTGCCCAAAACAAATCAGGTTCTTCAATTGATAATGATCAGATTTTTCAATTACTAACTTCTATGGCGCAGGGTATGCAAACTAGGGACAAGAAGGTGGACGAGTTGGAGAAGCAAGTAGGACAGATTGCCGAGTTCATGGGGCAATTTCGAGAGCAAGGTAAGTTGCCAAGTTCAACCGTTGTCAACCCAAAAGGTGGATTCGAATCTGCAAATGCCATGAGTCTGCGAAGTGGGAAGCAAGTAGGATCTGATCCTAAACCATCCAAATCATGTTCCAACGAGGAGGAAGAGTTGAGAATTGAAGAGGAGGAACAAAGCCCACTCACGGGAAAGGTGGAAACACCTTTGCCGCAAGCCCTAAGTGATCCTAAACCATCCAATTTGTCCAATAGAGGTAAGGACGTGTCAAATTCAGTTCCTACTAATGTTTTTCCTTCGAATGTTCCTTTTCCAAATAGGTTCAAGCAAACAAAGAAAGAAGAAGCAGAAAAGGACATTCTTGAGACGTTTAGGAAAGTTCAAGTCAATATTCCCCTTTTGGATGCAATTAAGCAAGTCCCCAGGTACGCCAAGTTCTTGAAGGAACTTTGCACTAATAGGAGGAGGATTTCGACCAAGGAGGTTGTAAAAGTGGGTGAAAACGTCTCAGCCATCTTGCAGCGCAAAATGCCCCCTAAATGCAAAGATCCGGGTAGTTTTACAATTCCGTGTGTTATTGGTAATTCTAGGTTTGAATCTGCCATGTTAGACTTAGGTGCATCTATAAATGTCATGCCATATTCAATTTATGCATCTATGAACCTAGGAGCGCTGAAAAACGATGGTGTTATCATACAATTGGCCGATAGATCTAATGCCTATCCAAAGGGAGTTTTGGAGGATGTTTTGGTGCAGGTTAATCACTTGATATTCCCGGCGGATTTCTACGTGCTTGAAATGGATGAATCGGACCATTCCCCGTCATTGCCCATCCTCCTTGGAAGGCCATTCATGAAAACTGCTCGTACGAAGATTGATGTGTTTAATGGCACTTTAACGATGGAATTTGATGGGGAAGTTATTAATTTCAATCTTTCTGATTCTATGAAGTACCCTAGTGAGAATCATTCATGTTTTGCTATTGATATAATTGACTCTTTGGCGCAGGACCATTTGGACAATTTGAAGGACGATGCACTTGAATTGGCCATTGCACAAGGAAGGGACATGCACAACATTGAAACAGCCACAAAAGCAACCCACGGCATGCATGAAGCATCCTTTGCCGTGCCCCCTAGTGAGGATGTCATTGAGATGGTGGCTGCCCTTGAGTCATTGCCATCACAATCTGGTAAGTTTTTTGACCCAATTTTAAGTTCAGTTTCGGCTAATAAGATGCTTCCCTCAGTTGTGCAGCCACCTACACTTGAACTTAAGCCTTTGCCGAGTCACTTGAAGTACGTTTTCTTGGGAGAGGATGAGACGTTGCCCGTCATCATCTCATCCTCACTCACGGCACAAGAGGAAAACAAATTGGTGAGGGTGCTAAAAGAGTACAAAACAGCAATTGGATGGACTTTGGCCGACATAAAGGGAATTAGCCCTACCACGTGCATGCATCGCATACTTCTAGAGGAGGGGTCCAAAACATCTCGAGAGGCTCAACGCCGTCTCAACCCTCCGATGATGGAAGTTGTGAAGAAGGAGATAATCAAGCTTTTGGATTGTGGAGTGATCTATCCAATCTCGGATAGTAGGTGGGTTTCACCCGTTCAATGTGTGCCAAAGAAATCTGGTGTGACAGTGGTAGCCAATGCCGAGAATGAACTTGTTCCTACACGCATTCAAACCGGTTGGAGGGTGTGCATCGACTATAGGAAGCTAAATGCCACCACGAGGAAGGATCACTTCCCATTGCCATTTATTGACCAAATGCTTGAGAGGTTAGCGGGTTATGCTTTCTATTGTTTTCTTGATGGTTATTCTGGTTATAATCAAATTGTCATAGCACCCGAGGATCAAGAAAAAACTACTTTCACATGCCCCTTTGGTACTTTTGCATATCGTCGCATGCCTTTTGGTTTATGTAATGCACCTGCCACATTTCAAAGATGCATGATGAGCATATTTTCTGATTATGTTGAGAAAATAATTGAAGTTTTCGTGGACGATTTTAGCGTTTTTGGTGACTCCTTTGATAGTTGCTTGCATAATCTTAGTTTGATTCTAAAACGTTGCGTTGAAACTAACCTTGTTCTTAATTGGGAAAAATGTCATTTCATGGTTAAACAAGGCATAGTTCTAGGTCATATCATCTCTGAAAACGGCATTGAGGTTGATAAGTCAAAAATAGATCTTGTACGTCACTTACCCTCTCCGACTTCGATTAGAGAGGTTCGTTCTTTTCTTGACCATGCAGGTTTCTATCGTAGGTTTATCAAAGATTTCTCAAAGGTTACACAACCTCTTTGCCGTCTCCTACAAAAAGAAGTGGCGTTTGAATTCACCAAGGAGTGCACGGCATCATTCAACCAACTCAAGGAGTTGTTGACCACGGCACCCATTATTGTTCCACCAGATTGGAGCCTACCTTTCGAGCTTATGTGTGATGCGTCCGATTATGCTTTAGGGGCTGTTTTGGGACAAAGAAAGGACAAGAGGCCGCATGTCATCTACTATGCCTCACGGACATTGAATGATGCCCAGTTGAAATATTCCACTACGGAAAAAGAACTTCTTGCCGTTGTTTTTGTTTTAGATAAGTTTAGATCATATCTAATTGGTACTAAAGTAATTGTGTTCACTGACCATGCAGCATTGAAGTACTTGCTCACCAAAAATGAGGCCAAGCCACGGCTAATTCGTTGGATATTGCTACTTCAAGAGTTCGACATTGAGATTTGTGACAGGAAGGGAAGTGAAAACGTGGTGGCTGACCACCTCAGCCGAATGGTGCATAACGAGGAGTCTCTACCTATTTTGGAGACATTCCCCGATGAACAATTGCTGTCCATAAAGGTTAGTGAGCCTTGGTATGCTGATTTGGTGAACTTTTTGGTGTCAAAACGAATTCCAAGCAATTTCACTAGGCACCAACGTGATAAACTTAGACATGATGCACGGTTTTATGTGTGGGATGATCCATATTTATGGAAATTTTGCCCCGACCAAATTGTACGTCGATGTGTGCACGATTCTGAATTTCATTCGATTCTGAGTTTTTGTCATACATATGCATGTGGAGGGCACTTTGGCACACAAAGAACAGCCCTCAAAGTGTTACAATGTGGATTCTATTGGCCTAGTATTTTTAAAGATGCTAGAACTTTTTGTTTAACATGTGATAAATGCCAAAGAATGGGTAATATCAGTGCAAAGGACCAAATGCCGCAGGTTTCTATCCTAAATGTTGAAATTTTTTATGTTTGGGGTATTGATTTTATGGGTCCCTTTCTGTCATCGCATGGTTTTATGTATATTTTGCTTGCGGTTGATTATGTGTCGAAGTGGGTGGAAGCAAAAGCCACCCGGACTAATGATTCTAAAGTGGTTGCAGATTTTATTAGAACTAACATATTTGCGAGGTTTGGCATGCCACGAGTGATCGTTAGTGATGGAGGGTCACACTTCTGCAACCGGACCATTGAGGCGTTATTGAGGAAATACAACGTCAACCATAAGGTTTCTACACCTTACCATCCTCAAACAAATGGCCAAGCCGAGGTTTCTAACCGAGAGATCAAGCAAATACTAGAGAAGACCGTTGGGCCAACAAGGAAGGATTGGAGTTTACGGCTAGATGATGCACTTTAGGCGTATCGTACGGCATACAAAACCCCCATTGGGATGTCCCCCTTTCGGCTTGTCTATGGCAAGCCGTGCCATCTCCCCGTTGAGTTGGAACACAAAGCTCATTGGGCCGTCAAGAAGTTTAACATAAACCTAGATGAAGCGGGCAGTCATAGGAAATTCCAATTGAATGAGCTTGATGAGATACGGCATGAGGCATACGAGAATGCGAGCATTTACAAGCAAAAGACCAAAGCTTTCCATGACAACATGATCCGTGGGAAATCATTCTCAATTGGGCAGAAAGTGCTATTGTTCAATTCCCGTTTACGATTGTTTCCGGGTAAGTTGCGTTCTAAGTGGATTGGACCGTTTGTTATTACTAATGTTTTTGTTCATGGTGCAGTCCAAATCCGAAGCTTGAAAACGGGGCATGAATTCAAGGTGAACGGGCATCGTTTGAAGCCCTATTATGAGAACTTTGTGGAGCAAACCGTGGATGACATATCCTTGGATGCCGTGGGTACCAATCTGGAGTGATTGGGCGTTTCGTCCGGCTGTACGACGTTAAAGCGAGCGCTACTTGGGAGGCAACCCATGCATTCAACAAAGGAAGACCTAGGGAGCACTCCAATTCCAGATTTGCGTTCCTAAACCCTTCTCTTTGTTGTTGTTTTCGTTTCTGCTTTGTTTCTTGTTTAGTTGCTGTTTTGTTTGTTGTTTGTTTATTTGTGTTCGTTTATGCTTGAAACATTGAGGACAATGTTTGATTTAAGTGTGGGGGGGTAACCAAAGTGTTTTGATACAAATTCGTAGGGTTTTATCACTCATAACGTCTAATGTTGTTCCTTGCTGTTTTTAAGTGTTTTTAAGCTGTTTTGGTGTGTTTTAGTGTGTTTTGACTCAAAAATCCGAAAATCCCATAAAAATTTGAAAAATTGTTTTTAAAAAAAAAAACCAAAAAAGAGTTGTTTTTGTGTGTTTGTTTGTGTCTTAGGGTACCTTCCAACACAATGATGAGGATTCAGTTTGTAATTGCATGACTGTTAAAGAGAGTTGTAAACATGGATGAAAGTTTGATTTACTCTTTGGTTTATGCTTGGTTGTGGTTATAACTTATGAATTCACATGCAATCATAAAAGAAAAATCAGTTTTTGTAACATGCTTGAAGGAAGGAACTCAAACTAACGCTACAACCTTGTGAGACTTGAGCCTAAACGTTTATTTGGAGAGTTAATAATCTGTGCATTGTTGTTTTCTAAAGTCGTTGCATGATCTCATTATTCTTTGCTTGGTTGCTACTTAGAAGGCGTTTCATCATTTAGTCCAAACACTAGAACTCATGCCCAATTCATTCTAAGCATGTTATTGATTTGCATAACACATATTCAAGATGAAGTTGTGTAGTGACCACCATAGCCAAATTGCCGTATCTCCCTATTTCATTGTGTTTTGTAGGTTTTAACCCCGTTGAGCCTTGTTTAGCCGATGTTCTTTGTTAACCCACATTATCCTCACCTAGCCTAGATTAGGACCATCCATACCTCTGTTCTTGAAGCATAGTAATGCATGACTCAATATGAATTCCTTTTGATCATTGTTTGGCAGAAAACAAGTGTGGGGGAAGTGAGTTTTGTTGTGGGTGTGCCAAAGTCTTGCATGAGGCACGGGTAGAAAGAAAAGAAAAAAAAAAGAGAAGAAGAAAAATTCGTGGAAAATAGAAAGAAAAAAAGAAAAGCTTGTGAAAAGAATGAAAAAGGAGTTGAAAAGATGTGAAAAAGAGTTCTCAAGTGTTGTTTGTTGAAGGCAGGGTCCAAAACATTAAATCCGGCCCTATTTGTTGCTTGAATCTTCCCTTTGTGTTTAAAAGTTGACTTCTGCATGCTAAAGGGAATTCTAAGTGTCATATTCATTATTTTGCTTGCTATTGCTTTAAGAACGTTTGTTTTTCCTATCCTTTCATTGTTAGCCAACTCCCCAAGCCCCGTTACAACCCTTGACTTTAATCTTGAGTGTTGTGTGTTTCAATTTGTGGAGTTTGAATTTGGTAAGAGCATATGGTGTCACTGGTTCTCGCATCTAAGTAGTAGCATTCCATTCATGAGATCATATATAAACATGTTTTTTTAACTCCAGAAATTGCTTTTCTTTGTTATATACATATGTGAGTATTAGTTTTCATATTTACATCGATCTTCTCACATATAACTAGTGTAGGGTGTGTAGTTAGAAAATCTAAGTGAAGATTGAGTGCATATCTTGTAAGGAATTGAGGGAATTCTCTAAGGCATGCTACTACATTCAAAACATCGTTTTAATTGGTTATTTGTGAACTAGTAAGTAGTGACTATGATTAAGTATGTTCTTAAGCGTAAAGATAGCTAAAATCTGTGGGAATGATGATTTTTAACGTGTCATGTGCATTGGAAATCCCTGAGGCAAATGTTGGAAGGTTTAGGTTGTGTCATACTTGTTTTGTTTCGTTTTGTTTTGCTCGAGGACTAGCAAAAGCTAAGTGTGGGGGAATTTGATAGGGGCATATTTATGCCCCCTAGTTAGCTTGTTCTTGTGCATTTATGTTGTTTTTCTTTAGTTAAAGTAGTTTTTTAAGCTAGTTTGATGTATTTTCAGGTTCTAAGGGCAAGTATGCAAAAAGAAGCAATTTGGAGCATTCTAGAGCATTTTTTGGCCAAGATTGGGTAGTGCAAGCATGGAGGCAAGTTGATGGACGAAATTGAAGATATAAAGGCTTGAAATCATATAAGAAGATGGAAGAAAGAAGTCAAAGATAAAGAAGATAAGGAATCAGCTCAAAAGAAGGAGAATTATCCAAAACATTATCCAAAGCAACCTTATCTTATCTTATCTTATCCAATCCTTATCTTATCTTACCTTATCTTATCCAATCTTATCCTAATCTTATCCTAACCTGTTTTCTTCAGTTTAGGGGACTTAAAACCTGATTTCTAGAAGTCTTATCCCTTGTCCTATAAAAGTGGCGCCCCAAATCCTTCTAGAAGCCCCAAAATCTGCCACAAAACACATTCTTTCTAGAACCCTGAAAATCTGGCGCCTCCTTCCCTTCTAGAATCTGATTTCCTTGCCTTGCAAGGCTTTCTAGAAGCCTTATCCCTCCTTATCCAAACCTGCCGCACCTTAGGCCTTTTCCCATTAGAAATCTGATTGTTTTAAACCTATTTCTGGATGGATTTGGCTTTCTAGAAGTCCTAATCTGATTTACCTAGGGTTTGTGGTGCCTATATATATAAGTTTAAAGGGTTGCCGCACGTTACACCACCTCCATATACATCATTCACGCCAGAAATCATCCACCACTCTCTGCTGCACCCATCCTTCACCATTCTCCATAGTTTCTGACCTAATTCACTCCCTGCCGCACCATACATCCATCCTAGCCATTAACCCAGCCTTCTACACCATTCATAACCCCCAAAATCTGTCCCTAGACCTTGTGCCGCAGCAAAGAGGAGGAGAAGGAGCCTTGGACGTGCATGCCATTCAAGTTTGAATTGCTGGAAGTTTTAGGTGTTTCCTTTCCTTTGATTTCAATGTTTAAATTCAATACTCTTTGTTTTGTACATATGAGGAACTCAACCCCCCTTGGCTAGGGGGGGATTCGAAACCATGTTTATACTTTCTATATGACTTGATTACCTCTAATTGCGTTTCATAAATTGTGAATTCAATTTACTTATCTGTTCATATTAAAACTGATTTGTGTGTGTTGATTGAGGTGGCCAACTTAGTTGCATGCATAAATCTAATGCTAGGATATAAGGAAGTTTCACCTAATCGTTACAGAATTATATTCACAAGTAGTAAATGTTGATGATCTCAATTGTGTTAAGTAAATTCTTGGCATAAGTTTCATGCAATTCATAGTAACAAATGCCTCGTCAATGCTTATGGTTTTCATAGAACTTAATGATTCTTGCTTGTATCTCTATGATGCAATTCATGTAGGGAACTTGTGGGGAATGCTTTGGGTTGTCGTATGCAATCATCCAATTCAATAACGTTAGGAAAATCTGAGGGTTAATTAGTGCAATTCACGGTTAATCTGGGGCGTTGAGAATTCATGATTTATTGAAAAGCAATTAGAAATCGTTTTGTATGCAAGTATGACATGTGTGGAGAAGAACCCCTTAGCTAGCCTTCTATCCATTCACTTTAACCAATTTCGTTTTACAATCTGTTTTGTTTTCAATTTCGTCAAAACCAATTCCCCCTTTATTTTGAAGTGTCAATTTAGCTAGAAATCAATTTAGTTTGTGTTTTTAAGTGTCTTGAGTCAAGTTATAAACTGTTTTCGTCCAAATTCTTCCTTAGTGCTCAAAACTGCCCAGAATGTGGTTTTAAGGCAGTTTTGAGTGTTTGTTTGCTGTTTTGAGTCTTTTGGTTTGTCTTAGTGTTTTAAAGTATAGTTTTGCATTCTTTGAGTCTAGATTTAGTGTTTTAACTTTGTTTTTACATTTTTGAGTCAGTTTTCAAGTGATTTAGCAATCCCTCCTAATCCCCGGCCTAGAACGATCCCTACTTACATACTTTGCTACAATTGATAAAAAGAGGGTTTAATTTGTGTGCTTATATATTTTTTGCATCAGTACTCACATATGTAATAGCAAGGAAAGCAATTTCTGGAGTTAATAAGCATGTTTAGATGTGATCTCATGAATGGAATGCTACTACTTAGATGCGAGAACCAGTGACACCATATGCTCATACCAATTCCAAACTCCACATATTGAATCACATAACACTCAAGATTGAAGTTTAAGGGTTGGAACGGGGCTTGAGGTATTGGTTGACAAAGGAAGGATATGGAAAACAAAGGTTCTTAAAGCAATAGCAAGCAAAGTAATGAAACTGACACTTAGAATTCAATTTTGAATGCAGAAATCAACTTTAAACATAGAAGGGAAGAAATACACATTCTAGGGCCAGATTTGATGTTTTGGACCCTTCCTTCAACAATCAACACTTTAGAACTCTTTTTCTCATAATTTTCCACTCTTTTTTTACTTTTTTTTCATAACTTTTTCTTTTTCTTTTGTTTTCCCACGAAATTTCTTTCTTTTCTACCCGTGCCTTATTTCTTTCTCTTGGCACACACACACACAAATCCCTTCCCCCACACTTGTTTTTCTGCAAAAAGTCAATCAAAAGGAATTCTTTTTAAGTCATGCTTCACTATGCTTCAAAAACAAGTGTATGGATGGTCCTAATCTAGGCTAGGTAAAGATAATGTGGTTCTCAAAGAAAATAGGCTAAACAAGGCTCAACGGGGTTTAAACCTACAAAACAAATGACAAAGGGGGGGTTCGGCTATTTGGCTTGTGGTCACTACACAACTTCATCTTGAATATGTGTTATGCAAATCAATATCATACTTTGAATGAAATAGGTATGAGTTCTAGTATTTGGAACTAAATGATGAAACACCTTCTAAGTAGCAACCAAGCAAAGAATAATGAGATCATGCAACAACTTTAGAAAACAAGAATGCACAGATTATCAACTCTCCAAAGAACGTTTTAAGCTCAAGTCTCACAACGTTGTAGCGTTAATTTGAGTTCCTTCCTTCAAGCATGTTACAAAAACTAATTTTTCCTTTATGATTACATGTGAATTTATAAATTATAACCACAACCAAGCATAAACCACAGAGTAAATCAAACATTCATCCATGTTTATAACTCTCTTTAACAGTCATGCAATTAAAAACCAAAATCTCAGCATTGTGTTGGAAGGCACCTAAGACACAAACACACCAAAACAACGCAAAACCAACTCTTTTTGGGTTTTTCAAAACAATTTTTCAAATTTTTATGAGATTTTTGGATTTGCATGCCAAAACACACTAAAAGACTCCAAAACAGCTTAAAAACACTTAAAAACAGCAAGGAACAACTTTTGAAGCAATGGGTGATAAAATCCCACGAATTTGCATCAAAAACACTTTGTTACCCCCCCCCCCCCCCCGCGTACACTTAAATCAAACATTGTCCTCAATGTTTCAAGCATAAACTCACACAAAAACAAGCAAACTAACAAACAATGAATCAACAAACTAAACATGGCAGAATAGAAACAACAACAAAGAGAAGGGTTTAGGAATGCAAATCTGGAATTGGAGTGAGTCCTAGGTCCTCCTTTGTTGAATGCATGGGTTGCCTCATAAGAAGCGCTTGCTTTTACGTCGTGCAGCCGGACGATACCTCCAATTAAGCTTCATTGGAGGCCACGGCATGGAATTGATCTTTCAATGGAAGGTGATACTTGAAATGATCCGGCAATGGTTGAAATTCTAGTGTGGGTGCCTGAATCATCAAAATCAGCAAGTTAGTAGAAAACAGAATTGAAATTGGAGAATATGGCTTACTTGCTTGCTCCGACACAAACTCAATGACAAACACCACATCTTTGAAAGTTTCAGGGATTTTGGATGTGGCCAGATTGACTAGGATGGTTGTGACTTGTCCCGTGTCCTCAAACTCAACTTCTTTGGGCTTTGTTGTCTCATATATGTCCTCTTTGATGAATTCTTGGTATTCTCCAGCCACTTCCTTCTCTTGAATCCTTCTTCTTGATGTACAAAGTTCTTTGAACACTTCAAGACAATCTGGAACTTGATTTGGTGTGCCAAGAATTGGGATATCACTTTGCACCTTTGGAATGGCTGCCACAATGTCCTTTTCACTCTCATCTTTCTTGGGAATTAAAAACCTGCGAGGAAAAGGGACATTTGGAGGAATAACATTAGAATCAAATGAATTTGGGACGTCCTTACTTGTGATGGGTGGTTTAGAGGGCTTAGGGGGCTGCGGCAAGGGTTGTTCTACCCTTGCTGTGTGTATGTCTTCTTCCTCCTCCTCAATCAGCAGCTCTGATGTGAAAATTAACTTGACACACAAATTAAACCCTATTGATGACAATTGTAGCAATGATGTAAGTAGGGATCGTTCTAGACCGGGGATTAACTAGGGATGCTAATCAACACAAATATGACTCAAAAACACTAAACTAGACTCTATAGACTCTAAACTAACTTAAAACACTCAAAACAGCAAGAACCAATCAAAAAGACTCAAATCTAAACCTATCAATTGGTTTTGACGAAAATAGAACTTAAAAGACTCAAACAACTAAAAGAAAACAGGTTTTGACTCTAAAAACAAGATTAAATGAAAGGGGGTTTGTTTTTGACGAAATTAAGACTTAAAACAGAAATTTTGCATAAAAACTTTAGAAAAACGAGTTTGGTGATTTAAAACGGGTGAAAGGCCAGTTAGAGGGCCCTTCTCCACACATGAACATATGCATATAAATTGATTTCCAGTTATTCTTTCGACAAACCATGAATGACAATGCCTCAAATTAATTGTGTAGAATTAATTAATCATCAGATTTCCCTAGACTCATTGAATTGGAAGAAAAGCATACGACAACCCAAATCATTCTTTATTAAGCTCCCTAACTATGAAAAGCATGATAGAGACACAAAACAAAGATCATTAAGCTTTGTGAAAATCATAAGCATTGACAAGGCATTTGTGACTATGAAAAGCATGACACTCCTGCCAGGAATTCACTTAACGCGATCGTGACTAGCAACCTCCACTACTTGTAAATATAAGTTCATAATGATTAGGTGAAATTCCCTTATATTTTAGCATCAAATTCATGCATGCAAACTAAGTATGCATCCTTAATCAACACACAAGAACAAGTTCTTAATAAAACAGTTAAGCAAACCACATTCACAATTCATGAAATCATAACTGGAGGAAATCAATTCATATAAAACATATGTCCATGGCTTTGAATTCGCCTCTAACTATAAAGAATTTAGTTCCTCATGTTCGCAATCAAACAAATATAAATAAAATTAAACATTGAAAACAAAGGATAGAAAACACCTAGAAAACGCTCCAGATTCCTTCCTTCCTTGCTTGCAAGTTGCGGCACAATGAGGGTATGGCTGAATGGTAGTGCAGAGATTTGTGAATGAGAGATGGTGGGTTCAATGGTGCAGCAAATATGTGAATATATAGAGGGAGGGTGCGGCACAATTAGATGGTGTAGGAAAAGGATTACAAAATGTAGTTTGTGTAGGAAAATAAAACACAAGCCTAAGGGGAAAGGGTTTATGTAATCCTAGCAGGAAATAGGACATCTAGAAGGCCAAAAACCAAAGGGAATTAGGATAAAGGTGCGGCTGGATCATGCATCTAGAAGGCTTGGGGCGCCACTTTTTTAGGGACTTTTAGAAAGAGTGTTATTTGGCTGATTGGTGGTTCGAAATGCATCCTTCTTGATTGGTGCTGAATGTTTCTGCCCTTTATTTTTTATTACATCAATGACAAAACAAGAACGAACGTCATTAGTATTCTCAATAGATTCAGAAACATTAAAATTAATCATATCACCACCAAACGCCATAGTTACTGCTCCCTTGGCCACATCAATCTTGGTTTGAGCTGTTTTCATGAAAGGTTGTCCAAGTAAGATTGGCAAAGTTGGAGAGTGGGCTGAATCCTCCATGTCAAGCACATAGAAATCTGCAGGAAAAATCAAGTGGTCTACCTGCACCAAAACATCTTCCAAAACTCCTTTCGGATATGCATTAGATCGATCGGCTAATTGGATAATAACACGATCATTTTTAAGCTCACCTAGATTCATAGATGCATAAACAGAATATGGCATGACATTTATTGATGCACCTAAATCTAGCATAGCATGTTCAAACCTTGTATTGCCAATAACACAAGGGATAGTGAAACTACCTGGATCTTTGCATTTAGGTGGTAGCTTTCTTTGCAACATAGCAGAGACATTTTCACTTACGTGTACGACTTCTTTCTCTCGAATCCGTTTCCTTGTTGTGCAAAGCTTCTTCAAAAACTTAGCGTACTTCGGGATTTGCTTTATAGCATCAAGGAGCGGAATATTGACATGCACCTTCCTAAAGGTCTCTAGAATGTCTTTTTCATTCTCTTCGTTCTTAGCTTGCATAAACCTGCTAGGAAAGGGTGCATTTAGTGGAATAGAACTTGAAGAATTCGATTTTGGACTTACCTTGGTGGTTGGGGACGGCATAGGTGCATTTGAAGGCTGCGGCATTGTTTCTTTCTTCCTTGCCGTGGCTTCCTCATTCCCTTCTTCTTGCATCAGTTTGTTATCCTTGTGGTGGCCTTGTTGAGATACTTTCGAATGGTCTCCAAGTTCCTTACCACTTCTCAATATAATGGCTTTGGCAGATTCAAATCCTCCCTTTGGATTCACAATGGTTGAGCTAGGAAGTTTGCCTTGTTCTCGGAATTGTCCTATGAACTCCGCCATCTACCCCTTTTGTTTCTTTAAATCGTTCACCTCTTTGTCTCTAATTTGCATGCTCTGCGACATAGAAGTTAGTAATTGAAAAAGCTGATCATTATCAACGGACGTACCTGATTTTGTTTGGGCAGGTTGTTCTTGGGGTTGTGTGGGTGCGTATGGTTTTGAATAGAAACCCGGCGGTTGCTGCCTAAATCCACTTTGTTGTTGTGGTTGTTGAGGCTCCCTTCACTTGAAATTTGGATGATCTCTCCAGCCCGGATTGTAAGTGTTGGAGTACGGATCATTGCGTGGCTGATTTTGGCTCCCAAAACCCATGGCATTGGCAGATTCCCACCCTCCATTCTCAATCAACTGAGGGCATTGATCGTTGAGGTGCCCTTGCATAGAACACACGCCACATACACTTTGTGTAATCCCTTGCAATTTCGATCCATTGATAACCTGTGTGATGTGACAATTACTTGACACTCAAATTAAAACCCTATCGACGTAGTATATGAAAGTAGGGATCGTTTAAGGCCGGGGATTAGAAGGGATGCTAATCTATACAAATTAAACTCTAAAACACTAAAACTGGACTCTAGACAATGAAAACAGGTACTATGGATCAATCTGAACGAATTTTAACTTCAAACAACTTAAAACAACCTAACTTGACTCAACCAAACCAAAACAAACTTAAAACAACAAATAAAACTCAACTAGACAGATTCTAGACACTAGAGACTCAAAACAGGCTAAATAGACTCAAAACAACCAAACTAACTTAAACAGACTCAAAACAGGTTCTAAGGGGTGAATTGGATGACTTTTGGACTAGTTAGACTCAAAACACTAAAAGGGGACAGATTTGGACGAATTTAAACAAACTAAAACTCAATTAAGAACTAAGGGGGTTTTTGGACGATTTAAGCAAAACTAAGCAGATTTAAGCAAACAAAGTAAATTGAAAGAGATAAAGGTGAATTCAGGGGTGAAAACTAGTTAGAGGGTTCTTCTCCACACATGAACATATGCATACGAATTGATTTCCAGTTATTCTTTCGATAAACCATGAATGACAATGCTTCGAATTAATTGTATTGAACTAATTAATTCCCAGATTTCCCTAAGTTCATTGAATTGAATGGATAACGCATCACAACCAAATTATTCTTATCAAGTTCCCTAACTATGGAATACGCATGATAGAGATACATATCAAAGATCATTAAGTTCCATGGAAATCATAAACATTGACAAGGCATTCATAACTATGGAATACGCATGTTACTCTTGCCTAGGATTTACTTAACACAATTGTGACTAGCAATCTTTACTACTTGTGAATATAAGTTCCTAACGATTAGGTGAAATTCCCTTATATCCTAGCATCAAATTCATGCATGTAAACTAAGTAGGCCTCCTTAATCAACACACAAGAACAAGTTCTTCATAAAACAGATAAGTAAATCACATTCATAATTTATGAAACAATAACTGAAGGTAATCAATTCTTATCAAACATATGTCCATGGCTTTGAATCCACCTCTAACTAAAACGAAATTAGTTCCACATGTTCAACATAATTGAAAAACAAATTAAACATAGAAACGAAACAAGAGAAGAAAGAACTCCTCCCTCTCTAATGGAAGCCACGGCAAGGCCTTGTCTTCCCTTCTCTGCAGCAAAATATGGATTTCTGAATGTATATGGGGGTGTAGAATTCGTATGGATGGGTGGTGGTCTGCGGCAAGGCTTGGAAATATGTATATATAGCATGGCAAACCCTAGGGAAATCAGTTTAGGACTTGGACTTAGCATAAGCAAGGGATTAGGACCCTAGGTGCGGCAGAATATGTAGGAAAAAGGATTATGGCCCAATTGATTTCTGAAAAGGATTTGTAGAACCCAAATCCACAAGGAAAAGGCCTAACAATCAGAATCCAAGAGGGAAAGGGCCTGAAAGGTGCGGCACAATAGGATAAGGGCAGGGAATGCCTTGCAAGGCAAGGAAAAAGGATTCTAGAAGGGAAGGAGACGCCAGATTTATAGGGTTCTAGAAAGAATGTGTTTCTGGGCAGATTTTGGGGTTTCTAGAAGAGTTTGGGGCGCCATTTTTGTAGGGGAATGGATAAGACTTCTAGAAATCAGGTTTTAAGTCCCCTAAACTGAAGAAAACAGGTTAGGATAAGATAAGGTAAGGATTGGATAAGATAAGCTAAGATAAGGTTGTTTTGGATAATGTTTTGGATAATTCTCCTTCTTTTGAGCTGATTCCTTATCTTCTTTATCTTTGACTTCTTTCTTCCATCTTCTTAGCTGATTTCAAGCCTTTATATCTTCAATTTCGTCCATCAACTTGCCTCCATCCTTGCACTACCCAATCTTGGCCCAAAAATGCTCTAGAATGCTCCAAATTGCTTCTTTTTGCCATCTTGACACTTTGAACCTACAAATACACGAAAATAGCTTAAAATACAAAATTAACTAAGAACTAACAACGTAAATGCATGAAAACAAGCTAACTAAGTCGCATAAATATGCTCCTATCACTGTGACAAAAGAACAGTGAGATTAGCCATTTGAGATTGAAGTTCAGAAATTGCACTTACCTCATTCACTTGTTGCCGTGGGGGGTCTCTTTGTCCAAGGCCTTCGTATTGTTGTGCATTCAAAGCTCGGTTGGCGATTAGGATCTTTGCAGCCATTGGTGTTTTGTCAACCAATGCACCTCCCGCTGAAGCATCTAGCATTTGTCGCTCAATTGGAAGAAGTCCTTCATAGAAGTATTGCAGTAAAAGTTCCTCTTTCATTTGATGTTGAGGACATGAGGCGACAAGGGCCTTAAAATGCTCATAGTATGCTGGGAATGTCTCTCCTTGGCTTTGTTGAATTCCACTAATCTTCTTCCTTAAGAGAATGACTCTCGAAGTGGGGAAGAACTTCTCTAAAAACGCCCTCTTCATGCTTTCCCAAGAAGTGACCGTTCCAGGTGCTAATTCATAAAGCCAATCTTTAGCCTTTTCCAAAAGAGAGAATGGAAAAGCCTTCATCATCAAAATGTTCCCATCGACATTGATGGGTGTCATGCTCGAACAAACCACTTCGAACTCCTTAAGATGCTTGTTTGGATCTTCCATGGACATCCCATGGTATTTAGGAATGTGGTGCAACAAGCTTGACTTCAATTCGAACTCATCGGTCTTGCCTTGAGCAGCCGCGGGGTATTGAATGCAAAGGGGTGCGGCATTGGCCAACCCCGAGGCTGAAAGTTCCTTGATTGTACGATTATCCATAGCCATGGCTTGTTCTTCTTCTTCAAATTCAGATTCGGCCTCTGAGCTTGAACTAGGTTCACTAGGTTCTGGATGCCTCCTCTTCCTTCTCAATGTTCGTTCAAAATCGTCGTCAAACTCCAAGATATGCTCACGAACTGTTTGAGAACTTCGAGTCATAAACTAGTACCTAAAACAAGAAAACAAAACAAAATCAGAAAACAAAGTAAAACAAAACACACCGCAAACAAGGGATTAGCAAATTTGCTAATCCCCGGCAACGGCGCCAAAATTTGATGTGAAAATTAACTTGACACACAAATTAAACCCTATTGATGACAATTGTAGCAATGATGTAAGTAGGGATCGTTCTAGACCGGGGATTAACTAGGGATGCTAATCAACACAAATAAAACTCAAAAACACTAAACTAGACTGTATAGACTCTAAACTAACTTAAAACACTCAAAACAGCAAGAAACAATAAAAAATACTCAAATCTAAACCTATCAATTGGTTTTGACGAAAAGAGAACTTAAAAGACTCAAACAACTAAAAGAAAACAGGTTTTGACTCTAAAAACAAGATTAAATGAAAGGGGGTTTGTTTTTGACGAAATTAAGACTTAAAACAGAAATTTTGCATAAAAACTTTAGAAAAACGAGTTTGGTGATTTAAAACGGGTGAAAGGCTAGTTAGAGGGCCCTTCTCCACACATGAACATATGCATATAAATTGATTTCCAGTTATTCTTTCGACAAACCATGAATGACAATGCCCCAAATTAATTGTGTAGAATTAATTAATCATCAGATTTCCCTAGACTCATTGAATTGGAAGAAAAGCATACGACAACCTAAATCATTCTTTATTAAGCTCCCTAACTATGAAAAGCATGATAGAGACACAAAACAAAGATCATTAAGCTTTGTGAAAATCATAAGCATTGACAAGGCATTCGTGACTATGAAAAGCATGACACTCCTGCCAGGAATTCACTTAACGCGATCGTGACTAGCAACCTCCACTACTTGTAAATATAAGTTCATAACGATTAGGTGAAATTCCCTTATATTTTAGCATCAAATTCATGCATGCAAACTAAGTATGCATCCTTAATCAACACACAAAAACAAGTTCTTAATAAAACAGTTAAGCAAACCACATTCACAATTCATGAAATCATAACTGGAGGAAATCAATTCATATAAAACATATGTCCATGGCTTTGAATTCGCCTCTAACTATAAAGAATTTAGTTCCTCATGTTCGCAATCAAACAAATATAAATAAAATTAAACATTGAAAACAAAGGATAGAAAACACCTAGAAAACGCTCCAGATTCCTTCCTTCCTTGCTTGCAAGTTGCGGCACAATGAGGGTATGGCTGAATGGTAGTGCAGAGATGTGTGAATGAGAGATGGTGGGTTCAATGGTGCAGCAAATATGTGAATATATAGAGGGAGGGTGCGGCACAATTAGATGGTGTAGGAAAAGGATTACAAAATGTAGTTTGTGTAGGAAAATAAAACACAAGCCTAAGGGGTGGTGCAAAATTGATGCGAAATATATAAGCACACAAATTAAACCCTCTTTTTATCAATTGTAGCAAAGTATGTAAGTAGGGATCGTTCTAGGCCGGGGACTAGGAGGGATTGCTAAACCACTTGAAAACTGACTCAAAAACTTAAAACAAAGTTAAAACACCAAATTAGACTCAAAGAATGCAAAACTATACTCTAAAACACTAAAACAAACCAAAAGACTCGAAACAGCAAATAAACACTCAAAACTACTTTCAAACCACTTTCTGGGCAGTTTTGAGCACTAGGGAAGATTTTGGACGAAAACAGTTTATAACTTGACTCAAGACACTTAAAAACACAAACTAAATTGATTTCTAACTAACTTGACACTTCAAAATAAAGGGGGAATTGGTTTTGACGAAATTGAAAACAAAACATAAACTTTGTAAAACAAAACAGATTGTAAAACGAAATTGGTTTAAATTAATGGATGGAAGGCTAGCTAAGGGGTTCTTCTCCACACATGTCACACTTGCATACAAAACGATTTCTAATTGCTTTTCAATAAACCATGGATTCTCAACGCCCCAGATTAACTGTGAATTGCACTAATTAACCCTCAGATTTTCCTAACGTTATTGAATTGGATGATTGCATACGACAACCCAAAGCATTCCCCACAAGTTCCCTACATGAATTGCATAATAGAGATACAAGCAAGAATCATTAAGTTCTATGAAAACCATAAGCATTGACGAGGCATTCGTTACTATGAATTGCATGAAACTTATGCCAAGAATTTACTTAACACAATTGAGATCATCAACCTTTACTACTTGTGAATATAATTCTGTAACAATTAGGTGAAACTTCCTTATATCCTAGCATTAGATTTATGCATGACAATTAAGCGTGCACTCTCAACCAACACACACAAATCAGTTTAATTCAAATAGATAAGTAAATTGAATTCACAACTTATGAAACGCAATTAGAGGTAATCAAGTCATATAGCAAGCATAAACATGGTTTCGAATCACCCCCTAGCCAAGGGGGTTTAGTTCCTCATACGTACAAAACAAAGAGTATTGAATTTAAACATTGAAATCAAAGGGAAGGAAACACCTAAAACTTCCAGCAATTCAAACTTGAATGGCATGCACGTCCCAGGGCTTCTTCTCCTCTTCTTTGCTGCAGCACAAGGTGTAGGGACAGATTTTGGGGGTTATGAATGGTGTAGAAGGCTGGGTTAATGGCTAGGATGGATGTATGGTGCGGCAGGTAGTGAATTAGGTCAGAAACTATGGAGAATGGTGAAGGAAAGGTGCGGTAGAGAGTGGTGAAGAATTTCTGGCGAGAATGATGTGTATGGAGGGTGTGTAACCTGCGGCAACCCTTTAAACTTATATATATAGGCACCACAAACCCTAGGGTAATCAGATTAGGGCTTGGACTCAACATTGCACAAGGAATTAGGGCCCTAGGTGCGGCAGAAATTGTGAATCCATTAGGAAAAAGGATTTTGGCCCAATTGATTTCTGAAAAGGATTTGTAGAACCCAAATGCACAAGGGTTGTTCTTCCCTTGCTGTGGGCGTGTCTTCTTCCTCCTCCTCAATCAGCAGCTCTTTGTCCACTTCTAAGGTATGTTTGGACGTTTTTAGTTCAGCTCCAACCTCCATAGCACTTCCCAAGGTGATAGCATCATGGATTTCAAAATCTTCCTTCAAATTTGCAATAGTTGTGTTGGAGAGTTCACTTTGCTCTTGAATCTGCACCATGAACTCCATAATCTGCCCAACTTGCTTCTCCAATTTGTCCACTCTTTTGACTCGGTCTTTCATCTCCTTGTTTTGATTTTCTACTCCCTGTGTCAAAGAGGTGATTAATTGAATAATGTTATCATTACACAAAGACATACCTGAGTTTGTTTGGGCAGATTGTGGTGGAGGCTGTAATGGTGCATGTGGCCATTGATAAAACTCCTCAGATGGCTGCAATTGTTCTTCTTTTTGTGAGCCCTGCGTCAAAGAGATTAGTCCTTCAAGAATTTCATTATAACTCATGGGCATACTTGAATTCGATTGGAATTGTTGTGGGGGAGGCAGTGGTGGCTGCATAGGTCTTGAATAGAACTCCTCTTCTTGCTGCCAATATCCACCTTGTTGGAATTGTTGAGGTTCCTCCCACATATAATCTGAATAATCTATCCAATCCGAATTGTAAGCGTTGGAAAACATGTTGTTGCTTGGTTGATCATAGCCTTGATAACCCCAAGCATCTTCATTCACAGCGTATTGAGGACGTTGATGAGTTTGAGTAGTGTGCATTGTGGTTGTTTCGGCAATCTGGGACAATTGAGAAGTAAGATTTGCTAATTGAGCTTGAATGGTAGAAAGTGCCATGTCTTACTTCTCTATGTACCTGAAATGAAAGAATTAAAACTAAATCAAATATCAAAAGTAAAAGACACAAACAAAAACAAAGGGGATTAGCTAAAGAAAACAAGAAAACAACACAAAGTCAGAAACAAAAACAAAAACAAAAACAAAATAAATGAAAAGAAAAGAACCAACGGATTAGCAAAGTTGCTAATCCCCGGCAACGGCGCCAAAAATTTGATGCGAAATATATAAGCACACAAATTTAACCCTCTTGTTGACAATTGTAGTATAGATGCAAGTAGGGATCATTTTGTACCGGGGATTAGGAGGGCTTGCTAAAACCTCAAAACTGACTCAAAATCATTAAAACAAAGTTTAAAACACTAAACTAGACTCAAAGCATGCAAAACTAGACTCTAAAACACTAAAACAACTCAAAAGACTCAAAACAGCACAAAAACACTCAAAACTGCCTAAAAACACAAACTGGGCAGTTTTGAACTTTAAACACTACTTTGGAGGAAAATAGATTTTAACTTGACTCAAGACACTTAAAAACACAAATCAAAACAGATTTTAACTAATCTAACACTTCAAAATAAAGGGGGATTTGATTCTGACGAATTTGAAAACAAAATAAACAGATTGTAAACTAAAACAGATTTTGGACAAATTTGGTAAAACTTATGGATGATGGGCTAGCTAGAGGGTTCTTCTCCACACATGACACACTTGCACATAATTCAGTTGTTCTTTCAATAAATCATGAAACTCAACACCCCAGGTTAATTAGGTCCGCTTAAATTAACCTTCAAGTTCTCCTTAAGTTATTGAATTGGATGGGAAAGCGCATACAACAATTCAAAGCATTCTCTAAAAGTCCTTTACGTGAACAGCACAATAAATATACAATCACAGATCATTAAGCATCATGAGAACTATAAGTATTGACGAGGCATTCGTTACTATGATGAGCATGAAACTCCTGCCAAGAATTCATTTAACGCGATCGTTTATAAGCGACCTCCACTACTTGTGAATATAAGTTTGTAACTATTAGGTGAAACTCCCTTATATTCTAGCATCACATTCATGCATGCAAATTAGGTGTTCACTCTTAATAAACATACACAAATAAGTTATCAATCAAGCAGTTAAACAAATTGAATTCACAACTTATGAAATCACAACTGAAGGTAATCAATTCATATTGCAAGTATATTCATGGCTTTGAATCTTCCCCTAGCCAAAAGGGCTTAGTTCCTCATGTTCACAGCAAAACAAAGAGAAATTAAATTAAACATTGAAAACAAAGATAGATTACACCTAGAAACGTTCCAGCAATCCAACGTCTTGAATGGCTAGGCACGGCTTCAAGTTAATCCTCTCCTTCTTCCTTTGTAGAGCTGCGGCACAAGGGGTTAAGGTGTGTAGAATGGGTGGTGATGGGTGGTAGAGGATGGATAGGTAGATAGGTGGATGGAATGGATGCAGAGAATCTGTCCAGAGAGCGAGAGAGATTTAAATGGTGCGGATGGCTTTATTTATAGGGCTAGGGTTGAAAGGCAATCAGAAAATAATAGGAAAGGTTCAATACTTAGCTATTATGGTTCCACAATTTAATAGGTAAGAAAGAATCAGAAAATCAAAGAGAATAAGAAAGTAAAATTCGGCAGAATATGTAGGAGAGAAAAGGAATGTGTTTTAAAGGTCAGAAATTAAGAGAGAAAGGGAAAGAAGGTGTGCATTGATTTGTAAGAGAAAGGGGAAGTATTTTTGGGCAGAAAATAGGCAAGTAAGGTGCAGGAATTAAAGAGAATAGGAAAGGAAATTCGGCAGAATTGTAAGACAGATTTAGGAATGTGTTTTGAGGCACAAAATAAGTAAGAAAGGCTCCTCCTTGTGCGACAAGGCATAGAACACAAAGGGAATGTGATTTTGGGTCAGAAAATAGGTAAGAAGAGGATCCCTTGTGCGGCAAGGTTGGGAAGAGAAAGGGAAAGGCAATTATGTGACAGATTTTGGAAGAAAAGCGAAAGGGGATATGCGGCAAGGTTAGGGAAAGGTTCTAGGACTTCTAGAAACATGTAATGAGGCAACCTAACATGTTTTGGAACCCTTTTATGGCTGGAACATAGGTGATGAAGGATTAGGAAACTTCTAAGCCAAGAATAGAAACTTCCAACTTTAGAAACTTTGGCTTCCAATTTTGAAATCTTCATTCTTCATTCAATCCTAAGCTCATTTGATCTTCAATTTCGTCCATCCACTTAGCTCCAAGCATGTGCAATCCATCCCAAGCCTAAAACTGCTCCAAAAGGCACCAAAATGCACTTTCTTGCTCCTTTAGCCCTTAGAACCTGAAAACACATGAAAATGGCTTAAAAGACTAAAATAACTAAGAACTAACAACCTAAATGCAAGGAAACAAGCTAACTAATGATGTAAATATGCTCCTATCAAATACCCCCACACTTAGCTTTTGCTAGTCCTCGAGCAAAACAAAACAAACAAAACTCAATCTAAACCTTCCAACAATTGCCTTAGGGATTTCCACTGCACATGACATATTAAAAATCATCACTTGCACAGATTTTAGTCATCCTTACCCTTGAATTGATACTTAATCACAGTCACCACTTACTAGTTCACGTTTAATCAATTAAAACAACATTTTGAATGTAGTAACATGCCTTAGAGAATTCCCTCAATTCCTTACTAGATATGCACTCTATTTTCACTCAGATTTTCTGACTACACACCCTACACTAGGTATATGTGAGAAGATTGATGTATACATGAAAACTAATACTCACATATGTTGCAACAACGAAAGCACTTTTCTGGAGTTATTAATGCATATTTAGATATGATCTCATGAATGGAATGCTACTACTTAGATGCGAGAACCAGTGACACCATATGCTCATACCAATTCCAAACTCCACATATTGAAACACACAACACCCAAGATTGAAGTTAAAGGGTTGTAACGGGGCTTGGGGTGTTGGGTAAGAAAGAAAGGATATGGAAAACAAGGGTTCTTAAAGAATAGCAAGCAAAGCAATGAAATCAACACTTAGAATTCACTTTGGAATGCAGAAATTTAACTTTGAACAAAAAGGGGAGATTTACACATTTTAGGGCCAGATTTGATGTTTTGAACCCTTCCTTCAACAATCAACACTCTTAAACTCATTCTTTCTTCTTTTCAAACTCTTTTTCATTCTTTTCACAACTTTTTCTTTTTCTTTTCTTTTTTCCACGAATTTTCTTTTCTTTTGAAACACAAAATGTAGAACTGAGCTTAAACCAACCAATCCTTCCCCCACACTTAATTTACTGCATAATGTAGATCAAAACGAATTCATTTAAGTTATGCTCCACTATCCTTCAAGAACAAGGGTATGGATAGTCCTACACTAGGCTAGGTAAGGATAATGGGGTTAACAAAGAACATAGGCTCAAGGCTCAAAGGGGTTAAACCTACAAAACATATGAAAAGGGGGTTCGGCTTTTTGGCTGTGGTGGTTCACTAATTAACTTCATCTTGATCGTGTGTTATGCAAATCAATGTTATGCTTTGAATGGAATGGGCATGAGTTCTAGTATTTGGAACTAAATGATGAAACTGCATTCTAAGTAGCAACCAAGCAAAAAATAATGAGATCATGCAACGACTTTAGAAAACAAAGAATCACAGATTAATAACTCTCCAAAAGAACGTTTAAGGCTCAAGTCTCACAAGGTTGTAGCGTTAATTTGAGTTCCTTCCTTCAAGCATGTTACAAAAACTGATTTTATCCTTTATGATTGCATGTGAGTTTGTAAACTATAACAATAACCAAGCATAAACCAAAGACATATCAAACTTCCATCCATGTTCGTAACTTTCTTTAACAGTCATGTAATTAAAAACCAAATCCTCATCATTGTGTTGGAAGGTACCTAAGACACAAACACACACACAAAAACAACTCTTTTTGGGTTTTTCAAACAATTTTTCAAATTTTTATCAAATTTTCGGATTTTTATGCCAAAACACACTAAAACACACCAAAACAGCTTAAAAACAGCAAGGACAACTCTAAAAGTAATGGGTGATAAAATCCCACGAATTTGCATCAAAAACACTTTGTTACCCCCCCACACTTAAATCAAACATTGTCCTCAATGTTTCAAGCATAAACTCACAGAAAAAAAACAAACAAACAACTAACTTATTATGGCAAGATAAATGCAGTAAAGAGAAGGGTTTAGGAACGCAAATCTGATTGTGGGGCGATTCCTAGGTCTCCCTTCTTCGAATGCATGGATTGATCTTGGAATGGACGGTGATACTTGAAATGATCCGGCAATGGTTTAAATTCTAGTGTGGGTGCCTTGATAGGAGCATATTTATGCTACTTAGTTAGTGTGTTTCCTTGCATTTGCTTAGCTATTTGTTGCTTAGTATAGTGTTTAAAGTCATTTTCGTGTGTTTTTAGGTCCAAGAAGCAAAGTTGGCAAAAAGATGCATTTTGGAGCATTTTAGAGCAAATTTGGGCCAAGATTGGATAGCACAAGCAATGGGCATGAAGATGGACGAATTTGGAGTTTAAATGGAGTTGGGATTATGTTTCAAGGTTGGAGAAATAAATTCAAATCATTGAAGATAAGGAATCAGCTCAAAAGAAGGAGGATTATCCAAAACATTATCCAAACAACCTTATCTTATCTTATCTTATCCAATCCTTATCTTATCTTAACAAACCTTATCCTATCCTAATCCTTTTCTAATTCAATTCCTGGTACAATGAGGGTTTATTTTCTGATTGGGGGACATTTAAATTAAGTTTCTAGAAACCCTAAGCCTTGCCGCACCTAGCTTTTCAGAAAACCTGATTTCCTTGCCTTGCAAGGCTTTCTAGAAGCCTTATCCCACCTTATCCTATTGTGCCGCACCTTAGGCCCTTTCCTATTGGAAATCTGATTGTTTTGAGCCTATTTCTGGATGGATTTGGTTTTCTAGAAGTCCCAATCTGATTCACTTAGGGTTTTTGGTGCCTATATATATTAAAACACCCTTTGCCGTGCACACCACCCTCCATACACAACCATTCACGCCAGAAATCATCCACCACCCCTTGCCGTGCCATATCATCCACACAAACCCAGAAAACCCCTCTTGTGCCGCAGCTATTCAAGGAAGGAAGGAGAAGGTGCCACTCTAAGTCGTGACCACTGCTGGAGCGTTCTTAGGTGTTGTCTATCTTTGTTTTTAATGTTTCAATTCAGTATTCTTTGTTTAATTGCTGTCATGAGGAACTAAACCCCTATTAGTTAGAGGGGGAATTTGAAGCCATGAATATATGTTTCTTATGATTTGATTCACTCCAGTTACGATTTCATAAATTATGAATGTGGTTTACTTTTCTGTGCTTATTAAGAACTTGTTTATGTATGTGGGTTGGGGGTCGACACTTGATTTGCATGCATGAATTTGATGCTAGGATATAAGGGAATTTCACCTAATCGTTATGAACTTATATTCACAAGTAGTAAAGGTTGCTAGTCACAATCATGTTAAGTAAACCCTAGGCTGGATTAACATGCGTCTTCCATAGTTATGAATGCCTTGTCAATGTTTATGATTTCCATGGAACTTAATGATCTTTGATATGTATCTCTATCATGCGTATTCCATAGTTAGGGAACTTGATAAGAATAATTTGGTTGTGATGCGTTATCCATTCAATTCAATGAACTTAGGGAAATCTGGGAATTAATTAGTTCAATACAATTAATTCGGAACATTGTCATTCATGGTTTATCGAAAGAGTAACTGGGAATCAAGTTGTATGCATATGTTTATGTGTGGATAAGGATCCCTCTAACTAGCCATTCAACCATTCAAATCACCAATTTCGTGCCTTTTTAAGTTGTCTTTACAATTTTGTTTGTTTAAGTTTAAATTCGTTCAAAAACAAATCCCCCTTTATTTTGAAGTGTTAGAATAGTTAAAATCTGTTTTGATTTGTGTTTTTAAGTGTCTTGAGTCAAGTTAAAGTCTATTTTCGTCCAAAGTAGTGTTTAGAGTTCAAAAACTGCCCAGTTTGTGTTTTTAGGCAGTTTTGAGTGTTTTTGTGCTGTTTTGAGTCTTTTGAGTTGTTTTAGTGTTTTAGAATTTAGTCTTGCATTCTTTGAGTCTAGTTTAGTGTTTTAAACTTTGTTTTTACGTTTTTAAGTCAGATTCAAGTGTTTAGCAATCCCTCCTAATCCCCGGTCCAGAACGATCCCTACTTATACATATACTACAACTGTCAAGAAGAGGGTTTAATTTGTGTGTCATTAAAATCAGCAAGTTAGTAGAAAACAAAATTGAAATTGAAATAGATGGCTTACTTGCTTGCTCCGACACAAACTCAATTACAAACACCACATCTTTGAATGTTTCAGGAATGTAGGACTTGGCCAGATTGACTATGATGGTTGTGACTTGTCCCGTGTCATCAAACTCAGCTTCTTTGGGCTTTGCTGTCTCATATACGTCCTCCTTGATGCATTTTACACATTCTCCCGCCACTTCCTTCTCTTGACTCCTTCTTCTTGGTGTACAAGGTTCTTTGAACACTTCAACACAATCTGGAACCTGATTTGGTGTACCAAGAATTGAGATAGTACTTTGCACCTTTGGAAGGGTTTCCATGATGTCCTTTTCACTCTCTTCTTTCTTGGGAATCAAAAACCTGCAAGGAAAAGGGACATTTGGAGGAATAACATTAGAATTAAATGAATTTGGGACGTCCTTACTTGTGGTGGGTGGTTGAGAGGGCGTAGGGGGCTGCGGCAAGGGTTGAAACCTTATGCGTGACATTATACTTCTTGAGCAGCGCCTCAATGGTTCGATTGCAAAAATGGGAACCCCCATCACTGATTAGGACTCTTGGCATTCCAAATCTAGCAAATATGTTAGTTCTAACAAAATCTGCAACCACTTTAGAATCATTAGTTCGGGTGGCTTTTGCTTCCACCCATTTCGACACATAATCCACAGCAAGCAAAATATAAAGGAAACCATGTGAGGAAGGAAAAGGACCCATGAAATCAATACCCCAAACATCAAAGATTTCAACACTAAATATGGGGTGTTGCGGCATTTGTTGTTTAGGACCTATATTGCCCGTTCTTTGACATCTATCACAAGTCATACAAAAAGTTCTAGCATCTCTAAAGATAGTAGGCCAATAAAATCCACATTCTAAAACTTTATGTGCTGTTCTTTGAGTACCAAAGTGACCTCCACATGCATAGGTGTGACAGAAAGTTAAAATTGAATTAAACTCAGAATCATGCACACACCTACGTAGAACCTGATCAGGGCAATATTTCCACAAGTATGGGTCATCCCAAACATAAGAACGTGCATCCTTTTTAAGTTTATCACTTTGGTGCTTGTTTAGCTCTCTTGGAATGTGTTTAGACACCAAATAATTTACTACATCAGCATACCATGGCTCACTTACCTTGATGGACAGCAGTTGCTCATCTGGGAATGTCTCTTGGATAGGCACGGCATCCTCCTCATGCACCATACGGCTCAAGTGATCAGCCACCACGTTTTCACTCCCCTTCTTGTCCCAGATTTCAATATCGAACTCTTGGAGAAGAAGCATCCAGCGAATGAGTCTTGGTTTGGCCTCTTTCTTGGTGAACAAATACTTCAAAGCTGCATGGTCAGTGTAAATAATAACTTTAGTACCAAGTAAATAAGAACGAAACTTATCTAAAGCAAACACAACAGCAAGAAGTTCTTTTTCAGTGGTAGAGTAATTCAATTGTGCATCATTCAAGGTCCGAGATGCGTAATAGATGACATGGGGCTTCTTGTCCTTCCTTTGTCCCAAAACAGCTCCTAATGCATAATCCGAAGCATCACACATAAGCTCAAAAGGAAGGCTCCAATCTGGTGGGACTATGATGGGGGCCGAAGTTAGCATCTCTTTGAGGTGTTTGAATGCCTTCTCACATTCCTCATCAAACACAAAAGTCACATCCTTCTGGAGGAGACGGCAAAGGGGGGTGGAGATCTTCGAAAAATCCTTGATGAATCGCCTATAGAAACCTGCATGTCCAAGAAAAGAACGAACCTCTCTAACCGAAGTAGGAGAGGGTAAGCAGCGTACAAGATCTATTTTTGATTTATCCACCTCAATTCCCCTTTCTGAAATGATATGACCTAAAACTATGCCTTGTTTTACCATAAAGTGACATTTTTCCCAATTCAAAACAAGGTTAGTTTCAGTGCAACGTTTTAGAATCAAAGTGAGATTATCTAAGCACCCATCAAACGAATCCCCAAAAACACTAAAATCATCCATGAATACCTCAATAATCTTCTCCACAAAATCTGAAAAGATACTTACCATGCATCTTTGAAAGGTGGCAGGTGCATTGCATAAACCGAATGGCATGCGACGATAGGCAAAGGTACCAAAGGGGCACGTGAAAGTGGTCTTTTCTTGGTCATCCGGAGCTATAACAATCTGATTGTATCCAGAGTACCCATCAAGAAAACAATAAAAAGAATGACTGATGCGAAATATATAAGCACACAAATTAAACCCTCTTTTTATCAATTGTAGCAAAGTATGTAAGTAGGGATCGTTCTAGGCCGGGGATTAGGAGGGCTTGCTAAATCACTTGAAAACTGACTCAAAAACTTAAAACAAAGTTAAAATACTAAATTAGACTCAAAGAATGCAAAACTATACTCTAAAACACTAAAACAAACCAAAAGACTCAAAACAGCAAACAAACACTCAAAACTGCCTTAAAACCACTTTCTGGGCAGTTTTGAGCACTAAAGAAGAATTTGGACGAAAACAGTTTATAACTTGACTCCAGACACTTAAAGACACAAACTAAATTGATTTCTAACTAATATGACTGAACAAAGTAAAGGGGGATTGGGTTTTGACGAATTTGAAAACAAAACAAACAGATTGTAAACTAAAACAGATTTTGGACGAATTTGGTAAAACTTATGGATGATGGGCTAGCTAAGGGGTTCTTCTCCACACATGTCATAGTTGCATACAAAACGATTTCTAATTGCAATTCAATAAACCACGAATTCTCAACACTCCAAGTTAATTAGGTCCGCTTAAATTAACTCTCAGATTCCCCGTATGTCAATGAATTGGATGGAAACTGCGCATCACAATCAAATTATTCTTCAAGAGTTCTCTATATGAAAGCGCATACTAGAGATACAATCAAAGATCATTACGTTCAATGGAAATCATAAGTATTGACGAGGCACTTGTAACTATGAAAGCGCATGATACTTATGCCAAGAATTTACTTAACACAATTGAGATCATCAACCTTTACTACTTGTGAATATAAAGTTGTAACGATTAGGTGAAACTTCCTTATATCCTAGCATTAGATTTATGCATGCAACTAAGTTGGCCACCTCAATCAACACACACAAATCAGTTTTAATATGAACAGATAAGTAAATTGAATTCACAATTTATGAAACGCAATTAGAGGTAATCAAATCATATAGCAAGCATAAACATGGTTTCGAATCCCCCCCTAGCCAAAGGGGGTTTAGTTCCTCATACTCACAGAACAAAGAGTATTAAATTTAAACATTGAAACCAAAGGAAAGAAAACACCTAAAACTTCCAGCAATTCAAAATTGAATGGCATGCACGTCCCAGGCTTCTCCTCCTCCTCTTCTTTGCTGCGGCACAAGGTCTTGGGACAGGTTTAGGGGGTTATGAATGGTGTAGAAGGCTGGGTTAATGGCTAGGATGGATGTATGGTGCGGCAGAGAGTGGTGAAGAGTTTCTGGCGAGAATGGTGTGTATGGATGGATGAATGGATGTATATGGAGGGTGGTGTAACCTGCGGCAAAGGGTGGAGAAATATATATATAGGCACCAAAAACCCTAGATGAATCAGATTAGGACTTCTAGAAAGCCAAATCCATCCAGAAATAGGTTTAAAACAATCAGATTTCTCATGGGAAAGGGCCTAAGGTGCGGCACAATAGGATAAGGGCAGGGAATGCCTTGCAAGGCAAGGAAAAAGGATTCTAGAAGGGAAGGAGACGCCAGATTTATAGGGTTCTAGAAAGAATGTGTTTTGTGGCAGATTTTGGGGCTTCTAGAGGGATTTGGGGCGCCACTTTTGTAGGGGAATGGATAGGACTTCTAGAAATCAGGTTTTAAGTCCCCTAAACTGAAGAAAACAGGTTAGGATAAGAGTAGGATAAGATAAGGTAAGATAAGATAAGGATTGGATAAGATAAGATAAGATAAGGTTGTTTTAGATAATGTTTTGGATAATTCTCCTTCTTTTGAGCTGATTCCTTATCTTCTTTATCTTTGACTTCTTTCTTCCATCTTCCTAGCTGATTTCAAGCCTTTATATCTTCAATTTCGTCCATCAACTTGCCTCCATGCTTGCACTACCCCATCTTGGCCCAAAAATGCTCTAGAATGCTCCAAATTGCTTCTTTTTGCATACTTGCCCTTAGAACCTGAAAATACATCAAACTAGCTTAAAAGACTACTTTAACTAAGGAAAAACAACATAAATGCACAAGAACAAGCTAACTAAGGTGCATAAATATGCTCCTATCAATGACCGGCTAACCTTTCAAGCATTTGATCAATGAACGGCAAAGGGAAGTGGTCCTTCCTCGTGGTGGCGTTTAGCTTCCTATAGTCAATGCACACTCTCCAACCTGTTTGGATACGTGTGGGCACAAGTTCATTCTCGGCATTCTTCACCACAGTGACTCCGGATTTCTTTGGAACACATTGCACCGGTGAAACCCAACGGCTATCCGAGATTGGATAAATCACGCCACAATCAAGAAGCTTTATAATCTCCTTCTTCACAACTTCCATCATTGGAGGGTTGAGTCGGCGTTGAGCCTCTCGAGTTGGTTTAGCCCCCTCCTCTAGAAGTATGCGATGCATGCATGTTGTAGGGCTAATCCCCCTAATATCGGCCAATGTCCATCCAATGGCTGTTTTGTGCTCTTTCAACACCCGAATTAACTTTCCTTCCTCTGTTGCCGTGAGTGTGGAGGACACAATGACGGGCAACGTCTCGTTATCTCCCAAAAAGACGTACTTCAAATGATCCGGCAATGGTTTAAGCTCAAGTACGGGTGCCTGAATCACTGAGGGTAACAACTTGTTAGTAGAAATTGGAATTGAAATTGGTTTTGAAGGCTTACCATGGTGCTGAGGTAGTGACTCTAAGGCAGCCACCATCTCGGCCTCTTCTTCACTTCTAGGCACGGCAATATTGGGTTTTTGCCCAATTCCTTGTGCAATTGTTGATTCAAGGGGATCCCTCTCCAAGGAATCAAGGTAATCCTGCGCCAATTCATCGAATATATCAATAGCAAAACAAGAATGATTTTCTTTAGGAAATTTAATAGTTTCAGCAAGATTGAAATCAATAACTTCCCCATCAAATTCCATTGTCAACGTCCCTTTGAACACATCGATCTTGGTGCGGGCTGTTTTCATGAAAGGTCTCCCAAGGAGGATCGGCAATGGGGTGGAATGGGGTGTATCCTCCATGTCAAGCACATAAAAATCCGCTGGAAAAATCAGATTTCCAACCTGCACCAAAACATCTTCCAAAACTCCTTTTGGATATGCATTAGAACGATCGGCTAATTGGATTATAACACCATCGTTTTTAAGCTCACCTAAGTTCATAGATGCATAAATAGAGTATGGCATGACATTAATTGAAGCTCCTAAGTCTAACATAGCATGTTCAAACTTAGTACTACCAATAACGCAAGGAATTGTAAAACTACCCGGATCTTTGCATTTAGGGGGTAATTTCCTTTGTAGAACAGCAGAGACATTCTCACTTACTTGAACCACTTCTTTGTTAGAAATCCTTCTCCTTGTTGTACAAAGCTCTTTCAGAAACTTAGCATACCTTGGGACTTGCTTTATTGCATCAAGGAGTGGGATATTGACTTGAACTTTCCGGAATGTCTCTAGAATGTCTTTTTCAGCATCCTCTTTCTTTGATTGCCGCAACCTGCCAGGAAAGGGCACAATTAGTGGAGTAGAGCTTGAAGAATTCATATTGGAACTTACCTTGATGGTTGGGGACGGTTTAGAAGTGGGAATTGGCTGCGGCAAGGATTGTGCCTTCCTTGCCGTGGGTTTGGGTGATTCATCCTCCTCCAATTGCAGCTTCTTGTCCTCTTCTTGACTTGATCTAGATGGTTGTGAATCAGTTCCAACCTGCTTACCACTTCTCAACGTGATTGCTTGGGCGGTTTCAAATCCTCCCTTAGGATTAACAACGGTTGAACTAGGCAATCTGCCTTGTTCTCGGAATTGGCCCATGAATTCAGCCATTTGACCCATTTGTTTCTTCAATTCATCCACCTCTTTAGCTTGATTTTTTATGCTCTGCACGTCCTGTGTCAAAGAGGTTAGTACTTGAAGAATTTTATCATTATTTAACGACGAACCTGAATTGGTTTGGGCCGAAGTTGGTTGAGGTTGTGGGGCTGCATACGGCCTTGGAAACATCCCAGGGGGCTGTCTAAATCCGCTTTGTGGCTGTGCTTGCTGAGAATCCCTCCACTTGAAGTTTGGATGATCTCTCCATCCCGGATTGTATGTGTTTGAGTATGGGTCGTGTCTTTGTTGGGTTTGGCCTTGGAAACCCACGGCTTGGGCAGTTTCCCACCCCCCATTCTCAATCAATTGAGGGCATTGATCGTTGAGATGTCCCTGCATAGAACACACTCCACATATGGCCGGCCCTTGTGCTTTGGTTCCATCCACAACCTGTGACAAAAGAAGAGTGAGATTAGCCATTTGAGATTGTAATTCTGAAATTGCATTTACCTCATTCACTTGTTGTTGCTGTGGCCCTTCTCTCTGCCCAACTCCTTTGTATTGTTGTGCATTCAAGGCTCGATTTGCAATTAGAGTCTTGGCAGCCACGGGTGTTTTGTCAACCAAAGCTCCTCCCGCTGAAGCATCAAGCATTTGTCTCTCAATGGGGAGAAGTCCTTCATAGAAATATTGGAGGAGAAGCTCTTCCTTCATTTGGTGTTGTGGACAAGAAGCAACAAGCGCCTTGAAACGCTCATAATAGGCTGGAAACGATTCCCCTTGGTTTTGTTGAATGCCACTTATCCTTTTCCTCAAGAGAATGACTCTTGAAGTTGGGAAAAATTTCTCTAAGAATGCGCGCTTCATGCTTTCCCACGAAGTAACGGTTCCAGGTGCTAGTTCGTAGAGCCAATCCTTAGCCTTTTCCAAAAGAGAGAATGGAAAGGCTTTCATCTTCAATATACTCCCATCAACATTGACAGGGGTCATGCTTGAACAAACCACTTCAAATTCCTTCAAGTGCTTGTTCGGATCTTCCATGGACAACCCGTGGAATTTGGGGATGTGGTGCAACAAGCTGGACTTCAATTCAAACTCATCAGTCTTGCCTTGAGCCGCCCTAGGATATTGAATGCATAAAGGGGTCGCATTGTCCAATCCCGAGGCTGAAAGTTCTTTGATTGTTCGGTTATCTGCAGCCATGTCGTGCTCCTCTTCCAAATCCTCTTCAATTTCAACTTCAGATTCGGAATTAGAACTTGAACTAAGTAGATCAGGTTCTGGGTGCTTCCTCTTCCTTCTCAAATCTCGCTCAAAATCGTCGTTAAACTCCAAGATATGTGCGTGAACGGGTTGAGAACTTCGAGTCATACACTAGTACCTAAAACAAAGAAAACAAAATAAATCAGAAAACTAAGCAAAACAGAAACAAAAACAAGTTAAAATACACGGCAGAAACTAGGGAGATTAGCAAGTTTGCTAATCCCCGGCAACGGCGCCAAAATTTGATGTGAGAATTACTTGACACTCAAATTAAAACCCTATCGACGTAGTATATGAAAGTAGGGATCGTTTTAGGCCGGGGATTAGAAGGGATGCTAATCTACACAAATTAGACTCTTAAAACAATAAACTGGACTTAAAACAATGAAAACAAGTACTAGGGGATCAATTTGGACGAATTTTAACTCTAGACACCTTTAAACAACCTAACTTGACTCAAATAACTCAAAACAAACTCAAAACAGCAAATAGAATTCAACTAAACAGTTTCTGGACTCTAAAGACTCAAAACAAGCTAAATAGACCTAAAACACACAAAACAAGTTATCTAGACTCTAAACTAACACCTAAGATTGATTTGAACGAAATTAAGACTCAAATTGACTCAAAAGACTAGAAGACTCAAGATTTGACGAATTTAGACCCTACTAACACAAACTAAAAGAAGGGGATTGTTTTTGAACGAATTTAAACTTAAACAAACAAAATTGTAAAGACAACTTAAAAAGGCACGAAATTGGTGATTTAAATGGGTGAATGGCTAGTTAGAAGGATCCTTATCCACACATAAACATATGCATACAACTTGATTCCCAATTACTCTTTCGATAAACCATGAATGACAATGTTCCGAATTAATTGTATTGAACTAATCAATTCCCAGATTTCCCTAGATTCATTGAATTGAATGGATAACGCATCACAACCAAATTATTCTTTCTCAAACTCCCTAACTATGGAATACGCATGATAGAGACATTCAACAAAGATCATTAAGTTCAATGGAAATCATGAACATTGACAAGGCATTCATAACTATGGAAGACGCATGTTAATCCAGCCTAGGGTTTACTTAACATGATTGTGACTAGCAACCTTTACTACTTGTGAATATAAGTTCATAACGATTAGGTGAAATTCCCTTATATTCTAGCATCAAATTCATGCATGTAAACTAAGTATGCATCCTTAATCAACACACAAGAACAAGTTCTTAATAAAACAGTTAAGCAAACCACATTCACAATTTATGAAATCATAACTGGAGTAAATCAAATCATAAGAAACATATATTCATGGCTTCAAATTCCCCCTCTAACTAATAGGGGTTTAGTTCCTCATGATAGCAATTAAACAAAGAAAACTGAATTGAAACATTGAAAACAAGGATAGACAACACCTAAGAACGCTCCAGCAGTAGTCACGACTTAGAGTGGCACCTTCTCCTTCCTTCCTTGAATAGCTGCGGCACAAGAGGGGTTTTCTGGGTTTGTGTGGATGATATAGCACGGCAGGGGTTGAATTAGGTCAGAAACTATGGAGAATGGTGAAGGAAAGGGGCGGCAGAGAGTGGTGGATGATTTCTGGCGTGAATGATGTATATGGAGGGTGGTGTGCACGGCAAAGGGTTGATTAGTATATATATAGGCACCAAAAACCCTAAGTGAATCAGATTAGGACTTCTAGAAAGCCAAATCCATCCAGAAATAGGCTCAAAACAATCAGATTTCCAATGGGAAAGGGCCTAAGGTGCGGCAAGGCTTAGGGTTTCTAGAAACTTAATTTAAATGTCCCCCAATCAGAAAATAAACCCTCATTGTACCAGGAATTGAATTAGAAAAGGATTAGGATAGGATAAGGTTTGTTAAGATAAGATAAGGATTGGATAAGATAAGATAAGATAAGATAAGGTTGTTTGGATAATATTTTGGATAATCCTCCTTCTTTTGAGCTGATTCCTTATCTTCAATGATTTGAATTTATTTCTCCAACCTTGAAACATATTCCCAACTCCATTTAAACTCCAAATTCGTCCATCTTCATGCCCATTGCTTGTGCTATCCATTCCAAGCCCAGATTTGCTCTAAAATGCTCCAAAATGCATCTTTTTGCCAACTTTGCTTCTAGGACCTAAAAACACACGAAAATGACTTTAAACACTATACTAAGCAACAAATAGCTAAGCAAATGCAAGAAAACACACTAACTAAGTAGCATAAATATGCTTCTATCAAAACATTGAAAACAAAGATAGATTACACCTAGAAACGTTCCAGCAATCCAACGTCTTGAATGGCTAGGCACGGCTTCAAGTTAATCCTCTCCTTCTTCCTTTGTAGAGCTGCGGCACAAGGGGTTAAGGTGTGTAGAATGGGTGGTGATGGGTGGTAGAGGATGGATAGGTAGATAGGTGGATGGAATGGATGCAGAGAATCTGTCCAGAGAGCGAGAGAGATTTAAATGGTGCGGATGGCTTTATTTATAGGGCTAGGGTTGAAAGGCAATCAGAAAATAATAGAGATACAAACAAAGGTCATTAAGTTCTATGAAAATCATAAGCATTGACGAGGCACTTGTAACTATGAATTGCATGATACTTATGCCAAGAATTTACTTAACGCGATCGTGACTAGCAACATTCACTACTTGTGAATATAAGTTCATAACGATTAGGTGAAACTCCCTTATACTCTAGCATCAAATTCATGCATGCAAATTAAGTTGGCCACCTCAATCAACACACACAAATCAGTTATAATATGAACAGATAAGTAAATTGAACTCACAACTTATGAATCACAACTGGATGTAATCAAATCATATTGCAAGTATAATCATGGTTTCGAATCCCCCCCAAGCTAAGAGGGGTTTAGTTCCTCATACTCGCAGAACAAAGATTATTGAATTCAAACTTTGAAAACAAAAGAAAGATTACACCTAAACGTTCCAGCAATCCTAACTCGAATGGCAAGCACGTCCAAGGGCTCTCCTCCTTCCTCTTTGCTGCGGCACAAGGGTTGAAGGTGAGTTTTGGGGGTTATGAACGGTGTAGAAGGCTGGGTTATTGGCTAGGATGGATGTATGGTGCGGCAAGGAGTGGATTAGGTCAGAAACTATGGAGAATGGTGAAGGATAGGTGCGGCTGAGAGTGGGGAAGGATTTCTGGCGAGAATGGGTGGTAGAGGATGGATAGGTAGATAGGCGGATGGAATAGATGCAGAGAATCTGTTCAGAGAGAGAGAGACTAAATGGTGCCAAAATTTTGATGTGATTAAAGTTAAGCACTCAAATTAAACCCTCTTGTTGTCAAATCGTAGTATAAATGCAAGTAGGGATCGTTCTAAACCGGGGATTAGGAGGGCTTGCTAAAACCTCTAAACTGACTTAAAATACAAAAACAACTCTAAATAGACTAGTAAGACTCAAAACAGGTTCAAAATACTCAAAACTGCTCAAAAACACTAATTGGACAGATTCTAGACACTAGACACAACTTTGGACGAAAATTGAATTAAACTTGACTCAAAACACACAAAAACACAAACTAAGACAGATTCTAACTAATTAGACTCAAACAAGTGAAGGGGGATTGGTTTTAGAGTGAAACTAAGTTAAAACTAACACAGACTTTAAACTAGGCAGATTTAGACGAAATTGGGTTTTTAGGACGGATGGTGAACTAGCTAGAGGTTTCCTTATCCACACATGACTTATATGCATATAACTTGACTTCCAGTTACGTTTTCATTGAATTACGAATGACAATGCCCCAGATTAACCGTGTCAATCACTAATTAACCCTCAGATTCTCCTAATTTCATTGAATTGGACGGACAACTCATCTACAACCAAATTATTCTCATCAATTTCCCTACATGACATCATAATAGAGACACAATCAGAGATCATTACGCTCAATGAGAATCATAAGCATTGACGAGGCATTCATAACTATGACATCATGTTACTCACACCAAGAATTGAACTTAACACGATTGTTCCAGCAACCTTTACTACTTGTGAACATAAGTTTGTAACGATTATGTGAAACTTACTTATATCCTAGCATCAAATTTATGCATGCCAATTAAGTGTCGACCCTCAATCAACAAACAGAAATAAGTACTAATTCAAACAGTTAAGCCAATTGCATTCATACTTCAAGAATCTGTAACTGAAATTTATCAAGTCATATCACACACAAAATCATGGTTTCAAAGTAGCCTCTAGCTAAAAAACGAGTTTAGCCTCTCATGATTACAGCAAAACAAAGGAAAACTAAATTAATCAACGAAAACATAAGGTAGAAAACACCTAAGAACGCCCAGCACTCCAGATTGGGTGCAAAACGCTCCAAAGCTGCTCCTCCTCTCCTTGCAGGGCTGCGGCACAAGTGGTTTAGGGTTTATGAATGGTGTTTGGAATGGCTGAGATGTGTAGAGGTGTGTAGAATTCGTATGGATGGGTGGTGGTGTGCGGCAGGGCTTGAAAATATGTATATATAGCATGGCAAACCCTAGGGAAATCAGTTTAGGACTTGGACTTAGCAGAAAAATAGGATTAGGGTGCGGCAATTACTTTTGAAAAGGAATTGTGGTCCAATTAATTTCTGAAAAGGATTTGTAGAACCCAAATCCACAAGGAAAAGGCCTAACAATCAGAATCCAAGAGGGAAAGGGCCTGAAAACCCACGGCACAAAGGAATAAGCGCAGGGAATGCCTTGCAAGGCAAGGAAAAAGGATTCTAGAAGGGAAGGAGACGTCAGATTTTTAGGCTTCTAGAAAGAATGTGTTTCTGGGCAGATTTTGGGGTTTCTAGAAGAGTTTGGGGCGCCACTTTTGTAGGGGAATGGATAGGACTTCTAGAAATCAGGTTTTAAGTCCCCTAAACTGAAGAAAACAGGTTAGGATAAGATTAGGATAAGATTGGATAAGATAAGATAAGATAAGGATGGGATAAGATAAGATAAGATAAGGTTGTTTTGGATAATGTTTTGGATAATTCTCCTTCTTTTGAGCTGATTCCTTATCTTCAATGATTTGAATTTATTTCTCCAACCTTGAAACATATTCCTAACTCCATTTGGACTCCAAATTCGTCCATCTTCATGCCCATTGCTTGTGCTATCCATTCCAAGCCCAGATTTGCTCTAAAATGCTCCAAAATGCATCTTTTTGCCAACTTTGCTTCTTGGACCTAAAAACACACGAAAATGACTTTAAACACTATACTAAGCAACAACTAGCTAAGCAAATGCAAGAAAACACACTAAATAAGTAGCATAAATATGCTCCTATCAAATTCCCCCACACTTAGCTTTTGCTAGTCCTCGAGCAAAACAAAACAAACAAAATGTAACCTAAACCTTCCAACAATTGTCTCAGGGATTTCCAATGCACATGACATGTTAAAAATCATCATCCCCACAGATTTTGGTCATCTTTACGCTTAAGCACATACTTAATCATAGTCACTACTTACTAGTTCACAAATAACCAATTAAAACGATGTTTTGAATGCAGTAACATGCCTTAGAGAATTCCCTCAATTCCTTACTAGATATGCACTCTATTTTCACACACATTTTCTGACTACACACCCTACACTAGGTATATGTGAGAAGATTGATGTAAATATGAAAACGAACACTCACATATGTTTATAACAAAGAAAGCAATTTCTGGAGTTAATAAGCATGTTTAGATATGATCTCATGAATGGAATGCTACTACTTAGATGCGAGAACCAGTGACACCATATGCTCATATCAATCCCAAACTCCACATATTGAAACACACAACACTCAAGCTTGAAGTCAAGGGTTGTAACGGGGCTTGGGGAGTTGGCTAACAAAGAAAGGATAGGAAAACAAACGTTCTTGAAGCAATAGCAAGCAAAATAATGAAATCGAACTTAGAATTCCCTTTAGCATGCAGAAATCAACTTTTAAACACAAAGGGAAGATTCAAGCAACAATTAGGGCTGGATTCAATGTTTTGGACCCTTCCTTCAACAAACAACACTTGAGAACTCTTCTTCACATCTTTTCAACTCCTTTTTCATTCTTTTCACAACTCTTTCTTTTTGTCTTTCTATTTTCTACGGATTTTTCTTCTTTTTTTTTTTTTTTTTTTTTTTTTTTTTTCTTTTCCGTGCCTCATTCAAGACTTTGGCACACCCACAACAAAACTCACTTCCCCCACACTTGTTTTCTGCCAAACAATGATCAAAAGGAATTCATATTGAGTCATGCGTTACTATGCTTCAAGAACAAAGGTATGGATGGTCCTAATCTAGGCTAGGTGAGGATAATGTGGGTTAACAAAGAACATAGGCTAAATATGGCTCAAAGGGGCTGAACCTACAATACATATGCAAAGGGTTAGGCTTTTTGGCACTGGTTTTAACTAAACACTTCATCTTGTTATGTGTTATGCGAATCAATTTCATGCTTTGAATAAAACGGATATGAGTTCTAGTATTTGGAACTAAATGATGAAACGCCTTCTAAGTAGCAACCAAGCAAAGAATGATGAGATCATGCAACGATTTTAGAAAACAACAAATGCACAGATGTTTAACTCTCCAAAGAACGTTTTAAGCTCAAGTCTCTCAGGGTTGTAGCGTTAGTTTGAGTTCCTTCCTTCAAGCATGTTACAAAAACTGATTTTTCTTTTATGATTGCATGTGAATTCATAAGTTATAACCACAACCAAGCATAAACCAAAGAGTAAATCAAACTTTCATCCATGTTTACAACTCTCTTTAACAGTCATGCAATTACAAACCGAATCCTCATCATTGTGTTGGAAGGTACCCTAAGACACAAACAAACACACAAAAACAACTCTTTTTGGGTTTTTTAAAACAATTTTTCAAATTTTTATGGGATTTTCGGATTTTTGAATCAAAACACACTAAAACACTCCAAAACAACTTAAAAACACTTAAAAACAGCAAGGAACAACATTAGAAGTTATGGGTGATAAAACCCTACGAATTTGCATCAAAACATTTTGGTTACACCCCCACACTTAAATCAAACATTGTCCTCAATGTTTCAAGCAAGGACTCACACACAAGCAAGCAAACAACACAACTAACACACATAACAGATATGGCAAAACAAAAGCAATAAAGAATAGAGTTAAGAACGCAAATCTGGGTTTGAGCTGGTTGTTCCTAGGCCGTCTTTATTCGAATGCATGGGTTGCCTCCCAAGAAGCGCTTGCTTTAACGTCTTGCAGCCAGACGATTCCTCGGTTTAAGCTCCATTGGTACCCACGGCATGGAAGGGAACTTCTTCCACAACTTGCCCCTCAATGTTCTCATACAGTAGATCGTTGAATGGAAGGGGATAGTGATGTTTGCTGATTGGTGCGTTGTGTTCCCTAAGGTTCATGTAAATTCGCCCACCATCGGGGATTTGCTTGGGTGCCTGCACCAAAGAAGGGAACCACCTATCAATTTATTGGGAATTGGATTTGGATTAGGTGGCTTACCTATGTGTTGTGATGAAGTGGCAGCACTGTGAACATTTTTCCCCATGGTGCTTTCGGCCAAATTGGGCATTTTGAGGGCAGTGGCCGTATTGTCCTTGTGCTCCACTCCAATTCCCTCGTCTTGTATGGTTCTTGATGCATCCTTTGTGCTTGGTGCTGAACGGTCCGGCCCTATCTTTTTTATTTTATCAATGGCAAAACAAGAGTGAACAACATTAGGATTCTCAACAGACTTAGAAACATTAAATTTAATCTTATTGCCACCAAACTTCATAGTTAACATCCCCTTGGCCACATCAATCTTGGTTTGGGCTGTTTTCATGAAAGGTCTTCCAAGTAGAATCGGCATTGGGGAAGAATGGGCCGACTCTTCCATCTCAAGCACATAGAAATCAGCTGGAAAAATTAAGTGGTCAACCTGCACCAAAACATCCTCCAAAACTCCCTTTGGATAGGCATTAGAACGATCGGCCAATTGAATAATCACTCCATCATTTTTCAGTTCGCCTAAGTTCATAGATGCATAAATAGAATAAGGCATGACATTTATTGATGCACCTAGATCTAACATGGCATTTTCAAACCGAGTATTTCCTATAACACAAGGAATTGTAAAACTACCCGGATCTTTGCATTTAGGGGGCAGTTTTCATTGCAAAATAGCTGAGACATTCTCACTTACCTGTACCACCTCCTTATTTGAAATCCTTTTCCTTTTCGTGCACAGCTCCTTCAAGAATTTGGCATACTTTGGAATTTGTTTAATTGCATCAAGGAGTGGGATGTTGACTTGTACCTTCCTAAGAGTGTGGTCCTTTTCACTTTCCTGCTTCTTTGATTGCATGAATCTGTGAGGAAAGGGTGCATCGGGTGGAATATAGTTAGAACAAATCAAATTTGAACCCAACTTACCTGTGTTGGACGTTTTGGAGGGTTTAAGTGCATTGGAAGGCTGCGGCAAGGTTGGAGCAACCTTTGCCGTGGCTTTCTCTTGTTCTACCTCCTCTTGCAGCAACATTTCGTCCTCCTTTTGGGCAGATTTGGATGTTGGTGGATCGGTCCCAACCTCTTTGCCACTTCTTAATGTCATGGCCTTGACAGATTCGAATCCTCCCTTCGGATTCACAGTGGTAGAACTAGGAAGTTTGCCATGCTCTCGAAACTGCCCCATAAACTCAGCCATTTGTCCCATCTGTTTCTTCAATTCAGTCACCTCTTGGGCTTGATTTTGCACCTCTTTGGCATAGTTTTGCATCTCTTTGGTTTGATTTTGCTGCCCCTGTGCCAAAGTAGTTAGTAATTGAATAACTTGATCATTGTCAAGAGACAAACCTGAGTTATTTTGGGCAGATTGTGTTTGGGATTGCATGGGTGCATATGGCTTTGGAAACATCCCAGAGGTTGGTGTCCGAAATCCACTTTGTTGTTGAGGTTGTTGGGGTTCCTTCCAGCGCATATTTGGATGATCACTCCAATATGAATTGTACACGTTGGAACACAAGTTGCTTCTTGATTGGTTATAGCCTTGATAACCCCAGGTATTGACACCCTCCCAACCTCTTTGATTAACTTGATATCCTTGCGCATCAAATGTAGGGGCTCCTTGCATTGTGATCCGTTCGGCATACTGTGTCAACAGAGAATTAAGATTCACTATTTGAGCTTGAATGTTAGCAATTGCCATGTCTTGCTTCTCTAGTACCTAAAATTAAAGAAAGAGAACTAAATCAAATATCAAAAGTAAAAGACACAAAGAAAAACAAAGCGGATTAGCTAAAGAATACAAGAAAACAAAAGAAAGTCAGAAACTAAAACGAAAAGAAAAGAACCAAGGGATTAGCAATCCCCGGCAACGGCGCCAAAATTTTGATGTCATTAAAGTTAAGCACTCAAATTAAACCCTCTTGTTGTCAAATCGTAGTATAAATGCAAGTAGAGATCGTTCTAAACCGGGGATTAGGAGGGCTTGCTAAAACCTCTAAACTGACTTAAAATACAAAAACAAAGTTAAAAACGTTTGATGCGAAATATATAAGCACACAAATTTAACCCTCTTGTTGACAATTGTAGTATAGATGCAAGTAGGGATCGTTCTGGACCGGGGATTAGGAGGGCTTGCTAAAACCTCAAAACTGACTCAAAATCATTAAAACAAAGTTTAAAACACTAAACTAGACTCAAAGAATGCAAAACTAGACTCTAAGACACTAAAACAACTCAAAAGACTCAAAACAGCACAAAAACACTCAAAACTGCCTAAAAACACAAACTGGGCAGTTTTGAACTTTAAACACTACTTTGGACGAAAATAGATTCTAACTCGACCCAAAACACTCAAAAACACAAACTAAATCAATTTCTAACTAATATGACTCAACAAAGTAAAAGGGAATTGGGTTTTGACGAATTTGAAAACAAAACAAACAGATTGTAAACTAAAACAGATTTTGGACGAATTTGGTAAAACTTATGGATGATGGGCTAGCTAGAGGATTCTTCTCCACACATGACACACTTGCACATAAACCAATTTTCAGTTGTTCTTTCGATAAATCATGAAACTCAACACCCCAGGTTAATTAGGTCCGCTTAAATTAACCTTCAAGTTCTCCTTAAGTTATTGAATTGGATGGGAAAGCGCATACAACAATTCAAAGCATTCTCTAAAAGTTCTTTACGTGAACAGCACAATAAAGATACAATCACAGATCATTAAGCATCATGAGAACTATAAGTATTGACGAGGCATTCGTTACTATGATGAGCATGAAACTCCTGCCAAGAATTCATTTAACGCGATCGTTTATAAGCGACCTCCACTACTTGTGAATATAAGTTTGTAACTATTAGGTGAAACTCCCTTATATTCTAGCATCATGTTCATGCATGCAAATTAAGTGTGCACTCTTAATAAACATACACAAATAAGTTATCAATCAAGCAGTTAAACAAATTGAATTCACAACTTATGAAATCACAACTGAAGGTAATCAATTCATATTGCAAGTATGTTCATGGCTTTGAATCTTCCCCTAGCCAAAAGGGCTTAGTTCCTCATGTTCACAGAACAAAGAATAACAAGTTTATACATTGAAAACAAAAGAAAGAAAACACCCAAACGCTCCAGCAATCCTAACTTGAATGGCAGGCGCATCCAAGGGCTTTCCTCCTTCCTCTTTGCTGCGGCACAAGGGTTGTTGGTGAGTTTTTGGGATTATGAATGGTGTCGAAGGCTGGGTTTATGGCTAGGATGGATGTATGGTGCGGCAGGGAGTGTTTTTGGTCAGAAATTATGGAGAATGGTGAAGGATAGGTGCGGCTAGGGTTGGGGAAGGAATTCTGGCGAGACAGGTTGTGTGGATGGATGATTTGTGGCTGCAACAAGGAAGTTTATTTAAAGGTTTTAGGGAAATTAAAACCCTAACTTATTTTGGTAATCAGAAATTAAGTCAAAAGCATCTAGAAAGAGGAAACAAAATCAGAAAACTAAGGGAAAGTGCCAGGGGTGTGCGGCAAAGACTTTAAATTAAAAAGGAATGTGTTTTAATGCAAGGAAACAGGAAATAACCCTCTCCCTTGCACGGCAAGGAAGAGGAAAGGGGTAAGGAGGTGCGGCAAGGGTTCTTAGGTGGTCTAGGTCCTTCAATTTGTGTCCTAGAATGCAAAGGAAGCCTTCAAAGTTGCTGGAATTTGGAAACATTAAGGATTAGGAAAGGTAAACCAAAATAGGAAACCTTGGCTTAACTTTCCTACTTCAAGTAGGAATCCTTGTTTGAGTAGGAATCCATCTTCAATTAGGAATCCTTCTTTGATTAGGAATCCTTACATCTTCAAGTCTTCAATTTCGTCCATTCCTTTTGCTCCAAACATGTGATATCCATTCCAACCCAATTTTGCTCCAAAATGCTCCAAAATGCATCAAAATGCATCTTCTTGCATATTTTGTCTTTAGGACCTAGAAACACACGAAAATGGCTTTAAACACTAACATAACTAAGAAAACACAACATAAATGCACAAGAACAAGCCAACTAAGTCGCATAAATATGCTCCTATCAACGTTTGAAAAGACTCAAAGGACTCTAAATAGACTAGTAAGACTCAAAACAGGTTCAAAATACTCAAAACTGCTCAAAAACACTAATTGGACAGATTCTAGACACTAGACACAACTTTGGACGAAAATTGAATTAAACTTGACTCAAAACACACAAAAACACAAACTAAGACAGATTCTAACTAATTAGACTCAAACAAGTGAAGGGGGATTGGTTTTAGAGTGAAACTAAGTTAAAACTAACACAGACTTTAAACTAGGCAGATTTAGACGAAATTGGGTTTTTAGGACGGATGGTGAACTAGCTAGAGGTTTCCTTATCCACACATGACTTATATGCATATAACTTGACTTCCAGTTACGTTTTCATTGAATTACGAATGACAATGCCCCAGATTAACCGTGTCAATCACTAATTAACCCTCAGATTCTCCTAATTTCATTGAATTGGACGGACAACTCATCTACAACCAAATTATTCTCATCAATTTCCCTACATGACATCATAATAGAGACACAATCAGAGATCATTACGCTCAATGAGAATCATAAGCATTGACGAGGCATTCATAACTATGACATCATGTTACTCACACCAAGAATTGAACTTAACACGATTGTTCCAGCAACCTTTACTACTTGTGAACATAAGTTTGTAACGATTATGTGAAACTTACTTATATCCTAGCATCAAATTTATGCATGCCAATTAAGTGTCGACCCTCAATCAACAAACAGAAATAAGTTCTAATTCAAACAGTTAAGCCAATTGCATTCATACTTCAAGAATCTGTAACTGAAATTTATCAAGTCATATCACACACAAAATCATGGTTTCAAAGTAGCCTCTAGCTAAAAAACGAGTTTAGCCTCTCATGATTACAGCAAAACAAAGGAAAACTAAATTAATCAACGAAAACATAAGGTAGAAAACACCTAAGAACGCCCAGCACTCCAGATTGGGTGCAAAACGCTCCAAAGCTGCTCCTCCTCTCCTTGCAGGGCTGCGGCACAAGTGGTTTAGGGTTTATGAATGGTGATTGGAATGGCTGAGATGTGTAGAGGTGTGTAGAATTCGTATGGATGGGTGGTGGTGTGCGGCAGGGCTTGAAAATATGTATATATAGCATGGCAAACCCTAGGGAAATCAGTTTAGGACTTGGACTTAGCAGAAAAATAGGATTAGGGTGCGGCAATTACTTTTGAAAAGGAATTGTGGTCCAATTAATTTCTGAAAAGGATTTGTAGAACCCAAATCCACAAGGAAAAGGCCTAACAATCAGAATCCAAGAGGGAAAGGGCCTGAAAACCCACGGCACAAAGGAATAAGCGCAGGGAATGCCTTGCAAGGCAAGGAAAAAGGATTCTAGAAGGGAAGGAGACGCCAGATTTTTAGGCTTCTAGAAAGAATGTGTTTCTGGGCAGATTTTGGGGTTTCTAGAAGAGTTTGGGGCGCCACTTTTGTAGGGGAATGGATAGGACTTCTAGAAATCAGGTTTTAAGTCCCCTAAACTGAAGAAAACAGGTTAGGATAAGATTAGGATAAGATTGGATAAGATAAGATAAGATAAGATAAGGATGGGATAAGATAAGATAAGATAAGGTTGTTTTGGATAATGTTTTGGATAATTCTCCTTCTTTTGAGCTGATTCCTTATCTTCAATGATTTGAATTTATTTCTCCAACCTTGAAACACATTCCTAACTCCATTTGGACTCCAAATTCGTCCATCTTCATGCCCATTGCTTGTGCTATCCATTCCAAGCCCAGATTTGCTCTAAAATGCTCCAAAATGCATCTTTTTGCCAACTTTGCTTCTTGGACCTAAAAACACACGAAAATGACTTTAAACACTATACTAAGCAACAACTAGCTAAGCAAATGCAAGAAAACACACTAAATAAGTAGCATAAATATGCTCCTATCACTAATCAATTCCCAGATTTCCCTAAGTTCATTGAATTGAATGGATAACGCATCACAACCAAATTATTCTTATCAAGTTCCCTAACTATGGAATACGCATGATAGAGATACATATCAAAGATCATTAAGTTCCATGGAAATCATAAACATTGACAAGGCATTCATAACTATGGAATACGCGTGCTACTCTTGCCTAGGATTTACTTAACACAATTGTGACTAGCAATCTTTACTACTTGTGAATATAAGTTCCTAACGATTAGGTGAAATTCCCTTATATCCTAGCATCAAATTCATGCATGCAAACTAAGTAGATCTCCTTAATCAACACACAAGAACAAGTTCTTCATAAAACAGATAAGTAAATCACATTCACAATTTATGAAACAATAACTGAAGGTAATCAATTCATATCAAACATATGTCCATGGCTTTGATTCCACCTCTAACTACAACGGAATTAGTTCCACATGTTCAACATAATTGAAAAGCAAGTTAAATTAAACATGAAGATCAAACAAGAGAAGAAAGAACTCCAAGAAACTCCAATGGTTGCACGGCAAGCCTTCTCTTCTCTTATCTGCTGCAAAGTATGGTTTTCTGAAGGTGTAGTGGCGTAGGATGAGTTATTAGATGTGTATGGAGGTGGATGGATGGTGCGGCAATCCTCTAACTTGTTTATAAATATATCACAAACCCTAGAGTAATCAGATTAGGGCTTGGACTTAGCAGAAAACATGGATTTAGGACTCTAGGGCGGCAATCACTTTAGAATTCTCAACGCCTCAGATTAACCGTGAATTGCACTAATTAACCCTCAGATTTCCCTAATTTTATTGAATTGGATGATTGCATACGACAACTCAAAACATTCCCCACAAGTCCCCTACTTGAATTGCATAATAGAGATACAAGCAAAGATCATTAAGTTCTTTGAAAATCATAAGCATTGACAAGGCACTCGTAACTATGAATTGCATGATACTTATGCTAGGAATTTACTTAACACGACTGATAGGAGCATATTTATGCGATTTAGTTAGTGTGTTTTCTTGCATTTACTTAGTTATTTGTTGCTTATTATAGTGTCTTAAGTCATTTTCGTGTGGTTGTAGGTCCTAGAAGCAAAGTATGCAAAAGGATGCAATTTGGAGCATTTTAGAGCAGTTTTGGGCCAAGAATGGATAGCACAAGTATGGGGCAAGATGGATGGACGAATTTGAAGTTCAAGAGAGGCTAGGAATGTGCAAAAGAGTTGAAGAAATAAATCCAAGTCAAAGAAGATAAGGAATCAGCTACAAAGAAGAAGAATTATCCAAAACATTATCCAAACTACCTTATCTTATCCTTATCTTATCCAAACCTTATCTTGTCTTATCTTACCATGCCTTATCCTAATCCTTTCCTAACTTAATTCCTGCTGCAAAAAGGGATTCAATTTCAGTTTAGAAGACCTTAAAACCTGATTTCTAGGAACCTTATCCCTTCCTACAAAGGTGCCGCACCTATCCCCTTCTAGAAACCCCAAAATCAGCCAAATAACACCCTTTCTAGAAGTCCCTAAAAAGGTGGCGCCCCAAGCCTTCTAGATGCATGATCCAGCCGCACCTTTATCCTAATTCCCTTTGGTTTTTGGCCTTCTAGATGTCCTATTTCCTGCTAGGATTACATAAACCCTTTCCCCTTAGGATTGTGTTTTATTTTCCTACACAAACTACATTTTGTAATCCTTTTCCTACACCATCTAATTGTGCCGCACCCTCCCTCTATATATTCACATATTTGCTGCACCATTCAGACCACCATCATCTCTCATTCACACATCTCTACACTACCATTCAGCCATACCCTCATTGTGCCGCAACCTGCAAGCAAGGAAGGAAGGAATCTGGAGCATTTTCTAGGTGTTTTCTATCTTTGTTCAATGTTTAATTTTATTTATATTTGTTTGATTGCGAACATGAGGAACTAATTTCTTTATAGTTAGGGGCGAATTCAAAGCCATGGACATATGTTTTATATGAATTGATTTCCTCCAGTTATGATTTCATGAATTGTGAATGTGGTTTGCTTAACTGTTTTATTAAGAACTTGTTCTTGTGTGTTGATTAAGGGTGCATACTTAGTTTGCATGCATGAATTTGATGCTAAAATATAAGGGAGTTTCACCTAATAGTTACAAACTTATATTTACAAGTAGTGGAGGTTGCTAGTCACGATCGCGTTAAGTAAATTCCTGGCAGGAGTGTCATGCTTTTCATAGTCACGAATGCCTTGTCAATGCTTATGATTTTCACAAAGCTTAATGATCTTTGTTTTGTGTCTCTATCATGCTTTTCATAGTTAGGGAGCTTAATAAAGAATGATTTGGGTTGTTGTATGCTTTTCTTCCAATTCAATGAGTCTAGGGAAATCTGAGAATTAATTAGTTCTACACAATTAATTTGGGGCATTGTCATTCATGGTTTGTCGAAAGAATAACTGGAAATCAATTTATATGCATATGTTCATGTGTGGAGAAGGGCCCTCTAACTAGCCTTTCACCCTTCTTAATTCATCAAACTCGTTTTTCTAAAAGTTTTTATGCAAAATTTCTGTTTTAAGTCTTAATTTCGTCAAAAACAATCCCCCTTTCATTTAATCTTGTTTTTAAAGTCAAAACCTGTTTTCTTTTAGTTGTTTGAGTCTTTTTAGTTCTATTTTCGTCAAAACCAATTGATAGGTTTAGATTAGAGTCTTTTGAGTCAAGTCAAAACCTTAAATTCGTCCAAAGAAGTGTTTAGAGTCCAAAACTGCCCAGATTGTGTTTTTAGGCAGTTTTGAGTGTTTTTAGCTTGTTTTGAGTCCCTTGAGTCTTTCCATACGTTTTTAACTTTGTTTTTGTGTTTTAGAGTCAGTTTAGAGGTTTTAGCAAGCCCTCCTAATCCCCGGTTTAGAACGATCCCTACTTGCATTTATACTACGATTTGACAACAAGAGGGTTTAATTTGAGTGCTTAACTTTTATCACATCAACGATTGTGACCAGCAACCTTCACTACTTGTGAATATAAGTTCATAACGATTAGGTGAAACTCCCTTATATCCTAGCATCAGATTTATGCATGAAAATTAAGCGTGCACTCTCAACCAACACACACAAATCAGTTTTAGTTCAAACGGATAAGTAAATTGAAATCACAATTTATGAATCACAACTAGAGCAATCAAATCATATAGCAAGCATAAACTTGGTTTCGAATCCCCCCCTAGCCAAAGGGGGTTTAGTTCCTCATACGTACAAAACAAAGAGTATTGAATTTAAACATTGAAATCAAAGGAAAGGAAACACCTAAAACTTCCAGCTATTCGAACTTGAATGGCATGAATGTCCCAGGCTCTCCTCCTTCCTCTTTGCTGCGGCACAAGGGTTGGTGGTGAGTTTTTGGGGTTATGAATGGTGTAGAAGGCTAGGTTTATGGCTAGGATGGATGTATGGTGCGGCAGGGAGTGAATTAGGTCAGAAACTATGGAGAATGGTGAAGGAAGGGTTGATGTGATTAAAGTTAAGCACACAAATTAAACCCTCTTGTTATCAATTGTAGTATAAATGCAAGTAGGGATCGTTCTGGACCGGGGATTAGGAGGGCTTGCTAATCTAACACAACCTGACTCAAATAAGCAAAACAAGACTCAAAAGACTCTAAATAAACTAGTAAGACTCAAAACAGGTTCAAAACACTCAAAACTGCTTAAGAACACTAATTGGACAGATTCTAGACACTAGACACAACTTTGGACGAAAATTGAATTAAACTTGACTCAAAACACACAAAGACACGAACTGAGACAAATTCTAACTAATTAGACTCAAACAAGTGAAGGGGGATTGGTTTTAGATTGAAACTAAGTTAAAACTAACACAGACTTTAAACTAGGCAGATTTAGACGAAATTGGGTTTTTAGGATGGATGGTGAACTAGCTAGAGGTTTCCTTATCCACACATGATTTATATGCAAACTTGATTTCCAGTTATGTTTTCATTGAATTATGAATGACAATGCCCCAGATTAACCGTGTCAATCACTAATTAACCCTCAGATTCTCCTAATTTCATTGAATTGGACGGACAACTCATCTACAACCAAATTATTCTCATCAATTTCCCTACATGACATCATAATAGAGACACAATCAGAGATCATTACGCTCAATGAGAATCATAAGCATTGACGAGGTATTCATAACTATGACATCATGTTACTCACACCAAGAATTGAACTTAACACGATTGTTCCAGCAACCTTTACTACTTGTGAACATAAGTTTGTAACGATTATGTGAAACTCACTTATATCCTAGCATCAAATTTATGCATGCCAATTAAGTGTCGACCCTCAATCAACAAACAGAAATAAGTTCTAATTCAAACAGTTAAGCCAATTGCATTCATACTTCAAGAATCTGTACCTGAAATTTATCAAGTCATATCACACACAAAATCATGGTTTCAAAGTAGCCTCTAGCTAAAAACGAGTTTAGCCTCTCATAACTACAGCAAGACAAAGGAAAACTAATTTAAGCATCGAAAACATAAGGTAGAAAACACCTAAGAACGCCCAGCACTCCAGATTGGGTGCAAAACGCTCCAAAGCTGCTCCTCCTCTCCTTGCAGGGCTGCGGCACAAGTGGTTTAGGGTTTATGAATGGTGTTTGGAATGGCTGGGATGTGTAGAGATGTATAGAATTCGTATGGATGGGTGGTGGTGTGCGGCAAGGCTTGAAAAAATGTATATATAGCATAGCGAACCCTAGGGAAATCAGTTTAGGACTTGGACTTAGCAGAAAAATAGGATTAGGGCCCTAGGGTGCGGCAATTAATTTGGAAAAGGAATTGTGGTCCAATTAATCTCTGAAAAGGATTTGTAGAACCCAAATCCACAAGGAAAAGGGCCTAACAATCAGAATCCAAGAGGGAAAGGGCCTGAGAGGTGCGGCACAATAGGATAAGGGCAGGGAATGCCTTGCAAGGCAAGGAAAAAGGATTCTAGAAGGGAAGGAGACGCCAGATTTTCAGGGTTCTAGAAAGAATGTGTTTCTGGGCAGATTTTGGGGTTTCTAGAAGAGTTTGGGGTGCCACTTTTGTAGGAGAATGGATAGGACTTCTAGAAATCAGGTTTTAAGTCCCCTAAACTGAAGAAAACAGGTTAGGATAAGATTAGGATAAGATAAGATAAGGATTGGATAAGATAAGATAAGATAAGATAAGGTTGTTTTGGATAATTCTCCTTCTTTTGAGCTGATTCCTTATCTTCTTTATCTTTGACTTCTTTCTTCCATCTTCTTAGCTGATTTCAAGCCTTTATATCTTCAATTTCGTCCATCAACTTGCCTCCATGCTTGCACTACCCAATCTTGGCCCAAAAATGCTCTAGAATGCTCCAAATTGCTCTTTTTGCCATCTTGACACTTAAAACCTACAAACACACGAAAATAGCTTAAAACACTATAATAAGTAGAAACTAAGTAAGAAAATGCAAGAAAACATGCTAACTAAGTCGCATAAATATGCTTCTATCAAGGGTGCGGCAGAGAGTGGGGAAGGGTTTATGGCGAGAATGGTTGTGTGGATGGATGAATGGATGTATATGGAGGGTGGTACCTACGGCGTAGGGTGTAGAAATATATATATAGGCACCAAAAACCCTAGGTAAATCAGATTAGGACTTCTAGAAAGCCAAATCCATCCAGAAATAGGTTAAAAACAATCAGACTTTTTAAGGGAAAAGGCCTAAGGTGGGCAGGTTTGGATAAGGAGGGATAAGGCTTCTAGAAAGCCTTGCAAGGCAAGGAAATCAGATATTCTAGAAGGCTAGGTGCAGCATGCTTATAGAACAAGGATATGGTGTCCTAAAGTGAAATTAAAACCCTTTTACAGCAGGAATTAAGTTAGGAAAGGATTAGGATAGGATAAGATAAGGCATGGTAAGATAAGATAAGATAAGGTTTGGATAACATAAGGATAAGATAAGGTAGTTTTGGATAATGTTTTGGATAATGCTCCTTCTTTGTAGCTGATTCCTTATCTTCTTTGACTTGAATTTATTTCTCCAACTCTTTTGCATATTCCTAGCCTCTCTTAAACATCAAATTCGTCCATCCATCTTGCTCCAATCTTGTGATATCCATTCCAAGCTCAAATGTGCTCCAAAAGGCTCCAAAATGCATCCTTTTGCATACTTTGCCCTCAGAACCTGAAAATACATCAAACTAGCTTAAAAGACTACTTTAACTAAGGAAAAACAACATAAATGCACAAGAACAAGCTAACTAAGGTGCATAAATATGCCCCTATCAGATACATAAGGGGAAGATTACACATATTTTAGGGCCGAATTCAACTTTTTGCACCCTTTCTTCAACAATCAACACTTGTGAGCTTATTCTCACTTATTTTGAACACTTTTCATACTTTTTTTCACAAACTTTTCTTCTTCTTCTTTTGCACGAATTTGCCTTCTCTTTTTTTTTTTTTTTTTTCTTCCGTGCCTCTTTTGTGACTTTGGCACATATAAACGCACAACTTTCTTTCCCCCACACTTGTTTGCTGCCCAATAACGAACAAAGAGAATTCACTCTAAGTCATGCTTAGCTACGCCTTAAGAACAAGGGTAAGGATGGTCCTAATCTAGGCTAGGTAGGGATAATGTGGGTAAACAAAGAACATAGGCTAAACAAGGCTCAAAAGGGTTAAACCTACAAAACAAATAACATAGGGAGGTTCGGCTATTTGGCACTGGTTCACTACACAACTTCATCTTGTTTATGTGTTATGCTAATCAATTTCATGCTTTGAATGAAACGGGTATGAGTTCTAGTATTTGGAACTAAATAATGAAACGCCTTCTAAGTAGCAACCAAGCAAAGAATAATGAGATCATGCAACGACTTTAGAAAACAATAAATGCTCAGATTTTTAACTCTCCACAGAACGTTTTAAGCTCAAATCTCTCAGGGTTGTAGCGTTAGTTTGAGATTCTTCCTTCAAGCATGTTACAAAAACTGATTTTTTCTCTTTTTGATTAAACATGAATTCATGAACTATAACCATAATCAAGTATAAACCAGAGAGCAATTCAAACCTCCATCCATGTTTATAACTTTCCTCAATAGTCATGCAATTAAAAACCGAATCCTCATCATTGTGTTGGAAGGTACCCTAAGACACAAACAAACACACAAAAACAACTGTTTTTGGGTTTTTCAAAACAATTTTTCAAAATTTTATGGTATTTTCGGATTTTCTTTTCAAAACACACTAAAAGACTCCAAAACAGCTTAAAAACACTGAAAACAACATTCAAAGTGATAGGTGATAAAAACCCACGAATTTCATGCAAAAACACTTTGTTTTACCCCCCCCCCCCACAGTTAAATCAAACATTGTCCTCAATGTTTCAAACATAAACTCACACAAAAACAAGCAAATAACACAACTAACACACATAACAGATATGGCAAAACAGAAGCAATAAAGAGAGAGAGTTTAAGAACGCAAATCTGGTTTTGGAGTTAGAATTCCATCTTTCTCTCGTTTGAACACATGGGTTGCCTCCCAAGAAGCGCTTGCTTTAACGTCTTCCAGCCGGACGATTCTTCCATTTATGCTGCCATGAAACCCACGGCATGGAGGGGTACATCCTCCACAACATGCTCCTCAAAAGTCTCATAATATGGCTTCAACCGATGCCCATTCACTTTAAACTCTTGATCCGTCTTCAAACTTTGGATTTGAACTGCACCATGAGGTAAAACATTAGTAACAACAAAAGGACCAATCCACTTAGAACGTAACTTACCTGGAAACAACCGAAGGCGAGAATTGAAAAGTAACACTTTCTGCCCCACAAAGAACACTTTGCTACGAATCATCTTGTCATGGGCAGCCTTTGTTTTCGCCTTGTAAATGTGAGCGTTCTCATAAGCTTCATTCCTTATCTCTTCAAGCTCATTCAATTGAAGCTTCCTATGAATCCCAGCGGCATCAATGTCCATGTTGAATGTCTTCACAGCCCAATGTGCCCGATGCTCTAACTCAACAGGTAAGTGACATGGTTTCCCATAAATCAGCCGAAATGGGGACATCCCAATTGGTGTTTTGTAGGCAGTACGATACGCCCACAATGCATCATTCAAACGCAAGCTCCAATCCTTCCGAGTTGGTCCAACTGTCTTCTCCAAAACCTGCTTGATTTCCCTATTAGAAACCTCGGCTTGCCCACTTGTTTGAGGATGATAAGGTGTTGAAACCTTATGCGTGACATTATACTTCTTGAGCAGCGCCTCAATGGTTCGATTGCAAAAATAGGAGCCCCCATCACTGATTAGTACTCTTGGCATTCCAAACCTTGCAAATATGTTAGTTTTAATGAAATTGAAGATCAATGATAGGAGCATATTTATGCAATTTTGGGCATTGGATGGTTAGCTTATGCTTGGAGCTAAGTGGATGGACGAAATTGAAGATCAATGATAGGAGCATATTTATGCAATTTAGTTAGTGTGTTTTCTTGCATTTACTTAGTTATTTGTTGCTTATTGTGGTGTCTTAAGTCATTTTCGTGTGTTTGTAGGTCCAAGAAGCAAAGTTGGCAAAAAAGGTGCAATTTGGAGCATTTTAGAGCAGTTTTGGGCTTGGAATGGATATCACAAGAATGGAGCAAGATGGATGGACGAATTTGAAGTTCAAGAGAGGCTAGGAATGTGCAAAAGAGTTGAAGAAATAAATTCAAGTCAAAGAAGATAAGGAATCAGCTACAAAGAAGGAGAATTATCCAAAACATTATCCAAACTACCTTATCTTATCCTTATCTTATCCAAACCTTATCCTATCCTATCCTAATCCTTTTCTAACTTAAATTCCTGCTGCAAAAGGGTTTTAATTTCAGTTTAGGAGACATAAAAACCTGATTTCTAGGAACCTCATCCTCTCCTACAAAGGTGCCGCACCTATCCCTTCTAGAAGTGTCAAAATCAGCCAAATAACATCCTTTCTAGAAGTCCCTAAAAAAGTGGCGCCCCAAGCCTTCTAGATTCATGATCCAGCCGCACCTTTGTCCTAGATCCCTTGGGTTTTGACCTTCTAGATGTCCTATTTCCTGCTGGGATTACATAACCTTTTCCGCTTAGGATTGTGTTATTATTTTCCTACACAAACTATATTTTGCAATCCTTTTCCTACACCAAAAGTTTGTGCCGCACCTCCCCCTATAAATATACCCTTTTGCTGCACCATTCAGACACACCACCATCTGTCATTCACACATCTCTACACTACAATCAGCCATACACCCTCTTGTGCCGCAACTTGCAAGGAAGGAAGGAATCTGGAGTGTTTTCTATCTTTGTTTCAATGTTTAATTTTATTTATATTAGTTTGATTGCGAACATGAGGAACTAATTTCTTTATAGTTAGAGGCGAATTCAAAGCCATGGACATATGTTTTATATGAATTGATTTCCTCCAGTTATGATTTCATGAATCGTGAATGTGGTTTACTTATCTATTTTATTAAGAACTTGTTCTTGTGTGTTGATTAAGGAGGCCTACTTAGTTTGCATGCATGAATTTGATGCTAGAGTATAAGGGAATTTCACATAATCGTTATGAACTTGTATTCATGAGTAGTAAAGGTTGCTAGTCACAATCATGTTAAGTAAATCCTAGGCAAGAGTAACATGCTTTTCATAGTTATGAATGCCTTGTCAATGCTTATGGTTTTCATGAAGCTTAATGATCTTTGTTTCGTGTCTCTATCATGCTTTTCATAGTTAGGGAGCTTAATAAAGAATAAGTTGGTTGTAATGCGTCATCCATTCAATTCAATGAGTCTAGGGAAATCTGAGAATTAATTAGTTCAACACAATTAATTTGGGGCATTGTCATTCATGGTTTGTTGAAAGAATAACTGGAAATCGATTTATATGCATATGTTCATGTGTGGAGAAGGACCCTTGATAGGAGCATATTTAGGCAACTTAGTTGGCTTCTTCTTGTGAATTTATGTTGTTATTATTTAGTTATTTTAGTCTTTTAAGCCATTTTCGTGTGTTTTCAGGTTCTAAGGACAAAGTATGCAAGAAGGTGCATTTTGGAGCCTTTTGGAGCAAAATTGGGCTTGGAATGGTTATCACATGCTTGGAGCAAAAGGAAAGGTCGAAATTGAAGACTTGAAGATGTTAGGATTCCTAATCAACGAAGGATTCCTAATTGAAGAAGGATTCCTAATTGGAGATGGATTCCTACTCAAACAAGGATTCCTACTTGAAGTAGGAAAGTTAAGCCAAGGTTTCCTATTTTGGTTTGACCTTTCATAATCCTAATTATTCCTAAGTTCCAGCAACATTGAAGGCCTCCTATGCATTTTAGGACACAAATTGAACCTTCCCTGCACTAAACCAGCCTTTGCCGCACCATCCCCTTATTTCCCATCCTTGCCGTGCAAGGGATCTCTCACTTGCCTAATTTCTGGACCTAAATCAGCAAGGAAATCCTTTTCCCTTGCCTTGCAAGGCATTCCCTTACCTTTTCCATCCTTGCCGCACCCACTTGCCCAATTCCCTTAGGATTCTGACTTTAATTCATATTTCCCTTGAAGTTTTGATTTAATTTCTTTTCCCTAAATGGTGTCCTAGCCTTATTACCCTAAAGTCTTTTAAATAAAACTTCCTTGGCCGCACAAAGGAGAGCATTCACTCACCCATTCATCCATTCAAGCCAGAATTCATCCCTACTCCTTTGCCGCAATTTCCATTCACCCAAAACATATCCCATTCACTTCACCCACCTTTGTGCCACAGCAAAGAGGAAGGAGGAGAACCCTTGGACGTGCCTGCCATTCGAGTTAGGGTTGCTGGAACGTTTTAGGTGTAATCTTTCTTTTGTTTTCAATGTTTCAATTCAATAATCTTTATTCTGTGAGTATGAGGAACTAAACCCCTCTTAGCTAGGGGGGAATTAGAAACCATGGTTATACTTGCAATATGATTTGATTACATCCAGTTGTGATTCATAAGCTGTGAATTCAATTTACTTATCCATTTGAATTAAACCTGATTTCTGTGTGTTGGTTGAGAGTGCACGCTTTATTTTCATGCATAAATCTGATGCTAGGATATAAGGGATTTTCACCTAATTGTTATGAACTTATATTCACAAGTAGTGAAGGTTGCTAGTCACGAAGATCGTGTTAAGTAAATTCTTGGCATAAGTATCATGCGCTTTCATAGTTACGAGTGCTTCGTCAATACTTATGATTTTCATTGAACTTAATGATCTTTGATTGTATCTCTATCATTGATGCGATGTAAAACAGCACACAAATTAAACCCTCTTTTGACAATTGTAGTATAGATGCAAGTAGGGATCGTTCTAAACCGGGGATTAGGAGGGATTGCTAAACACTTGAAACTGACTCAAAAACATTAAAACAAAGTTAAAAACGTTTGAAAAGACTCAAAAGACTCAAGACAGGCTCACATGACTCAAAACAACTTAAAAACACTCAAAATTGCCTAAAACACTAATTGGGCAGTTTCTGACTCAAAACACAACTTTGGATGAAAATAGGTTTTGACTAGACTCAAAACACTCAAAAACACAAACTAAATCAGTTTCTAACTAATATGACTCAACAAAATAAAGGGGGATTGGGTTTTGACGAATTTGAAAACAAAACAAGTAAAGTAAAGTACTAATGAAATCTGCACGAATTTGGGTGAAACTATGGATGATGGGCTAGCTAGGAGGTTCTTCTCCACACATGACATACTTGCATACAAAACGATTTCCAGTTGCTTTTCAATAAACCATGAATCCTCAACGCCCCAGATTAACCGTGAATTGCACTAATTAACCCTCAGATTTTCCTAATTTTATTGAATTGGATGATTGCATTCGACAACCCAAAGCATTCCCCACAAGTTCCCTACATGAATTGCATAATAGAGATACAAGCAAAGATCATTAAGTTCTATGAAAATCATAACCATTGACGAGGCACTTGTAACTATGAATTGCATGATACTTATGCCAAGAATTTACTTAACGCGATCGTGACTAGCAACCTTCACTACTTGTGAATATAAGTTCATAACGATTAGGTGAAACTCCCTTATATTCTAGCATCAAATTCATGCATGCAAATTAAGTTGGCCACCTCAATCAACACACACAAATCAGTTATAATATGAACAGATAAGTAAATTGAATTCACAACTTATGAATCACAACTGGATGTAATCAAATCATATTGCAAGTATAACCATGGTTTCTGATAGGAGCATATTTACATCACTTAGTTAGCTTGTTTCCTTGCATTTAGGTTGTTAGTTCTTAGTTATTTTAGTCTTTTAAGTCATTTTCGTGTGTTTTCAAGTTCTAAGGGCTAAAGGAGCAAGAAAGTGCATTTTGGTGCCTTTTGGAGCAGTTTTGGGCTTGGAATGGATTGCACATGCTTGGAGCTAAGTGGATGGACGAAATTGAAGATCAAATGAGCTTAGGATTGAATGAAGAATGAAGAGTTAAAAATTGGAAGCCAAAGTTTCTAAAGTTGGAAGTTTCTATTCTTGGAAGTTTCCATTCTTGAAAGTTTCTATTTTTGGCTTAGAAGTTTCCTAATCCTTCTTCACCTATGTTCCAGCCAAAAAGGATTCCAAAATATGTTAGGACACTTAATTACTTGTTCTAGAAGTCCTAAACTTGCCCTAAAGTCCATGCCGCACTACCCTTGCACATTCCTCTTCCTTGCCGCATAAAACACCACCTTTCTTTCTTATTTTCTGACCCAAAATCACATTCCCCTTTTGTTTCAATCCTTGCTGCGCAAGGGAGAGGTTTTCTTGCCTATTTTCTGCCCAAAAATACTTCCCCTTTCTCTTACAAATCAATGCCCACCTTCTTTCCCTTTCTCTCTTAATTTCTGACCTTTAAACACATTCCTTTTCTTTCCTACACAATTCTGCCGAATTTCACATTCCTATTTCTCTTTAAATTCTGATCCTTACTTACCCTTTCAATTTGGAACAAAATAGCTAAGTTTTATTCACCTTTCTTTCTTTCCCTTTCTCTTTATTTTCTGCTGCACCCTACTTACCCTTTTCCTCTTGGGATTCTGATTTGTTACCCTTTTTCTTGAGGATTTGGAGTCCTAAATGCATTCCCAATTCATCAAAGTCGTAGCCCTCCCTTGTTCTATAAATAAACATCCTTGCCGCAGCTTTTGGGGGACCTCTCTCTCTCTGAACAGATTCTCTGCATCCATTCCATCCACCTATCTACCTATCCATCCTCTACCACCCATTCTACACACCTTAACCCCTTGTGCCGCAGCAAAGGAGAAGGAAGGAGACCCCTGGACGTGCTTGCATTCAAGACGTTGGATTGCTGGAACGTTTCTAGGTGTAATCTATCCTTGTTTTCAATGTTTAAATTAATTTCTCTTTGTTTTGCTGTGAACATGAGGAACTAAGCCCTCTCGGCTAGGGGTGATTTCAAAGCCATGATTATGTATGCAAATTGAGTTGATAAATTCCAGTTATGAATTCTTGAGTTGTGAATGTAATTGGCTTAACTGTTTGATTAAGAACTTATTTGTGTTTGTTGATTGAGGGTCGACACTTAATTGGCATGCATAAATATGATGCTAGAGTATAAGGGAGTTTCACATAATCGTTACAAACTTATATTCATATGTAGTGAAGGTTGCTAGTCACAATCGCGTTAAGTTCAATTCCTAGCACGAGTATAATGATGTCATAGTTACAAGTGCTTTGTCAATGCTTATGATTTTCATTGAACGTAATGATCTTTGATTGTATCTCTATTATGATGTCATGTAGGGGACTTTTGAAGAATGCTTTGGGTTGTCGAATGATGTCATCCAATCCAATAATACAAGGAAAATCTGAGGGTTAATTAGTGATGTCACGGTTAATTTGGGGCATTGTCATTCATAATTCAATGAAGGAGTAACTGGAAATCGAGTTGTTTGCATACATGTCATGTGTAGAGAAAGAGCCTCTAGCTAGCCCATTGATAGGAGCATATTTATGCTACTTAGTTAGTGTGTTTCCTTGCATTTGCTTAGCTATTTGTTGCTTAGTATAGTGTTTAAAGTCATTTTCGTGTGTTTTTAGGTCCAAGAAGCAAAGTTGGCAAAAAGATGCATTTTGGAGCATTTTAGAGCAAATCTGGGCTTGGAATGGTTAGCACAAGCAATGGGCATGAAGATGGACGAATTTGGAGTTTAAATGGAGTTGGGAATATGTTTCAAGGTTGGAGAAATAAATTCAAATCATTGAAGATAAGGAATCAGCTCAAAAGAAGGAGGATTATCCAAAACATTATCCAAACAACCTTATCTTATCTTATCTTATCCAATCCTTATCTTATCTTAACAAACCTTATCCTATCCTAATCCTTTTCTAATTCAATTCCTGGTACAATGAGGGTTTATTTTCTGATTGGGGGACATTTAAATTAAGTTTCTAGAAACCCTAAGCCTTGCCGCACCTTAGGCCCTTTCCCATTGGAAATCTGATTGTTTTGAGCCTATTTCTGGATGGATTTGGCTTTCTAGAAGTCCTAATCTGATTCACCTAGGGTTTTTGGTGCCTATATATATACTAATCAACCCTTTGCCATACACACCACCCTCCATATACATCATTCACGCCAGAAATCACCCACCACTCTCTGCCGCCCCTTTCCTTCACCATTCTCCATAGTTTCTAACCTAATTCACCCCCTGCCGTGCCATATCATCCACACAAACCCAGAAAACCCCTCTTGTGCCGCAGCTATTCAAGGAAGGAAGGAGAAGGTGCCACTCTAAGTCGTGACTACTGCTGGAGCGTTCTTAGGTGTTGTCTATCCTTGTTTTCAATGTTTCAATTCAGTTTTCTTTGTTTAATTGCTATCATGAGGAACTAAACCCCTATTAGTTAGAGGGGGAATTTGAAGCCATGAATATATGTTTCTTATGATTTGATTTACTCCAGTTATGATTTCATAAATTGTGAATGTGGTTTACTTATCTGTTTTATTAAGAACTTGTTCTTGTGTGTTGATTAAGGATGTATACTTAGTTTACATGCATGAATTTGATGCTAGAATATAAGGGAATTTCACCTAATCGTTATGAACTTATATTCACAAGTAGTAAAGGTTGCTAGTCACAATCATGTTAAGTAAACCCTAGGCTGGATTAACATGCGTCTTCCATAGTTATGAATGCCTTGTCAATGTTCATGATTTCCATTGAACTTAATGATCTTTGTTGAATGTCTCTATCATGCGTATTCCATAGTTAGGGAGTTTGAGAAAGAATAATTTGGTTGTGATGCGTTATCCATTCAATTCAATGAATCTAGGGAAATCTGGGAATTGATTAGTTCAATACAATTAATTCGGAACATTGTCATTCATGGTTTATCGAAAGAGTAACTGGGAATCAAGTTGTATGCATATGTTTATGTGTGGATAAGGATCCCTCTAACTTGCCATTCACCCATTTAAATCACCAATTTCGTGCCTTTTTAAGTTGTCTTTACAATTTTGTTTGTTTAAGTTTAAATTCGTTCAAAAACAATCCCCTGCTTTTAGTTTGTGTTAGTAGAGTCTAAATTCGTCAAATCTTGAGTCTCTTAGTCTTTTGAGTCAATTTGAGTCTTAATTTCGTTCAAATCAGTCTTAGGTGTTAGTTTTGAGTCTAGATAACTTGTTTTGTGTGTTTTAGGTCTATTTAGCTTGTTTTGAGTCTCTAGAGTCCAGAAACTGTTTAATTGAATTCTATTTGCTGTTTTGAGTTTGTTTTGAGTTATTTGAGTCAAGTTAGGTTGTTTAAAGGTGTCTAGAGTTAAAATTCGTCCAAATTGATCCCTAGTACTTGTTTTCATTGTTTTAAGTCCAGTTTATTGTTTTAAGAGTCTAATTTGTGTAGATTAGCATCCCTTCTAATCCCCGGCCTAAAACGATCCCTACTTTCATATACTACGTCGATAGGGTTTTAATTTGAGTGTCAAGTAATTCTTACATCACCCATCATCCATCTTATTTCCCCAAAATCGTTTTCAAATCAGTTTTTAAGTTACAATCTGTTTTGTTAGTTTAATTTCGTCCAAATCAAAACCCCCCTTTACTTTCTTGTTTTAAATAGCTTTAAACTTGTTTTGTTTGTATGTTTAAGTGTTTTAAGTCAAACCCAATCCCAAATTCGTCCAGAATTGTGTTTAGAGTCCAAAACTGCCCAGTTTGTGTTTTTAGGCAGTTTTGAGAGTTTTTAGCCCATTTTGAGTCTTGTAAACCTGTTTTGAGTCTTTTGAGTCTAGTCTAGTGTTTTAAACTCTGTTTTTACGTTTTTGAGTCAGTTTAGAGGTTTTAGCAAGCCCTCCTAGTCCCCCGTCCAGAACGATCCCTACTTGCATCTATACTACAATTGTCAACAAGAGGGTTTAATTTGTGTGCTGTTTTACATTGCATCAGTTTCGAATTCCCCCCCAGCTAAGAGGGGTTTAGTTCCTCATACTCACAGAACAAAGATTATTGAATTGAAACATTGAAAACAAAAGAAAGATTACACCTAAAACGTTCCAGCAATCCTAACTCGAATGGCAAGCACGTCCAAGGGCTCTCCTCCTTCCTCTTTGCTGCGGCACAAGGGTTGGTGGTGAGTTTTGGGGGTTATGAATGGTGTAGAAGACTGGGTTATTGGTTAGGATGGGTTTATGGTGCGGCCGGGAGTGAATTAGGTCAGAAACTATGGAGAATGGTGAAGGATAGGTGCGGCTGAGAGTGGGGAAAGGTTTCTGGCGAGAATGGGTGAATGAATGATGGGTGGTAGAGGATGGATAAGTAGATAGGTGGATGGAATGGACGCAGAGAATCTGTCCAGAGAGCGAGAGAGATTTAAATGGTGCGGATGGCTTTATTTATAGGGCTAGGGTTGAAAGGCAATCAGAAAATAATAGGAAAGGTTCAATACTTAGCTATTTTGGTTCCACAATTTAATAGGTAAGAAAGAATCAAAAAATCAAAGAGAATAAGAAAGTGAAATTCGGCAGAATATGTAGGACAGATTTAGGAATGTGTTTTGAGGCACAAAATAAGTAAGAAAGGCTCCTCCTTGTGCGGCAAGGCATGGAACACAAAGGGAATGTGATTTTGGGTCAGAAAATAGGTAAGAAGAGGATCCCTTGTGCGGCAAGGTTGTGGAAAGAAAGGGAAAGGCACTTATGTGGCAGATTTTGGAAGAAAAGGGAAAGGAGGTATGTGGCAAGGTTAGGGAAAGGTTCTAGGACTTCTAGAAACATGTAATGAGGCAACCTAACATGTTTTGGAACCCTTTTATGGTTGGAACATAGGTGATGAAGGATTAGGAAACTTCTAAGCCAAGAATAGAAACTTTCAAGAATGGAAACCTCCAAGAATAGAAACTTCCAACTTTAGAAACTTTGGCTTCCAATTTTGAACTCTTCATTCTTCATTCAATCCCAAGCTCATTTGATCTTCAATTTCGTCCATCCACTTAGCTCCAAGCATGTGCAATCCATCCCAAGCCTAAAACATCTCCAAAAGGCACCAAAATGCACTTTCTTGCTCCTTTAGCCCTTAGAACCTGAAAACACACGAAAATGGCTTTAAAGATGATGCAAAATATATAAGCACACTAATTAAACCCTCTTTTTATCAATTGTAGCAAAGTATGTAAGTAGGGATCGTTCTAGACCGGGGATTAGGAGGGATTGCTAAACCACTTGAAAACTGACTCAAAAACTTAAAACAAAGTTAAAACACTAAATTAGACTCAAAGAACGCAAAACTATACTCTAAAACACTAAAACAAACCAAAAGACTCAAAACAGCAAACAAACACTCAAAACTGCCTTAAAACCACTTTCTGGGCAGTTTTGAGCACTAAGGAAGAATTTGGACGAAAACAGTTTATAACTTGACTCCAGACACTTAAAAACACAAACTAAATTGATTTCTAACTAACTTGACACTTCAAAATAAAGGGGGAATTGGTTTTGACGAAATTGAAAACAAAACATAAACTTTGTAAAACAAAACAGATTGTAAAACGAAATTGGTTTAAATTAATGGATGGAAGGCTAGCTAAGGGGTTCTTCTCCACACATGTCATACTTGCATACAAAACGATTTCTAATTGCAATTCAATAAACCATGGATTCTCAACACTCCAAGTTAATTAGGTCCGCTTAAATTAACTCTCAGATTTCCCTTATGTCAATGAATTGGATGGAAACTGCGCATCACAATCAAATTATTCTTCAAGAGTTCTCTATATGAAAGCGCATACTAGAGATACAATCAAAGATCATTACGTTCAATGGAAATCATAAGTATTGACGAGGCACTTGTAACTATGAAAGCGCATGATACTTATGCCAAGAATTTACTTAACACAATTGAGATCATCAACCTTTACTACTTGTGAATATAAAGTTGTAACAATTAGGTGAAACTTCCTTATATCCTAGCATTAGATTTATGCATGACAATTAAGCGTGCACTCTCAACCAACACACATAAATCAGTTTTAATATGAACAGATAAGTAAATTGAAATCACAATTTATGAATCACAACTAGAGGTAATCAAATCATATAGCAAGCATAAACATGGTTTCGAATCCCCCCCTTAGCCAGAGGGGAGTTTAGTTCCTCATACGTACAGAACAAAGAGTATTGAATTTAAACATTGAAATCAAAGGAAAGAAAACACCTAAAACTTCCAGCAATTCAAACTTGAATGGCATGCACGTCCAAGGCTCCTTCTCCTCCTCTTTGCTGCGGCACAAGGACTTGGGACAGATTTTGGGGGTTATGAGTGGTGTAGAAGGCTGGGTTAATGGCTAGAATGGATGTATGGTGCGGCAGGTAGTGAATTAGGTCAGAAACTATGGAGAATGGTGAAGGAAGGGTGCGGCAGAGAGTGGTGGATGATTTCTGGCGTGAATGATGTATATGGAGGGTGGTGTAACCTGCGGCAACCCTTTAAACTTATATATATAGGCACCACAAACCCTAGGGTAATCAGATTAGGGCTTGGACTCAGCATTGCAGAAGGAATTAGGGCCCTAGGTGCGGCAGAAATTGTGAATCTATTAGGAAAAAGGATTGTGGCCCAATTGATTTCTGAAAAGGATTTGTAGAACCCAAATCCACAAGGAAAAGGCTTAATAAGTCAGAATCCAAGAGGGAATGGGAGTGAGAAGGCACGGCACAAAGGGATAAGGCAGGGAGCCTTGCAAGGCAAGGAAAAGACCTTCTAGAAAGGAGGGAGGCGCCAGATTTTTAGGCTTCCAGAAAGAATGTGTTTTGTGGCAGATTTTGGGGCTTCTAGAGGGATTTGGGGCGCCACTTTTATAGGACAAGGAATAAGACTTCTAGAAATCAGGTTTTAAGTCCCCTAAACTGAAGAAAACAGGTTAGGATAAGATTAGGATAAGATTGGATAAGATAAGGTAAGATAAGGTAAGGATTGGATAAGATAAGATAAGGTTGTTTTAGATAATGTTTTGGATAATTCTCCTTCTTTTGAGCTGATCTCAAGCCTTTATATCTTCAATTTCGTCCATCAATTTGCCTCCATGCTTGCACTACCCAATCTTGGCCCAAAAATGCTCTAGAATGCTCCAAATTGCTTCTTTTTGCATACTTGCCCTTAGAACCTGAAAATACATCAAACTAGCTTAAAAGACTACTTTAACTAAGGAAAAACAACATAAATGCACAAGAACAAGCTAACTAAGGTGCATGAATATGCTCCTATCAAATTCCCCCACACTTAGCTTTTGCTAGTCCTCGAGCAAAACAAAATGAAACAAAACAAGTATAACACAACCTAAACCTTCCAACAATTGTCTCAGGGATTTCCAATGCACACAACATGCCAAAGATCATTATTCCCACAGATTTTGGCCATCTTTACGCTTAAGCACATACTTAATCATAGTCACTACTTACTAGTTCACAAATAACCAATTAAAACGATGTTTTGAATATAGTAACATGCCTTAGAGAATTCCCTCAATTCCTTACAAGATATGCACTCAATCTTCACTCAGATTTTCTAACTACACACCCTACACTAGTTATATGTGAGAAGATTGATGTAAATATGAAAACGAACACTCACATATGTTTATAACAAAGAAAGCAATTTCTGGAGTTAATAAGCATATATAGATATGATCTCATGAATGGAACGCTACTACTTAGATGCGAGAACTAGGGATACCATATGCTCGTACCAATCCCAAACTCCACATATTGAAACACACAACACTCAAGATTGAAGTATAGGGTTGTAACGGGGCTTAGGGTATTGGCTAACAAAGAAACGTAAGGAAAACAAACGTTCTTAAAGCAAAAGCAAGCAAAGTAATGAATATGACACTTAGAACTCCCTTTCTTGAATGCAGAAATCAACCTTTAAACACAAAGGGAAGTTTCAAGCAACAATTAGGGCCGGATTCAATGTTTTGGACCCTTCCTTCAACAAACAACACTTGAGAACTCTTTTTCACATCTTTTCAACTCCTTTTTCATCATTTTTTTTTCACAACTTTTCTTTTTTTCTTTCTATTTTCCACGAATTTTTCTTCTTCTCTTTTTTTTCTTTTTTCTTTTCTTTTCTTTGCCGTGCCTCATTCAAGACTTGGGCACACCCACCACAAAACTCACTTCCCCCACACTTGTTTTCTGCCAAACAATGATCAAAAGTATGGATGATCCTAATCTAGGCTAGGTGAGGATAATGTGGGTTAACAAAGAAAAATAGGCTAAACAAGGCTCAACGGGGTTAAAACCTACAAATCAAATGAACATGGGGTACGGCTATTTGGCTCTTGGTTTACTAAACAACTTCATCTTGTTATGTGTTATGCTAATCAATTTCATGCTTTGAATGAAACGGGTATGAGTTCTAGTATTTGGAACTAAATGATGAAGCGCATTCCAAGTAGCAACCAAGCAAAGAATGATGAGATCATGCAACGATTTTAGAAAACAACAAATGCACAGATTTTTAACTCTCCAAATAAACGTTTAGGCTCAAGTCTCACAAGGTTGTAGCGTTAGTTTGAGTTCCTTCCTTCAAGCATGTTACAAAAACTGATTTTTCTTTTATGATTGCATGTGAATTCATAAGTTATAACCACAACCAAGCATAAACCAAAGAGTAAATCAAACTTTCATCCATGTTTACAACTCTCTTTAACAGTCATGCAATTACAAACCGAATCCTCATCATTGTGTTGGAAGGTACCCTAAGACACAAACAAACACACAAAAACAACTCTTTTTTTTTTTTTGGGTTTTTCTAAAACAATTTTTCAAATTTTTATGGGATTTTCGGATTTTTGAGTCAAAACACACCAAAACAGCTTAAAAACAGCAAGGAACAACATTAGAAGTTACATTAGAAGTTATGGCTGATCAAATGATGTGAGAATTACTTGACACTCAAATTAAAACCCTATCGACGTAGTATATGAAAGTAGGGATCGTTTTAGGCCGGGGATTAGAAGGGATGCTAATCTACACAAATTAGACTCTTAAAACAATAAACTGGACTTAAAACAATGAAAACAAGTACCAGGGATCAATTTGGACGAATTTTAACTCTAGACACCCTTAAACAACCTAACTTGACTCAAATAACTCAAAACAAACTCAAAACAGCAAATAGAATTCAATTAAACAGTTTCTGGACTCTAAAGACTCAAAACAAGCTAAATAGACCTAAAACACACAAAACAAGTTATCTAGACTCAAAACTAACACCTAAGATTGATTTGAACGAAATTAAGACTCAAATTGACTCAAAAGACTAAAAGACTCAAGATTTGACGAATTTAGACTATCTTAACACAAATTAAAAGCAAGGGATTGTTTGAAAACGGATTTAAACTTAAGCAAAACAGAATTGTAAACTAGACTTAGTTTTGTACGAAATTGGTGATTTAAATGGGTGAATGGCTAGTTAGAGAGATCCTTATCCACACATAAACATATGCATACAACTTGATTCCCAGTTACTCTTTCGATAAACTATGAATGACAATGTTTCGAATTAATTGTATTGAACTAATCAATTCCCAGATTTCCCTAGATTCATTGAATTGAATGGATAACGCATCACAACCAAATTATTCTTTCTCAAACTCCTTAACTATGGAATACGCATGATAGAGACATTCAACAAAGATCATTAAGTTCAATGGAAATCATGAACATTGACAAGGCATTCATAACTATGGAAGACGCATGTTAATCCAGCCTAGGGTTTACTTAACATGATTGTGACTAGCAACCTTTACTACTTGTGAATATAAGTTCATAACGATTAGGTGAAATTCCCTTATATTCTAGCATCAAATTCATGCATGTAAACTAAGTATGCATCCTTAATCAACACACAAGAACAAGTTCTTAATAAAACAGATAAGTAAACCACATTCACAATTTATGAAATCATAACTGGAGTAAATCAAATCATAAGAAACATATATTCATGGCTTCAAATTTCCCCTCTAACTAATAGGGGTTTAGTTCCTCATGATAGCAATTAAACAAAGAAAACTGAATTGAAACATTGAAAACAAGGATAGACAACACCTAAGAACGCTCCAGCAGTAGTCACGACTTAGAGTGGCACCTTCTCCTTCCTTCCTTGAATAGCTGCGGCACAAGAGGGGTTTTCTGGGTTTGTGTGGATGATATGGCACGGCAGGGGGTGAATTAGGTCAGAAACTATGGAGACTGGTGAAGGAAAGGGGCGGCAGAGAGTGGTGGATGATTTCTGGCGTGAATGGTGTATATGGAGGGTGGTATGCACGGCAAAGGGTTGATTAGTATATATATAGGCACCAAAAACCCTAGGTGAATCAGATTAGGACTTCTAGAAAGCCAAATCCATCCAGAAATAGGCTCAAAACAATCAGATTTCCAATAGGAAAGGGCCTAAGGTGCGGCAGATTTGGATAAGGAGGGATAAGGCTTCTAGAAAGCCTTGCAAGGCAAGGAAATCAGGTTTTCTGGGAAGCTAGGTGCGGCAAGGCTTAGGGTTTCTAGAAACTTAATTTAAATGTCCCCCAATCAGAAAATAAACCCTCATTGTACCAGGAATTGAATTAGAAAAGGATTAGGATAAGATAAGGTTTGTTAAGATAAGATAAGGGTTGGATAAGATAAGATAAGATAAGGTTGTTTGGATAATGTTTTAGATAATCCTCCTTCTTTTGAGCTGATTCCTTATCTTCAATGATTTGAATTTATTTCTCCAACCTTGAAACATATTCCCAACTCCATTTAAACTCCAAATTCGTCCATCTTCATGCCCATTGCTTGTGCTATCCATTCCAAGCCCAGATTTGCTCTAAAATGCTCCAAAATGCATCTTTTTGCCAATTTTGCTTCTTGGACCTAAAAACACACGAAAATGACTTTAAACACTATACTAAGCAAATGCAAGAAAACACACTAACTAAGTAGCATAAATATGCTCCTATCAAATTCCCCCACACTTAGCTTTTGCTAGTCCTCAAGCAAAACAAAACAAACAAAACGTAACCTAAACCTTCCAACGTTCACCTCAGGGATCTTCAATGATACATAACATGCCAAAGATCATTACTCCCACAGAATTTAGTTATCCCTACCCTTGAGCACATACTTAATCAAAGTTACCACACATTAGCTCGCATTTAATCAATTAAAACAACATTTTGAATGTAGTAACATGCCTTAGAGAATCCCTCAATTCCTTACTAGATATGCACTCAATCACACAGATTTTCTGACTACACTCCCTACACTAGTTATATGTGAGAAGATTGATGTAAATATGAAACTAATACTCACATATATGTATAACAAGAAAAGTAATTTCTGGAATGCATGTATAGATATGATCTCATGAATGGAATGCCACTACTTAGACGCGAGAACCAGGGACACCATATGCTCATACCAATCCCAAACTCCACATATTGAAACACACAACACTCAAGATTGAAGTATAGGGTTGTAACGGGGCTTGGGGGTATTGGCTAACAAAGAAAGGTAAGGAAAACAAACGTTCTTAAAGCAATAGCAAGCAAAGTAATGAATATGACACTTAGAACTCCCTTTCTTGAAACGCAGCCACGAACTTTGAACACAAAGGGGAAGATTACACATATTTTAGGGCCGAATTCAACTTTTTGGACCCCTTCTTCAACAATCAACACTTGTGAGCTTATTCTCACGTATTTTGCAACTCTTTTCACACTTTTTCACAACTTTTCTTTTTCTTTTTTTTTCACACGAATTTTTCTTTTTTTTTTTTTTTTTTTTTCTCTTTCTGCTTCTTCACCCGTGCCCTTGTTTGTCTTGTTGGCACACAATCAGACACATAAATCCCTTCCCCCACACTTGTTTGCTGCCCAAATAACGAACAAAGGGAATTCATTCTTAGCTCATGCTTACTATGCCTTAAGAACAAGGGTAAGGATGGTCCTAATCTAGGCTAGGTAAGGATAATGTGGGTAAACAAAGAACATAGGCTAAACAAGGCTCAAATGGGTTAAACCTACAATACATATGCAAAGGGTTAGGCTTTTTGGCTCTGGTTTTAAACTAAACAACTTCATCTTGATTATGTGTGATAGGAGCATATTTATGCTATTTAGTTAGTGTGTTTCCTTGCATTTGCTTAGCTATTTGTTGCTTAGTATAGTGTTTAAAGTCATTTTCGTGTGTTTTTAGGTCCAAGAAGCAAAGTTGGCAAAAAGATGCATTTTGGAGCATTTTAGAGCAAATCTGGGCTTGGAATGGATAGCACAAGCAATGGGCATGAAGATGGACGAATTTGGAGTTTAAATGGAGTTGGGAATATGTTTCAAGGTTGGAGAAATAAATTCAAATCATTGAAGATAAGGAATCAGCTCAAAAGAAGGAGGATTATCCAAAACATTATCCAAACAACCTTATCTTATCTTATCTTATCCAATCCTTATCTTATCTTAACAAACCTTATCCTATCCTAATCCTTTTCTAATTTAATTCCTGGTACAATGAGGGTTTATTTTCTGATTGGGGGAGATTTAAATTAAGTTTCTAGAAACCCTAAGCCTTGCCGCACCTAGCTTTCCAGAAAACTTGATTTCCTTGCCTTGCAAGGCTTTCTAGAAGCCTTATCGCTCCTTATCCAAATCTGCCGCACCTTAGGCCCTTTCCCATTGGAAATCTGATTGTTTTGAGCCTATTTCTGAATGGATTTGGCTTTCTAGAAGTTCCAATCTGATTCACCTAGGGTTTTGGTGCCTATATATATACTAATCAATCCTTTGCCGTGCACAACACCCTCCATACACAACCATTCACGCCAGAAATCATCCACCACCCCCTGCCGTGCCATATCATCCACACAAACCCAGAAAACCCCTCTTGTGCCGCAGCTATTCAAGGAAGGAAGGAGAAGGTGCCACTCTAAGTCGTGACTACTGCTGGAGCGTTCTTAGGTGTTGTCTATCCTTGTTTTCAATGTTTCAATTCAGTTTTCTTTGTTTAATTGCTATCATGAGGAACTAAACCCCCTATTAGTTAGAGGGGGAATTTGAAGCCATGAATATATGTTTCTTATGATTTGATTTACTCCAGTTATGATTTCATAAATTGTGAATGTGGTTTGCTTAACTGGTTTATTAAGAACTTGTTCTTGTGTGTTGATTAAGGATGCATACTTAGTTTACATGCATGAATTTGATGCTAGGATATAAGGGAATTTCACCTAATCGTTATGAACTTATATTCACAAGTAGTAAAGATTGCTAGTCACAATTGTGTTAAGTAAATCCTAGGCAAGAGTAACATGCGTATTCCATAGTTATGAATGCCTTGTCAATGTTTATGATTTCCATGGAACTTAATGATCTTTGATATGTATCTCTATCATGCGTATTCCATAGTTAGGGAACTTGATAAGAATAATTTGGTTGTGATGCGTTATCCATTCAATTCAATGAACTTAGGGAAATCTGGGAATTAATTAGTTCAATACAATTAATTCGGAACATTGTCATTCATGGTTTATCGAAAGAGTAACTGGGAATCAAGTTGTACGCATATGTTTATGTGTGGATAAGGATCCCTCTAACTAGCCATTCACCCATTTAAATCACCAATTTCGTACAAAACTAAGTCTAGTTTACAATTCTGTTTTGCTTAAGTTTAAATCCGTTTTCAAACAATCCCTTGCTTTTAATTTGTGTTAAGATAGTCTAAATTCGTCAAATCTTGAGTCTCTTAGTCTTTTGAGTCAATTTGAGTCTTAATTTCGTTCAAATCAGTCTTAGGTGTTAGTTTTGAGTCTAGATAACTTGTTTTGTGTGTTTTAGGTCTATTTAGCTTGTTTTGAGTCTTTAGAGTCCAGAAACTGTTTAATTGAATTCTATTTGCTGTTTTGAGTTTGTTTTGAGTTATTTGAGTCAAGTTAGGTTGTTTAAAGGTGTCTAGAGTTAAAATTCGTCCAAATTGATCCCTAGTACTTGTTTTCATTGTTTTAAGTCCAGTTTATTGTTTTAAGAGTCTAATTTGTGTAGATTAGCATCCCTTCTAATCCCCGGCCTAAAACGATCCCTACTTTCATATACTACGTCGATAGGGTTTTAATTTGAGTGTCAAGTAATTCTCACATCAAATTTTGGCGCCGTTGCCGGGGATTAGCAAACTTGCTAATCTCCCTAGTTTCTGCCGTGTATTTTAACTTGTTTTTGTTTCTGTTTTGCTTAGTTTTCTTATTTGTTTTGTTTTCTTTGTTTTAGGTGCTAGTGTATGACTCGAAGTTCTCAACCCGTTCACGCACATATCTTGGAGTTTAACGACGATTTTGAGCGAGATTTGAGAAGGAAGAGGAAGCACCCAGAACCTGATCTACTTAGTTCAAGTTCTAATTCCGAATCTGAAGTTGAAATTGAAGAGGATTTGGAAGAGGAGCACGACATGGCTGCAGATAACCGAACAATCAAAGAACTTTCAGCCTCGGGATTGGACAATGCGACCCCTTTATGCATTCAATATCCTAGGGTGGCTCAAGGCAAGACTGATGAGTTTGAATTGAAGTCCAGCTTGTTGCACCACATCCCCAAATTCCACGGGTTGTCCATGGAAGATCCGAACAAGCACTTGAAGGAATTTGAAGTGGTTTGTTCAAGCATGACCCCTGTCAATGTTGATGGGAGTATATTGAAGATGAAAGCCTTTCCATTCTCTCTTTTGGAAAAGGCTAAGGATTGGCTCTACGAACTAGCACCTGGAACCGTTACTTCGTGGGAAAGCATGAAGCGCGCATTCTTAGAGAAATTTTTCCCAACTTCAAGAGTCATTCTCTTGAGGAAAAGGATAAGTGGCATTCAACAAAACCAAGGAGAATCGTTTCCAGCCTATTATGAGCGTTTCAAGGCGCTTGTTGCTTCTTGTCCACAACACCAAATGAAGGAAGAGCTTCTCCTCCAATATTTCTATGAAGGACTTCTCCCCATTGAGAGACAAATGCTTGATGCTTCAGCGGGAGGAGCTTTGGTTGACAAAACACCCGTGGCTGCCAAGACTCTAATTGCAAATCGAGCCTTGAATGCGCAACAATACGAAGGAGTTGGACAGAGAGAAGGGCCACGGCAACAACAAGTGAATGAGGTAAATGCAATTTCAGAATTACAATCTCAAATGGCTAATCTCACTCTTCTTTTGTCACAGGTTGTGGATGGAACCAAAGCACAAGGGCCGGCCATATGTGGAGTGTGTTCTATGCAGGGACATCTCAACGATCAATGCCCTCAATTGATTGAGAATGGGGGGTGGGAAACTGCCCAAGCCGTGGGTTTTCAAAGCCAAACCCAACAAAGACACGACCCATACTCAAACACATACAATCCAGGATGGAGAGATCATCCAAACCTCAAGTGGAGGGACTCTCAACAAGCACAGCAACAAGGCGAATTTAGACAGCCCCCTGGGATGTTTCCAAGGCCATATCCAGCCACACAACCTCAACCAATTTCGGCCCAAACCAATTCAGGTTCGTTGTTAGATAATGATAAAATTCTTCAAGTACTAACCTCTTTGACGCAGGACATACAGAGCATAAAGAATCAAGCTAAAGAGGTGGCCGAATTGAAGAAACAAATGGGGCAAATGGCTGAATTCATGGGCCAATTCCGAGAACAAGGCAGGTTGCCTAGTTCAACCGTTGTTAATCCTAAGGGAGGATTTGAAACCGCCCAAGCAATCACGTTGAGAAGTGGTAAGCAGGTTGGAACTGATTCACAACCATCTAGATCAAGTCAAGAAGAGGACACGAAGCTGCAATTGGAGGAGGATGAATCACCCAAACCCACGGCAAGGAATGCACAATCCTTGCCGCAGCCAATCCCCACTTCTAAACCGTCCTCAACCATCAAGGTAAGTCCCAATATGAATTCTTCAAGCTCTACTCCACTAATTGTGCCCTTTCCTGGCAGGTTGCGGCAATCAAAGAAAGAGGATGCTGAAAAAGACATTCTAGAGACATTCCGGAAAGTTCAAGTCAATATCCCACTCCTTGATGCAATAAAGCAAGTCCCAAGGTACGCTAAGTTTCTGAAAGAGCTTTGTACAACAAGGAGAAGGATTTCTAACAAAGAAGTGGTTCAAGTAAGTGAGAATGTCTCTGCTGTTTTACAAAGGAAATTACCCCCTAAATGCAAAGATCCGGGTAGTTTTACAATTCCTTGTGTTATTGGAAATACTCGTTTTGAATCTGCCATGTTAGACTTAGGTGCATCTATAAATGTCATGCCATATTCTGTTTATGCATCTATGAATTTAGGAGAGCTTAAAAATGATGGTGTTATTATCCAATTAGCCGATCGATCTAATGCATACCCAAAAGGAGTTTTGGAAGATGTTTTGGTGCAGGTAGACCACTTGATTTTTCCTGCAGATTTCTATGTGCTTGACATGGAGGATTCCGACCATTCCCATCCATTACCACTCTTACTTGGCCGACCATTCATGAAAACAGCCCAAACCAAGATTGATGTGGCCAAGGGAACATTAACTATGAAGTTTGGTGGTGATAAGATTAAATTTAATGTTTCTAAGTCTGTTGAGAATCCTAACATTGTTCGTTCTTGTTTTGCCATGGATAAAATAAAAAAGATAGGGCCGGACCGTTCAAGCACAAAGGATACATCAAGAACCATACAAAACGAGGGAATTGGAGTGGAGCACAAGGACCATACAGCCACTGCCCTCAAAATGCCCCAATTGGTCGAAAATATCATGGGGAAGAATGTTCATAGTGCTGCCACTTCATTGCAGTACATTGGTAAGCCATCTATTCCAGATTCGATTCCCATTTCAACTAATAGGTTGTTACCTTGTATGGTGCAGATTCCCAATCAAATCCAAGTTGGTGGGCATGATTACATTGATTTTAGGATGTTCAATGCCATAATCCGGAAGGATCACTATCCCTTACCATTCAAAGATCCAATGCACGAGCTGTTTGAGGAGCATGTGGTGGAAGAACTACATCTGCATGCCGTGGGTACCATGGGAACTTAAATGGAAGTATCGTCCGGCTGGAAGACGTTAAAGCAAGCGCTTCTTGGGAGGCAACCCATGCAAATAAAGACGACCTAGGAACTCTCCGGCTCCAAAACCAGATTTGCGTTTCTAAACCCTACTCTTTATTGCTTTTCCTTTGCCATTTTGTTATGTTAGTTAGTTGTGTTGATTGCTGCTTGCTTTCTGTGAGTATATGTTTGAAACATTGAGGACAATGTTTGGTTTAAGTGTGGGGGGGTAAACAAAGTGTTTTTTGCATGAAATTCGTGGGTTTTTATCACCTATCACTTTGAATGTTGTTTTCAGTGTTTTTAAGTGTTTTTAAGCTGTTTTGGAGTCTTTTAGTGTGTTTTGACAAGAAAATCCGAAAATACCATAAAAATTTGAAAAATTGTTTTGAAAAAACCCAAAAAGAGTTGTTTTTGTGTGTTTGTTTGTGTCTTAGGGTACCTTCCAACACAATGATGAGGATTTGGTTTTTAATTGCATAACTGTTAAAGAGAGTTATAAACATGGATGAAAGTTTGAATTGCTCTTTGGTTTATGCTTGGTTGTAGTTGACATTCATGAATTCACATGTAATCACAAAAAAGGATAAAATCAGTTTTTGTAACATGCTTGAAGGAAGTAACTCAAACTAACGCTACAACCCTGAGAGACTTGAGCTTAAAACGTTCTTTGGAGAGTTAAAAATCTGTGCATTCTTTGTTTTCTAAAGTCGTTGCATGATCTCATTATTCTTTGCTTGGTTGCTACTTAGAAGGCGTTTCATTATTTAGTTCCAAATACTAGAACTCATACCCGTTTCATTCAAAGCATGAAATTGATTAGCATAACACATAATCAAGATGAAGTTGTTTAGTTTAAAACCAGAGCCAAAAAGCCTAACCCTTTGCATATGTATTGTAGGTTTAACCCTTTTGAGCCTTGTTTAGCCTATGTTCTTTGTTTACCCACATTATCCTTACCTAGCCTAGATTAGGACCATCCTTACCCTTGTTCTTAAGGCGTAGCTAACCATGACCTAAGAATGAATTTCCTTTGTTCGATATTTGGGCGGCAAAATAAGTGTGGGGGAAGGGATTTATGTGTCTGATTGTGTGCCAACAAGACAAACAAGGGCACGGGTGAAGAAGCAGAAAAAAAAAGAGAGAAAAAAAAAAGAGAGAGAAATTCGTGTGAAAAAGAGAGAAAAGAGAAAAAGAAAAGTTGTGAAAAAGTATGAAAAGTTTTCAAAATAAGTGAGATTAAAGCTCACAAGTGTTGGTTGTTGAAGAAGGGGTCCAAAAAGTTGAATTCGGCCCTAAAATATGTGTAATCTTCCCCTTTGTGTTCAAAGTGTGCGGCTGCATTCAAGAAAGGGAGTTCTAAGTGTCATATTCATTACTTTGCTTGCTATTGCTTTAAGAACGTTTGTTTTCCTTACCTTTCTTTGTTAGCCAATACCCCCTAGCCCCGTTATAACCCTATACTTCAATCTTGAGTGTTGTGTGTTTCAATATGTGGAGTTTGGGATTGGTATGAGCATATGGTGTCCCTGGTTCTCGCATCTAAGTAGTAGTATTCCGTTCATGAGATCATATCTATACATGCATTCCAGAAATTGCTTTCTTTGTCATAAACATATATGTGAGTATTAGTTTCATATTTACATCAATCTTCTCACATATAACTAGTGTAGGGAGTGTAGTCAGAAAATCTGTGTGATTGAGTGCATATCTAGTAAGGAATTAAGGGATTCTCTAAGGCATGTTACTACTTTCAAAATGTTGTTTTAATTGATTAAATGCGAGCTAATGTGTGGTAACTTTGATTAAGTATGTGCTCAAGGGTAGGGATAACTAAAATCTGTGGGAGTAATGATCTTTGGCATGTTATGTATCATTGAAGATCCCTGAGGTGAATGTTGGAAGGTTTAGGTTACGTTTTGTTTGTTTTGTTTTGCTCGAGGACTAGCAAAAGCTAAGTGTGGGGGAATTTGATAGGAGCATATTTATGCTATTTAGTTAGTGTGTTTCCTTGCATTTGCTTAGCTATTTGTTGCTTAGTATAGTGTTTAAAGTCATTTTCGTGTGTTTTTAGGTCCAAGAAGCAAAGTTGGCAAAAAGATGCATTTTGGAGCATTTTAGAGCAAATCTGGGCTTGGAATGGATAGCACAAGCAATGGGCATGAAGATGGACGAATTTGGAGTTTAAATGGAGTTGGGAATATGTTTCAAGGTTGGAGAAATAAATTCAAATCATTGAAGATAAGGAATCAGCTCAAAAGAAGGAGGATTATCCAAAACATTATCCAAACAACCTTATCTTATCTTATCTTATCCAATCCTTATCTTATCTTAACAAACCTTATCCTATCCTAATCCTTTTCTAATTTAATTCCTGGTACAATGAGGGTTTATTTTCTGATTGGGGGAGATTTAAATTAAGTTTCTAGAAACCCTAAGCCTTGCCGCACCTAGCTTTCCAGAAAACTTGATTTCCTTGCCTTGCAAGGCTTTCTAGAAGCCTTATCCCTCCTTATCCAAATCTGCCGCACCTTAGGCCCTTTCCCATTGGAAATCTGATTGTTTTGAGCCTATTTCTGAATGGATTTGGCTTTCTAGAAGTTCCAATCTGATTCACCTAGGGTTTTGGTGCCTATATATATACTAATCAATCCTTTGCCGTGCACAACACCCTCCATACACAACCATTCACGCCAGAAATCATCCACCACCCCCTGCCGTGCCATATCATCCACACAAACCCAGAAAACCCCTCTTGTGCCGCAGCTATTCAAGGAAGGAAGGAGAAGGTGCCACTCTAAGTCGTGACTACTGCTGGAGCGTTCTTAGGTGTTGTCTATCCTTGTTTTCAATGTTTCAATTCAGTTTTCTTTGTTTAATTGCTATCATGATGAACTAAACCCCTATTAGTTAGAGGGGGAATTTGAAGCCATGAATATATGTTTCTTATGATTTGATTTACTCCAGTTATGATTTCATAAATTGTGAATGTGGTTTGCTTAACTGGTTTATTAAGAACTTGTTCTTGTGTGTTGATTAAGGATGCATACTTAGTTTACATGCATGAATTTGATGCTAGGATATAAGGGAATTTCACCTAATCGTTATGAACTTATATTCACAAGTAGTAAAGATTGCTAGTCACAATTGTGTTAAGTAAATCCTAGGCAAGAGTAACATGCGTATTCCATAGTTATGAATGCCTTGTCAATGTTTATGATTTCCATGGAACTTAATGATCTTTGATATGTATCTCTATCATGCGTATTCCATAGTTAGGGAACTTGATAAGAATAATTTGGTTGTGATGCGTTATCCATTCAATTCAATGAACTTAGGGAAATCTGGGAATTAATTAGTTCAATACAATTAATTCGGAACATTGTCATTCATGGTTTATCGAAAGAGTAACTGGGAATCAAGTTGTACGCATATGTTTATGTGTGGATAAGGATCCCTCTAACTAGCCATTCACCCATTTAAATCACCAATTTCGTACAAAACTAAGTCTAGTTTACAATTCTGTTTTGCTTAAGTTTAAATCCGTTTTCAAACAATCCCTTGCTTTTAATTTGTGTTAAGATAGTCTAAATTCGTCAAATCTTGAGTCTCTTAGTCTTTTGAGTCAATTTGAGTCTTAATTTCGTTCAAATCAGTCTTAGGTGTTAGTTTTGAGTCTAGATAACTTGTTTTGTGTGTTTTAGGTCTATTTAGCTTGTTTTGAGTCTTTAGAGTCCAGAAACTGTTTAATTGAATTCTATTTGCTGTTTTGAGTTTGTTTTGAGTTATTTGAGTCAAGTTAGGTTGTTTAAAGGTGTCTAGAGTTAAAATTCGTCCAAATTGATCCCTAGTACTTGTTTTCATTGTTTTAAGTCCAGTTTATTGTTTTAAGAGTCTAATTTGTGTAGATTAGCATCCCTTCTAATCCCCGGCCTAAAACGATCCCTACTTTCATATACTACGTCGATAGGGTTTTAATTTGAGTGTCAAGTAATTCTCACATCAATGTGTTATGCTAATCAATTTCATGCTTTGAATGAAACGGGTATGAGTTCTAGTATTTGGAACTAAATGATGAAACGCCTTCTAAGTAGCAACCAAGCAAAGAATAATGAGATCATGCAACGACTTTAGAAAACAAAGAATGCACAGATTTTTAACTCTCCAAAGAACGTTAAAGGCTCAAGTCTCTCAGGGTTGTAGCGTTAGTTTGAGTTACTTCCTTCAAGCATGTTACAAAAACTGATTTTATCCTTTTTGTGATTACATGTGAATTCATGAATGTCAACTACAACCAAGCATAAACCAAAGAGCAATTCAAACTTTCATCCATGTTTGTAACTTTCTTTAACAGTTATGCAATTAGAAACCAAATCCTCATCATTGTGTTGGAAGGTACCCTAAGACACAAACAAACACACAAAAACAACTCTTTTTGGGTTTTTCAAAACAATTTTTCAAATTTTTATGGTATTTTCGGATTTTCTTGTCAAAACACACTAAAAGGCTCCAAAACGGCTTAAAAACACTTAAAAACACTGAAAACATCATTCAAATTGATAGGTGATAAAAACCCACGAATTTCATGCAAAAAACACTTTGTTACCCCCCCCCCCCACACTTAAACCAAACCTTGTCCTCAATGTTTCAAACATAGACTCACAGAAAGCAAACAGCAACCAACACAACTAACTAACATAACAAAGATGGCAAAGGAAAAACAATAAAGAGTATGGTTTAGAAACGCAAATCTGGTTGTGGAGCCGGAGAGTTCCTAGGTCGTCTTTATTTGCATGGGTTGCCTCCCAAGAAGCGCTTGCTTTAACGTCTTCCAGCCGGACGATACTTCCATTTAAGTTCCCATGGTACCCACGGCATGCAGAGGTAGTTCTTCCACCACATGCTCCTTAAACAGCTCGTGCATTGGATCTTTGAATGGTAAGGGATAGTGATCCTTCCGGATTGTGGCATTGAACATCCTAAAATCAATGTAATCATGCCCACCAACTTGGATTTGATTGGGAATCTGCACCATACAAGGTAACAACCTATTAGTTGAAATGGGAATCGAATCTGGAATAGATGGCTTACCAATGTACTGCAATGAAGTGGCAGCACTATGAACATTCTTCCCCATGATATTTTCGACCAATTGGGGCATTTTGAGGGCAGTGGCTGTATGGTCCTTGTGCTCCACTCCAATTCCCTCGTTTTGTATGGTTCTTGATGTATCCTTTGTGCTTGAACGGTCCGGCCCTATCTTTTTTATTTTATCCATGGCAAAACAAGAACGAACAATGTTAGGATTCTCAACAGACTTAGAAACATTAAATTTAATCTTATCACCACCAAACTTCATAGTTAACGTTCCCTTGGCCACATCAATCTTGGTTTGGGCTGTTTTCATGAATGGTCGGCCAAGTAAGAGTGGTAATGGATGGGAATGGTCTGAATCCTCCATGTCAAGCACATAGAAATCTGCAGGAAAAATCAAGTGGTCTACCTGCACCAAAACATCTTCCAAAACTCCTTTTGGGTATGCATTAGATCGATCGGCTAATTGGATAATAACACCATCATTTTTAAGCTCTCCTAGATTCATAGATGCATAAACAGAATATGGCATGACATTTATAGATGCACCTAAGTCTAACATGGCAGATTCAAAACGAGTATTTCCAATAACACAAGGAATTGTAAAACTACCCGGATCTTTGCATTTAGGGGGTAATTTCCTTTGTAAAACAGCAGAGACATTCTCACTTACTTGAACCACTTCTTTGTTAGAAATCCTTTGATAGGAGCATATTTATGCTACTTAGTTAGTGTGTTTTCTTGCATTTGCTTAGCTATTTGTTGCTTAGTATAGTGTTTAAAGTCATTTTCGTGTGATTTTAGGTCCAACAAGCAAAGTTGGCAAAAAGATGCATTTTGGAGCATTTTAGAGCAAATCTGGGCTTGGAATGGATAGCACAAGCAATGGGCATGAAGATGGACGAATTTGGAGTTTAAATGGAGTTGGGAATATGTTTCAAGGTTGGAGAAATAAATTCAAATCATTGAAGATAAGGAATCAGCTCAAAAGAAGGAGGATTATCCAAAACATTATCCAAACAACTTTATCTTATCTTATCTTATCCAACCCTTATCTTATCTTAACAAACCTTATCCTATCCTAATCCATTTCTAATTCAATTCCTGGTACAATGAGGGTTTATTTTCTGATTGGGGGACATTTAAATTAAGTTTCTAGAAACCCTAAGCCTTGCCGCACCTAGCTTCCCAGAAAACCTGATTTCCTTGCCTTGCAAGGCTTTCTAGAAGCCTTATCCCTCCTTATCCAAATCTGCCGCACCTTAGGCCCTTTCCCATTGGAAATCTGATTGTTTTGAGCCTATTTCTGGATGGATTTGGCTTTCTAGAAGTCCTAATCTGATTCACCTAGGGTTTTTGGTGCCTATATATAGATTAATTCACCCTTTGCCGTGCACACCACCCTCCATATACATCATTCACGCCAGAAATCATCCACCACTCTCTGCCGCCCCTTTCCTTCACCATTCTCCATAGTTTCTGACCTAATTCACCCCCTGCCGTGCCATATCATCCACACAAACCCAGAAAACCCCTCTTGTGCCGCAGCTATTCAAGGAAGGAAGGAGAAGGTGCCACTCTAAGTCGTGACTACTCCTGGAGCGTTCTTAGGTGTTGTCTATCCTTGTTTTCAATGTTTCAATTCAGTTTTCTTTGTTTAATTGCTATCATGAGGAACTAAGCCCCTATTAGTTAGGGGGGGAATTTGAAGCCATGAATATATGTTTCTTATGATTTGATTTACTCCAGTTATGATTTCATAAATTGTGAATGTGGTTTACTTATCTGTTTTATTAAGAACTTGTTCTTGTGTGTTGATTAAGGATGCATACTTAGTTTACATGCATGAATTTGATGCTAGAATATAAGGGAATTTCACCTAATCGTTATGAACTTATATTCACAAGTAGTAAAGGTTGCTAGTCACAATCATGTTAAGTAAACCCTAGGCTGGATTAACATGCGTCTTCCATAGTTATGAATGCCTTGTCAATGTTCATGATTTCCATTGAACTTAATGATCTTTGTTGAATGTCTCTATCATGCGTATTCCATAGTTAGGGAGTTTGAGAAAGAATAATTTGGTTGTGATGCGTTATCCATTCAATTCAATGAATCTAGGGAAATCTGGGAATTGATTAGTTCAATACAATTAATTCGGAACATTGTCATTCATGGTTTATCGAAAGAGTAACTGGGAGTCAAGTTGTATGCATATGTTTATGTGTGGATAAGGATCCCTCTAACTAGCCATTCACCCATTTAAATCACCAATTTCGTGCCTTTTTAAGTTGTCTTTACAATTTTGTTTGTTTAAGTTTAAATTCGTTCAAAAACAATCCCCTGCTTTTAATTTGTGTTAAGATAGTCTAAATTCGTCAAATCTTGAGTCTTTTAGTCTTTTGAGTCAATTTGAGTCTTAATTTCGTTCAAATCAATCTTAGGTGTTAGTTTTGAGTCTAGATAACTTGTTTTGTGTGTTTTAGGTCTATTTAGCTTGTTTTGAGTCTCTAGAGTCCAGAAACTGTTTAATTGAATTCTATTTGCTGTTTTGAGTTTGTTTTGAGTTATTTGAGTTAAGTTAGGTTGTTTAAAGGTGTCTAGAGTTAAAATTCGTCCAAATTGATCCCTAGTACTTGTTTTCATTGTTTTAAGTCCAGTTTAGTGTTTTAGAGTGTAATTTGTGTAGATTAGCATCCCTGCTAATCCCCGGCCTAAAACGATCCCTACTTTCATATACTACGTCGATAGGGTTTTAATTTGAGTGACAAGTAATTCTCACATCAAATTTTGGCGCCGTTGCCGGGGATTAGCAAACTTGCTAATCTCCCTATTTTGTGCCGTGTGTCTTAGTTGTTTTTGTTTTTCTTTGTTTTCTGAGTTCGTTTTGTTTTCTTAGTTGTAGGTACTAGTTCTAGCTCTGAATCTGAATTTGAAGAACAAGAAGAGAAAGAACAAGCCATGGCTGCAGATAACCGAACAATCAAAGAACTTTCAGCCTCGGGATTGGACAATGCGACCCCTTTATGCATTCAATATCCTAGGGCGGCTCAAGGCAAGACTGATGAGTTTGAATTGAAGTCCAGCTTGTTGCACCACATCCCCAAATTCCACGGGTTGTCCATGGAAGATCCGAACAAGCACTTGAAGGAATTTGAAGTGGTTTGTTCAAGCATGACCCCTGTCAATGTTGATGGGAGTATATTGAAGATGAAAGCCTTTCCATTCTCTCTTTTGGAAAAGGCTAAGGATTGGCTCTACGAACTAGCACCTGGAACCGTTACTTCATGGGAAAGCATGAAGCGCGCATTCTTAGAGAAATTTTTCCCAACTTCAAGAGTCATTCTCTTGAGGAAAAGGATAAGTGGCATTCAACAAAACCAAGGGGAATCGTTTCCAGCCTATTATGAGCGTTTCAAGGCGCTTGTTGCTTCTTGTCCACAACACCAAATGAAGGAAGAGCTTCTCCTCCAATATTTCTATGAAGGACTTCTCCCCATTGAGAGACAAATGCTTGATGCTTCAGCGGGAGGAGCTTTGGTTGACAAAACACCCGTGGCTGCCAAGACTCTAATTGCAAATCGAGCCTTGAATGCGCAACAATACGAAGGAGTTGGACAGAGAGAAGGGCCACGGCAACAACAAGTGAATGAGGTAAATGCAATTTCAGAATTACAATCTCAAATGGCTAATCTCACTCTTCTTTTGTCACAGGTTGTGGATGGAACCAAAGCACAAGGGCCGGCCATATGTGGAGTGTGTTCTATGCAGGGACATCTCAACGATCAATGCCCTCAATTGATTGAGAATGGGGGGTGGGAAACTGCCCAAGCCGTGGGTTTTCAAAGCCAAACCCAACAAAGACACGACCCATACTCAAACACATACAATCCGGGATGGAGAGATCATCCAAACTTCAAGTGGAGGGACTCTCAACAAGCACAGCAACAAGGCGAATTTAGACAGCCCCCTGGGTTGTTTCCAAGGCCATATGCAGCCACACAACCTCAACCAATTTCGGCCCAAACCAATTCAGGTTCGTTGTTAGATAATGATAAAATTCTTCAAGTACTAACCTCTTTGACGCAGGACATACAGAGCATAAAGAATCAAGCTAAAGAGGTGGCTGAATTGAAGAAACAAATGGGGCAAATGGCTGAATTCATGGGCCAATTCAGAGAACAAGGCAGATTGCCTAGTTCAACCGTTGTTAATCCTAAAGGAGGATTTGAAACCGCCAATGCAATCACGTTGAGAAGTGGTAAGCAGGTTGGAACTGATTCACAACCATCTAGATCAAGTCAAGAAGAGGACACAAAGCTGCAATTGGAGGAGGATGAATCACCCAAACCCACGGCAAGGAAAGAGACATCTTTGCCGCAGCCAATTCCCACTTCTAAACCGTCCCCAACCATCAAGGTAAGTTCCAATATGAATTCTTCTAGCTCTACTCCACTAATTGTGCCCTTTCCTGGCAGGTTGCAGCAATCAAAGAAAGAGGATGCTGAAAAGGACATTCTAGAGACATTCCGGAAAGTTCAAGTCAATATCCCACTCCTTGATGCAATAAAGCAGGTCCCAAGGTATGCTAAGTTTTTGAAAGAGCTTTGTACAACAAGGAGAAGGATTTCTAACAAAGAAGTGGTTCAAGTAAGTGAGAATGTCTCTGCTGTTTTACAAAGGAAATTACCCCCTAAATGCAAAGATCCGGGTAGTTTTACAATTCCTTGTGTTATTGGAAATACTCGTTTTGAATCTGCCATGTTAGACTTAGGTGCATCTATAAATGTCATGCCATATTCTGTTTATGCATCTATGAATTTAGGAGAGCTTAAAATCGATGGTGTTATTATCCAATTCTAGGACTTCTAGAAACATGTAATGAGGCAACCTAACATGTTTTGAAACCCTTTTATGGCTGGAACATAGGTGAGGAAGGATTAGGAAACTCTAAGCCAAGAATAGAAACTTTCAAGAATGGAAACCTCCAAGAATAGAAACTTCCAACTTTAGAAACTTTGGCTTCCAATTTTGAACTCTTCATTCTTCATTCAATCCTAAGCTCATTTGATCTTCAATTTCATCCATCCACTTAGCTCCAAGCATGTGCAATCCATTCCAAGCCCAAAACTGCTCCAAAAGGCACCAAAATGCACTTTCTTGCTCCTATAGCCCTTAGAACCTGAAAACACATGAAAATGGCTTAAAAGACTAAAATAATGATAGGGGCATATTTATGCGACTTTGTTAGCTTGTTTCCTTGCATTTTCTTAGTTAGTTTCTACTTATTATAGTGATTTAAGCTATTTTCATGTGTTTGTAGGTTCAAATGACAAAGTTGGCAAAAAGATGCAATTTGGAGCATTTTAGAGCAGTTTTGGGCTTGGAATGGATAGCACAAGTATGAAGCAAGATGGATGGACGAATTTGAAGTTCAAGAGAGGCTAGGAATGTGCTTGAGTTGAAGAAATAAATTCAAGTCATTGAAGATAAGTAATCAGCTACAAAGAAGGAGAATTATCCAAAACCTTATCCAAACTAACCTTATCTTACCTTATCTTATCTTATCCTATCCTATTCTTATCCTACCTTAATTCCAGTTGCAAGGGGGACTCCTTTTCATATTAGGACACCTAAAACCTGTTTTTAGGAGGCCTTTTTGTTCTAGAAACATGCCACAACACTCCTTTCTAGAAGCCCTAAAAATCTGGCGCCTCAACCTGTTTTTAGAAGGCCTTTTCCTTGTTGGATTGGAGTCCTAAATCCTTTTCCCTGACAACCTAGGCCAAGTAATCCCTAGGCCTATAACACACATCTGCTGCTACATTCAGACCACCACCCTCTACCATAACTCACCTACATCCATCCACCACACAACCTCATTGTGCCGCAGCTTTGCAAAGGAAGGAAGGAAGAAATCTGGAGCGTTTCTAGGTGTATTCTATCCTTTGTTTTTAATGTTTAAATTTAATTGTCTTTGTTTATTTGCGACCATGAGGAACTAAACCCCTTCTTAGCTAGGGGGGAATTCGAAACTATGAGCATATATGTGATATGAATTGATTTCCTCCAGTTATGATTTCATGAATCGTGGATGTGATTTGCTTAACTGTTTGATTAAAACTTATTCTTGTATGTTGATTAAGGGTGCACACTTAGTTTGCATGCTAGGATTTGATGCTAAAATATAAGGGAGTTTCACCTAATAGTTACAAACTTATATTTACAAGTAGTGGAGGTTGCTAGTCACGACCGCGTTAAGTAAATTCCTGGCAGGAGTGTCATGCAGTCATAGTCACGAATGTCATGTCAATGCTTATGATTTTCACAAAGCTTAATGATCTTTGATATGTATCTCTAGTATGCAGTCATATAGGGAACTTGATAAGAATAATTTGGTTTGCGGCGCTACGTCCAAATTCAATGAACTTAGGAAAATCTGAAGGTTAATGCGTGCAGTCACGGTTAATTTGGGGCATTGTCATTCATGGTTTATAGAAAGAATAACTGGAAATCGATTTGTGTTGCATATATGTCATGTGTGGAGAAGGATCCTCTAGCTAGCCTTTCACCCATCCAAAACACCCAATTTCGCACCTTTGTTACTTTGTTTCTTTAATTTGCTTAGTTTTAGTTAATTTCGTCAAAAACCCAATCCCCTTTATTTTCTTGTGTCAACTTAGTTAGAATCTGTCTAATTTTGTGTCTTTTAGCATTTTGAGTCAAGTTAAAGTTAGAATTCGTCCAAATAACTCCCTAGTGTCTGTTTTGAGTCTATTTGGTTGTTTTAAGCTGTTTTGAGTCTTTTAAGTTTGTTTTGAGTCGTGTAAGTCTAGTTTAGTGTTTTAGAGTTTAATTAGTGTAGATTAGCATCCCTTCTAATCCCCGGCTAGAACGATCCCTACATACACATACTACATTGATAGGGTTTAAATTTGAGTGCAATTTAATTTCACATCAAATAACTAAGAACTAACAACCTAAATGCAAGGAAACAAGCTAACTAAGTGATGTAAATATGCTCCTATCAGCAATCCATTTAGTGCCCAAAACTGCTCCTAAAGGCTCCAAAATGCACTTTCTTGCCTACTTTGCACTTTAGACCTACAAACACACGAAAATAGCTTAAAATACTAAAATAACTAAGAACTAACAACCTAAATGCCCACAAGTTAACCAAGTCACATAAATATGCTCCTATCAGTTCAACCGTTGTCAACGCAAAGGGAGGATTCAAATCTGCCAAAGCCATGAGTTTGCGAAATGGAAAACAAGTTGGATCTGATCCCCAACCTTCCAAATCACGTTCCAACGAGGTTGAAGAGTTGATAATTGAAGAGGAGGAGCAATGCACAGCCACGGCAAGGGTAGAACCACCCTTGCCGCAGCCACCCAAACAATCCAATTCGGCCAACAAAGGAAAGAAAGTTCCAATTTTGATTAATTCTAATGTTGTTCCTCCAAATGTACCCTTTCCTCGTAGGTTTATGCAATCAAAGAAGGAGGAGGCTGAAAAGGACATTTTGGAAACGTTCAGAAAAGTTCAAGTCAATATACCACTTTTGGATGCAATTAAGCAAGTTCCGAGGTATGCCAAGTATTTAAAAGAACTTTGCACCACTAGGAAGAGAATTTCAACCAAGGAGGTTGTAAAGGTAGGTGAAAATGTCTCAGCCATCTTGCAACGCAAACTGCCCCCTAAATGCAAGGATCCCGGTAGTTTTACAATTCCTTGTGTTATTGGCACTACTCGTTTTGAATCTGCCATGTTAGACTTAGGTGCATCTATAAATGTCATGCCATATTCAATTTATGCATCTATGGACTTAGGCGAATTGAAAAATGATGGTGTGATTATACAATTGGCCGATCAATCTAATGCCTATCCAAAGGGAGTTTTGGAAGATGTTTTAGTGCAGATCAATCACTTAATCTTTCCGGCGGACTTCTACGTGCTTGAAATGGACGAGTCGGACCATTCCCCTTCATTGCCCATCCTTCTTGGAAGGCCATTCATGAAAACTGCCAGTATATTGATGTGTTTAATGGAACTTTGACGATGGAATTTGATGGGGAAGTTATTAATTTCAATATTTCGGATTCTATCAAGTATCCTAATGAGGATCACTCATGTTTTTCTATTGATGTAATTGACTCTTTGGTGCATGACCATTTTGAACAATTGAATGAAGATGCACTTGAATTGGTCATTGCACGAGGAATGGACATTCAAAACAATGGAGCAGCAACCATGCACCACCACGGCATGACTCTTCCCTTGCCGTGTGATGCGAAATAAGTTAAGCACACAAATTAAACTCTCTTGTTGTCAAATTGTAGTAAAGATGCAAGTAGGGATCGTTCTAGACCGGGGATTAGGAGGGCTTGCTAAAACCGCTAAACTGACTCAAAAACATTAAAACAAAGTTAAAAACGTTTGAAAAGACTCAAAAGACTCAAGACAAGTTCACAAGACTCAAAATAAGCTAAAAACATTCAAAACTGCCTAAAAACACTAACTAGGCAGTTTCTGACACTAAACACAATTTTGGACGAAAATAAGGTTATGGCTTGACTCAAAACACTTAAAAACAGAAACAAAACAGATTTTCAACACTTTGAAACAAGAAAGTAAAAGGGGGTTTTGTTTTGGACGAATTTAAACTAACAAAACAGATTGTAAAACTAAACAGCTTTGAAAACGAATTTGGGAAATAAGATGGATGATGGGCTAGCTAGAGGCTCTTTCTCCACACATGACATGTATGCAAATGACTCGATTTCCAGTTACTCCTTCATTGAATTATGAACGACAATTGATGCGAAATATATAAGCACACAAATTAAACCCTCTTTTTATCAATTGTAGCAAAGTATGCAAGTAGGGATCGTTCTAGGCCGGGGATTAGGAGGGATTGCTAAATCACTTGAAAACTGACTCAAAAACTTAAAACAAAGTTAAAACACTAAATTCGACTCAAAGAATGCAAAACTATACTTTAAAACACTAAAACAAACCAAAAGACTCAAAACAGCAAACAAACACTCAAAACTGCCTTAAAACCACTTTCTGGGCAGTTTTGAACACTAAGGAAGAATTTGGACGGAAATATGTTATAACTGGACTCAAGACACTTAAAAACACAAACTTAAATCACTTTCTAACTAATTTGACACTTCAAAATAAAGGGGGAATTGGTTTTGACGAATTTGAAAACAAAACATAAACTTTGTAAAGCAGAACAGATTTTAAAATGAATTTGGTTTAAATGAATGGATGGAAGGCTAGCTAAGGGGTTCTTCTCCACACATGTTATATTGCATACAAAACGATTTCTAATTGCAATTCAATAAACCACGAATTCTCAACACTCCAAGTTAATTAGGTCCGCTTAAATTAACTTTCAGATTTCTCTTATGTCAATGAATTGGACGGAAAATGCGCATCACAATCAAATTATTCTTCAAGAGTTCTCTATATGAAAGCGCATACTAGAGATACAATCAAAGATCATTACGTTCAATGGAAATCATAAGTATTGATGAGGCACTTGTAACTATGAAAGCGCATGATACTTATGCCAAGAATTTACTTAACACAATTGAGATCATCAACCTTTACTACTTGTGAATATAAGTTTGTAACGATTAGGTGAAACTTCCTTATATCCTAGCATTAGATTTATGCATGACAATTAAGCGTGCACTCTCAACCAACACACACAAATCAGTTTAATTCAAATAGATAAGTAAATTGAATTCACAACTTAAGAAACGCAATTGGAGGTAATCAAGTCATATAGCAAGCATAAACATGGTTTCGAATCCCCCCCTAGCCAAGGGGGGTTTAGTTCCTCATACGTACAAAACAAAGAGTATTGAATTTAAACATTGAAATCAAAGGAAAGGAAACACCTAAAACTTCCAGCAATTCAAACTTGAATGGCATGCACGTCCAAGGCTTCTTCTCCTCTTCTTTGCTGCGGCACAAGGACTCGGGACAGGTTTAGGGACTTAGGTGGATGGGTGAAAGGATATGGAGTGGTGTAGTAGTGTTTAGGGGGAATGGATGGTGCAGCAAGGGATGTGTGTAGTGTAGATGGCGTGAATGATGTATGGAGGGTGGTACCTGCGGCAAAGGGTGTAGAAATATATATATAGGCACCAAAAACCCTAGGTAAATCAGATTAGGGCTTCTAGAAAGCCAAATCCATCCGGAAATAGGTTTAAAACAATCAGATTTTTAATGGGAAAAGGCCTAAGGTGCAGCAGGTTTGGATAAGGAGGGATAAGGCTTCTAGAAAGCCTTGCAAGGCAAGGAAATCAGATTTTCTAGAAGGCTAGGGGCGGAATGGAGAAGATAAGGCTTCTAGAAACCCTCCAAAATAAGGGAAGGTGCACGGCATGCCAATAGAACAAGGATAAGGTGTCCTAAAGTGTGTAGAGTTTTGGAGCCGAAAACTTTGTGCATTAGGATTAGGAAAGTTTGTCTTTGTCACTCCTTCTTCATCTTGGATTCCTTTTCCTTCTTGGACTTGGAAAACTTCTTTGTTGCTGAAACTTGAAACCATTTGGATATAACTTTCCTACTTCAAGTAGGAAACATTGTTTGAGTAGGAACCTTCAATCTTCTAGGAATCCCATTTCAACTAGGAAACCTATTTCAACTAGGAATCTCAATTCACTAGGAATCCTAATTCAACTAGGATTCCAACTTCAATTAGGGACTTTCCTACTTCAACTAGGAAACCTTGTTCAAGTAGGAATCATCATCTTCAAATCTTCAATTTCGTCCATCCTCTTGGCTCCAAGCATATGATGTCCATTCCAAGCTCAAATGTGCTCCAAAAGGCTCCAAAATGCATCCTTTTGCATAATTTGCCCTTAGAACCTGAAAATACATCAAACTAGCTTAAAAGACTACTTTAACTAAGGAAAACAACATAAATGCACAAGAACAAGCTAACTAAGGTGCATAAATATGCCCCTATCAACAATGCCCCAAATTAACAGTGACATCACTAGTTAACCCTCAGATTTTCCTTGTATTATTGGATTGGATGACATCATTCGACAACCCAAAGCATTCTTCAAAAGTCCCCTACATGACATCATAATAGAGATACAATCAAAGATCATTACGTTCAATGAAAATCATAAGCATTGACAAAGCACTTGCAACTATGACATCATGTCACTCATGCTAGGAATTGAACTTAACGCGATCGTGACTAGCAACCTTCACTACATATGAATATAAGTTCGTAACGATTATGTGAAACTCCCTTATACTCTAGCATCAGATTTATGCATGCCAATTAAGTGTCGACCCTCAATCAACAAACACAAATAAGTTCTTAATCAAACAGTTAAGCCAATTGCATTCACAATTCAAGAATTCATAACTGGAATTTATCAACTCAAATTGCACACATAATCATGGCTTTGAAATCACCCCTAGCCGAGAGGGGTTTAGCCACTCATGTTCACAGCAAAACAAAAGGAAAAGAAATTAAACATTGTAAACATAGAACAAATTACACCTAGAATGCTCCAACAATCAAGCTTGAACATCCAAGAGTCCTTCCTTCTTTCTCCTTGCTGCGGCACAAAGGTGGGTGAGGTGTATGGGATGTGTTTTGGGGTCAGGAATGTGTTTAGGATGAATGGAAATTGCGGCAAAGGTGTAGGGATGAATTCTGGCGTGAATGGATGAATGGGTGAATGGATGGCACCTTTGGTGTGGCACAAAGGTGTTTTATTTAAAGACTTTAGGGTAATAAAGCTAGGAAACAATTTAGGAAACAGAAATTAAACCAAAACTTTAAGGGAAATAGGAATTAAAGTCAAAATCCTAAGGGAATTGGGCAAGTGGGTGTGGAAAGGGTAATGGAATGCCTTGCAAGGCAAGGAAAAAGGATTTCCTTGCTGATTTAGGTCCAGAAATTAGGCAAGTATAGGATTCCTTGCACGTCAAGGATGGGAAATCAGGGAATGGTGCGGCAAGGGTTGATTTGGTGCAAGGAAGGTTCAATTTGTGTCCTAAAATGCATAGGAGGCCTTCAATGTTGCTGGAAATTAGGAATATTTAGGACTAGGAAAGGTCAAACCAAAATAGGAAACCTTGGCTTAACTTTCCTATTTCAAGTAGGAATTCTTGTTTGAGTAGGAATCTCTCTCCAATTAGGAATCCTTCTTCAATTAGGAATCCTAACATCTTCAAGTCTTCAATTTCGTCCATTCCCTTTGCTCCAAACATGTGATATCCATTCCAAGCCCAATTTTGCTCCAAAAGGCTCCAAAATGCACCTTCTTGCATACTTTGTCCTTAGAACTTGAAAACACACGAAAATGGCTTTAAACACTAAAATAACTAAGGAATAACAACATAAATGCACGAAAACAAGCTAGCTAAGTCGCATAAATATGCTCCTATCACCGTGCCCCCTAATGATGATGTAATTGAGATGGTGGCTGCCCTCAAATAAGTTACTTCCATCAGTTGTGCTTCCACCTACACTTGAACTTAAGCCATTGCCAATCCATTTGAAGTACGTTTTCTTGGGAGATGATGAGATGTTGCCCGTCATCATCTCAAGCACACTCACGGCACAAGAGGAGAACAAATTGGTGAGGGTGTTAAAGGAGTACAAAACGGCAATTGGGTGGACATTGGCTGACATCAAAGGAATCAGACTTACAACTTGTATGCATCGTATACTTTTGGAGGAGGGGTCTAAAACATCTCGAGAGGCCCAACGCCGACTCAACCCTCCAATGATGGAAGTTGTGAAGAAAGAGATAATCAAGCTACTTGATTGTGGGGTGATCTATCCAATCTCGGATAGTCGTTGGGTTTCGCCCGTTCAATGTGATGCAATGTAAAACAGCACACAAATTAAACCCTCTTGTTGACAATTGTAGTATAGATGCAAGTAGGGATCGTTCTAGACCGGGGATTAGGAGGGATTGCTAATCTACTCTAAACTGACTTAAAAACACAAAAACAAACTTAAAAACACTTAACAAGACTCACAAGACTCAAAACAAACTTAAAAGACTCAAAACAGCTTAAAACAATCAAAAAGACTCAAAACAGACACTAGGGACTGATTTGGACGAAAAATAAACTCAAAGGACTAACTAGACACAAATCTAAACAGATTCTAACTAAACTAACACAACCAAGTAAAGGGGGATTGGGTTTCTGACGAATTTAAGCTAAAACAAAACAGAAACTAAAACTAAACAGATTTGCACGAAATTGGATGGGCTAGCTAGAAGGTTCTTCTCCACACACTTGCATACAAATCAATTTTCAGTTGTTCATTCGATAGACCATGAAACTCAACACTCCAGATTAATTAGGTCCGCTTAAATTAACCCTCAAGTTTTCCTTAGTTATTGAATTGGATGGGAATGCGCATACAACAATTCAAAACATTCTCTAAGAGTCCCCTACGTGAACAGCACAATAAAGATACAATCAGAGATCATTAAACTTTATGAGAACTACAAGCATTGACGAGGCATTCGTAACTATGAAAAGCATGATACTCCTGCCAAGAATTCACTTAACACGATTGTGACTAGCAACCTCCACTACACATGAATATAAGTTCATAACGATTTGGTGAAATTCCCTTATATTCTAGCATCAAATTCATGCATGCAAACTAAGTGTCGACCCTCAATCAACATACAAGAATAAGTTATCAATCAAACAGTTAAGCAAATTGGATTCACAATTTATGAAATCACAACTGAAGGTAATCAATTCATATTGCAAGCATAGTCATGGCTTTGAATCTCCCCCTAGCCACAAGGGGTTTAGTTCCTCACAATCGCAAAACAAAGGTAAACAGATTTATACATTTAAAACAAAAGAAAGAAAACACCTAGAATGCCCCAGCAATCCAAACTTGAATGCCAAAACGTCCAAAAGCTCTCCTTCTTCTCCTTTGCTGCGGCACGAGGGATTTAGAGAGGGTTAGGGATGTGTGTAAGGGTGGTAGAGGATGGATAGGTAGATAGGTGGATGGAAGGGATGCAGAGAGTGTGTAGTATCGTCCAGCCCCAACTAAATGGTGCGGATGGCTTTATTTATAGGGCTAGGGTTGAAAGGCAATCAGAAAATAATAAGAAAGGTTCATAACTTAGCTAATTTGCACAATTGAATAGGTAGGAAAGAATCAGAATTTAAAGAGAAATAGGAATGTGAAATTCGGCAGAATTGTGTAGGAGAGAAAAGGAATGTGTTTAAAGGTTAGAAATTAAGAGAGAAAGGGAAAGAAGGTGCGGCATTGATTTGTAAGAGAAAGGGGAAGTATTTTTGGGCAGAAAATAGGCAAGAAAACCTCTCCCTTGTGAAGCAAGGATTAGAATAAAAGAGGAATGTGTTAGGCACGGTTTTGGGCTTCTAGAATGAGTAATTTAAGCAACCTACATGTTTTGGAAACCCCAAAAATGGAAACTTGCACAAATGGAAACCTTCACAAATAGAAACTTCCAACTTTAGAAACCTTGGCTTCCAATTTTGAACTCTTCATTCTTCATTTGATCCTAAGCTCATTTGATCTTCAATTTCGTCCATCCACTTAGCTGCAAGCATGTGCAATCCATTTAGTGCCCAAAACTGCTCCAAAAAGCACCAAAATGCACTTTCTTGCCTAATTTGCACTTTAGACCTACAAACACACGAAAATAGCTTAAAATACTAAAATAACTAAGAACTAACAACCTAAATGCAAGGAAACAAGTTAACCAAGTCGCATAAATATGCTCCTATCACAATGCGTTCCAAAGAAATCTGGCGTGACAGTGGTAAAGAATGCCGAAAATGAGCTTGTGCCTACTCGAATCCAAACAGGTTGGAGGGTTTGTATCGATTATAGGAAGCTCAACGCCACCACCAGGAAGGATCACTTCCCTTTGCCATTCATTGATCAAATGCTTGAAAGGTTAGCGGGTTATGCATTTTATTGTTTCCTTCATGGTTATTTGATAGGAGCATATTTATGCGACTTAGCTAGCTTGTTTTCATGCATTTATGTTGTTATTCCTTAGTTATTTTAGTGTTTAAAGTTATTTTCGTGCAATTTCAGGTTTGAAGGACAAAGTATGCAAAAAGGTGCATTTTGGAGCCTTTTGGATAGAATGGTTATTACATGCTTGGAGCAAGGTGGATGGACGAAATTGAAGACCAAAAGAGGCTAGAAAGGTGCTAGAAGTCAAGAGAAATCAGTTTGGAAGCTTGGAAGACAAAGAAAAACACAAATTGACCCACTCCTACAAAGGTGGCGTCTTGTCCCCTTTGTGTTCCCTCCTTGTCTCCTCTTGTACAACATTTCCCCTTGCCACGTTTCCATATCCCTAAACCATGTAAAAACCTTTCCTTTTCCCTCTAGGACATTGCAAAACAATTCCCTTATCCCCTAGGATCCAGCCGCACCTTTCCCTTCACATCCTTTACCTTGCCACACAAGATAACCCATTCCCTTTAGAATTAGGACCTTTGCTGCACCTAAATCAGGAAGGAAACCCTTGCAAGGCATTCCCTTGCCCTTTCCCTCTCAGCCGCACCTTGTTACCTATTTCCCTTGGGATTTTGGTTCTAAGTTCCTATTTCCTTTAAGTTTTAGAATAATTCCTGATTACCTAATTTAATTTGGAGCCTTGTTCTTTAAATACCAAGTCTTGCCGTAGCTTTGGGGACCATTCACCAATTCACACAACCTTACACTAATCTACAAATTCTCAGCCATCTCTACACCCTTGCCGCAACTCCCATTCAACCTAAAACACATTCCTGACCCCAAAACACATCTCATACACTTCATCCACCTTTGTGCTGCAGCAAGAAGAAAGAAGGAAGGACTCTTGGATGTTCGCGCTTGATTGTTGGAGCATTCTAGGTGTAATTCGCTCTATATTTACAATGTTTAATTTCTTTTCCTTTCGTTTTGCTGTGAACATGAGTGGCTAAACCCCTCTTGGCTAGGGGTGATTTCAAAGCCATGATCTTTCGTTTTGCTCTGAACATGAGTGGCTAAACCCCTCTTGGCTAGGGGTGATTTCAAAGCCATGATTATATGTGCAATATGAATTGATAAATTCCAGTTATGAATTCTTGAATCGTGAATGCAATTGGCTTATGATAGGAGCATATTTAGGCGACTTAGTTGGCTTGTTCTTGTGCATTTACGTTGTTATTTCTTAGTTATTTTAGTCTGTTAAGCCATTCTCGTGTGTTTTCAGGTTCTAAGGACAAAGTATGCAAGAAGGTGCATTTTGGAGGCTTTTTGAGCAAAATCGGGCTTAGGATGGGTATTAGATGTTTGGAGCAAAAGGAATGGACGAAATTGAAGACCTGAAGAAGTTAGGATTCCTAATTGAAGAAGGATTCCTAGAAGAATGAGGATTCCTACTTGAAGTAGGAAAGTTAAGCCAAGGTTTCCTATTTTGGTTTGACCTTTCCTAATCCTAAATATCCCTAAGTTCCAGCAACATTGAAGGCCTCCTATGCATTTTAGGACACAAATTGAACCTTCCTTGCACATAAACAACCCTTGCCGCACCTTGTCCTTGTTTCCCTATCCTTGCCGTGCAAGGGATCCTATACTTGCCTAATTTCTGAACCCAAATCAGCAAGGAAACCCTTTTTCCTTGCCTTGCAAGGCATTCCCTTACCCTTTCCATCTCTGCCGCACCTTGTTGCCAAATTTCCTTGGGATTCTGACTTTAATTCCTATTTCCCTTAAAGTTTTGGTTTAATTTCTGTTATCTAAATTATTTCCTAGCTTTAATTACCCAAAAGTCTTTAAATAAACCTTCCTTAGCCGCACCAAGGGAGAGCCATTCACCATTCTACACAACCAGCCACAGAATACCCTTTGCCGCAGACCATTCAGTCCCTAAACTTCCATCCCTACATGCATACACATCCATAGTCTCTTGTGCCGCCGCAGCAAGGTGGGGAAGAAGAAGAAACTTTGCCATTTCAAGCTTAAAGATTGGAGCGTTTTAGGTGTACTTCGTTCTTGTTTTCAATATCTACTTTGTTATTACTTTCTGATTTTGCTGTAACCATGAGTGACTAAACCCCTATTTGGCTCGGGGGAAGTTTGAAGCCATGAACATGCTTGAGATATGAATTGATTTCCTCCAATTGTGCTTTGATAAGTTGTGATTGCAATTCAATTAACTGTTTTATTCATAACTGATTCTTGTGTGTTAATTAAGGATGCATACTTAGTTTTCATGCTTGAGTTTGATGCTAGAATATAAATGAGTTTCACCTAATCGTTACAAGTCTGTATTCATGAGTAGTGAAGGTTGCTAGTCACAATCGCGTTAATTGAATTCTTGGCAAGCGTATCATGCATTCATAGTTACAATTGTCTCGTCAACACTTATGATTTTCATGGAACGTGCATTCATGTAGGGGACTTTTGGAGAATGATTTGGGTTGTCGCATGCATTCATCCAATTCAATGAGTAAAGGAAAATCTGAGGGTTAATTAGTGCATCACGGTTAATCTGGGGTGTTGAGCATCATAATTTATTGAAAAGAAATTGGAAATCGATTCATGTACAAGTGTGTCATGTGTGAAGAACGGACCTCTAGCTAATCCATCAACCATCTTATTCCAAATTCGTTTTACAATCTATTTAGTTTTATAACTTGATTGTTTGTTTCAAATTCGTCCAAACCAAAACCCCCCTTTTACTTTCTTGTTTCAAAGTGTTTAAAATCTGTTTTGTTTGTGTTTTTAAGTGTTTTGAGTCAAGCCAAAACCTTATTTTCGGCCAAAGTTGTGTTTAGAGTCAGAAACTGCCCAATTAGTGTTTTTAGGCAGTTTTGAGTCTTTTCAGTTTGTATTGAGTCTATAGAGTCTAGTTAAGTGTTTTTAAGTTTCTTTTTGTGTTTTAAAGTCAGTTTAGTTTAGATTAGCAATCCCTCCTAATCCCCGGTCCAGAACGATCCCTACTTATACATGTACTACAATTGTCAAAAGAGGGTTTAATTTGAGTGCTTAACTTTTATCACATCAAAATTTTGGCGCCGTTGCCGGGGATTAGCAACTTTACTAATCCCCCGTTGTTTTTTTTTGTTTCTTTTTCATATATTTTCGTTTTAGTTGCTGACTTTGTTTCTGTTGTGTCTTTTATTTTTACTTTTGATATTTGATTTAATTTTGTTTCCTTGATTTCAGGTACTAGAGAAGTAAGACATGGATTTTGCTACCATTCAAGCTCAATTGGCGAAACTTACTTCTCAATTGTCACAATATGCCGAAAGGACCACAATGCAAAGTGTCCCTACATGTGGTGTGTCCTATGGGCAAGGATATCCAACTCATCAATGTTCTCAATTCGCTGCGAATGAAGATGCTTGGGGTTATCAAGGCCATAGCCAATCATGGGACAGCATGATGTGAAAATTAACTTGACACACAAATTAAACCCTATTGATGACAATTGTAGTAAAGATGCAAGTAGGGATCGTTCTAAACCGGGGATTAACTAGGGATGCTAATCAACACAAATAAGACTCAAAAACACTAAACTAGACTCTAATGACTCAAAACTAACTTAGAACACTCAAAACAGCAAGAAACAATCAAAAGGACTCAATTCTAGACCTAACAAGTGATTTTGACGAAAATAGAACTTTAAAAGACTCAAAAGACTAAAACAAAACAGATTTTGACTCTGAAAACAAGTTGAAATGAAAGGGGGATTGTTTTTGACGAATTTAAACTTAAACAAACAAAATTGTAAAGACAACTTAAAAAGGCACGAAATTGGTGATTTGAATGGGTGAATGGCTAGTTAGAGAGATCCTTATCCACACATAAACATATGCATACAACTTGATTCCCAGTTACTCTTTCGATAAACCATGAATGACAATGTTCTGAATTAATTGTATTGAACTAATTAATTCCCAGATTTCCCTAAGTTCATTGAATTGAATGGATAACGCATCACAACCAAATTATTCTTATCAAGTTCCCTAACTATGGAATACGCATGATAGAGATACATATCAAAGATCATTAAGTTCAATGGAAATCATAAACATTGACAAGGCATTCATAACTATGGAAGACGCATGTTAATCCAGCCTAGGATTTACTTAACACAATTGTGACTAGCAATCTTTACTACTTGTGAATATAAGTTCATAACGATTAGGTGAAATTCCCTTATATTCTAGCATCAAATTTATGCATGCAAATCAAGTGTCGACCCCCAACCCACATACATAAACAAGTTCTTAATAAGCACAGAAAAGTAAACCACATTCATAATTTATGAAATCGTAACTGGAGTGAATCAAATCATAAGAAACATATATTCATGGCTTCAAATTCCCCCTCTAACTAATAGGGGTTTAGTTCCTCATGACAGCAATTAAACAAAGAAAACTGAATTGAAACATTGAAAACAAGGATAGACAACACCTAAGAACGCTCCAGCAATAGTCACGACTTAGAGTGGCACCTTCTCCTTCCTTCCTTGAATAGCTGCGGCACAAGAGGGGTTTTCTGGGTTTGTGTGGATGATATGGCACGGCAGGGGATAGGGGATGATTTCTGGCGTGGTTGGTTGTGTATGGAGGGTGGTGTGTACGGCAAAGGATTGATTTGTATATATATAGGCACCAAAACCCTAGGTGAATCAGATTGGGACTTCTAGAAAACCAAATCCATTCAGAAATAGGCTCAAAACAATCAGATTTCCAATGGGAAAGGGCCTAAGGTGCGGCACAATAGGATAAGGTGGGATAAGGCTTCTAGAAAGCCTTGCAAGGCAAGGAAATCAGGTTTTCTGGAAAGCTAGGTGCGGCAAGGCTTAGAGTTTCTAGAAACTCAATTTAAATGTCCCCCAATCAGAAAATAAACCCTCATTGTACCAGGAATTGAATTAGAAAAGGATTAGGATAGGATAAGGTTTGTTAAGATAAGATAAGGATTGGATAAGATAAGATAAGATAAGGTTGTTTTGGATAATGTTTTGGATAATCCTCCTTCTTTTGAGCTGATTCCTTATCTTCAATGATTTGAATTTATTTCTCCAACCTTGAAACATAATCCCAACTCCATTTAAACTCCAAATTCGTCCATCTTCATGCCCATTGCTTGTGCTATCCATTCCAAGCCCAGATTTGCTCTAAAATGCTCCAAAATGCATCTTTTTGCCAACTTTGCTTCTTGGACCTAAAAACACACGAAAATGACTTTAAACACTATACTAAGCAACAAATAGCTAAGCAAATGCAAGGAAACACACTAACTAAATAGCATAAATATGCTCCTATCACAGCATGTTTTCCAACGCTTACAATTCAGATTGGAGAAATTATTCAGATTACATGTGGGGAGAACCTCAACAATTCCAACAAGGTGGATATTGGGAGCAAGAAGAGGAGTTCTATTTGATAGGAGCATATTTACATCACTTAGTTAGCTTGTTTCCTCGCATTTACGTTGTTAGTTCTTAGTTATTTTAGTATTTTAAGCTATTTTCGTGTGTTTGTAGGTCTAATGTGCAAAGTATGCAAGAAAGTGCATTTTGGTGCTTTTTGGAGCAGTTTTGGGCACTAAATGAATATCACATGCTTGGAGCAAAAGGAATGGACGAAATTGAAGACTTGAAGATGTTAGGATTCCTAATCAACCAAGGATTCCTAATCAATGATGTGATAAAAAGTAAGCACTCAAATTAAACCCTCTTGTTGTCAAATCGTAGTATAAATGCAAGTAGGGATCATTCTAAACCGAGGATTAGGAGGGCTTGCTAAAACCTCTAAACTGACTCAAAACACAAAAAACAAAGTTAAAAACGTTTGGAAAGACTCAAGGGACTCAAAACAGGTTCAAAAGACTTAAAACAACTCGAAAACACTCAAAACTGCCTAAAAACACAAACTGGGCAGTTTTGGACTCTAAACACAACTTTGGACGAATTTAGGGTTTTGACTTGACTCAAAACACTCTAAAACACAAACAAAACAGATTTTAAACACTTTGAAACAAGAAAGAAAAAGGGGGTTTTGGTTTTGACGAAATGCAAACAAACAAACAAATTGAAAAACTAAACAGATCGTAAAACGAATTTAGGAAATAATATGATGGATGGATTAGTTAGAGGTCCGTTTTCCACACATGACACACTTGTACATGAATCGATTTCCAATTGCTTTTCAATAAACTATGATGCTCGACACCCCAGATTAACCGTGATGCACAAATTAACCCTCAGATTTTCCTTTACTCATTGAATTGGATGAATGCATGCAACAACCCAAATCATTCTCCAAAAGTCCTCTACCTGAATGCATAATAGAGATACAATCAGAGATCATTACGTTTCATGAAAATCATAAGTGTTGACGAGGCAATTGTAACTATGAATGCATGATACGTTCACCAAGAATTCAATTAACACGATTGTGACAATCAACCTTCACTACTCAGGAATATAAACTTGTAACGATTAGGTGATACTCATTTATATTCTAGCATCTGATTCATGCATGAAAACTAAGTATGCATCCTTAATAAACATACACAAACAGATAATTGAATTGCAATCACAACTTAACAAATCACAATTGGAAGAAATCAATTCATATCTCAAACATGTTCATGGCTTCAAACTTCCCCCTAACTAAATAGGGATTTAGCCACTCATGATTACAGCAAAATCAGAAAGTAATAACAAAATAAACATTGAAAACAAGAACGAAGTACACCTAAAACGCTCCAATCTGCAAGCATGAAACGCCAAGGTTCTTCTTCTTCCCCACCTTGCTGCGGCACAAGAGTCCAAGGATGTGTATGGATATATAAAAGGGTCAGAGATGGGTTAGGTTGGATGTGAGTTGCGGCAAGGGAAGGAGGATGGCTGGAATTGTGTTTGGATGTGTAGAATGGTGGATGGAGATCGGCTAAGGAATTTTTGTGATGAATGGTGGTCTCTGCGGCACAACCCTAAAATATGTATATATAGGCATCTCAAAACCCTAGAGAAATCAGATTTGTACTTGGGCTTAACAGAAATTAAGGAATAAAGGCCTAGGGTGCGGCATTTAATTTGGAAAAGGAAATGTGGTTCAATTAATCTCTGAAAAGGATTTGTAGAACCCAAATCCACAAGGAAAAGGGCCTAACAAATCAGAATCCAAGAGGGAAAGGGCTTGAGAGGTGCGGCACAATAGGATAAGGGCAAGGGAATGCCTTGCAGGGCAAGGAAAAAGGATTCTAGAAGGGAAGGAGGCGCCAGATTTTTAGGGTTCTAGAAAGAATGTGTTTTATGACAGATTTTGGGACTTCTAGAAGGGTTTGGGGCGCCACTTTTGTAGGACAAGGGATAGAACTTCTAGAAAGAGTGTTTTATGGCTGATTTCAAGCCTTTTTGTCTTCAAATTCGTCCACCAACTTGCCTCCATGCTTGCACTACCCAATCTTGGCCCAAAAATGCTCTAGAATGCTCCAAATCGCTTCTTCTTGCCATTTTGACACTTAGAACCTACAAACACGCGAAAATAGCTCAAAATACAAAATTAACTAAGAACTAAGGACGTTAATTGATAGGAGCATATTTATGCACCTTAGTTAGCTTGTTCTTGTGCATTTATGTTGTTTTTCCTTAGTTAAAGTAGTCTTTTAAGCTAGTTTGATGTATTTTCAGGTTCTAAGGGCAAGTATGCAAAAAGAAGCAATTTGGAGCATTCTAGAGCATTTTTGGGCCAAGATGGGGTAGTGCAAGCATGGAGGCAAGTTGATAGACGAAATTGAAGATATAAAGGCTTGAAATTAGCTAAGAAGATGGAAGAAAGAAGTCAAAGATAAAGAAGATAAGGAATCAGCTCAAAAGAAGGAGAATTATCCAAAACATTATCTAAAACAACCTTATCTTATCTTATCTTATCCAATCCTTACCTTATCTTACCTTATCTTATCCTAATCTTATCCTAACCTGTTTTCTTCAGTTTAGGGGACTTAAAACCTGATTTCTAGAAGTCTTATCCCTTGTCTTATAAAAGTGGCGCCCCAAATCCCTCTAGAAGCCCCAAAATCTGCCACAAAACACATTCTTTCTGGAAGCCTAAAAATCTGGCGCCTCCCTCCTTTCTAGAAGGTCTTTTCCTTGCCTTGCAAGGCTCCCTGCCTTATCCCTTTGTGCCGTGCCTTCTCACTCCCATTCCCTCTTGGATTCTGACTTATTAAGCCTTTTCCTTGTGGATTTGGGTTCTACAAATCCTTTTCAGAAATCAATTGGGCCAAAATCCTTTTTTCTAATGGATTCACAATTTCTGCCGCACCTAGGGCCCTAATTCCTTGTGCAATGCTGAGTCCAAGCCCTAATCTGATTACCCTAGGGTTTGTGGTGCCTATATATATAAGTTTAAAGGGTTGCCGCAGGTTACACACCCTCCATACACACCATTCTCGCCAGAAACTATTCACCACTCTCTGCCGCACCCTTCCTTCACCATTCTCCATAGTTTCTGACCTAATTCACTCCCTGCCGCACCATACATCCATCCTAGCCATTAACCCAGCCTTCTGCACCATTCATAACCCCCAAAATCTGTCCCAAGACCTTGTGCCGCAGCAAAGAGGAGGAGAAGGAGCCCTGGGACGTGCATGCCATTCAAGTTTGAATTGCTGGAAGTTTTAGGTGTTTTCTTTCCTTTGATTTCAATGTTTAAATTCAATACTCTTTGTTCTGTACGTATGAGGAACTAAACCCCCTCTGGCTAGGGGGGGATTCGAAACCATGTTTATGCTTGCTATATGATTTGATTACCTCTAATTGCGTTTCATAAGTTGTGAATTCAATTTACTTATCTATTTGAATTAAACTTATTTGTGTGTGTTGGTTGAGAGTGCACGCTTAGTTGTTGATGCGATGTAAAACAAGCACACAAATTAAACCCTCTTTTGACAATTGTAGTATATGAATAAGTAGGGATCGTTCTAAACCGGGGATTAGGAGGGCTTGCTAAAACCTCTAAACTGACTCAAAAACGTAAAAACAAAGTTGAAAACACTAGACTAAACTTAAAAGACTCAAAACAGGTTCACAAGACTCAAAATAGGCTAAAAACACTCAAAACTGCCTAAAAACACAAACTGGGCAGTTTTGGACTCTAAACACAAACTGGGACGAATTTGGGTTTTAACTTGACACAAGACACTTAAATACACAAACAAAACAGATTTTAAACACTTTGAAACAAGAAAGTGAAAGGGGGGTTTTGTTTTTGACGAATTTAAATTTAAGAAAACAGATTATAAACTAAAGCAGAATTTGGACGATTTTGGTAAAATATGGATGACGGGCTAGCTAGAGGCTCTTTCTCCACACATGACATGTATGCAAACGACTCGATTTCCAGTTACTCCTTCATTGAATTATGAATGACAATGCCCCAAATTAACCGTGACATCACTAGTTAACCCTCAGATTTTCCTTGTGTTGTTGGATTGGATGACATCATTCGACAACCCAAAGCATTCTTCAAAAGTCCCCTACATGACATCATAATAGAGATACAATCAAAGATCATTACGTTCAATGAAAATCATAAGCATTGACAAAGCACTTGTAACTATGACATCATGATACTCGTGCTAGGAATTGAACTTAACGCGATCGTGACCAGCGACCTTCACTACACATGAATATAAGTTTGTAACGATTATGTGAAACTCCCTTATACTCTAGCATCAGATTTATGCATGCCAACTAAGTATCGATCCTTAATCAACAAACACAAATAAGTTATCAATTCCACAGTTAAGCCAATTACATTCACAACTCACGAATTCATAACTGGAATTTATCAACTCAATTTGCATACATAATCATGGCTTTGAAATCACCCCTAGCCAAGAGGGGTTTAGCCACTCATGTTCACAGCAAAACAAAAGGAAAAGAAATTAAACATTGTAAACATAGAACGAATTACACCTAGAGCGCTCCAACAATCAAGCTTGAACATCCAAGAGTCCTTCCTTCTTCCTCCTTGCTGCGGCACAAAGGTGGGTGAAGTGTATGGGATGTGTTTTGGGGTCAGGAATGTGTTTTTGGGTGAAAGGAAGTTGCGGCAAGGGTGTTGGGATGGTTTCTGGCGTGAATGAATGATTGGGTGAGTGAATGGATCTCTTTTGTGCGGCACAAGGAAGGTTTATTTAAGGAATTAGGGTAATAAAGCTAGGGAACAATTTAGGAAACAGAAATTAAATCAAATCCTGAAGGGAAAAAGGAATTAAAGTCAGAATCCCAAGGGAATTGGGCAAGTAGGTGCGGCAAAGGTGGAAAGGGTAAGGCAAGGCCTTGCAAGGCAAGGCAAAAGGGTTTCCTTTCTGTTTTAGGTCCAGATTTTGGGTAATAAAGGGATGCCTTGCACGGCAAGGATGGGGAAAGCAAGGGAAGGTGCGGCAATAATTCTTAGGTGGTCTAGGTCCTTCAATTTGTGTCCTAGAATGCAAAGGAAGCCTTCAAAGTTGCTGGAATTTGGAAACATTAAGGATTAGGAAAGGTAAACCAAAATAGGAAACCTTGGCTTAACTTTCCTACTTCAAGTAGGAATCCTTGTTTGAGTAGGAATCCTTATGTGAGTAGGAATCCTCATTCTTCTAGGAATCCATCTTCAATTAGGAATCCTTCTTTGATTAGGAATCCTTCTTTGATTAGGAATCCTTACATCTTCAAGTCTTCAATTTCGTCCATTCCTTTTGCTCCAAACATGTGATGTCCATCCCAAGCCCAATTTTGCTCCAAAAAGCTCCAAAATGCACTTTCTTGCATACTTTGCCCTTAGAACCTGAAAACACACGAAAATGGCTTAAAAGACTAAAATAACTAAGAAAACACAACATAAATGCACAAGAACAAGCCAACTAAGTCGCCTAAATATGCTCCTATCAGTTGTCATGCATAAATCTAATGCTAGGATATAAGGAAGTTTCACCTAATTGTTACATAATTATATTCACAAGTAGTAAAGGTTGTTGATCACAATCGCGTTAAGTAAATTCTTGGCATAAGTTTCATGCAATTCATAGTAACGAATGCCTCGTCAATGCTTATGGTTTTCATAGAACTTAATGATTCTTGCTTGTATCTCTATTATGCAATTCATGTAGGGAACTTGTGGGGAATGCTTTGGGTTGTCGTATGCAATCATCCAATTCAATAACGTTAGGAAAATCTGAGGGTTAATTAGTGCAATTCACAGTTAATCTGGGGCGTTGAGAATCCATGGTTTATTGAAAAGCAATTAGAAATCGTTTTGTATGCAAGTGTGACATGTGTGGAGAAGAACCCCTTAGCTAGCCTTCCATCCATTGATTTAAACCAATTTCGTTTTACAATCTGTTTTGTTTTACAAAGTTTATGTTTTGTTTTCAATTTCGTCAAAACCAATTCCCCCTTTATTTTGAAGTGTCAAGTTAGTTAGAAATCAATTTAGTTTGTGTTTTTAAGTGTCTGGAGTCAAGTTATAAACTGTTTTCGTCCAAATTCTTCCTTAGTGCTCAAAACTGCCCAGAAAGTGGTTTTAAGGCAGTTTTGAGTGTTTGTTTGCTGTTTTGAGTCTTTTGGTTTGTTTTAGTGTTTTAGAGTATAGTTTTGCATTCTTTGAGTCTAATTTAGTGTTTTAACTTTGTTTTAAGTTTTTGAGTCAGTTTTCAAGTGGTTTAGCAATCCCTCCTAATCCCCGGCCTAGAACGATCCCTACTTACATACTTTGCTACAATTGATAAAAAGAGGGTTTAATTTGTGTGCTTATATATTTTGCATCAAATTTTTGGCGCCGTTGCCGGGGATTAGCAACTGTGCTAATCCCTTGGATTGTTATTTTCGTTTGGTTTAATTAGATCAGATTCTGACCTTGTTTTTGTTTCTTGGTTTAGGTACTAGTGTATGACTCGGAGTTCTCACCCAGTTCGTGAACATATTCTGGACTTTGATGCAGATTTCGAGCGAGAGTTAAGACGAAAGAGGAAGAATCCAGAACCCAGTGAATCAAGTGCAAGTTCAGAGGCCGAATCTGAATTTGAAGAGGAAGTGGACGACATGGCTGTGGACAATCGTACAATCAAAGAGCTTTCAGCCTCAGGACTTGACAATGCCGTGCCCTTATGCATTCAATACCCTAGGGCGGCTCAAGGCAAAACTGATGAGTTTGAATTGAAGTCAAGCTTGTTGCATCACATTCCTAAGTACCATGGGCTGTCCATGGAAGATCCAAACAAGCATTTGAAGGAATTCGAGGTGGTGTGTTCAAGCATGACACCAATCAACGTAGATGGAAGTATTCTGATGATGAAGGCCTTCCCCTTTTCTCTCTTGGAAAAGGCAAAGGATTGGTTGTATGAATTGGCCCCCGGAACTGTCACATCATGGGAGAGCATGAAACAGGCTTTCTTGGAGAAGTTTTTCCCAACTTCTCGAGTCATCCTCCTACGAAAAAGGATAAGTGGAATTCAACAAGAAGCAGGTGAATCTTTTCCTACTTATTATGAATGTTTTAAATCTCTTGTTGCTTCATGTCCACAGCATCAGATGAAGGAGGAACTTCTCCTACAATATTTCTACGAGGGACTTCTACCAATCGAACGTCAAATGCTAGATGCCTCAGCGGGAGGAGCCTTGGTGGATAAGACCCCCACGGCAGCCAAGACATTGATAGCCAATCGAGCGTTGAACGCTCAACAATACGAAGGTGTTGGGCAAAGGAGCATCCCACGGCAACACCAAGTCAATGAGGTAAGTGCCATAACCGAACTTCAAAATCAAATGGCTAACCTTACTACGTTGCTTTCTCAGGTGGTGGAAGGTCCAAAAGTACAAAATGTAGCTTCTTGTGGCATGTGTGATGTGAGAATTACTTGACACTCAAATTAAAACCCTATCGACGTAGTATATGAAAGTAGGGATCGTTTAAGGCCGGGGATTAGAAGGGATGCTAATCTATACAAATTAAACTCTAAAACACTAAAACTGGACTCTAGACAATGAAAACAGGTACTATGGGTCAATCTGAACGAATTTTAACTTCAAACAACTTAAAACAACCTAACTTGACTCAAATAACACAAAACAAACTTAAAACAACAAATAAAACTCAACTAGGCAGATTCTAGACACTAGAGACTCAAAACAGGCTAAATAGACTCAAAACAACCAAACTAACTTAAACAGACTCAAAACAGATTCTAAGGGATGAATTGGATGACTTTTGGACTAGTTAGACTCAAAACACTAAAAGGAGACAGATTTGGACGAATTTAAACAAACTAAGACTCAATTAAGAACTAAGGGGGTTTTTGGACGATTTAAGCAAAACTAAGCAGATTCAAGCAAACAAAGTAAATTGAAAGAGATAAAGGTGAATTCAGGGGTGAAAACTAGTTAGAGGGTTCTTCTCCACACATGAACATATGCATATAAATCGATTTCCAGTTATTCTTTCGATAAACCATGAATGACAATGCTCCAAATTAATTGTATAGAACTAATTAATTCTCAGATTTCCCTAAGTTCATTGAATTGAATGGATAACGCATCACAACCAAATTATTCTTATCAAGTTCCCTAACTATGGAAGACGCATGATAGAGATACATATCAAAGATCATTAAGTTCCATGGAAATCATAAACATTGACAAGGCATTCATAACTATGGAATACGCATGTTACTCCTGCCTAGGATTTACTTAACACAATTGTGACTAGCAATCTTTACTACTTGTGAATATAAGTTCCTAACGATTAGGTGAAATTCCCTTATATCCTAGCATCAAATTCATGCATGTAAACTAAGTAGGCCTCCTCAAGAACAAGTTCTTCATAAAACAGATAAGTAAATCACATTCATAATTTATGAAACAATAACTGAAGGTAATCAATTCATATCAAACATATGTCCATGGCTTTGAATCCACCTCTAACTAAAACGAAATTAGTTCCACATGTTCAACATAATTGAAAAGCAAGTTAAATTAAACATAGAAACGAAACAAGAGAAGAAAGAACTCCTCCCTCTCTAATGGAAGCCACGGCACAGCCTTGTCTTCCCTTCTCTGCAGCAAAATATGGATTTCTGAATGTATATGGGGGTGTAGAATTCGTATGGATGGGTGGTGGTCTGCGGCAAGGCTTGGGAATATGTATATATAGCATGGCAAACCCTAGGGAAATCAGTTTAGGACTTGGACTTAGCAGAAAAATAGGATTAGGGTGCGGCAATTAATTTGGAAAAGGAATTGTGGTCCAATTAATTTCTGAAAAGGATTTGTAGAACCCAAATCCACAAGGAAAAGTCCTAACAATCAGAATCCAAGAGGGAAAGGGCCTGAAAGGCGCGGCACAAAGGGATAAGGCAGGGAATGCCTTGCAAGGCAAGGAAAAGACCTTCTAGAAAGGAGGGAGACGCCAGATTTTTAGGCTTCTAGAGAGAATGTGTTTCTGGGCAGATTTTGGGGTTTCTAGAAGAGTTTGGGGCGCCACTTTTGTAGGGGAATGGATAGGACTTCTAGAAATCAGGTTTTAAGTCCCCTAAACTGAAGAAAACAGGTTAGGATAAGATTAGGATAAGATAAGGTGAGATAAGATAAGGATTGGGTAAGATAAGATAAGATAAGGTTGTTTTGGATAATGTTTTGGATAATTCTCCTTCTTTTGAGCTGATTCCTTATCTTCTTTATCTTCAATTTCTTTCTTCCATCTTCTTAGCTGATTTCAAGCCTTTATATCTTCAATTTCGTCCATCAACTTGCCTCCATGCTTGCACTACCCAATCTTGGCCCAAAAATGCTCTAGAATGCTCCAAATTGCTCCTTTTTGCCATCTTGACACTTTGAACCTACAAACACACGAAAATAGCTTAAAATACAAAATTAACTAAGAACTAACAACGTAAATGCATGAAAACAAGCTAACTAAGTCGCATAAATATGCTCCTATCAATGTGCTCCATGCAAGGACATCCCACAGATAAGTGCCCACAATTGATAGAGAATGGAGGGTGGGAGACACTCAATGCCGTGGGTTTTGGCACTCAATACCAACCACGTGGTGATCCTTTTTCCAATACCTACAACCCTGGGTGGCGTGATCATCCGAATTTCAAATGGCGAGAACCCCAACAAGGCCAACAACAAAGCGGATTTAGGCAACAACCCCCGGGTTTCTATCAGAAGCCGTTGGCACCAACTCAAGCCCAAGCACAACCTGCCCAAAACAAATCAGGTTCTTCAATTGATAATGATCAGATTTTTCAATTGCTAACTTCTATGGCGCAGGGTATGCAAACTAGGGACAAGAAGGTGGACGAGTTGGAGAAGCAAGTAGGACAGATTGCCGAGTTCATGGGGCAATTTCGAGAGCAAGGCAAGTTGCCAAGTTCAACCGTTGTGAATCCAAAAGGTGGATTCGAATCTGCAAAAGCCATGAGTCTGCGAAGTGGGAAGCAAGTAGGATCTGACCCTAAACCATCCAAATCATGTTCCAATGAGGAGGACGAGTTGAGAATTGAAGAGAAGGAGCAAAGCCCACTCACGGGAAAGGTGGAAACACCTTTGCCGCAAGCCCTAAGTGATCCTAAACCATCCAATTTGTCCAATAGAGGTAAAAACGTGTCAAATTCAGTTCCTACTAATGTTTTTCCTTCGAATGTGCCTTTTCCAAATAGGTTCAAGCAAACAAAGAAAGAAGAAGCAGAAAAGGACATTCTTGAGACGTTTAGGAAAGTTCAAGTCAATATTCCCCTTTTGGATGCAATTAAGCAAGTCCCCAGGTACGCCAAGTTCTTGAAGGAACTTTGCACTAATAGGAGGAGGATTTCGACCAAGGAGGTTGTAAAAGTGGGTGAAAATGTCTCAGCCATCTTGCAACGCAAACTGCCCCCTAAATGCAAAGATCCGGGTAGTTTTACAATTCCGTGTGTCATTGGTAATTCTAGGTTTGAATCTGCCATGTTAGACTTAGGTGCATCTATAAATGTCATGCCATATTCAATTTATGCATCTATGAACCTAGGAGCGTTGAAAAACGATGGTGTTATCATACAATTGGCCGATAGATCTAATGCCTATCCAAAGGGAGTTTTGGAGGATGTTTTGGTGCAGGTTAATCACTTGATATTCCCGGCGGATTTCTACGTGCTTGAAATGGATGAATCGGACCATTCCCCGTCATTGCCCATCCTCCTTGGAAGGCCATTCATGAAAACTGCTCGCACGAAGATTGATGTGTTTAATGGCACTTTGACGATGGAATTTGATGGGGAAGTTATTAATTTCAATCTTTCTGATTCTATGAAGTACCCTAGTGAGAATCATTCATGTTTTGCTATTGATATAATTGACTCTTTGGCACAGGACCATTTGGACAATTTGAAGGACGATGCACTTGAATTGGCCATTGCACAAGGAAGGGACATGCACAACATTGAAACAGCCACAAAAGCAACCCACGGCATGCATGAAGCATCCTTTCCCGTGCCCCCTAGTGAGGATGTCATTGAGATGGTGGCTGCCCTTGAGTCACTGCCATCACAATCTGGTAAGTTTTTGGACCCAATTTTAAGTTCAGTTTCGGCTAATAAGATGCTTCCCTCAGTTGTGCAGCCACCTACACTTGAACTTAATCCTTTGCCAAGTCACTTGAAGTACGTTTTCTTGGGAGAAGATAAGACGTTGCCCGTCATCATCTCATCCTCACTCACGGCACAAGAGGAAAACAAATTGGTGAGGGTGCTAAAGGAGTACAAAATAGCAATTGGATGGACTTTGGCCGACATAAAGGGAATTAGCCCTACCACGTGCATGCATCGCATACTTCTAGAGGAGGGGTCCAAAACATCTCGAGAGGCTCAACGCCGTCTCAACCCTCCTATGATGGAAGTTGTGAAGAAGGAGGTAATCAAGCTTTTGGATTGTGGAGTGATCTATCCAATCTCGGATAGTAGGTGGGTTTCACCCGTTCAATGTGTGCCAAAGAAATCTGGTGTGACAGTGGTAGCCAATGCCGAGAACGAACTTGTTCCTACACGCATTCAAACCGGTTGGAGGGTGTGCATCGACTATAGGAAGCTAAACGCCACCACAAGGAAGGATCACTTCCCACTGCCATTTATTGACCAAATGCTTGAGAGGTTAGCAGGTTATGCTTTCTATTATTTTCTTGATGGTTATTCTGGTTATAATCAAATTGTCATAGCACCCGAGGATCAAGAAAAAACTACTTTCACATGCCCCTTTGGTACTTTTGCATATCGTCGCATGCCTTTTGGTTTATGTAATGCACCTGCCACATTTCAAAGATGCATGATGAGCATATTTTCTGATTATGTTGAGAAAATAATTGAAGTTTTCATGGATGATTTTAGCGTTTTTGGTGACTCCTTTGATGGTTGCTTGCATAATCTTAGTTTGATTCTAAAACGTTGCGTTGAAACTAACCTTGTTCTCAATTGGGAAAAATGTCATTTCATGGTTAAGCAAGGCATAGTTCTAGGTCATATCATCTCTGAAAATGGCATTGAGGTTGATAAGTCAAAAATAGATCTTGTACGTCACTTACCCTCTCCGACTTCGGTTAGAGAGGTTCGTTCTTTTCTTGGCCATGCAGGTTTCTATCGTAGGTTTATCAAAGATTTCTCAAAGGTTGCACAACCTCTTTGCCGTCTCCTACAAAAAGAAGTGGCGTTTGAATTCACCAAGGAGTGCACGGCATCATTCAACCAACTCAAGGAGTTGTTGACCACGGCACCCATTATTGTTCCACCAGATTGGAGCCTACCTTTCGAGCTTATGTGTGATGCGTCCGATTATGCTTTAGGGGCTGTTTTGGGACAAAGAAAGGACAAGAGGCCGCATGTCATCTACTATGCCTCACGAACATTGAATGATGCCCAGTTGAACTATTCCACTACGGAAAAAGAACTTCTTGCCGTTGTTTTTGCTTTAGATAAGTTTAGATCATATCTAATTGGTACTAAAGTAATTGTGTTCACTGACCATGCAGCATTGAAGTACTTGCTCACCAAAAAGGAGGCCAAGCCACGGCTAATTCGTTGGATATTGCTACTTCAAGAGTTCGACATTGAGATTCGTGACAGGAAGGGAAGTGAAAACGTGGTGGCTGACCACCTCAGCCGAATGGTGCATAACGAGGAGTCTCTACCTATTTTGGAGACATTCCCTGATGAACAATTGCTGTCAATAAAGGTTAGTGAGCCTTGGTATGCTGATTTGGTGAACTTTTTGGTGTCAAAACGAATTCCAAGCAATTTCACTTGGCACCAACGTGATAAACTTAGACATGATGCACGGTTTTATGTGTGGGATGATCCATATTTATGGAAATTTTGCCCTGATCAAATTGTACGTCGATGTGTGCACGATTCTGAATTTCATTCAATTCTGAGTTTTTGTCATACATATGCATATGGAGGGCACTTTGGCACACAAAGAACAGCCCTCAAAGTGTTACAATGTGGATTCTATTGGCCTAGTATTTTTAAAGATGCTAGAACTTTTTGTTTAACATGTGATAAATGCCAAAGAATGGGTAATATTAGTGCAAAGGACCAAATGCCGCAGGTTCCTATCCTAAATGTTGAAATTTTTGATGTTTGGGGTATTGATTTTATGGGTCCTTTTCCGTCATCGCATGGTTTCATGTATATTTTGCTTGCGGTTGATTATGTGTCGAAGTGGGTGGAAGCAAGAGCCACCCGGACTAATGATTCTAAAGTGGTTGCAGATTTTATTAGAACTAACATATTTGCAAGGTTTGGCATGCCAAGAGTGATCATTAGTGATGGAGGGTCACACTTTTGCAACCGGACCATTGAGGCGTTATTGAGGAAATACAATGTCAACCATAAGGTTTCTACACCTTACCATCCTCAAACAAATGGCCAAGCGGAGGTTTCTAACCGAGAGATAAAGCAAATACTAGAAAAGACCGTTGGGCCCACAAGGAAGGATTGGAGTTTACGGCTAGATGATGCACTTTGGGCGTATCGTACGGCATACAAAACACCCATTGGGATGTCCCCCTTTCGGCTTGTCTATGGCAAGCCGTGCCATCTCCCCGTTGAGTTGGAGCACAAAGCTCATTGGGCCGTCAAGAAGTTTAACATGAACCTAGATGAAGCGGGCAGTCATAGGAAATTCCAATTGAATGAGCTTGATGAGATACGGCATGAGGCATACGAGAATGCGAGCATTTACAAGCAAAAGACCAAAGCTTTCCATGACAACATGATCCGTGGGAAATCATTCTCAATTGGGCAGAAAGTGCTATTGTTCAATTCCCGTTTACGATTGTTCCCGGTAAGTTACGTTCTAAGTGGATTGGACCGTTTGTTATTACTAATGTTTTTGTTCATGGTGCAGTCCAAATCCGAAGCTTGAAAACGGGGCATGAATTCAAGGTGAACGGGCATCGTTTGAAGCCCTATTATGAGAACTTTGTGGAGCAAACCGTGGATGACCTCTCCTTGGATGCCGTGGGCTCCAATCTGGAGTGATTGGGTTCTTTGTCCGGCTGTACGACGTTAAAGCAAGCGCTACTTGGGAGGCAACCCATTCATTCAACAAAGGAAGATCTAGGGAGCACTCCAATTCCAGATTTGCGTTCCTAAACCCTTCTCTTTGTTGTTGTTTTCGTTTCTGCCTTGTTTCTTGTTGAGTTGCTGTTTTGTTTGTTTGTTGTTTATTTGTGTGAGTTTATGCTTGAAACATTGAGGACAATGTTTGATTTAAGTGTGGGGGGGTAACCAAAGTGTTTTTGGTGCAAATTCGTAGGGTTTTGTCACTCATAACTTCTAATGTTGTTCCTTGCTGTTTTTAAGTGTTTTTAAGCTGTTTTGGTGTGTTTTAGTGTGTTTTGACTCAAAAATCCGAAAATCCCATAAAATTTGAAAAATTGTTTTAGAAAAACCCAAAAAGAGTTGTTTTTGTGTGTTTGTTTGTGTCTTAGGTACCTTCCAACACAATGATGAGGATTCGGTTTGTAATTGCATGACTGTTAAAGAGAGTTGTAAACATGGATGAAAGTTTGATTTACTCTTTGGTTTATGCTTGGTTGTGGTTATAACTTATGAATTCACATGTAATCATAAAAGAAAAATCAGTTTTTGTAACATGCTTGAAGGAAGGAACTCAAACTAACGCTACAACCTTGTGAGACTTGAGCCTAAACGTTTATTTGGAGAGTTAAAAATCTGTGCATTTGTTGTTTTCTAAAATCGTTGCATGATCTCATCATTCTTTGCTTGGTTGCTACTTGGAAGGCGTTTCATCATTTAGTTCCAAACACTAGAACTCATGCCCAATTCATTCTAAGCATGTTATTGATTTGCATAACACATATTCAAGATGAAGTTGTGTAGTGACCACCATAGCCAAATTGCCGTATCTCCCCATTTCATTGTGTTTTGTAGGTTTTAACCACTTTGAGCCATATTTAGCCTATTTTTCTTTGTTAACCCACATTATCCTCACCTAGCCTAGATTAGGACCATCCATACCTTTGTTCTTGAAGCATAGTAATGCATGACTCAATATGAATTCCTTTTGATCATTGTTTGGCAGAAAACAAGTGTGGGGGAAGTGAGTTTTGTTGTGGGTGTGCCAAAGTCTTGAATGAGGCACGGCAAAGAAAAGAAAAGAAGAGAGAAAAGAAAAAAAAAAGAAGAAAAATTCGTGGAAAATAGAAAGAAAAAAAGAAAAAGTTGTGAAAAGAATGAAAAAGGAGTTGAAAAGATGTGAAAAAGAGTTCTCAAGTGTTGTTTGTTGAAGGAAGGGTCCAAAACATTGAATCCGGCCCTATTTGTTGCTTGAATCTTCCCTTTGTGTTTAAAAGTTGATTTCTGCATGCTAAAGGGAATTCTAAGTGTCATATTCATTACTTTGCTTACTATTGCTTTAAGAACGTTTGTTTTTCCTATCCTTTCATTGTTAGCCAACACTCCCCAAGCCCCGTTACAACCCTATACTTCAATCTTGAGTGTTGTGTGTTTCAATTTGTGGAGTTTGAATTTGGTTTGAGCATATGGTGTCACTGGTTCTCGCATCTAAGTTGTAGCATTCCATTCATGAGATCATATCTAAACATGTTATTAACTCCGGAAATTGCTTTTCTTGTTATACACATATGTGAGTGTTCGTTTTCATATTTACATCAATCTTCTCACATATAACTAGTGTAGGGTGTGTAGTTAGAAAATCTGAGTAAAGATTGAGTGCATATCTTGTAAGGAATTGAGGGAATTCTCTAAGGCATGTTACTACATTCAAAACATCGTTTTAATTGTTTATTTGTGAACTAGTAAGTAGTGACTATGATTAAGTATGTGCTTAAGCGTTAAGATGGCCAAAATCTGTGGGAATGATGATTTTTAACATATCATGTGCATTGGAAATCCCTGAGACATTGTTGGAAGGTTTAGGTTGTGTTATACTTGTTTTGTTTCGTTTTGTTTACTTTGTTTCGTTTTGCTCGAGGACTAGCAAAAGCTAAGTGTGGGGGAATTTGATAGGAGCATATTTATGCACCTTAGTTAGCTTGTTCTTGTGCATTTATGTTGTTTTTCCTTAGTTAAAGTAGTCTTTTAAGCTAGTTTGATGTATTTTCAGGTTCTAAGGGCAAGTATGCAAAAAGAAGCAATTTGGAGCATTCTAGAGCATTTTTGGGCCAAGATGGGGTAGTGCAAGCATGGAGGCAAGTTGATGGACGAAATCGAAGATATAAAGGCTTGAAATTAGCTAAGAAGATGGAAGAAAGAAGTCAAAGATAAAGAAGATAAGGAATCAGCTCAAAAGAAGGAGAATTATCCAAAACATTATCTAAAACAACCTTATCTTATCTTATCTTATCCAATCCTTACCTTATCTTACCTTATCTTATCCTAATCTTATCCTAACCTGTTTTCTTCAGTTTAGGGGACTTAAAACCTGATTTCTAGAAGTCTTATCCCTTGTCTTATAAAAGTGGCGCCCCAAATCCCTCTAGAAGCCCCAAAATCTGCCACAAAACACATTCTTTCTGGAAGCCTAAAAATCTGGCGCCTCCCTCCTTTCTAGAAGGTCTTTTCCTTGCCTTGCAAGGCTCCCTGCCTTATCCCTTTGTGCCGTGCCTTCTCACTCCCATTCCCTCTTGGATTCTGACTTATTAAGCCTTTTCCTTGTGGATTTGGGTTCTACAAATCCTTTTCAGAAATCAATTGGGCCAAAATCCTTTTTTCTAATGGATTCACAATTTCTGCCGCACCTAGGGCCCTAATTCCTTGTGCAATGCTGAGTCCAAGCCCTAATCTGATTACCCTAGGGTTTGTGGTGCCTATATATATAAGTTTAAAGGGTTGCCGCAGGTTACACACCCTCCATACACACCATTCTCGCCAGAAACTCTTCACCACTCTCTGCCGCACCCTTCCTTCACCATTCTCCATAGTTTCTGACCTAATTCACTCCCTGCCGCACCATACATCCATCCTAGCCATTAACCCAGCCTTCTACACCATTCATAACCCCCAAAATCTGTCCCAAGACCTTGTGCCGCAGCAAAGAGGAGGAGAAGGAGCCCTGGGACGTGCATGCCATTCAAGTTTGAATTGCTGGAAGTTTTAGGTGTTTTCTTTCCTTTGATTTCAATGTTTAAATTCAATACTCTTTGTTCTGTACGTATGAGGAACTAAACCCCCTCTGGCTAGGGGGGGATTCGAAACCATGTTTATGCTTGCTATATGATTTGATTACCTCTAATTGCGTTTCATAAGTTGTGAATTCAATTTACTTATCTATTTGAATTAAACTTATTTGCGTGTGTTGGTTGAGAGTGCACGCTTAGTTGTCATGCATAAATCTAATGCTAGGATATAAGGAAGTTTCACCTAATTGTTACATAATTATATTCACAAGTAGTAAAGGTTGTTGATCACAATCGCGTTAAGTAAATTCTTGGCATAAGTTTCATGCAATTCATAGTAACGAATGCCTCGTCAATGCTTATGGTTTTCATAGAACTTAATGATTCTTGCTTGTATCTCTATTATGCAATTCATGTAGGGAACTTGTGGGGAATGCTTTGGGTTGTCGTATGCAATCATCCAATTCAATAACGTTAGGAAAATCTGAGGGTTAATTAGTGCAATTCACAGTTAATCTGGGGCGTTGAGAATCCATGGTTTATTGAAAAGCAATTAGAAATCGTTTTGTATGCAAGTGTGACATGTGTGGAGAAGAACCCCTTAGCTAGCCTTCCATCCATTGATTTAAACCAATTTCGTTTTACAATCTGTTTTGTTTTACAAAGTTTATGTTTTGTTTTCAATTTCGTCAAAACCAATTCCCCCTTTATTTTGAAGTGTCAAGTTAGTTAGAAATCAATTTAGTTTGTGTTTTTAAGTGTCTGGAGTCAAGTTATAAACTGTTTTCGTCCAAATTCTTCCTTAGTGCTCAAAACTGCCCAGAAAGTGGTTTTAAGGCAGTTTTGAGTGTTTGTTTGCTGTTTTGAGTCTTTTGGTTTGTTTTAGTGTTTTAGAGTATAGTTTTGCATTCTTTGAGTCTAATTTAGTGTTTTAACTTTGTTTTAAGTTTTTGAGTCAGTTTTCAAGTGGTTTAGCAATCCCTCCTAATCCCCGGCCTAGAACGATCCCTACTTACATACTTTGCTACAATTGATAAAAAGAGGGTTTAATTTGTGTGCTTATTTATTTTGCATCATTAATGCATGGGAACAAGCTAACTAAGTCGCATAAATATGCTCCTATTAAATTTCCCCACACTTAGCTTTTGCTAGTCCTCAAGCAAAACAAACAAAACAAACACCAAACAAACTAGACCTTCCAACGTTCACCTCAGGGATTTCCAACACACATGACATATTCAAGATCATCATAACCATAGATTTTAGTCGTCCCCACCCTCTAGTACATACTTAATCACAGTCACCATTCATTAGCTCGCATTTAACCAATTAAAACAATGTTTTGAATGTAGTAACATGCCTTAGAGAATTCACTCAATTCCTCACTTGGTACACTCTTATTTTCACTCAGATTTTCTAACTACACTCCCTATACTAGTTATATGTGAGAAGATTGATGTAAACATGAAAACGAACACTCACATATGTTTGTAACAAAGAAAGCAATTCCTGGAGTTATTAAGCATGTATAGATACGATCTCATGCATGGAATGCTACTACTTAGATGCGAGAACCAGGGACACCATATGCTCATACCAATCCCAAACTCCACATATTAAAACACACAACACTCAAGATAGAAGTATAGGGTTGTAACGGGGCTCGGGGTATTGGCTAACAAAGAAAGGTAAGGAAAACAAACGTTCTTAAAGCAATAGAGAGCAAAGTAATGAATATGACACTTAGAACTCCCTTTTGAAATGCAGCCACAAACTTTGATACATCAAGGGAAGATCACACAGACTTAGGGCCGAATTGAACTTTTTGGACCCTTTCTTCAACAACCAACACTTGTGAGCTTATTCTCACTTATTTTTCAACTCTTTTCACACTTTTTCACATACTTTTCTTTTCTTTTCTTCTTCTCACGAATTTTTCTCTTCTTTTTTTTTTTTTTTTTTCTTTTCTACCCGTGCCTCTTTTAATACTTGGCACACACCCACACACGAAAATCCCTTCCCCCACACTTGTTTGCTGCCTAATAATGAACAAAGGGAATTCACTCTAGGTCATGCTTCACTACGCCTTAAGAACAAGGGCAAGGATGGTCCTAATCTAGGCTAGGTAGGGAACATTTGTGTAAACAAAGAAAATGGCTAAACAACCAAGCAAAGAATGATGAGATCATGCAACGACTTTAGAAAACACTAAATGCACAGATTTTTAACTCTCCAACGAACGTTTAGGCTCAAGTCTCTCAGGGTTGTAGCGTTAATTTGAGTTCCTTCCTTCAAGCATGTTACACAAACTGATTTTTTTCTTTTATGATTGCATATAAATTATAACCACAACCAAGCATAAACCAGAGAGCAATTCAAACTTCCATCCATGTTTATAACTTTCCTTAATAGTCATGCAATTAAAAACCAAATCCTCATCATTCTGTTGGAAGGTACCCTAAGACACAAACAAACACACAAAAACAAATCTTTTTGGGTTTTGAAAAACACTTTTTCAAATTTTTATGAAATTTTCGGATTATCCTTTCAAAACACACTAAAATGCTTAAAAACACACTAAAAACACTTAAAAACAGTGAAAAACAACATTCGAAGTGATAGGTGATAAAATCTCACGAAAATCATGCAAAAACAACTTTTTTACCCCCCCCACACTTAAACCAAACATTGTCCTCAATGTTTCAAACGTAAACTCACATAAAAACAATCAAACAAGCAACACATAAGCATAGAAAGATAAGGCAGCAAGGAAAAAGGTTGAAAAGAAGCAAATCTGGATGTAGAGCCGATTCTAGGTGTTCTTTATTGGCATGGGTTGCCTCCCACGAAGCGCTTGCTTTAAAGTCGTGCAGCCAGACGAATACCATCCTTCAAGCTTCCTTGGAGCCCACGGCATGGAGCGGTAGGCCCTCCACCATATGCTCCTCAAACAGGTCGTAATAGGGCTTCAAACAATGCCCATTCACCTTGAATTCGTGTCCGGTTTTCAAGCTTTGGACTTGGACTGCACCATGAGGAAAAACATTAGTAACAACAAAGGGTCCGATCCACTTAGAACGTAACTTACCGAGGAATAACCGAAGGCGAGAATCAAAGAGGAGCAATTTCTGCCCCTTAGAGAACGTTGTACTTTTTGAGCAAAGCCTCAATGGTTCGATTACAAAAGTGGAGCTTTCTGTGCACCCCAACGGCATCTATATCCATGTTGAAGGTCTTCACAGCCCAATGTGCCTTGTGCTCTAACTTGACGGGCAAATGGCATGGCTTGCCATAGATGAGCCGAAAATGTGACATGCCAAGGGGAGTTTTGTAGGCCGTACGATAAGCCCACAATGCATCGTCCAAGCGCAAGCTCCAATCCCTCCTTGTTGGCCCCACGGTTTTCTCTAGAATTTGTTTGATCTCCCTATTTGAAACTTCGGCTTGCCCATTGGTTTGAGGATGATAAGGTGTTGAAATCTTATGCGTAACGTTGTACTTTTTGAGAAAAGCCTCAATGGTTCGATTACAAAAGTGGGAGCCTCCATCACTAATGAGAACTCTAGGCATTCCAAACCTAGCAAAAATATTAGTTTTCACAAAATCTGCAACAACCTTCAAATCGTTAGTACGGGTGGCTTTTGCTTCCACCCATTTTGAAACATAATCAACTGCTAGCAAGGTATAAGTGAAGCCATAAGATGGAGGGAAAGGACCCATAAAATCAATACCCCAAACGTCAAAAATTTCAACAAAGGATAGGGGTTGCTGCAGCATTTGGTCCGTGGCACCTATATTTCCCGTTCTTTGGCAACGATCACAGGTTAGGCAAAAAGTTCTAGCATCTTTAAACAAAGTGGGCCAATAAAATCCACATTCAAGAAATTTTAATGCCGTTCTTTGGGTACCAAAATGTCCACCACAAGCATAAGTATGACAAAATCTTAGAATTGAATGAAATTCACAATCATGCACACATCTACGCAAAATCTGATCAGAGCAATACTTCCACAAATAAGGATCATCCCAAACATAGAATCGTGCATCTTTTCGAAGTTTATCACCTTGGTGCTTGGTGAGAGTGCTTGGAACTCGTTTAGACACTAAGTAATTCACTAGATCGGCATACCAAGGTTCACTTACCTCAACGGACAGCAGCTGCTCATTAGGGAAAGTCTCAGGGATAGGCACGGCATGGTCATGCTCATCATGGATCATTCGGCTTAAGTGGTCAGCCACCACATTCTCGCTTCCCTTCTTGTCTCGGATTTCGATGTCGAACTCTTGAAGAAGAAGCATCCAACGAATAAGCCTAGGTTTTGCTTCCTTCTTTGTTAGTAAGTACTTCAAAGCTGCATGATCAGTATAAACAATCACTTTAGTGCCAATTAAATAAGAACGAAATTAATCTAAAACAAAAACAACAGCTAGAAGTTCTTTTTCCGTTGTGGAGTAGTTCAATTGGGCATCATTGAGAGCCCGAGAAGTGATGCGAAATATATAAGCACACAAATTAAACCCTCTTTTTATCAATTGTAGCGAAGTATGTAAGTAGGGATCGTTCTAGGCCGGGGATTAGGAGGGCTTGCTAAAACCAATAAACTGACTCAAAAACATAAAAACAAAGTTAAAAACACTAATCTAGACTCAAAGAATGCAAGACTAAACTCTAAAACACTAAGACAACCCAAAAGACTCAAAACAGCAAACAAACACTCAAAACTGGCTTAAAACCACTTTCTGGGCAGTTTTGAGCACTAAGGAAGAATTTGGACGAAAACAGTTTATAACTTAACTCAAGACACTTAAAAACACAAACTAAATTGATTTCTAACTAATTTGACACTTCAAAATAAAGGGGGAATTGGTTTTGACGAATTTGAAAACAAAACATAAACTTTGTAAAACAAAACAGATTTTAAAACGAAATTGGTTAAAGTGAATGGATGGAAGGCTAGCTAAGGGGTTCTTCTTGAAGGAAAATTTGTGAAAAACATGTTCATTTAAGCAACATCTATGGCATGCAATTAACATTTAAAGGCGGAATCATGCTTGTATGCACTCAAAACAAAACATAACCCATGAAATTTAAAGCCTAGTAGTTATGGTGAACCAAGACTCAACTCAAATCTTAAAGAAAGGAGTTGAGAAACTTTTAAACCTTTGAAGCACCTCTTTGCTTAGCAAAGGTTAATCACCCATGTGAGGGCCTTCTTTCCTTTGTCTCCTTGCTCCTTGGCTCCATGGATATGGATGGAAGAATTGATTCTCCAAAAGTCCCCAAGGTAGGAGACCTCTAATTTTCGACACCAAGGATGGTGAAGGAAGAAGATGAGTGACCTTGGAGGAGGAAGGATTGCTAGCTAATCCCCTCCAAGGGGGGCCGGCCTCCTAGAGAGAAAGGGAGAGACATGTTCTCTCCAATTTTCTCCAAAAGAAACCCTAAATGAATTTTGGCTATAAAGTTCTTTATATAGTCCCTTCAATTAAGTGACTAAAAGAACCACAAAACCTTTTCTTCTCTATATGGCCGGCCTCCTTAAGGCTATGGGCTGTTTGGGCCCTTTTGGGTATTTAGTCAATAAGTTGTCATACAACTTATGGTAATGGTCTTGACATTCGAAGCCCATTGGGCCTTGAGGCCCAAAACTAACCCGAGGTCTAAAACGAACTCATTCGTTTGATTAATTAACATATTAATTAATCCTAGCCATAAATAATTAAACCATTTAATTATCCTTACTCATCCTCGTTATATCCTTCAATCATTACCTTACACGGTGTGCGATCCATTAGGTTCCTTTTAGCGAGGCAGTGGGCGATTAGAACTCTTACTAATCGATTGTCAATTGAAACTTACTTTCAATTCTCCCTTTAGTGATTATACATCTTTAGGGCTTCCACAAGCCATGAGTGACACCTAGCAGTATGTCATGGCTACCCAAGCTAATCAGAAGAGGTTGGAGAACCTATTCAGTTTGGGATTACAATGCAATACGGTCTTTCTCTAATACAATACTCTTGACCACATTGTTTGGCTTAATAGTTTATTCATGTTTACTATCCAATGTGATTCTCTTACTTATATGATTACCTTGAATGTGATTTGGAACAAATTCCTAAATCTCATTCATACTCTTGCCAGAGATTCTAAATCATATCATAGAGTATTCTCCCTCAACGTTTGAAGGTTAGAGATCCCTTGTTGCGCATTCACTTGCCTCCATGGCTAAGTGGCTTAACCCCAACTATGTCGTGGACACCCTCTGATTGAGTGACTTTGACATAGCCAAAGATCAAGGACCTAACCACAAGACAACTATGATGCCTCAGGTCAAATGACTACTTTGCATTATCCCAACCAGGAGTTCTCATGTGACATGAGTATGAGAACTCCTCGTTGATCGCGTTCAGTGGACTCATTTACTATTGAGCACCTACGTACTTATCTTGGTGTCAATCACACCAATGAGTTGAGACCAATCACTCTCCCTAAGAGAAGACATAGCACGTACTGATCTTGACGGACTGTCAATGCCCAATTGGCAATCCTATGATCAGGAACATTTAGGATATGTATACGAAAGAGAATAGTCTCATGAATCTAACTTCTTTAGATCACATTCCCCTTATTACATATTCCTTGGACTTATCGTTTAAGCATATAACATTTATATGAGACGGCTTAAAACAATAATCTTTGCCCTTTATATTAAACTAGATTAGTTTAACATGTGAAATGTCCGTAAAGTATCATCATATGATTGGTTTTAGGGCACATTTCCAACAATCTCCCACTTGCACTAGAGCCAATCAGCTTGGTCATCAGTGATGATACCTCTTCTGTAGTCATTTCAAAAAATGGCTGAGTAGTAGGCCTAGACAATGGATATCTATATGTTATCCATAGAAGCAACCTTAAGAATAACGACATCACCATTATACATGATTCTTAATCATGTGGTTCAGTCTCTCATTTGAGGTCGGATCTTGATGAGACCTTGATTCCCTGGCTTGAGCTATCGCCCCATTAGTGTTGTAGTGTCGGCACACTAGAGACACTTTCTGGTTGGAACCGAATGGGGAGTTCATAAATGAACTTTCCCATCCAAACAACATTGTTGTAAACTTCTATATGGCGATATATATTTTGCATTCATGATGGAAGACACTAAAGTCATTACCTTTAATGTTTCCACCCAAATATCTCTTCAGTCATAATAAAGAGATATCCAATTATCTCTTCATTCAAAATGAAGAGACATCCAATGATGGATACGATATTAGATTCATAATCTAATACTTTTACGCTTCCATTGCGTTACTCTAATTCTTCCTCATTCTTGAGGAATCTATCCTTTAGTATTTCTTAAATACATAAGGACTCACTTGACAGTTGCCTTGGTTCTGATCCTGGGCTTGCATTGATATCGTCTTGTACCAATCTTGGTACAAATCATATCAACGCTTTTCATACAATATGAAATACATAAATCACCTTTCTGCGTACGCATAAAGGATTCTATTTACGCATTAATTCTTTGGGAGTCAAAGGGGTACGATCCTTTTGTGAAGAGCAACTTCCTAGTCTTACTAGAATTGTCCTTCTGACTAAAGTTTATCATCATATGGGAAACTTCCTAGCATCTTTTGTCTATCATTAGGGATTGATATAATCAAATTATATATACTGAAATCTATCATTATAGATTTCCATCCCATGTATATAGACTATGTCTCCCATATACATTATATCATTATAGAACGTTTAAAGTCATAACTTTTAACGAAGAAGAATTCCATTCATTTCTAAAATTAATATATCATATATATGTTCAAATTTAGGAATACGATTAACTCCCACTAATCTTTTGTAAACCTAGTAAACAAAAGATTCATTTACATCTTTATGAGAAATCAAACGATTTGATCTTTCTCTCATAAGACGCTTACAGCTCCCACTAGCTTGCTAAGATTCATGATGGATGGATCTTTACAACTTACACGTCTTGTGATTCTTAGTTTTAGACATATATTATCAAGACTATCTTGGTAATGGTTTCGGAAACCCATATTATGTCCAAACATTCAATCACCGTTTAGTTGTAGTTAGCAATCCTCGAATTAATGGAAACCAAGACTACGTCAAAGATGGTTTCTTCCAAGTCAACCAATCTCTTTGATTGTAGTCACCTTAACCTACCAATTAGCTACGAAGGTTTCATTATTTCGGGTCAAATGGTACTATACCATTTCCTTGAGTAAATGTTGTATATACACTCAATGTAGTCATAAGGTTTTTCATTCTTATTTCTTTCGAATTAAGAGGTGTAACTCTATGACATGGTCATAAAGTTCAAACCATTCAACTGAGACGGTTTATAAATCCTTCTCAACTACATTTGGAGCTTGTGGTGTAGGAACTAGGTTGTTATATTTGTTGATCATCATCTTGTCACTCAAAGAACCCATTCTTCGAGTTCTATCTCTCGTTCATTTGCTCTATCTTAGGCAAATCCTACTGTAGGATTACAATGAACCACCCAACAAATAACATTTATTAGTTGGTTTATCTAAGTGATATCCAAAAGTTAATTTAAGGATATCCCACAAGATTGTTCTCAAACAAATATTACTTATTAGCACACAACCCCAAATCTTAACACGATTAAGACTTGCCTTTCTTTCCAACTACATCCTATGGAGTTATGAAAATTTTGGAAGATCTTCTAATTGACAATCATACTGTCTTAGAAGTATATATATCATATATATATGGGTAATTTGATAACATCTAACGAACTACATCCTTTTAGAGTTCGTTATTTTCCTAATGGAGAAATCCGTTATCGTATGATGCTACTTTCCTTGATTTCTATCAAGGAAACTCTTCTAAAGTGTTATATTTCCTTTGATCAAATCTAAGGAGGTAAATACTTTAGACGTCTTACTCATCAATTTTCATTCTTGAATTCTTTGAAACCTTTTACAAAGTATTCGGACTTTTGTTTATTCAAAATAAACGATAGTCCAACCGAGAGCGATCTTCGGTGAATGTCATACAACATGAGTAGTATTATGTTGTGGACAAGTACCACTAACATCTAAGTGAATTAACCTCAACAACTTTGTGATTCTTTCTTCTTTCCAAAAGAATAAAGATTCGAACATTTCGCCTCTATACAATTTTAACAAGAAGGCATTGGATCCGGACCTAACGATCCAAAGTATCCAACTATGACCAACTCGTAATTTATGTTTTTAGAGGTGTCACAACTAAGTTGGGATTAGTCACTACCTTGCAACCTTTTGGGTTTTAAGCATCGTCATATTCTAAACAGTTAACACTACCACATTATCTCTACTATAGAGACAATCAATTAGATTATAATAATCCAATCATTGATTAATAAAGAACAATGTTTTGTCAAACAAAACATTCATCCATCTCTTATAGTGACGGAATTAAGTTCCTTTATTCAAACTGGAACGTAAAGACAATCTTTGTTTTTCCAATTCCTTTGGTAGTTCATATGAGGAAGTAAGTACTATCTGCTTTCGCAGAGATCTATATTTGATTCACGTTCTGAATGTGAAGTACTTTGTCTTCTCTCATTAATCTTCTACTTCTTATTAGCCACACTTTTACAACGATTGTAAAAACATAGTTACTAATACGGAATCAAGCATTCAAGTAGAAGAACAAACTGTTTTGAACTATTCAAGAACAATTTACAACACCTTCGAAAGGTGTGTTCTTGACACTTGCAAGACATTTCTTGCATATACCCCTTCCAATGTCCATCCTTTCATAAAGAAAGTTTGTTCCCTTGGAGTTATTTTGCCTTCTTCATATGACTTCTCCCTTGACTACAATAGTCATGGTCCCCAAACTCCCACTATGTCTCTTGAAACTTATTTCAATTGTGTTATACACAACAAACGATTTGGAGAGCGTGCGGTTATTGTTCATTATATAGTTTACAATAAACTTAGTGAACCATATGGATAGGGACACAAAGGTGAAGTCCTAGCCTAGTTTCCCTCTCGTGAAGTGGTTTAACACTTCAACACTCAATGATTCAAAATCATCATAAGTCCATGTTGACGGACTATTTTTGTCAACCAACCATCTTGTTCTAAACAAGATTACAAACATTCAAGAGTTGTTCAAGGCAACTCTCATTTCTTCATACAACAATTTGTAAGTGAAGAATCATGGCACATGAAGTGTCCATGCCCTTGTGTTTACTTCTCAAGTTCCTTGTTCATTTAACAAAGAAACAAGCACTAGTGTTTGCATAAACTAAGGGTTGTTCTAAGCAACTCTTATTTCTTCATACAACGATTTGTAAGTGAAGAACTATGACACAAAAAGTGTTCATGTCTTTGTGCTAATCTTCATAAGTTCCTTTGTTCATACAACAAAGGAATAAGCATTGGTTGTTTGTGTTGTCCTCTTTATGATAGACTTATCTAACATGTTCTTCCAATGATACATTATCAATAGGAAAATTGTGAGGATGAGACTACTTAGGCACATATGCAATCCATTCAAGACAATCTATGGGATTGTGGTACCAAGTCTGGAAACTAAAGCCTTTGGCTTTTCTTTGTCAAGTTTTGGATAGCGTTTGCAAATATATCGGTAAATAAATACATAACAAATATAAATTGATTGATTTTAAGCCATTTGATCCGGGTCTTTAAATCAAATAGCACCACCCACTATTTTCGGCAAATTCCATATCCCTCATCGGAATTCGAGAGTTTTGGAGAAAACTCTTAGTAGGGTATGGGAGGCTCACTATTACCAAGCCCACCTCACAATGATATGATGTTGGCTAGCAACAATAATAATGAGAGAGTACGCTTACTCATTTACATCTAATGTAAGTACCCATCTTATTTGGCCTCTAGAGAATGAAGCCTCACAATGATATGATGTTGGCTCCATTGCACTTAGTTAAGTCATTCCCACCATGCAAGTTCGAGTAGGGGTTCAAGAACAACCTCACAATGATATGATGTTGATCATTCTCGTTGCCTACCTTCACAACATCATGTATGCATATAGGACTCTTCCTGAGTGTAAGCATGCACTTTGTACTCCCCCATGATAGGGTGAAGTCAGTGTACGAGTCACAAACGATCGGAGCCTACCACGGTGGAAGGCCACGAAAGAGTGTTCAAAGCACTCTCACGCTTATCAACTTAATAATGGTTTAGTTGAGGGTTTTAGGTCTCATCACATATAAGCATTTATTTTAATCTTATTAAAACAATTCGGTCCTATTACAACTATTGGTCCATTTGATTGATTTAGTAGTATATGATACTCCCACTAAGCTTGTAAAACGGTTTTTGAAGCAAGAGTATATGGTACTACTAACATAAGCTTTGCATTCATTGATGGACTATATAGTTACCTTAGGGCCTTAGGATGACTATGAACCTTTGATTCGATCCAACACGAGCCTAGTGTTGGACCTCGGTCTAGGGATGGAGATTGATTTTAGTTACGCATTTAATCATATTAAGGCGTGTTTCTCCTATTGGGCGTTGGACCCAACTACTCCAATTTCATGCATATCAAATAAACAAGAAAGGAGTACTTCAAAGTAAAGAAGAGCTTATGCTCTTTTACAACATTTGATCAAAACAAATCACTTTAAAGTAAAGAAGAGCTTATGCTCTTTTACAACATTTGATCATATCAAATTACAACCAAAATTAATCTACACATTCCCATGGTTCAAACAAATTTGAGACGGCCTTTCGCATAGCTCAATTATTGTAGGCGTAGGTTCATAATCACCCTTTCTTTAATCAATTAACGCTTTAACTAATTAAACTTGAATGCAACATTTTCATTTGGTTTTTGTATCCATAGAGTTGATTTAAATAGAGCTAAATAAATGAAAATCCAATTCTCATTTAAAGATACAAAACTATTTTGTTCTCAACCTAATTTGGGCCAAAAAGCAATAACCTCAACCATTGGGCTATATTGCAAAACACAAACTTTTGGGGTCACTTTGTAAAAACACAAAAGTCCACTACTTCATGTAATTACAACTAGAACCCAAAAAATTTCAACAAATACAAAAACTTCATTAAAGAAGCAAAACAATTTGTCCTTTAGTGATTTTGGGCCTTTACATAAAAACGTAAACTTTCGGGTCAAAGTACAAATACACAAAAGTATCAAAACTTTATGTAATTGCATAAAAGCCCCAAAAGTACTCCCTTTGAAGGAGTGGCCGGCCAAGGAGTAGTGTGAGTTGATTTTTAGGTTTGAAAGGTGATGGAAATGTGTAAGTGATTGGTATGGTGTGAATAGTAAAAGAAGTATGAGTGTGTAAGAGAAGTACCAATCATGTACAAAAAATTCAAACACATTTTCATGATAAAAATCACACCAACCAACACAAAACAAAGACTTTATGTAAACAACCAAAACTTTGAATCAAACCACCAAACTTTTTGTTCTTGGTAAGAACATCAAGAACATTGAAGAACACACATGAAAACTCATAAGAGCTCCATGAATGTCTTCACTCAATAAAATTCAAAATTTCACTACTCAAAAAAGGGGTTAACATCCTAGGGTACTTAGGGGTTCCAAAAGTCACTTTAAAACACTTTTAACAAGACAAACATGAACCCAAAAATCCACCCTTTGGATTTGGCCGAATTTCCCCATAAACATGGCACCAAATTTTAGCTCCAAAATTCATGCTCATATGAACTACATCTACAACATTTGAGATGGCAAATTTTCTAACAAAATTTACATTCAAAGAAGCAAGAATAAAGCTTGTAACAATTACAACATTCAAATCACAAACTATGAACTACAAAACCCAAAAGGATTCACCAACTACTAGACCTAGGCTCTTGATACCACTTGAAGGAAAATTTGTGAAAAACATGTTCATTTAAGCAACATCTATGGCATGCAATTAACATGTAAAGGCGGAATCATGCTTGTATGCACTCAAAACAAAACATAACCCATGAAATTCAAAGCCTAGTAGTTATGGTGAACCAAGACTCAACTCAAATCTTAAAGAAAGGAGTTGAGAAACTTTTATACCTTTGAAGCACCTCTTTGCTTAGCAAAGGTTAATCACCCATGTGAGGGCCTTCTTTCCTTTGTCTCCTTGCTCCTTGGCTCCATGGATATGGATGGAAGAATTGATTCTCCAAAAGTCCCCAAGGTAGGAGACCTCTAATTTTCGACACCAAGGATGGTGAAGGAAGAAGATGAGTGACCTTGGAGGAGGAAGGATTGCTAGCTAATCCCCTCCAAGGGGGGCTGGCCTCCTAGAGAGAAAGGGAGAGACATGTTCTCTCCAATTTTCTCCAAAAGAAACCCTAAATGAATTTTGGCTATAAAGTTCTTTATATAGTCCCTTCAATTAAGTGACTAAAAGAACCACAAAACCTTTTCTTCTCTATATGGCCGGCCTCCTTAAGGCTATGGGCTGTTTGGGCCCTTTTGGGTATTTAGTCAATAAGTTGTCATACAACTTATGGTAATGGTCTTGACATTCGAAGCCCATTGGGCCTTGAGGCCCAAAACTAACCCGAGGTCTAAAACGAACTCATTCGTTTGATTAATTAACATATTAATTAATCCTAGCCATAAATAATTAAACCATTTAATTATCCTTACTCATCCTCGTTATATCCTTCAATCATTACCTTACACGGTGTGCGATCCATTAGGTTCCTTTTAGCGAGGCAGTGGGCGATTAGAACTCTTACTAATCGATTGTCAATTGAAACTTACTTTCAATTCTCCCTTTAGTGATTATACATCTTTAGGGCTTCCACAAGCCATGAGTAACACCTAGCAGTATGTCATGGCTACCCAAGCTAATCAGAAGAGGTTGGAGAACCTATTCAGTTTGGGATTACAATGCAATACGGTCTTTCTCTAATACAATACTCTTGACCACATTGTTTGGCTTAATAGTTTATTCATGTCTACTATCCAATGTGATTCTCTTACTTAAATGATTACCTTGAATGTGATTTGGAACAAATTCCTAAATCTCATTCATACTCTGGCCAGAGATTCTAATTCATATCATAGAGTATTCTCCCTCAACGTTTGAAGGTTAGAGATCCCTTGTTGCGCATTCACTTGCCTCCATGGCTAAGTGGCTTAACCCCAACCATGCCGTGGACACCCTCTGATTGAGTGACTTTGACATAGCCAAAGATCAAGGACCTAACCACAAGACAACTATGATGCCTCAGGTCAAATGACTACTTTGCATTATCCCAACCAGGAGTTCTCATGTGACATGAGTATGAGAACTCCTCGTTGATCACGTTCAGTTGACTCATTTACTATTGAGCACCTACGTACTTATCTTGGTGTCAATCACACCAATGAGTTGAGACCAATCACTCTCCCTAAGAGAAGACATAGCACGTACTGATCTTGACGGACTGTCAATGCCCAATTGGCAATCCTATGATCAGGAACATTTAGGATATGTATACGAAAGAGAATAGTCTCATGAATCTAACTTCTTTAGATCACATTCCCCTTATTACATATTCCTTGGACTTATCGTTTAAGCATATAACATTTATATGAGACGGCTTAAAACAATAATCTTTGCCCTTTATATTAAACTAGATTAGTTTAACATGTGAAATGTCCGTAAAGTATTATCATATGATTGGTTTTAGGGCACATTTCCAACACTTCTCCACACATGTCATACTTGCATACAAAACGATTTCTAATTGCAATTCAATCAACCACGAATTCTCAACACTCCAAATTAATTAGGTCCGCTTAAATTAACTTTCAGATTTCCCTTATGTCAATGAATTGGACGGAAAATGCGCATCACAATCAAATTATTCTTCAAGAGTTCTCTATATGAAAGCGCATACTAGAGATACAATCAAAGATCATTACGTTCAATGGAAATCATAAGTATTGACGAGGCACTTGTAACTATGAAAGCGCATGATACTTATGCCAAGAATTTACTTAACACAATTGACATCATCAACCTTTACTACTTGTGAATATAAGTTTGTAACGATTAGGTGAAACTTCCTAATATCCTAGCATTAGATTTATGCATGCAAACTAAGTTGGCCACCTCAATCAACACACACAAATCAGTTTTAATATGAACAGATAAGTAAATTGAATTCACAACTTATGAAACGCAATTAGAGGTAATCAAGTCATATAGCAAGCCTAAACATGGTTTCGAATCCCCCCTAGCCAAGGGGGGTTTAGTTCCTCATACGTACAGAACAAAGAGTATTGAATTTAAACATTGAAATCAAAGGAAAGGAAACACCTAAAACTTCCAGCAATTCGAACTTGAATGGCATGCACGTCCAAGGCTTCTTCTCCTCCTCTCTGCTGCACAAGGACTCGGGACAGGTTTAGGGACTTAGGTGTATGGGTGAAAGGATATGGAGTGGTGTAGTAGTGTTCAGGGGGACTGGATGGTGCGGCAAGGTCAGGAAGTATGGTGGTGTGGTGATGAAGGCTGCGGCAAGGGATGTGTGTAGTGTAGATGGCGTGAATGAAGTATATGGAGGGTGGTACCTGTGGCAAAGGATGTAGAAATATATATATAGGCACCAAAAACCCTAGATGATGCGATGTAAAACAGCACACAAATTAAACCCTCTTGTTGACAATTGTAGTATATGTATAAGTAGGGATCGTTCTAGACCGGGGATTAGGAGGGATTGCTAAAACACTGGAAACTGACTCAAAAACGTAAAAACAAAGTTTAAACACTAAACTAGACTCAAAGAATGCAAAACTAGACTCTAAAACACTAAAACAACTCAAAAGACTCAAAACAGCACAAAAACACTCAAAACTGCCTAAAAACACAAACTGGGCAGTTTTGGACTCTAAACACTACTTTGGACGAAAATAGATTTTAACTTGACTCAAAACACTCAAAAACACAAACTAAAACAGTTTCTAACTAATATGACTTAACAAGTAAAGGGGGGATTGGGTTTTGACGAATTTGAAAACAAAACAAACAGATTGTAAACTAAAACAGATTTTGGACGAATTTGGTAAAACTTATGGATGATGGGCTAGCTAGAGGATTCTTCTCCACACATGACACACTTGCACATAAACCAATTTTCAGTTGTTCTTTCGATAAATCATGAAACTCAACACCCCAGGTTAATTAGGTCCGCTTAAATTAACCTTCAAGTTCTCCTTAAGTTATTGAATTGGATGGGAAAGCGCATACAACAATTCAAAGCATTCTCTAAAAGTTCTTTACGTGAACAGCACAATAAAGATACAATCACAGATCATTAAGCATCATGAGAACTATAAGTATTGACGAGGCATTCGTTACTATGATGAGCATGAAACTCCTGCCAAGAATTCATTTAACGCGATCGTTTATAAGCGACCTCCACTACTTGTGAATATGGGTTGCCTCCCAAGAAGCGCTTGCTTTAACGTCTTGCAGCCGGACGAAGAACTCATTCACTCCCCATTGGAGCCCACGGCCTGCAGGGGAACCTCCTCCACTACATGCTCAACAAAGTTCTCATAGTAGGGCTTCAATCGATGTCCATTCACCTTGAATTCTTGTCCAGTTTTCAAACTTTGTATTTGGACTGCACCATGCACAAAGACATTAGTAATAACAAATGGACCAACCCATTTAGAACGTAGCTTACCAGGGAATAAACGAAGACGGGAGTTAAATAGCAACACTTTCTGCCCAATCGAGAATGTTTTGCCTCGAATCATCTTATCATGGAATGCCTTGGTCTTCTCTTTGTAAATTCGAGTATTCTCATAAGCATCATGCCTAATCTCTTCAAGTTCATTCAATTGCAGCTTTCTGTGATTTCCAGCCATGTCCACATCCATATTGAAGGTCTTGACCGCCCAATGTGCCTTGTGCTCAAGCTCCACGGGTAAATGGCATGGCTTGCCATAGATGAGCCGAAATGGGGACATGCCAATGGGCGTTTTGTAAGCCGTTCGATATGCCCACAGTGCATCCTCCAGACGCAAGCTCCAATCCTTTCTAGTTGGCCCAACGGTTTTCTCTAAAATCTGCTTGATCTCCCTATTCGAGACCTCGGCCTGGCCACTTGTTTGGGGGTGATAAGGTGTTGAAACCTTATGCGTCACATTGTACTTCTTGAGTAGTGCCTCAATGGTGCGATTGCAAAAATGAGACCCACCATCACTTATAAGTACTCTCGGCATCCCAAATCTGGAAAAAATGTTAGATTTCACAAAACCTGCCACAACTTTAGAATCATTAGTGCGGGTGGCTTTGGCTTCCACCCACTTCGACACATAATCAACCGCAAGTAAAATGTAAGTGAAACCGAAAGAAGAAGGAAAAGGACCCATAAAATCAATACCCCAAACGTCAAAAATTTCAACAACAAGAATTGGAGTCTGCGGCATTTGGTCTCTTTGGCCTGAATTTCCTGTCCTTTGGCAGCGATCACATGTTATGCAAAAAGTTCGAGCATCTCTAAACAAAGTAGGCCAATAAAATCCACATTCAAGAACCTTAAGGGCAGTGCGCTGTGTGCCAAAGTGTCCACCACATGCATATGTATGGCAAAAGCTTAGAATTGGGTTAAACTCAGATTCATGAACACATCTACGCACGATTTGATCAGGGCAAAATTTCCACAAATATGGGTCGTCCCAAACATAAAAACGTGCATCCTTTTTAAGTTTATCACGTTGGGACTTGCTTAGAGTGTTTGGAATCTGCTTAGACACCAAATAGTTGACCAAATCAGCATACCAAGGTATACTTACCTCAATGGACAGTAGTTGCTCATCCGGAAACGTTTCTGAAATGGGAATGGACTCCTCTTCACGCACCATCCGACTTAGGTGGTCAGCCACCACGTTTTCACATCCTTTCTTGTCCCTTATTTCAATGTCGAACTCTTGAAGTAAAAGCATCCAGCGAATGAGTCTTGGTTTAGCTTCCTTTTTGGTGAACAAGTACTTCAAGGCTGCATGATCAGTGAAAACAATGACTTTAGTGCCAATTAAATAAGATCGAAACTTATCTAATGCAAATACAACAGCCAAGAGTTCTTTTTCAGTTGTGGAATAATTCAATTGGGCATCATTTAAGGTGCGTGAAGCATAATAAATGACATGTGGCTGCTTGTTTTTCCTTTGGCCCAAAACAGCTCCAATTGCATAATCCGATGCATCACACATGAGCTCCAAGGGAATGCTCCAGTCTGGTGGAGTGATGATTGGTGCCGTGGTGAGTAAGGCCTTGAGATGGTTGAATGCTTTCTCACATGCCTCGTTAAATTCAAACCACACTTCCTTTTGTAGGAGACGGCATAGGGGCTGTGCAATCTTGGAAAAATCCTTGATAAATCGTCTATAGAATCCTGCATGACCAAGAAAAGAACGAACCTCTCTAACGGAAGTAGGAGAGGGTAAGTAGCGTACAAGATCTATTTTAGACTTATCAACCTCAATACCATTTTCAGAGATGATATGACCTAAAACTATGCCTTGTTTAACCATGAAATGACATTTTTCCCAATTAAGAACAAGGTTAGTTTCAACACATCGTTTTAAGATCAAACTGAGATTATGCAAACACCCATCAAATGAATCACCAAAAACGCTGAAATCATCCATGAAAACCTCAATAATTTTCTCAACATAATCAGAAAAAATGCTCATCATACATCTTTGAAATGTGGCAGGTGCATTGCATAAACCAAATGGCATACGACGATAAGCAAATGTACCAAATGGGCATGTGAAAGTGGTTTTTTCTTGGTCCTCAGGTGCTATGACAATTTGGTTATAACCAGAATAACCATCAAGGAAACAATAAAATGCATAACCTGCTAACCTTTCAAGCATTTGATCAATGAATGGCAATGGGAAGTGATCCTTTCGTGTGGTGGCGTTGAGCTTCCTATAATCAATACAAACCCTCCAACCTGTTTGGATTCGAGTAGGCACAAGCTCCTCTTCAGCATTCTTGACCACAGTCACTCCAGATTTCTTTGGAACACACTGCACAGGGGAAACCCAACGACTATCGGAGATTGGATAGATCACTCCACAATCAAGTAGCTTGATTATCTCCTTTTTCACAACTTCCATCATCGGAGGGTTGAGACGGCGTTGAGCCTCTCTAGTTGGTTTGGCCCCCTCCTCAAGAAATATGTGATGCATACAGGTTGTAGGGCTTATCCCCTTGATGTCGGCTAAGGTCCAACCTAGGGCAGATTTGAACTCTCTTAAAACACGCACTAGCTTCTCTTCTTCTTGTGCCGTGAGGGATGAGGAAATAATGGCAGGTAAGGTCTCTTTTTCCCCCAAGAAAACGTACTTCAAATGGTTTGGTAACGGTTTAAGTTCAAGGGTAGGTGCCTGAATTACTGAAGGAAACAACTTATTAGTCGAAAAGGGAATTGAATCAAAGTTAGGAGACTTACCATCATGCTTGGGTAACGACTCAAGGGCAGCAGCCATCTCAATGAATTCCTCACAAGGGGGCACGGCATGGATGGGTTCATGTATGCCGTGGGTTAGCATGGGTTCTGCCCACTTGTTGTTGAGCTCCATCCCTCTTGTAATGACCTTTTCAAGTGCATCGTCATTCAAATCTTCCAAATACCCCTGCGCCAAAGAATCAATAATATCAATAGAAAAACAAGAGTGATCATCATTAGGATATCTCATGGTTTCAAAAATATTGAAATCAATCACTTCCCCATCAAATTCCATTGACAACGTTCCTTTGAACACATCAATCTTGGTGCGGGCTGTCTTCATGAATGGCCTACCAAGGAGAATCGGCAAAGAGGTGGAATGGGCTGAATCTTCCATGTCCAAAACATAAAAATCAGCCGGGAAGACTAAATGATTCACCTGCACTAAAACATCCTCCAATACTCCTTTTGGATAAGCGTTAGAACGATCAGCCAATTGTATGATCACACCATCCTTTTTCAATTCACCCAAGTTCATAGATGCATAAATGGAATAAGGCATGACATTTATAGATGCACCTAAGTCAAGCATGGCAGATTCAAAACGAGTATGGCCAATTACACAAGGAATCGTAAAACTGCCGGGATCTTTGCATTTAGGGGGCAGTTTACGTTGCAATACGGCTGAAACATTTTCACTTACCTTCACAACCTCCTTGTTTGAAACTCTCTTCCTAGTTGTGCATAACTCCTTCAGAAACTTGGCATACCTCGGAACTTGCTTAATTGCATCCAAAAGTGGTATATTGACTTGAACCTTCCTAAATGTCTCTAGAATGTCCTTTTCAGCTTCCTCTTTCTTTGTTTGCATGAATCTGCTAGGAAAAGGAACATTCGAAGGAAAAACATTAGTAGGAATTGAATTTGACACATTCTTACCCTTGTTGGACAGATTTGATGGTTTAGGAGCACTTAGGGCCTGCGGCAAAGGTGTATCCTTCCTTGCCGTGGGTTGGCTTTGTCCCTCCTCTTCAAATTGAAGTTTTTCATCCTCTTTGTGACCTGATGTTGATGGTTGTGTTCCTGCCCCAACTTCTTTTCCACTTCTCAACAATATGGCTTTTGCAGATTCGAAACCTCCTTTTGGATTCACAACGGTTGAGCTAGGAAGTTTGCCTTGTTCTCGGAATTGCCCCATGAATTCTGCCATTTGGCCCATTTGTTTCTTCAACTCATCCACCTCTTTAGCTTGATTGAGCATTGTTTTGGTTTGATTTTGCTGTCCCTGCACCAAAGAGGTTAGTAATTGAGTAATGTGATCATTATCCATGGATGTACCTGAATTAGTTTGAGCAGATTGCTGTGGTGCTTGTGTGGGTACGAATGGCTTAGTGTAGAAGCCCGGGGGTTGCTGCCTAAAGCCTCCTTGTTGTTGGGATTGTTGGGGCTCCCTCCACTTGAAATTTGGGTGGTCTCTCCAACCTGGATTGTAGGTATTAGAGTATGGATCGTTCCTTGGCTGGTTTTGGCCTCCAAAACCTACGGCATTGGCAGATTCCCATCCACCATTCTCAATTAATTGAGGACACTTCTCAGATTGGTGGCCTTGAATGGAGCACACGCCACATACATTGGAGGACATTCCTTGCGTTTTACATCCTTCCATAAACTGTGAAAACATAGAAGTAAGGTTAGTGATTTGAGATTGTAAATCAGAAACGGCACTTACCTCATTTACTTGCTGCCGTGAGTTGCTTCTTTGTCCAACACCTTCATATTGTTGAGCGTTCAACGCTGGGTTAACTATCAAGGTCTTGGCAACCATGGGTGTCTTGTCCACCAAAGCTCCGCCCGCTGAGGCATCTAGCATCTGACGTTCAATGGGTAGAAGCCCTTCGTAGAAATACTGAAGAAGAAGCTCCTCCTTCATTTGATGCTGTGGACATGAAGCAACAAGAGTTTTAAAACGTTCATAATAAGTAGGAAACGATTCACCTTCATTTTGCTGAATGCCACTAATCCTTTTGAGTAGAAGAATGACTCGAGAAGTTGGGAAAAACTTATCCAAAAACGCCCGTTTCATGCTCTCCCAAGATGTGACAGTTCCGGGGCCTAGTTCATACAACCAATCTTTAGCCTTTTCCAAGAGAGAAAAAGGGAAAGCCTTCATCTTCAGTATGCTTTCGTCGACGTTGATAGGGGTCATGCTTGAACACACCACTTCGAACTCTTTCAAGTGCTTGTTTGGATCCTCCATGGACAGCCCATGGTACTTTGGAATGTGGTGCAACAAACTTGACTTCAACTCGAACTCCTCGGTTTTGCCTTGAGCAGCCATGGGGTATTGGATGCATAGGGGTGTGGCATTGTCCAATCCCGAAGCAGAGAGCTCCTTGATTGTTCGATTGTCCGCTGCCATGACTTGTACCTCTTCCACAACCTGTGCCGTGGGGTCTTCTTCCTCTTCTAGCACTGGTTCTTCAAGCTCAGGTTCAGGGCTAGATGGATTAGATGCTTGTTGAGTTTTTTTCCTTCTCAAAGTCCTTTCAAAATCGTTGTCAAAGTCCAAAATATTCTTACGAATAGTTTGAGAACTTCGAGTCATAAACTAGTACCTAAAAACAAGAAACAAAACAAAGTCAGAAACTGAAACAATTTAAAAGTAATCAGAAACAAAAGATCCAAGGGATTAGCAAAGTTGCTAATCCCCGGCAACGGCGCCAAAAATTTGATGCGATGTAAAACAGCACACAAATTAAACCCTCTTGTTGACAATTGTAGTATATGTATAAGTAGGGATCGTTCTAGACCGGGGATTAGGAGGGATTGCTAAAACACTGGAAACTGACTCAAAAACGTAAAAACAAAGTTTAAACACTAAACTAGACTCAAAGAATGCAAAACTAGACTCTAAAACACTAAAACAACTCAAAAGACTCAAAACAGCACAAAAACACTCAAAACTGCCTAAAAACACAAACTGGGCAGTTTTGGACTCTAAACACTACTTTGGACGAAAATAGATTTTAACTTGACTCAAAACACTCAAAAACACAAACTAAAACAGTTTCTAACTAATATGACTTAACAAGTAAAGGGGGGATTGGGTTTTGACGAATTTGAAAACAAAACAAACAGATTGTAAACTAAAACAGATTTTGGACGAATTTGGTAAAACTTATGGATGATGGGCTAGCTAGAGGATTCTTCTCCACACATGACACACTTGCACATAAACCAATTTTCAGTTGTTCTTTCGATAAATCATGAAACTCAACACCCCAGGTTAATTAGGTCCGCTTAAATTAACCTTCAAGTTCTCCTTAAGTTATTGAATTGGATGGGAAAGCGCATACAACAATTCAAAGCATTCTCTAAAAGTTCTTTACGTGAACAGCACAATAAAGATACAATCACAGATCATTAAGCATCATGAGAACTATAAGTATTGACGAGGCATTCGTTACTATGATGAGCATGAAACTCCTGCCAAGAATTCATTTAACGCGATCGTTTATAAGCGACCTCCACTACTTGTGAATATAAGTTTGTAACTATTAGGTGAAACTCCCTTATATTCTAGCATCATATTCATGCATGCAAATTAAGTGTGCACTCTTAATAAACATACACAAATAAGTTATCAATCAAGCAGTTAAACAAATTGAATTCACAACTTATGAAATCACAACTGAAGGTAATCAATTCATATTGCAAGTATGTTCATGGCTTTGAATCTTCCCCTAGCCAAAAGGGATTTAGTTCCTCATAATCGCAGAACAAAGAATAACAAGTTTATACATTGAAAACAAAAGAAAGAAAACACCTAAACGCTCCAGCAATCCTAACTTGAATGGCAAGCGCATCCAAGGGCTTTCCTCCTTCCTCTTTGCTGCGGCACAAGGGTTGTTGGTGAGTTTTGGGGATTATGAATGGTGTAGAAGGCTGGGTTTATGGCTAGGATGGATGTATGGTGCGGCAGGGAGTGTTTTTGGTCAGAAATTATGGAGAATGGTGAAGGATAGCTGCGGCTAGGGTTGAGGAAGGAATTCTGGCGAGACAGGTTGTGTGGATGGATGATTTGTGGCTGCAACAAGGAAGTTTATTTAAAGGTTTTAGGGAAATTAAAACCCTAACTTATTTTGGTAATCAGAAATTAAGTCAAAAGCGTCTAGAAAGAGGAAACAAAATCAGAAAACTAAAGGAAAGAGCCAGGGATGTGCGGCCAGGACTTTAAATTAAAAAGGAATGTGTTTTAATGCAAGGAAACAGGAAATAACCCTCTCCCTTGCACGGCAAGGAAGAGGAAAGGGGTAAGGAGGTGCGGCAAGGGTTCTTAGGTGGTCTAGGTCCTTCAATTTGTGTCCTAGAATGCAAAGGAAGCCTTCAAAGTTGCTGGAATTTGGAAACATTAAGGATTAGGAAAGGTAAACCAAAATAGGAAACCTTGGCTTAACTTTCCTACTTCAAGTAGGAATCCTTGTTTGAGTAGGAATCCTCATGTGAGTAGGAATCCTCATTCTTCTAGGAATCCATCTTCAATTAGGAATCCTTCTTTGATTAGGAATCCTTCTTTGATTAGGAATCCTTCTTTGATTAGGAATCCTTACATCTTCAAGTCTTCAATTTCGTCCATTCCTTTTGCTCCAAACATGTGATATCCATTCCAAACCCAATTTTGCTCCAAAATGCTCCAAAATGCATCTTCTTGCATATTTTGTCTTTAGGACCTAGAAACACACGAAAATGGCTTTAAACACTAACATAACTAAGAAAACACAACATAAATGCACAAGAACAAGCCAACTAAGTCGCATAAATATGCTCCTATCACTAGGTAAATCAGATTAGGACTTCTAGAAAGCCAAATCCATCCAGAAATAGGTCTAAAACAATCAGATTTCTAATGGGAAAAGGCCTAAGGTGCGGCAGGTTTGGATAAGGAGGGATAAGGCTTCTAGAAAGCCTTGCAAGGCAAGGAAATCAGATATTCTAGAAGGCTAGGTGCGGCATGCTTATAGAACAAGGATAAGGTGTCCTAAAGTGAAATTAAAACCCTTTTACAGCAGGAATTAAGTTAGGAAAGGATTAGGATAGGATAAGATAAGGCATGGTAAGATAAGATAAGATAAGGTAGTTTTGGATAATGTTTTGGATAATGCTCCTTCTTTGTAGCTGATTCCTTATCTTCTTTGACTTGGATTTATTTCTTCAACTCTTTTGCACATTCCTAGCCTCTCTTGAACTTCAAATTCGTCCATCCTCTTGGCTCCAAGCATATAATGTCCATTCGAAGCTCAAATGTGCTCCAAAATGCACCCTTTTGCATACTTTGCCCTTAAAACCTGAAAATACATCAAACTAGCTTAAAAGACTACTTTAACTAAGGAAAAACAACATAAATGTGATGTGAGAATTACTTGACACTCAAATTAAAACCCTATCGACGTAGTATATGAAAGTAGGGATCGTTTTAGGCCGGGGATTAGAAGGGATGCTAATCTACACAAATTAGACTCTTAAAACAATAAACTGGACTTAAAACAATGAAAACAAGTACTAGGGATCAATTTGGACGAATTTTAACTCTAGACACCTTTAAACAACCTAACTTGACTCAAATAACTCAAAACAAACTCAAAACAGCAAATAGAATTCAATCAAACAGTTTCTGGACTCTAAAGACTCAAAACAAGCTAAATAGACCTAAAACACACAAAACAAGTTATCTAGACTCTAAACTAACACCTAAGATTGATTTGAACGAAATTAAGACTCAAATTGACTCAAAAGACTAAGAGACTCAAGATTTGACGAATTTAGACTATCTTAACACAAATTAAAATCAGGGGATTGGTTTTGAACGAATTTAAACTTAAGCAAAACAGAATTGTAAACTAGACTTAGTTTTGTACGAAATTGGTGATTTAAATGGGTGAATGGCTAGTTAGAAGGATCCTTATCCACACATAAACATATGCATACAACTTGATTCCCAGTTACTCTTTCGATAAACCATGAATGACAATGTTCCGAATTAATTGTATTGAACTAATCAATTCCCAGATTTCCCTAGATTCATTGAATTGAATGGATAACGCATCACAACCAAATTATTCTTTCTCAAACTCCCTAACTATGGAATACGCATGATAGAGACATTCAACAAAGATCATTAAGTTCAATGGAAATCATGAACATTGACAAGGCATTCATAACTATGGAAGACGCATGTTAATCCAGCCTAGGGTTTACTTAACATGATTGTGACTAGCAACCTTTACTACTTGTGAATATAAGTTCATAACGATTAGGTGAAATTCCCTTATATTCTAGCATCAAATTCATGCATGTAAACTAAGTATGCATCCTTAATCAACACACAAGAACAAGTTCTTAATAAAACAGTTAAGCAAACCACATTCACAATTTATGAAATCATAACTGGAGTAAATCAAATCATAAGAAACATATATTCATGGCTTCAAATTCCCCCTCTAACTAATAGGGGCTTAGTTCCTCATGATAGCAATTAAACAAAGAAAACTGAATTGAAACATTGAAAACAAGGATAGACAACACCTACGAACGCTCCAGCAGTAGTCACGACTTAGAGTGGCACCTTCTCCTTCCTTCCTTGAATAGCTGCGGCACAAGAGGGGTTTTCTGGGTTTGTGTGGATGATATGGCACGGCAGGGGGTGAATTAGGTCAGAAACTATGGAGAATGGTGAAGGAAAGGGGCGGCAGAGAGTGGTGGATGATTTCTGGCGTGAATGATGTATATGGAGGGTGGTGTCTGCAGCAAGGGGGGAGAAATATATATATATAGGCACCAAAAACCCTAGATGAATCAGATTAGGACTTCTAGAAAGCCAAATCCATCCAGAAATAGGTTCAAAACAATCAGATTTCTAATGGGAAAGGGCCTAAGGTGCGGCACAATAGGATAAGGGCAGGGAATGCCTTGCAAGGCAAGGAAAAAGGATTCAAGAAGGGAAGGAGACGCCAGATTTTTAGGCTTCTAGAAAGAATGTGTTTCTGGGCAGATTTTGGGGTTTCTAGAAGAGTTTGGGGCGCCACTTTTGTAGGGGAATGGATAGGACTTCTAGAAATCAGGTTTTAAGTCCCCTAAACTGAAGAAAACAGGTTAGGATAAGATTAGGATAAGATAAGGTGAGATAAGATAAGGATTGGGTAAGATAAGATAAGATAAGGTTGTTTTAGATAATGTTTTGGATAATTCTCCTTCTTTTGAGCTGATTCCTTATCTTCTTTATCTTCAATTTCTTTCTTCCATCTTCTTAGATGATTTCAAGCCTTTATATCTTCAATTTCGTCCATCAACTTGCCTCCATGCTTGCACTACCCAATCTTGGCCCAAAAATGCTCTAGAATGCTCCAAATTGCCTCTTTTTGCCATCTTGACACTTTGAACCTACAAATACACGAAAATAGCTTAAAATACAAAATTAACTAAGAACTAACAATGTAAATGCATGAAAACAAGCTAACTAAGTCGCATAAATATGCTCCTATCAGAGACTCAAGATTTGACGAATTTAGACTATCTTAACACAAATTAAAAGCAAGGGATTGTTTGAAAACGGATTTAAACTTAAGCAAAACAGAATTGTAAACTAGACTTAGTTTTGTACGAAATTGGTGATTTAAATGGGTGAATGGCTAGTTAGAGGGATCCTTATCCACACATAAACATATGCATACAACTTGATTCCCAGTTACTCTTTCGATCAACCATGAATGACAATGTTCCAAATTAATTGTATTGAACTAATCAATTCCCAGATTTCCCTAGATTCATTGAATTGAATGGATAACGCATCACAACCAAATTATTCTTTCTCAAACTCCATAACTATGGAATACGCATGATAGAGACATTCAACAAAGATCATTAAGTTCAATGGAAATCATGAACATTGACAAGGCATTCATAACTATGGAAGACGCATGTTAATCCAGCCTAGGGTTTACTTAACATGATTGTGACTAGCAACCTTTACTACTTGTGAATATAAGTTCATAACGATTAGGTGAAATTCCCTTATATTCTAGCATCAAATTCATGCATGTAAACTAAGTATGCATCCTTAATCAACACACAAGAACAAGTTCTTAATAAAACAGATAAGTAAACCACATTCACAATTTATGAAATCATAACTGGAGTAAATCAAATCATAAGAAACATATGTTCATGGCTTCAAATTCCCCCTCTAACTAATAGGGGCTTAGTTCCTCATGCTAGCAATTAAACAAAGAAAACTGAATTGAAACATTGAAAACAAGGATAGGCAACACCTAAGAACGCTCCAGCAGTAGTCACGACTTAGAGTGGCACCTTCTCCTTCCTTCCTTGAATAGCTGCAGCACAAGAGGGGTTTTCTGGGTTTGTGTGGATGATATGGCACGGCAGAGGGTGAATTAGGTCAGAAACTATGGAGACTGGTGAAGGAAAGGTGCGGCAGACTTGGATAAGGAGGGATAAGCTTCTAGAAAGCCTTGCAAGGCAAGGAAATCAGGTTTTCTGGAAAGCTAGGTGCGGCAAGGCTTAGGGTTTCTAGAAACTTAATTTAAATGTCCCCCAATCAGAAAATAAACCCTCATTGTACCAGGAATTGAATTAGAAATGGATTAGGATAGGATAAGGTTTGTTAAGATAAGATAAGATAAGATAAGGTTGTTTGGATAATGTTTTGGATAATCCTCCTTCTTTTGAGCTGATTCCTTATCTTCAATGTTTTGAATTTATTTCTCCAACCTTGAAACATATTCCCAACTCCATTTAAACTCCAAATTCGTCCATCTTCATGCCCATTGCTTGTGCTATCCATTCCAAGCCCAGATTTGCTGTAAAATGCTCCAAAATGCATCTTTTTGCCAACTTTGCTTCTTGGACCTAAAAACACACGAAAATGACTTTAAACACTATACTAAGCAACAAATAGCTAAGCAAATGCAAGGAAACACACTAACTAAGTAGCATAAATATGCTCCTATCAAAATGCACAAGAACAAGCTAACTAAGGTGTATAAATATGCCCCTATCAAATTCCCCCACACTTAGCTTTTGCTAGTCCTCGAGCAAAACAAAATGAAACAAAGTAAACAAAACGAAACAAAACAAGTATAACACAACCTAAACCTTCCAACAATTGTCTCCGGGATTTCCAATGCACATGACATGTTAAAAATCATCACTCCCACAGATTTTGGCCATCTTTACGCTTAAGCACATACTTAATCATAGTCACTACTTACTAGTTCACAAATAACCAATTAAAACGATGTTTTGAATGTAGTAACATGCCTTAGAGAATTCCCTCAATTCCTTACAAGATATGCACTCAATCTTCACTCAGATTTTCTAACTACACACCCTACACTAGTTATATGTGAGAAGATTGATGAAAATATGAAAACGAACGCTCACATATATGTATCACAAGAAAAGCAATTTCCGGAGTTAATAACATGTTTAGATATGATCTCATGAATGGAATGCTACTACTTAGATGCGAGAACCAGTGACACCATATGCTCAAACCAAATTCAAACTCCACAAATTGAAACACACAACACTCAAGATTAAAGTCAAGGGTTGTAACGGGGCTTGGGGAGTTGGCTAACAACGAAAGGATAGGAAAAACAAACGTTCTTAAAGCAATAGCAAGCAAAATAATGAAATCAAAGCAGAAATCAACTTTTAAACACAAAGGGAAGATTCAAGCAACAGTTAGGGCCGGATTCATTGTTTTGGACCCTTCCTTCAACAAACAACACTTGAGAACTCTTTTTCACATCTTTTAAACTCCTTTTTCATTCTTTTCACAACTTTTTCTTTTTTTCTTTCTATTTTCCACGAATTTTTCTTCTTCTTTTTCTTTTTTCTTTCTTTTTGTTTTCTTTGCCGTGCCTCATTCAAGACTTTGGCACACCCACAACAAAACTCACTTCCCCCACACTTGTTTTCTGCCAAACAATGATCAAAAGGAACTCATATTGAGTCATGCGTTACTATGCTTTAAGAACAAAGGTATGGATGGTCCTAATCTAGGCTAGGTGAGGATAATATGGGTTAACAAAGAACATAGGCTAAACAAGGCTCAACGGGGTTAAAAACCTACAAAACACAATGAAATAGGGAGATACGGCAATTTGGCTATGGTGGTCACTACACAACTTCATCTTGAACATGTGTTATGCAAATCAATAACATGCTTAGAATGAATTGGGCATGAGTTCTGGTGTTTGGAACTAAATGATGAAACGCCGTCTAAGTAGCAACCAAGCAAAGAATAATGAGATCATGCAACGACTTTAGAAAACAACAATGCACAGATTATTGATAGGAGCATATTTACATCACTCAGTTAGCTTGTTTCCTTGCATTTAGGTTGTTAGTTCTTAGTTATTTTAGTCTTTTAAGCCATTTTCGTGTGTTTTCAGGTTCTAAGGGCTAAAGGAGCAAGAAAGTGCATTTTGGTGCCTTTTGGAGCAGTTTTGGGCTTGGAATGGATTGCACATGCTTGGAGCTAAGTGAATGGACGAAATTGAAGATCAAATGAGCTTAGGATTGAATGAAGAATGAAGAGTTCAAAATTGGAAGCCAAAGTTTCTAAAGTTGGAAGTTTCTATTCTTGGAGGTTTCCATTCTTGAAAGTTTCTATTCTTGGCTTAGAGTTTCCTAATCCTTCCTCATCTATGTTCCAGCCATAAAAGGGTTTCAAAACATGTTAGGTTGCCTCATTACATGTTTCTAGAAGTGCTAGAACTTTTCCCTAACCTTGCCGCATATCTCCTTCCCTTTTCTTCCAAAATCTGCCACATAATTGCCTTTCCCTTTCTCTTCACAATCTTGCCGCACAAGGGATCCTCTTCTTACCTATTTTCTGACCCAAAATTACATTCCCTTTTGTTTCAATTCTTGCCACACAAGGGGAGAGGATTCTTACCTATTTTGTGCCTCAAAACACATTCCTGAATCTGTCCTACACAATTCTGCCGAATTTCCTTTCCTATTCTCTTTAATTCCTGCACCTTACTTGCCTATTTTCTGTCATAAAACACCTTCCCCTTTAGTACCTAGCCTTGCTGCACAAGGGGAGGCCTCTCTTTCCTATTTTCTGACCTTTAAACACATTCCTTTTTTCTCCTATACAATTCTGCCGAATTTCACATTCCTATTTCTCTTTGATTTTCTGATTCTTTCTTACCTATTAAATTGTGAGACAAATTAGCTAAGTTATGAACCTTTCCTATTATTTTCTGATTGCCTTTCAACCCTAGCCCTATAAATAAAGCCATCCCCACCATTTAGGCTCTCTCTCTCTCTGAACAGATTCTCTACACACTTTCTGACGAAAATCCACCTTCCATCCACCTATCTACCTATCCATCCTCTACCACCCAACACCATTCATAACCCCCAAAACTCACCACCAACCCTTGTGCCGCAGCAAAGAGGAAGGAGGAGAGCCCTTGGACGTGCTTGCCATTCAAGTTAGGATTGCTGGAACGTTTAGGTGTAATCTTTCTTTTGTTTTCAATGTTTCAATTCAATAATCTTTGTTCTGTGAGTATGAGGAACTAAACCCCTCTTAGCTAGGGGGGGATTCGAAACCATGATTATACTTGCAATATGATTTGATTACATCCAGTTGTGATTCATAAGTTGTGAATTCAATTTACTTATCTGTTCATATTATAACTGATTTGTGTGTGTTGATTGAGGTGGCCAACTTAATTTGCATGCATGAATTTGATGCTAGAATATAAGGGAGTTTCACCTAATCGTTATGAACTTATATTCACAAGTAGTGAAGGTTGCTAGTCACGATCGCGTTAAGTAAATTCTTGGCATAAGTATCATGCAATTCATAGTTACAAGTGCCTCGTCAATGCTTATGATTTTCATAGAACTTAATGATCTTTGCTTGTATCTCTATTATGCAATTCATGTAGGGAACTTGTGGGGAATGCTTTGGGTTGTCGTATGCAATCATCCAATTCAATAAAATTAGGAAAATCTGAGGGTTAATTAGTGCAATTCACGGTTAATCTGGGGCGTTGAGGATTCGTGGTTTATGGAAAGCAACTGGAAATCGTTTTGTATGCAAGTGTGTCATGTGTGGAGAAGAACCTCCTAGCTATCCCATCATCCATAGTTTTCACCCAATTTCGTGCAGATTTCATTAAGTACTTTAAGTTTCTTGTTTTGTTTTCAAATTCGTCAAAACCCAATCCCCCCTTTACTTGTTGAGTCATATTAGTTAGAAACTGTTTTAGTTTGTGTTTTTGAGTGTTTTGAGTCAAGTTAAAACTTATTTTCGTCCAAAATTGTGTTTAGAGTCCAAAACTGCCCAGTTTGTGTTTTTAGGCAGTTTTGAGTGTTTTAAAGTTGTTTTAGTGTCCTAGAGTTTAGTTTTGCATTCTTTGAGTCTAGATTAGTGTCTTTAACTTTCTTTTTATGTTTTTGAGTCAGTTTAGAGGTTTTAGCAAGCCCTCCTAATCCCCGGTCCAGAACGATCCCTACTTGCATCTATACTACAATTGTCAACAAGAGGGTTTAATTTGTGTGCTGTTTTACATCGCATCAATTATTAACTCTCCAAATAAACGTTTAGGCTCAAATCTCACAAGGTTGTAGCGTTAGTTTGAGTTCCTTCCTTCAAGCATGTTACAAAAACTGATTTTTCTTTCATGATTGCATGTGAATTCATAAGTTATAACCACAACCAAGCATAAACCAAAGAGTAAATCAAACTTTCATCCATGTTTACAACTCTCTTTAACAGTCATGCAATTACAAACCGAATCCTCATCATTGTGTTGGAAGGTACCCTAAGACACAAACAACTCTTTTTTTGGGTTTTTTAAAACAATTTTTCAAATTTTTATGGGATTTTCGGATTTTTGAGTCAAAACACACTAAAACACACCAAAACAGCTTAAAAACACTTAAAAACAGCAAGGAACAACATTAGAAGTTATGGGTGATAAAACCCTACGAATTTGCATCAAAACACTTTGGTTACCCCCCCCACACTTAAATCAAACATTGTCCTCAATGTTTCAAGCATAAACTAACACAAATAAACAACAAGCAAACAAAACAGCAACAAAACAATAAACAAGGCAGAAACGAAAACAACAACAAAGAGAAGGGTTTAGGAACGCAAATCTGGAATTGGAGTGCTCCCTAGGTCTTCCTTTGTTGAATGCATGGGTTGCCTCCCAAGTAGCGCTTGCTTTAACGTCGTACAGCCGGACGAAACGCCCATTCATTCCAGATTGGTACCCACGGCATGCAGAGGTAGTTCTTCCACCACATGCTCCTTAAACAGCTCGTGCATTGGATCTATGAATGGAAGGGGATAGTAATCCTTCCTGATTGGGGTGTTGAGCATTCTAAAGTCCATGTAATCATGCCCACCAGCTTGGATTCGATTGGGATTCTGCACCATACAAGGTAACAACCTATTAGTTGAAATGGGAATCGAAATTGGAATAGGTGGCTTACCAATGTACTGCAATGAAGTGGCAGCACTATCAACAAATGCATGTGGGATGCTCTCGCCCAGATTTGGGGGTTTGAGGGTTATGGCCGTGCAATCCTTGTGCTTCAATCCAATTCCCTCTTCGTTGGTGGTTCGAAATGCATCTTTCTTGAATGATACTGAACGTTCCTGTCCTTTATTTTTTATTTTATCAATGACAAAAAAAGAGCGAACACGATTAGTATTCTCAACAGATTCAGAAATATTAAAATTAATCATATCACCACCAAACTCCATAGTTACTGCTCCTTTGGCCACGTCAATCTTGGTTTGAGCTGTTTTCATGAAAGGTCGTCCAAGTAAGATTGGCAATGTTGAAGAGTGGGCTGAATCCTCCTTGTCAAGCACATAGAAATCTGCAGGAAAAATCAAGTGGTCTACCTGCACCAAAACATCTTCCAAAACTCCTTTTGGGTATGCATTAGATCGATCGGCTAATTGGATAATAACACCATCCTTTTTAAGCTCTCCTAGATTCATAGATGCATAAACAGAATATGGCATGACATTAATTGATGCACCTAAGTCTAACATGGCATGTTCAAACCGAGTATTGCCAATAACACAAGGAATTGTAAAACTACCTGGATCTTTGCACTTTGGGGGCAGTTTACATTGCAAGATGGCTGAGACATTTTCACTCATATGCACCACTTCTTTCTCTTGAATTCGTTTCTTTGTTGTGCACAGCTTCTTCAACAACTTAGCATACTTCGGAATTTGCTTTATTGCATCAAGGAGCGGGATATTGACATGCACCTTCCTAAACGTGTCCAGAATGTCTTTTTCATCCTCTTCCTTCTTTGATTGCATGAATCTGCTAGGAAAAGGCACAGTTGATGGAATAACATTAGAAGGAATCCAATTTCGACCTACCTTAGTTAAGGTGGATGGCATAGGGTGTTTAGGAGGCTGCGGCAATGGTGTCTCTTTTCTTGCCGTGGGTTTCACTTGCTCTTCCTCCTCAATCAGCAACTTTTCATCCTCCTTTTGACTTGATTTGGATGGTTGTGGGTCGGCTCCAACCTGTTTGCCACTTCTCAACGTGATTGCATTGGCGGTTTCAAATCCTCCTTTAGGATTAACAACGGTTGAACTAGGCAATCTGCCTTGTTCTCTGAATTGGCCCATGAATTCGGCAATCTGCCCTACTTGCTTCTCCAACTCATCCACCTTTGATGCGAAATATATAAGCACACAAATTAAACCCTCTTTTTATCGATTGTAGCAAAGTATGTAAGTAGGGATCGTTCTAGGCCGGGGATTAGGAGGGATTGCTAAACCACTTGAAAACTGACTCACAAACTTAAAACAAAGTCAAAACACTAATTTAGACTCAGAGAATGCAAAACTATACTCTAAAACACTGAAACAAACCAAAAGACTCAAAACAGCAAACAAACACTCAAAACTGCCTTAAAACCACTTTCTAGGCAGTTTTGAACACTAAGGAAGAATTTGGACGAAAACAGTTTATAACTGGACTCAAGACACTTAAAAACACAAACTAAATTGATTTCTAACTAATTTGACACTTCAAAATAAAGGGGGAATTGGTTTTGACGAATTTGAAAACAAACAAAAACTTTGTAAAACAAAACAGATTGTAAAACGAAATTGGTTAAAGTGAATGGATGGAAGGCTAGATAAGGGGTTCTTCTCCACACATGTCATACTTGCATACAAAACGATTTCTAGTTGCTTTTCAATAAACCATGGATTCTCAACACCCCAGATTAACCGTGAATTGCACTAATTAACCCTCAGATTTTCCTAACGTTATTGAATTGGATGATTGCATACGACAACCCAAAGCATTCCCCACCAGTTCCCTACATGAATTGCATAATAGAGATACAAGCAAGAATCATTAAGTTCTATGAAAACCATAAGCATTGACGAGGCATTCGTTACTATGAATTGCATGAAACTTATGCCAAGAATTTACTTAACATAATTGAGATCATCAACCTTTACTACTTGTGAATATAATTCTGTAACGATTAGGTGAAACTTCCTTATATCCTAGCATTAGATTTATGCATGACAATTAAGCGTGCACTCTCAATCAACACACACAAATCAATTTTAATATGAACAGATAAGTAAATTGAAATCACAATTTATGAATCACAACTAGAGGTAATCAAGTCATATAGCAAGCATAAACATGGTTTCGAATCCCCCCTAGCCAGAGGGGGTTTAGTTCCTCATACTCACAGAACAAAGAGTATTGAATTTAAACATTGAAATCAAAGGAAAGGAAACACCTAAAACTTCCAGCAATTCAAACTTGAATGGCATGCACGTCCAAGGCTCCTTCTCCTCCTCTTTGCTGCGGCACAAGGACTTGGGACAGATTTTGGGGGTTATGAATGGTTTAGAAGGCTGGGTTAATGGCTAGGATGGATGTATGATGCGGCAAATAGTGAATTAGGTCAGAAACTATGGAGAATGGTGAAGGATGGGTGCGGCAGAGAGTGGGGAAGAGTTTCTGGCGAGAATGGTTGTGTATGGAGGGGGTGAAACCTGCGGCAACCCTTTAAACTTATATATATAGGCACCACAAACCCTAGGGTAATCAGATTAGGGCTTGGACTCAGCATTGCACAAGGAATTAGGGCCCTAGGTGCAGCAGAAATTGTGAATCCATTAGGAAAGAGGATTGTGGCCCAATTGATTTCTGAAAAGGATTTGTAGAACCCAAATCCACAAGGAAAAGGCCTAACAATCAGAATCCAAGAGGGAAAAAGGCCTGAGAGGTGCGGCACAATAGGATAAGGGCAGGGAATGCCTTGCAAGGCCAGGAAAAAGGATTCTAGAAGGGAAGGAGGCGCCACTTTTATAGGACAAGGGATAGGACTTCTAGAAATCAGGTTTTAAGTCCCCTAAACTGAAGAAAACAGGTTAGGATAAGATTAGGATAAGATTGGATAAGATAAGGTAAGATAAGATAAGGATTGGATAAGATAAGATAAGATAAGGTTGTTTTAGATAATGTTTTGGATAATTCTCCTTCTTTTGAGCTGATTCCTTATCTTCTTTATCTTTGACTTCTTTCTTCCATCTTCTTAGCTGATTTCAAGCCTTTATATCTTCAATTTCGTCCATCAACTTGCCTCCATGCTTGCACTACCCAATCTTGGCCCAAAAATGCTCTAGAATGCTCCAAATTGCTTCTTTTTGCATACTTGCCCTTAGAACCTGAAAATACATCAAACTAGCTTAAAAGACTACTTTAACTAAGGAAAAACAACATAAATGCACAAGAACAAGCTAATTAAGGTGCATAAATATGCCCCTATCAAATTCCCCCACACTTAGCTTTTGCTAGTCCTCGAGCAAAACAAAACGAAACAAAGTAAACAAAACGAAACAAAACAAGTATGACACAACCTAAACCTTCCAACATTTGCCTCAGGGATTTCCAATGCACATGACACGTTAAAAATCATCATTCCCACAGATTTTAGCCATCTTTACGCTTAAGCACATACTTAATCATAGTCACTACTTACTAGTTCACAAATAACCAATTAAAACGATGTTTTGAATGTAGTAACATGCCTTAGAGAATTCCCTCAATTCCTTACAAGATATGCACTCAATCCTCACTCAGATTTTCTAACTACACACCCTACACTAGTTATATGTGAGAAGATTGATGTAAATATGAAAACTAATACTCACATATGTATATAACAAAGAAAAGCAATTTCCGGAGTTAATAACATGTTTAGATATGATCTCATGAATGGAACGCTACTACTTAGATGCGAGAACCAGTGACACCATATGCTCTTACCAAATTCAAACTCCACAAATTGAAACACACAACACTCAAGATTAAAGTCAAGGGTTGTAACGGGCTTGGGGGTTGAACCTAATGCGATTTAGTTAGTGTGTTTTCTTGCATTTACTTAGTTATTTGTTGCTTATTATAGTGTCTTAAGTCATTTTCGTGTGTTTGTAGGTCCTAGAAGCAAAGTATGCAAGAGGATGCAATTTGGAGCATTTTAGAGCAGTTTTGGGCTTGGAATGGATAGCACAAGATTGGAGCAAGATGGATGGACGAATTTGAAGTTCAAGAGAGGCTAGGAATGTGCAAAAGAGTTGAAGAAATAAATCCAAGTCAAAGAAGATAAGGAATCAGCTACAAAGAAGGAGAATTATCCAAAACATTATCCAAAACTACCTTATCTTATCCTTATCTTATCCTATCCTACTCCTTTCTTAACTTAATTCCTGCTGCAAAAAGGGATTCAATTTCAGTTTAGGAGACCTTAAAACCTGATTTCTAGGAACCTTATCCCTTCCTATAAAGGTGCCGCACCTATCCTCTTCTAGAAACCCCAAAATCAGCCAAATAACACTCTTTCTAGAAGTCCCTAAAAAAGTGGCGCCCCAAGCCTTCTAGATGCATGATCCAGCCGCACCTTTCTCCTGATTCCCTTTGGTTTTTGGTCTTCTAGATGTCCTATTTCCTGCTAGGATTACATAAACCCTTTCCCCTTAGGATTGTGTTTTATTTTCCTACACAAACTACATTTTGTAATCCTTTTCCTACACCATCTAATTGTGCCGCACCCTCCCTCTATATATTCACATATTTGCTGCACCATTCACACCATCATCTCTCATTCACACATCTCTACACTACCATTCAGCCATACCCTCATTGTGCCGCAACCTGCAAGCAAGGAAGGAAGGAATCTGGAGCATTTTCTAGGTGTTTTCTATCTTTGTTCAATGTTTAATTTTATTTATATTTGTTTGATTGCGAACATGAGGAACTAATTTCTTTATAGTTAGAGGCGAATTCAAAGCCATGGACATATGTTTTATATGAATTGATTTCCTCCAGTTATGATTTCATGAATTGTGAATGTGGTTTGCTTAACTGTTTTATTAAGAACTTGTTCTTGTGTGTTGATTAAGGATGCATACTTAGTTTGCATGCATGAATTTGATGCTAAAATATAAGGGAATTTCACCTAATCGTTATGAACTTATATTTACAAGTAGTGGAGGTTGCTAGTCACTATCGCTTTAAGTAAATTCCTGGCAGGAGTGTCATGCTTTTCATAGTCACGAATGCCTTGTCAATGCTTATGATTTTCACAAAGCTTAATGATCTTTGTTTTGTGTCTCTATCATGCTTTTCATAGTTAGGGAGCTTAATAAAGAATGATTTGGGTTGTCGTATGCTTCTCTTCCAATTCAATGAGTCTAGGGAAATCTGATGATTAATTAGTTCTACACAATTAATTTGGGGCATTGTCATTCATGGTTTGTCGAAAGAATAACTGGAAATCAATTTATATGCATATGTTCATGTGTGGAGAAGGGCCCTCTAACTAGCCTTTCACCCGTTTTAAATCACCAAACTCGTTTTTCTAAAAGTTTTTATGCAAAATTTCTGTTTTAAGTCTTAATTTCGTCAAAAACAATCCCCCTTTCATTTAATCTTGTTTTTAGAGTCAAAACCTGTTTTCTTTTAGTTGTTTGAGTCTTTTTAGTTCTATTTTCGTCAAAACCAATTGATAGGTTTAGATTTGAGTCTTTTTTATTGTTTCTTGCTGTTTTTAGTGTTTTAAGTTAGTTTAGAGTCCATAGAGTCTAGTTTAGTGTTTTTGAGTCTTATTTGTGTTGATTCGCATCCCTAGTTAATCCCCGGTCTAGAACGATCCCTACTTACATCATTGCTACAATTGTCATCAATAGGGTTTAATTTGTGTGTTAAGTTAATTTTCACATCAAATTTTGGCGCCGTTGCCGGGTATTAGCAAAACTTTGCTAATCCCTTGTGTTTGCCGTGTGTTTTTTCTTTTACTTTGATTTCTGATTGTTGTTTTGTTTCTTGTTTTAGGTACTAGTTTATGACCCGAAGTTCTCAAACAGTTCGTGAGCATATCTTGGAGTTTGACGACGATTTTGAACGGACATTGAGAAGAAAGAGGAGGCATCCAGAACCTAGTGAACCTAGTTCAAGCTCAGAGGCCGAATCTGAATTTGAAGAAGAAGAACAAGCCATGGCTATGGATAATCGTACAATTAAGGAACTTTCAGCCTCGGGATTGGCCAATGCCGCACCCCTTTGCATTCAATACCCTGCGGCTGCTCAAGGCAAGACCGATGAGTTCGAATTGAAGTCAAGCTTGCACCACATTCCCAAATACCATGGGCTGCCCATGGAAGATCCAAACAAGCATCTTAAGGAGTTCGAAGTGGTTTGTTCTAGCATGACACCCATCAATGTCGATGGGAGCATTTGGATGATGAAGGCTTTTCCATTCTCTCTTTTGGAAAAGGCTAAAGATTGGCTTTATGAATTAGAACCCGGAACGGTCACTTCTTGGGAAAGCATGAAGAGGGCGTTTTTAGAGAAGTTCTTCCCCACTTCGAAGTCATTCTCTTAAGGAAGAAAATTAGTGGAATTCAACAAAGCCAAGGAGAGACATTCCCAGCATACTATGAGCGTTTTAAAGCCCTTGTCGCCTCATGTCCTCAACATCAAACGAAAGAAGAGCTTCTACTTCAATACTTCTATGAAGGACTTCTTCCCATTGAGCGACAAATGCTAGATGCTTCAGCGGGAGGTGCATTGGTTGACAAAACACCCATGGCTGCAAAGACCCTAATTGCCAACCGAGCATTGAATGCACAACAGTACGAGGGACTTGGACAAAGAGAGTCCCCACGGCAGCATGTCCATAAGGTAAGTTCCAATTCCGACATTCAAACTCAATTAGCTAACCTTACTTCCATTGTGACTCAGATGGCCGAAGGAATGAAGATACAAGGACCAAGTGTTTGTGGCGTGTGTTCTATGCAAGGACATCCAACTGACCAATGCCCTCAATTGATTGAGAATGGAGGATGGGAATCTGTTAATGCCATGGGTTTTGGGAATCAAAATCAGCCACGCAATGATCCATACTCCCACACTTACAATCCGGGCTGGAGAGATCATCCAAATTTCAAGTGGAGGGAACCTCAACAACCTCAACAACAAGGTGGATTTAGGCAGCAACCTCCAGGGTTCTATTCAAAACCATACGTGCCTACACAACCCCAAGCACAACCTGCCCAAACCAAATCAGGTACGTCCGTTGATAATGATCAGATTTTTCAATTACTAACTTCTATGTCACAGAGCATGCAAATTAGAGACAAAAAGGTGGATGATTTGGATAAGCGAGTAGGGCAGATTTCAGAGTTCCTAGGGCAATTCCAAGAACAAGGAAAACTTCCTAGCTCAACCATTGTGAATCCAAAGGGAGGATTTGAATCCGCCAAAGCCATTATGTTGAGAAGTGGGAAAGAAGTTGGAACCAACCCACAACCATCGAAATCAAGCCAAAAAGAGGATGAAAAGTTGCTGATTGAAGAGGAGGAACAAGCCAAACCCACGGCAAGGGGGGAGCAACCCTTGCCGCAGCCATCTTTCACTGCCAAACCATCCAATTCGGCCAAGGTAAGTCCTAACTCGAATTTTTCAAGTTCTATTCCACTAAATGCACCCTTCCCTAGCAGGTTTAGGCAATCAAAGAAGGAAGAGAACGAGAAAGACATTCTGGAAACATTTAGGAAAGTGCAAGTCAATATACCTCTCCTTGATGCAATTAAGCAAGTTCCAAGGTACGCTAAGTTTTTGAAAGAACTTTGTACAACAAGGAGGAGAATTTCGAACAAAGAAGTTGTCCAGGTAAGTGAGAATGTTTCTGCGGTGTTACAAAGGAAATTACCCCCTAAATGCAAAGATCCGGGTAGTTTTACAATTCCATGCGTTATTGGAAATATTAAGTTTGAACATGCCATGTTAGACTTAGGAGCTTCAATTAATGTCATGCCTTACTCAATTTACGCATCTATGAATTTAGGAGAGCTAAAACATGATGGTGTTATAATTCAATTAGCCGATCGTTCTAACGCATATCCGAAAGGAGTTTTGGAAGATGTCTTGGTGCAAGTGGATAAATTGATATTCCCAGCAGATTTCTATGTTTTAGAGATGGAGGATTCACCCAATGTTACCCCATTGCCGATTCTACTTGGGAGACCCTTCATGAAAATAGCACGTACCAAGATCGATGTGTTCAAGGGGGCTTTAACAATGGAATTTGATGGGGAAGTGATTGATTTCAATCTTTCTGAAACTATTAAATATCCTAAAGACGATCATTCTTGCTTTTCTATTGATGCATTTGATTCATTGGCACAGGAATTCCTTGACTTATTGGATGAAGATCCCCTTGAAACAACAATTGCACAAGGAATTGGAATGAAGCCCAATCTGGCCGTACCTAGTGAAGAACAAGCCGAGATTGTGGCTGCCTTTGACTCATTGCCACGACATCATGGTACGTCATCTAACCCAATTCCAATTCCCGTTTCTACTAATACGTTGTTACCTTCTGTGATTCAGGCCCCTATACTTGAACTTAAGCCACTACCGGATCATTTAAAGTACGTCTTCTTGGGAGATGAAGAGACGTTGCCCGTCATTATCTCTGCATCACTCACGGCAACAGAAGAGGAGAAGTTGATTCGGGTGTTGAAGGAGCACAAAACAGCCATTGGTTGGACATTGGCCGATATTAGGGGGATTAGCCCTACAAGACTTCTAGAGGAGGGGGCTAAACCAACTCGAGAGGCTCAACGCCGACTCAACCCTCCAATGATGGAAGTTGTGAAAAAGGAGATTATCAAGCTTCTCGATTGTGGAGTGATCTATCCAATTTCGGATAGCCGTTGGGTTTCACCGGTTCAAGTTGTTCCAAAGAAATCCGGAGTCACTGTGGTGAAGAATGCCGAGAATGAGCTTGTACCAAACCGTATCCAAACAGGTTGGAGAGTGTGCATCGATTATAGGAAGCTCAACGCCACCACAAGGAAGGACCACTTCCCTTTGCCGTTCATTGATCAAATGCTTGAAAGGTTAGCCGGTCATTCTTTTTATTGTTTTCTTGATGGTTATTCGGGATATAATCAAATTGTCATAGCTCCTGATGACCAAGAAAAGACCACCTTCACATGCCCCTTTGGTACTTTTGCCTATCGTCGCATGCCATTTGGTTTATGCAATGCACCTGCCACATTCCAAAGATGCATGGTAAGTATCTTTTCAGATTATGTTGAGAAGATTATTGAGGTATTCATGGATGATTTTAGCGTCTTTGGTGATTCGTTTGATGGTTGTTTGGAAAATCTCACATTAATCTTAAAACGATGCGTTGAAACCAACCTTGTTTTAAATTGGGAAAAGTGTCACTTTATGGTTAAACAAGGCATAGTTTTAGGGCATATCATTTTAGAAAGGGGAATTGAGGTTGATAAATCAAAAATAGATCTTGTACGCTACTTACCCTCTCCTACTTCGGTTAGAGAGGTTCGTTCTTTTCATGGACATGCAGGATTTTATAGGCGATTCATCAAGGATTTTTCAAAGATTTCTCAACCTTTGTGCCGTCTCCTTCAAAAGGAAGTGGCTTTCAAGTTTGACGAGGAATGTGAGAAGGCTTTCAACCAACTCAAAGAGATGCTAACCACGGCACCAATCATTATGCCACCAGATTGGAATCTTCCGTTTGAGCTAATGTGCGATGCTTCCGACTATGCATTGGGAGCCATGTTAGGACAAAGGAAGGACAAAAATCTACACGTCATCTATTATGCCTCAAGGACCTTGAACGATGCTCAATTGAACTACTCTACGATGGAAAAAGAACTTCTTGCCGTTATCTTTGCTTTAGATAAGTTTCGTTCATATTTACTTGGTACTAAAGTCATTATTTACTCTGATCATGCAGCTTTAAGATACTTACTTACGAAGAAGGAGGCTAAACCAAGGCTTATTCGATGGATGCTCCTACTTCAAGAGTTCGATATCGAAATCCGGGACAAGAAAGGAGTTGAAAACGTAGTGGCTGACCACCTAAGCAGATTGGTGCGAGAAGAAGACCCAATTCCCATCCCTGAGACGTTTCCAGATGAGCAGCTGCTGTCCATTAAGGTAAGTGTGCCATGGTATGCTGATTTAGTTAATTATTTGGTTACTAAACAAGTTCCAAGCACCCTAAACAAGCAACAAGGTGATAAATTGAAAAAAGAGGCACGGTTTTATGTTTGGGATGATCCATACTTGTGGAAGTATTGCCACGATCAGATTATACGTAGGTGTGTGCATAATTCGGAGTTTTGATGTGAGAATTACTTGACACTCAAATTAAAACCCTATCGACGTAGTATATGAAAGTAGGGATCGTTTAAGGCCGGGGATTAGAAGGGATGCTAATCTATACAAATTAAACTCTAAAACACTAAAACTGGACTCTAGACAATGAAAACAGGTACTATGGATCAATCTGAACGAATTTTAACTCTAGACAACCTAACTTGACTCAAATAACACAAAACAAACTTAAAACAACAAATAAAACTCAACTAGGCAGATTCTAGACACTAGAGACTCAAAACAGGCTAAATAGACTCAAAACAACAAAACTAACTTAAACAAACTCAAAACAGGTTATAAGGGGTGAATTGGATGACTTTTGGACTAGTTAGACTCAAAACACTAAAAGGGGACAGATTTGGACGAATTTAAACAAACTAAGACTCAATTAAGAACTAGGGGGTTTTTTGGACGATTTAAGCAAAACTAAGCAGATTTAAGCAAACAAAGTAAATTGAAAGAGATAAAGGTGAATTCAGGGCTGAAAACTAGTTAGAGGGTTCTTCTCCACACATGAACATATGCATACGAATTGATTTCCAGTTATTCTTTCGATAAACCATGAATGACAATGCTTCGAATTAATTGTATTGCACTAATTAATTCCCAGATTTCCCTAAGTTCATTGAATTGAATGGATAACGCATCACAACCAAATTATTCTTATCAAGTCCCCTAACTATGGAATACGCATGATAGAGATACATATCAAAGATCATTAAGTTCCATGGAAATCATAAACATTGACAAGGCATTCATAACTATGGAATACGCATGTTACTCTTGCCTAGGATTTACTTAACACAATTGTGACTAACAATCTTTACTACTTGTGAATATAAGTTCCTAACGATTAGGTGAAATTCCCTTATATCCTAGCATCAAATTCATGCATGTAAACTAAGTAGGCCTCCTTAATCAACTCACAAGAACAAGTTCTTCTTAAAACAGATAAGTAAATCACATTCACAATTTATGAAACAATAACTGAAGGTAATCAATTCATATCAAACATATGTCCATGGCTTTGAATCCACCTCTAACTAAAACGAAATTAGTTCCACATGTTCAACATAATTGAAAAGCAAGTTAAATTAAACATAGAAACGAAACAAGAGAAGAAAGAACTCCTCCCTCTCTAATGGAAGCCACGGCAAGGCCTTGTCTTCCCTTCTCTGCAGCAAAATATGGATTTCTGAATGTATATGGGGGTGTAGAATTCGTATGGATGGGTGGTGGTCTGCGGCAAGGCTTGGGAATATGTATATATAGCATGGCAAACCCTAGGGAAATCAGTTTAGGACTTGGACTTAGCAGAAAAATAGGATTAGGGTGCGGCAATTAATTTGGAAAAGGAATTGTGGTCCAATTAATTTCTGAAAAGGATTTGTAGAACCCAAATCCACAAGGAAAAGTCCTAACAATCAGAATCCAAGAGGGAAAGGGCCTGAAAGGTGCGGCACAAAGGGATAAGGCAGGGAATGCCTTGCAAGGCAAGGAAAAGACCTTCTAGAAAGGAGGGAGACGCCAGATTTTTAGGCTTCTAGAGAGAATGTGTTTCTGGGCAGATTTTGGGGTTTCTAGAAGAGTTTGGGGCGCCACTTTTGTAGGGGAATGGATAGGACTTCTAGAAATCAGGTTTTAAGTCCCCTAAACTGAAGAAAACAGGTTAGGATAAGATTAGGATAAGATAAGGTGAGATAAGATAAGGATTGGGTAAGATAAGATAAGATAAGGTTGTTTTGGATAATGTTTTGGATAATTCTCCTTCTTTTGAGCTGATTCCTTATCTTCTTTATCTTCAATTTCTTTCTTCCATCTTCTTAGCTGATTTCAAGCCTTTATATCTTCAATTTCGTCCATCAACTTGCCTCCATGCTTGCACTACCCAATCTTGGCCCAAAAATGCTCTAGAATGCTCCAAATTGCCTCTTTTTGCCAACTTTGCTTCTTGGACCTAAAAACACACGAAAATGACTTTAAACACTATACTAAGCAACAAATAGCTAAGCAAATGCAAGAAAACACACTAACTAAGTAGCATAAATATGCTCCTATCATTAATCAACTCACAAGAACAAGTTCTTCTTAAAACAGATAAGTAAATCACATTCACAATTTATGAAACAATAACTGAAGGTAATCAATTCATATCAAACATATGTCCATGGCTTTGAATCCACCTCTAACTAAAACGAAATTAGTTCCACATGTTCAACATAATTGAAAAGCAAGTTAAATTAAACATGAAACGAAACAAGAGAAGAAAGAACTCCTCCTTCTCCAATGGAAGCCACGGCAAGGCCTTGTCTTCCCTTCTCTGCAGCAAAATATGGATTTCTGAATGTATATGGGGGTGTAGAATTCGTATGGATGGGTGGTGGTCTGCGGCAAGGCTTGGGAATATGTATATATAGCATGGCAAACCCTAGGGAAATCAGTTTAGGACTTGGACTCAGCATAAGCAAGGGATTAGGACCCTAGGTGCGGCAGAATATGTAGGAAAAAGGATTATGGCCCAATTGATTTCTGAGAAGGATTTGTAGAACCCAAATCCACAAGGAAAAGGCCTAACAATCAGAATCCAAGAGGGAAAGGGCCTGAAAGGTGCGGCACAAAGGGATAAGGCAGGGAATGCCTTGCAAGGCAAGGAAAAAGGATTCAAGAAGGGAAGGAGACGCCAGATTTTTAGGCTTCTAGAAAGAATGTGTTTCTGGGCAGATTTTGGGGTTTCTAGAAGAGTTTGGGGCGCCACTTTTGTAGGGGAATGGATAGGACTTCTAGAAATCAGGTTTTAAGTCCACTAAACTGAAGAAAACAGGTTAGGATAAGATTAGGATAAGATAAGGTGAGATAAGATAAGGATTGGGTAAGATAAGATAAGATAAGGTTGTTTTGGATAATGTTTTGGATAATTCTCCTTCTTTTGAGCTGATTCCTTATCTTCTTTATCTTCAATTTCTTTCTTCCATCTTCTTAGCTGATTTCAAGCCTTTATATCTTCAATTTCGTCCATCAACTTGCCTCCATGCTTGCACTACCCAATCTTGGCCCAAAAATGCTCTAGAATGCTCCAAATTGCCTCTTTTTGCCATCTTGACACTTTGAACCTACAAATACACGAAAATAGCTTAAAATACAAAATTAACTAAGAACTAACAACGTAAATGCATGAAAACAAGCTAACTAAGTCGCATAAATATGCTCCTATCACTAATCCCCGGCAACGGCGCCAAAATTTTGATGCGAAATATATAAGCACACAAATTAAACCCTCTTTTTATCGATTGTAGCAAAGTATGTAAGTAGGGATCGTTCTAGGCCGGGGATTAGGAGGGATTGCTAAACCACTTGAAAACTGACTCACAAACTTAAAACAAAGTCAAAACACTAATTTAGACTCAGAGAATGCAAAACTATACTCTAAAACACTGAAACAAACCAAAAGACTCAAAACAGCAAACAAACACTCAAAACTGCCTTAAAACCACTTTCTAGGCAGTTTTGAACACTAAGGAAGAATTTGGACGAAAACAGTTTATAACTGGACTCAAGACACTTAAAAACACAAACTAAATTGATTTCTAACTAATTTGACACTTCAAAATAAAGGGGCAATTGGTTTTGACGAATTTGAAAACAAACAAAAACTTTGTAAAACAAAACAGATTGTAAAACGAAATTGGTTAAAGTGAATGGATGGAAGGCTAGCTAAGGGGTTCTTCTCCACACATGTCATACTTGCATACAAAACGATTTCTAGTTGCTTTTCAATAAACCATGGATTCTCAACGCCCCAGATTAACCGTGAATTGCACTAATTAACCCTCAGATTTTCCTAACGTTATTGAATTGGATGATTGCATACGACAACCCAAAGCATTCCCCACCAGTTCCCTACATGAATTGCATAATAGAGATACAAGCAAGAATCATTAAGTTCTATGAAAACCATAAGCATTGACGAGGCATTCGTTACTATGAATTGCATGAAACTTATGCCAAGAATTTACTTAACATAATTGAGATCATCAACCTTTACTACTTGTGAATATAATTCTGTAACGATTAGGTGAAACTTCCTTATATCCTAGCATTAGATTTATGCATGACAATTAAGCGTGCACTCTCAATCAACACACACAAATCAATTTTAATATGAACAGATAAGTAAATTGAAATCACAATTTATGAATCACAACTAGAGGTAATCAAGTCATATAGCAAGCATAAACATGGTTTCGAATCCCCCCCTAGCCAGAGGGGGTTTAGTTCCTCATACTCACAGAACAAAGAGTATTGAATTTAAACATTGAAATCAAAGGAAAGGAAACACCTAAAACTTCCAGCAATTCAAACTTGAATGGCATGCACGTCCAAGGCTCCTTCTCCTCCTCTTTGCTGCGGCACAAGGACTTGGGACAGATTTTGGGGGTTATGAATGGTTTAGAAGGCTGGCTTAATGGCTAGGATGGATGTATGATGCGGCAAATAGTGAATTAGGTCAGAAACTATGGAGAATGGTGAAGGATGGGTGCGGCAGAGAGTGGGGAAGAGTTTCTGGCGAGAATGGTTGTGTATGGAGGGGGTGAAACCTGCGGCAACCCTTTAAACTTATATATTTAGGCACCACAAACCCTAGGGTAATCAGATTAGGGCTTGGACTCAGCATTGCACAAGGAATTAGGGCCCTAGGTGCAGCAGAAATTGTGAATCCATTAGGAAAGAGGATTGTGGCCCAGATGATTTCTGAAAAGGATTTGTAGAACCCAAATCCACAAGGAAAAGGCCTAACAATCAGAATCCAAGAGGGAAAAAGGCCTGAGAGGTGCGGCACAATAGGATAAGGGCAGGGAATGCCTTGCAAGGCAAGGAAAAAGGATTCTAGAAGGGAAGGAGGCGCCACTTTTATAGGACAAGGGATAGGACTTCTAGAAATCAGGTTTTAAGTCCCCTTGATGCGGAATATATAAGCACACAAATTAAACCCTCTTTTTATCGATTGTAGCAAAGTATGTAAGTAGGGATCGTTCTAGGCCGGGGATTAGGAGGGATTGCTAAATCACTTGAAAACTGAACCAAAACCTTAAAACAAATTTAAAACACTAAATCTAGACTCAAAGAATGCAAAACTATACTCTAAAACACTAAAACAAACCAAAAGACTCAAAACAGCAAACAAACACTCAAAACTGCCTTAAAAACACAAACTGGCTGTTTTGGACTTTAAACATAATTTTGGACGAAAATAAGTTTTAACTTGACTCAAGACACTTTAAAACACAAACTAAATTGATTTCTAACTAAATTGACACTTCAAAATAAAGGGGGAATTGGTTTTGACGAAATTGAAAACAAAATATAAACTTTGTAAAACAAAACAGATTGTAAAACGAAATTGGTTAAAGTGAATGGGCTAAGGGGTTCTTCTCCACACATGTCATACTTGCATACAAAACGATTTCTAATTGCAATTCAATAAACCACGAATTCTCAACACTCCAAGTTAATTAGGTCCGCTTAAATTAACTCTCAGATTTCCCTTATGTCAATGAATTGGATGGAAACTGCGCATCACAATAAAATTATTCTTCAAGAGTTCTCTATATGAAAGCGCATACTAGAGATACAATCAAAGATCATTACGTTCAATGGAAATCATAAGTATTGACGAGGCACTTGTAACTATGAAAGCGCATGATACTTATGCCAAGAATTTACTTAACACAATTGAGATCATCAACCTTTACTACTTGTGAATATAAAGTTGTAACAATTAGGTGAAACTTCCTTATATCCTAGCATTAGATTTATGCATGCAAACTAAGTTGGCCACCTCAATCAACACACACAAATCAGTTTTAATATGAACAGATAAGTAAATTGAATTCACAACTTATGAAACGCAATTAGAGGTAATCAAGTCATATAGCAAGCATAAACATGGTTTCGAATCCCCCCCTAGCCAAGGGGGGTTTAGTTCCTCATACGTACAAAACAAAGAGTATTGAATTTAAACATTGAAATCAAAGGAAAGGAAACACCTAAAACTTCCAGCAATTCGAACTTGAATGGCATGCACGTCCAGGGCTTCTTCTCCTCTTCTTTGCTGCGGCACAAGGTCTAGGGACAGATTTTGGGGGTTATGAATGGTGTAGAAGGCTGGGTTATTGGCTAGGATGGATGTATGGTGCGGCAGGTAGTGAATTAGGTCAGAAACTATGGAGAATGGTGAAGGATGGGTGCGGCAGAGAGTGGGGAAGAGTTTCTGGCGACAATGGTTGTGTATCGAGGTGGTGTACACGGCAAAGGGTGGAGAAATATATATATAGGCACCAAAAACCCTAGGTGAATCAGATTAGGACTTCTAGAAAGCCAAATCCATCCAGAAATAGGTTCAAAACAATCAGATTTCTCATGGGAAAGGGCCTAAGGTGCGGCAGAATTGGATAAGGGCAGGGAATGCCTTGCAAGGCAAGGAAAAAGGATTCTAGAAGGGAAGGAGACGCCAGATTTTCAAGGTTCTAGAAGGAATGTGTTTTGTGGCAGATTTTGGGGCTTCTAGAGGGATTTGGGGCGCCACTTTTATAGGACAAGGGATAAGACTTCTAGAAATCAGGTTTTAAGTCCCCTAAACTGAAGAAAACAGGTTAGGATAAGATTAGGATAAGATTGGATAAGATAAGATAAGGATTGGATAAGATAAGATAAGATAAGGTTGTTTTGGATAATGTTTTGGATAATTCTCCTTCTTTTGAGCTGATTCCTTATCTTCTTTATCTTTGACTTCTTTCTTCCATCTTCTTAGCTGATTTCAAGCCTTTATATCTTCAATTTCGTCCATCAACTTGCCTCCATGCTTGCACTACCCAATCTTGGCCAAAAAATGCTCTAGAATGCTCCAAATTGCTTCTTTTTGCATACTTGCCCTTAGAACCTGAAAATACATCAAACTAGCTTAAAAGACTACTTTAACTAAGGAAAAACAATATAAATGCACAAGAACAAGCTAACTAAGGTGCATAAATATGCTCCTATCAAATTCCCCCACACTTAGCTTTTGCTAGTCCTCGAGCAAAACAAAATGAAACAAAACAAGTATAACACAACCTAAACCTTCCAACAATTGTCTCAGGGATTTCCAATGCACACAACATGCCAATGATCATTATTCCCACAGATTTTAGCCATCCTTACTCTTGAGCACATACTTAAACATAGTTACCATTCATTAGCTCGCATTTAACCAATTAAAACAATGTTTTGAATGTAGTAACATGCTTTAGAGAATTCCTCAATTCCTTACAAGATATGCACTCAATTTTCACACATTTTTTTACTACACTCCCAACACTAGTTATATGTGAGAAGATTGATGTAAATATGAAAACGAACACTCACATATGTTTATAACAAAGAAAGCAATTTCTGGAGTTAATAAGCATATATATATATATGATCTCATGAATGGAATGCTACCACTTAGATGCGAGAACCAGTGACACCATATGCTCAAACCAAATTCAAACTCTACAAATTGAAACACACAACACTCAAGATTGAAGTCAAGGGTTGTAACGGGGCTTGGGGAGTTGGCTAACAACGAAAGGATATGGAAAACAAAGGTTCTTAAAGCAATAGCAAGCAAAATAATGAAATTGAACTTAGTATTCCCTTTAGCATGCAGAAATCAACTTTTAAACACAAAGGGAAGATTCAAGCAACAATTAGGGCCGGATTCAATGTTTTGGACCCTTCCTTCAACAAACAACACTTGAGAACTCTTTTTCACATCTTTTCAACTCCTTTTTCATTCTTTTCACAACTTTTTCTTTTTTTCTTTCTATTTTCCACGAATTTTTCTTCTTCTTTTTTTTTCTTTCTTTTCTTTTCCGTGCCTCATTCAAGACTTTGGCACACCCACAACAAAACTCACTTCCCCCACACTTGTTTTCTGCCAAACAATGATCAAAAGGAATTCATATTGAGTCATGCGTTACTATGCTTCAAGAACAAAGGTATGGATGGTCCTAATCTAGGCTAGGTGAGGATAATGTGGGTTAACAAAGAACATCGGCTAAACAAGGCTCAACGGGGTTAAAACCTACAAAACACAATGAAATAGGGAGATACGGCAATTTGGCTATGGTGGTCACTACACAACTTCATCTTGAATATGTGTTATGCAAATCAATAACATGCTTAGAATGAATTGGGCATGAGTTCTAGTGTTTGGAACTAAATGATGAAACACCTTCTAGGTAGCAACCAAGCAAAGAATAATGAGATCATGCAACGACTTTAGAAAACAACAATGCACAGATTATTAACTCTCCAAAGAACGTTAAAGGCTCAAGTCTCTCAGGGTTGTAGCGTTAGTTTGAGTTCCTTCCTTCAAGCATGTTACAAAAACTGATTTTATCCTTTTTGTGATTACATGTGAATTCATGAATGTCAACTATAACCAAGCATAAACCAAAGAATAAATCAAACTTCATCCATGTTTACAACTCTCTTTAACAGTTATGCAATTACAAACCGAATCCTCATCATTGTGTTGAAAGGTACCCTAAGACACAAACAAACACACAAAAACAACTTTTTTGGGTTTTTTAAAACAATTTTTCAAAATTTTTATGGGATTTTTGGATTTTTGAGTCAAAACACACCAAAACAGCTTAAAAAAACACTTAAAAACAGCAAGGAACAACATTAGAAGTTATGGGTGATAAAACCCTACGAATTTGCATCAAAACACTTTGGTTACCCCCCCCCCACACTTAAATCAAACATTGTCCTGAATGTTTCAAGCATAAACTAACACAAATAAAAAACAAACAAACAAAACAGCAACTCAACAATAAACAAGGCAGAAACGAAAACAACAACAAAGAGAAGGGTTTAGGAACGCAAATCTGGAATTGGAGTGCTCCCTAGGTCTTCCTTTGTTGAATGCATGGGTTGCCTCCCAAGTAGCGCTTGCTTTAACGTCGTACAGCCGGAGAAAACCTCCAATTAAGCTTCATGGGAGGCCACGGCATGGAATTGATCTTTGAATGGAAGGTGATATTTGAAATGATCCGGCAATGGTTGAAACACTAATGTGGGTGCCTGAATCATCAAAATCAGCAAATTAGTAGAAAACAAAATCAAAATTGGAGAAGATGGCTTACTTGCTTGCTCCGACATAAACTCGATTACAAACACCACATCTTTGAATGTTTCAGGGATTTTGAACTTGGGCAGATTTACTATGATGGTTGTGACTTGTCCCGTGTCATAAAATTGAACTTCTTTGGGCTTTGTTGTCTCAAGAACATCCTCCTTGATGCATTCTTCATATGCTCCAGCCACTTCTTGCTCTTGAATCATTCTTCTCGATGTACAAGGTTCTTTGAACACTGCAACACAATCTGGAACTTGATTTGGTGTGCCAAGAATTGGGATATCACTTTGCACCTTTGGAAGGTGATAGGAGCATATTTACATCACTTAGTTAGCTTGTTTCCTTGCATTTAGGTTGTTAGTTCTTAGTTATTTTAGTCTTTTAAGCCATTTTCGTGTGTTTTCAGGTTCTAAGGGCTAAAGGAGCAAGAAAGTGCATTTTGGTGCCTTGTGGAGCAGTTTTAGGCTTGGGATGGATTGCACATGCTTGGAGCTAAGTGGATGGACGAAATTGAAGATCAAATGAGCTTAGGATTGAATGAAGAATGAAGAGTTCAAAATTGGAAGCCAAAGTTTCTAAAGTTGGAAGTTTCTATTCTTGGAGGTTTCCATTCTTGAAAGTTTCTATTCTTGGCTTAGAGTTTCCTAATCCTTCCTCACCTATGTTCCAGCCATAAAGGGGTTTCAAAACATGTTAGGTTGCCTCATTACATGTTTCTAGAAGTCCTAGAACCTTTCCCTAACCTTGCCGCATATCTCCTTTCCCTTTTCTTCCAAAATCTGCCACATAAGTGCCTTTCCCTTTCTCTTCACAATCTTGCCGCACAAGGGATCCTCTTCTTACCTATTTTCTGACCCAAATTTACATTCCCTTTTGTTTCAATTCTTGCCACACAAGGGGAGAGGATTCTTACCTATTTTGTGCCTCAAAACACATTCCTGAATCTGTCCTACACAATTCTGCCGAATTTCCTTTCCTATTCTCTTTAATTCCTGCACCTTACTTGCCTATTTTCTGTCATAAAACACCTTCCCCTTTAGTACCTAGCCTTGCTGCACAAGGGGAGGCCTCTCTTTCCTATTTTCTGACCTTTAAAACACATTCCTTTTCTCTCCTACATATTCTGCCGAATTTTACATTCCTATTTCTCTTTGATTTTCTGATTCTTTCTTACCTATTAAATTGTGGAACCAAAATAGCTAAGTATTGAACCTTTCCTATTATTTTCTGATTGCCTTTCAACCCTAGCCCTATAAATAAAGCCATCCGCACCATTTAAACCTCTCTCTCTCTGGACAGATTCTCTGCGTCCATTCCATCCACCTATCTACCTATCCATCCTCTACCACCCATTCACGCCAGAATTCCTTCCCCAACCTTAGCCGCACCTATCCTTCACCATTCTCCATAGTTTCTGACCTAATTCACTCCCTGCCACACCATACATCCATCCTAGCCAAAAACCCAGCCATCTACACCATTCATAACCCCCAAAACTCACCACCAACCCTTGTGCCGCAGCAAAGAGGAAGGAGGAGAGCCCTTGGACGTGCTTGCCATTCGAGTTAGGATTGCTGGAACGTTTTAGGTGTAATCTTTCTTTTGTTTTCAATGTTTCAATTCAATAATCTTTGTTCTGTGAGTATGAGGAACTAAACCCCTCTTAGCTAGGGGGGGATTCGAAACCATGATTATACTTGCAATGTGAATTGATTACTTTCAGTTGTGATTTCATAAGTTTTGAATTCAATTTGTTTAACAGCTTGATGGATAACTTATTCTTGTATGTTGATTGAGGGTCGACACTTAGTTTGCATGCATGAGTTTGATGCTAGAATATAAGGGAGTTTCACCTAATAGTTACAAACTTATATTCACAAGTAGTGGAGGTCGCTTATAAACGATCGCGTTAAATGAATTCTTGGCAGGAGTTTCATGCTCATCATAGTAACAAATGCCTCGTCAATGCTTATAGTTCTCACAAGGCTTAATGATCTCTGATTGTATCTTTATTGTGCTGCTCATGTAGGGGACTTTTAGAGAATGTTTTGAGTTGTTGTATGCGCTTTCCCGTCCAATTCAATAACTTAAGGAGAACTTGAAGGTTAATTTAAGCGGACCTAATTAACCTGGGGTGTTGAGTTTCATGATTTATCGAAAGAACAACTGAAAATTGGTTTATGTGCAAGTGTGTCATGTGTGGAGAAGAACCCTCTAGCTAGCCCATCATCCACAAGTTTTACCAAATTTGTCAAAAATCTGTTTTCCTTTACAATCTGTTCGTTTTGTTTTTAATTTCGTCAAAACCCAAACCCCCCTTTTACCTTCTTGTTTCAAAGTGTTCACAATCTGTTTTGTTTCTGTTTCTAAGTGTTTTGAGTCAAGCCAATACCCTATTTCCGTCCAAAGTAGTGTTTAGAGTCTAAAACTGCCCAGTTTGTGTTTTTAGGCAGTTTTGAGTGTTTTTGTGCTGTTTTGAGTCCTTTGAGTTGTTTTAGTGTCTTAGAGTCTAGTTTTGCATTCTTTGAGTCTAGTTTAGTGTTTTAAACTTTGTTTTAATGATTTTGAGTCAGTTTTGATGTTTTAGCAAGCCCTCCTAATCCCCGGTCCAGAACGATCCCTACTTGCTGATAGGAGCATATTTATGCGACTTAGTTAGCTTGTTTTCATGCATTTACGTTGTTAGTTCTTAGTTAATTTTGTATTTTAAGCTATTTTCGTGTGTTTGTAGGTTCAAAGTGTCAAGATGGCAAAAAGAGGCAATTTGGAGCATTCTAGAGCATTTTTGGGCCAAGATTGGGTAGTGCAAGCATGGAGGCAAGTTGATGGACGAAATTGAAGATATAAAGGCTTGAAATCAGCTAAGAAGATGGAAGAAAGAAGTCACAGATAAAGAAGATAAGGAATCAGCTCAAAAGAAGGAGAATTATCCAGAACATTATCCAAAACAACCTTATCTTATCTTACCTTATCTTATCCTAACCTGTTTTCTTCAGTTTAGGGGACTTAAAACCTGATTTCTAGAAGTCCTATCCATTCCCCTACAAAAGTGGCGCCCCAAACTCTTCTAGAAACCCCAAAATCTGCCCAGAAACACATTCTTTCTAGAAGCCTAAAAATCTGGCGTCTCCTTCCCTTCTAGAATCCTTTTTCCTTGCCTTGCAAGGCATTCCCTGCCTTATCCCTTTGTGCCGTGGGTTTTCACTCCCTTTCCCTCTTGGATTCTGATTGTTAGGACTTTTCCTTGTGGATTTGGGTTCTACAAATCCTTTTCAGAAATTAATTGGACCACAATTCCTTTTCCAAATTAATTGCCGCACCCTAATCCTATTTTTCTGCTAATTCCAAGTCCTAAACTGATTTCCCTAGGGTTTGCCATGCTATATATACATATTCCCAAGCCCTGCCGCAGACCACCACCCATCCATACGAATTCTACACCACCACACCTTCAGAAATCCATATTTTGCTGCAGAGAAGGGAAGACAAGGCCTTGCCGTGGCTTCCATTGGAGAAGGAGGAGTTCTTTCTTCTCTTGTTTCGTTTCATGTTTAATTTAACTTGCTTTTCAATTATGTTGAACATGTGGAACTAATTTCGTTTTAGTTAGAGGTGGATTCAAAGCCATGGACATATGTTTGATATGAATTGATTACCTTCAGTTATTGTTTCATAAATTGTGAATGTGATTTACTTATCTGTTTTATGAAGAACTTGTTCTTGTGTGTTGATTAAGGAGGCCTACTTAGTTTACATGCATGAATTTGATGCTAGGATATAATGGAATTTCACCTAATCGTTAGGAACTTATATTCACAAGTAGTAAAGATTGCTAGTCACAATTGTGTTAAGTAAATCCTAGGCAAGAGTAACATGCGTATTCCATAGTTATGAATGCCTTGTCAATGTTTATGATTTCCATGGAACTTAATGATCTTTGATATGTATCTCTATCATGCGTATTCCATAGTTAGGGGACTTGATAAGAATAATTTGGTTGTGATGCGTTATCCATTCAATTCAATGAACTTAGGGAAATCTGAGAATTAATTAGTTCTATACAATTAATTTGGAGCATTGTCATTCATGGTTTATCGAAAGAATAACTGGAAATCAATTCGTATGCATATGTTCATGTGTGGAGAGGAACCCTCTAACTAGTTTTCACCCCTGAATTCACCTTTATCTCTTTCAATTTACTTTGTTTGCCTAAATTTGCTTAGTTTTACTTAAATCGTCCAAAAACCCCCCTAGTTCTTAATTGAGTCTTAGTTTGTTTAAATTCGTCCAAATCTGTCCCCTTTTAGTGTTTTGAGTCTAACTAGTCCAAAAGTCATCCAATTCACCCCTTATAACCTGTTTTGAGTTTGTTTAAGTTAGTTTTGTTGTTTTGAGTCTATTTAGCCTGTTTTGAGTCTCTAGTGTCTAGAATCTGCCTAGTTGAGTTTTATTTGTTGTTTTAAGTTTGTTTTGTGTTATTTGAGTCAAGTTAGGTTGTCTAGAGTTAAAATTCGTTCAGATTGATCCATAGTACCTGTTTTCATTGTCTAGAGTCCAGTTTTAGTGTTTTAGAGTTTAATTTGTATAGATTAGCATCCCTTCTAATCCCCGGCCTTAAACGATCCCTACTTTCATATACTACGTCGATAGGGTTTTAATTTGAGTGTCAAGTAATTCTCACATCAAATTTTGGCGCCGTTGCCGGGGATTAGCAAACTTGCTAATCTCCCTAGTTTCTGCCGTGTATTTTAACTTGTTTTTGTTTCTGTTTTGCTTAGTTTTCTGATTTGTTTTGTTTTCTTTGTTTTAGGTACTAGTGTATGACTCGAAGTTCTCAACCCGTTCAAGCACATATCTTGGAGTTTAACGACGATTTTGAGCGAGATTTGAGAAGGAAGAGGAAGCACCCAGAACCTGATCTACTTAGTTCAAGTTCTAATTCCGAATCTGAAGTTGAAATTGAAGAGGATTTGGAAGAGGAGCACGACATGGCTGCAGATAACCGAACAATCAAAGAACTTTCAGCCTCGGGATTGGACAATGCAACCCCTTTATGCATTCAATATCCTAGGGCGGCTCAAGGCAAGACTGATGAGTTTGAATTGAAGTCTAGCTTGTTGCACCACATCCCCAAATTCCACGGGTTGTCCATGGAAGATCCGAACAAGCACTTGAAGGAATTTGAAGTGGTTTGTTCAAGCATGACCCCTGTCAATGTTGATGGGAGTATATTGAAGATGAAAGCCTTTCCATTCTCTCTTTTGGAAAAGGCTAAGGATTGGCTCTACGAACTAGCACCTGGAACCGTTACTTCGTGGGAAAGCATGAAGCGCGCATTCTTAGAGAAATTTTTCCCAACTTCAAGAGTCATTCTCTTGAGGAAAAGGATAAGTGGCATTCAACAAAACCAAGGGGAATCGTTTCCAGCCTATTATGAGCGTTTCAAGGCGCTTGTTGCTTCTTGTCCACAACACCAAATGAAGGAAGAGCTTCTCCTCCAATATTTCTATGAAGGACTTCTCCCCATTGAGAGACAAATGCTTGATGCTTCAGCGGGAGGAGCTTTGGTTGACAAAACACCCGTGGCTGCCAAGACTCTAATTGCAAATCGAGCCTTGAATGCGCAACAATACGAAGGAGTTGGACAGAGAGAAGGGCCACGGCAACAACAAGTGAATGAGGTAAATGCAATTTCAGAATTACAATCTCAAATGGCTAATCTCACTCTTCTTTTGTCACAGGTTGTGGATGGAACCAAAGCACAAGGGCCGGCCATATGTGGAGTGTGTTCTATGCAGGGACATCTCAACGATCAATGCCCTCAGTTGATTGAGAATGGGGGGTGGGAAACTGCCCAAGCCGTGGGTTTTCAAGGCCAAACCCAACAAAGACACGACCCATACTCAAACACATACAATCCGGGATGGAGAGATCATCCAAACTTCAAGTGGAGGGACTCTCAACAAGCACAGCAACAAGGCGAATTTAGACAGCCCCCTGGGATGTTTCCAAGGCCATATGCAGCCACACAACCTCAACCAATTTCGGCCCAAACCAATTCAGGTTCGTTGTTAGATAATGATAAAATTCTTCAAGTACTAACCTCTTTGACGCAGGACATGCAAAGCGTAAAAAATCAAGCTAAAGAGGTGGACGAATTGAAGAAACAAATGGGGCAAATGGCTGAATTCATGGGCCAATTCCGAGAACAAGGCAGATTGCCTAGTTCAACCGTTGTTAATCCTAAAGGAGGATTTGAAACTGCCAATGCAATCACGTTGAGAAGTGGTAAGCAGGTTGGAACTGATTCACAACCATCTAGATCAAGTCAAGAAGAGGACAAGAAGCTGCAATTGGAGGAGGATGAATCACCCAAACCCACGGCAAGGAAAGAGACATCTTTGCCGCAGCCAATTCCCACTTCTAAACCGTCCTCAACCATCAAGGTAAGTTCCAATATGAATTATTCTAGCTCTATTCCACTAATTGTGCCTTTTCCTGGCAGGTTGAGGCAATCAAAGCAAGAGGATGCTGAAAAGGACATTCTAGAGACATTCCGGAAAGTTCAAGTCAATATCCCACTCCTTGATGCAATAAAGCAAGTCCCAAGGTATGCTAAGTTTTTGAAAGAGCTTTGTACAACAAGGAGAAGGATTTCTAACAAAGAGGTGGTAAGAGTAAGTGAGAATGTCTCAGCCGTTTTACAAAGGAAATTACCCCCTAAATGCAAAGATCCGGGTAGTTTTACAATTCCTTGTGTTATTGGAAATACTCGTTTTGAATCTGCCATGTTAGACTTAGGTGCATCTATAAATGTCATGCCATATTCTGTTTATGCATCTATGAATCTAGGAGAGCTTAAAAATGATGGTGTTATTATCCAATTAGCCGATCGATCTAATGCATACCCAAAAGGAGTTTTGGAAGATGTTTTGGTACAGGTAGACCACTTGATTTTTCCTGCAGATTTCTATGTGCTTGACATGGAGGATTCAGACCATTCCCATCCATTACCACTCTTACTTGGCCGACCATTCATGAAAACAGCCCAAACCAAGATTGATGTGGCCAAGGGAACGTTAACTATGAAGTTTGGTAGTGATAAGATTAAATTCAATGTTTCTAAGTCTGTTGAGAATCCTAACGTTGTTCATTCTTGTTTTGCCATGGATAAAATAAAAAAGATAGGGCCGGACCTTTCAAGCACAAAGGATACATCAAGAACCATACAAAACGAGGGAATTGGAGTGGAGCACAAGGACCATACAGCCACTGCCCTCAAAATGCCCCAATTGGTCGAAAAAATCATGGGGAAGAATGTTCATAGTGCTGCCACTTCATTGCAGTACATTGGTAAGCCATCTATTCCAGATTTGATTCCCATTTCAACTAATAGGTTGTTACCTTGTATGGTGCAGATTCCCAATCAAATCCAAGCTGGTGGGCATGATTACATTGATTTTAGGATGTTCAATGCCACAATCCGGAAGGATCACTATCCCTTACCATTCAAAGATCCAATGCACGAGCTGTTTGAGGAGCATGTGGTGGAAGAACTACCTCTGCATGCCGTGGGTACCATGGGAACTTAAATGGAAGTATCGTCCGGCTGGAAGACGTTAAAGCAAGCGCTTCTTGGGAGGCAACCCATGTGTTCAAACGAGAGAACGATCGAATTCTAGCTCCAAAACCAGATTTGCGTTCTTAAACTCTCTCTCTTTATTGCTTTTGTTTTGCCATATCTGTTATGTGTGTTAGTTGTGTTATTTGCTTGCTTTTGTGTGAGTTTATGTTTGAAACATTGAGGACAATGTTTGATTTAAGTGTGGGGGGGTAACAAAGTGTTTTTTGCATGAAATTCGAGGGTTTTTATCACCTATCACTTTGAATGTTGTTTTCAGTGTTTTTAAGTGTTTTTAAGCTGTTTTGGAGTTTTTAGTGTGTTTTGAAAAGAAAATCCGAAAATACCATAAAAATTTGAAAAATTGTTTTGAAAAACCCAAAAAGAGTTGTTTTTGTGTGTTTGTTTGTGTCTTAGGGTACCTTCCAACACAATGATGAGGATTTGGTTTTTAATTGCATGACTATTGAGGGAAGTTATAAACATGGATGGAGGTTTGAATTGCTCTCTGGTTTATGCTTGATTATGGTTATAGTTCATGAATTCATGTTTAATCAAAAAGAGAAAAAAATCAGTTTTTGTAACATGCTTGAAGGAAGAATCTCAAACTAACGCTACAACCCTGAGAGACTTGAGCCTTTAACGTTCTTTGGAGAGTTAAAAATCTGTGCATTCTTTGTTTTCTAAAGTCGTTGCATGATCTCATTATTCTTTGCTTGGTTGCTACTTAGAAGGCATTTCATCATTTAGTTCCAAATACTAGAACTCATACCCGTTTCATTCAAAGCATGAAATTGATTAGCATAACACATAAACAAGATGAAGTTGTGTAGTGAACCAGTGCCAAATAGCCGAACCTCCCTATGTTATTTGTCTTGTAGGTTTAACCCTTTTGAGCCTTGTTTAGCCTATGTTCTTTGTTTGCCCACAATATCCCTACCTAGCCTATATTAGGACCATCCTTACCCTTGTTCTTAAGGCGTAGCTAAGCATGACCTAGAGTGAATTCCCTTTGTTCGTTATTAGGCAGCAAACAAGTGTGGGGGAAGGGATTTATGTGTCTGATTGTGTGCCAACAAAGTATCAAAGAGGGCACGGGTGAAGAAGCAGAAAAAAAAAGAAGAAAAAAAAGAAGAAAAATTCGTGAAAAAAAGAAAAAAGAAGAAAAGTTTGTGAAAAAAAGTATGAAAAGTGTTCAAAATAAGTGAGAATAAGCTCACAAATGTTGGATGTTGAAGAAAGGGTCCAAAAAGTTGAAGTTGGCCCTAAATATGTGTGATCTTCCCCTTATGTATCAAAGTGTGCGGCTGCATTCAAGAAAGGGAGTTCTAAGTGTCATATTCATTACTTTGCTTGCTATTGCTTTAAGAACGTTTGTTTTCCTTACGTTTCTTTGTTAGCCAATACCCTTAGCCCCGTTACAACCTTATACTTCAATCTTGAGTGTTGTGTGTTTCAATATGTGGAGTTTGGGATTGGTACGAGCATATGGTATCCCTGGTTCTCGCATCTAAGTAGTAGCATTCCATTCATGAGATCATATATATACATGCTTAATAGCTCCAGAAATTGCTTTCTTTGTTATAAACATATGTGAGTGTTTGTTTTCATGTTTACATCAATCTTCTCACATATACTTAGTATAGGGAGTGTAGTTGGAAAATCTGAGTGAAAATAAGAGTGTACCTAGTGAGGAATTGAGTGAATTCTCTAAGGCATGTTACTACGTTTAAAACATTGTTTTAATTGGTTAGATGAGAACTAATGAATGGTGACTGTGATTAAGTATGTACTAAATGGTGGGGAAGACTAAAAGCTATGGTTATGATGATCTTAAATATGTCATGTATGTTGGAAATCCCTGAGGTGAAAGTTGGGAGGTCTAGTTTGTTTAGTGTTTGTTTCGTTTGTTTTGTTTCGTTTTGCTTGAGGACTAGCAAAAGCTAAGTGTGGGGGAATTTGATAGGAGCATATTTATGCGACTTAGTTAGCTTGTTTTCATGCATTTACGTTGTTAGTTCTTAGTTAATTTTGTATTTTAAGCTATTTTCGTGTGTTTGTAGGTTCAAAGTGTCAAGATGGCAAAAAGAGGCAATTTGGAGCATTCTAGAGCATTTTTGGGCCAAGATTGGGTAGTGCAAGCATGGAGGCAAGTTGATGGACGAAATTGAAGATATAAAGGCTTGAAATCAGCTAAGAAGATGGAAGAAAGAAGTCAAAGATAAAGAAGATAAGGAATCAGCTCAAAAGAAGGAGAATTATCCAAAACATTATCCAAAACAACCTTATCTTATCTTATCTTACCCAATCCTTATCTTATCTTACCTTATCTTACCCTAATCTTATCCTAACCTGTTTTCTTCAGTTTAGGGGACTTAAAACCTGATTTCTAGAAGTCCTATCCATTCCCCTACAAAAGTGGCGCCCCAAACTCTTCTAGAAACCCCAAAATCTGCCCAGAAACACATTCTTTCTAGAAGCCTAAAAATCTGGCGTCTCCTTCCCTTCTAGAATCCTTTTTCCTTGCCTTGCAAGGCATTCCCTGCCTTATCCCTTTGTGCCGTGGGTTTTCACTCCCTTTCCCTCTTGGATTCTGATTGTTAGGACTTTTCCTTGTGGATTTGGGTTCTACAAATCCTTTTCAGAAATTAATTGGACCACAATTCCTTTTCCAAATTAATTGCCGCACCCTAATCCTATTTTTCTGCTAAGTCCAAGTCCTAAACTGATTTCCCTAGGGTTTGCCATGCTATATATACATATTCCCAAGCCCTGCCGCAGACCACCACCCATCCTTACGAATTCTACACCACCACACCTTCAGAAATCCATATTTTGCTGCAGAGAAGGGAAGACAAGGCCTTGCCGTGGCTTCCATTGGAGAAGGAGGAGTTCTTTCTTCTCTTGTTTCGTTTCATGTTTAATTTAACTTGCTTTTCAATTATGTTGAACATGTGGAACTAATTTCGTTTTAGTTAGAGGTGGATTCAAAGCCATGGACATATGTTTGATATGAATTGATTACCTTCAGTTATTGTTTCATAAATTGTGAATGTGATTTACTTATCTGTTTTATGAAGAACTTGTTCTTGTGTGTTGATTAAGGAGGCCTACTTAGTTTACATGCATGAATTTGATGCTAGGATATAAGGGAATTTCACCTAATCGTTAGGAACTTATATTCACAAGTAGTAAAGATTGCTAGTCACAATTGTGTTAAGTAAATCCTAGGCAAGAGTAACATGCGTATTCCATAGTTATGAATGCCTTGTCAATGTTTATGATTTCCATGGAACTTAATGATCTTTGATATGTATCTCTGTCATGCGTATTCCATAGTTAGGGGACTTGATAAGAATAATTTGGTTGTGATGCGTTATCCATTCAATTCAATGAACTTAGGGAAATCTGAGAATTAATTAGTTCTATACAATTAATTTGGAGCATTGTCATTCATGGTTTATCGAAAGAATAACTGGAAATCAATTCGTATGCATATGTTCATGTGTGGAGAGGAACCCTCTAACTAGTTTTCACCCCTGAATTCACCTTTATCTCTTTCAATTTACTTTGTTTGCCTAAATTTGCTTAGTTTTACTTAAATCGTCCAAAAACCCCCCTAGTTCTTAATTGAGTCTTAGTTTGTTTAAATTCGTCCAAATCTGTCCCCTTTTAGTGTTTTGAGTCTAACTAGTCCAAAAGTCATCCAATTCACCCCTTATAACCTGTTTTGAGTTTGTTTAAGTTAGTTTTGTTGTTTTGAGTCTATTTAGCCTGTTTTGAGTCTCTAGTGTCTAGAATCTGCCTAGTTGAGTTTTATTTGTTGTTTTAAGTTTGTTTTGTGTTATTTGAGTCAAGTTAGGTTGTCTAGAGTTAAAATTCGTTCAGATTGATCCATAGTACCTGTTTTCATTGTCTAGAGTCCAGTTTTAGTGTTTTAGAGTTTAATTTGTATAGATCCCTTCTAATCCCCGGCCTTAAACGATCCCTACTTTCATATACTACGTCGATAGGGTTTTAATTTGAGTGTCAAGTAACTTGCATCTATACTACAATTGTCAACAAGAGGGTTAAATTTGTGTGTTTTTATATTTCGCATCAGAAGGGTTTGCATGATGTCCTTTTCACTCTCTTCTTTCTTGGGAATCAAAAACCTGCGAGGAAAAGGGACATTTGGAGGAATAACATTAGAATTAAATGAATTTGTGATAGGAGCATATTTATGCTACTTATTTAGTGTGTTTTCTTGCATTTGTTTAGCTAGTTGTTGCTTAATATAGTGTTTAAAGTCATTTTCGTGTGTTTTTAGGTCCAAGAAGCAAAGTTGGCAAAAAGATGCATTTTGGAGCGTTTTAGAGCAAATCTGGGCTTGGAATGGATAGCACAAGCAATGGGCATGAAGATGGACGAATTTGGAGTCCAAATGGAGTTAGGAATATGTTTCAAGGTTGGAGAAATAAATTCAAATCATTGAAGATAAGGAATCAGCTCAAAAGAAGGAGAATTATCCAAAACATTATCCAAAACAACCTTATCTTATCTTATCTTATCCAATCTTATCCTAATCTTATCCTAACCTGTTTTCTTCAGTTTAGGGGACTAAAAACCTGATTCCTAGAAGTCCTATCCATTCCCCTACAAAAGTGGCGCCCCAAACTCTTCTAGAAACCCCAAAATCTGCCCAGAAACACATTCTTTCTAGAAGCCTAAAAATCTGGCGTCTCCTTCCCTTCTAGAATTTTTTTTTCCTTGCCTTGCAAGGCATTCCCTGCGCTTATTCCTTTGTGCCGTGGGTTTTCAGGCCCTTTCCCTCTTGGATTCTGATTGTTAGGCCTTTTCCTTGTGGATTTGGGTTCTACAAATCCTTTTCAGAAATTAATTGGACCACAATTCCTTTTCAAAAGTAATTGCCGCACCCTAATCCTATTTTTCTGCTAAGTCCAAGTCCTAAACTGATTTCCCTAGGGTTTGCCATGCTATATATACATATTTTCAAGCCCTGCCGCACACCACAACCCATCCATACGAATTCTACACACCTCCACACGTCTCAGCCATTCCAAACACCATTCACAAACCCTAAACCACTTGTGCCGCAGCCCTGCAAGGAGAGGAGGAGCAGCTTTGGAGCGTTTTGCACCCAATCTGGAGTGCTGGGCGTTCTTAGGTGTTTTCTACCTTATGTTTTCGTTGATTAATTTAGTTTTCCTTTGTTTTGCTGTAATCATGAGAGGCTAAACTCGTTTTTTAGCTAGAGGCTACTTTGAAACCATGATTTTGTGTGTGATATGACTTGATAAATTTCAGTTACAGATTCTTGAAGTATGAATGCAATTGGCTTAACTGTTTGAATTAGAACTTATTTCTGTTTGTTGATTGAGGGTCGACACTTAATTGGCATGCATAAATTTGATGCTAGGATATAAGTAAGTTTCACATAATCGTTACAAACTTATGTTCACAAGTAGTAAAGGTTGCTGGAACAATCGTGTTAAGTTCAATTCTTGGTGTGAGTAACATGATGTCATAGTTATGAATGCCTCGTCAATGCTTATGATTCTCATTGAGCGTAATGATCTCTGATTGTGTCTCTATTATGATGTCATGTAGGGAAATTGATGAGAATAACTTGGTTGTAGATGAGTTGTCCGTCCAATTCAATGAAATTAGGAGAATCTGAGGGTTAATTAGTGATTGACACGGTTAATCTGGGGCATTGTCATTCGTAATTCAATGAAAACGTAACTGGAAGTCAAGTTATATGCATATAAGTCATGTGTGGATAAGGAAACCTCTAGCTAGTTCACCATCCGTCCTAAAAACCCAATTTCGTCTAAATCTGCCTAGTTTAAAGTCTGTGTTAGTTTTAACTTAGTTTCACTCTAAAACCAATCCCCCTTCACTTGTTTGAGTCTAATTAGTTAGAATCTGTCTTAGTTTGTGTTTTTGTGTGTTTTGAGTCAAGTTTAATTCAATTTTCGTCCAAAGTTGTGTCTAGTGTCTAGAATCTGTCCAATTAGTGTTTTTGAGCAGTTTTGAGTATTTTGAACCTGTTTTGAGTCTTACTAGTCATGCAATTAAAAACCAAATCCTCATCATTGTGTTGGAAGGTACCTAAGACGCAAACACACCAAAACAACACAAAAACAACTCTTTTTGGGTTTTTCAAAACAATTTTTCAAATTTTTATGAGATTTTCGGATTTTTATGTCAAAACACACAAAAGTACTCCAAAACAGCTTAAAAACACTTCAAAACAGCAAGGAACAACTTTTGAAGTAATGGGTGGTAAAATCCCACGAATTTGCATCAAAAACACTTTGTTACCCCCCCACACTTAAATCAAACATTGTCCTCAATGTTTCAAGCATAAACTCACAGAAAAAAAACAAACAAACAACTAACTTATTATGGCAAGATAAATGCAGTAAAGAGAAGGGTTTAGGAACGCAAATCTGATTGTGGGGCGATTCCTAGGTCTCCCTTCTTCGAATGCATGGATTGATCTTGGAATGGACGGTGATACTTGAAATGATCCGGCAATGGTTTAAATTCTAGTGTGGGTGCCTGAATCATTAAAATCAGCAAGTTAGTAGAAAACAAAATTGAAATTGAAATAGATGGCTTACTTGCTTGCTCCGACACAAACTCAATTACAAACACCACATCTTTGAATGTTTCAGGCATGTAGGACTTGGCCAGATTGACTATGATGGTTGCGACTTGTCCCGTGTCATCAAACTCAGCTTCTTTGGGCTTTGTTGTCTCATATACGTCCTCCTTGATGCATTTTACACATTCTCCCGCCACTTCCTTCTCTTGACTCCTTCTTCTTGGTGTACAAGGTTCTTTGAACACTTCAACACAATCTGGAACCTGATTTGGTGTACCAAGAATTGAGATAGTACTTTGCACCTTTGGAAGGGTTTCCATGATGTCCTTTTCACTCTCTTCTTTCTTGGGAATCAAAAACCTGCAAGGAAAGGGGACATTTGGAGGAATAACATTAGAATTAAATGAATTTGGGACGTCCTTACTTGTGGTGGGTGGTTGAGAGGGCTTAGGGGGCTGCGGCAAGGGTTGTTCTTCCCTTGCTGTGGGCGTGTCTTCTTCCTCCTCAATCAGCAGCTCTTTGTCCACTTCTAAGGTATGTTTGGACGTTTTTAGGTCAGCTCCAACCTCCATAGCACTTCCCAAAGTGATAGCATCATGGATTTCAAAATCTTCCTTCAAATTTGCAATAGTTGAGTTGGAGAGTTCACTTTGCTCTTGAATCTGCACCATGAACTCCATAATCTGCCCAACTTGCTTCTCCAATTCGTCCACTCTTTTGACTCGGTCTTTCATCTCCTTGTTTTGATTTTCTACTCCCTGTGTCAAAGAGGTGATTAATTGAATAATGTTATCATTACACAAAGACATACCTGAGTTTGTTTGGGCAGATTGTGGTGGAGGCTGTAATGGTGCATGTGGCCGTTGATAAAACTCCTCAGATGGCTGCGAATATTCTTCTTGTTGTGAGCCCTGCGTCAAAGAAATTAATTCATCAAGAATTTCATTATAATTCATGGACATACTTGAATTCGATTGGAATTGTGGTGGGGAAGGTTGTGGTGGCTGCATAGGTCTTGAATAAAACTCCTCATATGGCTGCCAATAGCCTTCGGGTTGAACTTGTTGAGATTCCCACCACATAGAGTTTGAATGATCACTCAAATCTGAATTGTAAGTGTTGGAAAACATGTTGTCCCTTGATTGATCATAGCCTTGATAACCCCAAGCATCTTCATTCACAGCAAATTGAACACGTTGATGAGTTTGAGCAGTGTGCATTGTGGTTGTTTCGGCAATCTGGGACAATTGGGAAGTAAGACTTGCCAATTGAGCTTGAATGTTTGCAAAATCCATGTCTTACTCCTCTAGTACCTGAAATCAAAGAAATAAAACTAAATCAAATATCAAAAGTAAAAGACACAAACAGAAACACAAACAGAAACAAAGAAAAAAAAAAATACACGAAAAGGAAACAAGGGATTAGCAAAGTTGCTAATCCCCGGAAACGGCGCCAAAAATTTGATGCGAAATATATAAGCACACAAATTTAACCCTCTTGTTGACAATTGTAGTATAGATGCAAGTAGGGATCGTTCTGGACCGGGGATTAGGAGGGCTTGCTAAAACCTCAAAACTGACTCAAAATCATTAAAACAAAGTTTAAAACACTAAACTAGACTCAAAGAATGCAAAACTAGACTCTAAAACACTAAAACAACTCAAAAGACTCAAAACAGCACAAAAACACTCAAAACTGCCTAAAAACACAAACTGGGCAGTTTTAGACTCTAAACACTACTTTGGACGGAAATAGGGTATTGGCTTGACTCAAAACACTTAAAAACAGAAACAAAACAGATTGTGAACACTTTGAAACAAGAAAGTAAAAGGGGGGTTTGGGTTTTGACGAAATTAAAAACAAAACGAACAGATTGTAAAGTAAAACAGATTTTTGACAAATTTGGTAAAACTTATGGATGATGGGCTAGCTAGAGGGTTCTTCTCCACACATGACACACTTGCACATAAACCAATTTTCAGTTGTTCTTTCGATAAATCATGAACCTCAACACCCCAGGTTAATTAGGTCCGCTTAAATTAACCTTCAAGTTCTCCTTAAGTTATTGAATTGGATGGGAAAGCGCATACAACAATTCAAAGCATTCTTCAAAAGTCCTTTACGTGAACATCACAATAACGATACAATCAAAGATCATTAAGCATCATGAAAACTATAAGTATTGACGAGGCATTCGTTACTATGATGAGCATGAAACTCCTGCCAAGAATTCATTTAACGCGATCGTTTATAAGCGACCTCCACTACTTGTGAATATAAGTTTGTAACTATTAGGTGAAACTCCCTTATATTCTAGCATCAAACTCATGCATGCAAACTAAGTGTCGACCCTCAATCAACATACAAGAATAAGTTATCCATCAAGCAGTTAAACAAATTGAATTCACAACTTATGAAATCACAACTGAAAGTAATCAATTCACATTGCAAGTATAATCATGGTTTCGAATCCCCCCTAGCTAAGAGGGGTTTAGTTCCTCATACTCACAGAACAAAGAATAACAAGTTTATACATTGAAAACAAAAGAAAGAAAACATCTAAACGCTCCAGCGATCCAAACTGAACAGCAAGCACGTCCAAGGGCTCTCCTCCTTCCTCTTTGCTGCGGCACAAGGGTTGTTGGTGAGTTTTGGGATTATGAATGGTGTAGAAGGCTGGGTTTATGGCTAGGATGGATGTATGGTGCGGCAGGGGTTGTTTTAGGTCAGAAACTATGGAGAATGGTGAAGGATAGGTGCGGCTAGGGTTGGGGAAGGAATTCTGGCGTGAATGGGTGGTAGAGGATGGATAGGTAGATAGGTGGATGGAATGGACGCAGAGAATCTGTCCAGAGAGCGAGAGAGGTTTAAATGGTGCGGATGGCTTTATTTATAGGGCTAGGGTTGAAAGGCAATCAGAAAATAATAGGAAAGGTTCAATACTTAGCTATTTTGGTTCCACAATTTAATAGGTAAGAAAGAATCAGAAAATCAAAGAGAAATAGGAATGTAAAATTCGGCAGAATATGTAGGAGAGAAAAGGAATGTGTTTTAAAGGTCAGAAATTAAGAGAGAAAGGGAAAGAAGGTGTGCATTGATTTGTAAGAGAAAGGGGAAGTATTTTTGGGCAGAAAATAGGCAAGTAAGGTGCAGGAATTAAAGAGAATAGGAAAGGAAATTCGGCAGAATTGTAAGACAGATTTAGGAATGTGTTTTGAGGCACAAAATAAGTAAGAAAGGCTCCTCCTTGTGCGGCAAGGCATAGAACACAAAGGGAATGTGATTTTGGGTCAGAAAATAGGTAAGAAGAGGATCCCTTGTGCGGCAAGGTTGTGGAGAGAAAGGGAAAGGCACTTATGTGGCAGATTTTGGAAGAAAAGGGAAAGGAGATATGTGCAATCCATCCCAAGCCCAAAACTGCTCCAAAAGGCACCAAAATGCACTTTCTTGCTCCTATAGCCCTTAGAACCTGAAAACACACGAAAATGGCTTAATAGACTAAAATAACTAAGAACTAACAACCTAAATGCAAGGAAACAAGTACAAGCTAACTAAGTGATGTAAATATGCTCCTATCAACCACAAACCCTAGGGTAATCAGATTAGGGCTTGGACTCAGCATTGCACAAGGAATTAGGGCCCTAGGTGCGGCAGAAATTGTGAATCCATTAGAAAAAAGGATTTTGGCCCAATTGATTTCTGAAAAGGATTTGTAGAACCCAAATCCACAAGGAAAAGGCTTCATAAGTCAGAATCCAAGAGGGAATGGGAGTGAGAAGGCACGGCACAAAGGGATAAGGCAGGGAGCCTTGCAAGGCAAGGAAAAGACCTTCTAGAAAGGAGGGAGGCGCCAGATTTTTAGGCTTCCAGAAAGAATGTGTTTTGTGGCAGATTTTGGGGCTTCTAGAGGGATTTGGGGCGCCACTTTTATAAGACAAGGGATAAGACTTCTAGAAATCAGGTTTTAAGTCCCCTAAACTGAAGAAAACAGGTTAGGATAAGATTGGATAAGATAAGGTAAGATAAGGTTGTTTCAGATAATGTTTTGGATAATTCTCCTTCTTTTGAGCTGATTCCTTATCTTCTTTATCTTTGACTTCTTTCTTCCATCTTCTTAGCTGATTTCAAGCCTTAATATCTTCAATTTCGTCCATCAACTTGCCTTCATGCTTGCACTACCCCATCTTGGCCCAAAAATGCTCTAGAATGCTCCAAATTGCTTCTTTTTGCATACTTGCCCTTAGAACCTGAAAATACATCAAACTAGCTTAAAAGACTACTTTAACTAAGGAAAAACAACATAAATGCACAAGAACAAGCTAACTAAGGTGCATAAATATGCTCCTATCACAAACGGACAAGTAAAAGTGGTCTTTTCTTGGTCGTCCGGAGCTATGACAATTTGGTTATACCCAGAATATCCATCAAGAAAACAATAAAAGGCATGACCCGCTAACCTCTCAAGCATTTGGTCAATGAACGGCAAGGGAAAGTGGTCCTTCCTCGTGCACACTCTCCAACCTGTTTGGATTGGGGCAGGCACAAGTTCATTTTCTTCATTCTTCACCACTGTGACTCCCGACTTCTTTGGAACGACTTGAATTGGTGAAACCCAACGGCTATCTGAAATTGGATAGATGACCCCACAATCAAGGAGTTTTATAATCTCCTTTTTCACAACTTCCATCATAGGAGGGTTAAGACGGCGTTGAGCCTCTCGAGTTGGTTTAGCCCCCTCCTCAAGAAGTATGCGATGCATGCATGTCGTAGGGCTAATCCCCTTGATATAGGCTAGGGTCCATCCAATGGCAGTTTTATTCTCCCGCAACACACGAATGAGCTTTTCTTCCTCCAATGCCGTGAGAGATGATGAAATAATGACATGTAACGTTTCTTTTTCTCCCAAAAAGACATACTTCAAGTGGTTGGGCAATGGTTAGAGCTCTAGTGTAGGTGCCTGCACCACCGAAGGTAATAACTTGTTAGTAGAAACAGGAATTGACATTGGGATTGAAGACTTACCAACACATGGTGGGGATGACTCAAGTGCAGCCACCATCTCCTCAATTTCTTCACAAAAACCCACAGAAACAACTTCCTCCTTGTTGTTGCCGTGCCCTTGCACAATTTCTGGGGCTTGGGTTGTTCTTTCTATTCCTCGAACGATGGTTGTTTCAAGGGCATCTCGATCTAATGAGTCAAGAAATTCCTGTGCCAAAGATTCTAAAATATCAATAGAAAAACATGAATGATCATCAATAGGATATTTCATGGCTTCAGAAATATTAAAATCAATAACTTCCCCATCAAATTCCATTGATAAAGTCCCCTTGAACACATCGATCTTTGTTCGGGCTGTTTTCATGAAGGGTCGCCCAAGCAAGATTGGCAATGGAGTAGCTTGGGCCGAATCATCCATCTCTAGCACATAGAAATCAGCCGGGAAGACTAAATGATCCACCTGCACCAAAACATCTTCCAAAACTCATTTTGGATAAGCATTAGAACGATCGGCTAATTGAATGATTACACCATCACTTTTAAGTTCACCTAAGTTCATAGATGCATAAATTGAGTATGGCATGACATTAATTGATGCTCCTAAGTCTAGCATGGCATGTTCAAATTTAGTATTGCCAATAACACAAGGAATCGTAAAACTCCCCGGATCTTTGCATTTAGGGGGTAATTTCCTTTGTAAAACAGCAGAGACATTCTCACTTACCTGGACAACCTCCTTGTTCGACATCTTCCTCTTTGTTGTGCAAAGCTCCTTCAAAAACTTGGCGTACCTGGGAACTTGCTTAATTGCATCAAGGAGAGGGATATTGACTTGCACCTTTCTAAACGTCTCAAGAATGTCCTTTTCAGCTTCCTCCTTCTTTGATTGCATAAATCTGCGAGGGAAGGGCACATTCGGAGGAACAACATTAGAAATAATCGAATTTTGAACCTTCTTACTTGAAGTGGACGGATTAGATGGCTTAGGTGGCTGCGGCAAGGGTGTTTCACCCTTTGCCGTGGGTTGTGCTTCCTCCTTCTCTTCAATCTGCAACTTGTCGTCCTCCTTTTGACTTGATTTGGATGGTTGTAGGTTGGTTCCAACTTGCTTGCCACTTCGTAACATGATTGCCTTTGCAGATTCGAATCCTCCCTTCAGATTGACAATTGTTGAACTAGGCAATTTGCCTTGTTCTCTAATCTGCCCCAATAACTCAGAAATCTGCCCCAATTGATTCTTTATTTCTCCTATCTCCTGTTGATGATTTGCTACTACTTGTGCTTGAGTTTGCACCTCTTTGCTTTGGTTTTGTATTCCCTGCGACATGGAGGTTAATAACTCAAGAATTTTAGCATTTTCAAGGGACGAACCTGAAGTTTGTTGGGTAGCTTGTGGATAGGCTTGAGATGGCACGAATGGTTTTTGAAGAAACCGAGGGGGCTGTCGAAATTGGCTTTGTTGTTGAGGTTGTTGTGGCTCCCTCCACTTGAAGTTAGGGTGATCTCTCCAACCCGGATTGTACGTGTTGGAGTAAGGATCATTGCGTGGCTGATTTTGGTTCCCAAAACCCATGGCATTGGCAGATTCCCACCCTCCATTCTCAATCAATTGAGGGCATTGATCATTGAGGTGCCCTTGCATAGAGCACACACCACATACACTTTGTGTAATCCCTTGCAATTTGGTTACATCAATAACCTGCGACACAAGCATAGTGAGGTTATCTAATTTGGATTGAATTTCAGAAATTGAACTTACCTCATGCACACTTTGTTGGCGTGGCCCTTCTCTTTGTCCAACGCCTTCATATTGTTGTGCATTCAACGCTCGGTTGGCGATTAGGACCTTTGCAGCCATTGGTGTTTTGTCAACCAATGCACCTCCCGCTGAAGCATCTAGCATTTGTCGCTCAATTGGAAGAAGTCCTTCGTAAAAGTATTGAATGAGAAGCTCTTCTTTCATTTGATGTTGAGGACATGAGGCAACAAGACCCTTGAAACGTTCATAATATGTTGGGAATGATTCGCCTTGGTCTTGTTGAATCCCGCTAATCTTCTTCCTCAAAAGGATAACTCTAGAAGTTAGGAAGAATTTCTCTAAAAACGCTCTTTTCATGCTTTCCCAAGATGTGACAGTTCCGGGCGCCAATTCGAATAACCAATCCTTAGCTTTATCCATAAGAGAGAATGGAAAAGCTTTCATCTTCAGAATATTCCCATCAACATTAATGGGAGTCATGCTTGAACAAACAACTTCAAATTCCTTTAAGTGCTTGTTTGGATCTTCCATGGACAGCCCATGGTATTTTGGAACATGATGCAACAAGCTAGACTTTAGTTCGAATTCGTCGGTCTTGCCTTCACATGCCGCAGGGTATTGGATACATAAAGGCACAGCGTTATCCAACCCCGAGGCTGAAAGCTCTTTAATTGTACGATTGTCTGCTGCCATGACTTGTTCGTCTTCCTCCTCTTCTCCAAATTCGGATTCTCTGCTTGAAATAGATGGAGTGGGTGGCAGCTTCCTTTTGTTTCTTCTCAACGTTCGCTCAAAATCGTCGTCAAACTCAAAGATGTGCTTGTGAACTGGTTGAGAACTCCGAGTCATACACTAGTACCTGAACCAAAGGAAAAGAAACAAAACGAAATCAGAAACCAAAAGAAAAACTTGACAAAAACAAGGGATTAGCAAACTTGCTAATCCCCGGCAACGGCGCCAAAAATTTGATGTGAAATTAAATTGCACTCAAACTTAAACCCTATCAATGTAGTATGTGTAAGTAGGGATCGTTCTAGCCGGGGATTAGAAGGGATGCTAATCTACACAAATAAGACTCCAAAATACTAAACTAGACTCTATAAACTCAAAACTGACTCAAAACAATAAAAACAGCAACAAACAATCAAAAAGACTCAATTCTAGACCTAACAAGTGATTTTGACGAAAATAGAATTTAAAAGACTCAAAAGACTAAAAGATTCAAGATTTGACGAATTTAGACTATCTTAACACAAATTAAAAGCAAGGGATTGTTTGAAAACGGATTTAAACATAAGCAAAACAGAATTGTAAACTAGACTTAGTTTTGTACGAAATTGGTGATTTAAATGGGTGAAAGGCTAGTTAGAGGGCCATTCTCCACACATGAACATATGCATATAAATTGATTTCCAGTTATTCTTTCGACAAACCATGAATGACAATGCCCCAAATTAATTGTGTAGAACTAATTAATTCTCAGATTTCCCTAGACTCATTGAATTGGATGAAAAGCATACGACAACCCAAATCATTCTTTATTAAGCTCCCTAACTATGAAAAGCATGATAGAGACACAAAACAAAGATCATTAAGCTTTGTGAAAATCATAAGCATTGACAAGACATTCGTGACTATGAAAAGCATGACACTCCTGCCAGGAATTTACTTAACGCGATCGTGACTAGCAACCTCCACTACTTGTAAATATAAGTTTGTAACGATTGATAGGAGCATATTTATGCACCTTAGTTAGCTTGTTCTTGTGCATTTATGTTGTTTTTCCTTAGTTAAAGTAGTCTTTTAAGCTAGTTTGATGTATTTTCAGGTTCTAAGGGCAAGTATGCAAAAAGAAGCAATTTGGAGCATTCTAGAGCATTTTTGGGCCAAGATTGGGTAGTGCAAGCATGGAGGCAAGTTGATGGACGAAATTGAAGATATAAAGGCTTGAAATCAGCTAAGAAGATGGAAGAAAGAAGTCAAAGATAAAGAAGATAAGGAATCAGCTCAAAAGAAGGAGAATTATCCAAAACATTATCCAAAACAACCTTATCTTATCTTATCTTATCCAATCCTTATCTTATCTTATCTTATCTTATCCAATCCTTATCTTATCTTACCTTATCTTATCCAATCTTATCCTAATCTTATCCTAACCTGTTTTCTTCAGTTTAGGGGACTTAAAACCTGATTTCTAGAAGTCTTATCCCTTGTCCTATAAAAGTGGCGCCCCAAATCCCTCTAGAAGCCCCAAAATCTGCCACAAAACACATTCCTTCTAGAACCTTGAAAATCTGGCGTCTCCTTCCCTTCTAGAATCCTTTTTCCTTGCCTTGCAAGGCTTTCTAGAAGCCTTATCCCTCCTTATCCAAACCTGCCGCACCTTAGGCCCTTTCCCATTAGAAATCTGATTGTTTTGAACCTATTTCTGGATGGATTTGGCTTTCTAGAAGTCCTAATCTGATTCATCTAGGGTTTTTGGTGCCTATATATATATATTTCTCCACCCTTTGCCGTGCACACCACCTCCATATACATCATTCACGCCAGAAATCATCCACCACTCTCTGCCGCACCCATCCTTCACCATTCTCCATAGTTTCTGACCTAATTCACTCCCTGCCGCACCATACATCCATCCTAGCCATTAACCCAGCCTTCTACACCATTCATAACCCCCAAAATCTGTCCCTAGACCTTGTGCCGCAGCAAAGAGGAGGAGAAGGAGCCCTGGGACGTGCATGCCATTCAAGTTTGAATTGCTGGAAGTTTTAGGTGTTTTCTTTACTTTGATTTCAATGTTTAAATTCAATACTCTTTGTTCTGTACGTATGAGGAACTAAACCCCCTTTGCTAGGGGGTGATTCGAAAACCATGTTTATGCTTGAAATATGACTTGATTACCTCTAATTGCGTTTCATAAATTTTGAATTCAATTTACTTATCTGTTCATATTAAAACTGATTTGTGTGTGTTGATTGAGGTGGCCAACTTAGTTTGCATGCATAAATCTAATGCTAGGATATAAGGAAGTTTCACCTAATTGTTACAAACTTATATTCACAAGTAGTAAAGGTTGATCATCTCAATTGTGTTAAGTAAATTCTTGGCATAAGTATCATGCACTTTCATAGTTACAAGTGCCTCGTCAATACTTATGATTTCCATTGAACGTAATGATCTTTGATTGTATCTCTAGTATGCGCTTTCATATAGAGAACTCTTGAAGAATAATTTGATTGTGATGCGCATTTTCCGTCCAATTCATTGACATAAGGGAAATCTGAAAGTTAATTTAAGCGGACCTAATTAACTTGGAGTGTTGAGAATTCGTGGTTGATTGAATTGCAATTAGAAATCGTTTTGTATGCAAGTATGACATGTGTGGAGAAGAACCCCTTAGCTCCTTCCATCCATTCACTTTAACCAATTTCGTTTTACAATCTGTTTTGTTTTACAAAGTTTATGTTTTGTTTTCAAATTCGTCAAAACCAATTCCCCCTTTATTTTGAAGTGTCAATTTAGTTAGAAATCAATTTAGTTTGTGTTTTTGAGTGTTTTGAGTCAAGTTAAAACTTATTTTCGTCCAAAATTATGTTTAGAGTCCAAAACAGCCAGTTTGTGTTTTTAAGGCAGTTTTGAGTGTTTGTTTGCTGTTTTGAGTCTTTTGGTTTGTTTTAGTGTTTTAGAGTATAGTTTTGCATTCTTTGAGTCTAATTTAGTGTTTTAACTTTGTTTTAAGTTTTTGAGTCAGTTTCAAGTGGTTTAGCAATCCCTCCTAATCCCCGGCCTAGAACGATCCCTACTTACATTGCTACAATTGATAAAAAGAGGGTTTAATTTGTGTGCTTATATATTTTGCATCAACGATTAGGTGAAACTCCCTTATATTTTAGCATCAAATTCATGCATGCAAACTAAGTAGGCCTCCTTAATCATCACACAAGAACAAGTTCTTAATAAAACAGTTAAGCAAACCACATTCACGATTCATGAAATCATAACTGGAGGAAATCAATTCATATAAAACATATATCCATGGCTTCGAATTCACCTCTAACTATAAAGAAATTAGTTCCTCATGTTCGCAATCAAACAAATATAAATAAAATTAAACATTGAAAACAAAGGATAGAATACACCTAGAAAACGCTCCAGATTCCTTCCTTCCTTCCTTTGCAAAGCTGCGGCACAATGAGTGTGTGGTGGATGGATGTAGGTGAGTTATGGTAGAGGATGGTGTAGAGAGATGTGAATGAGAGATGGTGTGTTGAATGGTGCAGCAAATATGTGAATATATAGGGGGAGGGGGCGGCACAATTAGATTGTGTAGGAAAAGGATTACAAAATGTAGTTTGTGTAGGAAAATAAAACACAATCCTAAGGGGAAAGGGTTTATGTAATCCTAGCAGGAAATAGGACACCTAGAAGACCAAAAACCAAAGGGAATTAGGATAAAGGTGCGGCTGGATCATGCATCTAGAAGGCTTGGGTCGCCAGATTTTTAGGGACTTCTAGAAAGGGTGTTATTTGGCTGATTTTGGGGTTTCTAGAAGGGGATAGGTGCGGCACCTTTATAGGAGGGGATAAGGTTCCTAGAAATCAGGTTTTTAGGTCTCCTAAACTGAAATTGAATCCCTTTTGCAGCAGGAATTAAGTTAAGAAAGGATTAGGATAGGATAAGATAAAGTAAGATAAGATAAGGTTTGGATAAGATAAGGATAAGATAAGGTAGTTTTGGATAATGTTTTGGATAATTCTCCTTCTTTGTAGCTGATTCCTTATCTTCTTTGACTTGAATTTATTTCTCCAACTCTTTTGCACATTCCTAGCCTCTCTTGAACTTCAAATTCGTCCATCCATCTTGCTCCAATCTTGTGATATCCATTCCAAGCCCAAAACTGCTCTAAAATGCTCCAAATTGCATCTTTTTGCCAACTTTGCCAATTGGACCTGAAAACACACGAAAATAGCTTAAAACACTTAAATAAGTAGAAACTAACTAAGAAAATGCAAGGAAACATGCTAATTAAGTCGCATAAATATGCTCCTATCATTCACTCTTGCCGTGGGTGTGCTAGTGCTCCCCTCCTCGTTTTGCAGCTTTTCATCTTCTTTCTGGGCAGATTTGGGAGTGTTGGACTCAGCTCCAACTTCTTTTCCACTACACAAGAAGATCTATGGGCTTAGGCGAGTTGAAAAATGATGGTGTGATTATACAATTGGCCGATCCATCTAATGCCTATCCAAAGGGAGTTTTGGAAGATGTTTTAGTGCAGGTCAATCACTTAATCTTTCCGGCGGACTTCTACGTGCTTGAAATGGACGAGTCGGACCATTCCCCTTCATTGCCCATCCTTCTTGGAAGGCCATGATGCGAAATATATAAGCACACAAATTAAACCCTCTTTTCAACAATTGTAGCAAAGTATGTAAGTAGGGATCGTTCTAGGCCGAGGATTAGAAGGGATTGCTAAATCACTTGAAAACTGACTCAAAAACGTAAAAACAAAGTTAAAGCACTAAACTAGACTCAAAGAATGCAAAACTATACTTTAAAACACTAAAACAAACCAAAAGACTCAAAACTGCAAACAAACACTCAAAACTGCCTTAAAACCACTTTCTGGGCAGTTTTGAACACTAAGGAAGAATTTGGACGAAAACAGTTTATAACTTGACTCAAGACACTTAAAAACACAAACTAAATTGATTTCTAACTAATTTGACACTTCAAAATAAAGGGGGAATTAGTTTTGACGAATTTGAAAACAAAACAAAAACTTTGTAAAACAAAACAGATTGTAAAACGAATTTGGTTTAAATGAATGGATGGAAGGCTAGCTAAGGGGTTCCTCTCCACATATGTCACACTTGCATACAAAACGATTTCTAGTTGCTTTTCAATAAACCATGGATTCTCAACGTCCCAGATTAACCGTGAATTGCACTAATTAACCCTCATATTTTCCTAACGTTATTGAATTGGATGATTGCATACGACAACCCAAAGCATTCCCCACAAGTTCCCTACATGAATTGCATAATAGAGATACAAGCAAGAATCACTAAGTTCTATGAAAACCATAAGCATTGACGAGGCATTCGTTACTATGAATTGCATGAAACTTATGCCAAGAATTTACTTAATGCGATTGTGATCAACAACCTTTACTACTTGCAAATATAAGTTCCTAACGATTAGGTGAAATTCCCTTATATCCTAGCATTCAATTTATGCATGCAAACTAAGCGGGCCTCTTAACCAACATACACAAATCAGTTTTAGTTCAAACGGATAAGTAAATTGAAATCACAATTTATGAATCACAACTAGAGCAATCAAATCATATAGCAAGCATACACATGGGTTCGAATCCCCCCCCTAGCCAAAGGGGGTTTAGTTCCTCATACGTACAAAACAAAGAGTATTGAATTTAAACATTGAAATCAAAGGAAAGGAAACACCTAAAACTTCCAGCAACTCGAACTTGAATGGCATGAATGTCCCAGGCTTCTTCTCCTCTTCTTTGCTGCGGCACAAGGACTCGGGACAGGTTTAGGGCTTAGGTGTATGGGTGGAAGGATATGGAGTGGTGCAGTAGTGTTTAGGGGGAATGGATGGTGCGGCAAGGTCAGGAAGTATGGTGGTATGGTGATGAAGGCTGCGGCAAGGGCTGTGTGTAGTGTAGATGGCGTGAATGATGTATATGGAGGTGGTACCTGCGGCAAAGGGTGTAGAAATATACATATAGGCACCAAAAACCCTAGGTGAATCAGATTAGGACTTCTAGAAAGCCAAATCCATCCAGAAATAGGTTTAAAACAATCAGATTTTTAATGGGAAAAGGCCTAAGGTGCGGCAGGTTTATAGAACAAGGATAAGGTGTCCTGAAGTGAAATTAAAACCCTTTTACAGCAGGAATTAAGTTAGGAAAGGATTAGGATAGGATAAGATAAGGCATGGTAAGATAAGATAAGATAAGGTTTGGATAAGATAAGGATAAGATAAGGTAGTTTTGGATAATTCTCCTTCTTTGTAGCTGATTCCTTATCTTCAATGACTTGAATTTATTTCTCCAACCTTGAAACATATTCCTAACTCCATTTGGACTCCAAATTCGTCCATCCTCTTGGCTCCAAGCATATGATATCCATTCCAAGCTCAAATGTGCTCCAAAATGCATCCTTTTGCATACTTTGCCCTTAGAACCTGAAAATACATCAAACTAGCTTAAAAGACTACTTTAACTAAGGAAAAACAACATAAATGCACAAGAACAAGCTAACTAAGGTGCATAAATATGCCCCTATCAGGCCATTCATGAAAACTGCCCGTACTAAGATTGATGTGTTTAATGGAACCTTGGCGATGGAGTTTGATGGGGAAGTTATTAATTTCAATTTTTCGAATTCTATCAAGTATCGTAGTGAGGATCACTCATGTTTTTTCTATTGATGTAATTGACTCTTTGGCGCAGGACCATTTTGAACAATTGAAGGAAGATGCACTTGAATTGGTCATCGCACAAGGAATGGACATTCAAAACAATGGAGCAGCAACCATGCATCCCCACGGCATGCATGACTTTTCCCTTGCCGTGCCCCCTAATGATGATGTAATTGAGATGGTGGCTGCCCTCGAATCATTGCCACCACAATCTGGTAAGTTTCTGGACCCAATTTCAATTTCAGTTTTGGCTAATAAGTTACTTCCATCAGTTATGCAGCCACCTACACTTGAACTCAAACCATTGCCAAGTCATTTGAAGTATGTTTTCTTGGGAGAAGATGAGACGTTGCTCGTCATCATCTCAAGCACAGTCACGGCACAAGAGGAGAACAAGTTGGTGAGGGTGTTGAAGGAGTACAAAACGGCAATTGGGTGGACATTGGCTGACATCAAAGGAATCAGCCCTACCACTTGCATGCATCGTATACTTTTGGAGGAGGGGTCTAAAGCATCTCGAGAGGCTCAACGCCGACTCAACCCTCCAATGATGGAAGTTATGAAGAAAGAGATAATCATGCTACTTGATTGTGGGGTGATCTATCCAATCTCGGATAGTCGTTGGGTTTTGCCTGTTCAATGCGTTCCAAAGAAATCTGGTGTGACAGTGGTAAAGAATGCTGAAAATGAGCTTGTGCCTACTCGAATCCAAATAGGTTGGAGGGTTTGTATCGATTATAGGAAGCTCAACGCCACCACAAGGAAGGATCACTTCCCGTTGCCGTTCATTGATCAAATGCTTGAAAGGTTAGCGGGTTATGCATTCTATTGTTTTCTTGATGGTTATTCTGGTTATAATCAAATTGTCATAGCACCCGAGGACCAAGAAAAAACCACTTTCACATGCCCATTTGGTACATTTGCTTATCGTCGCATGCTATTTGGTTTATGCAACGCACCTGCCACATTTCAAAGATGCATGATGAGCATATTTTCAGATTATGTTGAGAAAATTATTGAAGTTTTTATGGATGATTTCAGCGTGTTTGGTGATTCATTTGATGGTTGTTTGAATTATCTCAGTTTGATCTTAAAACGATGTGTTGAAACTAACCTTGTTCTCAATTGGGAAAAATGTCATTTCATGGTTAAACAAGGCATAGTTTTAGGACATATCATCTTTGAAAACGGTATTGAGGTTGATAAGTCAAAGATAGATCTTGTACGTCACTTACCCTCTCCTACTTCGGTTAGAGAGGTTCGTTCTTTTCTTGGACATGCAGGTTTCTATCGAAGATTCATCAAAGATTTCTCAAAGGTTTCTCAACCTCTTTGCCGTCTCCTTCAAAAAGATGTGGTGTTTAATTTCAATGAGGAGTGCACAGCATCATTCAAACAACTCAAGGAGTTGCTGACCTCGGCCCCAATTATTGCTCCACCTGATTGGAGCCTTCCTTTCGAGCTCATGTGTGACGCATCCGATTATGCTTTAGGGGCTGTTTTAGGACAAAGGAAGGATAAGAGGCCGCATGTCATCTACTATGCCTCCCGGACGTTGAATGATGCCCAATTGAACTATTCCACAACGGAAAAAGAACTTCTTGCTGTTGTCTTTGCTTTAGATAAATTTCGATCATATTTAATTGGTACTAAAGTAATTGTTTTCACTGATCATGCAGCATTGAAATATTTGCTCACGAAGAAGGAAGCCAAGCCAAGGCTAATTCGATGGATGCTGCTTCTTCAAGAGTTCGACATTGAGATTTGAGACAAAAAAGGAAGTGAAAACGTGGTGGCTGACCACCTAAGCTGAATGGTGCATAATGAGGAGTCCTTACCCATTGCTGAAACATTTCCTGATGAACAATTGCTGTCCATTAAGGTAAGTGAACCTTGGTATGCTGATTTGGTCAACTTTTTGGTGTCTAAACGAATTCCAAACACTTTCACTAGACACCAACGTGATAAACTCAGAAATGATGCACGGTTTTATGTATGGGATGATCCATATTTATGGAAATATTGCCCTGCTCAGATTGTATGTTGATGTGTGCATGATTCTGAGTTTCAATCCATTTTAAGCTTTTGTCATACATATGCATTTGGTGGTCACTTTGGCACACAGAGAACAGCACTTAAAGTGTTACAATGTGGATTCTATTAGCCTAGTATCTTTAAGAATGCTAGAACTTTTTGCTTAACATGTGATAAATGCCAAAGAACAGGAAATATAAGTGCAAGAGATCAAATGCCGCAGGTTTCCATCCTCAATGTCGAAATTTTTGATGTTTGGGGTATTGATTTTATGGGTCCCTTTCCTTCCTCGTATGGTTTCATGTATATTCTGCTTGCGGTTGATTATGTGTCAAAGTGGGTGGAAGCAAAAGCCACCCGGACTAATGATTCTAAAGTGGTTGCAGATTTCATTAGAACTAACATATTTGCAAGGTTTGGCATGCCACGAGTAATCATCAGTGATGGAGGGTCTCACTTTTGCAATCGGACCATTGAGGCGTTGTTTAGGAAGTACAATGTCAACCATAAGGTTTCTACACCTTACCATCCTCAAACAAATGGCCAAGCCGAGGTTTCTAACCGAGAAATGAAGCAGATTTTGGAAAAGACCGTTGGACCAACAAGGAAGGATTGGAGCTTACGTTTAGATGATGCACTGTGGGCATATCGTACGGTGTACAAATCACCCATTGGGATGTCCCCATTTCGGCTTATCTATGGCAAGCCATGCCATCTCCCCGTCGAATTGGAGCACAAAGCACATTGGGCAGTCAAGAAGTTCAACATGGACCTAGGTGCAGCAGGAAGTCATAGGAAACTCCAATTACATGAACTTGATGAGATAAGGAACGAGGCGTATGAGAATGCTCGCATTTACAAGGAGAAGACCAAGGCTTTCCATGACGAAATGATTTGTGGCAAAACATTCGCCATCGGCCAGAAAGTGCTATTGTTCAATTCCCGTCTACGTTTGTTTCCCGATAAGTTACGTTCTAAGTGCATTGGACCGTTTGTTGTTACTAATGTATCTCCTTATGGTGCAATCCAGATTCAAAGTCTCAAAACAGGTCATGCATTTCAAGTGAACGGACACCGTTTGAAGCCATACTATGAGAACTTTGTGGAGCATGCCGTGGATGACATCTCCCTGCATGCCGTGGGCTCCAATGGGGAGTGAATGAGGTCTTCGTCCGGCTGCAAGACATTAAAGCAAGCGCTACTTGGGAGGCAACCCATGCATTCAACAAAGGAAGATCTGGGAATCACTAAACCCTTCCAGATTTGCGTTCCTAAACCCTTCTCTTTGTTGTTGTTTATATTCTGCCATGTTGAGTGTGTTTAATTGTGGTTTCCTTGTGTTTGTTTAAGTGTATGCTTGAAACATTGAGGACAATGTTTAATTTAAGTGTGGGGGGAGGGGGGGTAAACAAGTTGTTTTGCATGAAATTCGTGGGATTTTATCACCCATTACTTCTAGAGTTGTTCCTTGCTGTTTTAAAGTATTTTTAAGCTGTTTTAGTGTGTTTTGGCATAAAAATCAGAAAATCTCATAAAAATTTGAAAAATTGTTTTGAAAAACCCAAAAAGAGTTGTTTTTGTGTGTTTGTTTGTGTCTTAGGGTACCTTCCAACACAATGATGAGGATTTGGTTTTTAATTACATGACTGTTAAAGAGAGTTATAAACATGGATGAAAGTTTGATTTACTCTTTGGTTTAGGCTTGGTTGTGGTTATAATTTATGAATTCACATGTAATCATAAAGGAAAAATCAGTTTTTGTAACATGCTTGAAGGAAGGAACTCAAATTAATGCTACAACCCTGTGAGATTTGAGCCTAAAACGTTCTTAGGATCAAAAGAAGAATAAAGAGTTCAAAATTGGAAGCCAAGGTTTCTAAAGTTGGAAGTTTCTATCTGTGCAAGTTTCCATTTGTGGAGGTTTCCATTTTTGGGGTTTCCAAAACATGTAGGTTGCCTAATTACTCATTCTAGAAGCCCAAAACCGTGCCTAACACATTCCCATTTTGTTTCAATCCTTGCTTCACAAGGGAGAGGTTTTCTTGCCTATTTTCTGGCCAAAAATACTTCCCCCTTCTCTTACAAATCAATGCCACACCTTCTTTCCCTTTCTCTCTTAATTTCTGACCTTTAAAACACATTCCTTTTCTCTCCTACATATTCTGCCGAATTTCACATTCTTATTCTCCTTGATTTTTTGATTCTTTCTTACCTATTAAATTGTGGAACCAAAATAGCTAAGTATTGAACCTTTCCTATTATTTTCTGAGTACCCTAGCCCTTTAAATAAAGCATGCACCATTTAAATCTCTCTACACAATTTCTGCCGAAAATCCACAATCCACCCTTCACCATAACTCACCTATATCCATCCACCACCACCATTCACCACTTCGACCACCTGATAGGAGCATATTTATGCAACTTAGTTAGCTTGTTTCCTTGCATTTACGTTGTTAGTTCTTAGTTATTTTAGTATTTTAAGCTATTTTCTTGTGTTTGTAGATCTAATGTGCAAAGTATGCAAGAAAGTGCATTTTGGTGCATTTTGGAGCAGTTTTGGGCACTAAATGGATTGCACATGCTTGGAGCTAAGTGGGTGGACGAAATTGAAGATCAAATGAGCTTAGGATCAAATGAAGAATGAAGAATTCAAATTGGAAGCCAAGGTTTCTAAAGTTGCAAGTTTCTATTTGTGAAGGTTTCCATTTGTGCAAGTTTCCATTTGTGGAGGTTTCCATTTTTGGGGTTTCCAAAACATGTAGGTTGCCTAATTACTCATTCTAGAAGCCCAAAACCGTGCCTAACACATTCCCCTTTTGTTTCAATCCTTGCTGCACAAGGGAGAGGTTTTCTTGCCTATTTTCTGTCATAAAACACATTCCTCTTTTGTCACAATCCTTGCTGCAAAAGGGAGAGGTTTTCTTGCCTATTTTCTGCCCAAAAATACTTCCCCCTTCTCTTACAAATCAATGCCACACCTTCTTTCCCTTTCTCTCTTAATATCTGACCTTTAAAACATATTCCTTTTCTCTCCTACATATTCTGCCGAATTTCACATTCTTATTCTCTTTGATTTTCTGATTCTTTCTTACCTTTTAAATTGTGGAACCAAAATAGCTGATAGGAGCATATTTATGCACCTTAGTTAGCTTGTTCTTGTGCATTTATGTTGTTTTTCCTTAGTTAAAGTAGTCTTTTAAGCTAGTTTGATGTATTTTCAGGTTCTAAGGGCAAGTATGCAAAAAGAAGCAATTTGGAGCATTCTAGAGCATTTTTGGGCCAAGATTGGGTAGTGCAAGCATGGAGGCAAGTTGATGGACGAAATTGAAGATATAAAGGCTTGAAATCAGCTAAGAAGATGGAAGAAAGAAGTCAAAGATAAAGAAGATAAGGAATCAGCTCAAAAGAAGGAGAATTATCCAAAACATTATCTAAAACAACCTTATCTTATCTTATCTTATCCAATCCTAATCTTATCTTACCTTATCTTATCCAATCTTATCCTAATCTTATCCTAACCTGTTTTCTTCAGTTTAGGGGACTTAAAACCTGATTTCTAGAAGTCCTATCCCTTGTCCTATAAAAGTGGCGCCCCAAATCCCTCTAGAAGCCCCAAAATCTGCCACAAAACACATTCCTTCTAGAACCCTGAAAATCTGGCGCCTCCTTCCCTTCTAGAATCCTTTTTCCTTGCCTTGCAAGGCATTCCCTGCCCTTATCCTATTGTGCCACACCTCTCAGGCCTTTTTCCCTCTTGGATTCTGATTGTTAGGCCTTTTCCTTGTGGATTTGGGTTCTACAAATCCTTTTCAGAAATCAATTGGGCCACAATCCTCTTTCCTAATGGATTCACAATTTCTGCCGCACCTAGGGCCCTAATTCCTTGTGCAATGCTGAGTCCAAGCCCTAATCTGATTACCCTAGGGTTTGTGGTGCCTATATATATATAAGTTTAAAGGGTTGCCGCAGGTTACACCACCCTCCATATACATCATTCACCCCAGAAATCATCTACCACTCTCTGCCGCACCTATCCTTCACCATTCTCCATAGTTTCTGACCTAATCCCCTCCTTGCCGCACCGTACATCCATCCAAGCCAATAACCCAGCCTTCTACACCATTCATAACCCCCAAAATCTGTCCCTAGACCTTGTGCCGCAGCAAAGAGGAGGAGAAGGAGCCCTGGACGTGCATGCCATTCAAGTTTGAATTGCTGGAAGTTTTAGGTGTTTCCTTTCCTTTGATTTCAATGTTTAAATTCAATACTCTTTGTTCTGTGAGTATGAGGAACTAAACCCCCTCTGGCTAGGGGGGGATTCGAAACCATGTTTATGCTTGCTATATGACTTGATTACCTCTAATTGCGTTTCATAAGTTGTGAATTCAATTTACTTATCTATTTGAATTAAACTGATTTGTGTGTGTTGGTTGAGAGTGCACGCTTAATTGTCATGCATAAATCTAATGCTAGGATATAAGGAAGTTTCACCTAATCGTTACAGAATTATATTCACAAGTAGTAAAGGTTGATGATCTCAATTGTGTTAAGTAAATTCTTGGCATAAGTATCATGCGCTTTCATAGTTACAAGTGCCTCGTCAATACTTATGATTTCCATTGAATGTAATGATCTTTGATTGTATCTCTAGTATGCGCTTTCATATAGAGAACTCTTGAAGAATAATTTGATTGTGATGCGCATTTTCCGTCCAATTCATTGACATAAGGGAAATCTGAAAGTTAATTTAAGCGGACCTAATTAACTTGGAGTGTTGAGAATTCGTGGTTGATTGAATTGCAATTAGAAATCGTTTTGTATGCAAGTATGACATGTGTGGAGAAGAACCCCTTAGCTAGCCTTCCATCCATTCACTTTAACTAATTTCGTTTTACAATCTGTTTTGTTTTACAAAGTTTATGTTTTGTTTTCAAATTCGTCAAAACCAATTCCCCCTTTATTTTGAAGTGTCAAATTAGTTAGAAATCAATTTAGTTTGTGTTTTTAAGTGTCTTGAGTCAAGTTATAAACTGTTTTCGTCCAAATTCTTCCTTAGTGTTCAAAACTGCCCAGAAAGTGGTTTTAAGGCAGTTTTGAGTGTTTGTTTGCAGTTTTGAGTCTTTTGGTTTGTTTTAGTGTTTTAAAGTATAGTTTTGCATTCTTTGAGTCTAGGTTAGTGCTTTAACTTTGTTTTTACGTTTTTGAGTCAGTTTTCAAGTGATTTAGCAATCCCTCCTAATCCCCGGCCTAGAACGATCCCTACTTACATACTTTGCTACAATTGATAAAATGAGGGTTTAATTTGTGTGCTTATATATTTTGCATCAATAGCTAAGTATTGAACCTTTCCTATTATTTTCTGACTACCCTAGCCCTTTAAATAAAGCTTGTTGCACCATTTAAATCTCTCTACCCAATTTCTGCCGAAAATCCACAATCCACCCTTCACCATAACTCACCTATATCCATCCACCACCACCATTCACCACTTCGACCACCACTGCCACCTTGTGTCGCAGCAAAGGAGAAGGAAGGAGACCCTTGGACGTGCTTGCATTCAAGACGTTGGTTTGCTGGAACGTTTCTAGGTGTAAATCTATATTTGTTTTCAATGTTTAATTTAATTTCTCTTTGTTTTGCTGTGAACATGAGGAGCTAAACCCTTTTGGCTAGGGGGAATTTCAAAGCCATGAATATATTTGCACTATGAATTGATTACCTTCAGTTGTGATTTCATAAATTGTGAATGCAATTTGCTTAACTGTTTGATTCAAAACATATTCTTGTATGTTGATTAAGGATGCATACTTAGTTTGCATGCATGAATTTGATGCTAGAATATAAGGGAGTTTCACCTAATCGTTATGAACTTAGATTCACAAGTAGTGAAGGTCGCTGGTCACGATCATGTTAAGTAAATTCCTGGCAGGAGTATCATGCGCTTTCATAGTTACGAATGCCTTGTCAGTGCTTATGATTTTCATAGAGCTTAATGATCTTTGATTGTATCTCTATTATGTGCTTTCATGTAGGGAACTTTTGAAGAATAATTTGATTGCGATGCACTACTTCCGTCCAATTCAATGACATCAGGAAAATCTGAGGGTTAATTTAAGCGTACATAATTCATCTGGGGTGTTGAGTTTCATGGTTTATCGAATGAACAACTGAAAATTGATTTGTATGCAAGTGTGTCATGTGTGGAGAAAAACCTTCTAGCTAGCCCATCATCCATCCAATTCACCAAATTCGTCCAAATCTGTCTAGTTCTAGTTTCTGTTTTGTTTTACCTTATTTTCGTCCAAAACCCAATCCCCCTTTACTTTGTTGTGTTAATTAGGTTAGAATCCGTCCAATTTGTGTTTTTAAGTGTTTTGAGTCAAGTTCAAGTTAATTTTCGTCCAAATAACTCCCTAGAGTCAGTTTTGAGTCTATTTCATTGTTTTGTGCTGTTTTGTGACACACCCCGTCCCGAAGGTAGGGCGTGCTGGCCGTCATGTTCACGTGACGGCCAGCACGCCCTACCTTCGGGACGGGGTGTGTCATTTTGAGTCTTTCTAGTTAGTTTTGAGTCTTTTCAGTTTGTATTGAGTCTATAGAGTCTAGTTAAGTGTTTTTAAGTTTCTTTTTGTGTTTTTGTGTTTTAAAGTCAGTTTGGTTTAGATTAGCAATCCCTCCTAATCCCCGGTCTAGAACGATCCCTACTTATACATATACTACAATTGTCAAAAGAGGGTTTAATTTGTGTGCTTATATATTTCGCATCAGGAGTTGCCCTAGGATATTGGATGCATAGAGGCACGGCATTATCCATACCCGAGGCAGAAAGCTCTTTGATGGTTCGATTATCTGCAGCCATAACCTCTTCAACCTCGGCCTCCTCTATCTCCTCAGATTCGGCCTCTTCTTGCTCCTCAACCTCAGCTTCTGAACTTGAACTAGATGGGTGAGGATCTGGATTCTTTCTTTTCCTTCTCAAAGTTCGCTCAAAATCGTCGTCAAAGTCCAAGATGTGCTCACGAACAGGTTGGGAACTTCTAGTCATACACGAGTACCTAAAAACAAGAAAACAAAACAAGTCAGAAACTAAAATAAAAACAAACTAAACGAAAAGAAACGAACCAAGGGATTAGGAAAGTTGCTAATCCCTGGCAACGGCGCCAAAATTTGATGTGATAAAAATTAAGCACCCAAATTGTCTTGTTGTCAAATCGTAGTATAAATGTAAGTAGGGATCGATCTAAACCGGGGATTAGGAGGGCTTGCTAAAACTTCTAAACTGACTCAAAACACAAAAAACAAAGTTAAAAACGTTTGGAAAGACTCAAAGGACTCAAAACAGGTTCAAAAGACTTAAAACAACTCAAAAACACTCAAAACTGCCTAAAAACACAAACCGGGCAGTTTTGTACTCTAAACACAACTTTGGACGAATTTAGGGTTTTGACTTGACTCAAAAACACTCTAAAACACAAACAAAACAGATTTTAAACACTTTGAAACAAGAAAGAAAAAGGGGGTTTTGGTTTTGACGAAATCCAAACAAACAAACAAATTGTAAAACTAAACAGATTGTAAAACGAATTTAGGAAATAATATGACGGATGGATTAGTTAGAGGTCCGTTTTCCACACATGACACACTTGTACATGAATCGATTTCCAATTGCTTTTCAATAAACTATGATGCTCAACACCCCAGATTAACCGTGATGCACAAATTAACCCTCAGATTTTCCTTTACTCATTGAATGGGATGAATGCATGCGACAACCCAAATCCTTCTCCAAAAGTCCCCTACATGAATGCATAATAGAGATACAATCAGAGATCATTACGTTCCATGAAAATCATAAGTGTTGACGAGGCAATTGTAACTATGAATGCATGATACGTTTGCCAAGAATTCAATTAACGTGATTTGATGCGATATAAAACAGCACACAAATTAAACCCTCTTGTTGACAATTGTAGTATAGATGCAAGTAGGGATCGTTCTGGACTGGGGATTAGGAGGGCTTGCTAAAACCTCTAAACTGACTCAAAAACATAAAAACAAAGTTAAAAACACTTAACAAGACTCACAAGACTCAAAACAAACTTAAAAGACTCAAAACAGCTTAAAACAACCCAAAAGACTCAAAACAGACACTAGGACTGATTTGGACGAATTCTAGACTAGTAAGACTCAAAACACTAAATTGGACAGATTTAAACACACTTCTAACTAATATAACACACTTAATTAAAGGGGGATTGGGTTTTGGACGAATTTAAAGTAAAACAAGTCAGAAACTAAAACTAAACAGATTTGCACGAAATTGGTGAATAGGATGGATGATGGGCTAGCTAGAGGGTTCTTCTCCACACATGACACACTTGCATATAAATCGATCTCCAGTTGCTTTTTCAATAAACCATGAATGACAATGCCCCAAATGAACCGTGACATCACTAGTTAACCCTTAGATTTTCCTTGTATTATTGGATTGGATTACATCATTCGACAACCCAAAGCATTCTTCAAAAGCTCCCTACATGACATCATAATAGAGATACAATCAAAGATCATTACGCTCAATGAAAACCATAAGCATTGACAAAGCATTCGTCGTAACTATGACATCATGATACTCATGCTAGGAATTTAACTTAACACGATCGTAACCAGCAACCTTCACTACTTGTGAATATAAGTTTGTAACGATTATGTGAAACTCCCTTATATTCTAGCATCAGATTCAAGCATGCAAACTAAGTAGGCCTCCTTAATCAACATACAAGAATAAGTTTTGAATAAAACAGTTAAGCAAATTGCATTCACACTTCATGAAATCAGAACTGGAATTAATCAATTCATATTGCAAATATGTTCATGGCCTTGAAATTCCCCCTAGCCAAAAGGGTTTAGCTCCTCATGTTCACAAAACAAAGATACATAAACTTAGACATTGAAAACAAAAGAATGAAAACACCTAAGAATGTTCCAGCAATCCAATCTTGAATGGCAAGCACTCCAAGGGTCTTCCTTCTTCTCTTTGCTGCGGCACAAGGTGTTGGAGATGGTTTGAAAGGTTGTTTATGGTGGTGAATGGATATATAGGTGAGTTATGGTGAAGGGTGGATGGTGGATTTTCAGCAGAAATTGTGTAGAGAGATATAAATGGTGCAACAAGCTTTATTTAAAGGGCTAGGGTACTCAGAAAATAATAGGAAAGGTTCAATACTTAGCTATTTTGGTTCCACAATTTAATAGGTAAGAAAGAATCACAAAATCCAAGAGAATAAGAATGTGAAATTCGGCAGAATATGTAGGAGAGAAAAGGAATGTGTTTTAAAGGTCAGAAATTAAGAGAAAAAGGGAAAGAAGGTGTAGCATTGATTTGTAAGAGAAAGGGGAAGTATTTTTGGGCAGAAAATAGGCAAGAAAACCTCTCCCTTGTGCAGCAAGGATTGAAACAAAAGGGGAATGTGTTAGGCACGGTTTTGGGCTTCTAGAATGAGTAATTAGGCAACCTCCATGTTTTGGAAACCCCAAAAATGGAAACCTCCAGAAATGGAAACTTGCACAAATGGAAACCTTCACAAATAGAAACTTCCAACTTTAGAAACCTTGGCTTCCAATTTTGAACTCTTCATTCTTCATTTGATCCTAAGCTCATTTGATTGATGTGGAATTTATATGACACTCAAATTAAACCCTATTGATGACAATTGTAGCAGAGATGCAAGTAGGGATCGTTCTAGACCGGGGATTAACTAGGGATGCTAATCAACACAAATAAGACTCAAAAACACTAAATTAGACTCTAATGACTCAAAACTAACTTAAAACACTAAAAACATCAAGAAACAATCAAAAAGACTCAAATCTAGACCTAACAATTGGTTTTGACGAAAATAGAACTTAAAAGACTCAAACAACTAAAAGAAAACAGGTTTTGACTCTAAAAACAAGATTAAATGAAAGGGGGTTTGTTTTTGATGAATTTAAAACTTAAAACAGAAACTTTGCATAAAATACTTTATAAAATCGAATTTGGTGAATTGAAAAGGGTGAAAGGCTAGTTAGAGGGTTGATGCGAAATATATAAGCACACAAATTAAACCCTCTTGTTGCACTTGTAGTATAGATGCAAGTAGGGATCGTTCTAGACCGGGGATTAGGAGGGATTGCTAAAACACTTGAAACTGACTCAAAAACGTAAAACTAAGTAAAAAAAAACACTAAACTAGACTCAAAGAATGCAAAACTAAACTCTAAAACACTAAAACAACTCAAAAGACTCAAAACAGCACAAAACAAGCTCAAAGAATCAAATCTGCCACTAAGAGTAAATTTGGACGAAAATAGGTTTTGGCTAGAATCAAAACACTTAAAAACACAAACTAAGTCAGTTTCTAACTAATATGACTCAACAAAGTAAATGGGGATTGGGTTTCGACGAATTTGAAAACAAAACAAGCAAACTAAAGAACCATCAAATTTTAGTTTCAACGCATCGTCTTAAGATCAAACTGAGATTATGCAAACAACCATCAAATGAATCACCAAAAACGCTGAAATCATCCAAGAAAACTTCAATAATTTTCTCAACATAAGCTGAAAATATGCTCATCATGCATCTTTGAAATGTGGCAGGTGCATTGCATAAACCAAATGGCATGCGACGATAAGCAAATGTACCAAAGGGACATGTGAAAGTGGTTTTTTCTTGGTCCTCGGTGCTATGACAATTTGATTATAACCAGAATAACCATCAAGAAAACAATAGAATGCATAACCTGCTAACCTTTCAAGCATTTGATCAATGAACGGCAAAGGGAAGTGATCCTTCCTTGTGGTGGCATTGAGCTTCCTATAATCGATACAAACCCTCCAACCTGTTTGGATTCGAGTAGGCACAAGCTCCTCTTCAGCATTCTTTACCACAGTCACTCCAGATTTCTTTGGAACACATTGCACAGGTGAAACCCAACGACTATCGGAGAATGGATAGATCACTCCACAATCAAGTAGCTTGATTATCTCCTTCTTCACAACTTCCATCATTGGAGGGTTGAGTCAGCGTTGAGCCTCTCGATATGTTTTAGACCCCTCCTCCAAAAGTATACGATGCATGCAAGTGGTAGGGCTGATTCCTTTGATGTCAGCCAATGTCCACCCATTAGCCGTTTTGTACTCCTTTAACACCCTCACCAACTTGTCCTCCTCTTGTGCCGTGAGTGTGCTTAAGATGATGACGGGCAAAGTCTCATCTTCTCCCAAGAAAACATACTTCAAAATGACTTGGCAATGGTTTGAGTTCAAGTGTTGGTGGCTGCATAACTGATGGAAGTAACTTATTAGCCGAAACTGAAATTGAAATTGGGTCCAGAAACTTACCAGATTGTGGTGGCAATGATTCGAGGGCAGCCACCATCTCAATTACATCATCACTAGGGGGCATGGCAAGGGAAAAGTCATGCATGCCGTGGGGATGCATGGTTGCTGCTCCATTGTTTTGAATGTCCATTCCTTGTGCAATGACCAATTCAAGTGCATCTTCCTTCAATTGTTCAAAATGGTCCTGCGCCAAAGAGTCAATTACATCAATAGAAAAACATGAGTGATCCTCACTAGGATACTTGATAGAATTCGAAAGATTGAAATTAATAACTCCCCCATCAAATTCCATCGTCAAAGTTCCATTAAACACATCAATCTTAGTATGGGCAATTTTCATGAATGGCCTTCCAAGAAGGATGGGCAATGAAGGGGAATGGTCCGACTCGTCCATTTCAAGCACGTAGAAGTCCGCCGGAAAGATTAAGTGATTGACCTGCACTAAAACATCTTCCAAAACTCCCTTTGGATAGGCATTAGATCGATCGGCCAATTGTATAATCACACCATCATTTTTCAACTCGCCTAAGCCCATAGATGCATAAATTGAATATGGCATGACATTTATAGATGCACCTAAGTCTAACATGGCAGATTCAAAACGAGTATTGCCAATAACACAAGGAATTGTAAATCTACCGGGATCCTTGCATTTAGGGGGCAGTTTGCGTTGCAAGATAGCTGAGACATTTTCACCTACCTTTACAACCTCCTTGGTCGAAATTCTCTTCCTCGTAGTGCAAAGTTCTTTTAAAAACTTGGCATACCTCCGAACTTGCTTAATTGCATCCAAAAGTGGTATATTGACTTGAACTTTTCTAAACGTTTCCAAAATCTCCTTTTCAGCCTCCTCCTTCTTTGATTGCATAAACCTACGAGGAAAGGGTACATTTGGAGGAACAACGTTAGAATTAACCAAAATTGGAACTTCCTTACCTTTGTTGGCCGAATTGGATTGTTTGGGTGGCTGCGGCAAGGGTGGTGCTACCCTTGCCGTGGGTGTGCATTGCTCCTCCTCTTCAATTATCAACTCTTCAAACTCGTTGGAACGTGATTTGGAAGGTTGGGGATCAGATCCAACTTGTTTTCCATTTCGCAAACTCATGGCTTTGGCAGATTCGAATCCACCCTTTGGGTTGACAACGGTTGAACTAGGCAACTTGCCTTGCTCTCGGAATTGGCCCATGAACTCCGCAATCTGCCCTCCTTGCTTTTCCAACTCATCCACCTTTTTGTCTCTATTTTGCATACCCTGCGCCGTAGAAGTTAGTAATTGAAAATTTTCATCATTATCAATGGACGAACTTGATTTGGTTTGGGCAGGTTGTGCTTGGGGTTGTTGATAGGAGCATATTAGTGCGACTTAGTTAGTGTGTTTTCTTGCATTTACTTAGTTATTTGTTGCTTATTATAGTGTCTTAAGTCACTTCCGTGTGTTTGTAGGTCCTAGAAGCAAAGTTGGCAAAAAGATGCAATTTGGAGCATTTTAGAGCAGTTTTGGGCTTGGAATGGATAGCACAAGTATGGAGCATGATGGATGGACGAATTTGAAGTTCAAGAGAGGCTAGGAATGTGCTAAAGGGTTGAAGAAATAAATTCAAGTCATTGAAGATAAGGAATCAGCTACAAAGAAGGAGAATTATCCAAAACCTTATCCAACCTTATCTTATCTTACCTTATCTTATCCTATCCTAATCATTTCCTAACTTAATTCCTGCTGCAAAAGGGTTTTAATTTCAGTTTAGGAGACATAAAAACCTGATTTCTAGGAACCTTATCCTCTCCTACAAAGGTGCCGCACCCTTGTCCTTGATCCCTTGGGTTTTTGACCTTCTAGATGTCCTATTTCCTGCTAGGATTACATAACCTTTTCCCCTTAGGATTATGTTATTATTGATAGGAGCATATTTATGCTACTTAGTTAGTGTGTTTTCTTGCATTTGCTTAGCTATTTGTTGCTTAGTATAGTGTTTAAAGTCATTTTCGTGTGTTTTTAGGTCCAAGAAGCAAAGTTGGCAAAAAGATGCATTTTGGAGCATTTTAGAGCAAATCTGGGCTTGGAATGGTTAGCACAAGCAATGGGCATGAAGATGGACGAATTTGGAGTTTAAATGGAGTTGGGAATATGTTTCAAGGTTGGTGATAGGAGCATATTTATGCGACTTAGTTAGCTTGTTTTCATGCATTTACGTTGTTAGTTCTTAGTTAATTTTGTATTTTAAGCTATTTTCGTGTGTTTGTAGGTTCAAAGTGTCAAGATGGCAAAAAGGAGCAATTTGGAGCAATCTAGAGCATTTTTGGGCCAAGATTGGGTAGTGCAAGCATGGAGGCAAGTTGATGGACGAAATTGAAGATATAAAGGCCTGAAATCAGCTAAGAAGATGGAAGAAAGGAATTGAAGATAAAGAAGATAAGGAATCAGCTCAAAAGAAGGAGAATTATCCAAAACATTATCCAAAACAACCTTATCTTATCTTATCTTACCCAATCCTTATCTTATCTTACCTTATCTTATCCTAATCTTATCCTAACCTGTTTTCTTCAGTTTAGGGGACTTAACACCTGATTTCTAGAAGTCCTATCCATTCCCCTACAACAGTGGCGCCCCAAACTCTTCTAGAAACCCCAAAATCTGCCCAGAAACACATTCTCTCTAGAAGCCTGAAAATCTGGCGTCTCCCTCCTTTCTAGAAGGTCTTTTCCTTGCCTTGCAAGGCATTCCCTGCCCTTATCCCTTTGTGCCGTGGGTTTTCAGGCCCTTTCCCTCTTGGATTCTGATTGTTAGGACTTTTCCTTGTGGATTTGGGTTCTACAAATCCTTTTCAGAAATTAATTGGACCACAATTCCTTTTCCAAATTAATTGCCGCACCCTAATCCTATTTTTCTGCTGAGTCCAAGTCCTAAACTGATTCCCCTAGGGTTTGCCATGCTATATATACATATTTCCAAGCCTTGCCGCAGACCACCACCCATCCATACGAATTCTACACCCCCATATACATTCAGAAATCCATATTTTGCTGCAGAGAAGGGAAGACAAGGCTGTGCCGTGGCTTCCATTAGAGAGGGAGGAGTTCTTTCTTCTCTTGTTTCGTTTCATGTTTAATTTAACTTGCTTTTCAATTATGTTGAACATGTGGAACTAATTTCGTTTTAGTTAGAGGTGGATTCAAAGCCATGGACATATGTTTGATATGAATTGATTACCTTCAGTTATTGTTTCATAAATTGTGAATGTGATTTACTTATCTGTTTTATGAAGAACTTGTTCTTGTGTGTTGATTAAGGAGGCCTACTTAGTTTACATGCATGAATTTGATGCTAGGATATAAGGGAATTTCACCTAATCGTTATGAACTATATTCACAAGTAGTAAAGATTGCTAGTCACAATTGTGTTAAGTAAATCCTAGGCAGGAGTAACATGCGTATTCCATAGTTATGAATGCCTTGTCAATGTTTATGATTTCCATGGAACTTAATGATCTTTGATATGTATCTCTATCATGCGTATTCCATAGTTAGGGAACTTGATAAGAATAATTTGGTTGTGATGCGTTATCCATTCAATTCAATGAACTTAGGGAAATCTGGGAATTAATTAGTTCAATACAATTAATTCAAAGCATTGTCATTCATGGTTTATCGAAAGAATAACTGGAAATCAATTCGTATGCATATGTTCATGTGTGGAGAGGAACCCTCTAACTAGTTTTCACCCCTGAATTCACCTTTATCTCTTTCAATTTACTTTGTTTGCTTAAATCTGCTTAGTTTTGCTTAATTCGTCCAAAAAACCCCCTTAGTTCTTAATTGAGTCTTAGTTTGTTTAAATTCGTCCAAATCTGTCTCCTTTTAGTGTTTTGAGTCTAACTAGTCCAAAAGTCATCCAATTCACCCCTTAGAATCTGTTTTGAGTCTGTTTAAGTTAGTTTGGTTGTTTTGAGTCTATTTAGCCTGTTTTGAGTCTCTAGTGTCTAGAATCTGCCTAGTTGAGTTTTATTTGTTGTTTTAAGTTTGTTTTGTGTTATTTGAGTCAAGTTAGGTTGATTTAAGTTGTTTGAAGTTAAAATTCGTTCAGATTGACCCATAGTACCTGTTTTCATTGTCTAGAGTCCAGTTTTAGTGTTTTTGAGTTTAATTTGTATAGATTAGCATCCCTTCTAATCCCCGGCCTTAAACGATCCCTACTTTCATATACTACGTCGATAGGGTTTTAATTTGAGTGTCAAGTAATTCTCACATCAGTTGGAGAAATAAATTCAAATCATTGAAGATAAGGAATCAGCTCAAAAGAAGGAGGATTATCCAAAACATTATCCAAACAACCTTATCTTATCTTATCTTATCCAATCCTTATCTTATCTTAACAAACCTTATCCTATCCTAATCCTTTTCTAATTCAATTCCTGGTACAATGAGGGTTTATTTTCTGATTGGGGGACATTTAAATTAAGTTTCTAGAAACCCTAAGCCTTGCCGCACCTTAGGCCCTTTCCCATTGGAAATCTGATTGTTTTGAGCCTATTTCTGGATGGATTTGGCTTTCTAGAAGTCCTAATCTGATTCACCTAGGGTTTTTGGTGCCTATATATATACTAATCAACCCTTTGCCGTACACACCACCCTCCATATACACCATTCACGCCAGAAATCATCCACCACTCTCTGCCGCCCCTTTCCTTCATCATTCTCCATAGTTTCTGACCTAATCAACCCTCTGCCGTGCCATATCATCCACACAAACCCAGAAAACCCCTCTTGTGCCGCAGCTATTCAAGGAAGGAAGGAGAAGGTGCCACTCTAAATCGTGACTACTGCTGGAGCGTTCTTAGGTGTTGTCTATCCTTGTTTTCAATGTTTCAATTCAGTTTTCTTTGTTTAATTGCTATCATGAGGAACTAAACCCCTATTAGTTAGAGGGGGAATTTGAAGCCATGAATATATGTTTCTTATGATTTGATTTACTCCAGTTATGATTTCATAAATTGTGAATGTGGTTTACTTATCTGTTTTATTAAGAACTTGTTCTTGTGTGTTGATTAAGGATGCATACTTAGTTTACATGCATGAATTTGATGCTAGGATATAAGGGAATTTCACCTAATCGTTATGAACTTATATTCACAAGTAGTAAAGGTTGCTAGTCACAATCATGTTAAGTAAACCCTAGGCTGGATTAACATGCGTCTTCCATAGTTATGAATGCCTTGTCAATGTTCATGATTTCCATTGAACTTAATGATCTTTGTTGAATGTCTCTATCATGCGTATTCCATAGTTAGGGAGTTTGAGAAAGAATAATTTGGTTGTGATGCGTTATCCATTCAATTCAATGAATCTAGGGAAATCTGAGAATTGATTAGTTCAATACAATTAATTCGGAACATTGTCATTCATGGTTTATCGAAAGAGTAACTGGGAATCAAGTTGTATGCATATGTTTATGTGTGGATAAGGATCCCTCTAACTAGCCATTCACCCATTTAAATCACCAATTTCGTGCCTTTTTAAGTTGTCTTTACAATTTTGTTTGTTTAAGTTTAAATTCGTTCAAAAACAATCCCCTGCTTTTAGTTTGTGTTAGTAGAGTCTAAATTCGTCAAATCTTGAGTCTCTTAGTCTTTTGAGTCAATTTGAGTCTTAATTTCGTTCAAATCAGTCTTAGGTGTTAGTTTTGAGTCTAGATAACTTGTTTTGTGTGTTTTAGGTCTATTTAGCTTGTTTTGAGTCTCTAGAGTCCAGAAACTGTTTAATTGAAATCTATTTGCTGTTTTGAGTTTGTTTTGAGTTATTTGAGTCAAGTTAGGTTGTTTAAAGGTGTCTAGAGTTAAAATTCGTCCAAATTGATCCCTAGTACTTGTTTTCATTGTTTTAAGTCCAGTTTATTGTTTTAAGAGTCTAATTTGTGTAGATTAGCATCCCTTCTAATCCCCGGCCTAAAACGATCCCTACTTTCATATACTACGTCGATAGGGTTTTAATTTGAGTGTCAAGTAATTCTCACACCAATTATTTTCCTACACAAACTACATTTTGTAATCCTTTTCCTACACTACATGTTTGTGCTGCACCTCCCCCTATAAATTGACCCTTTTGCTGCACCATTCACACCACCATCTCTCAATCACACATCTGTACACTACCATTCAGCCATACCCTCATTGTGCCGCAACTTGCAAGCAAGGTGATAGGAGCATATTTATGCGACTTAGTTAGTGTGTTTTCTTGCATTTACTTAGTTAGTTGTTGCTTATTATAGTATCTTAAGTCATTTTCGTGTGTTTGTAGGTCCAAGAAGCAAAGTAGGCAAAAAGATGCAATTTGGAGCATTTTAGAGCAGTTTTGGGCTTGGAATGGATATCACAAGTATGGAGGAAGATGGATGGACGAATTTGAAGTTCAAGAGAGGCTAGGAATGTGCAAAAGAGTTGAAGAAATAAATCCAAGTCAAAGAAGATAAGGAATCAGCTACAAAGAAGGAGAATTATCCAAAACATTATCCATTACTACCTTATCTTATCCTTATCTTATCCAAACCTGATCTTATCTTATCTTACCATGCCTTATCTTATCCTTTCCTAACTTAATTCCTATTGCAAAAGGGATTCAATTTCAGTTTAGGAGACCTAAAAACCTGATTTCTAGGAACCTCATCTTCTCTTACAATGGTGCCGCACCTGTTCCCCTCTAGAAGTTTCAAAATCAGCCAAATAACACCCTTTCTAGAAGTCCCTAAAAAGGTGGCGCCCCAAGCCTTCTAGATGCATGATCCAGCCGCACCCTTGTCCTTGATCCCTTTGGTTTTTGACCTTCTAGAGGTCCTATTTCCTGCTAGGATTACATAAACCTTTTCCCCTTAGGATTGTGTTTTATTTTCCTACACAAACTACATTTTGTAATCCTTTTCCTACACTATATCATTGTGCCGCACCTCCCTCTTTAAATAGACCCTTTTGCTGCACCATTCACAACCACCATCTATCATTCACACATCTCTACACCACAATCAGCCATTCAACCTCATTGTGCCGCAACTTTGCAAAGGAAGGAAGGAATCTGGAGCGTTTTCTAGGTGTTTTCTATCTTTGTTTCAATGTTTAAATTTATTTATGTTTGTTTGCTTGTGGACATGAGGAACTAATTTCTTTTTAGTTAGAGGTGAATTTGAAGCCATGATTATATGTTATATATGAATTGATTACGTCCAGTTATTGTTTCTTAAGACTAGAATGTGATTTGCTTAACTGAGTTATTGAAACTTGTTTGTGTGTGTTAATTGGGGGTCGACACTTAATTTGCATGCATGAATTTGATGCTAGAGTATAAGGGAGTTTCACCTAATCGTTATGAACTTATATTCACAAGTAGTAAAGGTTGCTAGTCACAATCATGTTAAGTAAGTCCTAGGCAAGAGTATCATGCTGTCATAGTTACGAATGCCTCGTCAACACTTATGATTTTCAAAGAACGTAATGACCTTTGATATGTTTTCTATCATCCTGTCATAGTTAGGAGACTTGATAAGGATAATTTGGTTGTAATGCGTCTTCCATTCAATTCAATGAACTAAGGAAAATTTGATGGTTAATTTGTGCTGTCATGGTTAACTTGGGGTGTTGTCATTCATGTCTAAAGGAATAATAACTGGAAATTGGTTCATATGCATATATCATGTGTGGAGAAGGACCCTCTGACTAGCCCTTCACCCTTCTTAATTCATCAAAATCGTTTTTCTAAAGTTTTTTATGCAAAGTTTCTGTTTTCAGTTTTAAATTCGTCAAAAACAAATCCCCCTTTATTTTGAAGTGTTAGATTAGTTAAAATCTGTTTTGATTTGTGTTTTTAAGTGTCTTGAGTCAAGTTAAAATCTATTTTCGTCCAAAGTAGTGTTTAGAGTTCAAAACTGCCCAGTTTGTGTTTTTAGGCAGTTTTGAGTGTTTTTGTGCTGTTTTGAGTCTTTTGAGTTGTTTTAGTGTTTTAGAATTTAGTCTTGCATTCTTTGAATCTGGTTTAGTGTTTTAAACTTTGTTTTTGTGTTTTTGAGTCTTATTTGTGTTGATTAGCATCCCTAGTTATTCCCCGGTCTAGAACGATCCCTACTTACATCATTGCTACAATTGTTGATAGGAGCATATTTATGCTAATTAGTTAGTGTGTTTTCTTGCATTTACTTAGTTATTTGTTGCTTATTATAGTGTCTTAAGTCATTTTCGTGTGTTTATAGGTCCTAGAAGCAAAGTTGGCAAAAAGATGCAATTTGGAGCATTTTAGAGCAGTTTTGGGCTTGGAATGGATATCACAAGATTGGAGCAAGATGGATGGACGAATTTGAAGTTCAAGAGAGGCTAGGAATGTGCAAAAGAGTTGAAGAAATAAATCCAAGTCAAAGAAGATAAGGAATCAGCTACAAAGAAGAAGAATTATCCAAAACATTATCCAAACTACCTTATCTTATCCTTATCTTATCCTTATCTTATCTTACCATGCCTTATCTTATCCTATCCTAATCCTTTCTTAACTTAATTCCTGCTGCAAAAGGGATTCAATTTCAGTTTAGGAGACCTAAAAACCTGATTTCTAGGAACCTTATCCCCTCCTACAAAGGTGCCGCACCTATCCCCTTCTAGAAACCCCAAAATCAGCCAAATAACACCCTTTCTAGAAGTCCCTAAAAATCTGGCGACCCAAGCCTTCTAGATGCATGATCCAGCCGCACCTTTAGCCTAATTCCCTTTGGTTTTTGGTCTTCTAGAAGTCCTATTTCCTGCTAGGATTACATAAACCCTTTCCCCTTAGGATTGTGTTTTATTTTCCTACACAAACTACATTTTGTAATCCTTTTCCTACACCATCTAATTGTGCCGCACCCTCCCCCTATATATTCACATATTTGCTGCACCATTCAACAGACCATCTCTCATTCACATCTCTCTACACCACCATCTACCATTCAACCTCATTGTGCCGCAGCTTTGCAAAGGAAAGAAGGAAGAAATCTGGAGCGTTTCTAGGTGTATTCTATCTTTACTCTTGATGTTTAAATTTAATTGTCTTTGTTTATTTGCAATCATGAGGAACTAAACCCCTACTTAGCTAGGGGGGAATTCGAAACTATGAGCATATATGTGATATGAATTGATTTCATCCAGTTATGATTTCATGAATCGTGAATGCAATTTGCTTAACTGTTTGATTTAAAACTTATTCTTGTATGTTGATTGAGGATGCATACTTAGTTTGCATGCTAGAATTTGATGCTAAAATATAAGGGAGTTTCATCTAATCGTTACAAACTTATATTTACAAGTAGTGGAGGTTGCTAGTCACGATCGCGTTAAGTAAATTCGTGGCAGGAGTGTCATGCAGTCATAGTCACGAATGTCATGTCAATGCTTATGATTTTCACAAAGCTTAATGATCTTTGATGTGTATCTCTAGTATGCAGTCATATAGGGAACTTGATAAGAATAATTTGGTTTGCGGCGCTACGTCCAAATTCAATGAACTTGGGAAAATCTGAAGGTTAATGCGTGCAGTCACGATTAATTTGGGGCATTGTCGTTCATGGTTTATAGAAAGAACAACTGGAAATCGATTTGTGTTGCATATATGTCATGTGTGGAGAAGGAACCTCTAGCTAGCCATTCACCCATTTAAATCACCAATATCGTACAAAACTAAGTCTAGTTTACAATTCTGTTTTGCTTAAGTTTAAATCCGTTTTCAAACAATCCCTTGCTCTTAATTTGTGTTAAGATAGTCTAAATTCGTCAAATCTTGAGTCTTTTAGTCTTTTGAGTCAATTAGAGTCTTAATTTCGTTCAAATCAATCTTAGGTGTTAGTTTAGAGTCTAGATAACTTGTTTTGTGTGTTTTAGGTCTATTTAGCTTGTTTTGAGTCTTTAGAGTCCAGAAACTGTTTAATTGAATTCTATTTGCTGTTTTGAGTTATTTGAGTCAAGTTAGGTTGTTTAAGGTGTCTAGAGTTAAAATTCGTCCACATTGATCCCTAGTACTTGTTTTCATTGTTTAAAGTCCAGTTTATTGTTTTAGAGTCTAATTTGTGTCGATTAGCAATCCCTTTAATCCCCGGCTTAGAACGATCCCTACTTTCACATACTACATTGATAAGGGTTTAAGTTTGTGTGCAATTTAATTTCACATCAATTGTCATCAATAGGGTTTAATTTGTGTGTCAAGTTAATTTTCACATCAAATTTTGGCGCTGTTGCCGGGGATTAACTAATTTGCTAATCCCTTGTTTGCCGTGTGTTTTGTTTTACTTTGTTTTCTGATTTTGTTTTGTTTTCTTGTTTTAGGTACTAGTTTATGACTCGAAGTTCTCAAACAGTTCGTGAGCATATCTTGGAGTTTGATGACGATTTTGAACGAACATTGAGAAGGAAGAGGAGGCATCCAGAACCTAGTGAACCTAGTTCAAGCTCAGAGGCCGAATCTGAATTTGAAGAAGAAGAACAAACCATGGCTATGGATAATCGTACAATCAAGGAACTTTCAGCCTCGGGGTTGGCCAATGCCACACCCCTTTGCATTCAATACCCCGCGGCTGCTCAAGGCAAGACCGATGAGTTCGAATTGAAGTCAAGCTTGCTGCATCACATTCCCAAATACCATGGGCTATCCATGGAAGATCCAAACAAGCATCTTAAGGAGTTCGAAGTGGTTTGTTCGAGCATGACACCCATCAATGTCGATGGGAACATTTTGATGATGAAGGCTTTTCCATTCTCTCTTTTGGAAAAGGCTAAAGATTGGCTTTATGAATTAGCACCCGGAACGGTCACTTCTTGGAAAAGCATGAAGAGGGCATTTTTAGAGAAGTTCTTCCCCACTTCGAGAGTCATTCTCTTAAGGAAGAAGATTAGTGGAATTCAACAAAGCCAAGGAGAGACATTTCCAGCATACTATGAGCGTTTTAAGGCCCTTGTCGCCTCATGTCCTCAACATCAAATGAAAGAAGAACTTTTACTTCAATACTTCTACGAAGGACTTCTTCCAATTGAGCGACAAATGCTAGATGCTTCAGCGGGAGGTGCATTGGTTGACAAAACACCAATGGCTGCAAAGATCCTAATCGCGAACCGAGCTTGGAATGCACAACAATACGAAGGCCTTGGACAAAGAGACCCCCCACGGGAACAACAAGTGAATGAGGTAAGTGCAATTTCTGAACTTCAATCTCAAATGGCTAATCTCACTGTTCTTTTGTCACAAGTTGTCGATGGATCGAAATTGCAAGGGATTACACAAAGTGTATGTGGCGTGTGTTCTATGCAAGGGCACCTCAACGATCAATGCCCTTAGTTGATTGAGAATGGAGGGTGGGAATCTGCCAATGCCATGGGTTTTGGGAGCCAAAATCAGCCACGCAATGATCCGTACTCCAACACTTACAATCCGGGCTGGAGAGATCATCCAAATTTCAAGTGGAGGGAGCCTCAACAACCACAACAACAAAGTGGATTTAGGCAGCAACCGCCGGGTTTCTATTCAAAACCATACGCACCCACACAACCCCAAGAACAACCTGCCCAAACCAAATCAGGTTCGTCCATTGATAATGATCAGATTTTTCAATTACTAACTTCTATGTCGCAGAGCATGCAAATTAGAGACAAAGAGGTGAACGATTTAAAGAAACAAATGGGGCAGATGGCGGAGTTCATAGGACAATTCCGAGAACAAGGCGAACTTCCTAGCTCAACCATTGTGAATCCAAAGGGAGGATTTGAATCTGCCAAAGCCATTATATTGAGAAGTGGTAAGGAACTTGGAGACCATTCGAAAGTATCTCAACAAGGCCACCAAGAGGATAACAAACTGATGCAAGAAGAAGAAGGGAATGAGGAAGCCACGGCAAGGAAGAAAGAAACAATGCCGCAGCCTCCAATTGCACCTATGGCGTATCCTACACCCAAGGTAAGAAGTAAATCAACCCATTCAAGTTTTATTCCACTAAATGTGCCCTTTCCTAGCAGGTTTATGCAAGCTAGGAACGAAGAGAATGAAAAAGACATTCTAGAGACCTTTAGGAAGGTGGATGTCAATATTCCGCTCCTTGATGCTATAAAGCAAATCCCGAAGTACGCTAAGTTTTTGAAGAAGCTTTGCACAACAAGGAAACGGATTCGAGAGAAAGAAGTGGTACATGTAAGTGAAAATGTCTCTGCTATGTTGCAAAGAAAGCTACCACCTAAATGCAAAGATCCAGGTAGTTTCACTATCCCTTGTGATGTGAGAATTACTTGACACTCAAATTAAAACCCTATCGACGTAGTATATGAAAGTAGGGATCGTTTAAGGCCGGGGATTAGAAGGGATGCTAATCTACACAAATTACACTCTAAAACACTAAACTGGACTCTAGACAATGAAAACAAGTACTAGTGATCAATCTGAACGAATTTTAACTCTAGACAACCTAACTTGACTCAAATAACACAAAACAAACTTAAAACAACAAATAAAACTCAACTAGGCAGATTCTAGACACTAGTGACTCAAAACAGGCTAAATAGACTCAAAACAACAAAACTAACTTAAACAGACTCAAAACAGGTTCTAAGGGGTGAATTGGATGACTTTTGGACTAGTTAGACTCAAAACACTAAAAGGAGACAGATTTGGACGAATTTAAACAAACTAAGACTCAATTAAGAACTAAGGGGGTTTTTGGACGATTTAAGCAAAACTAAGCACATTTAGCAAACAAAGTAAATTGAAAGAGATAAAGGTGAATTCAGGGGTGAAAACTAGTTAGAGGGTTCCTCTCCACACATGAACATATGCATACGAATTGATTTCCAGTTATTCTTTCGATAAACCATGAATGACAATGCTTCGAATTAATTGTATTGCACTAATTAATTCCCAGATTTCCCTAAATTCATTGAATTGAATGGATAACGCATCACAACCAAATTATTCTTATCAAGTTCCCTAACTATGGAATACGCATGATAGAGATACATATCAAAGATCATTAAGTTCCGTGGAAATCATAAACATTGACAAGGCATTCATAACTATGGAATACGCATGTTACTCTTGCCTAGGATTTACTTAACACAATTGTGACTAGCAATCTTTACTACTTGTGAATATAAGTTCCTAACGATTAGGTGAAATTCCCTTATATCCTAGCATCAAATTCATGCATGTAAACTAAGTATGCATCCTTAATCAACACACAAGAACAAGTTCTTAATAAAACAGTTAAGCAAACCACATTCACAATTTATGAAACAATAACTGAAGGTAATCAATTCATATCAAACATATGTCCATGGCTTTGATTCCACCTCTAACTACAACGGAATTAGTTCCACATGTTCAACATAATTGAAAAGCAAGTTAAATTAAACATGAAGATCAAACAAGAGAAGAAAGAACTCCAAGAAACTCCAATGGTTGCACGGCAGGCCTTCTCTTCTCTTCTCTGCGGCAAAGTATGGTTTTCTAAATGTATATGGGGGTGGTTGGATGGTATGGTGCGGCAGAGGGTGAATTAGGTCAGAAACTATGGAGAATGGTGAGGGAAAGGTGCAGCAGAGAGTGGTGGGTGATTTCTGGCGTGAATGATGTATATGGAGGGTGGTGAAACCTGTGGCAACCCTTTAAACTTATATATATAGGCACCACAAACCCTAGGGTAATCAGATTAGGGCTAGGACTCAGCATAAACAAGGAATTAGGGCCCTAGGTGCGGCAGAAATTGTGAATCCATTAGGAAAAAGGATTGTGGCCCAATTGATTTCTGAAAAGGATTTGTAGAACCCAAATCCACAAGGAAAAGGCTTAATAAGTCAGAATCCAAGAGGGAATGGGAGTGAGAAGGCACGGCACAAAGGGATAAGGCAGGGAGCCTCGCAAGGCAAGGAAAAGACCTCCTAGAAAGGAGGGAGGCGCCAGATTTTTAGGCTTCTAGAAAGAATCTGTTTCTGGGCAGATTTTGGGGTTTCTAGAAGTATTTGGGGCGCCACTTTTGTAGGAGAATGGATAGGACTTCTAGAAATCAGGTTTTAAGTCCCCTAAACTGAAGAAAACAGGTTAGGATAAGATTAGGATAAGATAAGGTAAAGATTGGATAAGATAAGATAAGATAAGGTTGTTTTGGATAATGTTTTGGATAATTCTCCTTCTTTTGAGCTGATTCCTTATCTTCTTATCTTTGACTTCTTTCTTCCATCTTCCTAGCTGATTTCAAGCCTTTATATCTTCAATTTCGTCCATCAACTTGCCTCCATGCTTGCACTACCCAATCTTGGCCCAAAAATGCTCTAGAATGCTCCAAATTGCTTCTTTTTGCCATTTTGACACTTAGAACCTACAAACACACGAAAATAGGTTAAAATACAAAATTAACTAAGAACTAACAACGTAAATGCATGAAAACAAGCTAACTAAGTCGCATAAATATGCTCCTATCAAATTCCCCCACACTTAGCTTTTGCTAGTCCTCAAGCAAAACGAAACCAAACAAACGAAACAAACACCAAACAAACTACACCTTCCAACTTTCACCTCAGGGATTTCCAACATACATGACACATTTAAGATCATCATAACCATAGCTTTTAGTCTTCCCCACCCTTTAGTATATACTTAACCACAGTCACCATTCATTAGCTCTCATTTAACCAATTAAAACAATGTTTTGAACGTAGTAACATGCCCTAGAGAATTCACTCAATTCCTCACTAGGTACACTCCCTATACTAAGTATATGTGAGAAGATTGATGTAAACATGAAAACGAACACTCACATATGTTTATGACAAAGAAATCAATTTCTGGAGTTAATAAACATGTTTATATATGATCTCATGAATGGAATGCTACTACTTAGATGCGAGAACCAGGGATACCATACGCTCGTACCAATCCCAAACTCCACATATTGAAACACACAACACTCAAGATTGAAGTATAGGGTTGTAACGGGGCTTAGGGTATTGGCTAACAAAGAAAGGTAAGGAAAACAAACGTTCTTAAAGCAAAAGCAAGCAAAATAATGAAATTGAACTTAGAACTCCCTTTCTTGATGCAGCCGCATACTTTGATACATAAGGGGAAGATCACACATATTTTAGGGCCGAATTCAACTTTTTGGACCCTTTCTTCAACAATCAACACTTGCGAGCTTATTCTCACTTATTTTGAACACTTTTCATACTTTTTTTTCACAAACTTTTCTTCTTTTTCTTTTACACGAATTTGTCTTCTCTTTTTTTTTTCTTTTCACCCGTGCCTCTTTTGATACGTTGGCACACATAAATGTACAACTTCCCAGCCCCACACTTGTTTGCTGCCCAATAACGAACAAAGGGAATTCACTCTAAGTCATGCTTAGCTATGCCTTAAGAACAAGGGTAAGGATGGTCCTAATCTAGGCTAGGTAGGGATAATGTGGGTAAACAAAGAACATAGGCTAAACAAGGCTCAAAAGGGTTAAACCTACAAAACAAATAACATAGGGAGGTTCGGCTATTTGGCACTGGTTCACTACACAACTTCATCTTGTTTATGTGTTATGCTAATCAATTTCATGCTTTGAATGAAACGGGTATGAGTTCTAGTATTTGGAACTAAATGATGAAACGCCTTCTAAGTAGCAACCAAGCAAAGAATAATGAGATCATGCAACGACTTTAGAAAACAACAAATGCACAGATTTTTAACTCTCCAAAGAACGTTTTAAGCTCAAGCCGCTCAGGGTTGTAGCGTTAGTTTGAGATTCTTCATTCAAGCATGTTACAAAAACTGATTTTTTTCTCTTTTTTGATTAAACATGAATTCATGAACTATAACCATAATCAAGCATAAACCAGAGAGCAATTCAAACCTCCATCCATGTTTATAACTTCCCTCAATAGTCTTGCAATTAAAAACCGAATCCTCATCATTGTGTTGGAAGGTACCCTAAGACACAAACAAACACTCAAAAACAACTCTTTTTGGGTTTTTCAAAACAATTTTTCAAATTTTTATGGTATTTTCGGATTTTCTTGTCAAAACACACTAAAAGACTCCAAAACAGCTTAAAAACACTTAAAAACACTGAAAACAACATTCAAAGTGATAGGTGATAAAAACCCACGAATTTCATGCAAAAAAAACACTTTGTTACCCCCCCACACTTAAATCAAACATTGTCCTCAATGTTTCAAACATAAACTCACACAAAAACAAGCAAATAACACAAACACACATAACAGAGATGGCAAAACAGAAGCAATAAAGAGAGAGAGTTTAAGAACGCAAATCTTGTTTTGGAGCTAGAATTCCATCTTTCTCTCGTTTGAACACATGGGTTGCCTCCCAAGAAGCGCTTGCTTTAACGTTTTTGATAGGAGCATATTTATGCTACTTAGTTAGTGTGTTTCCTTGCATTTGCTTAGCTATTTGTTGCTTAGTATAGTGTTTAAAGTCATTTTCGTGTGTTTTTAGGTCCAAGAAGCAAAGTTGGCAAAAAGATGCATTTTGGAGCATTTTAGAGCAAATCTGGGCTTGGAATGGATAGCACAAGCAATGGGCATGAAGATGGACGAATTTGGAGTTTAAATGGAGTTGGGATTATGTTTCAAGGTTGGAGAAATAAATTCAAATCATTGAAGATAAGGAATCAGCTCAAAAGAAGGAGGATTATCCAAAACATTATCCAAACAACCTTATCTTATCTTATCTTATCCAATCCTTATCTTATCTTAACAAACCTTATCCTATCCTAATCCTTTTCTAATTCAATTCCTGGTACAATGAGGGTTTATTTTCTGATTGGGGGACATTTAAATTAAAGTTCTAGAAACCTTAAGCCTTGCCGCACCTAGCTTTTCAGAAAACCTGATTTCCTTGCCTTGCAAGGCTTTCTAGAAGCCTTATCCCACCTTATCCTATTGTGCCGCACCTTAGGCCCTTTCCTATTGGAAATCTGATTGTTTTGAGCCTATTTCTGAATGGATTTGGTTTTCTAGAAGTCCCAATCTGATTCACCTAGGGTTTTGGTGCCTATATATATACAAATCAATCCTTTGCCGTGCACACCACCCTCCACACACAACCATTCACGCCAGAAATCATCCACCACTCCCTGCCGTGCCATATCATCCACACAAACCCAGAAAACCCCTCTTGTGCCGCAGCTATTCAAGGAAGGAAGGAGAAGGTGCCACTCTAAGTCGTGACTATTGCTGGAGCGTTCTTAGGTGTTGTCTATCCTTGGTTTCAATGTTTGAATTTAGTTTTCTTTGTTTAATTGCTGTCATGAGGAACTAAACCCCTATTAGTTAGAGGGGGAATTTGAAGCCATGAATATATGTTTCTTATGATTTGATTCACTCCAGTTACGATTTCATAAATTATGAATGTGGTTTACTTTTCTGTGCTTATTAAGAACTTGTTTATGTATGTGGGTTGGGGGTCGACACTTGATTTACATGCATGAATTTGATGCTAGGATATAAGGGAATTTCACCTAATCGTTATGAACTTATATTCACAAGTAGTAAAGATTGCTAGTCACAATTGTGTTAAGTAAACCCTAGGCTGGATTAACATGCGTCTTCCATAGTTATGAATGCCTTGTCAATGTTTATGATTTCCATGGAACTTAATGATCTTTGATATGTATCTCTATCATGCGTATTCCATAGTTAGGGAACTTGATAAGAATAATTTGGTTGTGATGCGTTATCCATTCAATTCAATGAACTTAGGGAAATCTGGGAATTAATTAGTTCAATACAATTAATTCGGAACATTGTCATTCATAGTTTATCGAAAGAGTAACTGGGAATCAAGTTGTATGCATATGTTTATGTGTGGATAAGGATCCTTCTAACTAGCCATTCACCCTTCTTAATTCATCAAAATCGTTTTTTTTTAAAGTTTTTATGCAAAGTTTCTGTTTTAGTTCTCAATTCGTCAAAAACAATCCCCCTTTCATTTCAACTTGTTTGCAGAGTCAAAATCTGTTTTGTTTTAGTCTTTTGAGTCTTTTAAAGTTCTATTTTCGTCAAAATTACTTGTTAGGTCTAGAATTGAGTCCTTTTGATTGTTTCTTGCTGTTTTGAGTGTTTTAAGTTAGTTTTGAGTCAATAGAGTCTAGTTTAGTGTTTTTAAGTCTAATTTGTGTTGATTAGCATCCCTAGTTAATCCCCGGTTTAGAACGATCCCTACTTGCATCTTTACTACAATTGTCATCAATAGGGTTTAATTTGTGTGTCAAGTTAATTTTCACATCAGTTTTCCAGCCGGACGACTCTTCCATTTATGCTCCCATGAAACCCACGGCTGATGTGAAAATTAACTTGACACACAAATTAAACCCTATTGATGACAATTGTAGTAAAGATGCAAGTAGGGATCGTTCTAAACCGGGGATTAACTAGGGATGCTAATCAACACAAATAAGACTCAAAAACGTAAAAACAAAGTTTAAAACACTAAACTAGACTCAAAGAATGCAAGACTAAATTCTAAAACACTAAAACAACTCAAAAGACTTAAAACAGCACAAAAACACTCAAAACTGCCTAAAAACACAAACTGGGCAGTTTTGAACTCTAAACACTACTTTGGACGAAAATAGATTTTAACTTGACTCAAGACACTTAAAAACACAAATCAAAACAGATTTTAACTATTCTAACACTTCAAAATAAAGGGGGATTTGTTTTTGAACGAATTTAAACTTAAACAAACAAAATTGTAAAGACAACTTAAAAAGGCACGAAATTGGTGATTTGAATGGGTGAATGGCTAGTTAGAGGGATCCTTATCCACACATAAACATATGCATACAACTTGATTCCCAGTTACTCTTTCGATAAACCATGAATGACAATGTTCCGAATTAATTGTATTGAACTAATTAATTCCCAGATTTCCCTAAGTTCATTGAATTGAATGGATAACGCATCACAACCAAATTATTCTTATCAAGTTCCCTAACTATGGAATACGCATGATAGAGATACATATCAAAGATCATTAAGTTCCATGGAAATCATAAACATTGACAAGGCATTCATAACTATGGAAGACGCATGTTAATCCAGCCTAGGGTTTACTTAACATGATTGTGACTAGCAACCTTTACTACTTGTGAATATAAGTTCATAACGATTAGGTGAAATTCCCTTATATTCTAGCATCAAATTCATGCATGTAAACTAAGTATGCATCCTTAATCAACACACAAGAACAAGTTCTTAATAAAACAGTTAAGCAAACCACATTCACAATTTATGAAATCATAACTGGAGTAAATCAAATCATAAGAAACATATATTCATGGCTTCAAATTCCCCCTCTAACTAATAGGGGTTTAGTTCCTCATGACAGCAATTAAACAAAGAATACTGAATTGAAACATTAAAGACAAAGATAGACAACACCTAAGAACGCTCCAGCAGTAGTCACGACTTAGAGTGGCACCTTCTCCTTCCTTGAATAGCTGCGGCACAAGAGGGGTTTCTGGAATTGTGTTGATGATATGGCACGGCAGGGGGTAGGGGATGATTTCTGGCGTGATTGGTTGTGTATGGGGGGTGGTGTGCACGGCAAAGGATTGATTTGTATATATATAGGCACCAAAACCCTAGGTGAATCAGATTAGGACTTCTAGAAAGCCAAATCCATCCAGAAATAGGTTCAAAACAATCAGATTTCTAATGGGAAAGGGCCTAAGGTGCGGCACAATAGGATAAGGTGGGATAAGGCTTCTAGAAAGCCTTGCAAGGCAAGGAAACCAAGTTTTCTGAAAAGCTAGGTGCGGCAAGGCTTAGAGTTTCTAGAAACTCCATTTAAATGTCCCCCAATCAGAAAATAAACCCTCATTGTACCAGGAATTGAATTAGAAAAGGATTAGGATAGGATAAGGTTTGTTAAGATAAGATAAGATAAGGATTGGATAAGATAAGATAAGATAAGGTTGTTTTGGATAATGTTTTGGATAATCCTCCTTCTTTTGAGCTGATTCCTTATCTTCAATGATTTGAATTTATTTCTCCAACCTTGAAACATATTCCCAACTCCATTTAAACTCCAAATTCGTCCATCTTCATGCCCATTGCTTGTGCTAACCATTCCAAGCCCAGATTTGCTCTAAAATGCTCCAAAATGCATCTTTTTGCCAATTTTGCTTCTTGGACCTAAAAACACACGAAAATGACTTTAAACACTATACTAAGCAACAAATAGCTAAGCAAATGCAAGGAAACACACTAACTAAGTAGCATAAATATGCTCCTATCAAATTCCCCCACACTTAGCTTTTGCTAGTCCTCAAGCAAAACAAAACAAACAAAACATAACCTAAACCTTCCAACATTCACCTCAGGGATCTTCAATGATACATAACATGCCAAAGATCATTACTCCCACAGATTTTAGTTATCCCTACCCTTGAGCACATACTTAATCAAAGTTACCATACATTAGCTCGCATTTAATCAATTAAAACAACATTTTGAATGTAGTAACATGCCTTAGAGAATCCCTCAATCCCTTACTAGATATGCACTCAATCACACAGATTTTCTGACTACACTCCCTATACTAGTTATATGTGAGAAGATTAATGTAAATATGAAACTAATACTCACATATATGTTTATGACAAAGAAAGCAATTTCTGGAATGCATGTATAGATATGATCTCATGAACGGAATGCTACTACTTAGATGCGAGAACCAGGGACACCATATGCTCATACCAATCCCAAACTCCACATATTGAAACACACAACACTCAAGATTGAAGCATAGGGTTATAACGGGGCTAGGGGGTATTGGCTAACAAAGAAAGGTAAGGAAAACAAACGTTCTTAAAGCAATAGCAAGCAAAGTAATGAATATGACACTTAGAACTCCCTTTCTTGAATGCAGCCGTACACTTTGAACACAAAGGGAAAGATAACACATATTTTTAGGGCCAATTTCAACGTTTTGGACCCCTTCTTCAACAATCAACACTTGTGAGTTTTAATCTCACTTATTTTGAACACTTTTCATACTTTTTCACAACTTTTCTTTTCCTTTCTTTTCTTTTTCACACGAATTTTTCTTTTTTTTTTTTTTTTTTTTTTTTTTTTTTTTTTTTTTCTTCTTCACCCGTGCCCTCTTTGATACTTTGTTGGCACACAATCAGACACATAAATCCCTTCCCCCACACTTGTTTTGCCGCCCAAATAACGAACAAAGGGAATTCATTCTTAGGTCATGCTCACTATGCCTTAAGAACAAGGGTAAGGATGGTCCTAATCTAGGCTAGGTAAGGATAATGTGGGTAAACAAAGAACATAGGCTAAACAAGGCTCAAAAGGGTTAAACCTACAATACATATGCAAAGGGTTAGGCTTTTTGGCTCTGGTTTTAAACTAAACAACTTCATCTTGATTATGTGTTATGCTAATCAATTTCATGCTTTGAATGAAACGGGTATGAGTTCTAGTATTTGGAACTAAATAATGAAACGCCTTCTAAGTAGCAACCAAGCAAAGAATAATGAGATCATGCAACGACTTTAGAAAACAAAGAATGCACAGATTTTTAACTCTCCAAAGAACGTTAAAGGCTCAAGTCTCTCAGGGTTGTAGCGTTAGTTTGAGTTGCTTCCTTCAAGCATGTTACAAAAACTGATTTTATCCTTTTTGTGATTACATGTGAATTCATGAATGTCAACTACAACCAAGCATAAACCAAAGAGCAATTCAAACTTTCATCCATGTTTATAACTTTCTTTAACAGTTATGCAATTAAAAACCAAATCCTCATCATTGTGTTGGAAGGTACCCTAAGACACAAACAAACACACAAAAACAACTCTTTTTGGGTTTTTCAAAACAATTTTTCAAATTTTTATGGTATTTTCGGATTTTCTTTTCAAAACACACTAAAACACTCCAAAACAGCTTAAAAACACTTAAAAACACTGAAAACAACATTCAAAGTGATAGGTGATAAAAACCCACGAATTTCATGCAAAAAACACTTTGTTACCCCCCCACACTTAAATCAAACATTGTCCTCAATGTTTCAAACATATACTCACAGAAAGCAAACAGCAATCAACACAACTAACTAACATAACAAGATGGCAAAGGAAAAGCAATAAAGAGTAGGGTGTAGAAACGCAAATCTGGTTGTGGAGCCGGAGAGTTCCTAGGTCGTCTTTATTTGCATGGGTTGCCTCCCAAGAAGCGCTTGCTTTAACGTCTTCCAGCCGGACGAACCTTCCCTCTATTCTTCAATGGGGCCCACGGCATTAAGGGATATATCCTCCGTAATGTGCTCTTCAAAGTGCTCATAATATGGCTTCAATCGATGTCCATTCACTTTGAATTCTTGTTGCGTTTTTAAACTTTGAATTTGGACTGCACCATGAGGAAAAACATTAGTAACCACAAAAGGACCAATCCACTTAGAACGCAACTTACCTGGAAATAGACGAAGGCGAGAATTGAAAAGTAACACTTTCTGCCCTATAGAGAACAGCTTGCTACGAATCATCTTGTCATGGAATGCCTTTGTTTTCTCCTTGTAGATCCGTGCATTCTCATAAGCTTCATTCCTAATTTCGTCTAGCTCATTCAATTGAAGCTTTCTATGAAGACCTGCGGCATCAATGTCCATGTTGAATGTTTTGACAGCCCAATGTGCACGATGTTCTAACTCGACGGGAAGATGACATGGTTTCCCATAGACTAGCCGAAATGGGGACATTCCAATTGGGGTTTTATAGGCAGTGCGATATGCCCACAATGCATCATTCAAACGCAAGCTCCAATCCTTCCGAGTTGGCCCTACAGTTTTCTCCAAAATCTGCTTGATTTCTCTATTTGAAACCTCGGCTTGCCCACTGGTTTGAGGGTGATAAGGTGTTGAAACCTTATGCGTGACATTATACTTCTTGAGCAGCGCCTCAATGGTTCGATTGCAAAAATGGGAACCCCCATCACTGATTAGGACTCTTGGCATTCCAAATCTAGCAAATATGTTAGTTCTAACAAAATCTGCAACCACTTTAGAATCATTAGTTCGGGTGGCTTGTGCTTCCACCCATTTCGACACATAATCCACAGCAAGCAAAATATAAAGGAAACCATGTGAGGAAGGAAAAGGACCCATGAAATCAATACCCCAAACATCAAAGATTTCAACACTAGATATGGGGTGTTGCGGCATTTGTTGTTTAGGACCTATATTGCCCGTTCTTTGACATCTATCACAAGTCATACAAAAAGTTCTAGCATCTCTAAAGATAGTAGGCCAATAAAATCCACATTCTAAAACTTTATGTGCTGTTCTTTGCGTACCAAAGTGACCTCCACATGCATAGGTGTGACAAAAAGTTAAAATTGAATTAAACTCAGAATCATGCACACACCTACGTAGAACCTGATCAGGGCAATATTTCCACAAGTATGGGTCATCCCAAACATAAGAACGTGCATCCTTTTTAAGTTTATCACTTTGGTGCTTGTTTAGCTCTCTTGGAATGTGTTTAGACACCAAATAATTTACTACATCGGCATACCATGGCTCACTTACCTTGATGGACAGCAGCTGCTCATCTGGGAATGTCTCTTGGATAGGCACGGCATCCTCCTCCTGCACCATACGGCTCAAGTGATCAGCCACCACGTTTTCACTCCCCTTTTTGTCCCGGATTTCAATATCGAACTCTTGGAGAAGAAGCATCCAGCGAATGAGTCTTGGTTTGGCCTCTCTCTTGGTGAACAAATACTTCAAAGCTGCATGGTCAGTGTAAATAATAACTTTAGTACCAAGTAAATAAGAACGAAACTTATCTAAAGCAAACACAACAGCAAGAAGTTCTTTTTCAGTGGTAGAGTAATTCAATTGTGCATCATTCAAGGTCCGAGATGCAAAATAGATGACATGGGGCTTCTTGTCCTTCCTTTGTCCCAAAACAGCTCCTAATGCATAATCCGAAGCATCACACATAAGCTCAAAAGGAAGGCTCCAATCTGGTGGGACTATGATGGGGGCCGAAGTTAGCATCTCTTTGAGGTGTTTGAATGCCTTCTCACATTCCTCGTTGAAGTCAAAAGCCACATCTTTCTGGAGGAGACGGCAAAGAGGGTTTGAAATCTTTGAAAAGTCCTTGATGAATCGCCTATAGAATCCTGCATGTCCAAGAAAGGAACGAACCTCTCTAACCGAAGTAGGAGAGGGTAAGTAGCGTACAAGATCTATTTTTGATTTATCAACCTCAATTCCCCTTTCTGAAATGATATGACCTAAAACTATGCCTTGTTTTACCATAAAGTGACATTTTTCCCAATTCAAAACAAGGTTAGTTTCAATGCAACGTTTTAGAATCAAAGTGAGATTATTTAAGCACCCATCAAACGAATCCCCAAAAACACTAAAATCATCCATGAATACCTCAATAATTTTCTCCACAAAATCTGAAAAGATACTTACCATGCATCTTTGAAAGGTGGCAGGTGCATTGCATAAACCGAATGGCATGCGACGATAGGCAAAGGTACCAAAGGGGCACGTGAAAGTGGTCTTTTCTTGGTCATCCGGAGCTATAACAATCTGATTATATCCAGAGTACCCATCAAGAAAACAATAAAAAGAATGACCGGCTAACCTTTCAAGCATTTGATCAATGAACGGCAAAGGGAAGTGGTCCTTCCTCGTGGTGGCGTTTAGCTTCCTCTAGTCAATGCACACTCTCCACCCTGTTTGGATACGTGTGGGCACAAGTTCATTCTCGGCATTCTTCACCACAGTGACTCCGGATTTCTTTGGAACACATTGCACCGGTGAAACCCAACGGCTATCTGAGATTGGATAAATTACTCCACAATCAAGAAGCTTTATAATTTCCTTCTTCACAACTTCCATCATTGGAGGGTTGAGTCGGCGTTGAGCCTCTCGAGTTGGTTTAGCCCCCTCCTCTAGAAGTATGCGATGCATGCATGTTGTAGGGCTAATCCCCCTAATATCGGCCAATGTCCATCCAATGGCTGTTTTGTGCTCTTTCAACACCTGAATTAACTTTCCTTCCTCTGTTGCCGTGAGTGTGGAGGATACAATGACAGGCAATGTCTCGTTATTTCCCAAAAAGACGTACTTCAAATGATCCGGCAATGGTTTAAGCTCAAGTACGGGTGCCTGAATCACTGAGGGTAACAACTTGTTAGTAGAAATTGGAATTGAAATTGGTTTTGAAGGCTTACCATGGTGCTGAGGTAGTGACTCTAGGGCAGCCACCATCTCGGCCTCTTCTTCACTTATAGGCACGGCAATATTGGGTTTTTGCCCAATTCCTTGTGCAATTGTTGATTCAAGGGGGTCCCTATCCAAGGAATCAAGGTAATCCTGTGCCAATTCATCGAATATATCAAGAGCAAAACAAGAATGATTTTCTTTAGGAAATTTAATAGTTTCAGCAAGATTGAAATCAATAACTTCCCCATCAAATTCCATTGTCAACGTCCCTTTGAACACATCGATCTTGGTGTGGGCTGTTTTCATGAAAGGTCTCCCAAGGAGGATCGGCAATGGGGTAGAATGGGGTGTATCCTCCATGTCAAGCACATAAAAATCCGCTGGAAAAATCAGATTTCCAACCTACACCAAAACATCTTCCAAAACTCCTTTTGGATATGCATTAGAACGATCGGCTAATTGGATAATAACACCATCGTTTTTAAGCTCACCTAAGTTCATAGATGCATAAATAGAGTATGGCATGACATTAATTGAAGCTCCTAAGTCTAACATAGCATGTTCAAACTTAGTACTACCAATAACGCAAGGAATTGTAAAACTACCCGGATCTTTGCATTTAGGGGGTAATTTCCTTTGTAAAACAGCAGAGACATTCTCACTTACTTGAACCACTTCTTTGTTAGAAATCCTTCTCCTTGTTGTACAAAGCTCTTTCAAAAACTTAGCATACCTTGGGACTTGCTTTATTGCATCAAGGAGTGGGATATTGACTTGAACTTTCCGGAATGTCTCTAGAATGTCTTTTTCAGCATCCTCTTTCTTTGATTGCCGCAACCTGCCAGGAAAGGGCACAATTAGTGGAGTAGAGCTTGAAGAATTCATATTGGAACTTACCTTGATGGTTGAGGACGGTTTTGAAGTGGGGATTGGCTGCGGCAAGGATTGTGCATTCCTTGCCGTGGGTTTGGTTGCTTCATCCTCCTCCAATTGCAGCTTCTTGTCCTCTTCTTGACTTGATCTAGATGGTTGTGAATCAGTTCCAACCTGCTTACCACTTCTCAACGTGATTGCTTGGGCGGTTTCAAATCCTCCTTTAGGATTAACAACGGTTGAACTAGGCAACCTGCCTTGTTCTCGGAATTGGCCCATGAATTCAGCCATTTGACCCATTTGTTTCTTCAATTTATCCACCTCTTTAACTTGATTTTTTATGCTCTGCATGTCCTGCGTCAAAGAGGTTAGTGCTTGAAGAATTTTATCATTATTTAACGACGAACCTGAATTGGTTTGGGCCGAAGTTGGGTGAGGTTGTGGGGCTGCATACGGCCTTGGAAACATCCCAGGGGGCTGTCTAAATCCGCTTTGTGGTTGTGCTTGCTGAGAATCCCTCCACTTGAAGTTTGGATGATCTCTCCATCCCGGATTGTATGTGTTTGAGTAGGGGTCGTGTTTTTGTTGGGTTTGGCCTTGGAAACCCACGGCTTGGGCAGTTTCCCTTCCCCCATTCTCAATCAATTGAGGGCATTGATCGTTGAGATGTCCCTGCATAGAACACACTCCACATATGGCCGGCCCTTGTGCTTTGTTTCCATCCACAACCTGTGACAAAAGAAGAGTGAGATTAGCCATTTGAGATTGTAATTCTGAAATTGCATTTACCTCATTCACTTGTTGTTGCCGTGGCCCTTCTCTCTGTCCAACTCCTTCGTATTGTTGCGCATTCAAGGCTCGATTTGCAATTAGAGTCTTGGCAGCCACGGGTGTTTTGTCAACCAAAGCTCCTCCCGCTGAAGCATCAAGCATTTGTCTCTCAATGGGGAGAAGTCCTTCATAGAAATATTGGAGGAGAAGCTCTTCCTTCATTTGGTGTTGTGGACAAGAAGCAACAAGCGCCTTGAACCGCTCATAATAGGCTGGAAACGATTCCCCTTGGTTTTGTTGAATGCCACTTATCTTTTTCCTCAAGAGAATGACTCTTGAAGTTGGGAAAAATTTCTCTAAGAATGCACGCTTCATGCTTTCCCACGAAGTAACGGTTCCAGGTGCTAGTTCGTAGAGCCAATCCTTAGCCTTTTCCAAAAGAGAGAATGGAAAGGCTTTCATCTTCAATATACTCCCATCAACATTGACAGGGGTCATGCTTGAACAAACCACTTCAAATTCCTTCAAGTGCTTGTTCGGATCTTCCATGGACAACCCGTGGAATTTGGGGATGTGGTGCAACAAGCTAGACTTCAATTCAAACTCATCAGTCTTGCCTTGAGCCGCCCTAGGATATTGAATGCATAAAGGGGTCGCATCGTCCAATCCCGAGGCTGAAAGTTCTTTGATTGTTCGGTTATCTGCAGCCATGTCGTGCTCCTCTTCCAAATCTTCTTCAATTTCAACTTCAGATTCGGAATTAGAACTTGAACTAAGTAGATCAGGTTCTGGGTGCTTCCTCTTCCTTCTCAAATCTCGCTCAAAATCGTCGTTAAACTCCAAGATATGTGCGTGAACGGGTTGAGAACTTCGAGTCATACACTAGTGCCTAAAACAAAGAAAACAAAACAAATCAGAAAACTAAGCAAAACAGAAATAAAAACAAGTTAAAATACACGGCAGAAACTAGGGAGATTAGCAAGTTTGCTAATCCCCGGCAACGGCGCCAAAATTTGATGTGAAAATTAACTTGACACACAAATTAAACCCTATTGATGACAATTGTAGTAAAGATGCAAGTAGGGATCGTTCTAAACCGGGGATTAACTAGGGATGCTAATCAACACAAATAAGACTCAAAAACGTAAAAACAAAGTTTAAAACACTAAACTAGACTCAAAGAATGCAAGACTAAATTCTAAAACACTAAAACAACTCAAAAGACTTAAAACAGCACAAAAACACTCAAAACTGCCTAAAAACACAAACTGGGCAGTTTTGAACTCTAAACACTACTTTGGACGAAAATAGATTTTAACTTGACTCAAGACACTTAAAAACACAAATCAAAACAGATTTTAACTATTCTAACACTTCAAAATAAAGGGGGATTTGTTTTTGAACGAATTTAAACTTAAACAAACAAAATTGTAAAGACAACTTAAAAAGGCACGAAATTGGTGATTTGAATGGGTGAATGGCTAGTTAGAGGGATCCTTATCCACACATAAACATATGCATACAACTTGATTCCCAGTTACTCTTTCGATAAACCATGAATGACAATGTTCCGAATTAATTGTATTGAACTAATTAATTCCCAGATTTCCCTAAGTTCATTGAATTGAATGGATAACGCATCACAACCAAATTATTCTTATCAAGTTCCCTAACTATGGAATACGCATGATAGAGATACATATCAAAGATCATTAAGTTCCATGGAAATCATAAACATTGACAAGGCATTCATAACTATGGAAGACGCATGTTAATCCAGCCTAGGGTTTACTTAACATGATTGTGACTAGCAACCTTTACTACTTGTGAATATAAGTTCATAACGATTAGGTGAAATTCCCTTATATTCTAGCATCAAATTCATGCATGTAAACTAAGTATGCATCCTTAATCAACACACAAGAACAAGTTCTTAATAAAACAGTTAAGCAAACCACATTCACAATTTATGAAATCATAACTGGAGTAAATCAAATCATAAGAAACATATATTCATGGCTTCAAATTCCCCCTCTAACTAATAGGGGTTTAGTTCCTCATGACAGCAATTAAACAAAGAATACTGAATTGAAACATTAAACAAAGATAGACAACACCTAAGAACGCTCCAGCAGTAGTCACGACTTAGAGTGGCACCTTCTCCTTCCTTGAATAGCTGCGGCACAAGAGGGGTTTCTGGAATTGTGTTGATGATATGGCACGGCAGGGGGTAGGGGATGATTTCTGGCGTGATTGGTTGTGTATGGGGGCTGGTGTGCACGGCAAAGGATTGATTTGTATATATATAGGCACCAAAACCCTAGGTGAATCAGATTAGGACTTCTAGAAAGCCAAATCCATCCAGAAATAGGTTCAAAACAATCAGATTTCTAATGGGAAAGGGCCTAAGGTGCGGCACAATAGGATAAGGTGGGATAAGGCTTCTAGAAAGCCTTGCAAGGCAAGGAAACCAAGTTTTCTGAAAAGCTAGGTGCGGCAAGGCTTAGAGTTTCTAGAAACTCCATTTAAATGTCCCCCAATCAGAAAATAAACCCTCATTGTACCAGGAATTGAATTAGAAAAGGATTAGGATAGGATAAGGTTTGTTAAGATAAGATAAGATAAGGATTGGATAAGATAAGATAAGATAAGGTTGTTTTGGATAATGTTTTGGATAATCCTCCTTCTTTTGAGCTGATTCCTTATCTTCAATGATTTGAATTTATTTCTCCAACCTTGAAACATATTCCCAACTCCATTTAAACTCCAAATTCGTCCATCTTCATGCCCATTGCTTGTGCTAACCATTCCAAGCCCAGATTTGCTCTAAAATGCTCCAAAATGCATCTTTTTGCCAACTTTGCTTCTTGGACCTAAAAACACACGAAAATAGCTTAAAACACTATACTAAGCAACAAATAGCTAAGCAAATGCAAGGAAACACACTAACTAAGTAGCATAAATATGCTCCTATCAACGGCATGGAGGGGTACATCCTCCACAACATGCTCCTCAAAAGTCTCATAATATGGCTTCAACCAATGTCCATTCACTTTAAACTCTTGATCCGTCTTCAAACTTTGGATTTGAACTGCACCATGAGGGAAAACATTAGTAACAACAAAAGGACCAATCCACTTAGAACGTAACTTACCCGGAAACAACCGAAGGCGAGAATTGAAAAGTAACACTTTCTGCCCCACAAAGAACACTTTGCTACGAATCATCTTGTCATGGGCAGCCTTTGTTTTTGCCTTGTAAATGTGAGCGTTCTCATAAGCTTCATTCCTTATCTCTTCAAGCTCATTCAATTGAAGCTTCCTATGAATCCCAGCGGCATCAATTTCCATGTTGAATGTCTTCACAGCCCAATGTGCCCGATGCTCTAACTCAACAGGTAAGTGACATGGTTTCCCATAAATCAGCCGAAATGGGGACATCCCAATCGGTGTTTTGTAGGCAGTACGATACGCCCACAATGCATCATTCAAGCGCAAGCTCCAATCCTTCCGAGTTGGTCCGACTGTCTTCTCCAAAACCTGCTTGATTTCCCTATTAGAAACCTCGGCTTGCCCACTTGTTTGAGGATGATAAGGTGTTGAAACCTTATGCGTGACATTATACTTCTTGAGCAGCGCCTCAATGGTTCGATTGCAAAAATGGGAGCCCCCATCACTGATTAGTACTCTTGGCATTCCAAACCTTGCAAATATGTTAGTTTTAATGAAATCTGCAACCACTTTAGAATCATTAGCACGGGTGGCTTTTGCTTCCACCCATTTTGACACATAATCCACAGCAAGCAAAATATAAAGGAAACCATGTGAAGAAGGGAAAGGCCCCATGAAATCAATACCCCAAACGTCAAAGATTTCAACAGAATATATAGGTGATAGGAGCATATTTAGGCGACTTAGTTGGCTTGTTCTTGTGCATTTATGTTGTGTTTTCTTAGTTATTTTAGTCTTTTAAGCCATTTTCGTGTGTTTTCAGGTTCTAAGGGCAAAGTATGCAAGAAAGTTGATAGGAGCATATTTATGCTACTTAGTTAGTGTGTTTTCTTGCATTTGCTTAGCTATTTGTTGCTTAGTATAGTGTTTAAAGTCATTTTCGTGTGTTTTTAGGTCCAAGAAGCAAAGTTGGCAAAAAGATGCATTTTGGAGCATTTTAGAGCAAATCTGGGCTTGGAATGGATAGCACAAGCAATGGGCATGAAGATGGACGAATTTGGAGTTTAAATGGAGTTGGGAATATGTTTCAAGGTTGGAGAAATAAATTCAAATCATTGAAGATAAGGAATCAGCTCAAAAGAAGGAGGATTATCCAAAACATTATCCAAACAACCTTATCTTATCTTATCTTATCCAACCCTTATCTTATCTTAACAAACCTTATCCTATCCTAATCCATTTCTAATTCAATTCCTGGTACAATGAGGGTTTATTTTCTGATTGGGGGACATTTAAATTAAGTTTCTAGAAACCCTAAGCCTTGCCGCACCTAGCTTTCCAGAAAACCTGATTTCCTTGCCTTGCAAGGCTTTCTAGAAGCCTTATCCCTCCTTATCCAAATCTGCCGCACCTTAGGCCCTTTCCCATTGGAAATCTGATTGTTTTGAGCCTATTTCTGGATGGATTTGGCTTTCTAGAAGTCCTAATCTGATTCACTTAGGGTTTTTGGTGCCTATATATATACTAATCAACCCTTTGCCGTGCACACCACCCTCCATATACATCATTCACGCCAGAAATCATCCACCACTCTCTGCCGCCCCTTTCCTTCACCATTCTCCATAGTTTCTGACCTAATTCACCCCCTGCCGTGCCATATCATCCACACAGACCCAGAAAACCCCTCTTGTGCCGCAGCTATTCAAGGAAGGAAGGAGAAGGTGCCACTCTAAGTCGTGACTACTGCTGGAGCGTTCTTAGGTGTTGTCTATCCTTGTTTTCAATGTTTCAATTCAGTTTTCTTTGTTTAATTGCTATCATGAGGAACTAAGCCCCTATTAGTTAGAGGGGGAATTTGAAGCCATGAATATATGTTTCTTATGATTTGATTTTCTCCAGTTATGATTTCATAAATTGTGAATGTGGTTTGCTTAACTGTTTTATTAAGAACTTGTTCTTGTGTGTTGATTAAGGATGCATACTTAGTTTGCATGCATGAATTTGATGCTAGGATATAAGGGAATTTCACCTAATCGTTATGAACTTATATTCACAAGTAGTAAAGGTTGCTAGTCACAATCATGTTAAGTAAACCCTAGGCTGGATTAACATGCGTCTTCCATAGTTATGAATGCCTTGTCAATGTTCATGATTTCCATTGAACTTAATAATCTTTGTTGAATGTCTCTATCATGCGTATTCCATAGTTAGGGAGTTTGAGAAAGAATAATTTGGTTGTGATGCGTTATCCATTCAATTCAATGAATCTAGGGAAATCTGGGAATTGATTAGTTCAATACAATTAATTCGGAACATTGTCATTCATGGTTTATCGAAAGAGTAACTGGGAATCAAGTTGTATGCATATGTTTATGTGTGGATAAGGATCCCTCTAACTAGCCATTCACCCATTTAAATCACCAATTTCGTGCCTTTTTAAGTTGTCTTTACAATTCTGTTTTGCTTAAGTTTAAATCCGTTTTCAAACAATCCCTTGCTTTTAATTTGTGTTAAGATAGTCTAAATTCGTCAAATCTTGAGTCTCTTAGTCTTTTGAGTCAATTTGAGTCTTAATTTCGTTCAAATCAATCTTAGGTGTTAGTTTAGAGTCTAGATAACTTGTTTTGTGTGTTTTAGGTCTATTTAGCTTGTTTTGAGTCTTTAGAGTCCAGAAACTGTTTAATTGAATTCTATTTGCTGTTTTGAGTTTGTTTTGAGTTATTTGAGTCAAGTTAGGTTGTTTAAAGGTGTCTAGAGTTAAAATTCGTCCAAATTGATCATAGTACCAGTTTTCATTGTCTAGAGTCCAGTTTTAGTGTTTTAGAGTTTAATTTGTATAGATTAGCATCCCTTCTAATCCCCGGCCTTAAACGATCCCTACTTTCATATACTACGTCGATAGGGTTTTAATTTGAGTGTCAAGTAATTCTCACATCAAAAGTGCATTTTGGAGCTTTTTGGAGCAAAATTGGGCTTGGGATGGACATCACATGTTTGGAGCAAAAGGAATGGACGAAATTGAAGACTTGAAGAAGTTAGGATTCCTAATCAACGAAGGATTCCTAATCAAAGAAGGATTCCTACTTGAAGTAGGAAAGTTAAGCCAATATTTCCTATTTTGGGTTGACCTTTCCTAATCCTAAATATTCCTAAGTTCCAACAACATTGAAGGCTTCCTATACATTTTAGGACACAAAGTGAACTTCCCTTGTACCTAAAGAACTCTTGCCGCACCTTCCCTTGCTTTCCCCATCCTTGCCGTGCAAGGCATCCCTTTATTACCCAAAATCTGGACCTAAAACAGAAAGGAAACCCTTTTGCCTTGCCTTGCAAGGCCTTGCCTTACCCTTTCCACCTTTGCCGCACCTACTTGCCCAATTCCCTTGGGATTCTGACTTTAATTCCTTTTTCCCTTCAGGTTTTGATTTAATTTCTGTTTCCTAAATTGTTCCCTAGCTTTATTACCCTAATTCCTTAAATAAACCTTCCTTGTGCCGCACAAAGGAGATCCATTCACTCACCCAATCATTCATTCACGCCAGAAACCATCCCAACTCCCTTGCCACAACTTCCTTTCACCCAAACACATTCCTGACCCCAAAACACATCCCATACACTTCACCCACCTTTGTGCCGCAGCAAGGAGGAAGAAGGAAGGACTCTTGGACGTTCAAGCTTGATTGTTGGAGCGTTCGAGGTGTAATTCGTTCTATGTTTACAATGTTTAATTTCTTTTCCTTTTGTTTTGCTGTGAACATGAGTGGCTAAACCCCTCTTGGCTAGGGGTGATTTCAAAGCCATGATTATGTATGCAAATTGAGTTGATAAATTCCAGTTATGAATTCGTGAGTTGTGAATGTAATTGGCTTAACTGTGGAATTGATAACTTATTTGTGTTTGTTGATTAAGGATCGATACTTAGTTGGCATGCATAAATCTGATGCTAGAGTATAAGGGAGTTTCACATAATCGTTACAAACTTATATTCATGTGTAGTGAAGGTCGCTGGTCACGATCGCGTTAAGTTCAATTCCTAGAACGAGTATCATGATGTCATAGTTACAAGTGCTTTGTCAATGCTTATGATTTTCATTGAACGTAATGATCTTTGATTGTATCTCTATTATGATGTCATGTAGGGGACTTTTGAAGAATGCTTTGGGTTGTCGAATGATGTCATCCAATCCAATAACACAAGGAAAATTTGGGGCATTGTCATTCATAATTCATAATTCAATGAAGGAGTAATTGGAAATCGAGTCGTTTGCATACATGTCACGTGTGGAGAAAGAGCCTCTAGCTAGCCCGTCATCCATATTTTACCAAAATCGTCCAGATTCTGCTTTAGTTTATAATCTGTTTTCTTAAATTTAAATTCGTCCAAAACAAAACCCCCCTTTCACTTTCTTGTTTCAAAGTGTTTAAAATCTGTTTTGTTTGTGTATTTAAGGCCTCGTTTGGCAGCTCGGACTGTACTGACTATTTCTGTCGGATAGGATAAATAGCCACCGGATAGTACTGACTAAATTAGTCGGGCGTTTGGTGTAGTATCGGACTAATGACCGTATTATTTATACTATGTTTGGTTTTATACCGGATAGAAGGAATTAAACTTAAAAAAAAATTAAACTTAAAAAAAAAAAAAAAAAAAAAAATCTGAAGTCATCACTTTTGTTCCCAATTCTCTCCGCCGCACCCCTCAAACTCCCTCCCTCTCTCTCCCTTCTTCTTCTTCCCCGACTGCAGAAGAATCCCAAATAATTGTTCCCCAGATCTCTCCGTCGCACCCCCAAACTCCCTCCCTCTCTCTCCCTTCTTCTTCTTCCCTGACTGCAGAAGAATCCCAAATTGAAATCATCTCTCCGCCGCACCATGCTTCTTTGCAAGACCCAGTTGCAGGGGAGGACGGCGAGTAAGCGATGAGGAAGGCCACAAGGAGAGGACGACGAGGAAGGCGACGAGGACTAGGAGAAAGCGACGGGGAGGACGGTGATGGTGAGAGAAGGTGACGGGGAGGACGGCGATAGTGAGAGAAGGTGACGGGGAGGACGACGACGCTGAGAGAAGGCGAGAGAGAGAGAGGGCCAAGAGAAGGCGAGAGAGAAAGGGCCGACTAATAATCCGAGCCTTTTGGTTGGTTTTATTAGTCCGGCATATACCGTATTAAATAAGCGGACCGGTTAATTTAATCCGGCGCTTATTTAGTACGCGTGAGCGCCAAACACCCGCGTCCGTATAACTAGTCCTATCCGATCCTTTATCCGATCTGCCAAACAGGACCTAAGTGTCTTGTGTCAAGTTAAAACCCAAATTCGTCCAAATTTGTGTTTAGAGTCCAAAACTGCCCAGTTTGTGTTTTAAGGCAGTTTTGAGTGTTTTTAGCCTATTTTGAGTCTTGTGAACCTGTTTTGAGTCTTTTAAGTTTAGTCTAGTGTTTTCAACTTTGTTTTTACGTTTTTGAGTCAGTTTAGAGGTTTTAGCAAGCCCTCCTAATCCCCGGTTTAGAACGATCCCTACTTAGTCATATACTACAATTGTCAAAAGAGGGTTTAATTTGTGTGCTTGTTTTACATCGCATCAAATTTTTGGCGCCGTTGCCGGGGATTAGCAACTTTGCTAATCCCTTGTTTCTTTTTCGTTTATTTTGTTTAGTTTCTGATTTCATTTGTTTCCTTTGTTTCAGGTACTAGTTTATGACTCGGAGTTCTCAACCTGTTCGTAAGAATATCTTGGAATTTGACGACGATTTTGAGAGAACTTTGAGAAGGCAAAGAACTCAACAAGCATCTAATCCATCTAGCCCTGAACCTGAGCTTGAACAACCAGTGCTAGAAGAGGAAGAAAACCCCACGGCACAGGTTGTGGAAGAAGTACAAGCTATGGCAGCGGACAATCGAACAATCAAGGAGCTCTCTGCTTCGGGATTGGCCAATGCCGCACCCCTATGTATTCAATACCCTAGGGCTGCCCAAGACAAGACCGATGAGTTTGAATTGAAGTCCAGTTTGTTGCACCACATTCCAAAGTATCATGGGCTGTCTATGGAGGATCCGAACAAGCACTTGAAAGAGTTCGAAGTAGTGTGTTCAAGCATGACCCCTGTCAACGTCGATGAAAGCATATTGAAGATGAAGGCTTTTCCATTCTCTCTAATGGACAAGGCCAAAGATTGGTTGTATGAATTAGCTCCGGGAACTGTCACCTCTTGGGAGAGCATGAAACGGGCGTTTCTGGAAAAGTTCTTCCCAACTTCTCGAGTCATTCTTCTTCGCAAAAGGATAAGTGGAATTCAGCAAAACGAAGGTGAATCATTTCCCACTTATTATGAACGTTTTAAATCTCTTGTTGCTTCATGTCCACAACACCAAATGAAGGAGGAGCTTCTTCTTCAATATTTCTACGAGGGGCTTCTACCAATTGAACGCCAAATGCTAGATGCCTCAGCGGGAGGAGCTTTGGTGGACAAGACACCCATGGATGCCAAGACCTTGATTGCTAACCGGGCATTGAACGCTCAACAATATGAAGGTGTTGGGCAAAGAAACACCCCACGGCAGCAACATGTGAATGAGGTAAGTGCTATTTCCGAACTTCAAAATCAAATGGCTAATCTTACTACTCTTCTTTCTCAGGTTGTGGAAGGACCAAAAGCACAAAGCATGGCTGTTTGTGGCGTGTGCTCTATGCAAGGACATCTCACGGATAAGTGCCCTCAGTTGATTGAGAATGGAGGGTGGGAATCAGCGAATGCCGTGGGATTTGGGAATCAACAACCAAGAAGTGATCCTTTCTCTAACACATACAATTCCGGCTGGAGAGATCATCCGAATTTCAAATGGAGAGAGCCGCAACAACCCCAACAACAAGGAGGATTTAGACAGCAACCCCCGGGTTTCTATTCAAAACCATACACACCCACACAGCCCCAAGCACAACCTGCCCAAACCAAATCAGGTTCGTCCGTTGACAATGATCAGATTTTTCAATTACTAACTTCTATGGCACAGAATATGCAAACTAGGGACAAAGAGGTGGATGAGTTGAAGAAACAAATGGGCCAAATGGCCGAGTTCATGGGGAAATTTCGAGACCAAGGCCAACTCCCTAGTTCCACCATTCCAAATCCGAAGGGAGGTTTCGAAACTGCAAAAGCCATATTGTTGAGAAGTGGAAAAGAAGTTGGGGCAGGTACACAACCATCAGGTCACAAAGAAGATGAAAAACTTCAATTTGAAGAGGAGGAACAAAGCCAACCCACGGCAAGGAATGCTACACCTTTGCCGCAGGCCCTAAGTGCTCCTAAACCATCAAATCTGTCCAACAAGGGTAAGAATGTGTCAAATTCAATTCCTACTAATGTTTTCCCTTCGAATGTTCCTTTTCCTAGCAGATTCATGCAAACAAAGAAAGAGGAAGCTGAAAAGGACATTCTAGAGACATTTAGGAAAGTTCAAGTCAATATACCACTTTTGGATGCAATTAAGCAAGTTCCGAGGTATGCCAAGTTTCTGAAGGAGCTGTGCACAACTAGGAAGAGAGTTTCGAACAAGGAAGTTGTGAAGGTAAGTGAAAATGTCTCAGCCGTATTGCAACGTAAACTGCCCCCTAAATGCAAAGATCCCGGTAGTTTTACGATTCCTTGTGTAATTGGCAATACTCGTTTTGAATCTGCCATGCTTGACTTAGGTGCATCCATAAATGTCATGCCATATTCAATTTAAGCATCTATGAATTTGGGTGAATTGAAAAAGGATGGTGTGATCATACAATTGGCTGATCGTTCTAACGCTTATCCAAAAGGAGTATTGGAGGATGTTCTAGTGCAGGTGAATCACTTAGTCTTCCCGGCTGATTTTTATGTTTTGGACATGGAAGATTCAACCCATTCCACCTCTTTGCCGATTCTCCTTGGTAGGCCATTCATGAAGACAGCCCGCACCAAGATTGATGTGTTCAAAGGAACGTTGTCAATGGAATTTGATGGGGAAGTGATTGATTTCAATATTTCTGAATCCATGAGATATCCTAATGATGATCACTCTTGTTTTTCTATTGATAATATTGATTCTTTGGCGCAGGGGTATTTTGAAGATTTGAATGACGATGCACTTGAAATGGTCATTACAAGAGGAATGAAGCTCAACAACAAGTGGGCAGAACCCGTGCTAACCCACGGCACACATGAACCAATCCATGCCGTGCCCCCTTGTGAGGAATTCATTGAGATGGTTGCTGCCCTTGAGTCATTACCCACGCATGATGGTAAGTCTCCTAACTTTGATTCAATTCCCGTTTCGAGTAATAAGTTGCTTCCTTCAGTGATTCAGGCACCTACCCTTGAACTTAAACCATTACCAAACCATTTGAAGTATGTTTTCTTGGGGGAAAAAGAGACCTTACCTGCCATTATTTCCTCATCCCTCACGGCACAAGAAGAAGAGAAGCTAGTGCGTGTTTTAAGGGAGTTCAAATCTGCCCTAGGTTGGACTTTAGCCGACATCAAGGGGATAAGCCCTACAACTTGTATGCATCACATATTTCTTGAGGAGGGGGCCAAACCAACTAGAGAGGCTCAACGCCGTCTCAACCCTCTGATGATGGAAGTTGTGAAAAAGGAGATAATCAAGCTACTTGATTGTGGAGTGATCTATCCTATCTCCGATAGCCGTTGGGTCTCACCTATCCAAGTTGTTCCCAAGAAATCTGGAGTGACGGTTGTAGAGAACGCTGAGAATGAGCTTGTGCCCACCCGAATCCAAATCGGTTGGCGAGTGTGCATTGACTATAGGAAGATCAACGCCACAACAAGAAAGGATCACTTTCCATTGCCATTCCTTGATCAAATGCTTGAGAGGTTAGCAGGTCATTCATTTTATTGTTTTCTTGATGGATACTCTGGTTATAATCAAATTGTCATAGCCCCGGATGATCAAGAAAAGACCACTTTCACTTGTCCCTTTGGAACATTTGCATATCGACGCATGCCATTCGGATTGTGCAATGCCCCTGCCACGTTTCAAAGGTGTATGGTTAGTATATTTTCTGATTATGTTGAAAGGATTATTGAGATATTCATGGATGATTTTAGTGTGTTTGGTGATTCATTCGATAATTGCTTGGATAATCTCACTTTAATCTTGAAACGTTGTGTGGAAACAAACCTTGTGTTAAATTGGGAGAAGTGTCATTTCATGGTTAAACAAGGTATTGTTTTGGGTCACATAATCTCTGAAAAAGGTATTGAGGTTGATAAGTCTAAAATAGATCTTGTACGTTACTTACCCTCTCCTACTTCGGTTAGAGAGGTTCGTTCTTTCCTTGGTCATGCAGGATTCTATAGACGATTTCTCAAGGATTTTTCAAAGATTGCACAGCCCCTATGCCGTCTCCTACAAAAGGAAGTGTCTTTTGAATTCAATGAGGCATGTGAGAAAGCATTCAACCATCTCAAGACCTTGCTCACCACGGCACCAATCATCACTCCACCAGATTGGAGCATTCCCTTCGAGCTCATGTGTGATGCATCGGATTATGCAATTGGAGCTGTTTTGGGCCAAAGGAAAAACAAGCAGCCACATGTCATTTATTATGCTTCACGCACCTTAAATGATGCCCAATTGAATTATTCCACAACTGAAAAAGAACTCTTGGCTGTTGTATTTGCATTAGATAAGTTTCGATCTTATTTAATTGGCACTAAAGTCATTGTTTTCACTGATCATGCAGCTCTGAAGTACTTGCTCACCAAAAAGGAAGCTAAACCACGACTCATTCGCTGGATGCTTTTACTTCAAGAGTTCGACATTGAAATTAGGGACAAAAAGGGGTGTGAAAACGTGGTGGCTGACCACCTAAGTCGGATGGTGCGTGAAGAGGAGTCCATTCCCATTTCAGAAACGTTTCCGGATGAGCAACTACTGTCCATTGAGGTAAGTATACCTTGGTACGCTGATTTGGTCAACTATTTGGTGTCTAAGCAAATTCCAAACACTCTAAGCAAGTCCCAAAGTGACAAACTTAAAAAGGATGCACGTTTTTATGTTTGGGACGACCCATATTTGTGGAAATTTTGCCCTGATCAAATTGTGCGTAGATGTGTTCATGAATCTGAGTTTAATCCAATTCTAAGCTTTTGCCATTCTTATGCATGTGGGGGACATTTTGGTACCCAAAGAACAGCCCTTAAGGTGTTAGAAAGTGGTTTTTATTGGCCTACATTGTTCAAAGATGCTCGAATGTTTTGCTTAACATGTGATAGATGTCAAAGAACAGGTAGCATAGGTGCCAAGGATCAGATGCCGCAAGCCCCTATCTTCAATGTTGAAATTTTTGATGTTTGGGGTATTGATTTCATGGGGCCCTTCCCTTCTTCTTATGGTTTTACTTATATCTTGCTTGCAGTCGATTATGTTTCCAAATGGGTAGAAGCAAAGGCTACCCGGACTAACAATTCTAGAGTGGTTGCAGATTTCATTAAAACTAACATTTTCTCTAGATTTGGGATGCCTCGGGTCTTCATCAGTGATGGAGGGTCACATTTTTGCAATCGAACCATTGAGGCGCTGTTTAAGAAATATGATGTCAAGCATAAGGTTTCAACACCTTATCATCCTCAAACAAGTGGCCAAGCCGAAGTTTCAAATAGAGAAATCAAGCAAATCTTGGAGAAAACCGTTGGGGCAACCCGGAAGGATTGGAGCTTGCGTTTAGACGATGCACTGTGGGCGTATCGAACAGCCTACAAAACACCCCTAGGGATGTCTCCATTTCGGCTGATCTATGGCAAGCCGTGCCACCTACCCGTAGAACTAGAGCACAAGGCGCATTGGGCTGTGAAAACAAGTGTGGGGGAAGGGATTTGTGTGTGTTTGTGTGCCAAGAAAAAGAAATAAGGCATGGGTTTGAGATAAAAAGAAAATTCGTGGAAAAAGAAAAAGAAAAAGAAAAAGTTGTGAAAAGAATGAAAAAGAGTTCTAAAGTGTTGTTTGTTGAAGAAAGGGTCCAAAACATTGAATTCGGCCCTAAGAGTGTGTAAATCTTCCCTTTTTGTGTTTAAAGTGATTTCTACATTCAAAAGTGAATTCTAAGTGTTGATTTCATTGCTTTGCTTGCTATTCTTTAAGAACCCTTGTTTTCCATACCCTTTCTTTCTTACCCAATACCTTTAGCCCCGTTACAACCCTTTAACTTCGATCTTGGGTGTTATGTGTTTCAATATGTGGAGTTTGGAATTGGTATGAGCATATGGTGTCACTGGTTCTCGCATCTAAGTAGTAGCATTCCATTCATGAGATCATATCTAAACAAGCTTATTAACTCCAGAAATTGCTTTCTTTGCTATAACATATGTGAGTGTTCGTTTTCATGTTTACATCAATCTTCTCACATATACCTAGTGTAGGGTGTGTAGTCAGAAATTTTGAGTGAAAATTGAGTGCATATCTTGTAAGGAATTGAGGGAATTCTCTAAGGCGTGTTACTACATTCAAAATGTTGTTTTAATTGCTTAAATGCGAGCTAGTGAATGGTGACCATGATTAAGTATGTGCTCAAGTGTTAAGTTGACTAAAATCTGTGGGAATGATGATTTTTGACATGTCATGTGCATTGGAAATCCCTGAGGTGATTGTTGGAAGGTGTAGGTTGTGTTTTGTTTGTTTTGTTTCGTTTTGTTTTCTTTGTTTGTTTTGTTTTGCTCGAGGACTAGCAAAAGCTAAGTGTGGGGGTATTTGATAGGAGCATATTTAGGCGACTTAGTTGGCTTGTTCTTGTGCATTTATGTTGTGTTTTCTTAGTTATTTTAGTCTTTTAAGCCATTTTCGTGTGTTTTCAGGTTCTAAGGGCAAAGTATGCAAGAAAGTACATTTTGGAGCTTTTTGGAGCAAAATTGGGCTTGGGATGGACATCACATGTTTGGAGCAAAAGGAATGGACGAAATTGAAGACTTGAAGAAGTTAGGATTCCTAATCAACGAAGGATTCCTAATCAAAGAAGGATTCCTAGTCAAAGAAGGATTCCTAATCAAAGAAGGATTCCTACTTGAAGTAGGAAAGTTAAGCCAATATTTCCTATTTTGGGTTGACCTTTCCTAATCCTAAATATTCCTAAGTTCCAGCAACATTGAAGGCTTCCTATACATTTTAGGACACAAAGTGAACTTCCCTTGTACCTAAAGAACTCTTGCCGCACCTTCCCTTGCTTTCCCCATCCTTGCCGTGCAAGGCATCCCTTTATTACCCAAAATCTGGACCTAAAACAGAAAGGAAACCCTTTTGCCTTGCCTTACCCTTTCCACCTTTGCCGCACCTACTTGCCCAATTCCCTTGGGATTCTGACTTTAATTCCTTTTTCCCTTCAGGTTTTGATTTAATTTCTGTTTCCTAAATTGTTCCCTAGCTTTATTACCCCAATTCCTTAAATAAACCTTCCTTGTGCCGCACAAAGGAGATCCATTCACTCACCCAATCATTCATTCACGCCAGAAACCATCCCAACTCCCTTGCCGCAACTTCCTTTCACCCAAAACACATTCCTGACCCCAAAACACATCCCATACACTTCACCCACCTTTGTGCCGCAGCAAGGAGGAAGAAGGAAGGACTCTTGGACGTTCAAGCTTGATTGTTGGAGCGTTCTAGGTGTAATTCGTTCTATGTTTACAATGTTTAATTTCTTTTCCTTTTGTTTTGCTGTGAACATGAGTGGCTAAACCCCTCTTGGCTAGGGGTGATTTCAAAGCCATGATTATGTATGCAAATTGAGTTGATAAATTCCAGTTATGAATTCGTGAGTTGTGAATGTAATTGGCTTAACTGTGGAATTGATAACTTATTTGTGTTTGTTGATTAAGGATCGATACTTACTTGGCATGCATAAATCTGATGCTAGAGTATAAGGGAGTTTCACATAATCGTTACAAACTTATATTCATGTGTAGTGAAGGTCGCTGGTCACGATCGCGTTAAGTTCAATTCCTAGCACGAGTATCATGATGTCATAGTTACAAGTGCTTTGTCAATGCTTATGATTTTCATTGAACGTAATGATCTTTGATTGTATCTCTATTATGATGTCATGTAGGGCACTTTTGAAGAATGCTTTGGGTTGTCGAATGATGTCATCCAATCCAATAACACAAGGAAAATCTGAGGGTTAACTAGTGATGTCACGGTTAATTTGGGGCATTGTCGTTCATAATTCAATGAAGGAGTAACTGGAAATCGAGTCGTTTGCATACATGTCACGTGTGGAGAAAGAGCCTCTAGCTAGCCCGTCATCCATATTTTACCAAAATCGTCCAGATTCTGCTTTAGTTTATAATCTGTTTTCTTAAATTTAAATTCGTCCAAAACAAAACCCCCCTTTCACTTTCTTGTTTCAAAGTGTTTAAAATCTGTTTTGTTTGTGTATTTATGTGTCTTGTGTCAAGTTAAAACCCAAATTCGTCCAAATTTGTGTTTAGAGTCCAAAACTGCCCAGTTTGTGTTTTTAGGCAGTTTTGAGTGATTTTAGCCTATTTTGAGTCTTGTGAACCTGTTTTGAGTCTTTTAAGTTTAGTCTAGTGTTTTCAACATTGTTTTTACGTTTTTGAGTCAGTTTAGAGGTTTTAGCAAGCCCTCCTAATCCCCGGTTTAAAACGATCCCTACTTATTCATATACTACAATTGTCAAAAGAGGGTTTAATTTGTGTGCTTGTTTTACATCGCATCAATAGGGTGCTGCGGCATTTGGGTTCTTGCACTAATATTACCAGTTCTTTGACAACGATCACATGTCATACAAAAAGTTCTAGCATCTCTAAAGATAGTAGGCCAATAAAATCCACATTCTAAAACTTTATGTGCTGTTCTTTGAGTGCCAAAGTGACCTCCACATGCATAAGTGTGACAGAAAGTTAAAATTGAATTAAACTCAGAATTATGCACACACCTATGAAGAATCTGATCAGGGCAATATTTCCACAAGTATGGGTCATCCCAAACATAAGAATGTGCATCCTTTTGAAATTTTTCACGTTGGTGTTTGTTTAGCTCTCTTGGAATGTGTTTAGACACCAAATAATTCACTAAATCAGCATACCATGGCTCACTTACCTTGATGGACAGCAGCTGCTCATCTGGGAATGTCTCTTGGATAGGCACGGCCTCCTCCTCATGCACCATACGGCTCAAGTGGTCAACCACCACGTTTTCACTCCCTTTCTTGTCCCGGATTTCAATATCGAACTCTTGGAGAAGAAGCATCCAGCGAATGAGTCTTGGTTTGGCCTCTTTCTTGGTGAACAAATACTTCAAAGCTGCATGGTCAGTGTAAATAGTAACTTTAGTACCAAGTAAATAAGAACGAAACTTATCTAAAGCAAACACAACAGCAAGAAGTTCTTTTTCAGTGGTAGAGTAATTCAATTGTGCATCATTCAAGGTCCGAGATGCATAATAGATGACATGGGGCTTCTTGTCCTTCCTTTGTCCCAAAACAGCTCCTAATGCATAATCAGAAGCATCACACATACGCTCAAAAGGAAGGCTCCAATCTGGTGGGACTATGATGGGGGCCGAAGTTAGCATCTCTTTGAGGTGTTTGAATGCCTTCTCACATTCCTCATCAAACACAAAAGTCACATCTTTCTGGAGGAGTCGGCAAAGGGGGGTATAGATCTTCGAAAAATCCTTGATGAATCGCCTATAGAAACCTGCATGTCCAAGAAAAGAACGAACCTCTCTAACCTAAGTAGGAGAGGGTAAGTAACGCACAAGGTCTATTTTTGATTTATCAACCTCAATTCCCCTTTCTGAAATGATATGACCTAAAACTATGCCTTGTTTTACCATAAAGTGACATTTTTCCCAATTCAAAACAAGGTTAGTTTCAATGCAACGTTGTAGAATCAAAGTGAGATTATCTAAGCACCCATCAAACGAATCCCCAAAAACACTAAAATCATCCATGAATACCTCAATAATCTTCTCCACAAAATCTGAAAAGATACTTACCATGCATCTTTGAAAGGTGGCAGGTGCATTGCATAAACCGAATGGCATGCGACGATAGGCAAAGGTACCAAAGGGGCACGTGAAAGTGGTCTTTTCTTGGTCATCCGGAGCTATAACAATCTGATTATACCCAGAATAACCATCAAGAAAACAATAAAAAGCATGACCGGCTAACCTTTCAAGCATTTGACCAATGAACGGCAAAGGGAAGTGGTCCTTCCTCGTGGTGGCGTTTAGCTTCCTATAGTCGATGCACACTCTCCAACCTGTTTGGACACGTGTGGGCATAAGTTCATTCTCCGCATTCTTCACCACAGTGACCCCAGATTTCTTTGAAACACATTGCACCGGTGAAACCCAACGGCTATCCGAGATTGGATAAATCACTCCACAATCAAGAAGCTTTATAATCTCCTTCTTCACAACTTCCATCATTGGAGGGTTGAGTCGGCGTTGAGCCTCTCGAGTTGGTTTAGCCCCCTCCTCTAGAAGTATGCGATGCATGCATGTTGTAGGGCTAATCCCCCTAATATCGGCCAATGTCCACCCAATGGCTGTTTTGTGCTCTTTCAACACCCGAATTAACTTTCCTTCCTCTGTTGCCGTGAGTGTGGAGGACACAATGACGGGCAACGTCTCGTTATCTCCCAAAAAGACGTACTTCAAATGATCTGGCAATGGTTTAAGCTCAAGTACGGGTGCCTGAATTACTGAGGGAAACAACTTGTTAGTAGAAATTGGAATTGAAATTGGTTTTGAAGGCTTACCACGGTGCTGAGGTAGTGACTCTAGGGCAGCCACCATCTCGGCCTCCTCTTCACTTCTAGGCACGGCAATATTGGGTTTTTGCCCAATTCCTTGTGCAATTGTTGATTCAAGGGGATCCCTCTCCAAGGAATCAAGGTAATCCTGCGCCAATTCATCAAATATATCAATAGCAAAACAAGAATGATTTTCTTTAGGAAATTTAATAGTTTCAGCAAGATTGAAATCAATAACTTCCCCATCAAATTCCATTGTCAACGTCCCTTTGAACACATTGATCTTGGTGCGGGCTGTTTTCATGAAAGGTCTCTGATGCGAAATATATAAGCACACAAATTTAACCCTCTTGTTGACAATTGTAGTATAGATGCAAGTAGGGATCGTTCTGGACCGGGGATTAGGAGGGCTTGCTAAAACCTCAAAACTGACTCAAAATCATTAAAACAAAGTTTAAAACACTAAACTAGACTCAAAGAATGCAAAACTAGACTCTAAAACACTAAAACAACTCAAAAGACTCAAAACAGCACAAAAACACTCAAAACTGCCTAAAAACACAAACTGGGCAGTTTTGAACTTTAAACACTACTTTGGACGAAAATAGATTTTAACTTGACTCAAGACACTTAAAAACACAAATCAAAACAGATTTTAACTAATCTAACACTTCAAAATAAAGGGGGATTTGATTCTGACGAATTTGAAAACAAAATAAACAGATTGTAAACTAAAACAGATTTTGGACAAATTTGGATAAAATATGGATGATGGGCTAGCTAGAGGATTCTTCTCCACACATGACACACTTGCACATAAACCAATTTTCAGTTGTTCTTTCGATAAATCATGAAACTCAACACCCCAGGTTAATTAGGTCCGCTTAAATGAACCTTCAAGTTCTCCTTAAGTTATTGAATTGGATGGGAAAGCGCATACAACAATTCAAAGCATTCTTCAAAAGTCCTTTACGTGAACAGCACAATAACGATACAATCAAAGATCATTAAGCATCATGAAAACTATAAGTATTGACGAGGCATTCGTTACTATGATGAGCATGAAACTCCTGCCAAGAATTCATTTAACGCGATCGTTTATAAGCGACCTCCACTACTTGTGAATATAAGTTTGTAACTATTAGGTGAAACTCCCTTATATTCTAGCATCAAACTCATGCATGCAAACTAAGTGTCGACCCTCAATCAACATACAAGAATAAGTTATCCATCAAGCAGTTAAACAAATTGAATTCACAACTTATGAAATCACAACTGAAAGTAATCAATTCACATTGCAAGTATAATCATGGTTTCGAAAACCCCCTAGCTAAGAGGGGTTTAGTTCCTTATACATTGAAAACAAAAGAAAGAAAACACCTAAACGCTCCAGCGATCCAAACTAAACAGCAAGCACGTCCAAGGGCTCTCCTCCTTCCTCTTTGCTGCGGCACAAGGGTTGTTTTAGGTCAGAAACTATGGAGAATGGTGAAGGATAGGTGCGGCTAGGGTTGGGGAAGGAATTCTGGCGTGAATGGGTGGTAGAGGATGGATAGGTAGATAGGTGGATGGAATGGACGCAGAGAATCTGTCCAGAGAGCGAGAGAGAGACTAAATGGTGCGGATGGCTTTATTTATAGGGCTAGGGTTGAAAGGCAATCAGAAAATAATAGGAAAGGTTCAATACTTAGCTATTATGGTTCCACAATTTAATAGGTAAGAAAGAATCAGAAAATCAAAGAGAATAAGAAAGTAAAATTCGGCAGAATATGTAGGAGAGAAAAGGAATGTGTTTTAAAGGTCAGAAATTAAGAGAGAAAGGGAAAGAAGGTGTGCATTGATTTGTAAGAGAAAGGGGAAGTATTTTTGGGCAGAAAATAGGCAAGTAAGGTGCAGGAATTAAAGAGAATAGGAAAGGAAATTCGGCAGAATTGTAAGACAGATTTAGGAATGTGTTTTGAGGCACAAAATAAGTAAGAAAGGCTCCTCCTTGTGCGGCAAGGCATAGAACACAAAGGGAATGTGATTTTGGGTCAGAAAATAGGTAAGAAGAGGATCCCTTGTGCGGCAAAGTTGTGGAAAGAAAGGGAAAGGCACTTATGTGGCAGATTTTGGAAGAAAAGGGAAAGGAGATATGTGGCAAGGTTAGGGAAAGGTTCTAGGACTTCTAGAAACATGTAATGAGGCAACCTAACATGTTTTGGAACCCTTTTATGGCTGGAACATAGGTGATGAAGGATTAGGAAACTTCTAAGCCAAGAATAGAAACTTTCAAGAATGGAAACCTCCAAGAATAGAAACTTCCAACTTTAGAAACTTTGGCTTCCAATTTTGAACTCTTCATTCTTCATTCAATCCTAAGCTCATTTGATCTTCAATTTCGTCCATCCACTTAGCTCCAAGCATGTGCAATCCATCCCAAGCCTAAAACTGCTCCAAAAGGCACCAAAATGCACTTTCTTGCTCCTTTAGCCCTTAGAACCTGAAAACACACGAAAATGGCTTAAAAGACTAAAATAACTAAGAACTAACAACCTAAATGCAAGGAAACAAGCTAACTAAGTGATGTAAATATGCTCCTATCAGTCTCCCAAGGAGGATCGGCAATGGGGTAGAATGGGGTGTATCCTCCATGTCAAGCACATAAAAATCCGCTGGAAAAATCAGATTTCCAACCTGCACCAAAACATCTTCCAAAACTCCTTTTGGATATGCATTAGAACGATCGGCTAATTGGATTATAACACCATCGTTTTTAAGCTCACCTAAGTTCATAGATGCATAAATAGAGTATGGCATGACATTAATTGAAGCTCCTAAGTCTAACATAGCATGTTCAAACTTAGTACTACCAATAACGCAAGGAATTGTAAAACTACCCGGATCTTTGCATTTAGGGGGTAATTTCCTTTGTAAAACAGCAGAGACATTCTCACTTACTTGAACCACTTCTTTGTTAGAAATCCTTCTCCTTGTTGTACAAAGCTCTTTCAAAAACTTAGCATACCTTGGGACTTGCTTTATTGCATCAAGGAGTGGGATATTGACTTGAACTTTCCGGAATGTCTCTAGAATGTCTTTTTCAGCATCCTCTTTCTTTGATTGCCGCAACCTGCCAGGAAAGGGCACAATTAGTGGAGTAGAGCTAGAAGAATTCATATTGGAACTTACCTTGATGGTTGAGGACGGTTTAGAAGTGGGGATTGGCTGCGGCAAGTGGGTTGGGGTGATTCATCCTCCTCCAATTGCAGCTTCTTGTCCTCTTCTTGACTTGATCTAGATGGTTGTGAATCAGTTCCAACCTGCTTACCACTTCTCAACGTGATTGCTTGGGCGGTTTCAAATCCTCCCTTAGGATTAACAACGGTTGAACTAGGCAATATGCCTTGTTCTCGGAATTGGCCCATGAATTCAGCCATTTGCCCCATTTGTTTCTTCAATTCGTCCACCTCTTTAGCTTGATTTTTTATGGTCTGCACGTCCTGCGTCAAAGAGGTTAGTACTTGAAGAATTTTATCATTATTTAACGACGAACCTGAATTAGTTTGGGCCGAAGTTGGTTGAGGTTGTGGGGCTGCATACGGCCTTGGAAACATCCCAGGGGGCTGTCTAAATCCGCTTTGTGGCTGTGCTTGTTGAGAGTCCCTCCACTTGAAGTTTGGATGATCTCTCCATCCTGGATTGTATGTGTTTGAGTATGGGTCGTGTCTTTGTTGGCTTTGGCCTTGAAAACCCACGGCTTGGGCAGTTTCCCAACCCCCATTCTCAATCAATTGAGGGCATTGATCGTTGAGATGTCCCTGCATAGAACACACTCCACATATGGCCGGCCCTTGTGCTTTGGTTCCATCTACAACCTGTGACAAAAGAAGAGTGAGATTAGCCATTTGAGATTGTAATTCTGAAATTGCATTTACCTCATTCACTTGTTGTTGCCGTGGCCCTTCTCTCTGTCCAACTCCTTCGTATTGTTGCGCATTCAAGGCTCGATTTGCAATTAGAGTCTTGGCAGCCACGGGTGTTTTGTCAACCAAAGCTCCTCCCGCTGAAGCATCAAGCATTTGTCTCTCAATAGGGAGAAGTCCTTCATAGAAATATTGGAGGAGAAGCTCTTCTTTCATTTGGTGTTGTGGACAAGAAGCAACAAGCGCCTTGAAACGCTCATAATAGGCTGGAAACGATTCCCCTTGGTTTTGTTGAATGCCACTTATCCTTTTCCTCAAGAGAATGACTCTTGAAGTTGGGAAAAATTTCTCTAAGAATGCGCGCTTCATGCTTTCCCACGAAGTAACGGTTCCAGGTGCTAGTTCGTAGAACCAATCCTTAGCCTTTTCCAAAAGAGAGAATGGAAAGGCTTTCATCTTCAATATACTCCCATCAACATTGACAGGGGTCATGCTTGAACAAACCACTTCAAATTCCTTCAAGTGCTTGTTCGGATCTTCCATAGACAACCCGTGGAATTTGGGGATGTGGTGCAACAAGCTAGACTTCAATTCGAATTCGTCAGTCTTGCCCTCGGCTGCCCTAGGATACTGAATGCATAAAGGGGTTGCATTGTCCAATCCCGAGGCTGAAAGTTCTTTGATTGTTCGGTTATCTGCAGCCATGTCGTTCTCCTCTTCCAAATCCTCTTCAATTTCAACTTCAGATTCGGAATTAGAACTTGAACTAAGTAGACCAGGTTCTGGGTGCTTCCTCTTCCTTCTCAAATCTCGCTCAAAATCGTCGTTAAACTCCAAAATATGTGTGTGAACGGGTTGAGAACTTCGAGTCATACACTAGTACCTAAAACAAAGAAAACTAAACAAATCAGAAAACTAAGCAAAACAGAAACAAAAACAAGTTCAAATACACGGCAGAAACTAGGGAGATTAGCAAGTTTGCTAATCCCCGGCAACGGCGCCAAAATTTGATGTGAGAATTACTTGACACTCAAATTAAAACCCTATCGACGTAGTATATGAAAGTAGGGATCGTTTAAGGCCAGGGATTAGAAGGGATGCTAATCTACACAAATTACACTCTAAAACACTAAACTGGACTCTAGACAATGAAAACAAGTACTAGTGATCAATCTGAACGAATTTTAACTCTAGACAACCTAACTTGACTCAAATAACACAAAACAAACTTAAAACAACAAATAAAACTCAACTAGGCAGATTCTAGACACTAGAGACTCAAAACAGGCTAAATAGACTCAAAACAACAAAACTAACTTAAATAGACTCAAAACAGGTTCTAAGGGGTGAATTGGATGACTTTTGGACTAGTTAGACTCAAAACACTAAAAGGAGACAGATTTGGACGAATTTAAACAAACTAAGACTCAATTAAGAACTAAGGGGGTTTTTGGACGATTTAAGCAAAACTAAGCAAATTTAGCAAACAAAGTAAATTGAAAGAGATAAAGGTGAATTCAGGGGTGAAAACTAGTTAGAGGGTTCCTCTCCACACATGAACATATGCATACGAATTGATTTCCAGTTATTCTTTCGATAAACTATGAATGACAATGCTTCGAATTAATTGTATTGCACTAATTAATTCCCAGATTTCCCTAAATTCATTGAATTGAATGGATAACGCATCACAACCAAATTATTCTTATCAAGTTCCCTAACTATGGAATACGCATGATAGAGATACATATCAAAGATCATTAAGTTCCATGGAAATCATAAACATTGACAAGGCATTCATAACTATGGAATACGCATGTTACTCTTGCCTAGGATTTACTTAACACAATTGTGACTAGCAATCTTTACTACTTGTGAATATAAGTTCCTAACGATTAGGTAAAATTCCCTTATATCCTAGCATCAAATTCATGCATGTAAACTAAGTATGCATCCTTAATCAACACACAAGAACAAGTTCTTAATAAAACAGTTAAGCAAACCACATTCACAATTTATGAAACAATAACTGAAGGTAATCAATTCATATCAAACATATGTCCATGGCTTTGATTCCACCTCTAACTACAACGGAATTAGTTCCACATGTTCAACATAATTGAAAAGCAAGTTAAATTAAACATGAAGATCAAACAAGAGAAGAAAGAACTCCAAGAAACTCCAATGGTTGCACGGCAGGCCTTCTCTTCTCTTCTCTGCGGCAAAGTATGGTTTTCTAAATGTATATGGGGGTGGTTGGATGGTATGGTGCGGCAGAGGGTGAATTAGGTCAGAAACTGTGGAGAATGGTGAGGGAAAGGTGCAGCAGAGAGTGGTGGGTGATTTCTGGCGTGAATGATGTATATGGAGGGTGGTGAAACCTGCGGCAACCCTCTAAACTTGTATATATAGGCACCACAAACCCTAGGGTAATCAGATTAGGGCTAGGACTCAGCATAAACAAGGAATTAGGGCCCTAGGTGCGGCAGAAATTGTGAATCCATTAGGAAAAAGGATTGTGGCCCAATTGATTTCTGAAAAGGATTTGTAGAACCCAAATCCACAAGGAAAAGGCTTAATAAGTCAGAATCCAAGAGGGAATGGGAGTGAGAAGGTACGGCACAAAGGGATAAGGCAGGGAGCCTTGCAAGGCAAGGAAAAGACCTTCTAGAAATGAGGGAGGCGCCAGATTTTCAGGCTTCTAGAAAGAATGTGTTTCTGGGCAGATTTTGGGGTTTCTAGAAGTATTTGGGGCGCCACTTTTGTAGGAGAATGGATAGGACTTCTAGAAATCAGGTTTTAAGTCCCCTAAACTGAAGAAAACAGGTTAGGATAAGATTAGGATAAGATAAGGTAAAGATTGGATAAGATAAGATAAGATAAGGTTGTTTTGGATAATGTTTTGGATAATTCTCCTTCTTTTGAGCTGATTCCTTATCTTCTTATCTTTGACTTCTTTCTTCCATCTTCCTAGCTGATTTCAAGCCTTTATATCTTCAATTTCGTCCATCAACTTGCCTCCATGCTTGCACTACCCAATCTTGGCCCAAAAATGCTCTAGAATGCTCCAAATTGCTTCTTTTTGCCATTTTGACACTTAGAACCTACAAACACACGAAAATAGCTTAAAATACAAAATTAACTAAGAACTAACAACGTAAATGCATGAAAACAAGCTAACTAAGTCGCATAAATATGCTCATATCACCTTGTGTTATTGGCAATACAAGGTTTGAACATGCTATGCTAGATTTAGGTGCATCAATAAATGTCAGGCCATATTCTGTTTATGCATCTATGAATCTAGGTGAGCTTAAAAATGATGGTGTTATTATCCAATTAGCCGATCAATCTAATGCATATCCGAAAGGAGTTTTGGAAGATGTTTTGGTGCAGGTAGACCACTTGATTTTTCCTGCAGATTTCTATGTGCTTGACATGGAGGAGTCAGCCCACTCTCTAACTATGCCAATCTTACTTGGACGACCTTTCATGAAAACAGCTCAAACCAAGATTGATGTGGCCAAGGGAGCAGTAACTATGGCGTTTGGTGGTGATATGATTAATTTTAATGTTTCTGAATCTATTGACAATACTAATGACGTTCGTTCTTGTTTTGTCATTGATGTAATAAAAAATAAGGGGCAGAAACATTCAGCACCAATCAAGAAGGATGCATTTCGAACCACCAACGAAGAGGGAATTGGAGTGAAGCACAAGGATTGCACGGCCACAACTCTCAAATCCCCAAATCTAGCCGAGAGCTGATAGGAGCATATTTATGCACCTTAGTTAGCTTGTTCTTGTGCATTTATGTTGTTTTTCCTTAGTTAAAGTAGTCTTTTAAGCTAGTTTGATGTATTTTCAGGTTTTAAGGGCAAAGTATGCAAAAGGATGCATTTTGGGCCTTTTGGAGCACATTTGAGCTTGGAATGGATATCATATGCTTGGAGCCAAGAGGGTGGACGAATTTGGAGTCCAAATGGAGTTAGGAATATGTTTCAAGGTTGGAGAAATAAATTCAAATCATTGAAGATAAGGAGAATTATCCAAAACATTATCTAAAACAACCTTATCTTATCTTATCTTATCCAATCCTTATCCTATCTTAACTAACCTTATCCTATCCTAATCCTTTTCTAATTCAATTCCTGGTACAATGAGGGCTTATTTTCTGATTGGGGGACATTTAATTTAGGATTCTAAAACCCTAAGTCCTTGCCGCACCTAGCCTTCTAGAAAACCTGATTTCCTTGCCTTGCAAGGCTTTCTAGAAGCCTTATCCTTCTTTAATCCAAATCTGCGGCACCTTAGGCCCTTTCCCATGAGAAATCTGATTGTTTTGAACCTATTTCTGGATGGATTTGGCTTTCTAGAAGTCCTAATCTGATTCACCTAGGGTTTTTGGTGCCTATATATATATTTCTCCACCCTTTGCCGTACACACCACCCTCCATATACATCATTCACGCCAGAAATCATCCACCACTCTCTGCCGCACCCATCCTTCACCATTCTCCATAGTTTCTGACCTAATTCACTCCCTGCCGCACCATACATCCATCCTAGCCATTAACCCAGCCTTCTACACCATTCATAACCCCCAAAATCTGTCCCTAGACCTTGTGCCGCAGCAAAGAGGAGGAGAAGGAGCCTTGGACGTGCATGCCATTCAAGTTCGAATTGCTGGAAGTTTTAGGTGTTTCCTTTCCTTTGATTTCAATGTTTAATTTCAATACTCTTTGTTCTGTGAGTATGAGGAACTAAACTCCCCTTGGCTAGGGGGGGATTCGAAACCATGTTTATGCTTGCTATATGACTTGATTACCTCTAATTGCGTTTCATAAATTGTGAATTCAATTTACTTATCTGTTCATATTAAAACTGATTTGTGTGTGTTGATTGAGGTGGCCAACTTAGTTGCATGCATAAATCTAATGCTAGGATATAAGGAAGTTTCACCTAATCGTTACAGAATTATATTCACAAGTAGTAAAGGTTGATGATCTCAATTGTGTTAAGTAAATTCTTGGCATAAGTTTCATGCAATTCATAGTAACGAATGCCTCGTCAATGCTTATGGTTTTCATAGAACTTAATGATTCTTGCTTGTATCTCTATTATGCAATTCATGTAGGGAACTTGTGGGGAATGCTTTGGGTTGTCGTATGCAATCATCCAATTCAATAACGTTAGGAAAATCTGAGGGTTAATTAGTGCAATTCGCGATTAATCTGGGGCGTTGAGAATTCATGGTTTATTGAAAAGCAATTACAAATCGTTTTGTATGCAAGTATGACATGTGTGGAGAAGAACCCCTTAGCTAGCCTTCCATCCATTCATTTAAACCAATTTCGTTTTACAATCTGTTTTGTTTTACAAAGTTTTTGTTTGTTTTCAAATTCGTCAAAACCAATTCCCCCTTTATTTTGAAGTGTCAAATTAGTTAGAAGCTGTTTTAGTTTGTGTTTTTGAGTGTTTTGAGTCAAGTTAAAACTTATTTTCGTCCAAAATTGTGTTTAGAGTCCAAAACAGCCAGTTTGTGTTTTTAAGGCAGTTTTGAGCGTTTGTTTGCTGTTTTGAGTCTTTTGGTTTGTTTCAGTGTTTTAGAGTTTAGTTTTGCATTCTTTGAGTCTAATTTAGTGTTTTAACTTTGTTTTAAGTTTTTGAGTCAGTTTTCAAGTGATTTAGCAATCCCTCCTAATCCCCGGCCTAGAACGATCCCTACTTACATACTTTGCTACAATTGATAAAAAGAGGGTTTAATTTGTGTGCTTATATATTTCGCATCAAGAGCACCCCACATGCATTTGTTGATAGTGCTGCCACTTCATTGCAGTACATTGGTGAGCCACCTATTCGAGTTTCGATTCCAATTTCAACTAATAGGTTGTTACCTCGTATGGTGCAGGTTCCCAATCGAATCCAAGCTGGTGGGAATGATTACATTGAGTTTACGATGCTCAACGCCCCAATCAGGAAGGATTACTATCCCTTTCCATTCATAGAGCCAATGTACGGGAATTTTAAGGAGCATACCGTGGAAGACATACCCTTCCATGCCGTGGACCCCATTGAAGAATAGAAGGAAGGTTCGTCCGGCTGGAAGACGTTAAAGCAAGCGCTTCTTGGGATGTAACCCATGCAAATAAAGAAGACCTAGGAACTCTCCGGCTCCATAACCAGATTTACGTTTCTAAACTCTACTCTTTATTGCTTTTACCTTGCCATATTTGTGATGTTTGTTAGTTATGTTGTTTGCTTGCTTGTGTGTGAGTCTATGTTTGCAACATTGAGGACAATGTTTGGTTTAAGTGTGGGGGGGTAAACAAGTGTTTTCATTGAAAAATTCGTGGGTTTTTATCACCTATCACTTCTAAGGTTGTTTTTCACTGTTTTTGAGTGTTTTTAATGTGTTTTGAAGTGTTTTTATGTGTCTTGAAAGAGAAATACGAAAATTTACAAAAAATTTGAAAAAGTTTTGAAAAATATCAAAAAGAGTCGTTTTTGTGTGTTTGTGTCTTAGGGTACCTTCCAACACAATGATGAGGATTTGGTTTTTAATTGCATGACTGTTAAAGAAAGTTACAAACATGTATTGAAGTTTGATATGCTCTTTGGTTTATGCTTGGTTATAGTTAACATTCATGAATTCCCATGTAATCATAAAAAGGATAAAATCAGTTTTTGTAACATGCTTGAAGGAAGAAACTCAAACTAACGCTACAACCCTGAGAGATTTGAGCCTATACGTTCTTTGGAGAGTTATTAATCTGTGATTCTTTGTTTTCTAAAGTCGTTGCATGATCTCATCATTCTTTGCTTGGTTGCTACTTAGAATGCATTTCATCATATAGTTCCAAATACTAGAACTTATACCCATTTCATTCAAAAGTAAAATTGATTAGCATAACATAAAGCAAGATGAAGTTGTTTTGTTTAAAACCAGAGCCAAAAAGCCTAACCCTTTGCATAAGTATTGTATGTTTAGCCCCTTTGAGCCATATTTAGCCTACTTTCTTTGTTAACCATATTATCCTTACCTAGCCTAGATTAGGCCCATCCTTACCCTTGTTCTTAAAGAATAGTGGAGCATGACTTAGAGGAATTCCTTTTGATCTACAATTTGCAGAAAAGCAAGTGTGGGGGAAGGTTTTTAGTGGTTTTGTGTGCCAAAATATCAAAAAGGGCACAGGAAGAAAGAAAAGAAAAAGAAAAAGAAGAAAATTCGTGAGAAAAAGAAAAGTATGTGAAAAAGTGTGAAAAGTGTTCAAAATAAGTGAGATTAAGCTCACAAGTGTTGGTTATTGAAGAAAGGGTCCAAAAAGGTTGAATTCGGCCCTAAGTATGTGTGATCTTCCCTTTATGTAGCAAGGTTTGTGGCTGCATTTAAAAAGGGAGTTCTAAGTGTTGATTTCATTGGTTTGCTTACTATTTCTTTAAGAACTTTTGTTTATCTTTACCTTTCTTTGTTAGCCAATACCCTTAGCCCCATTACAACCCATTGATTTCAAACTTGATTGTTATGTGTTTCAATATGTGGAGTTTGGGATTGGTATGAGCATATGGTGTCCCTGGTTCTCGCGTCTAAGCAGTAGCATTCCATTCATGAGATTATATATATACATGCCCAGAAAATGCCTTCTTTGTTAATACATATGTGAGTACTCGTTTTCATCTTTACATCAATCTTCTCACATATACCTAGTGTAGGGAGTGTAGTAAGAAAATCTGAGTGAAAATTGATTACATATCTAGTAAGGAATTGAGGGATTCTCTAAGGCATGTTACTACATTCAAAAAGTTGTTTTAATTGATTAAATGCGAACTAGTGAGTGGTAATTGTGATTAAGTATGTGCTCGAGGGTAGGGATAACTAAAATCTATGTAAGTAATGATTTTTAACATGTTATGTACCATTGGAAATCCCTGAGGCAAACGTTGGAAGGTTTAGGTTATGTTTTGTTTGTTTTGCTCGAGGATTAGCAAAAGCTAAGTGTGGGGGAATTTGATAGGAGCATATTTATGCGACTTAGTTAGTGTGTTTTCTTGCATTTACTTAGTTATTTGTTGCTTATTATAGTATCTTAAGTCATTTTCGTGTGTTTGTAGGTCCAAGAAGCAAAGTAGGCAAAAAGATGCAATTTGGAGCATTTTAGAGCAGTTTTGGGCTTGGAATGGATATCACAAGTATGGAGCAAGATGGATGGACGAATTTGAAGTTCAAGAGAGGCTAGGAATGTGCAAAAGAGTTGAAGAAATAAATCCAAGTCAAAGAAGATAAGGAATCAGCTACAAAGAAGGAGAATTATCCAAAACTACCTTATCATGTGTGGAGCAGGACCCTCTGACTAGCCCTTCACCCTTCTTAATTCATCAAAATCGTTTTTCTAAAGATTTTTATGCAAAGTTTCTGTTTTTAGTTTTAAATTCGTCAAAAACAAATCCCCCTTTATTTTGAAGTGTTAGATTAGTTAAAATCTGTTTTGATTTGTGTTTTTAAGTGTCTTGAGTCAAGTTAAAATCTATTTTCGTCCAAAGTAGTGTTTAGAGTTCAAAACTGCCCAGTTTGTGTTTTTGTGTTGTTTTGAGTCTTTTGAGTTGTTTTAGTGTTTTAGAATTTAGTCTTGCATTCTTTGAGTCTAGTTTAGTGTTTTAAACTTTATTTTTGTGTTTTTGAGTCTTATTTGTGTTGATTAGCATCCCTAGTTAATCCCCGGTCTAGAACGATCCCTACTTACATCATTGCTACAATTGTCATCAATAGGGTTTAATTTGTGTGTCAAGTTAATTTTCACATCACAAGGAAGGAAGGAATCTGGAGCGTTTTCTATCTTTGTTCAATGTTTAATTTTATTTATATTTGTTTGATTGCGAACATGAGGAGCTAATTTCTTTATAGTTAGAGGCGAATTCAAAGCCATGGACATATGTTTTATATAAATTGATTTCCTCCAGTTATGATTTCATGAATCGTGAATGTGGTTTGCTTAACTGTTTTTATTAAGAACTTGTTCTTGTGTGTTGATTAAGGATGCATACTTAGTTTGCATTGATAGGAGCATATTTATGCGACTTAGTTAGTGTGTTTTCTTGCATTTACTTAGTTATTTGTTGCTTATTATAGTGTCTTAAGTCATTTTCGTGTGTTTGTAGGTCCTAGAAGCAAAGTATGCAAAAGGATGCAATTTGGAGCATTTTAGAGCAGTTTTGGGCCAAGAATGGATATCACAAGATTGGAGCAAGATGGATGGACGAATTTGAAGTTCAAGAGAGCTAGGAATGTGCAAAAGAGTTGAAGAAATAAATCCAAGTCAAAGAAGATAAGGAATCAGCTACAAAGAAGAAGAATTATCCAAAACATTATCCAAACTACCTTATCTTATCCTTATCTTATCCAAACCTTATCTTATCTTATCTTACCATGCCTTATCCTATCCTATCCTAATCCTTTCCTAACATAATTCCTGCTGCAAAAGGGATTCAATTTCAGGTTAGGAGACCTAAAAACCTGATTTCTAGGAACCTTATCCCTTCCTATAAAGGTGTTGCACCTATCCCTTTCTAGAAACCCCAAAATCAGCCAAATAACACTCTTTCTAGAAGTCCCTAAAAAAGTGGCGCCCCAAGCCTTCTAGATGCATGATCCAGCCGCACCTTTCTCCTGATTCCCTTTGGTTTTTGGCCTTCTAGATGTCCTATTTCCTGCTAGGATTACATAAACCCTTTCCCCTTAGGATTGTGTTTTATTTTCCTACACAAACTACATTTTGTAATCCTTTTCCTACACCATTTAATTGTGCCGCACCCTCCCTCTATATATTCACATATTTGCTGCACCATTCACACCACCATCATCTCTCATTCACACATCTCTACACTACCATTCAGCCATACCCTCATTGTGCCGCAACCTGCAAGCAAGGAAGGAAGGAATCTGGAGCGTTTTCTAGGTGTTTTCTATCTTTGTTCAATGTTTAATTTTATTTATATTTGTTTGATTGCGAACATGAGGAACTAATTTCTTTATAGTTAGAGGCGAATTCAAAGCCATGGACATATGTTTTATATGAATTGATTTCCTCCAGTTATGATTTCATGAATTGTGAATGTGGTTTGCTTAACTGTTTTATTAAGAACTTGTTCTTGTGTGTTGATTAAGGATGCATACTTAGTTTGCATGCATGAATTTGATGCTAAAATATAAGGGAATTTCACCTAATCGTTATGAACTTATATTTACAAGTAGTGGAGGTTGCTAGTCACGATCGCGTTAAGTAAATTCCTGGCAGGAGTGTCATGCTTTTCATAGTCACGAATGCCTTGTCAATGCTTATGATTTTCACAAAGCTTAATGATCTTTGTTTTGTGTCTCTATCATGCTTTTCATAGTTAGGGAGCTTAATAAAGAATGATTTGGGTTGCCGTATGCTTTTCTTCCAATTCAATGAGTCTAGGGAAATCTGAGAATTAATTAGTTCTACACAATTAATTTGGGGCATTGTCATTCATGGTTTGTCGAAAGAATAACTGGAAATCAATTTATGTGCATATGTTCATGTGTGGAGAAGGGCCCTCTAACTAGCCTTTCACCCTTTTAATTCATCAAACTCGTTTTTTCTAAAGTTTTTATGCAAAGTTTCTGTTTTTTAGTTTTAAATTCGTCAAAAACAAATCCCCCTTTATTTTGAAGTGTTAGATTAGTTAAAATCTGTTTTGATTTGTGTTTTTAAGTATCTTGAGTCAAGTTAAAACCTTATTTTCGTCCAAAGTAGTGTTTAGAGTCCAAAACTGCCCAGTTTGTGTTTTTCGGCAGTTTTGAGTGTTTTTGTGCTGTTTTGAGTCTTTTGAGTTGTTTTAGTGTTTTAAACTTTGTTTTTACGTTTTAGAGTCAGTTTCAAGTGTTTAGCAATCCCTCCTAATCCCCGGTTTAGAACGATCCCTATTTGTACATATACTACAATTGTCAAAAAGAGGGTTTAATTTGAGTGCTTAACTTTTATCACATCAAATTTTGGCGCCGTTGCCGGCGATTAGCAAATTTGCTAATCCCTTGTTGCCGTGTGTTTTTATTTCTTTTACTTTGATTTCTGATTTTTGCTTTTGTTTTCTTGTTTTAGGTACTAGTTTATGACTCGAAGTTCTCAAACAGTTCGTGAGCATATCTTGGAGTTTGACGACGATTTTGAACGAACATTGAGAAGGAAGAGGAGGCATCCAGAACCTAGCGAACCCAGTTCAAGCTCAGAGGCCGAATCTGAATTTGAAGAAGAAGAACAAGCCATGGCTATAGATAATCGTACAATTAAGGAACTTTCAGCCTCGGGATTGGCCAATGCCGCACCCCTTTGCATTCAATACCCCGCGGCTGCTCAAGGCAAGACCGATGAGTTCGAATTGAAGTCAAGCTTGTTGCACCACATTCCCAAATACCATGGGCTGTCCATGGAAGATCCAAACAAGCATCTTAAGGAGTTCGAAGTGGTTTGTTCTAGCATGACACCCATCAATGTCGATGGGAGCATTTTGATGATGAAGGCTTTTCCATTCTCTCTTTTGGAAAAGGCTAAAGATTGGCTTTATGAATTAGCACCCGGAACGGTCACTTCTTGGGAAAGCATGAAGAGGGCGTTTTTAGAGAAGTTCTTCCCCACTTTGAGAGTCATTCTCTTAAGGAAGAAAATTAGTGGAATTCAACAAAGCCAAGGAGAGACATTCCCAGCATACTATGAGCGTTTTAAAGCCCTTGTCGCCTCATGTCCTCAACATCAAATGAAAGAAGAGCTTCTACTTCAATACTTCTATGAAGGACTTCTTCCCATTGAGCGACAAATGCTAGATGCTTCAGCGGGAGGTGCATTGGTTGACAAAACCCCCATGGCTGCAAAGACCCTAATTGCCAACCGAGCATTGAATGCACAACAATATGAGGGACTTGGACAAAGAGAGTCCCCACGGCAGCATGTCCATGAGGTAAGTTCCAATTCCGACATTCAAACTCAATTAGCTAACCTTACTTCCATTGTGACTCAGATGGCCGAAGGAATGAAGATACAAGGACCAAGTGTTTGTGGCGTGTGTTCTATGCAAGGACATCCAACTGACCAATGCCCTCAATTGATTGAGAATGGAGGATGGGAATCTGCTAATGCCATGGGTTTTGGGAATCAAAATCAGCCACGCAATGATCCATACTCCAACACTTACAATCCGGGAGGGAGAGATCATCCAAATTTCAAGTGGAGGGAACCTCAACAAGAAGGTGGATTTAGGCAACAACCTCCAGGGTTCTATTCAAAACCATACGTGCCTACACAACCCCAAGCACAACCTGCCCAAACCAAATCAGGTACGTCCGTTGATAATGATCAGATTTTTCAATTACTAACTTCTATGTCACAGAGCATGCAAATTAGAGACAAAAAGGTGGATGATTTGGATAAGCGAGTAGGGCAGATTTCAGAGTTCCTAGGGCAATTCCAAGAACAAGGAAAACTTCCTAGCTCAACCATTGTGAATCCAAAGGGAGGATTTGAATCCGCCAAAGCCATTATGTTGAGAAGTGGAAAAGAAGTTGGAACCAACCCACAACCATCCAAATCAAGCCAAAAAGAGGATGAAAAGTTGCTGATTGAAGAGGAGGAACAAGCCAAATGATAGGAGCATATTTATGCGACTTAGTTAGCTTGTTTTCATGCATTTACGTTGTTAGTTCTTAGTTAATTTTGTATTTTAAGCTATTTTCGTGTGTTTGTAGGTTCAAAGTGTCAAGATGGCAAAAAGAGGCAATTTGGAGCATTCTAGAGCATTTTTGGGCCAAGATTGGGTAGTGCAAGGATGGAGGCAAGTTGATGGACGAAATTGAAGATATAAAGGCTTGAAATCAGCTAAGAAGATGGAAGAAAGAAGTCAAAGATAAAGAAGATAAGGAATCAGCTCAAAAGAAGGAGAATTATCCAAAACATTATCCAAAACAACCTTATCTTATCTTATCTTACCCAATCCTTATCTTATCTTACCTTATCTTATCCTAATCTTATCCTAACCTGTTTTCTTCAGTTTAGGGGACTTAAAACCTGATTTCTAGAAGTCCTATCCATTCCCCTACAAAAGTGGCGCCCCAAACTCTTCTAGAAACCCCAAAATCTGCCACAAAACACATTCTTTCTAGAACCCTATAAATCTGGCGTCTCCTTCCCTTCTAGAATCCTTTTTCCTTGCCTTGCAAGGCATTCCCTGCCCTTATCCTATTGTGCCGCACCTTAGGCCCTTTCCCATTAGAAATCTGATTGTTTTGAACCTATTTCTGGATGGATTTGGCTTTCTAGAAGTCCTAATCTGATTCATCTAGGGTTTTTGGTGCCTATATATATATATATTTCTCCCCCCTTGCCGCAGACACCACCTGATAGGAGCATATTTATGCGACTTAGTTAGCTTGTTTTCATGCATTTACGTTGTTAGTTCTTAGTTAATTTTGTATTTTAAGCTATTTTCGTGTGTTTGTAGGTTCAAAGTGTCAAGATGGCAAAAAGAGGCAATTTGGAGCATTCTAGAGCATTTTTGGGCCAAGATTGGGTAGTGCAAGCATGGAGGCAAGTTGATGGACGAAATTGAAGATATAAAGGCTTGAAATCAGCTAAGAAGATGGAAGAAAGAAGTCAAAGATAAAGAAGATAAGGAATCAGCTCAAAAGAAGGAGAATTATCCAAAACATTATCCAAAACAACCTTATCTTATCTTATCTTATCCAATCCTTACCTTATCTTATCCTAATCTTATCCTAACCTGTTTTCTTCAGTTTAGGGGACTTAAAACCTGATTTCTAGAAGTCCTATCCATTCCCCTACAAAAGTGGCGCCCCAAACTCTTCTAGAAACCCCAAAATCTGCCCAGAAACACATTCTCTCTAGAAGCCTAAAAATCTGGCGTCTCCCTCCTTTCTAGAAGGTCTTTTCCTTGCCTTGCAAGGCATTCCCTGCCCTTATCCCTTTGTGCCGTGGGTTTTCACTCCCTTTCCCTCTTGGATTCTGATTGTTAGGACTTTTCCTTGTGGATTTGGGTTCTACAAATCCTTTTCAGAAATTAATTGGACCACAATTCCTTTTCCAAATTAATTGCCGCACCCTAATCCTATTTTTCTGCTAAGTCCAAGTCCTAAACTGATTTCCCTAGGGTTTGCCATGCTATATATACATATTTCCAAGCCCTGCCGCAGACCACCACCCATCCATACGAATTCTACACCCCCATATACATTCAGAAATCCATATTTTGCTGCAGAGAAGGGAAGACAAGGCCTTGCCGTGGCTTCCATTGGAGAAGGAGGAGTTCTTTCTTCTCTTGTTTCGTTTCTATGTTTAATTTAATTTGTTTTTCAATTATGTTGAACATGTGGAACTAATTTCGTTTTAGTTAGAGGTGGATTCAAAGCCATGGACATATGTTTGATATGAATTGATTACCTTCAGTTATTGTTTCATAAATTGTGAATGTGATTTACTTATCTGTTTTATGAAGAACTTGTTCTTGTGTGTTGATTAAGGAGGCCTACTTAGTTTACATGCATGAATTTGATGCTAGGATATAAGGGAATTTCACCTAATCGTTATGAACTTATATTCACAAGTAGTAAAGATTGCTAGTCACAATTGTGTTAAGTAAATCCTAGGCAAGAGTAACATGCGTATTCCATAGTTATGAATGCCTTGTCAATGTTTATGATTTCCATGGAACTTAATGATCTTTGATATGTATCTCTATCATGCGTATTCCATAGTTAGGGAACTTGATAAGAATAATTTGGTTGTGATGCGTTATCCATTCAATTCAATGAACTTAGGGAAATCTGGGAATTAATTAGTGCAATACAATTAATTCGAAGCATTGTCATTCATGGTTTATCGAAAGAATAACTGGAAATCAATTCGTATGCATATGTTCATGTGTGGAGAAGAACCCTCTAACTAGTTTTCACCCCTGATTTCACCTTTATCTCTTTCAATTTACTTTGTTTGCCTAAATCTGCTTAGTTTTGCTTAATTCGTCCAAATCTGTCCCCTTTTAGTGTTTTGAGTCTAACTAGTCCAAAAGTCATCCAATTCACCCCTTAGAACCTGTTTTGAGTCTGTTTAAGTTAGTTTGGTTGTTTTGAGTCTATTTAGCCTGTTTTGAGTCTCTAGTGTCTAGAATCTGCCTAGTTGAGTTTTATTTGTTGTTTTAAGTTTGTTTTGTGTTATTTGAGTCAAGTTAGGTTGTCTAGAGTTAAAATTCGTTCAGATTGATCCATAGTACCTGTTTTCATTGTCTAGAGTCCAGTTTTAGTGTTTCAGAGTTTAATTTGTATAGATTAGCATCCCTTCTAATCCCCGGCCTTAAACGATCCCTACTTTCATATACTACGTCGATAGGGTTTTAATTTGAGTGTCAAGTAATTCTCACATCAAATTTTGGCGCCGTTGCCGGGGATTAGCAAACTTGCTAATCTCCCTAGTTTCTGCCGTGTATTTTAACTTGTTTTTGTTTTTGTTTTGCTTAGTTTTCTGATTTTTTTTGCTTTCTTTGTTGTAGGTACTAGTTCTAGCTCTGAATCTGAATTTGAAGAACAAGAAGAGAAAGAACAAGCCATGGCTGTGGACAATCGTACAATCAAAGAGCTTTCAGCCTCAGGACTTGACAATGCCGTGCCTCTATGCATCCAATACCCTGCGGCAAGTCAGGGAAAGACCGATGAGTTTGAATTGAAGTCAAGCTTGTTGCACCACATCCCCAAATTCCACGGGTTGTCCATGGAAGATCCGAACAAACACTTGAAAGAATTCGAAGTGGTGTGTTCAAGCATGACCCCCGTCAATGTCGATGGGAGTATTTTGAAGATGAAGGCCTTTCCCTTTTCTCTCTTGGAAAAGGCGAAGGATTGGTTGTATGAATTGGCTCCCGGGACTGTCACATCGTGGGAGAGCATGAAACGGGCTTTCTTGGAGAAGTTTTTCCCAACTTCTCGAGTCATCACCATACGAAAAAGGATAAGTGGAATTCAGCAAGAAGAAGGGGAATCGTTTCCAGCCTATTATGAGCGTTTCGAGGCGCTTGTTGCTTCTTGTCCACAACACCAAATGAAGGAAGAGCTTCTCCTCCAATATTTCTATGAAGGACTTCTCCCCATTGAGAGACAAATGCTTGATGCTTCAGCGGGAGGAGCTTTGGTTGACAAAACACCCGTGGCTGCCAAGACTCTAATTGCAAATCGAGCCTTGAATGCGCAACAATACGAAGGAGTTGGACAGAGAGAAGGGCCACGGCAACAACAATTGAATGAGGTAAATGCAATTTCAGAATTGCAATCTCAAATGGCTAATCTCACTCTTCTTTTGTCACAGGTTGTGGATGGAACCAAAGCACAAGGGCCGGCCATATGTGGAGTGTGTTCTATGCAGGGACATCTCAACGATCAGTGCCCACAATTGATAGAGAATGGAGGGTGGGAGACACTCAATGCCGTGGGCTTTGGGAATCAATACCAAAACCGTGGTGACCTCTTTTCCAATACATACAATCCGGGATGGAGAGATCATCCAAACTTCAAGTGGAGGGACTCGCAACAAGCACAGCAACAAGGCGAATTTAGACAGCCCCCTGGGATGTTTCCAAGGCCATATGCGGCCACACCACCTCAACCAATTTCGGCCCAAACCAATTCAGGTTCGTTGTTAGATAATGATAAAATTCTTCAAGTACTAACCTCTTTGACGCAGGACATACAGAGCATAAAGAATCAAGCTAAAGAGGTGGACGAATTGAAGAAACAAATGGGGCAAATGGCTGAATTCATGGGCCAATTCAGAGAACAAGGCAGATTGCCTAGTTCAACCGTTGTTAATCCCAAAGGAGGATTTGAAACCGCCCAAGCAATCACGTTGAGAAGTGGTAAGCAGGTTGGAACTGATTCACAACCATCTAGATCAAGTCAAGAAGAGGACACAAAGCTGCAATTGGAGGAGGATGAATCACCCAAACCCACGGCAAGGAAAGAGACATCTTTGCCGCAGCCAATTCCCACTTCTAAACCATCCCCAACCATGAAGGTAAGTTCCAATATGAATTCTTCTAGCTCTACTCCACTAATTGTGCCCTTTCCTGGCAGGTTGCGGCAATCAAAGAAAGAGGATGCTGAAAAAGACATTTTAGAGACATTCCGGAAAGTTCAAGTCAATATCCCACTCCTTGATGCAATAAAGCAGGTCCCAAGGTATGCTAAGTTTTTGAAAGAGCTTTGTACAACAAGGAGAAGGATTTCTAACAAAGAAGTGGTTCAAGTAAGTGAGAATGTCTCTGCTGTTTTACAAAGGAAATTACCCCCTAAATGCAAAGATCCGGGTAGTTTTACAATTCCTTGTGTTATTGGAAATACTCGTTTTGAATCTGCCATGTTAGACTTAGGTGCATCTATAAATGTCATGCCATATTCTGTTTATGCATCTATGAATCTAGGAGAGCTTAAAAATGATGGTGTTATTATCCAATTAGCCGATCGATCTAATGCATACCCAAAAGGAGTTTTGGAAGATGTTTTGGTGCAGGTAGACCACTTGATTTTTCCTGCAGATTTCTATGTGCTTGACATGGAGGATTCAGACCATTCCCATCCATTACCACTCTTACTTGGCCGACCATTCATGAAAACAGCCCAAACCAAGATTGATGTGGCCAAGGGAACGTTAACTATGAAGTTTGGTAGTGATAAGATTAAATTTAATGTGTCTAAGTCTGTTGAGAATCCTAACGTTGTTCGTTCTTGTTTTGCCATGGATAAAATAAAAAAGATAGGGCCGGACCGTTCAAGCACAAAGGATACATCAAGAACCATACAAAACGAGGGAATTGGAGTGGAGCACAAGGACCATACAGCCACTGCCCTCAAAATGCCCCAATTGGTCGAAAATATCATGGGGAAGAATGTTCATAGTGCTGCCACTTCATTGCAGTACATTGGTAAGCCATCTATTCCAGATTCGATTCCCATTTCAACTAATAGGTTGTTACCTTGTATGGTGCAGATTCCCAATCAAATCCAAGCTGGTGGGCATGATTACATTGATTTTAGGATGTTCAATGCCACAATCCGGAAGGATCACTATCCCTTACCATTCAAAGATCCAATGCACGAGCTGTTTGAGGAGCATGTGGTGGAAGAACTACCTCTGCATGCCGTGGGTACCATGGGAACTTAAATGGAAGAATCGTCCGGCTGGAAGACGTTAAAGCAAGCGCTTCTTGGGAGGCAACCCATGTGTTCAAACGAGAGAACGATGGAATTCTAGCTCCAAAACCAGATTTGCGTTCTTAAACTCTCTCTCTTTATTGCTTTTGTTTTGCCATATCTGTTATGTGTGTTAGTTGTGTTATTTGCTTGCTTTTGGAAGTTTATGCATGAAACATTGAGGACAATGTTTGATTTAAGTGTGGGGGGGTAACAAAGTGTTTTTGCATGAAATTCGTGGGTTTTTATCACCTATCACTTTGAATGTTGTTTTCAGTGTTTTTAAGTGTTTTTAAGCGGTTTTGGAGTCTTTTAGTGTGTTTTGAAAAGAAAATCCGAAAATCCCATAAAAATTTGATAAAATTGTTTTAAAAAACCCAAAAAGAGTTGTTTGTGTCTTAGGGTACCTTCCAACACAATGATGAGGATTCGGTTTTTAATTGCATGACTATTGAGGAAAGTTATAAACATGGATGGAGGTTTGAATTGCTCTCTGGTTTATGCTTGATTATGGTTATAATTCATGAATTCATGTTTAATCACAAAGGATAAAATCAGTTTTTGTAACATGCTTGAAGGAAGGAACTCATACTAACGCTACAACCCTGAGAGACTTGAGCTTAAAACGTTCTTTGGAGAGTTAAAAATCTGTGCATTTGTTGTTTTCTAAAGTTGTTGCATGATCTCATTATTCTTTGCTTGGTTGCTACTTAGAAGGCATTTCATCATTTAGTTCCAAATACTAGAACTCATACCCGTTTCATTCAAAGCATGAAATTGATTAGCATAACACATAATCAAGATGAAGTTGTTTAGTTTAAAACCAGAGCCAAAAAGCCTAACCCTTTGCATATGTATTGTAGGTTTAACCCTTTTGAGCCTTGTTTAGCATATGTTCTTTGTTTACCCACAATATCCCTACCTAGCCTAGATTAGGACCATCCTTACCCTTGTTCTTAAGGCATAGCTAAGCATGACTTAGAGTGAATTCCCTTTGTTCGTTATTGGGCAGCAAACAAGTGTGGGGGAAAGAAAGTTGTGCGTTTATATGTGCCAAAGTCACAAAAGAGGCACGGGTGGGAAAGAAAAAAAAGAAACAAGAAGAAGAAAAATTCGTGAAAAATAGAAAGAACAAAAGAAAAGTTGTGAAAAGATGTGAAAAAGAGCTCACAAATGTTGGATGTTGAAGAAAGGGTCCAAAAAGTTGAATTCGGCCCTAAAGTATGTGTGATTTTCCCTTTATGTATCAAAGTTTGTGGCTGCATTCAAGAAAGGGAGTTCTAAGTGTCATATTCATTACTTTGCTTGCTATTGCTTTAAGAACGTTTGTTTTCCTTACCTTTCTTTGTTAGCCAATACCCTTAGCCCCGTTACAACCCTATACTTCAATCTTGAGTGTTGTGTGCTTCAATATGTGGAGTTTGGGATTGGTACGAGCATATGGTATCCCTGGTTCTCGCATCTAAGTAGTAGCATTCCATTCATGAGATCATATATATACATGCTTAATAGCTCCAGAAATTGCTTTCTTTGTTATAAACATATGTGAGTGTTTGTTTTCATGTTTACATCAATCTTCTCACATATACTTAGTATAGGGAGTGTAGTTAGAAAATCTGAGTGAAAATAAGAGTGTACCTAGTGAGGAATTGAGTGAATTCTCTAAGGCATGTTACTACGTTCAAAACATTGTTTTAATTGGTTAAATGAGAGCTAATGAATGGTGACTGTGATTAAGTATGTGCTAAAGGGTGGGGAAGACTAAAAGCTATGGTTATGATGATCTTAAATATGTCATGTATGTTGGAAATCCCTGAGGTGAAAGTTGGAAGGTCTAGTTTGTTTAGTGTTTGTTTCGTTTGTTTTGTTTCGTTTTGCTTGAGGACTAGCAAAAGCTAAATGTGGGGGGAATTTGATAGGAGCATATTTATGCGACTTAGTTAGCTTGTTTTCATGCATTTACGTTGTTAGTTCTTAGTTAATTTTGTATTTTAAGCTATTTTCGTGTGTTTGTAGGTTCAAAGTGTCAAGATGGCAAAAAGAGGCAATTTGGAGCATTCTAGAGCATTTTTGGGCCAAGATTGGGTAGTGCAAGCATGGAGGCAAGTTGATGGACGAAATTGAAGATATAAAGGCTTGAAATCAGCTAAGAAGATGGAAGAAAGAAGTCAAAGATAAAGAAGATAAGGAATCAGCTCAAAAGAAGGAGAATTATCCAAAACATTATCCAAAACAACCTTATCTTATCTTATCTTATCCAATCCTTACCTTATCTTATCCTAATCTTATCCTAACCTGTTTTCTTCAGTTTAGGGGACTTAAAACCTGATTTCTAGAAGTCCTATCCATTCCCCTACAAAAGTGGCGCCCCAAACTCTTCTAGAAACCCCAAAATCTGCCCAGAAACACATTCTCTCTAGAAGCCTAAAAATCTGGCGTCTCCCTCCTTTCTAGAAGGTCTTTTCCTTGCCTTGCAAGGCATTCCCTGCCCTTATCCCTTTGTGCCGTGGGTTTTCACTCCCTTTCCCTCTTGGATTCTGATTGTTAGGACTTTTCCTTGTGGATTTGGGTTCTACAAATCCTTTTCAGAAATTAATTGGACCACAATTCCTTTTCCAAATTAATTGCCGCACCCTAATCCTATTTTTCTGCTAAGTCCAAGTCCTAAACTGATTTCCCTAGGGTTTGCCATGCTATATATACATATTTCCAAGCCCTGCCGCAGACCACCACCCATCCATACGAATTCTACACCCCCATATACATTCAGAAATCCATATTTTGCTGCAGAGAAGGGAAGACAAGGCCTTGCCGTGGCTTCCATTGGAGAAGGAGGAGTTCTTTCTTCTCTTGTTTCGTTTCTATGTTTAATTTAATTTGTTTTTCAATTATGTTGAACATGTGGAACTAATTTCGTTTTAGTTAGAGGTGGATTCAAAGCCATGGACATATGTTTGATATGAATTGATTACCTTCAGTTATTGTTTCATAAATTGTGAATGTGATTTACTTATCTGTTTTATGAAGAACTTGTTCTTGTGTGTTGATTAAGGAGGCCTACTTAGTTTACATGCATGAATTTGATGCTAGGATATAAGGGAATTTCACCTAATCGTTATGAACTTATATTCACAAGTAGTAAAGATTGCTAGTCACAATTGTGTTAAGTAAATCCTAGGCAAGAGTAACATGCGTATTCCATAGTTATGAATGCCTTGTCAATGTTTATGATTTCCATGGAACTTAATGATCTTTGATATGTATCTCTATCATGCGTATTCCATAGTTAGGGAACTTGATAAGAATAATTTGGTTGTGATGCGTTATCCATTCAATTCAATGAACTTAGGGAAATCTGGGAATTAATTAGTGCAATACAATTAATTCGAAGCATTGTCATTCATGGTTTATCGAAAGAATAACTGGAAATCAATTCGTATGCATATGTTCATGTGTGGAGAAGAACCCTCTAACTAGTTTTCACCCCTGATTTCACCTTTATCTCTTTCAATTTACTTTGTTTGCCTAAATCTGCTTAGTTTTGCTTAATTCGTCCAAATCTGTCCCCTTTTAGTGTTTTGAGTCTAACTAGTCCAAAAGTCATCCAATTCACCCCTTAGAACCTGTTTTGAGTCTGTTTAAGTTAGTTTGGTTGTTTTGAGTCTATTTAGCCTGTTTTGAGTCTCTAGTGTCTAGAATCTGCCTAGTTGAGTTTTATTTGTTGTTTTAAGTTTGTTTTGTGTTATTTGAGTCAAGTTAGGTTGTCTAGAGTTAAAATTCGTTCAGATTGATCCATAGTACCTGTTTTCATTGTCTAGAGTCCAGTTTTAGTGTTTCAGAGTTTAATTTGTATAGATTAGCATCCCTTCTAATCCCCGGCCTTAAACGATCCCTACTTTCATATACTACGTCGATAGGGTTTTAATTTGAGTGTCAAGTAATTCTCACATCACCACCCCATACACCCATCCATACGAATTCTACACCACCACACTTTCAGAAATCCATATTTTGCTGCAGAGAAGGGAAGACAAGGCCTTGCCGTGGCTTCCATTGGAGAAGGAGGAGTTCTTTCTTCTCTTGTTTCGTTTCTATGTTTAATTTAATTTGCTTTTCAATTATGTTGAACATGTGGAACTAATTTCGTTTTAGTTAGAGGTGGATTCAAAGCCATGGACATATGTTTGATATGAATTGATTACCTTCAGTTATTGTTTCATTGGCGCCGTTGCCGGGGATTAGCAACTTTGCTAATCCCTTGTTTCCTTTTCGTGTATTTTTTTTTTCTTTGTTTCTGTTTGTGTTTCTGTTTGTGTCTTTTACTTTTGATATTTGATTTAGTTTTATTTCTTTGATTTCAGGTACTAGAGGAGTAAGACATGGATTTTGCAAACATTCAAGCTCAATTGGCAAATCTTACTTCCCAATTGTCCCAGATTGCCGAAACAACCACAATGCACACTGCTCAAACTCATCAACGTGCTCAATTCGCTGTGAATGAAGATGCTTGGGGTTATCAAGGCTATGATCAATCAAGGGACAACACGTTTTCCAACACTTACAATTCAGATTTGAGTGATCATTCAAACTCTATGTCGTGGGAATCTCAACAAGTTCAACCCGAAGGCTATTGGCAGCCATATGAGGAGTTTTATTCAAGACCTATGCAGCAACCACAACCTTCCCCACCACAATTCCAATCGAATTCAAGTATGTCCATGAATTATAATGAAATTCTTGATGAATTAATTTCTTTGACGCAGGGCTCACAACAAGAAGAATATTCGCAGCCATCTGAGGAGTTCTACCAATGGCCATATGCACCATCACAGCCTCCACCACAATCGTCCCAACTACATTCAGGTTCTTCCATGGATAATGATCAAATTATTAAATTACTAACCACTTTGGAACAGGAGCAGCAAAATCAAGCCCAAGTGATGAGCGATCAAGACAAGAAGTGGGGTGAATTGAAGAATCAAATGGGAGAGATTGTAGAATTCATGGGACAAATTCAAGAACAAAGTGCACTCTCCAACTCAACTATTGTAAATTCAAAGGAAGATTTTGAAATCGCCAAAGCTATCACTTTGGGAAGTGCTGTAGCGGTTGAAGCTGACCCAAAACTGTCCAAACACAGCCTGAACGTGGATGAATTGCTGTTGCTAGAAGAGGAGGAGGAGGCCACACCCACGGCAAGGGAAGAACAACCCTTGCCGCAGCCTCCTAGAGTCCCTAGGCCGTCCAACTCTGGTAATATTGTTCCAAACTCAATTCATTCTAATGTTATTCCTCCGAATGCACCTTTTCCTCGCAGGTTTTTAATTCCCAAGACAGATGAGAGTGAAAAGGACATTGTGGAAGCCTTTTCAAAGGTGAAAAGTGATATCCCAATTCTTGGCACACCAAATCAAGTTCCGGATTGTGTTGAAGTGTTCAAAGAACCTTGTACATCAAGAAGAATAATTCAAGAGCAAGAAGTGGCTGGAGCATATGAAGAGGATGTTCATGAGACAACAAAGCCCAATGAAGTTGAATTTTATGACACGGGACAAGTCACAACCATCACATGCAATCTGGCCAAGTGCAAAGTTCTTGAAACATTCAAAAATGTGGTGTTTGTAATTGAGTTTGTGTCGGAGCAAGCAAGTAAGCCATCTTCTCCAAATTCAATTCTGTTTTCTACTAACTGGCTCATTTTAATGATTCAGGCACCCACACTAGAATTTAAACTATTGCCGGATCATTTCAAGTATCACCTCCCATTCAAAGATCACCTACATGCCGTGGCCTCCAATGATGCTTAATTGGAGGTATCGTCCGGCTGCACGACGTTAAAGCCAGCGCTTCTTGGTAGGCAACCCATGCATTTAACGAAGGAAGTTCTAGGAATCACCCAACAACCAGATTTGCGTTCCTACACCCTTCTCTTTACTGCCTCTATCTTGTCATGTTTGTTAGTTGTGTTATTTGTTTGCTTTCTGTGAGTTTATGCTTGAAACATTGAGGACAATGTTTGAGTTAAGTGTGGGGGGGTAACAAAGTGTTTTTGATGCAAATTCGTGGGATTTTATCACCCATTACTTCAAAAGTTGTTCCTTGCTGTTTCTAAGTGTTTTTAAGCTGTTTTGGAGTGTTTTAGTATGTCCTGACATAAAAATCCGAAAATCTCATAAAAATTTGAAAAATTGTTTTGAAAAACCCAAAAAGAGTCGTTTTTGTGTTGTTTTTGTGTGTTTGTGTCTTAGGTACCTTCCAACACAATGATGAGGATTTGGTTTTTAATTGCATGACTGTTAAAGAGAGTTATAAACATGGATGAAAGTTTGATTTACTCTTTGGTTTATGCTTGGTTGTGGTTATAATTTATGAATTCACATGCAATCTTAAAGGATAAAATCAGTTTTTGTAACATGCTTGAAGGAAGGAACTCAAATTAACGCTACAACCTCGTGAGACTTGAGCCTAAAAACGTTCTTTTGGAGAGTTGATAATCTATGCATTCTTGTTTTCTAAAGTCGTTGCATGATCTCATTATTCTTTGCTTGGTTGCTACTTAGAAGGCGTTTCATCATTTAGTTCCAAATACTAGAACTCATGCCCATTCCATTCAAAGCATAACATTGATTTGCATAACACACGATCAAGATGAAGTTAATTAGTGAACCACCACAGCCAAAAAGCCGAACCCCCTTTTCATATGTTTTGTAGGTTTAACCCCTTTGAGCCTTGAGCCTATGTTCTTTGTTAACCCCATTATCCTTACCTAGCCTAGTTCAGGATTATCCATACCCTTGTTCTTAAAGGATAGTGAAGCATGACTTAGAATGAATTCCTTTTGATCTACATTATGCAGTAAATCAAGTGTGGGGGAAGGGATTTGTGTGTGTGTGTGTGCCAAGAAAAAGAAATAAGGCACAGGTAGAAAAGAAAAGAAATTTCGTGGGAAAAACAAAAAGAAAAACAAAAAGTTGTGAAAAGAATGAAAAAGAGTTGAAAAGTATGTGAAAAGGAGTTCTAAAGTGTTGTTTGTTGAAGAAGGGTCCAAAACATCAAAATTCGGCCCTAAAATGTGTAAATCTCCCCTTTTTGTTCAAAGTTAAATTTCTGCATTCCAAAGTGAATTCTAAGTGTTGATTTCATTGCTTTGCTTGCTATTCTTTAAGAACCCTTTTTTTTTCCATATCCTTTCTTTGTTAACCAACACCCCAAGCCCCGTTACAACCCTTCACCATTCTCCATAGTTTCTGACCTAAAACAACCCCTGCCGCACCATACATCCATCCTAGCCATAAACCCAGCCTTCTACACCATTCATAATCCCAAAACTCACCAACAACCCTTGTGCTGCAGCAAAGAGGAAGGAGGAAAGCCCTTGGATGTGCCTACCATTCAAGTTAGGATTGCTGGAACGTTTAGGTGTAATCTTTCTTTTGTTTTCAATGTTTCAATTCAATAATCTTTGTTCTGTGAGTATGAGGAACTAAACCCCTCTTAGCTAGGGGGGGATTCGAAACCATGATTATACTTGCAATGTGAATTGATTACTTTCAGTTGTGATTTCATAAGTTGTGAATTCAATTTGTTTAACTGCTTGATGGATAACTTATTCTTGTATGTTGATTGAGGGTCGACACTTAGTTTGCATGCATGAGTTTGATGCTAGAATATAAGGGAGTTTCACCTAATAGTTACAAACTTATATTCACAAGTAGTGGAGGTCGCTTATAAACGATCGCGTTAAATGAATTCTTGGCAGGAGTTTCATGCTCATCATAGTAACGAATGCCTCGTCAATGCTTATAGTTCTCACAAAGCTTAATGATCTCTGATTGTATCTTTATTGTGCTGTTCACGTAGGGGACTTTTAGAGAATGTTTTGAGTTGTTGTATGCGCTTTCCCGTCCAATTCAATAACTTAAGGAGAACTTGAAGGTTAATTTAAGCGGACCTAATTAATCTGGGGTGTTGAGTTTCACGATTTATCGAAAGAACAACTGAAAATTGGTTTGTATGCAAGTGTGTCATGTGTGAAGAAGAACCCTCTAGCTAGTCCATCATCCATAAGTTTTACCAAATTTGTCCAAAATCTGTTTTAGTTTACAATCTGTTTATTTTGTTTTCAAATTCGTCAGAATCAAATCCCCCTTTATTTTGAAGTGTTAGATTAGTTAAAATCTGTTTTGATTTGTGTTTTTAAGTGTCTTGAGTCAAGTTAAAATCTATTTTCGTCCAAAGTAGTGTTTAAAGTTCAAAATGCCCAGTTTGTGTTTTTAGGCAGTTTTGAGTGTTTTTGTGCTGTTTTGAGTCTTTTGAGTTGTTTTAGTGTTTTAGAGTCTAGTTTTGCATTCTTTGAGTCTAGTTTAGTGTTTTAAACTTTGTTTTAATGATTTTGAGTCAGTTTTGAGGTTTTAGCAAGCCCTCCTAATCCCCGGTCCAGAACGATCCCTACTTGCATCTATACTACAATTGTCAACAAGAGGGTTAAATTTGTGTGCTTATATATTTCGCATCAAATTTTTGGCGCCGTTGCCGGGGATTAGCAACTTTGCTAATCCCTTGGTTCTTTTCTTATCGTTTATTTTGTTTTTGTTTTAGTTTCTGACTTTGTGTTGTTTTCTTGTTTTCTTTAGCTCATCCCCTTTGTTTTTGTTTGTGTCTTTTACTTTTGATATTTGATTTAGTTTTAATTCTTTCATTTCAGGTACATAGAGAAGTAAGACATGGCACTTTCTACCATTCAAGCTCAATTAGCAAATCTTACTTCTCAATTGTCCCAGATTGCCGAAACAACCACAATGCACACTGCTCAAACTCATCAACGTCCTCAATACGCTGTGAATGAAGATGCTTGGGGTTATCAAGGCTATGATCAACCAAGCAACAACATGTTTTCCAACGCTTACAATTCGGATTGGAGAGATTATTCAGATTACATGTGGGGAGAACCTCAACAATTCCAACAAGGTGGATATTGGCAGCAAGAAGAGGAGTTATATTCAAGACCTATGCAGCCACCACAGCCTCCCCCACAACAATTCCAATCGAATTCAAGTATGCCCATTAGTTATAATGAAATTCTTGAAGGACTAATCTCTTTGACGCAGGGCTCACAAAAAGAAGAACAATTTCAGCCATCTGAGGAGTTTTATCAATGGCCACATGCACCATTACAGCCTCCACCACAATTTGCCCAAACAAACTCAGGTATGTCTTTGTGTAATGATAACATTATTCAATTAATCACCTCTTTGACACAGGGAGTAGAAAATCAAAACAAGGAGATGAAAGACCGAGTCAAAAGAGTGGACAAATTGGAGAAGCAAGTTGGGCAGATTATGGAGTTCATGGTGCAGATTCAAGAGCAAAGTGAACTCTCCAACTCAACTATTGCAAATTCGAAGGAAGATTTTGAAATCCATGATGCTATCACTTTGGGAAGTGCTATGGAGGTTGGAGCTGACCTAAAAACGTCCAAACATAGCTTAGAAGTGGACAAAGAGCTGCTGATTGAGGAGGAGGAAGAAGACACACCCACAGCAAGGGAAGAACAACCCTTGCCGCAGCCCCCTAAGCCCTCTAAACCACCCACCACAAGTAAGGACGTCCCAAATTCATTTAATTCTAATGTTATTCCTCCAAATGTCCCTTTTCCTCGCAGGTTTTTAATTCCCAAGAAAGATGAGAGTGAAAAAGACATTGTGGAAGCCATTCCAAAGGTGCAAAGTGATATCCCAATTCTTGGCACACCAAATCAGGTTCCAGATTGTGTTGAAGTGTTCAAAGAACCTTGTACATCAAGAAGAATGATTCAAGAGCAAGAAGTGGCTGGAGCATATGAAGAATGCATCAAAGAGGATGTTCATGAAACAACAAAGCCCAAAAAGTCACAACCATCACATTCAACCTGGCCAAGTGCAAAGTTCCTGAAACATTCCAAGATGTGGTGTTTGTAATTGAGTTCGTGTCGAAGCAAGCCAGTAAGCCATCTATTTCAATTTCAATTTTGTTTCCTACTAACTGGCTGATTTTGATGATTCAGGCACCCACACTAGAATTTAAACCATTGCCGGATCACTTCAAGTATCACCTCCCATTCAAGGATCACCTACATGCTGTGGCCTCCAATGAAGCTTAATTGGAGGTATCGTCTGGCTGCACGACGTAAAAGCAAGCGCTTCTTGGGAGGCAACCCATGCATTCAACAAAGGAAGACCTAGGAATCACTCCAATTCCAGATTTGCGTTCCTAAACCCTTCTCTTTGTTGTTGTTTCTATTCTGCCATGTTTAGTGTGTTTATTCATTATTTGTTTGTTTACTTGTGATTTGTGTGAGTTTATGCTTGAAACATTGGGGACAATGTTTGATTTAAGTGTGGGGGGGTAAACAAGTTGTTTTGCATGAAATTCGTGGGATTTTAGCACCCATTACTTCAAAAGTTGTTCCTTGCTGTTTTGAAGTGTGTTTAAGCTGTTTTGGTGTGTTTTAGTGGGTTTTGGCATAAAAATCCGAAAATCTCATGAAAATTTGAAAAATTGTTTTGAAAAACCCAAAAAGAGTTGTTTTTGTGTTGTTTTGGTGTGTTTGTGTCTTAGGTACCTTCCAACACAATGATGAGGATTTGGTTTTTAATTGCATGACTGTTAAAGAAAGTTACGAACATGGATGGAAGTTTGATATGCTCTTTGGTTTATGCTTGGTTATTGTTATAATTTATGAATTCACATGCAATCTTAAAGGATAAAATCAGTTTTTGTAACATGCTTGAAGGAAGGAACTCAAACTAACGCTACAACCTCGTGAGACTTGAGCCTAAAAACGTTCTTTTGGAGAGTTGATAATCTATGCATTCTTGTTTTCTAAAGTCGTTGCATGATCTCATTATTCTTTGCTTGGTTGCTACTTAGAAGGCGTTTCATCATTTAGTTCCAAATACTAGAACTCATGCCCATTCCATTCAAAGCATGACATTGATTTGCATAACACACGATCAAGATGAAGTTAATTAGTGAACACAGCCAAATAGCCGAACCCCCTATGTTATATGTTTTGTAGGTTTAAACCCCGTTGAGCCATATTTAGCCTATGTTCTTTGTTAAGCACATTATCCTCACCTAGCCTAGTGAAGCATGAATTAGAATGAATTAGGACCATCCATACCCTTGTTCTTAAAAGATAGTGAAGCATGAATTAGAATGAATTCCTTTTGATTGTCCTTTTGCAGAAAACAAGTGTGGGGGAAGGGATTTTGTGTGTGTGTGTGTGTGCCAAAGTATTTAATGAGGCACGGGTTTGAGAAAATAAAAAGAAAAAGAAAAGGTTGTGAAAAGAATGAAAAAGAGTTGAAAAGTATGTGAAAAGGAGTTCTAAAGTGTTGTTTGTTGAAGAAGGGTCCAAAACATCAAAATTCGGCCCTAAAATGTGTAAATCTCCCCTTTTTGTTCAAAGTTAAATTTCTGCATTCCAAAGTGAATTCTAAGTGTTGATTTCATTGCTTTGCTTGCTATTCTTTAAGAACCCTTTTTTTTTCCATATCCTTTCTTTGTTAACCAACACCCCAAGCCCCGTTACAACCCTTTGACTTTGATCTTGGGTGTTGTGTGTTTCAATATGTGGAGTTTGGAATTGGTATGAGCATATGGCATCACTGGTTCTCGCATCTAAGTGGTAGCATTCCGTTCATGAGATCATATTCATATATGCATTAATAACTCCAGAAAAGTGCTTTCTTTGTTGCAACATATGTGAGTATTAGTTTTCATGTTTACATCAATCTTCTCACATATACCTAGTGTAGGGTGTGTAGTCAGAAAATTTGAGTGAAAATTGAGTGCATATCTAGTAAGGAATTGAGGGAATTCTCTAAGGCATGTTACTACATTCAAAATGTTGTTTTAATTGGTTAAATGTGAACTAGTAAGTGGTGACTATGATTAAGTATGTGCTCAAGGGTAAGGATGACTAAAATCTGTGCAAGTGATGATTTTTAATATGTCATGTGCATTGGAAATCCCTAAGGCAATTGTTGGAAGGTTTAGATTGAGTTTTGTTTCTTTTGTTTTGCTCGAGGACTAGCAAAAGCTAAGTGTGGGGGTATTTGATAGGAGCATATTTACATCACTTAGTTAGCTTGTTTCCTTGCATTTAGGTTGTTAGTTCTTAGTTATTTTAGTCTTTTAAGCCATTTTCGTGTGTTTTCAGGTTCTAAGGGCTAAAGGAGCAAGAAAGTGCATTTTGGTGCCTTTTGGAGCAGTTTTAGGCTTGGGATGGATTGCACATGCTTGGAGCTAAGTGGATGGACGAAATTGAAGATCAAATGAGCTTAGGATTGAATGAAGAATGAAGAGTTCAAAATTGGAAGCCAAAGTTTCTAAAGTTTGAAGTTTCTATTCTTGGAGGTTTCCATTCTTGAAAGTTTCTATTCTTGGCTTAGAAGTTTCCTAATCCTTCATCACCTATGTTCCAGCCATAAAAGGGTTCCAAAACATGTTAGGTTGCCTCATTACATGTTTCTAGAAGTCCTAGAACCTTTCCCTAACCTTGCCACATATCTCCTTTCCCTTTTCTTCCAAAATCTGCCACATAAGTGCCTTTCCCTTTCTTTCCACAACCTTGCCGCACAAGGGATCCTCTTCTTACCTATTTTCTGACCCAAAATCACATTCCCTTTGTGTTCTATGCCTTGCCGCACAAGGAGGAGACTTTCTTACTTATTTTGTGCCTCAAAACACATTCCTAAATCTGTCTTACAATTCTGCCGAATTTCCTTTCCTATTCTCTTTAATTCCTGCACCTTACTTGCCTATTTTCTGCCCAAAAATACTTCCCTTTCTCTTACAAATCAATGCACACCTTCTTTCCCTTTCTCTCTTAATTTCTGACCTTTAAAACACATTCCTTTTCTCTCCTACATATTCTGCCGAATTTTACTTTCTTATTCTCTTTGATTTTCTGATTCTTTCTTACCTATTAAATTGTGGAACCATAATAGCTAAGTATTGAACCTTTCCTATTATTTTCTGATTGCCTTTCAACCCTAGCCCTATAAATAAAGCCATCCGCACCATTTAGTCTCTCTCTCACTCTCTGGACAGATTCTCTGCGTCCATTCCATCCACCTATCTACCTATCCATCCTCTACCACCCATTCATGCCAGAATTCCTTCCCCAACCCTAGCCGCACCTATCCTTCACCATTCTCCATAGTTTCTGACCTAAAACAACCCCTGCCGCACCATACATCCATCCTAGCCATAAACCCAGCCTTCTACACCATTCATAATCCCAAAACTCACCAACAACCCTTGTGCCGCAGCAAAGAGGAAGGAGGAAAGCCCTTGGATGTGCCTGCCATTCAAGTTAGGATTGCTGGAACGTTTAGGTGTAATCTTTCTTTTGTTTTCAATGTTTCAATTCAATAATCTTTGTTCTGTGAGTATGAGGAACTAAACCCCTCTTAGCTAGGGGGGGATTCGAAACCATGATTATACTTGCAATGTGAATTGATTACTTTCAGTTGTGATTTCATAAGTTGTGAATTCAATTTGTTTAACTGCTTGATGGATAACTTATTCTTGTATGTTGATTGAGGGTCGACACTTAGTTTGCATGCATGAGTTTGATGCTAGAATATAAGGGAGTTTCACCTAATAGTTACAAACTTATATTCACAAGTAGTGGAGGTCGCTTATAAACGATCGCGTTAAATGAATTCTTGGCAGGAGTTTCATGCTCATCATAGTAACGAATGCCTCGTCAATACTTATAGTTTTCATGATGCTTAATGATCTTTGATTGTATCGTTATTGTGCTGTTCACGTAAAGGACTTATGAAGAATGCTTTGAATTGTTGTATGCGCTTTCCCATCCAATTCAATAACTTAAGGAGAACTTGAAGGTTAATTTAAGCGGACCTAATTAACCTGGGGTGTTGAGTTTCATGATTTATCGAAAGAACAACTGAAAATTGGTTTATGTGCAAGTGTGTCATGTGTGGAGAAGAATCCTCTAGCTAGCCCATCATCCATCCAATTCACCAATTTCGTGCAAATCTGTTTAGTTTTAGTTCTGTTTTGTTTTTAGCTTAATTTCGTCCAAAACCCAATCCCCCTTTAATTAAGTGTGTTAGATTAGTTAGAAGTGTGTTTAAATCTGTCTAAATTAGTGTTTTGAGTCTTACTAGTCTAGAATTCGTCCAAATCAGTCCCTAGTGTCTGATTTGAGTCTTTTTGGTTGATATAAGCTGTTTTGAGCTTTAAGTTTGTTTTGAGTCTTGTGAGTCTTGTTAAGTGTTTTTAACTTTGTTTTTATGATTTTGAGTCAGTTTTGAGGTTTTAGCAAGCCCTCCTAATCCCCGGTCCAGAACGATCCCTACTTGCATCTATACTACAATTGTCAACAAAAGGGTTAAATTTGTGTGCTTATATATTTCGCATCATTCATAAATTGTGAATGTGATTTACTTATCTGTTTTATGAAGAACTTGTTCTTGTGTGTTGATTAAGGAGGCCTACTTAGTTTACATGCATGAATTTGATGCTAGGATATAAGGAAATTTCACCTAATCGTTAGGAACTTATATTCACAAGTAGTAAAGATTGCTAGTCACAATTGTGTTAAGTAAATCCTAGGCAAGAGTAACATGCGTATTCCATAGTTATGAATGCCTTGTCAATGTTTATGATTTCCATGGAACTTAATGATCTTTGATATGTATCTCTATCATGCGTCTTCCATAGTTATGGAACTTGATAAGAATAATTTGGTTGTGATGCGTTATCCATTCAATTCAATGAACTTAGGGAAATCTGGGAATTAATTAGTTCAATACAATTAATTCAAAGCATTGTCATTCATGGTTTATCGAAAGAATAACTGGAAATCAATTCGTATGCATATGTTCATGTGTGGAGAGGAACCCTCTAACTAGTTTTCACCCCTGAATTCACCTTTATCTCTTTCAATTTACTTTGTTTGCTTAAATCTGCTTAGTTTTGCTTAATTCGTGCAAAAAACCCCCCTAGTTCTTAATTGAGTCTTAGGTTGGTTAAATTCGTCCAAATCTGTCTCCTTTTAGTGTTTTGAGTCTAACTAGAACCTGTTTTGAGTCTCTAGTGTCTAGAATCTGCCTAGTTGAGTTTTATTTGTTGTTTTAAGTTTGTTTTGTGTTATTTGAGTCAAGTTAGGTTGTCTAAGTTAAAATTCGTTCAGATTGATCCATAGTACCTGTTTTCATTGTCAAGAGTCCAGTTTTAGTGTTTTAGAGTTTAATTTGTATAGATTAGCATCCCTTCTAATCCCCGGCCTTAAACGATCCCTACTTTCATATACTACGTCGATAGGGTTTTAATTTGAGTGTCAAGTAATTCTCACATCACCAAACCCACGGCAAGGGGGGAGCAACCCTTGCCGCAGCCATCTTTCACTACCAAACCATCCAATTCGGCCAAGGTAAGTCCTAACTCGAATTTTTCAAGTTCTATTCCACTAAATGCACCCTTCCCTAGCAGGTTTAGGCAATCAAAGAAGGAAGAGAACGAGAAAGACATTCTGGAAACATTTAGGAAAGTGCAAGTCAATATACCTCTCCTTGATGCAATTAAGCAAGTTCCAAGGTACGCTAAGTTTTTGAAAGAACTTTGTACAACAAGGAGGAGAATTTCGAACAAAGAAGTTGTCCAGGTAAGTGAAAATGTCTCTGCTGTTTTACAAAGAAAATTACCCCCTAAATGCAAAGATCCGGGTAGTTTTACAATTCCTTGCGTTATTGGCAATACTAAGTTTGAACATGCTATGTTAGAGACTTAGGAGCTTCAATTAATGTCATGCCTTACTCAATTTTCGCATCTATGAATTTAGGAGAGCTTAAAAACGATGGTGTTATAATTCAATTAGCCGATCGTTCTAACGCATATCCGAAAGGAGTTTTGGAAGATGTTTTGGTGCAGGTGGATAACTTGATATTCCCAGCAGATTTCTATGTTTTAGAGATGGAGGAGTCGCCAAATATCACCCCATTGCCGATCCTACTTGGGAGGCCCTTCATGAAAACAGCACGTACCAAGATCGATGTGTTCAAAGGAACTTTAACAATGGAATTTGATGGGGAAGTGATTGATTTCAATCTTTCTGAAACTATTAAATATCCTAAAGACGATCATTCTTGCTTTTCTATTGATGCATTTGATTTATTAGCGCAGGAATTCCTTGACTCATTGGATGAAGATCCCTTTGAAACAACAATTGCACAAGGAATTGGAATGAAGCCCAATCTGGCCGTACCTAGTGAAGAACAAGCCGAGATTGTGGCTGCCTTTGACTCATTGCCACGACATCATGGTACGTCTCCTAACCCAATTCCAATTCCCGTTTCTACTAATACGTTGTTACCCTCTGTGATTCAGGCCCCTATTCTTGAACTTAAGCCATTGCCGGATCATTTAAAGTACATCTTCTTGGGAGATGAAGAGACGTTGCCCGTCATTGTCTCTGCATCACTCACGGCAACAGAGGAGGAGAAGTTGATTCGGGTGTTGAAAGAGCACAAAACAGCCATTGGTTGGACATTGGCCGATATTAAGGGGATTAGCCCTACAACATGCATGCATCGCATACTTCTAGAGGAGGGGGCTAAACCAACTCGAGAGGCTCAACGCCGACTCAACCCTCCAATGATGGAAGTTGTGAAAAAGGAGATTATCAAGCTTCTCGATTGTGGAGTGATCTATCCAATTTCGGATAGCCGTTGGGTTTCACCGGTTCAAGTTGTTCCAAAGAAATCCGGAGTCACTGTGGTGAAGAATGTCGAGAATGAGCTTGTACCAACCCGTATCCAAACAGGTTGGAGAGTGTGCATCGATTATAGGAAGCTCAACGCCACCACAAGGAAGGACCACTTCCCTTTGCCGTTCATTGATCAAATGCTTGAAAGGTTAGCCGGTCATTCTTTTTATTGTTTTCTTGATGGTTATTCGGGATATAATCAAATTGTCATAGCTCCTGACGACCAAGAAAAGACCACCTTCACATGCCCCTTTGGTACTTTTGCCTATCGTCGCATGCCATTTGGTTTATGCAATGCACCTGCCACATTCCAAAGATGCATGGTAAGTATCTTTTCAGATTATGTTGAGAAGATTATTGAGGTATTCATGGATGATTTTAGCGTCTTTGGTGATTCGTTTGATGGTTGTTTGGAAAATCTCACATTAATCTTAAAACGATGCGTTGAAACCAACCTTGTTTTAAATTGGGAAAAGTGTCACTTTATGGTTACGCAAGGCATAGTTTTAGGGCATATCATTTCAGAAAGGGGAATTGAGGTTGATAAATCGAAAATAGATCTTGTACGCTACTTACCCTCTCCTACTTCAGTTAGAGAGGTTCGTTCTTTTCTTGGACATGCAGGATTTTATAGGCCATTCATCAAGGATTTTTCAAAGATTTCTCAACCTTTGTGCCGTCTCCTTCAAAAGGAAGTGGCTTTCAAGTTTGACGAGGAATGTGAGAAGGCTTTCAACCAACTCAAAGAGATGCTAACCACGGCACCAATCATTATGCCACCAGATTGGAATCTTCCGTTTGAGCTAATGTGCGATGCTTCCGACTATGCATTGGGAGCCGTGTTAGGACAAAGGAAGGACAAAAATCTGCACGTCGTCTACTATGCCTCAAGGACCTTGAACGATGCTCAATTGAACTACTCTATGACGGAAAAAGAACTTCTTGCCGTTGTCTTTGCTTTAGATAAGTTTCGTTCATATTTACTTGGTACTAAAGTCATTATTTACTCTGATCATGCAGCTTTAAGATACTTACTTACGAAGAAGGAGGCTAAACCAAGGCTTATTCGATGGATGCTCCTACTTCAAGAGTTCGATATCGAAATTCGGGACAAGAAAGGAATTGAAAACGTAGTGGCTGACCACCTAAGCAGATTGGTGCGAGAAGAAGACCCAATTCCCATCCCTGAGACGTTTCCAGATGAGCAACTGCTGTCCATTAAGGTAAGTGTGCCATGGTATGCTGATTTAGTTAATTATTTGGTTACTAAACAAGTGATGTGAGAATTACTGCTCAAATTAAAACCCTATCGACGTAGTATATGAAAGTAGGGATCGTTTAAGGCCAGGGATTAGAAGGGATGCTAATCTATACAAATTAAACTCTAAAACACTAAAACTGGACTCTAGACAATGAAAACAGGTACTATGATCAATTTGGACGAATTTTAACTCTAGACACCTTTAAACAACCTAACTTGACTCAAATAACTCAAAACAAACTCAAAACAGCAAATAGAATTCAATTAAACAGTTTCTGGACTCTAAAGACTCAAAACAAGCTAAATAGACCTAAAACACACAAAACAAGTTATCTAGACTCTAAACTAACACCTAAGATTGATTTGAACGAAATTAAGACTCAAATTGACTCAAAAGACTAAAAGACTCAAGATTTGACGAATTTAGACTATCTTAACACAAATTAAAAGCAAGGGATTGTTTGAAAACGGATTTAAACTTAAGCAAAACAGAATTGTAAAGACAACTTAAAAAGGCACGAAATTGGTGATTTAAATGGGTGAATGGCTAGTTAGAAGGATCCTTATCCACACATAAACATATGCATACAACTTGATTCCCAGTTACTGATGTGAGAATTACTTGACACACAAATTAAACCCTATTGATGACAATTGTAGTAAAGATGCAAGTAGGGATCGTTCTAAACCGGGGATTAACTAGGGATGCTAATCAACACAAATAAGACTCAAAAACACTAAACTAGACTCTAATGACTCAAAACTAATTTAAAACACTAAAAACAGCAAGAAACAATAACAAAGACTCAAATCTAGACCTAACAAGTGATTTTGACGAAAATAGAACTTAAAAGACTCAAACAACTAAGAGAAAACAGGTTTTGACTCTAAAAACAAGTTTAAATGAAAGGGGGATTGTTTTTGACGAATTTAAACTTAAACAAACAAAATTGTAAAGACAACTTAAAAAGGCACGAAATTGGTGACTTAGATGGGTGAATGGCTAGTTAGAGGGATCCTTATCCACACATAAACATATGCATACAACTTGATTCCCAGTTACTCTTTCGATAAACCATGAATGACAATGCTCCGAATTAATTGTATTGAACTAATTAATTCCCAGATTTCCCTAAGTTCATTGAATTGAATGGATAACGCATCACAACCAAATTATTCTTATCAAGTTCCCTAACTATGGAATACGCATGATAGAGATACATATCAAAGATCATTAAGTTCCATGGAAATCATAAACATTGACAAGGCATTCATAACTATGGAATACGCATGTTACTCCTGCCTAGGGTTTACTTAACACAATTGTGACTAGCAATCTTTACTACTTGTGAATATAAGTTCATAACGATTAGGTGAAATTCCCTTATATCCTAGCATCAAATTTATGCATGCAAATCAAGTGTCGACCCCCAACCCACATACATAAACAAGTTCTTAATAAGCACAGAAAAGTAAACCACATTCATACTTTATGAAATCGTAACTGGAGTAAATCAAATCATAAGAAACATATATTCATGGCTTCAAATTCCCCCTCTAACTAATAGGGGTTTAGTTCCTCATGATAGCAATTAAACAAAGAAAACTGAATTGAAACATTGAAAACAAGGATAGACAACACCTAAGAACGCTCCAGCAATAGTCACGACTTAGAGTGGCACCTTCTCCTTCCTTCCTTGAATAGCTGCGGCACAAGAGGAGTTTTCTGGGTTTGTGTGGATGATATGGCACGGCAGGGGATAGGGGATGATTTCTGGCGTGGTTGGTTGCGTATGGAGGGTGGTGTGTACGGCAAAGGATTGATTTGTATATATATAGGCACCAAAACCCTAGGTGAATCAGATTGGGACTTCTAGAAAACCAAATCCATTCAGAAATAGGCTCAAAACAATCAGATTTCCAATGGGAAAGGGCCTAAGGTGCGGCACAATAGGATAAGGTGGGATAAGGCTTCTAGAAAGCCTTGCAAGGCAAGGAAATCAGGTTTTCTGGAAAGCTAGGTGCGGCAAGGCTAAGAGTTTCTAGAAACTCAATTTAAATGTCCCCCAATCAGAAAATAAACCCTCATTGTACCAGAAATTGAATTAGAAAAGGATTAGGATAGGATAAGGTTTGTTAAGATAAGATAAGGATTGGATAAGATAAGATAAGATAAGATAAGGTTGTTTTGGATAATGTTTTGGATAATCCTCCTTCTTTTGAGCTGATTCCTTATCTTCAATGATTTGAATTTATTTCTCCAACCTTGAAACATATTCCCAACTCCATTTAAACTCCAAATTCGTCCATCTTCATGCCCATTGCTTGTGCTATCCATTCCATGCCCAGATTTGCTCTAAAATGCTCCAAAATGCATCTTTTTGCCAACTTTGCTTCTTGGACCTAAAAACACACGAAAATGACTTTAAACACTATACTAAGCAACAAATAGCTAAGCAAATGCAAGGAAACACACTAACTAAATAGCATAAATATGCTCCTATCAAATTCCCCCACACTTAGCTTTTGCTAGTCCTCAAGCAAAACAAAACAAACAAAACATAACCTAAACCTTCCAACATTCACCTCAGGGATCTTCAATGATACATAACATGCCAAAGATCATTACTCCCACAGATTTTAGTTATCCCTACCCTTGAGCACATACTTAATCAAAGTTACCACACATTAGCTCGCATTTAATCAATTAAAACAACATTTTGAATGTAGTAACATGCCTTAGAGAATCCCTCAATTCCTTACTAGATATGCACTCAATCACACAGATTTTCTGACTACACTCCCTACACTAGTTATATGTGAGAAGATTGATGTAAATATGAAAACTAATACTCACATATGTTTATAACAAAGAAAGCAATTTCTGGAATGCATGTATAGATATGATCTCATGAATGGAATGCTACTACTTAGATGCGAGAACCAGGGACACCATATGCTCATACCAATCCCAAACTCCACATATTGAAACACACAACACTCAAGATTGAAGTATAGGGTTATAACGGGGCTAGGGGGTATTGGCTAACAAAGAAAGGTAAGGAAAACGAACGTTCTTAAAGCAATAGCAAGCAAAGCAATGAATATGACACTTAGAACTCCCTTTCTTGAATGCAGCCGCACACTTTGAACACAAAGGGACAGAAAACACATATTTTAGGGCCGAATTCAACTTTTTGGACCCTTTCTTCAACATCCAACATTTGTAAACTCTTTTTCACATCTTTTCAACTTCTTTTTCACTCTTTTCACAACTTTTCTTTTGTTCTTTCTATTTTTCACGAATTTTTCTCTCTTTTTTTTTTCTTTCTTTTTCTTTTTCTCTTCTTCTTCTACCCGTGCCCTTGTTTGCTTTGTTGGCACACAATCAGACACATAAATCCCTTCCCCCACACTTGTTTTGCTGCCCAAATAACGAACAAAGGGAATTCATTCTTAGGTCATGCTCACTATGCCTTAAAAACAAGGGTAAGGATGGTCCTAATCTAGGCTAGGTAAGGATAATGTGGGTAAACAAAGAACATAGGCTAAACAAGGCTCAAATGGGTTAAACCTACAATACATATGCAAAGGGTTAGGCTTTTTGGCTCTGGTTTTAAACTAAACAACTTCATCTTGATTATGTGTTATGCTAATCAATTTCATGCTTTGAATGAAACGGGTATGAGTTCTAGTATTTGGAACTAAATGATGAAACGCCTTCTAAGTAGCAACCAAGCAAAGAATAATGAGATCATGCAACGACTTTAGAAAACAAAGAATGCACAGATTTTTAACTCTCCAAAGAACGTTTAAGGCTCAAGTCTCTCAGGGTTGTAGCGTTAGTTTGAGTTACTTCCTTCAAGCATGTTACAAAAACTGATTTTTTTTCTTTGTGATTACATGTGAATTCATGAATGTCAACTATAACCAAGCATAAACCAAAGAGTATATCAAACGTCAATCCAAGTTTGTAACTTTCTTTAACAGTTATGCAATTAAAAACCAAATCCTCATCATTGTGTTGGAAGGTACCCTAAGACACAAACAAACACACAAAAACAACTCTTTTACAATTTTTCAAATTTTTATGGTATTTTCGGAGTTTCTTTTCAAAACACACTAAAACACACCAAAACAGCTTAAAAACACTTAAAAACACTGAAAACAACATTCAAAGTGATAGGTGATAAAAACCCACGAATTTTCATGCAAAAAACACTTTGTTACCCCCCCACACTTAAACCAAACATTGTCCTCAATGTTTCAAACATAAACTCACACAAAACAAACAGCAATCAACACAACTAACTAACATAACAAGATGGCAAAGGAAAAACAATAAAGAGTAGGGTTTAGAAACGCAAATCTGGTTTTGGAGCCGGAGAGTTCCTAGGTCGTCTTTATTTGCATGGGTTGCCTCCCAAGAAGCGCTTGCTTTAACGTCTTCCAGCCGGACGAACCTTCCCTCTATTCTTCAATGGGGCGCACGGCATTAAGGGATATAGCCTCCGTAATGTGCTCTTCAAAGTGCTCATAATATGGCTTCAATCGATGTCCATTCACTTTGAATTCTTGTTGCGTTTTTAAACTTTGAATTTGGACTGCACCATGAGGAAAAACATTAGTAACCACAAAAGGACCAATCCACTTAGAACGCAACTTACCTGGAAATAGACGAAGGCGAGAATTGAAAAGTAACACTTTCTGCCCTATAGAGAACAGCTTGCTACGAATCATCTTGTCATGGAATGCCTTTGTTTTCTCCTTGTAGATCCGTGCATTCTCATAAGCTTCATTCCTAATTTCTTCTAGCTCATTCAATTGAAGCTTTCTATGAAGACCTGCGGCATCAATGTCCATGTTGAATGTTTTGACAGCCCAATGTGCACGATGTTCTAACTCGACGGGAAGATGACATGGTTTCCCATAGACTAGCCGAAATGGGGACATTCCAATTGGGGTTTTATAGGCAGTGCGATATGCCCACAATGCATCATTCAAACGCAAACTCCAATCCTTCCGAGTTGGCCCTACAGTTTTCTCCAAAATCTGCTTGATTTCTCTATTTGAAACCTCGGCTTGGCCACTAGTTTGAGGGTGATAAGGTGTTGAAACCTTATGCGTGACATTATACTTCTTGAGTAGCGCCTCAATGGTTCGATTGCAAAAATGGGAACCCCCATCACTGATTAGGACTCTTGGCATTCCAAGCAAATATGTTAGTTCTAACAAAATCTGCAACCACTTTAGAATCATTAGTTCGGGTGGCTTTTGCTTCCACCCATTTCGACACATAATCCACAGCAAGCAAAATATAAAGGAAACCATGTGAGGAAGGGAAAGGACCCATGAAATCAATACCCCAAACATCAAAGATTTCAACACTAAATATGGGGTGTTGCGGCATTTGTTGTTTAGGACCTATATTGCCCGTTCTTTGACATCTATCACAAGTCATACAAAAAGTTCTAGCATCTCTAAAGATAGTAGGCCAATAAAATCCACATTCTAAAACTTTATGTGCTGTTCTTTGCGTACCAAAGTGACCTCCACATGCATAGGTGTGACAAAAAGTTAAAATTGAATTAAACTCAGAATCATGCACACACCTACGTAGAACTTGATCAGGGCAATATTTCCACAAGTATGGGTCATCCCAAACATAAGAACGTGCATCCTTTTTAAGTTTATCACTTTGGTGCTTGTTTAGCTCTCTTGGAATGTGTTTAGACACCAAATAATTTACTACATCAGCATACCATGGCTCACTTACCTTGATGGACAGCAGCTGCTCATCTGGGAATGTCTCTTGGATAGGCACGGCATCCTCCTCATGCACCATACGGCTCAAGTGATCAGCCACCACGTTTTCACTCCCCTTCTTGTCCCGGATTTCAATATCGAACTCTTGGAGAAGAAGCATCCAGCGAATGAGTCTTGGTTTGGCCTCTTTCTTGGTGAACAAATACTTCAAAGCTGCATGGTCAGTGTAAATAATAACTTTATTACCAAGTAGATAAGAACGAAACTTATCTAAAGCAAACACAACAGCAAGAAGTTCTTTTTCAGTGGTAGAGTAATTCAATTGTGCATCATTCAAGGTCCGAGATGCATAATAGATGACATGGGGCTTCTTGTCCTTCCTTTGTCCCAAAACAGCTCCTAATGCATAATCTGAAGCATCACACATAAGCTCAAAAGGAAGGCTCCAATCTGGTGGGACTATGATGGGGGCCGAAGTTAGCATCTCTTTGAGGTGTTTAAATGCCTTCTCACATTCCTCGTTGAAGTCAAAAGCCACATCTTTCTGGAGGAGACGGCAAAGAGGGTTTGAAATCTTTGAAAAGTCCTTGATAAATCGCCTATAGAATCCTGCATGTCCAAGAAAAGAACGAACCTCTCTAACCGAAGTAGGAGAGGGTAAGTAGCGTACAAGATCTATTTTTGATTTATCAACCTCAATTCCCCTTTCTGAAATGATATGACCTAAAACTATGCCTTGTTTTACCATAAAGTGACATTTTTCCCAATTCAAAACAAGGTTAGTTTCGATGCAACGTTTTAGAATCAAAGTGAGATTATCTAAGCACCCATCAAACGAATCCCCAAAAACACTAAAATCATCCATGAATACCTCAATAATCTTCTCCACAAAATCTGAAAAGATACTTACCATGCATCTTTGAAAGGTGGCAGGTGCATTGCATAAACCGAATGGCATGCGACGATAGGCAAAGGTACCAAAGGGGCACGTGAAAGTGGTCTTTTCTTGGTCATCCGGAGCTATAACAATCTGATTATATCCAGAGTACCCATCAAGAAAACAATAAAAAGAATGACCGGCTAACCTTTCAAGCATTTGATCAATGAACGGCAAAGGGAAGTGGTCCTTCCTCGTGGTGGCGTTTAGCTTCCTATAGTCAATGCACACTCTCCAACCTGTTTGGATACGTGTGGGCACAAGTTCATTCTCGGCATTCTTCACCACAGTGACTCCGGATTTTTTTGGAACACATTGCACCGGTGAAACCCAACGGCTATCCGAGATTGGATAAATTACTCCACAATCAAGAAGCTTTATAATTTCCTTCTTCACAACTTCCATCATTGGAGGGTTGAGTCGGCGTTGAGCCTCTCGAGTTGGTTTAGCCCCCTCCTCTAGAAGTATGCGATGCATGCATGTTGTAGGGCTAATCCCCCTAATATCGGCCAATGTCCATCCAATGGCTGTTTTGTGCTCTTTCAACACCTGAATTAACTTTCCTTCCTCTGTTGCCGTGAGTGTGGAGGATACAATGACGGGCAATGTCTCGTTATCTCCCAAAAAGACGTACTTCAAATGATCCGGCAATGGTTTAAGCTCAAGTACGGGTGCCTGAATCACTGAGGGTAACAACTTGTTAGTAGAAATTGGAATTGAAATTGGTTTTGAAGGCTTACCATGGTGCTGAGGTAGTGACTCTAGGGCAGCCACCATCTCGGCCTCTTCTTCACTTATAGGCACGGCAATATTGGGTTTTTGCCCAATTCCTTGTGCAATTGTTGATTCAAGGGGATCCCTATCCAAGGAATCAAGGTAATCCTGCGCCAATTCATCAAATATATCAATAGCAAAACAAGAATGATTTTCTTTAGGAAATTTAATAGTTTCAGCAAGATTGAAATCAATAACTTCCCCATCAAATTCCATTGTCAACGTCCCTTTGAACACATCGATCTTGGTGCGGGCTGTTTTCATGAAAGGTCTCCCAAGGAGGATCGGCAAAGGGGTACAATGGGGTGTATCCTCCATGTCCAGCACATAAAAATCCGTTGGAAAAATCAGATTTCCAACCTGCACCAAAACATCTTCCAAAACTCCTTTTGGATATGCATTAGAACGATCGGCTAATTGGATAATAACACCATCATTTTTAAGCTCTCCTAAATTCATAGATGCATAAACAGAATATGGCATGACATTTATAGATGCACCTAAGTCTAACATGGCAGATTCAAAACAAGTATTTCCAATAACACAAGGAATTGTAAAACTACCCGGATCTTTGCATTTAGGGGGTAATTTCCTTTGTAAAACAGCAGAGACATTCTCACTTACTTGAACCACTTCTTTGTTAGAAATCCTTCTCCTTGTTGTACAAAGCTCTTTCAAAAACTTAGCATACCTTGGGACTTGCTTTATTGCATCAAGGAGTGGGATATTGACTTGAACTTTCCGGAATGTTTCTAGAATGTCTTTTTCAGCATCCTCTTTCTTTGATTGCCGCAACCTGCCAGGAAAGGGCACAATTAGTGGAGTAGAGCTTGAAGAATTCATATTGGAACTTACCTTGATGGTTGAGGACGGTTTAGAAGTGGGGATTGGCTGCGGCAAGGATTGTGCATTCCTTGCCGTGGGTTTGGGTGCTTCATCCTCCTCCAATTGCAGCTTCTTGTCCTCTTCTTGACTTGATCTAGATGGTTGTGAATCAGTTCCAACCTGTTTACCACTTCTCAACGTGATTGCTTGGGCAGTTTCAAATCCTCCCTTAGGATTAACAATGGTTGAACTAGGCAACCTGCCTTGTTCTCGGAATTGGCCCATGAATTCAGCCATTTGACCCATTTGTTTCTTCAATTCATCCACCTCTTTAACTTGATTTTTTATGCTCTGCATGTCCTGCGTCAAAGAGGTTAGTGCTTGAAGAATTTTATCATTATTCAACGACGAACCTGAATTGGTCTGGGCCGAAATTGGGTGAGGTTGTGGGGATGCATATGGCCTTGGAAACATCCCAGGGGGCTGTCTAAATCCGCTTTGTGGCTGTGCTTGCTGAGAATCCCTCCACTTGAAGTTTGGATGATCTCTCCATCCCGGATTGTATGTGTTTGAGTAGGGGTCGTGTCTTTGTTGGGTTTGGCCTTGGAAACCCACGGCTTGGGCAGTTTCCCACCCCCCATTCTCAATCAATTGAGGGAATTGATCGTTGAGATGTCCCTGCATAGAACACACTCCACATATGGCCGGCCCTTGTGCTTTGTTTCCATCCACAACCTGCGACAAAAGAAGAGTGAGATTAGCCATTTGAGATTGTAATTCTGAAATTGCATTTACCTCATTCACTTGTTGTTGCCGTGGCCCTTCTCTCTGTCCAACTCCTTCGTATTGTTGCGCATTCAAGGCTCGATTTGCAATTAGAGTCTTGGCAGCCACGGGTGTTTTGTCAACCAAAGCTCCTCCCGCTGAAGCATCAAGCATTTGTCTCTCAATGGGGAGAAGTCCTTCATAGAAATATTGGAGGAGAAGCTCTTCCTTCATTTGGTGTTGTGGACAAGAAGCAACAAGCGCCTTGAAACGCTCATAATAGGCTGGAAACGATTCCCCTTGGTTTTGTTGAATGCCACTTATCTTTTTCCTCAAGAGAATGACTCTTGAAGTTGGGAAAAATTTCTCTAAGAATGCGCGCTTCATGCTTTCCCATGAAGTAACGGTTCCAGGTGCTAGTTCGTAGAGCCAATCCTTAGCCTTTTCCAAAAGAGAGAATGGAAAGGCTTTCATCTTCAATATACTTCCATCAACATTGACAGGGGTCATGCTTGAACAAACCACTTCAAATTCCTTCAAGTGCTTGTTCGGATCTTCCATGGACAACCCGTGGAATTTGGGGATGTGGTGCAACAAGCTAGACTTCAATTCAAACTCATCAGTCTTGCCTTGAGCCGCCCTAGGATATTGAATGCATAAAGGGGTCGCATCGTCCAATCCCGAGGCTGAAAGTTCTTTGATTGTTCGGTTATCTGCAGCCATGTCGTGCTCCTCTTCCAAATCCTCTTCAATTTCAACTTCAGATTCGGAATTAGAACTTGAACTAAGTAGATCAGGTTCTGGGTGCTTCCTCTTCCTTCTCAAATCTCGCTCAAAATCGTCGTTAAACTCCAAGATATGTGCGTGAACGGGTTGAGAACTTTGAGTCATACACTAGTACCTAAAACAAAGAAAACAAAACAAATCAGAAAACTAAGCAAAACAGAAACAAAAACAAGTTAAAATACACGGCAGAAACTAGGAAGATTAGCAAGTTTGCTAATCCCCGGCAACGGCGCCAAAATTTGATGTGAGAATTACTTGACACACAAATTAAACCCTATTGATGACAATTGTAGTAAAGATGCAAGTAGGGATCGTTCTAAACCGGGGATTAACTAGGGATGCTAATCAACACAAATAAGACTCAAAAACACTAAACTAGACTCTAATGACTCAAAACTAATTTAAAACACTAAAAACAGCAAGAAACAATAACAAAGACTCAAATCTAGACCTAACAAGTGATTTTGACGAAAATAGAACTTAAAAGACTCAAACAACTAAGAGAAAACAGGTTGACTCTAAAAACAAGTTTAAATGAAAGGGGGATTGTTTTTGACGAATTTAAACTTAAACAAACAAAATTGTAAAGACAACTTAAAAAGGCACGAAATTGGTGACTTAGATGGGTGAATGGCTAGTTAGAGGGATCCTTATCCACACATAAACATATGCATACAACTTGATTCCCAGTTACTCTTTCGATAAACCATGAATGACAATGCTCCGAATTAATTGTATTGAACTAATTAATTCCCAGATTTCCCTAAGTTCATTGAATTGAATGGATAACGCATCACAACCAAATTATTCTTATCAAGTTCCCTAACTATGGAATACGCATGATAGAGATACATATCAAAGATCATTAAGTTCCATGGAAATCATAAACATTGACAAGGCATTCATAACTATGGAATACGCATGTTACTCCTGCCTAGGGTTTACTTAACACAATTGTGACTAGCAATCTTTACTACTTGTGAATATAAGTTCATAACGATTAGGTGAAATTCCCTTATATCCTAGCATCAAATTTATGCATGCAAATCAAGTGTCGACCCCCAACCCACATACATAAACAAGTTCTTAATAAGCACAGAAAAGTAAACCACATTCATACTTTATGAAATCGTAACTGGAGTAAATCAAATCATAAGAAACATATATTCATGGCTTCAAATTCCCCCTCTAACTAATAGGGGTTTAGTTCCTCATGATAGCAATTAAACAAAGAAAACTGAATTGAAACATTGAAAACAAGGATAGACAACACCTTAGAACGCTCCAGCAATAGTCACGACTTAGAGTGGCACCTTCTCCTTCCTTCCTTGAATAGCTGCGGCACAAGAGGAGTTTTCTGGGTTTGTGTGGATGATATGGCACGGCAGGGGATAGGGGATGATTTCTGGCGTGGTTGGTTGCGTATGGAGGGTGGTGTGTACGGCAAAGGATTGATTTGTATATATATAGGCACCAAAACCCTAGGTGAATCAGATTGGGACTTCTAGAAAACCAAATCCATTCAGAAATAGGCTCAAAACAATCAGATTTCCAATGGGAAAGGGCCTAAGGTGCGGCACAATAGGATAAGGTGGGATAAGGCTTCTAGAAAGCCTTGCAAGGCAAGGAAATCAGGTTTTCTGGAAAGCTAGGTGCGGCAAGGCTAAGAGTTTCTAGAAACTCAATTTAAATGTCCCCCAATCAGAAAATAAACCCTCATTGTACCAGAAATTGAATTAGAAAAGGATTAGGATAGGATAAGGTTTGTTAAGATAAGATAAGGATTGGATAAGATAAGATAAGATAAGATAAGGTTGTTTTGGATAATGTTTTGGATAATCCTCCTTCTTTTGAGCTGATTCCTTATCTTCAATGATTTGAATTTATTTCTCCAACCTTGAAACATATTCCCAACTCCATTTAAACTCCAAATTCGTCCATCTTCATGCCCATTGCTTGTGCTATCCATTCCATGCCCAGATTTGCTCTAAAATGCTCCAAAATGCATCTTTTTGCCAACTTTGCTTCTTGGACCTAAAAACACACGAAAATGACTTTAAACACTATACTAAGCAACAAATAGCTAAGCAAATGCAAGGAAACACACTAACTAAATAGCATAAATATGCTCCTATCAGTTACTCTTTCGATAAACTATGAATGACAATGTTCCGAATTAATTGTATTGAACTAATCAATTCCCAGATTTCCCTAGATTCATTGAATTGAATGGATAACGCATCACAACCAAATTATTCTTTCTCAAACTCCCTAACTATGGAATACGCATGATAGAGACATTCAACAAAGATCATTAAGTTCAATGGAAATCATGAACATTGACAAGGCATTCATAACTATGGAAGACGCATGTTAATCCAGCCTAGGGTTTACTTAACATGATTGTGACTAGCAACCTTTACTACTTGTGAATATAAGTTCATAACGATTAGGTGAAATTCCCTTATATTCTAGCATCAAATTCATGCATGTAAACTAAGTATGCATCCTTAATCAACACACAAGAACAAGTTCTTCATAAAACAGATAAGTAAATCACATTCATAATTTATGAAACAATAACTGAAGGTAATCAATTCATATCAAACATATGTCCATGGCTTTGAATCCACCTCTAACTAAAACGAAATTAGTTCCACATGTTCAACATAATTGAAAAGCAAGTTAAATTAAACATAGAAACGAAACAAGAGAAGAAAGAACTCCTCCCTCTCTAATGGAAGCCACGGCACAGCCTTGTCTTCCCTTCTCTTCAGCAAAATATGGATTTCTGAATGTATATGGGGGTGTAGAATTCGTATGGATGGGTGGTGTCTGCAGCAAGGGGGGAGAAATATATATATATAGGCACCAAAAACCCTAGATGAATCAGATTAGGACTTCTAGAAAGCCAAATCCATCCAGAAATAGGTTCAAAACAATCAGATTTCTAATGGGAAAGGGCCTAAGGTGCGGCACAATAGGATAAGGGCAGGGAATGCCTTGCAAGGCAAGGAAAAAGGATTCAAGAAGGGAAGGAGACGCCAGATTTTTAGGCTTCTAGAAAGAATGTGTTTCTGGGCAGATTTTGGGGTTTCTAGAAGAGTTTGGGGCGCCACTTTTGTAGGGGAATGGATAGGACTTCTAGAAATCAGGTTTTAAGTCCCCTAAACTGAAGAAAACAGGTTAGGATAAGATTAGGATAAGATAAGGTGAGATAAGATAAGGATTGGGTAAGATAAGATAAGATAAGGTTGTTTTGGATAATGTTTTGGATAATTCTCCTTCTTTTGAGCTGATTCCTTATCTTCTTTATCTTCAATTTCTTTCTTCCATCTTCTTAGCTGATTTCAAGCCTTTATATCTTCAATTTCGTCCATCAACTTGCCTCCATGCTTGCACTACCCAATCTTGGCCCAAAAATGCTCTAGAATGCTCCAAATTGCCTCTTTTTGCCATCTTGACACTTTGAACCTACAAATACACGAAAATAGCTTAAAATACAAAATTAACTAAGAACTAACAACGTAAATGCATGAAAACAAGCTAACTAAGTCGCATAAATATGCTCCTATCAACAAGTTCCAAACACCCTAAACAAGCAACAAGGTGATAAATTGAAAAAAGAGGCACGGTTTTATGTTTGGGATGATCCATACTTGTGGAAGTATTGCCCCAATCAGATTATACGTAGGTGTGTGCATAATTCGGAGTTTAACTCAATTTTAACTTTCTGTCACACTTATGCATGCGGGGGACACTTTGGCACACAACGCACAGCCCTTAAAGTGTTGGAATGTGGGTTTTATTGGCCTACGATCTTTAAGGATGCTAGAACTTTTTGTGTGACGTGTGAACGTTGCCAAAGAATGGGAAATATAGGCCCAAAGGACCAAATGCCGCAAACCCCTATCTTTACTGTCGAAATTTTTGATGTTTAGGGTATTGATTTTATGGGTCCTTTTCCTTCATCACATGGTTTTACATATATTTTACTTGCGGTTGATTATGTCTCGAAGTGGGTGGAGCAAAAGCCACCCGAACTAATGATTCTAAAGTGGTTGCAGATTTTGTTAGAACTAACATATTTGCAAGGTTTGGCATGCCACGAGTACTTATCAGCGATGGAGGCTCTCATTTTTGCAATCGGACCATTGAGGCGTTACTTAAAAAGTACAATGTCACGCACAAGGTTTCTACACCTTATCATCCTCAAACAAGTGGGCAAGCTGAGGTTTCAAACCGTGAGATCAAGCAAATTTTAGAGAAGACAGTTGGGCCAACGAGGAAGGATTGGAGTTTGCGCTTGAATGATGCACTATGGGCGTATCGTACAGCCTACAAAACACCCCTTGGGATGTCCCCATTTCGGCTCATCTATGGGAAACCATGCCACCTTCCCGTTGAATTAGAACACAAGGCGCATTGGGCAGTCAAAACCTTCAATATGGACATAGATGCCGCTGGAGTTCATAGGAAGCTTCAATTGAACGAGCTTGAGGAGATTAGGAATGAAGCTTACGAGAATGCGCGAATTTACAAAGAGAAGACGAAGGCTTTTCATGACAAGATGATTCGAACCAAAACGTTCTCCAAGGGGCAGAAAGTTCTACTTTTCAATTCACGTCTTCGATTATTTCCAGGTAAGTTACGTTCTAGGTGGATTGGACCGTTTGTTATTACTAATGTTTTTTCTCATGGTGCAGTTCAAATCCAAAGTTTGAAGACGGGGCACGAATTCAAGGTGAACGGACATCGTTTGAAGCCCTACTATGAGCACTTTGAAGAGCACATTGTGGAGGACATAACCCTTAATGCCGTGGGCCCCATTGAACAATAGACGGAAGGTTCGTCCGGCTGGAAGACGTTAAAGCAAGCGCTTCTTGGGAGGCAACCCATGCAAATAAAGAGGACCTAGGAACTCTCCGGCTCCATAACCAGATTTGCGTTTCTAAACCCTACTCTTTATTGCTTTTACTTTGCCATATTTGTTATGTTTGTTCGTTGTGTTGTTTGCTTGCTTTTGTGTGTGTCTATGTTTGAAACATTGAGGACAATGTTTGGTTTAAGTGTGGGGGGGTAAACAAGTGTTTTCATTGAAAACATCGTAGGTTTTTATCACCTATCACTTCTAAGGTTGTTTTTCACTGTTTTGAGTGTTTTTAGTGTGTTTTGAAGTATTTTTATGTGTCTTGAAAGAAAAATACGAAAATTTACAAAAAAATTTGAAAACGTTTTGAAAAATACCAAAAAGAGTCGTTTTTGTGTGTTTGTGTCTTAGGGTACCTTCCAACACAATGATGAGGATTTGGTTTTTAATTGCATGACTGATAAAGAAAGTTACAAACATGGATTGAAGTTTGATATGCTCTTTTGTTTATGCTTGGTTATAGTTGACATTCATGAATTCCCATGTACTCACAAAAAGGATACAATCAGTTTTTGTAACATGCTTGAAGGAAATAACTCAACATAACGCTACAACCCTGAGAGACTTGAGCCTAAACTTTGTTTGGAGAGTTATCAATCTTGACATTCTTTGTTTTCTAAAGTCGTTGCATGATCTCATCATTCTTTGCTTGGTTGCTACTTAGAATGCATTTCATTATTTAGATCCAAATAATAGAACTTATACCCATTTCATTCAAAGCATGAAATTGATTAGCATAACAAATAACAAGATGAAGTTGTTTAGTTCAAAACCAGAGCCAAAAAGCCTAACCCTTTGCATATGTATTGTAGGTTTAACCCCTTTGAGCCATAATTAGCCTATTTTCTTTGTTAGCCTACATTATCCTTACCTAGCCTAGATTAGGACCATCCATACCTTTGTTCTTAAGGCGTAGTGAAGCATGACCTAGAGTGAATTCCCTTTGTTTGTTATATGGCAGCAAATAAGTGTGGGGGAAGGTTTTTAGTGGTTTTGTGTGCCAAAGAAGTAAAAAAGGGCACGGGAAGAAGAAAAAAGAAAAAAAGAAGAAAATTCGTGAGAAAAAGAAGAGAAAAAGAAAAGTATGTGAAGAAGTCTGAAAAGTGTTCAAAATAAGTGAGTTTAAAGCTCACAAGTGTTGGTTGTTGAAGAAAGGGTCCAAAAAGTTGAATTTGGCACTAAGTATGTGTGATCTTCCCCTTTGTGTTCAAAGTTTGTGGCTGCATTGTTAAGGGAGTTCTAAGTGTTGATTTCATTACTTTGCTTGCTATTGCTTTAAGAACGTTTGTTTTCCTTACCTTTCTTTGTTAGCCAATACCCTTAGCCCCATTACAACCCTTTTGACTTCAATCTTGATTGTTATGTGTTTCAATATGTGGAGTTTCGGATTGGTTTGAGCATATGGTATCCCTGGTTCTCACGTCTAAGTAGTGGCATTCCATTCATGAGATCATATATATACATGCATTAATAATTCCAGAAAGTGCCTTCTTTGTTAATACATATGTGAGTATTAGTTTTCATGTTTACATCAATCTTCTCACATATACCTAGTGTAGGGAGTGTAGTCAGAAAATCTGTGTGAAAATAAGAGTGCATATCTAGTGAGAAATTGAGGGATTCTCTAAGGCATGTTACTACATTCAAAAAGTTGTTTTAATTGATTAAATGCAAGCTAGTGAGTAGTAACTGTGATTAAGTATGTGCTCGAGAGTAAGGATAACTAAAATCTATGTAAGTAATGATTTTTAACATGTTATGTTTCATTGGAAATCCCTGAGGCAAACGTTGGAAGGTTTAGGTTATGTTTTGTTTTATTTTGCTCGAGGACTAGCAAAAGCTAAGTGTGGGGGAATTTGATAGGAGCATATTTATGCGACTTAGTTAGTGTGTTTTCTTGCATTTACTTAGTTATTTGTTGCTTATTATAGTGTCTTAAGTCATTTTCGTGTGTTTGTAGGTCCTAGAAGCAAAGTATGCAAAAGGATGCAATTTGGAGCATTTTAGAGCAGTTTTGGGCCAAGAATGGATATCACAAGATTGGAGCAAGATGGATGGACGAATTTGAAGTTCAAGAGAGGCTAGGAATGTGCAAAAGAGTTGAAGAAATAAATCCAAGTCAAAGAAGATAAGGAATCAGCTACAAAGAAGAAGAATTATCCAAAACATTATCCAAACTACCTTATCTTATCCTTATCTTATCCAAACCTTATCTTATCTTATCTTACCATGCCTTATCCTATCCTATCCTAATCCTTTCCTAACATAATTCCTGCTGCAAAAGGGATTCAATTTCAGTTTAGGAGACCTAAAAACCTGATTTCTAGGAACCTTATCCCTTCCTATAAAGGTGCCGCACCTATCCCTTTCTAGAAACCCCAAAATCAGCCAAATAACACTCTATCTAGAAGTCCCTAAAAAAGTGGCGCCCCAAGCCTTCTAGATGCATGATCCAGCCGCACCTTTCTCCTGATTCCCTTTGGTTTTTGGCCTTCTAGATGTCCTATTTCCTGCTAGGATTACATAAACCCTTTCCCCTTAGGATTGTGTTTTATTTTCCTACACAAACTACATTTTGTAATCCTTTTCCTACACCATCTAATTGTGCCGCACCCTCCCTCTATATATTCACATATTTGCTGCACCATTCACACCACCATCATCTCTCATTCACACATCTCTACACTACCATTCAGCCATACCCTCATTGTGCCGCAACCTGCAAGCAAGGAAGGAAGGAATCTGGAGCGTTTTCTAGGTGTTTTCTATCTTTGTTCAATGTTTAATTTTATTTATATTTGTTTGATTGCGAACATGAGGAACTAATTTCTTTATAGTTAGAGGCGAATTCAAAGCCATGGACATATGTTTTATATGAATTGATTTCCTCAAGTTATGATTTCATGAATTGTGAATGTGGTTTGCTTAACTGTTTTATTAAGAACTTGTTCTTGTGTGTTGATTAAGGATGCATACTTAGTTTGCATGCATGAATTTGATGCTAAAATATAAGGGAATTTCACCTAATCGTTATGAACTTATATTTACAAGTAGTGGAGGTTGCTAGTCACGATCGCGTTAAGTAAATTCCTGGCAAGAGTGTCATGCTTTTCATAGTCACGAATGCCTTGTCAATGCTTATGATTTTCACAAAGCTTAATGATCTTTGTTTTGTGTCTCTATCATGCTTTTCATAGTTAGTGATGCAAAATATATAAGCACACAAATTAAACCCTCTTTTTATCAATTGTAGCAAAGTATGTAAGTAGGGATCGTTCTAGGCCGGGGATTAGGAGGGATTGCTAAACCACTTGAAAACTGACTCAAAAACTTAAAACAAAGTTAAAACACTAAATTAGACTCAAAGAATGCAAAACTATACTCTAAAACACTAAAACAAACCAAAAGACTCAAAACAGCAAACAAACACTCAAAACTGCCTTAAAACCACTTTCTGGGCAGTTTTGAGCACTAAGGAAGAATTTGGACGAAAACAGTTTATAACTTGACTCCAGACACTTAAAAACACAAACTAAATTGATTTCTAACTAACTTGACACTTCAAAATAAAGGGGGAATTGGTTTTGACGAAATTGAAAACAAAACATAAACTTTGTAAAACAAAACAGATTGTAAAACGAAATTGGTTTAAATTAATGGATGGAAGGCTAGCTAAGGGGTTCTTCTCCACACATGTCATACTTGCATACAAAACGATTTCTAATTGCAATTCAATAAACCACGAATTCTCAACACTCCAAGATAATTAGGTCCGCTTAAATTAACTCTCAGATTTCCCTTATGTCAATGAATTGGATGGAAACTGCGCATCACAATCAAATTATTCTTCAAGAGTTCTCTATATGAAAGCGCATACTAGAGATACCATCAAAGATCATTACGTTCAATGGAAATCATAAGTATTGACGAGGCACTTGTAACTATGAAAGCGCATGATACTTATGCCAAGAATTTACTTAACACAATTGAGATCATCAACCTTTACTACTTGTGAATATAAAGTTGTAACAATTAGGTGAAACTTCCTTATATCCTAGCATTAGATTTATGCATGACAATTAAGCGTGCACTCTCAACCAACACACACAAATCAGTTTTAATATGAACAGATAAGTAAATTGAATTCACAACTTATGAAACGCAATTAGAGGTAATCAAATCATATAGCAAGCATAAACATGGTTTCGAATTCCCCCCTAGCCAAGGGGAGTTTAGTTCCTCATACGTACAGAACAAAGAGTATTGAATTTAAACATTGAAATCAAAGGAAAGAAAACACCTAAAACTTCCAGCAATTCAAACTTGAATGGCATGCACGTCCCAGGGCTCCTTCTCCTCCTCTTTGCTGCGGCACAAGGTCTAGGGACAGATTTAGGGGGTTATGAATGGTGTAGAAGGCTGGGTTAATGGCTAGGATGGATGTATGGTGCGGCAGGGAGTGAATTAGGTCAGAAACTATGGAGAATGGTGAAGGAAGGGTGCGGCAGAGAGTGGTGAAGAGTTTCTGGCGAGAATGGTGTGTATGGAGGTGGTGTAACCTGCGGCAACCCTTTAAACTTATATATATAGGCACCACAAACCCTAGGGTAATCAGATTAGGGCTTGGACTCAGCATTGCACAAGGAATTAGGGCCCTAGGTGCGGCAGAAATTGTGAATCCATTAGGAAAAAGGATTGTGGCCCAATTGATTTTTGAAAAGGATTTGTAGAACCCAAATCCACAAGGAAAAGGCTTAATAAATCAGAATCCAAGAGGGAATGAGAGTGAGAAGGCACGGCACAAAGGGATAAGGCAGGGAGCCTTGCAAGGCAAGGAAAAGACCTTCTAGAAAGGAGGGAGGCGCCAGATTTTTAGGCTTCCAGAAAGAATGTGTTTTGTGGCAGATTTTGGGGCTTCTAGAGGGATTTGGGGCGCCACTTTTATAGGACAAGGGATAAGACTTCTAGAAATCAGGTTTTAAGTCCCCTAAACTGAAGAAAATAGGTTAGGATAAGATTAGGATAAGATTGGATAAGATAAGGTAAGATAAGGTAAGGATTGGATAAGATAAGATAAGATAAGGTTGTTTTAGATAATGTTTTGGATAATTCTCATTCTTTTGAGCTGATTCCTTATCTTCTTTATCTTTCACTTCTTTCTTCCATCTTCCTAGCTGATTTCAAGCCTTTATATCTTCAATTTCGTCCATCAACTTGCCTCCATGCTTGCACTACCCCATCTTGGCCCAAAAATGCTCTAGAATGCTCCAAATTGCTTCTTTTTGCATACTTGCCCTTAGAACCTGAAAATACATCAAACTAGCTTAAAAGACTACTTTAACTAAGGAAAAACAACATAAATGCACAAGAACAAGCTAACTAAGGTGCATAAATATGCTCCTATCAGTTAGGGAGCTTAATAAAGAATGATTTGGGTTGTCGTATGCTTTTCTTCCAATTCAAATAGTCTAGGGAAATCTGAGAATTAATTAGTTCTACACAATTAATTTGGGGCATTGTCATTCATGGTTTGTCGAAAGAATAACTGGAAATCAATTTATATGCATATGTTCATGTGTGGAGAAGGGCCCTCTAACTAGCCTTTCACCCTTTTAATTCATCAAACTCGTTTTTTCTAAAGTTTTTATGCAAAGTTTCTGTTTTTTAGTTTTAAATTCGTCAAAAACAAATCCCCCTTTATTTTGAAGTGTTAGATTAGTTAAAATCTGTTTTGATTTGTGTTTTTAAGTATCTTGAGTCAAGTTAAAACCTTATTTTCGTCCAAAGTAGTGTTTAGAGTCCAAAACTGCCCAGTTTGTGTTTTTAGGCAGTTTTGAGTGTTTTTGTGCTGTTTTGAGTCTTTTGAGTTGTTTTAGTGTTTTAGAATTTAGTCTTGTATTCTTTGAGTCTAGTTTAGTGTTTTAAACTTTGTTTTTACGTTTTAGAGTCAGTTTCAAGTGTTTAGCAATCCCTCCTAATCCCCGGTTTAGAACGATCCCTACTTATACATATACTACAATTGTCAAAAAGAGGGTTTAATTTGAGTGCTTAACTTTTATCACATCATGCATGCATGAATTTGATGCTAGAGTACAAGGGAGTTTCACCTAATCGTTATGAACTTATATTCACAAGTAGTAAAGGTTGCTAGTCACAATCATGTTAAGTAAATCCTAGGCAAGAGTAACATGCTTTTCATAGTTATGAATGCCTCGTCAATGCTTATGGTTTCCATAAAGCTTAATGATCTGTGTTTTGTGTCTCTATCATGCTTTTCATAGTTAGGGAGCTTAATAAAGAATGATTTGGGTTGTCGTATGCTTTTCATCCAATTCAATGAGTCTAGGGAAATCTAAGATTTGATGTGAGAATTACTTGACACTCAAATTAAAACCCTATCGACGTAGTATATGAAAGTAGGGATCGTTTTAGGCCGGGGATTAGAAGGGATGCTAATCTACACAAATTAGACTCTTAAAACAATAACTGGACTTAAAACAATGAAAACAAGTACTAGGGATCAATTTGGACGAATTTTAACTCTAGACACCTTTAAACAACCTAACTTGACTCAAATAACTCAAAACAAACTCAAAACAGCAAATAGAATTCAATTAAACAGTTTCTGGACTCTAAAGACTCAAAACAGGCTAAATAGACCTAAAACACACAAAACAAGTTATCTAGACTCTAAACTAACACCTAAGATTGATTTGAACGAAATTAAGACTCAAATTGACTCAAAGGACTAAAAGACTCAAGATTTGACGAATTTAGACTATCTTTACACAAATTAAAAGCAGGGGATTGTTTGAAAACGGATTTAAACTTAAACAAACAAAATTGTAAAGACAACTTAAAAAGGCACGAAATTGGTGATTTAAATGGGTGAATGGCTAGTTAGAGGGATCCTTATCCACACATAAACATATGCATACAACTTGATTCCCAGTTACTCTTTCGATAAACCATGAATGACAATGTTCCGAATTAATTGTATTGAACTAATCAATTCCCAGATTTCCCTAGATTCATTGAATTGAATGGATAACGCATCACAACCAAATTATTCTTTCTCAAACTCCCTAACTATGGAATACGCATGATAGAGACATTCAACAAAGATCATTAAGTTCAATGGAAATCATGAACATTGACAAGGCATTCATAACTATGGAAGACGCATGTTAATCCAGCCTAGGGTTTACTTAACATGATTGTGACTAGCAACCTTTACTACTTGTGAATATAAGTTCATAACGATTAGGTGAAATTCCCTTATATTCTAGCATCAAATTCATGCATGTAAACTAAGTATGCATCCTTAACCAACACACAAGAACAAGTTCTTAATAAAACAGATAAGTAAACCACATTCACAATTTATGAAATCATAACTGGAGTAAATCAAATCATAAGAAACATATATTCATGGCTTCAAATTCCCCCTCTAACTAATAGGAGTTTAGTTCCTCATGATAGCAATTAAACAAAGAAAACTGAATTGAAACATTGAAAACAAAGATAGATAACACCTAAGAACGCTCCAGCAGTAGTCACGACTTAGAGTGGCACCTTCTCCTTCCTTCCTTGAATAGCTGCGGCACAAGAGGGGTTTTCTGGGTTTGTGTGGATGATATGGCACGGCAGGGGGTGAATTAGGTCAGAAACTATGGAGAATGGTGAAGGAAAGGGGCGGCAGAGAGTGGTGGGTGATTTCTGGCGTGAATGGTGTATATGGAGGGTGGTGTGCACGGCAAAGGGTGTTTTAATATATATAGGCACCAAAAACCCTAAGTGAATCAGATTAGGACTTCTAGAAAGCCAAATCCATCCAGAAATAGGCTCAAAACAATCAGATTTCCAATGGGAAAGGGCCTAAGGTGCGGCAGACTTGGATAAGGAGGGATAAGGCTTCTAGATGTGTGGGAATAATGATCTTTGGCATGTTGTGTGCATTGGAAATCCCTGAGACAATTGTTGGAAGGTTTAGGTTGTGTTATACTTGCTTTGTTTCGTTTTGTTTTGCTCGAGGACTAGCAAAAGCTAAGTGTGGGGGAATTTGATAGGAGCATATTTATGCACCTTAGTTAGCTTGTTCTTGTGCATTTATGTTGTTTTTCCTTAGTTAAAGTAGTCTTTTAAGCTAGTTTGATGTATTTTCAGGTTCTAAGGGCAAGTATGCAAAAAGAAGCAATTTGGAGCATTCTAGAGCATTTTTGGGCCAAGATGGGGTAGTGCAAGCATGGAGGCAAGTTGATGGACGAAATTGAAGATATTAAGGCTTGAAATCAGCTAAGAAGATGGAAGAAAGAAGTCAAAGATAGAGAAGATAAGGAATCAGCTCAAAAGAGGGAGAATTATCCAAAACATTATCTAAAACAACCTTATCTTATCTTATCTTATCCAATCTTATCCTAATCTTATCCTAACCTGTTTTCTTCAGTTTAGGGGACTTAAAACCTGATTTCTAGAAGTCCTATCCATTCCCCTACAAAAGTGGCGCCCAAATCCCTCTAGAAGGCCCAAAATCTGCCACAAAACACATTCTTTCTGGAAGCCTAAAAATCTGGCGCCTCCCTCCTTTCTAGAAGGTCTTTTCCTTGCTTTGCAAGGCTCCCTGCCTTATCTCTTTGTGCCGTGCCTTCTCACTCTCATTCCCTCTTGGATTCTGACTTATTAAGCCTTTTCCTTGTGGATTTGGGTTCTACAAGTCCTTTTCAGAAATCAATTGGGCCAAAATCCTTTTTCCTAATGGATTCACAATTTCTGCCGCACCTAGGGCCCTAATTCCTTGTGCAATGCTGAGTCCAAGCCCTAATCTGATTACCCTAGGGTTTGTGGTGCCTATATATATAAGTTTTAAGGGTTGCCGCAGGTTACACACCCTCCATACACACCATTCTCGCCAGAAACTCTTCACTACTATCTGCCGCACCATACATCCATCCTAGCCATTAACCCAGCCTTCTACACCATTCATAACCCCCAAAATCTGTCCCAAGACCTTGTGCCGCAGCAAAGAGGAGGAGAAGGAGCCTGGGACGTGCATGCCATTCAAGTTTGAATTGCTGGAAGTTTTAGGTGTTTCCTTTCCTTTGATTTCAATGTTTAAATTCAATATTCTTTGTTCTGTACGTATGAGGAACTAAACTCCCCTTGGCTAGGGGGGGATTCGAAACCATGTTTATGCTTGCTATATGACTTGATTACCTCTAGTTGTGATTCATAAATTGTGATTTCAATTTACTTATCTATTTGAATTAAACTGATTTGTGCGTGTTGGTTGAGATTGCACGCTTAATTGTCATGCATAAATCTAATGCTAGGATATAAGGAAGTTTCACCTAATCGTTACAGAATTATATTCACAAGTAGTAAAGGTTGATGATCTCAATTGTGTTAAGTAAATTCTTGGCATAAGTATCATGCGCTTTCATAGTTACAAGTGCCTCGTCAATACTTATGATTTCCATTGAACGTAATGATCTTTGATTGTATCTCTAGTATGCGCTTTCATATAGAGAACTCTTGAAGAATAATTTGATTGTGATGCGCAATTTCAGTCCAATTCATTGACATAAGGGAAATCTGAAAGTTAATTTAAGCGGACCTAATTAACTTGGAGTGTTGAGAATCCATGGTTTATTGAAAAGCAATTAGAAATCGTTTTGTATGCAAGTGTGACATGTGTGGAGAAGAACCCCTTAGCTAGCCTTCCATCCATTGATTTAAACCAATTTCGTTTTACAATCTGTTTTGTTTTACAAAGTTTATGTTTTGTTTTCAATTTCGTCAAAACCAATTCCCCCTTTATTTTTAAGTGTCAAATTAGTTAGAAATCAATTTAGTTTGTGTTTTTAAGTGTCTGGAGTCAAGTTATAAACTGTTTTCGTCCAAATTCTTCTTTAGTGCTCAAAACTGCCCAGAAAGTGGTTTTAAGGCAGTTTTGAGTGTTTGTTTGCTGTTTTGAGTCTTTTGGTTTGTTTTAGTGTTTTAGAGTATAGTTTTGCATTCTTTGAGTCTAGTTTAGTGTTTTAACTTTGTTTTAAGTTTTTGAGTCAGTTTAGAGGTTTTAGCAAGCCCTCCTAATCCCCGGCCTAGAACGATCCCTGCTTACATACTTTGCTACAATTGATAAAAAGAGGGTTTAATTTGTGTGCTTATATATTTCGCATCAAATTTTTGGCGCCGTTGCCGGGGATTAGCAACTGTGCTAATCCCTTGGATTGTTATTTTCGTTTGGTTCAATTAGATCAGATTCTGACCTTGTTTTTGTTTCTTGTTTAGGTACTAGTGTATGACTCGGAGTTCTCACCCAGTTCGTGAACATATTCTGGACTTTGACGCAGATTTCGAGCGAGAGTTAAGACGAAAGAGGAAGAATCCAGAACCCAGTGAATCAAGTGCAAGTTCAGAGGCCGAATCTGAATTTGAAGAGGAAGTGGACGACATGGCTGTGGATAATCATACAATCAAAGAGCTTTCAGCCTCAGGACTTGACAATGCCGTGCCCTTATGCATTCAATACCCTAGGGCGGCTCAAGGCAAAACTGATGAGTTTGAATTGAAGTCAAGCTTGTTGCATCACATTCCTAAGTACCATGGGCTGTCCATGGAAGACCCAAACAAGCATTTGAAGGAATTCGAGGTGGTGTGCTCAAGCATGACACCAATCAACGTAGATGGAAGTATTCTGATGATGAAGGCCTTCCCCTTTTCTCTCTTGGAAAAGGCGAAGGATTGGTTGTATGAATTGGCCCCCGGAACTGTCACATCATGGGAGAGCATGAAACGGGCTTTCTTGGAGAAGTTTTTCCCAACTTCTCGAGTCATCCTCCTACGAAAAAGGATAAGTGGAATTCAACAAGAAGCAGGTGAATCTTTTCCTACTTATTATGAACGTTTTAAATCTCTTGTTGCTTCATGTCCACAGCATCAGATGAAGGAGGAACTTCTCCTACAATATTTCTACGAGGGACTTCTACCAATCGAACGTCAAATGCTAGATGCCTCAGCGGGAGGAGCCTTGGTGGATAAGACCCCCACGGCAGCCAAGAAATTGATAGCCAATCGAGCGTTGAACGCTCAACAATACGAAGGTGTTGGGCAAAGGAGCATCCCACGGCAACACCAAGTCAATGAGGTAAGTGCCATAACCGAACTTCAAAATCAAATGGCTAACCTTACTACTTTGCTTTCTCAGGTGGTGGAAGGTCCAAAAGTACAAAATGTAGCTTCTTGTGGCGTGTGCTCCATGCAAGGACATCCCACAGATAAGTGCCCACAATTGATAGAGAATGGAGGGTGGGAGACACTCAATGCCGTGGGTTTTGGCAATCAATACCAACCACGTGGTGATCCTTTTTCCAATACCTATAACCCTGGGTGGCGTGATCATCCAAATTTCAAATGGCGAGAACCCCAACAAGGCCAACAACAAAGCGGATTTAGGCAACAACCCCCGGGTTTCTATCAGAAGCCGTTGGCACCAACTCAAGCCCAAGCACAACCTGCCCAAAACAAATCAGGTTCTTCAATTGATAATGATCAGATTTTTCAATTGCTAACTTCTATGGCGCAGGGTATGCAAACTAGGGACAAGAAGGTGGACGAGTTGGAGAAGCAGGTAGGACAGATTGCCGAGTTCATGGGGCAATTTCGAGAGCAAGGCAAGTTGCCAAGTTCAACCGTTGTGAATCCAAAAGGTGGATTCGAATCTGCAAAAGCCATGAGTCTGCGAAGTGGGAAGCAAGTAGGATCTGACCCTAAACCATCCAAATCATGTTCCAATGAGGAGGACGAGTTGAGAATCGAAGAGAAGGAGCAAAGCCCACTCACGGGAAAGGTGGAAACACCTTTGCCGCAAGCCCTAAGTGATCCTAAACCATCCAATTTGTCCAATAGAGGTAAAAACGTGTTAAATTCAGTTCCTACTAATGTTTTTCCTTCGAATGTGCCTTTTCCAAATAGGTTCAAGCAAACAAAGAAAGAAGAAGCAGAAAAGGACATTCTTGAGACATTTAGGAAAGTTCAAGTCAATATTCCCCTTTTGGATGCAATTAAGCAAGTCCCCAGGTACGCCAAGTTCTTGAAGGAACTTTGCACTAATAGGAGGAGGATTTCGACCAAGGAGGTTGTAAAAGTGGGTGAAAATGTCTCAGCCATCTTGCAACGCAAACTGCCCCCTAAATGCAAAGATCCAGGTAGTTTTACAATTCCGTGTGTCATTGGTAATTCTAGGTTTGAATCTGCCATGTTAGACTTAGGTGCATCTATAAATGTCATGCCATATTCAATTTATGCATCTATGAACCTAGGAGCGTTGAAAAACGATGGTGTTATCATACAATTGGCCGATAGATCTAATGCCTATCCAAAGGGAGTTTTGGAGGATGTTTTGGTGCAGGTTAATCACTTGATATTCCCGGCGGATTTCTACGTGCTTGAAATGGATGAATCGGACCATTCCCCGTCATTGCCCATCCTCCTTGGAAGGCCATTCATGAAAACTGCTCGTACGAAGATTGATGTGTTTAATGGCACCTTGACGATGGAATTTGATGGGGAAGTTATTAATTTCAATCTTTCTGATTCTATGAAATACCCTAGTGAGAATCATTCATGTTTTGCTATTGATATAATTGACTCTTTGGCGCAGGACCATTTGGACAATTTGAAGGACGATGCACTTGAATTGGCCATTGCACAAGGAAGGGATATGCACAACGTTGAAACAGCCACAAAAGCAACCCACGGCATGCATGAAGCATCCTTTGCCGTGCCCCCTAGTGAGGATGTCATTGAGATGGTGGCTGCCCTTGAGTCACTGCCATCACAATCTGGTAAGTTTTTGGACCCAATTTTAAGTTCAGTTTCGGCTAATAAGATGCTCCCCTCAGTTGTGCAGCCACCTACACTTGAACTTAAGCCTTTGCCAAGTCACTTGAAGTACATTTTCTTGGGAGAAGATGAGACGTTGCCCGTCATCATCTCATCCTCACTCACGGCACAAGAGGAAAACAAATTGGTGAGGGTGCTAAAAGAGTACAAAACAGCAATTGGATGGACTTTGGCCGACATAAAGGGAATTAGCCCTACCACGTGCATGCATCGCATACTTCTAGAGGAGGGGTCCAAAACATCTCGAGAGGCTCAACGCCGTCTCAACCCTCCGATGATAGAAGTTGTGAAGAAGGAGATAATCAAGCTTTTGGATTGTGGAGTGATCTATCCAATCTCGGATAGTAGGTGGGTTTCACCCGTTCAATGTGTGCCAAAGAAATCTGGTGTGACAGTGGTAGCCAATGCCGAGAATGAACTTGTTCCTACACGCATTCAAACCGGTTGGAGGGTGTGCATCGACTATAGGAAGCTAAACGCCACCACAAGGAAGGATCACTTCCCACTGCCATTTATTGACCAAATGCTTGAGAGGTTAGCAGGTTATGCTTTCTATTGTTTTCTTGATGGTTACTTTGGTTATAATCAAATTGTCATAGCACCCGAGGATCAAGAAAAAACTACTTTCACATGCCCCTTTGGTACTTTTGCATATCGTCGCATGCCTTTTGGTTTATGTAATGCACCTGCCACATTTCAAAGATGCATGATGAGCATATTTTCTGATTATGTTGAGAAAATAATTGAAGTTTTCATGGATGATTTTAGCGTTTTTGGTGACTCCTTTGATGGTTGCTTGCATAATCTTAGTTTGATTCTAAAACGTTGCGTTGAAACTAACCTTGTTCTCAATTGGGAAAAATGTCATTTCATGGTTAAGCAAGGCATAGTTCTAGGTCATATCATCTCTGAAAATGGCATTGAGGTTGATAAGTCAAAAATAGATCTTGTACGTCACTTACCCTCTCCGACTTCGGTTAGAGAGGTTCGTTCTTTTCTTGGCCATGCAGGTTTCTATCGTAGGTTTATCAAAGATTTCTCAAAGGTTGCACAACCTCTTTGCCGTCTCCTACAAAAAGAAGTGGCGTTTGAATTCACCAAGGAGTGCACGGCATCATTCAACCAACTCAAGGAGTTGTTGACCACGGCACCCATTATTGTTCCACCAGATTGGAGCCTACCTTTCGAGCTTATGTGTGATGCGTCCGATTATGCTTTAGGGGCTGTTTTGGGACAAAGAAAGGACAAGAGGCCGCACGTCATCTACTATGCCTCACGAACATTGAATGATGCCCAGTTGAACTATTCCACTACGGAAAAAGAACTTCTTGCCGTTGTTTTTGCTTTAGATAAGTTTAGATCATATCTAATCGGTACTAAAGTAATTGTGTTCACTGACCATGCAGCATTGAAGTACTTGCTCACCAAAAAGGAGGCCAAGCCACGGCTAATTCGTTGGATATTGCTACTTCAAGAGTTCGACATTGAGATTCGTGACAGGAAGGGAAGTGAAAACGTGGTGGCTGACCACCTCAGCCGAATGGTGCATAACGAGGAGTCTCTACCTATTTTGGAGACATTCCCTGATGAACAATTGCTGTCAATAAAGGTTAGTGAGCCTTGGTATGCCGATTTGGTGAACTTTTTGGTGTCAAAACGTATTCCAAGCAATTTCACTAGGCACCAACGTGATAAACTTAGACATGATGCACGGTTTTATGTGTGGGATGATCCATATTTGTGGAAATATTGCCCTGATCAAATTGTACGTCGATGTGTGCACGATTCTGAATTTCATTCAATTCTGAGTTTTTGTCATACATATGCATGTGGGGGGCACTTTGGGACACAACGCACTGCCCTTAAGGTTTTAGAATGTGGATTTTATTGGCCGACTTTATTCAAAGATGCTAGAACCTTTTGTATGTCTTGTGATCGTTGCCAAAGAATGGGTAACATAGGTGCTAAGGACCAAATGCCGCAAAACATCATTCTCCCTGTTGAAATTTTTGATGTTTGGGGCATTGATTTCATGGGCCCATTTCCTTCGTCGCATGGTTTTCTTTACATATTACTTGCCGTGGATTATGTCTCAAAATGGGTGGAAGCAAAGGCCACCCGGACTAATGATTCTAAAGTGGTTGCAGATTTTATTAGAACTAACATTTTTGCAAGGTTTGGTATGCCACGGGTGATCATTAGTGATGGAGGGTCGCACTTTTGCAATCGAACAATTGAGGCGTTGTTGAGGAAGTACAATGTTAATCATAAGGTGTCTACACCTTACCATCCTCAAACGAATGGCCAAGCCGAGGTTTCTAACCGGGAGATCAAACAGATCATAGAAAAAACCGTAGGGCCTACAAGGAAGGATTGGAGCTTGCGCTTGAACGATGCATTGTGGGCCTATCGCACGGCTTACAAAACACCCCTTGGCATGTCCCCATTTCGGCTAATATATGGCAAACCATGTCACCTACCTGTGGAGTTAGAGCACAAAGCACATTGGGCCGTGAAAACATTCAACTTGGAGTTAGATGCGGCTGGAATGCATAGGAAGCTTCAATTGAATGAACTTGAGGAGATAAGGAACGAAGCATATGAGAACGCCCGAATCTACAAGGAGAAGACCAAGGCTTTTCATGACAAGATGATTCGTGGCAAATCATTCTCAGTTGGGCAGAAAGTGTTGCTATTCAATTCCCGTCTTCGGTTGTTTCCTGGTAAGTTACGTTCCAAGTGGGTTGGCCCGTTTGTTGTTACTAATGTTTTTGTTCATGGTGCAGTGCAAATCAAAAGCTTGAAAACTGGACAAGAATTCAAGGTGAATGGGCACCGCTTGAAGCCATATTATGAGAACTTTGTGGAGCAAACCGTGGATGACATCTCCTTGGATGCCGTGGGCTCCAATCTGGAGTGATTGCGTTTCGTCCGGCTGTACGACGTTAAAGCAAGCGCTACTTGGGAGGCAACCCATGCATTCAACAAAGGAAGACCTGGGGAGCACTCCAATTCCAGATTTGAGTTCCTAAACCCTTCTCTTTGTTGTTGTTTCGTTTCTGCCTTGTTTATTGTTTCGTTGCTGTTTTGTTTGCTTGTTGTTTATTTGTGTTAGTTTATGCTTGAAACATTGAGGACAATGTTTGATTTAAGTGTGGGGGGGTAACCAAAGTGTTTTTGATGCAATTTCGTAGGGTTTTATCACCCATAACTTCTAATGTTGTTCCTTGCTGTTTTTAAGTGTTTTTAAGCTGTTTTGGTGTGTTTTAGTGTGTTTTGACTCAAAAATCCGAAAATCCCATAAAAATTTGAAAAATTGTTTTAAAAAACCCAGAAAGAGTTGTTTTTGTGTGTTTGTTTGTGTCTTAGGGTACCTTCCAACACAATGATGAGGATTCGGTTTGTAATTGCATGACTGTTAAAGAGAGTTGTAAACATGGATGGAAGTTTGAATTGCTCTTTGGTTTATGCTTGGTTATAGTTGACATTCATGAATTCACATGCAATCATAAAAGAAAAATCAGTTTTTGTAACATGCTTGAAGGAAGGAACTCAAACTAACGCTACAACCTTGTGAGACTTGAGCCTAAACGTTTATTTGGAGAGTTAATAATCTGTGCATTGTTGTTTTCTAAAGTCATTGCATGATCTCATTATTCTTTGCTTGGTTGCTACTTAGAAGGCGTTTCATCATTTAGTTCCAAATACTAGAACTCATACCCGTTTCATTCAAAGCATGTTATTGATTTGCATAACACATATTCAAGATGAAGTTGTGTAGTGACCACCATAGCCAAATTGCCGTATCTCCCTGTTCCATTGTGTTTTGTAGGTTTTAACCCCGTTGAGCCTTGTTTAGCCGATGTTCTTTGTTAACCCACATTATCCTCACCTAGCCTAGATTAGGACCATCCATGCCTTTGTTCTTGAAGCATAGTAATGCATGACTCAATATGAATTCCTTTTGATCATTGTTTGGCAGAAAACAAGTGTGGGGGAAGTGAGTTTTGTTGTGGGTGTGCCAAAGTCTTGAATGAGGCACGGGTAGAAAGAGAAAAAAAGAGAAAAAAACAAAGAAAAGAAAAATTCGTGGAAAAAGAAAAAGAAGAAGAAAAAGTTGTGAAGAAGTATGGAAAGTGTTCAAAATAAGTGAGATTAAAGCTCACAAGTGTTGGTTGTTGAAGGAAGGGTCCAAAACATTGAATCCGGCCCTAATTGTAGCTTGAAACTTCCCTTTGTGTTTAAAGGTTGATTTCTGCATGCTAAAGGGAATTCTAAGTTCAATTTCATTATTTTGCTTGCTATTGCTTTAAGAACCTTTGTTTTCCATATCCTTTCGTTGTTAGCCAACTCCCCAAGCCCCGTTACAACCCTTGACTTCAATCTTGAGTGTTGTGTGTTTCAATTTGTAGAGTTTGAATTTGGTTTGAGCATATGGTGTCACTGGTTCTCGCATCTAAGTGGTAGCATTCCATTCATGAGATCATATCTATATATGCTTATTAACTCCAGAAATTGCTTTCTTTGTTATAAACATATGTGAGTGTTCGTTTTCATATTTACATCAATCTTCTCACATATAACTAGTGTAGGGTGTGTAGTTAGAAAATCTGAGTGAAGATTGAGTGCATATCTTGTAAGGAATTGAGGGAATTCTCTAAGGCATGTTACTACATTCAAAACATCGTTTTAATTGGTTATTTGTGAACTAGTAAGTAGTGACTATGATTAAGTATGTGCTTAAGCGTAAAGATGGCCAAAATCTGTGGGAATAATGATCTTTGGCATGTTGTGTGCATTGGAAATCCCTGAGACAATTGTTGGAAGGTTTAGGTTGTGTTATACTTGCTTTGTTTCGTTTTGTTTTGCTCGAGGACTAGCAAAAGCTAAGTGTGGGGGAATTTGATAGGAGCATATTTATGCACCTTAGTTAGCTTGTTCTTGTGCATTTATGTTGTTTTTCCTTAGTTAAAGTAGTCTTTTAAGCTAGTTTGATGTATTTTCAGGTTCTAAGGGCAAGTATGCAAAAAGAAGCAATTTGGAGCATTCTAGAGCATTTTTGGGCCAAGATGGGGTAGTGCAAGCATGGAGGCAAGTTGATGGACGAAATTGAAGATATTAAGGCTTGAAATCAGCTAAGAAGATGGAAGAAAGAAGTCAAAGATAGAGAAGATAAGGAATCAGCTCAAAAGAGGGAGAATTATCCAAAACATTATCTAAAACAACCTTATCTTATCTTATCTTATCCAATCTTATCCTAATCTTATCCTAACCTGTTTTCTTCAGTTTAGGGGACTTAAAACCTGATTTCTAGAAGTCCTATCCATTCCCCTACAAAAGTGGCGCCCAAATCCCTCTAGAAGGCCCAAAATCTGCCACAAAACACATTCTTTCTGGAAGCCTAAAAATCTGGCGCCTCCCTCCTTTCTAGAAGGTCTTTTCCTTGCTTTGCAAGGCTCCCTGCCTTATCTCTTTGTGCCGTGCCTTCTCACTCTCATTCCCTCTTGGATTCTGACTTATTAAGCCTTTTCCTTGTGGATTTGGGTTCTACAAGTCCTTTTCAGAAATCAATTGGGCCAAAATCCTTTTTCCTAATGGATTCACAATTTCTGCCACACCTAGGGCCCTAATTCCTTGTGCAATGCTGAGTCCAAGCCCTAATCTGATTACCCTAGGGTTTGTGGTGCCTATATATATAAGTTTTAAGGGTTGCCGCAGGTTACACACCCTCCATACACACCATTCTCGCCAGAAACTCTTCACTACTATCTGCCGCACCATACATCCATCCTAGCCATTAACCCAGCCTTCTACACCATTCATAACCCCCAAAATCTGTCCCAAGACCTTGTGCCGCAGCAAAGAGGAGGAGAAGGAGCCTGGGACGTGCATGCCATTCAAGTTTGAATTGCTGGAAGTTTTAGGTGTTTCCTTTCCTTTGATTTCAATGTTTAAATTCAATATTCTTTGTTCTGTACGTATGAGGAACTAAACTCCCCTTGGCTAGGGGGGGGATTCGAAACCATGTTTATGCTTGCTATATGACTTGATTACCTCTAGTTGTGATTCATAAATTGTGATTTCAATTTACTTATCTATTTGAATTAAACTGATTTGTGCGTGTTGGTTGAGAGTGCACGCTTAATTGTCATGCATAAATCTAATGCTAGGATATAAGGAAGTTTCACCTAATCGTTACAGAATTATATTCACAAGTAGTAAAGGTTGATGATCTCAATTGTGTTAAGTAAATTCTTGGCATAAGTATCATGCGCTTTCATAGTTACAAGTGCCTCGTCAATACTTATGATTTCCATTGAACGTAATGATCTTTGATTGTATCTCTAGTATGCGCTTTCATATAGAGAACTCCTGAAGAATAATTTGATTGTGATGCGCAATTTCAGTCCAATTCATTGACATAAGGGAAATCTGAAAGTTAATTTAAGCGGACCTAATTAACTTGGAGTGTTGAGAATCCATGGTTTATTGAAAAGCAATTAGAAATCGTTTTGTATGCAAGTGTGACATGTGTGGAGAAGAACCCCTTAGCTAGCCTTCCATCCATTGATTTAAACCAATTTCGTTTTACAATCTGTTTTGTTTTACAAAGTTTATGTTTTGTTTTCAATTTCGTCAAAACCAATTCCCCCTTTATTTTGAAGTGTCAAATTAGTTAGAAATCAATTTAGTTTGTGTTTTTAAGTGTCTGGAGTCAAGTTATAAACTGTTTTCGTCCAAATTCTTCTTTAGTGCTCAAAACTGCCCAGAAAGTGGTTTTAAGGCAGTTTTGAGTGTTTGTTTGCTGTTTTGAGTCTTTTGGTTTGTTTTAGTGTTTTAGAGTATAGTTTTGCATTCTTTGAGTCTAGTTTAGTGTTTTAACTTTGTTTTAAGTTTTTGAGTCAGTTTAGAGGTTTTAGCAAGCCCTCCTAATCCCCGGCCTAGAACGATCCCTGCTTACATACTTTGCTACAATTGATAAAAAGAGGGTTTAATTTGTGTGCTTATATATTTCGCATCAATTCCCAACTCCATTTAAACTCCAAATTCGTCCATCTTCATGCCCATTGCTTGTGCTAACCATTCCAAGCCCAGATTTGCTCTAAAATGCTCCAAAATGCATCTTTTTGCCAACTTTGCTTCTTGGACCTAAAAACACACGAAAATGACTTTAAACACTATACTAAGCAACAAATAGCTAAGCAAATGCAAGAAAACACACTAACTAAGTAGCATAAATATGCTCCTATCAAATTCCCCCACACTTAGCTTTTGCTAGTCCTCAAGCAAAACAAAACAAACAAAACGTAACCTAAACCTTCCAACGTTCACCTCAGGGATCTTCAATGATACATAACATGCCAAAGATCATTACTCCCACAGATTTTAGTTATCCCTACCCTTGAGCACATACTTAATCAAAGTTACCACACATTAGCTCGCATTTAATCAATTAAAACAACATTTTGAATGTAGTAACATGCCTTAGAGAATCCCTCAATTCCTTACTAGATATGCACTCAATCACACAGATTTTCTGACTGCCCTCCCTACACTAGTTATATGTGAGAAGATTGATGTAAACATGAAAACGAACACTCACATATGTTTATGACAAAGAAAGCAATTTCTGGAATGCATGTATAGATATGATCTCATGAATGGAATGCTACTACTTAGATGCGAGAACCAGGGACACCATATGCTCATACCAATCCCAAACTCCACATATTGAAACACACAACACTCAAGATTGAAGTATAGGGTTATAACGGGGCTAGGGGGTATTGGCTAACAAAGAAAGGTAAGGAAAACGAACGTTCTTAAAGCAATAGCGAGCAAAGTAATGAATATGACACTTAGAACTCCCTTTCTTGAATGCAGCCGCACACTTCGAACACAAAGGGGAAGATTACACATATTTTAGGGCCGAATTCAACTTTTTGGACCCCTTCTTCAACAATCAACACTTGTGAGCTTATTCTCACTTATTTTGAACACTTTTCATACTTTTTTCACAACTTTTCTTTTTTCTTTTCTTTTTCACACGAATTTTTCTTTTTTTTTTTTCTTTTTTTTCTTTCTGCTTCTTCACCCGTGCCCTCTTTGATACTTTGTTGGCACACAATCAGACACATAAATCCCTTCCCCCACACTTGTTTGCTGCCCAAATAACGAACAAAGGGAATTCATTCTTAGGTCATGCTCACTATGCCTTAAGAACAAGGGTAAGGATGGTCCTAATCTAGGCTAGGTAAGGATAATGTGGGTAAACAAAGAACATAGGCTAAACAAGGCTCAAAAGGGTTAAACCTACAATACATATGCAAAGGGTTAGGCTTTTTGGCTCTGGTTTTAAACTAAACAACTTCATCTTGATTATGTGTTATGCTAATCAATTTCATGCTTTGAATGAAACGGGTATGAGTTCTAGTATTTGGAACTAAATGATGAAACGCATTCCACATAGCAGCCAAGCAAAGAATAATGAGATCATGCAACGACTTTAGAAAACAAAGAATGCACAGATTTTTAACTCTCCAAAGAACGTTAAAGGCTCAAGTCTCTCAGGGTTGTAGCGTTAGTTTGAGTTACTTCCTTCAAGCATGTTACAAAAACTGATTTTATCCTTTTTGTGATTACATGTGAATTCATGAATGTCAACTACAACCAAGCATAAACCAAAGAGCATATCAAACGTCAATCCAAGTTTGTAACTTTCTTTAACAGTTATGCAATTAAAAACCAAATCCTCATCATTGTGTTGGAAGGTACCCTAAGACACAAACAAACACACAAAAACAACTCTTTTTGGGTTTTTTAAAACAATTTCTCAAATTTTTATGGGATTTTCGGATTTTCTTTTCAAAACACACTAAAAGACTCCAAAACAGCTTAAAAACACTTAAAAACACTGAAAACAACATTCAAAGTGATAGGTGATAAAAACCCACGAATTTCATGCAAAAAACACTTTGTTACCCCCCCACACTTAAACCAAACATTGTCCTCAATGTTTCAAACATAAACTCACACAAAAGCAAGCAAATAACACAACTAACACACATAACAGATATGGCAAAACAAAAGCAATAAAGAGAGAGAGTTTAAGAACGCAAATCTGGTTTTGGAGCTAGAATTCCATCGTTCTCTTGTTTGAACACATGGGTTGCCTCCCAAGAAGCGCTTGCTTTAACGTCTTCCAGCCGGACGAACCTTCCCTCTATTCTTCAATGGGGCCCACGGCATTAAAGGATATGTCCTCCGTAATGTGCTCTTCAAAGTGCTCATAATATGGCTTCAATCGATGTCCATTCACTTTGAATTCTTGTTGCGTCTTTAAACTTTGAATTTGGACTGCACCATGAGGAAAAACATTAGTAACCACAAAAGGACCAATCCACTTAGAACGCAACTTACCTGGAAATAGACGAAGGCGAGAATTGAAAAGTAACACTTTCTGCCCTATAGAGAACAGCTTGCTACGAATCATCTTGTCATGGAATGCCTTTGTTTTCTCCTTGTAGATCCGTGCATTCTCATAAGCTTCATTCCTAATTTCTTCTAGCTCATTCAATTGAAGCTTTCTATGAAGACCTGCGGCATCAATGTCCATGTTGAATGTTTTGACAGCCCAATGTGCACGATGTTCTAACTCGACGGGAAGATGACATGGTTTCCCATAGACTAGCCGAAATGGGGACATTCCAATTGGGGTTTTATAGGCAGTGCGATATGCCCACAATGCATCATTCAAGCGCAAGCTCCAATCCTTCCGAGTTGGCCCTACGGTTTTCTCCAAAATCTGCTTGATTTCTCTATTTGAAACCTCGGCTTGCCCACTGGTTTGAGGGTGATAAGGTGTTGAAACCTTATGCGTGACATTATACTTCTTGAGCAGCGCCTCAATGGTTCGATTGCAAAAATGGGAACCCCCATCACTGATTAGGACTCTTGGCATTCCAAATCTAGCAAATATGTTAGTTCTAACAAAATCTGAAACCACTTTAGAATCATTAGTTCGGGTGGCTTTTGCTTCCACCTATTTCGACACATAATCCACAGCAAGCAAAATATAAAGGAAACCATGTGAGGAAGGAAAAGGTCCCATGAAATCAATACCCCAAACATCAAAGATTTCAACACTAAATATGGGGTGTTGCGGCATTTGTTGTTTAGGACCTATATTGCCCGTTCTTTGACATCTATCACAAGTCATACAAAAAGTTCTAGCATCTCTAAAGATAGTAGGCCAATAAAATCCACATTCTAAAACCTTATGTGCTGTTCTTTGAGTACCAAAGTGACCTCCACATGCATAGGTGTGACAGAAAGTTAAAATTGAATTAAACTCAGAATCATGCACACACCTACGTAGAAGCTGATCAGGGCAATATTTCCACAAGTATGGGTCATCCCAAACATAAGAACGTGCATCCTTTTTAAGTTTATCACTTTGGTGCTTGTTTAGCTCTCTTGGAATGTGTTTAGACACCAAATAATTTACTACATCAGCATACCATGGCTCACTTACCTTGATGGACAGCAGCTGCTCATCTAGGAATGTCTCTTGGATAGGTACGGCATCCTCCTCATGCACCATACGGCTCAATTGATCAGCCACCACGTTTTCACTCCCCTTCTTGTCCCGGATTTCAATATCGAACTCTTGGAGAAGAAGCATCCAGCGAATGAGTCTTGGTTTGGCCTCTTTCTTGGTGAACAAATACTTCAAAGCTGCATGGTCAGTGTAAATAATAACTTTAGTACCAAGTAAATAAGAACGAAACTTATCTAAAGCAAACACAACAGCAAGAAGTTCTTTTTCAGTGGTAGAGTAATTCAATTGTGCATCATTCAAGGTCCGAGATGCATAATAGATGACATGGGGCTTCTTGTCCTTCCTTTGTCCCAAAACAGCTCCTAATGCATAATCTGAAGCATCACACATAAGCTCAAAAGGAAGGCTCCAATCTGGTGGGACTATGATGGGGGCCGAAGTTAGCATCTCTTTGAGGTGTTTGAATGCCCTCTCACATTCCTCATCAAACACAAAAGTCACATCTTTCTGGAGGAGACGGCAAAGGGGGGTGGAGATCTTCGAAAAATACTTGATGAATCGCCTATAGAAACCTGCATGTCCAAGAAAAGAACGAACCTCTCTAACCGAAGTAGGAGAGGGTAAGTAACGCACAAGGTCTATTTTTGATTTATCAACCTCAATTCCTCTTTCTGAAATGATATGACCTAAAACTATGCCTTGTTTTACCATAAAGTGACATTTTTCCCAATTCAAAACAAGGTTAGTTTCAGTGCAACGTTTTAGAATCAAAGTGAGATTATCTAAGCACCCATCAAACGAATCCCCAAAAACACTAAAATCATCCATGAATACCTCAATAATCTTCTCCACAAAATCTGAAAAGATACTTAACATGCATCTTTGAAAGGTGGCAGGTGCATTGCATAAACCGAATGGCATGCGACGATAGGCAAAGGTACCAAAGGGGCACGTGAAAGTGGTCTTTTCTTGGTCATCCGGCGCTATAACAATCTGATTATACCCAGAATAACCATCAAGAAAACAATAAAAAGAATGACCGGCTAACCTTTCAAGCATTTGATCAATGAACGGCAAAGGGAAGTGGTCCTTCCTCGTGGTGGCGTTTACCTTCCTATAGTCAATGCACACTCTCCAACCTGTTTGGATACGTGTGGGCACAAGTTCATTCTCGGCATTCTTCACCACAGTGACTCCGGATTTCTTTGGAACACATTGCACCGGTGAAACCCAACGGCTATCCGAGATTGGATAAATCACGCCACAATCAAGAAGCTTTATAATCTCCTTCTTCACAACTTCCATCATTGGAGGGTTGAGTCGGCGTTGAGCCTCTCGAGTTGGTTTAGCCCCCTCCTCTAGAAGTATGCGATGCATGCATGTTGTAGGGCTAATCCCCCTAATATCGGCCAATGTCCACCCAATGGCTGTTTTGTGCTCTTTCAACACCCGAATTAACTTTCCTTCCTCTGTTGCCGTGAGTGTGGAGGACACAATGACGGGCAACGTCTCGTTATCTCCCAAAAAGACGTACTTCAAATGATCCGGCAATGGTTTAAGCTCAAGTACAGGTGCCTGAATCACTAAGGGTAACAACTTGTTAGTAGAAATTGGAATTGAAATTGGTTTTGAAGGCTTACCATGGTGCTGAGGTAGTGACTCTAGGGCAGCCACCATCTCGGCCTCTTCTTCACTTCTAGGCACGGCAATATTGGGTTTTTGCCCAATTCCTTGTGCAATTGTTGATTCAAGGGGATCCCTCTCCAAGGAATCAAGGTAATCCTGCGCCAATTCATCGAATATATCAATAGCAAAACAAGAATGATTTTCTTTAGGAAATTTAATAGTTTCAGCAAGATTGAAATCAATAACTTCCCCATCAAATTCCATTGTCAACGTCCCTTTGAACACATCGATCTTGGTGCGGGCTGTTTTCATGAAAGGTCTCCCAAGGAGGATCGGCAATGGGGTGGAATGGGGTGTATCCTCCATGTCAAGCACATAAAAATCCGCTGGAAAAATCAGATTTCCAACCTGCACCAAAACATCTTCCAAAACTCCTTTTGGATATGCATTAGAACGATCGGCTAATTGGATTATAACACCATCGTTTTTAAGCTCTCCTAAGTTCATGGATGCATAAATAGAGTATGGCATGACATTAATTGAAGCTCCTAAGTCTAACATAGCATGTTCAAACTTAGTACTACCAATAACGCAAGGAATTGTAAAACTACCCGGATCTTTGCATTTAGGGGGTAATTTCCTTTGTAAAACAGCAGAGACATTCTCACTTACTTGAACCACTTCTTTGTTAGAAATCCTTCTCCTTGTTGTACAAAGCTCTTTCAGAAACTTAGCATACCTTGGGACTTGCTTTATTGCATCAAGGAGTGGGATATTGACTTGAACTTTCCGGAATGTCTCTAGAATGTCTTTTTCAGCATCCTCTTTCTTTGATTGCCGCAACCTGCCAGGGAAGGGCACAATTAGTGGAGTAGAGCTTGAAGAATTCATATTGGAACTTACCTTGATGGTTGAGGACGGTTTAGAAGTGGGGATTGGCTGCGGCAAGGATTGTGCATTCCTTGCCGTGGGTTTGGGTGATTCATCCTCCTCCAATTGCAGCTTCTTGTCCTCTTCTTGACTTGATCTAGATGGTTGTGAATCAGTTCCAACCTGCTTACCACTTCTCAACGTGATTGCTTGGGCAGTTTCAAATCCTCCCTTAGGATTAACAACGGTTGAACTAGGCAATCTGCCTTGTTCTCGGAATTGGCCCATGAATTCAGCCATTTGACCCATTTGTTTCTTCAGTTCATCCACCTCTTTAGCTTGATTTTTTATGCTCTGCACGTCCTGTGTCAAAGAGGTTAGTACTTGAAGAATTTTATCATTATTTAACGACGAACCTGAATTGGTTTGGGCCGAAGTTGGGTGAGGTTGTGGGGCTGCATACGGCCTTGGAAACATCCCAGGGGGCTGTCTAAATCCGCTTTATGGCTGTGCTTGCTGAGAATCCCTCCACTTGAAGTTTGGATGATCTCTCCATCCCGGATTGTATGTGTTTGAGTATGGGTCGTGTCTTTGTTAGGTTTGGCCTTGGAAACCCACGGCTTGGGCAGTTTCCCACCCCCCATTCTCAATCAATTGAGGGCATTGATCGTTGAGATGTCCCTGCATAGAACACACTCCACATATGGCCGGCCCTTGTGCTTTGTTTCCATCCACAACCTGTGACAAAAGAAGAGTGAGATTAGCCATTTGAGATTGTAATTCTGAAATTGCATTTACCTCATTCACTTGTTGTTGCCGTGGCCCTTCTCTCTGTCCAACTCCTTCGTATTGTTGCGCATTCAAGGCTCGATTTGCAATTAGAGTCTTGGCAGCCACGGGTGTTTTGTCAACCAAAGCTCCTCCCGCTGAAGCATCAAGCATTTGTCTCTCAATGGGGAGAAGTCCTTCATAGAAATATTGGAGGAGAAGCTCTTCTTTCATTTGGTGTTGTGGACAAGACGCAACAAGCGCCTTGAAACGCTCATAGTAGGCTGGAAACGATTCCCCTTGGTTTTGTTGAATGCCACTTATCCTTTTCCTCAAGAGAATGACTCTTGAAGTTGGGAAAAATTTCTCTAAGAATGCGCGCTTCATGCTTTCCCACGAAGTAACGGTTCCAGGTGCTAGTTCGTAGAGCCAATCCTTAGCCTTTTCCAAAAGAGAGAATGGAAAGGCTTTCATCTTCAATATACTCCCATCAACATTGACAGGGGTCATGCTTGAACAAACCACTTCAAATTCCTTCAAGTGCTTGTTCGGATCTTCCATGGACAACCCTTGGAATTTGGGGATGTGGTGCAACAAGCTAGACTTCAATTCAAACTCATCAGTCTTGCCTTGAGCCGCCCTAGGATATTGAATGCATAAAGGGGTCGCATTGTCCAATCCCGAGGCTGAAAGTTCTTTGACTGTTCGGTTATCTGCAGCCATGTCGTGCTCCTCTTCCAAATCCTCTTCAATTTCAACTTCAGATTCGGAATTAGAACTTGAACTAAGTAGATCAGGTTCTGGGTGCTTCCTCTTCCTTCTCAAATCTCGCTCAAAATCGTTGTTAAACTCCAAGATATGTGTGTGAACGGGTTGAGAACTTCGAGTCATACACTAGTACCTAAAACAAAGAAAACAAAACAAATCAGAAAACTAAGCAAAACAGAAACAAAAACAAGTTAAAATACACGGCAGAAACTAGGGAGATTAGCAAGTTTGCTAATCCCAGGCAACGGCGCCAAAATTTGATGTGAGAATTACTTGACACTCAAATTAAAACCCTATCGACGTAGTATATGAAAGTAGGGATCGTTTTAGGCCGGGGATTAGAAGGGATGCTAATCTACACAAATTAGACTCTTAAAACAATGAAAACAAGTACTAGGGATCAATTTGGACGAATTTTAACTCTAGACACCTTTAAACAACCTAACTTGACTCAAATAACTCAAAACAAACTCAAAACAGCAAATAGAATTCAATTAAACAGTTTCTGGACTCTAAAGACTCAAAACAGGCTAAATAGACCTAAAACACACAAAACAAGTTATCTAGACTCTAAACTAACACCTAAGATTGATTTGAACGAAATTAAGACTCAAATTGACTCAAAGGACTAAAAGACTCAAGATTTGACGAATTTAGACTATCTTAACACAAATTAAAAGCAGGGGATTGTTTGAAAACGGATTTAAACTTAAACAAACAAAATTGTAAAGACAACTTAAAAAGGCACGAAATTGGTGATTTAAATGGGTGAATGGCTAGTTAGAGGGATCCTTATCCACACATAAACATATGCATACAACTTGATTCCCAGTTACTCTTTCGATAAACCATGAATGACAATGTTCCGAATTAATTGTATTGAACTAATCAATTCCCAGATTTCCCTAGATTCATTGAATTGAATGGATAACGCATCACAACCAAATTATTCTTTCTCAAACTCCCTAACTATGGAATACGCATGATAGAGACATTCAACAAAGATCATTAAGTTCAATGGAAATCATGAACATTGACAAGGCATTCATAACTATGGAAGACGCATGTTAATCCAGCCTAGGGTTTACTTAACATGATTGTGACTAGCAACCTTTACTACTTGTGAATATAAGTTCATAACGATTAGGTGAAATTCCCTTATATTCTAGCATCAAATTCATGCATGTAAACTAAGTATGCATCCTTAACCAACACACAAGAACAAGTTCTTAATAAAACAGATAAGTAAACCACATTCACAATTTATGAAATCATAACTGGAGTAAATCAAATCATAAGAAACATATATTCATGGCTTCAAATTCCCCCTCTAACTAATAGGAGTTTAGTTCCTCATGATAGCAATTAAACAAAGAAAACTGAATTGAAACATTGAAAACAAAGATAGATAACACCTAAGAACGCTCCAGCAGTAGTCACGACTTAGAGTGGCACCTTCTCCTTCCTTCCTTGAATAGCTGCGGCACAAGAGGGGTTTTCTGGGTTTGTGTGGATGATATGGCACGGCAGGGGGTGAATTAGGTCAGAAACTATGGAGAATGGTGAAGGAAAGGGGCGGCAGAGAGTGGTGGGTGATTTCTGGCGTGAATGGTGTATATGGAGGGTGGTGTGCACGGCAAAGGGTGTTTTAATATATATAGGCACCAAAAACCCTAAGTGAATCAGATTAGGACTTCTAGAAAGCCAAATCCATCCAGAAATAGGCTCAAAACAATCAGATTTCCAATGGGAAAGGGCCTAAGGTGCGGCAAACTTGGATAAGGAGGGATAAGGCTTCTAGAAAGCCTTGCAAGGCAAGGAAATCAGTTTTTCTGGAAAGCTAGGTGCGGCAAGGCTTAGGGTTTCTAGAAACTCAATTTAAATGTCCCCCAATCAGAAAATAAACCCTCATTGTACCAGGAATTGAATTAGAAATGGATTAGGATAGGATAAGGTTTGTTAAGATAAGATAAGGATTGGATAAGATAAGATAAGATAAGGTTGTTTGGATAATGTTTTGGATAATCCTCCTTCTTTTGAGCTGATTCCTTATCTTCAATGATTTGAATTTATTTCTCCAACCTTGAAACATATTCCCAACTCCATTTAAACTCCAAATTCGTCCATCTTCATGCCCATTGCTTGTGCTAACCATTCCAAGCCCAGATTTGCTCTAAAATGCTCCAAAATGCATCTTTTTGCCAACTTTGCTTCTTGGACCTAAAAACACACGAAAATGACTTTAAACACTATACTAAGCAACAAATAGCTAAGCAAATGCAAGAAAACACACTAACTAAGTAGCATAAATATGCTCCTATCAAGAATTAATTAGTTCTACACAATTAATTTGGGGCATTGTCATTCATGGTTTGTTGAAAGAATAACTGGAAATCAATTTATATGCATATGTTCATGTGTGGAGAAGGGCCCTCTAACTAGCTTTTCACCCGTTTTAAATCACCAAACTCGTTTTTCTAAAGTTTTTATGCAAAATTTCTGTTTTAAGTCTTAATTTCGTCAAAAACAAACCCCCTTTCATTTAAATTTGTTTTTAGAGTCAAAACCTGTTTTGTTTTAGTCTTTTGAGTCTTTTAAGTTCTATTTTCGTCAAAACCAATTGTTAGCTTTAGAATTGAGTCTTTCTGATTGTTTCTTGCTGTTTTGAGTGTTTTAAGTTAGTTTAGAGTCTATAGAGTCTAGTTTGATGTTTTTGAGTCTTATTTGTGTTGATTAGCATCCCTAGTTAATCCCCGGTCTAGAACGATCCCTACTTACATCATTGCTACAATTGTCATCAATAGGGTTTAATTTGTGTGTCAAGTTAAATTTTCACATCAAATTTTGGCGCCATTGCCGGGGATTAGCAAATTTGCTAATCCCTTGTTTGCCGTGTGTTTTGTTTTACTTTGTTTTCTGATTTTGTTTTGTTTTCTTGTTTTAGATACTAGTTTATGACTCGAAGTTCTCAAACAGTTCGTGAGCATATCTTGGAGTTTGACGACGATTTTGAACGAACATTGAGAAGGAAGAGGAGGCATCCAGAACCTAGTGAACCTAGTTCAAGCTCAAAGGCCGAATCTGAATTTGAAGAAGAAGAACAAGGCATGGCTATGGATAATCGTACAATCAAGGAACTTTCAGCCCCAGGGTTCGCCAATGCCGCACCCCTTTGCATTCAATACCCCGCGGCTGCTCAAGGCAAGACCGATGAGTTCGAATTGAAGTCAAGCTTGTTGCATCACATTCCCAAATACCATGGGCTATCCATGGAAGATCCAAACAAGCATCTTAAGGAGTTCGAAGTAGTTTGTTCGAGCATGACACCCATCAATGTCGATGGGAACATTTTGATGATGAAGGCTTTTCCATTCTCTCTTTTGGAAAAGGCTAAAGATTGGCTTTATGAATTAGCACCCGGAACGGTCACTTCTTAGGAAAGCATGAAGAGGGCGTTTTTAGAGAAGTTCTTCCCCACTTTGAGAGTCATTCTCTTAAGGAAGAAGATTAGTGGAATTCAACAAAGCCAAGGAGAGACATTCCCAGCATACTATGAGCGTTTTAAGGCCCTTGTCGCCTCATGTCCTCAACATCAAATGAAAGAGGAACTTTTACTTCAATACTTCTATGAAGGACTTCTTCCAATTGAGCGACAAATGCTAGATGCTTCAGCAGGAGGTGCATTGGTTGACAAAACACCAATGGCTGCAAAGATCCTAATCGCCAACTGAGCTTTGAATGCACAACAATACGAAGGCCTTGGACAAAGAGACCCCCCACGGCAACAACAAGTGAATGAGGTAAGTGCAATTTCTGAACTTCAATCTCAAATGGCTAATCTCACTGTTCTTTTGTCACGGGTTGTCGATGGATCGAAATTGCAAGGGATTACACAAAGTGTATGTGGCGTGTGTTCTATGCAAGGGCACCTCAACGATCAATGCCCGCAATTGATTGAGAACAGAGGGTGGGAATCTGCCAATGCCATGGGTTTTGGGAGCCAAATTCAGCCACGCAATGAACCTTACTCCAACACTTACAATCCAGGCTGGAGAGATCATGCAAATTTCAAGTGGAGGGAGCCTCAACAACCACAGCAACAAAGTGGATTTAGGCAGCAACCTCCAGGTTTCTATTCAAAACCATACGCACCTACACAACCCCAAGCACAACCTGCCCAAACCAAATCAGGTACGTCCGTTGATAATGATCAGATTTTTCAATTACTAACTTCTATGTCGCAGAGCATGCAAATTAGAGAAAAAAAGGTGGATGATTTGGATAAGCGAGTAGGGCAGATTTCAGAGTTCCTAGGGCAATTCCAAGAACAAGGCAACCTTCCTAGCTCAACCATTGTGAATCCAAAGGGAGGATTTGAATCCGCCAAAGCCATTATGTTGAGATGTGGAAAAGAAGTTGGAACTGAGCCAAACCATCCAAATCTGGTCATAATGAGGATAAAAACTTGCTGATCAAAGAGGAGGAGGGAGCCAAACCCACGGCAAGGGTGGAGCAACCCTTGCCGCAGCCACATTCCAATCCTAAACCGTCCCCAACCACCAAGGTAAGTCCAAAATAGAATTCTTCAAGTTCTATTTGATGTGAGAATTACTTGACACTCAAATTAAAACCCTATCGACGTAGTATATGAAAGTAGGGATCGTTTAAGGCCGGGGATTAGAAGGGATACTAATCTACACAAATTACACTCTAAAACACTAAACTGGACTCTAGACAATGAAAACAAGTACTAGTGATCAATCTGAGCGAATTTTAACTCTAGACAACCTAACTTGACTCAAATAACACAAAACAAACTTAAAACAACAAATAAAACTCAACTAGGCAGATTCTAGACACTAGAGACTCAAAACAGGCTAAATAGACTCAAAACAGGTTCTATGGGGTGAATTGGATGACTTTTGGACTAGTTAAACTCAAAACACTAAAAGGGGACAGATTTGGACGAATTTAAACAAACTAAGACTCAATTAAGAACTAAGGGGGTTTTTGGATGATGAAGCAAAACTAAGCAGATTTAGGCAAACAAAGTAAATTGAAAGAGATAAAGGTGGATTCAGGGGTGAAAACTAGTTAGAGGGTTCTTCTCCACACATGAACATATGCATACGAATTGATTTCCAGTTATTCTTTCGATAAACCATGAATGACAATGCTTCGAATTAATTGTATTGCACTAATTAATTCCCAGATTTCCCTAAGTTCATTGAATTGAATGGATAACGCATCACAACCAAATTATTCTTATCAAGTTCCCTAACTATGGAAGACGCATGATAGAGATACATATTAAAGATCATTAAGCTCCATGGAAATCATAAACATTGACAAGGCATTCATAACTATGGAATACGCATGTTACTCTTGCCTAGGATTTACTTAACACAATTGTGACTAGCAATCTTTACTACTTGTGAATATAAGTTCCTAACGATTAGGTGAAATTCCCTTATATCCTAGCATCAAATTCATGCATGTAAACTAAGTAGGCCTCCTTAATCAACACACAAGAACAAGTTCTTCATAAAACAGATAAGTAAATCACATTCACAATTTATGAAACAATAACTGAAGGTAATCAATTCATATCAAACATATGTCCATGGCTTTGAATCCACCTCTAACTAAAACGAAATTAGTTCCACATGTTCAACATAATTGAAAAGCAAGTTAAATTAAACATGAAGATCGAACAAGAGAAGAAAGAACTCTAAGAAACTCCAATGGTTGCACGGCAAGCCTTCTCTTCTCTTCTCTGCGGCAAAGTATGGTTTTCTGAATGTATATGGGGGTGGTTGGATGGTATGGTGCGGCAGAGGGTGAATTAGGTCAGAAACTATGGAGAATGGTGAGGGAAGGGTGCAGCAGAGAGTGGTGGGTGATTTCTGGCGTGAATGATGTATATGGAGGGTGGTGAAACCTGCGGCAACCCTCTAAACTTGTATATATAGGCACCACAAACCCTAGGGTAATCAGATTAGGGCTAGGACTCAGCATAAACAAGGAATTAGGGCCCTAGGTGCGGCAGAAATTGTGAATCCATTAGGAAAAAGGATTGTGGCCCAATCGATTTCTGAAAAGGATTTGTAGAACCCAAATCCACAAGGAAAAGGCTTAATAAGTCAGAATCCAAGAAGGAATGGGAGTGAAAACCCACGGCACAAAGGGATAAGGCAGGGAGCCTTGCAAGGCAAGGAAAAGACCTTCTAGAAAGGAGGGAGGCGCCGGATTTTTAGGCTTCTAGAAAGAATGTGTTTCTGGGCAGATTTTGGGGTTTCTAGCAGAGTTTGGGGCGCCACTTGATGCGAAATATATAAGCACACAAATTTAACCCTCTTGTTGACAATTGTAGTATAGATGCAAGTAGGGATCGTTCTGGACCGGGGATTAGGAGGGCTTGCTAAAACCTCAAAACTGACTCAAAATCATTAAAACAAAGTTTAAAACACTAAACTAGACTCAAAGAATGCAAAACTAGACTCTAAAACACTAAAACAACTCAAAAGACTCAAAACAGCACAAAAACACTCAAAACTGCCTAAAAACACAAACTGGGCATTTTGAACTTTAAACACTACTTTGGACGAAAATAGATTTTAACTTGACTCAAGACACTTAAAAACACAAATCAAAACAGATTTTAACTAATCTAACACTTCAAAATAAAGGGGGATTTGATTCTGACGAATTTGAAAACAAAATAAACAGATTGTAAACTAAAACAGATTTTGGACAAATTTGGTAAAACTTATGGATGATGGACTAGCTAGAGGGTTCTTCTTCACACATGACACACTTGCATACAAACCAATTTTCAGTTGTTCTTTCGATAAATCGTGAAACTCAACACCCCAGGTTAATTAGGTCCGCTTAAATTAACCTTCAAGTTCTCCTTAAGTTATTGAATTGGACGGGAAAGCGCATACAACAACTCAAAACATTCTCTAAAAGTCCCCTACGTGAACAGCACAATAAAGATACAATCAGAGATCATTAAGCTTTGTGAGAACTATAAGCATTGACGAGGCATTCGTTACTATGATGAGCATGAAACTCCTGCCAAGAATTCATTTAACGCGATCGTTTATAAGCGACCTCCACTACTTGTGAATATAAGTTTGTAACTATTAGGTGAAACTCCCTTATATTCTAGCATCAAACTCATGCATGCAAACTAAGTGTCGACCCTCAATCAACATACAAGAATAAGTTATCCATCAAGCAGTTAAACAAATTGAATTCACAACTTATGAAATCACAACTGAAAGTAATCAATTCACATTGCAAGTATAATCATGGTTTCGAATCCCCCCCTAGCTAAGAGGGGTTTAGTTCCTCATACTCACAGAACAAAGATTATTGAATTGAAACATTGAAAACAAAAGAAAGATTACACCTAAACGTTCCAGCAATCCTAACTTGAATGGTAGGCACATCCAAGGGCTTTCCTCCTTCCTCTTTGCTGCGGCACAAGGGTTGTTGGTGAGTTTTGGGATTATGAATGGTGTAGAAGGCTGGGTTTATGGCTAGGATGGATGTATGGTGCGGCAGGGGTTGTTTTAGGTCAGAAACTATGGAGAATGGTGAAGGATAGGTGCGGCTAGGGTTGAGGAAGGAATTCTGGCGTGAATGGGTGGTAGAGGATGGATAGGTAGATAGGTGGATGGAATGGACGCAGAGAATCTGTCCAGAGAGCGAGAGAGAGACTAAATGGTGCGGATGGCTTTATTTATAGGGCTAGGGTTGAAAGGCAATCAGAAAATCAAAGAGAATAAGAAAGTAAAATTCGGCAGAATATGTAGGAGAGAAAAGGAATGTGTTTTAAGGTCAGAAATTAAGAGAGAAAGGGAAAGAAGGTGTGGCATTGATTTGTAAGAGAAAGGGGAAGTATTTTTGGGCAGAAAATAGGCAAGAAAACCTCTCCCTTGTGCAGCAAGGATTGAAACAAAAGGGGAATGCTCTAGGCACGGTTTTGGGCTTCTAGAATGAGTAATTAGGCAACCTACATGTTTTGGAAACCCCAAAATTGGAAACCTCCACAAATGGAAACTTGCACAAATGGAAACCTTCACAAATAGATGATGCGATGTAAAACAAGCACACAAATTAAACCCTCTTTTGACAATTGTAGTATATGAATAAGTAGGGATCGTTCTAAACCGGGGATTAGGAGGGCATGCTAAAACCTCTAAACTGACTCAAAAACGTAAAAACAAAGTTGAAAACACTAGACTAAACTTAAAAGACTCAAAACAGGTTCACAAGACTCAAAATAGGCTAAAAACACTCAAAACTGCCTAAAAACACAAACTGGGCAGTTTTGGACTCTAAACACAAATTTGGACGAATTTGGGTTTTAACTTGACACAAGACACTTAAATACACAAACAAAACAGATTTTAAACACTTTGAAACAAGAAAGTGAAAGGGGGGTTTTGTTTTGGACGAATTTAAATTTAAGAAAACAGATTATAAACTAAAGCAGAATTTGGACGATTTTGGTAAAATATGGATGACGGGCTAGCTAGAGGCTCTTTCTCCACACATGACATGTATGCAAACGACTCGATTTCCAGTTACTCCTTCATTGAATTATGAATGACAATGCCCCAAATTAACCGTGACATCACTAGTTAACCCTCAGATTTTCCTTGTGTTATTGGATTGGATGACATCATTCGACAACCCAAAGCATTCTTCAAAAGTCCCCTACATGACATCATAATAGAGATACAATCAAAGATCATTACGTTCAATGAAAATCATAAGCATTGACAAAGCACTTGTAACTATGACATCATGATACTCGTGCTAGGAATTGAACTTAACGCGATCGTGACCAGCGACCTTCACTACACATGAATATAAGTTTGTAACGATTATGTGAAACTCCCTTATACTCTAGCATCAGATTTATGCATGCCAACTAAGTATCGATCCTTAATCAACAAACACAAATAAGTTATCAATTCCACAGTTAAGCCAATTACATTCACAACTCACGAATTCATAACTGGAATTTATCAACTCAATTTGCATACATAATCATGGCTTTGAAATCACCCCTAGCCAAGAGGGGTTTAGCCACTCATGTTCACAGCAAAACAAAAGGAAAAGAAATTAAACATTGTAAACATAGAACAAATTACACCTAGAACGCTCCAACAATCAAGCTTGAACGTCCAAGAGTCCTTCCTTCTTCCTCCTTGCTGCGGCACAAAGGTGGGTGAAGTGTATGGGATGTGTTTTGGGGTCAGGAATGTGTTTTGGGTGAAAGGAAGTTGCGGCAAGGGAGTTGGGATGGTTTCTGGCGTGAATGAATGATTGGGTGTGTGAATGGATCTCTTTTGTGCGGCACAAGGAAGGTTTATTTAAGGAATTAGGGTAATAAAGCTAGGGAACAATTTAGGAAACAGAAATTAAATCAAAACCTGAAGGGAAAAAGGAATTAAAGTCAGAATCCCAAGGGAATTGGGCAAGTAGGTGCGGCAAAGGTGGAAAGGGTAAGGCAAGGCCTTGCAAGGCAAGGCAAAAGGGTTTCCTTTCTGTTTTAGGTCCAGATTTTGGGTAATAAAGGGATGCCTTGCACGGCAAGGATGGGGAAAGCAAGGGAAGGTGCGGCAAGAGTTCTTTAGGTACAAGGGAAGTTCACTTTGTGTCCTAAAATGTATAGGAAGCCTTCAATGTTGCTGGAACTTAGGAATATTTAGGATTAGGAAAGGTCAACCCAAAATAGGAAATATTGGCTTAACTTTCCTACTTCAAGTAGGAATCCTTCTTTGATTAGGAATCCTTCTTTGATTAGGAATCCTTCGTTGATTAGGAATCCTAACTTCTTCAAGTCTTCAATTTCGTCCATTCCTTTTGCTCCAAACATGTGATGTCCATCCCAAGCCCAATTTTGCTCCAAAAAGCTCCAAAATGCACTTTCTTGCATACTTTGCCCTTAGAACCTGAAAACACACGAAAATGGCTTAAAAGACTAAAATAACTAAGAAAACACAACATAAATGCACAAGAACAAGCCAACTAAGTCGCCTAAATATGCTCCTATCAATAGAAACTTCCAACTTTAGAAACCTTGGCTTCCAATTTTGAACTCTTCATTCTTCATTTGATCCTAAGCTCATTTGATCTTCAATTTCGTCCATCCACTTAGCTCCAAGCATGTGCAATCCATTTAGTGCCCAAAACTGCTCCAAAAAGCTCCAAAATGCACTTTCTTGCATACTTTGCACATTAGACCTACAAACACACGAAAATAGCTTAAAATACTAAAATAACTAAGAACTAACAACGTAAATGCAAGGAAACAAGCTAACTAAGTGATGTAAATGTGCTCCTATCAAATACCCCCACACTTAGCTTTCGCTAGTCCTCGAGCAAAACAAAAGAAACAAAACTCAATCTAAACCTTCCAACAATTGCCGTAGGGATTTCCAATGCACATGACATATTAAGAATCATCACTTGCACAGATTTTAGTCATCCTTACCCTTGAGCACATACTTAATCATAGTCACCATTCATTAGCTCGCATTCAATCAATTAAAACAACATTTTGAATATAGTAACATGCCTTAGAGAATCCCTCAATTCCTTACTAGAGAATCACTCAATTTTCATTCAGATAATCACTCAATTTTCATTCTGACTAAACATGAAAACTAATACTCACATATGTTGCAACAAAGAAAGCACTTTTCCGGAGTTAATAAGCATATTTAGATATGATCTCATGAATGGAATGCTACTACTTAGATGCGAGAACCAGTGACACCATATGCTCATACCAATTCCAAACTCCACATATTGAAACACACAACACCCAAGATCGAAGTTAAAGGGTTGGAACGGGGCTAAAGGTGTTGTGTAAGAAAGAAAGGATATGGAAAACAAAGGTTCTTAAAGAAATAGTAAGCAAAGCAATGAAACGAACACTTAGAATTCAATTTTGAATGCAGAAATTGAACTTTGAACAAAAAGGGGAGATTTACACACTCTAGGGCCGAATTTTGATGTTTTGGACCCTTTCTTCAACAAACAACACTTTAGAACTCCTTTTCACATACTTTTCAACTCTTTTTCATTCTTTTCACAACCTTTTCTTTTTCTTTCTATTTTTCCACGAACTTTTCTTTTTATTTTCTCAAACCCGTGCCTCATTAAATACTTTGGCACACACACACACACACACACAAAATCCCTTCCCCCACACTTGTTTTCTGCAAAAGGACAATCAAAAGGAATTCATTCTAATTCATGCTTCACTATCTTTTAAGAACAAGGGTATGGATGGTCCTAATTCATTCTAATTCATGCTTCACTAGGCTAGGTGAGGATAATGTGGTTAACAAAGAACATAGGCTAAATATGGCTCAACGGGGTTTAAACCTACAAAACATATAACATAGGGGGTTCGGCTATTTGGCTGTGGTGGTTCACTAATTAACTTCATCTTGATCGTGTGTTATGCAAATCAATGTCATGCTTTGAATGGAATGGGCATGAGTTCTAGTATTTGGAACTAAATGATGAAACGCCTTCTAAGTAGCAACCAAGCAAAGAATAATGAGATCATGCAACGACTTTAGAAAACAAGAATGCATAGATTATCAACTCTCCAAAAGAACGTTTTTAGGCTCAAGTCTCACGAGGTTGTAGCGTTAGTTTGAGTTCCTTCCTTCAAGCATGTTACAAAAACTGATTTTATCCTTTAAGATTGCATGTGAATTCATAAATTATAACAATAACCAAGCATAAACCAAAGAGCATATCAAACTTCCATCCATGTTCGTAACTTTCTTTAACAGTCATGCAATTAAAAACCAAATCCTCATCATTGTGTTGGAAGGTACCTAAGACACAAACACACCAAAACAACACAAAAACAACTCTTTTTGGGTTTTTCAAAACAATTTTTCAAATTTTCATGAGATTTTCGGATTTTTATGCCAAAACCCACTAAAACACACCAAAACAGCTTAAACACACTTCAAAACAGCAAGGAACAACTTTTGAAGTAATGGGTGGTAAAATCCCACGAATTTCATGCAAAACAACTTGTTTACCCCCCCACACTTAAATCAAACATTGTCCTCAATGTTTCAAGCATAAACTCACACAAATCACAAGTCAACAAACAAATAATGAATAAACACACTAAACATGGCAGAATAGAAACAACAACAAAGAGAAGGGTTTAGGAACGCAAATCTGGAATTGGAGTGATTCCTAGGTCTTCCTTTGTTGAATGCATGGGTTGCCTCCCAAGAAGCGCTTGCTTTTACGTCGTGCAGCCAGACGATACCTCCAATTAAGCTTCATTGGAGGCCACAGCATGTAGGTGATCCTTGAATGGGAGGTGATACTTGAAGTGATCCGGCAATGGTTTAAATTCTAGTGTGGGTGCCTGAATCATCAAAATCAGCCAGTTAGTAGGAAACAAAATTGAAATTGAAATAGATGGCTTACTGGCTTGCTTCGACACAAACTCAATTACAAACACCACATCTTGGAATGTTTCAGGAACTTTGCACTTGGCCAGGTTGAATGTGATGGTTGTGACTTTTTGGGCTTTGTTGTTTCATGAACATCCTCTTTGATGCATTCTTCATATGCTCCAGCCACTTCTTGCTCTTGAATCATTCTTCTTGATGTACAAGGTTCTTTGAACACTTCAACACAATCTGGAACCTGATTTGGTGTGCCAAGAATTGGGATATCACTTTGCACCTTTGGAATGGCTTCCACAATGTCTTTTTCACTCTCATCTTTCTTGGGAATTAAAAACCTGCGAGGAAAAGGGACATTTGGAGGAATAACATTAGAATTAAATGAATTTGGGACGTCCTTACTTGTGGTGGGTGGTTTAGAGGGCTTAGGGGGCTGCGGCAAGGGTTGTTCTTCCCTTGCTGTGGGTGTGTCTTCTTCCTCCTCCTCAATCAGCAGCTCTTTGTCCACTTCTAAGGTATGTTTGGACGTTTTTAGGTCAGCTCCAACCTCCATAGCACTTCCCAAAGTGATAGCATCATGGATTTCAAAATCTTCCTTCGAATTTGCAATAGTTGAGTTGGAGAGTTCACTTTGCTCTTGAATCTGCACCATGAACTCCATAATCTGCCCAACTTGCTTCTCCAATTTGTCCACTCTTTTGACTCGGTCTTTCATCTCCTTGTTTTGATTTTCTACTCCCCGTGTCAAAGAGGTGATTAATTGAATAATGTTATCATTACACAAAGACATACCTGAGTTTGTTTGGGCAAATTGTGGTGGAGGCTGTAATGGTGCATGTGGCCATTGATAAAACTCCTCAGATGGCTGAAATTGTTCTTCTTTTTGTGAGCCCTGCGTCAAAGAGATTAGTCCTTCAAGAATTTCATTATAACTAATGGGCATACTTGAATTCGATTGGAATTGTTGTGGGGGAGGCTGTGGTGGCTGCATAGGTCTTGAATATAACTCCTCTTCTTGCTGCCAATATCCACCTTGTTGGAATTGTTGAGGTTCTCCCCACATGTAATCTGAATAACCTCTCCAATCCGAATTGTAAGCGTTGGAAAACATGTTGTTGCTTGGTTGATCATAGCCTTGATAACCCCAAGCATCTTCATTCACAGCGTATTGAGGACGTTGATGAGTTTGAGCAGTGTGCATTGTGGTTGTTTCGGCAATCTGGGACAATTGAGAAGTAAGATTTGCTAATTGAGCTTGAATGGTAGAAAGTGCCATGTCTTACTTCTCTATGTACCTGAAATGAAAGAATTAAAACTAAATCAAATATCAAAAGTAAAAGACACAAACAAAAACAAAGGGGATGAGCTAAAGAAAACAAGAAAACAACACAAAGTCAGAAACTAAAACAAAAACAAAATAAACGATAAGAAAAGAACCAAGGGATTAGCAAAGTTGCTAATCCCCGGCAACGGCGCCAAAAATTTGATGCGAAATATATAAGCACACAAATTTAACCCTCTTGTTGACAATTGTAGTATAGATGCAAGTAGGGATCGTTCTGGACCGGGGATTAGGAGGGCTTGCTAAAACCTCAAAACTGACTCAAAATCATTAAAACAAAGTTTAAAACACTAAACTAGACTCAAAGAATGCAAAACTAGACTCTAAAACACTAAAACAACTCAAAAGACTCAAAACAGCACAAAAACACTCAAAACTGCCTAAAAACACAAACTGGGCATTTTGAACTTTAAACACTACTTTGGACGAAAATAGATTTTAACTTGACTCAAGACACTTAAAAACACAAATCAAAACAGATTTTAACTAATCTAACACTTCAAAATAAAGGGGGGATTTGATTCTGACGAATTTGAAAACAAAATAAACAGATTGTAAACTAAAACAGATTTTGGACAAATTTGGTAAAACTTATGGATGATGGACTAGCTAGAGGGTTCTTCTTCACACATGACACACTTGCATACAAACCAATTTTCAGTTGTTCTTTCGATAAATCGTGAAACTCAACACCCCAGGTTAATTAGGTCCGCTTAAATTAACCTTCAAGTTCTCCTTAAGTTATTGAATTGGACGGGAAAGCGCATACAACAACTCAAAACATTCTCTAAAAGTCCCCTACGTGAACAGCACAATAAAGATACAATCAGAGATCATTAAGCTTTGTGAGAACTATAAGCATTGACGAGGCATTCGTTACTATGATGAGCATGAAACTCCTGCCAAGAATTCATTTAACGCGATCGTTTATAAGCGACCTCCACTACTTGTGAATATAAGTTTGTAACTATTAGGTGAAACTCCCTTATATTCTAGCATCAAACTCATGCATGCAAACTAAGTGTCGACCCTCAATCAACATACAAGAATAAGTTATCCATCAAGCAGTTAAACAAATTGAATTCACAACTTATGAAATCACAACTGAAAGTAATCAATTCACATTGCAAGTATAATCATGGTTTCGAATCCCCCCCTAGCTAAGAGGGGTTTAGTTCCTCATACTCACAGAACAAAGATTATTGAATTGAAACATTGAAAACAAAAGAAAGATTACACCTAAACGTTCCAGCAATCCTAACTTGAATGGTAGGCACATCCAAGGGCTTTCCTCCTTCCTCTTTGCTGCGGCACAAGGGTTGTTGGTGAGTTTTGGGATTATGAATGGTGTAGAAGGCTGGGTTTATGGCTAGGATGGATGTATGGTGCGGCAGGGGTTGTTTTAGGTCAGAAACTATGGAGAATGGTGAAGGATAGGTGCGGCTAGGGTTGAGGAAGGAATTCTGGCGTGAATGGGTGGTAGAGGATGGATAGGTAGATAGGTGGATGGAATGGACGCAGAGAATCTGTCCAGAGAGCGAGAGAGAGACTAAATGGTGCGGATGGCTTTATTTATAGGGCTAGGGTTGAAAGGCAATCAGAAAATCAAAGAGAATAAGAAAGTAAAATTCGGCAGAATATGTAGGAGAGAAAAGGAATGTGTTTTAAGGTCAGAAATTAAGAGAGAAAGGGAAAGAAGGTGTGGCATTGATTTGTAAGAGAAAGGGGAAGTATTTTTGGGCAGAAAATAGGCAAGAAAACCTCTCCCTTGTGCAGCAAGGATTGAAACAAAAGGGGAATGCTCTAGGCACGGTTTTGGGCTTCTAGAATGAGTAATTAGGCAACCTACATGTTTTGGAAACCCCAAAATTGGAAACCTCCACAAATGGAAACTTGCACAAATGGAAACCTTCACAAATAGAAACTTCCAACTTTAGAAACCTTGGCTTCCAATTTTGAACTCTTCATTCTTCATTTGATCCTAAGCTCATTTGATCTTCAATTTCGTCCATCCACTTAGCTCCAAGCATGTGCAATCCATTTAGTGCCCAAAACTGCTCCAAAAAGCTCCAAAATGCACTTTCTTGCATACTTTGCACATTAGACCTACAAACACACGAAAATAGCTTAAAATACTAAAATAACTAAGAACTAACAACGTAAATGCAAGGAAACAAGCTAACTAAGTGATGTAAATGTGCTCCTATCACCACTTTTGTAGGACAAGGGATAGGACTTCTAGAAATCAGGTTTTAAGTCCCCTAAACTGAAGAAAACAGGTTAGGATAAGATTAGGATAAGATTGGATAAGGATTGGATAAGATAAGATAAGATAAGGTTGTTTTGGATAATTCTCCTTCTTTTGAGCTGATTCCTTATCTTCTTTATCTTTGACTTCTTTCTTCCATCTTCTTAGCTGATTTCAAGCCTTTATATCTTCAATTTCGTCCATCAACTTGCCTCCATGCTTGCACTACCCAATCTTGGCCCAAAAATGCTTTAGAATGCTCCAAATTGCTTCTTTTTGCCATTTTCACACTTAGAACCTACAAACACACTAAAATAGCTTAAAATACAAAATTAACTAAGAACTAACAACGTAAATGCATCAAAACAAGCTAACTAAGTCGCATAAATATGCTCCTATCACTATTCCACTAAATGCACCCTTTCCTAGCAGGTTTAGACAATCAAAGAAGGAAGAGAACGAGAAAGACATTCTGGAAACGTTTAGGAAAGTGCAAGTCAATATACCTCTCCTTGATGCAATTAAGCAAGTTCCAAGGTACGCTAAGTTTTTGAAAGAACTTTGTACAACAAGGAGGAGAATTTAGAACAAAGAAGTTGTCCAGGTAAGTGAAAATGTCTCCGCTGTTTTACAAAGGAAATTACCCCCTAAATGCAAAGATCCGGGTAGTTTTACAATTCCTTGCGTTATTGGCAATACTAAGTTTGAACATGCTATGTTAGACTTAGGAGCTTCAATTAATGTCATGCCTTACTCAATTTACGCATCTATGAATTTAGGAGAGCTTAAAAACGATGGTGTTATAATTCAATTAGCCGATCGTTCTAACGCATATCCGAAAGGAGTTTTGGAAGATGTTTTGGTGCAGGTGGATAACTTGATATTCCCAATAGATTTCTATGTTTTAGAGATGGAGGAGTCTCCCAATATCACCCCATTGCCGATCCTACTTGGGAGGCCCTTCATGAAAACAGCATGCACCAAGATCGACGTGTTCAAAGGGACTTTAACAATGGAATTTGGTGGGGAGATTATTGATTTTAACATTTCTAAAGCTATTAAATTCCCTAAAGACGGTCATTCTTGCTTTTCTATTGATGCATTTGATTTATTGGCGCAGGAATTCCTTGACTCATTGGATAAAGATCCCCTTGAAACAACAATTGCACAAGGAATTGGAATGAAGCCCAATCTGGCCGTACCTAGTGAAGAACAAGCCGAGATTATGGCTGCCTTTGACTCATTGCCACGACATCATGGTACGTCTCCTAACCCAATTCCAATTCCCGTTTCTACTAATACGTTGTTACCTTCTGTGATTCAGGCCCCTATTCTTGAACTTTAGCCACTGCCGGATCATTTAAAATACGTCTTTTTGGGAGATGAAGAGACGTTGCCCGTCATTGTCTCTGCATCACTCATGGCAACAGAGGAGGAGAAGTTGATTTGGGTGTTGAAAGAGCACAAAACAGCCATTGGATGGACATTGGCCGACATTAAGGGAATTAGCCCTACAACATGCATGCATCGCATACTTCTAGAGGAGGGGGCTAAACCAACTAGAGAAGCTCAACGCCGACTCAACCCTCCAATGGTGGAAGTTGTGAAAAAGGAGATTACCAAGCTTCTCGATTGTGGAGTGATTTATCCAATTTCGGATAGCCATTGGGTTTCACCGGTGCAAGTTGTTCCAAAGAAATCCGGAGTCACTGTGGTGAAGAATGCTGAGAATGAGCTTGTGCCAACCCGTGTCCAAACAGGTTGGAGAGTGTGCATCAATTATAGGAAGCTCAACGCCACCACAAGGAAGGACCACTTCCCTTTGCCGTTCATTGATCAAATACTTGAAAGGTTAGCCGGTCATTCTTTTTATTGTTTTCTTGATGGCTATTCAGGATATAATCAGATTGTCATAGCCCTGGACGACCAAGAAAAGACCACTTTCACGTGCCCCTTTGGTACCTTTGCCTATCGTCGCATGCCATTCGGTTTATGCAATGCACCTGCCACATTTCAAAGATGCATGGTAAGTATCTTTTCCGATTTTGTTGAGAAGATTATTGAGGTTTTCATGGATGACTTTAGTGTATTTGGTGATTTGTTTGACGGTTGTTTGGAAAATCTCACATTAATCTTGCAACGACGCGTTGAAACTAACCTTCTGTTAAATTGGGAAAAATGTCACTTTATGGTTAAACAAGGCATAGTTTTAGGGCATATCATTTCAGAAAGGGGAATTGAGGTTGATAAATCAAAAATAGATCTTGTACGCTACTTACCCTCTCCTACTTCGGTTAGAGAGGTTCGTTCGTTTCTTGGTCATGCAGGATTCTATAGGCGATTCATCAAGGATTTTTCAAAGATTTCTCAACCTTTGTGCCGTCTCCTTCAAAAAGAAGTGGCTTTCAAGTTTGACGAGGAATGTGAGACGGCTTTCAACCAACTCAAGAAGATGCTAACCACGGCACCAATCATTATGCCGCCAGATTGGAGTCTTCCGTTTGAGCTAATGTGCGATGCTTCCGACTATGTGATGTGAAAATTAACTTGACAGACAAATTAAACAATATTGATGACAATTGTAGTAAAGATGCAAGTGATGTGAGAATTACTTGACACTCAAATTAAAACCCTATCGACGTCGTATATGAAAGTAGGGATCGTTTAAGGCCGGGGATTAGAAGGGATGCTAATCTACACAAATTACACTCTAAAACACTAAACTGGACTCTAGACAATGAAACAAGTACTAGTGATCAATCTGAACGAATTTTAACTCTAGACAACCTGACTTGACTCAAATAACACAAAACAAACTTAAAACAACAAATAAAACTCAACTAGGCAGATTCTAGACACTAGAGACTCAAAACAGGCTAAAGAGACTCAAAACAGCAAAACTAACTTAAACAGACTCAAAACAGCTTCTATGAAGTGAATTGGATGACTTTTGGACTAGTTAGACTCAAAACACTAAAAGGGGACAGATTTGGACGAATTTAAACAAACTAAGACTCAATTAAGAACTAGGGGGGTTTTTGGACGAATTAAGCAAAACTAAGCAGATTTAAGCAAACAAAGTAAATTGAAAGAGATAAAGGTGAATTCAGTGGTGAAAACTAGTTAGAGGGTTCCTCTCCACACATGAACATATGCATACGAATTGATTTCCAGTTATTCTTTCGATAAACCATGAATGACAATGCTTCGAATTAATTGTATTGCACTAATTAATTCCCAGATTTCCCTAAGTTCATTGAATTGAATGGATAACGCATCACAACCAAATTATTCTTATCAAGTTCCCTAACTATGGAATACGCATGATAGAGATACATATCAAAGATCATTAAGTTCCATGGAAATCATAAACATTGACAAGGCATTCATAACTATGGAAGACGCATGTTACTCTTGCCTAGGATTTACTTAACACAATTGTGACTAGCAATCTTTACTACTTGTGAATATAAGTTCCTAACGATTAGGTGAAATTCCCTTATATCCTAGCATCAAATTCATGCATGTAAACTAAGTATGCATCCTTAATCAACACACAAGAACAAGTTCTTAATAAAACAGTTAAGCAAATCACATTCACAATTTATGAAACAATAACTGAAGGTAATCAATTCATATCAAACATATGTCCATGGCTTTGATTCCACCTCTAACTACAACGGAATTAGTTCCACATGTTCAACATAATTGAAAAGCAAGTTAAATTAAACATGAAGATCAAACAAGAGAAGAAAGAACTCCAAGAAACTCCAATGGTTGCACGGCAGGCCTTCTCTTCTCTTCTCTGCGGCAAAGTATGGTTTTCTGAGTGTATATGGGGGTGGTTGGATGGTATGGTGCAGCAGAGGGTGAATTAGGTCAGAAACTATGGAGAATGGTGAGGGAAAGGTGCAGCAGAGAGTGGTGGGTGATTTCTGGCGTGAATGATGTATATGGAGGGTGGTGAAACCTGCGGCAACCCTCTAAACTTGTATATATAGGCACCACAAACCCTAGGGTAATCAGATTAGGGCTAGGACTCAGCATAAACAAGGAATTAGGGCCCTAGGTGCGGCAGAAATTGTGAATCCATTAGGAAAAAGGATTGTGGCCCAATTGATTTCTGAAAAGGATTTGTAGAACCCAAATCCACAAGGAAAAGGCTTAATAAGTCAGAATCCAAGAGGGAATGGTGATGCGAAATATATAAGCACACAAATTTAACCCTCTTGTTGACAATTGTAGTATAGATGCAAGTAGGGATCGTTCTGGACCGGGGATTAGGAGGGCTTGCTAAAACCTCAAAACTGACTCAAAATCATTAAAACAAAGTTTAAAACACTAAACTAGACTCAAAGAATGCAAAACTAGACTCTAAAACACTAAAACAACTCAAAAGAGTCAAAACAGCACAAAAACACTCAAAACTGCCTAAAAACACAAACTGGGCAGTTTTGGACTCTAAACACTACTTTGGACGAAAATAGATTTTAACTTGACTCAAGACACTTAAAAACACAAATCAAAACAGATTTTAACTAATCTAACACTTCAAAATAATGGGGGATTTGATTCTGACGAATTTGAAAACAAAATAAACAGATTGTAAACTAAAACAGATTTTGGACAAATTTGGATAAAATATGGATGATGGGCTAGCTAGAGGATTCTTCTCCACACATGACACACTTGCACATAAACCAATTTTCAGTTGTTCTTTCGATAAATCATGAAACTCAACACCCCAGGTTAATTAGGTCCGCTTAAATTAACCTTCAAGTTCTCCTGAAGTTATTGAATTGGACGGGAAAGCGCATACAACAACTCAAAACATTCTCTAAAAGTCCCCTACGTGAACAGCACAATAAAGATACAATCAGAGATCATTAAGCTTTGTGAGAACTATAAGCATTGACGAGGCATTCGTTACTATGATGAGCATGAAACTCCTGCCAAGAATTCATTTAACGCGATCGTTTATAAGCGACCTCCACTACTTGTGAATATAAGTTTGTAACTATTAGGTGAAACTCCCTTATATTCTAGCATCAAACTCATGCATGCAAACTAAGTGTCGACCCTCAATCAACATACAAGAATAAGTTATCCATCAAGCAGTTAAACAAATTGAATTCACAACTTATGAAATCACAACTGAAAGTAATCAATTCACATTGCAAGTATAATCATGGTTTCGAATCCCCCCTAGCTAAGAGGGGTTTAGTTCCTCATACTCACAGAACAAAGAATAACAAGTTTATACATTGAAAACAAAAGAAAGAAAACACCTAAACGCTCCAGCGATCCAAACTAAACAGCAAGCACGTCCAAGGGCTCTCCTCCTTCCTCTTTGCTGCGGCACAAGGGTTGTTGGTGAGTTTTGGGATTATGAATGGTGTAGAAGGCTGGGTTTATGGCTAGGATGGATGTATGGTGCGGCAGGGGTTGTTTTAGGTCAGAAACTATGGAGAATGGTGAAGGATAGGTGCGGCTAGGGTTGGGGAAGGAATTCTGGCGTGAATGGGTGGTAGAGGATGGATAGGTAGATAGGTGGATGGAATGGACACAGAGAATCTGTCCAGAGAGTGAGAGAGAGACTAAATGGTGCGGATGGCTTTATTTATAGGGCTAGGGTTGAAAGGCAATCAGAAAATAATAGGAAAGGTTCAATACTTAGCTATTATGGTTCCACAATTTAATAGGTAAGAAAGAATCAGAAAATCAAAGAGAATAAGAAAGTAAAATTCGGCAGAATATGTAGGAGAGAAAAGGAATGTGTTTTAAAGGTCAGAAATTAAGAGAGAAAGGGAAAGAAGGTGTGCATTGATTTGTAAGAGAAAGGGGAAGTATTTTTGGGCAGAAAATAGGCAAGTAAGGTGCAGGAATTAAAGAGAATAGGAAAGGAAATTCGGCAGAATTGTAAGACAGATTTAGGAATGTGTTTTGAGGCACAAAATAAGTAAGAAAGTCTCCTCCTTGTGCGGCAAGGCATAGAACACAAAGGGAATGTGATTTTGGGTCAGAAAATAGGTAAGAAGAGGATCCCTTGTGCGGCAAGGTTGTGGAAAGAAAGGGAAAGGCACTTATGTGGCAGATTTTGGAAGAAAAGGGAAAGGAGATATGTGGCAAGGTTAGGGAAAGGTTCTAGGACTTCTAGAAACATGTAATGAGGCAACCTAACATGTTTTGGAACCCTTTTATGGCTGGAACATAGGTGATGAAGGATTAGGAAACTTCTAAGCCAAGAATAGAAACTTTCAAGAATGGAAACCTCCAAGAATAGAAACTTCCAACTTTAGAAACTTTGGCTTCCAATTTTGAACTCTTCATTCTTCATTCAATCCTAAGCTCATTTGATCTTCAATTTCGTCCATCCACTTAGCTCCAAGCATGTGCAATCCATCCCAAGCCTAAAACTGCTCCAAAAGGCACCAAAATGCACTTTCTTGCTCCTTTAGCCCTTAGAACCTGAAAACACACGAAAATGGCTTAAAAGACTAAAATAACTAAGAACTAACAACCTAAATGCAAGGAAACAAGCTAACTAAGTGATGTAAATATGCTCCTATCAAATGGGAGTGAGAAGGCACGGCACAAAGGGATAAGGCAGGGAGCCTTGCAAGGCAAGGAAAAGACCTTCTAGAAAGGAGGGAGGCGCCAGATTTTTAGGCTTCTAGAAAGAATGTGTTTCTGTGCAGATTTTGGGGTTTCTAGAAGTATTTGGGGCGCCACTTTTGTAGGGGAATGGATAGGACTTCTAGAAATCAGGTTTTAAGTCCCCTAAACTGAAGAAAACAGGTTAGGATAAGATTAGGATAAGATAAGGTAAAGATTGGATAAGATAAGATAAGGTTGTTTTGGATAATGTTTTGGATAATTCTCCTTCTTTTGAGCTGATTCCTTATCTTCTTATCTTTGACTTCTTTCTTCCATCTTCCTAGCTGATTTCAAGCCTTTATATCTTCAATTTCGTCCATCAACTTGCCTCCATGCTTGCACTACCCAATCTTGGCCCAAAAATGCTCTAGAATGCTCCAAATTGCTTCTTTTTGCCATTTTGACACTTAGAACCTACAAACACACGAAAATAGCTTAAAATACAAAATTAACTAAGAACTAACAACGTAAATGCATGAAAACAAGCTAACTAAGTCGCACAAATATGCTCCTATCAGCAAGTAGGGATCGTTCTAAACCGGGGATTAACTAGGGAAGCTAATCAACACAAATAAGACTCAAAAACACTAAACTAGACTCTAATGACTCAAAACTAACTTAAAACACTAAAAACAGCAACAAACAATAAAAAAGACTCAATTCTAGACCTAACAAGTAATTTTGACGAAAATAGAACTTAAAAGACTCAAACCTCTAAAAGAAAACAGGTTTTGACTCTAAAAACAAGATTAAATGAAAGGGGGTTTGTTTTTGACGAATTTAAAACTTAAAACAGAAACTTTGCATAAAATACTTTATAGAAAACGAATTTGGTGAATTGAAAAGGGTGAAAGGCTAGTTAGAGGGCCCTTCTCCACACATGAACATATGCATATAAATCGATTTCCAGTTATTCTTTCAACATAGCATGAATGACAATGCCCCAAATTAATTGTGTAGAACTAATTAATTCTCAGATTTCCCTAGACTCATTGAATTGGATGAAAAGCATATGACAACCCAAATCATTCTTTATTAAGCTCCCTAACTATGAAAAGCATGATAGAGACACGAAACAAAGATCATTAAGCTTTGTGAAAATCATAAGCATTGACAAGACATTCGTGACTATGAGAAGCATGACACTCCTGCCAGGAATTTACTTAACGCGATCATGACTAGCAACCTCCACTACTTGTAAATATAAGTTTGTAACGATTAGGTGAAACTCCCTTATATTTTAGCATCAAATTCATGCATGCAAACTAAGTAGGCCGCCTTAATCAACACAGATGAACAAGTTCTCAATAACTCAGATAAGTAAACCACATTCACGATTCATGAAATCATAACTGGAGGAAATCAATTCATATAAAACATATGTCCATGGCTTTGAATTCGCCCCTAACTATAAAGAAATTAGTTCCTCATGTTCGCAATCAAACAAATATAAATAAAATTAAACATTGAAAACAAAGGATAGAATACACCTAGAAAACGCTTCAGATTCCTTCCTTCCTTGCAAGGCTGCGGCACAATGAGTGTGTGTGGTGAATGGTGGTGGATGGATGTAGGTGAGTTATGGTAGAGGGTGGTGTTCTGAATGGTGCAGCATAAACTTGTATTTATAGGGCTAGGGATTACTTGGCCTAGGTTGTCAAGGAAAAAGATTTAGGACTCCAAACCAACAAGGAAAAGGCCATCTAGAAAGGTTGGGGCGCCAGATTTTTAAAGCTTTTAGAAAGGAGTGTTGTGGCATGGCATGTTTCTAGAACAAAAAGGCCTCCTAAAAACAGGTTTTAGGTGTCCTAATATGAAAAGGAGTCCCCCTTGTAGCTGGAATTAAGGTAGGATAAATTAGGATAGGATAAGATAAGATAAGGTATGATAAGGTTAGTTTGGATAAGATAAGGTTGGATAAGGTTTTGGATAATTCTCCTTCTTTGTAGCTGATTCCTTATCTTCAATGACTTAAATTAATTTCTTCAACACTTTTGCACATTCCTAGCCTCTCTTGAACTTCAAATTCGTCCATCCATCTTGCTCCATACATGTGATATCCATTCCAAGCCCAAAACTGCTCTAAAATGCTCCAAATTGCATCTTTTTGCCAATTTTGCCAATTGGACCTACAAACATACGAAAATGACTTAAGACACTATAATAAGCAACAAATAACTAACTAAATGCAAGAAAACACGCTAACTAAGTCGCATAAATATGCTCCTATCACTATGCATTAGGGGCTGTCTTAGGACAGGGGAAGGACAAAAATCTGCACGTCATCTACTATGCCTCAAGGACCTTGAACGATGCTCAATTGAACTACTCTACGACGGAAAAAGAACTTCTTGCCGTTGTCTTTGCTTTAGATAAGTTTCATTCATATTTACTTGGTACTAAAGTCATTATTTACTCTGATCATGCAGCTTTAAGATACTTACTTACGAAGAAGGAGGCTAAACCAAGGCTTATTCGATGGATGCTCCTACTTCAAGAGTTCGATATTGATGTGATTAAAGTTAAGCACACAAATTAAACCCTCTTGTTATCAATTGTAGTATAAACGCAAGTAGGGATCGTTCTGGACCGGGGATTAGGAGGGCTTGCTAATCTAACACAAACTGACTCAAATAAGCAAAACAAGACTCAAAAGACTCTAAATAAACTAGTAAGACTCAAAACAGGTTCAAAACACTCAAAACTGCTTAAAAACACTAATTGGACAGATTCTAGACACTAGACACAACTTTGGACCAAAATTGAATTAAACTTGACTCAAAACACACAAAGACACCAACTGAGACAGATTCTAACTAATTAGACTCAAACAAGTGAAGGGGGATTGGTTTTAGAGTGAAACTAAGTTAAAACTAACACAGACTTTAAACTAGGCAGATTTAGACGAAATTGGGTTTTTAGGATGGATGGTGAACTAGCTAGAGGTTTCCTTATCCACACATGATTTATATGCATATAACTTGATTTCCAGTTACGTTTTCATTGAATTATGAATGACAATGCCCCAGATTAACCGTGTCAATCACTAATTAACCCTCAGATTCTCCTAATTTCATTGAATTGGACGGATAACTCATCTACAACCAAATTATTCTCATCAATTTCCCTACATGACATCATAATAGAGACACAATCAGAGATCATTACGCTCAATGAGAATCATAAGCATTGACGAGGCATTCATAACTATGACATCATGTTACTCACACCAAGAATTGAACTTAACACGATTGTTCCAGCAACCTTTACTACTTGTGAACATAAGTTTGTAACGATTATGTGAAACTTACTTATATCCTAGCATCAAATTTATGCATGCCAATTAAGTGTCGACCCTCAATCAACAAACAGAAATAAGTTCTAATTCAAACAGTTAAGCCAATTGCATTCATACTTCAAGACTCTGTAACTGAAATTTATCAAGTCATATCACACACAAAATCATGGTTTCAAAGTAGCCTCTAGCTAAAAACGAGTTTAGCCTCTCATAACTACAGCAAGACAAAGGAAAACTAAATTAATCAACGAAAACATAAGGTAGAAAACACCTAAGAACGCCCAGCACTCCAGATTGGGTGCAAAACGCTCCAAAGCTGCTCCTCCTCTCCTTGCAGGGCTGCGGCACAAGTGGTTTAGGGTTTTTGAATGGTGTTTGGAATGGCTGAGATGTGTAGAGATGTATAGAATTCGTATGGATGGGTGGTGGTGTGCGGCAAGGCTTGAAAAAATGTATATATAGCATAGCAAACCCTAGGGAAATCAGTTTAGGACTTGGACTTAGTAGAAAAATAGGATTAGGGCCCTAGGGTGCGGCAATTAATTTGGAAAAGAAATTGTGGTCCAATTAATCTCTGAAAAGGATTTGTAGAACCCAAATCCACAAGGAAAAGGGCCTAACAATCAGAATCCAAGAGGGAAAGGGCATGAGAGGTGCGGCACAATAGGATAAGGGCAGGGAATGCCTTGCAAGGCAAGGAAAAAGGATTCTAGAAGGGAAGGAGACGCCAGATTTTCAGGGTTCTAGAAAGAATGTGTTTCTGGGCAGATTTTGGGGTTTCTAGAAGAGTTTGGGGCGCCACTTTTGTAGGAGAATGGATAGGACTTCTAGAAATCAGGTTTTAATTCCCCTAAACTGAAGAAAACAGGTTAGGATAAGATTAGGATAAGATAAGATAAGGTTGTTTTGGATAATTCTCCTTCTTTTGAGCTGATTCCTTATCTTCTTTATCTTTGACTTCTTTCTTCCATCTTCTTAGCTGATTTCAAGCCTTTATATCTTCAATTTCGTCCATCAACTTGCCTCCATGCTTGCACTACCCAATCTTGGCCCAAAAATGCTCTAGAATGCTCCAAATTGCTTCTTTTTGCCATCTTGACACTTAAAACCTACAAACACACGAAAATAGCTTAAAACACTATAATAAGTAGAAACTAACTAAGAAAATGCAAGAAAACATGCTAACTAAGTCGCATAAATATGCTTCTATCAGATATCGAAATCCGGGACAAGAAAGGAGTTGAAAACGTAGTGGCTGACCACCTAAGCAGATTGGTGCGAGAAGAAGACCCAATTCCCATCCTTGAGACTTTTCCAGATGAGCAGCTGCTGTCCATTAAGATAAGTGTGCCATGGTATGCCGATTTAGTTAATTATTTGGTTAATAAACAAGTTCCAAGTACCCTAAACAAGCAACAAGGTGATAAATTGAAAAAATAGGCACGATTTTATGTTTGGGATGATCCATACTTGTGGAAGTATTGCCCTGATCAGATTATACGTAGGTGTGTGCATAATTCGGAGTTTAACTCAATTTTAACTTTCTGTCACACTTATGCATGCGGGGGACACTTTGGCACACAACGCACAGCCCTTAAAGTGTTAGAATGTGGATTTTATTGGCCAACGATCTTTAAGGATGCTAGAACTTTTTGTGTGATGTGTGATCGTTGTCAAAGAATGGGAAATATAGGCCCAAAGGACCAAATGCCGCAAACCCCTATCTTTACTGTCGAAATTTTTGATGTTTGGGGTATTGATTTTATGGGTCCTTTTCCTTCATCGCTTGGTTTTACATATATTCTACTTGCGGTTGATTATGTCTCGAAGTGGGTGGAAGCAAAAGCCACCCGAACAAATGATTCTAAAGTGGTTGCAGATTTTGTTAGAACTAACATATTTGCAAGGTTTGGCATGCCACGAGTACTTATCAGCGATGGAGGCTCTCACTTTTGCAATCGGACCATTGAGGCGTTACTTAAAAAGTACAATGTCACGCATAAGGTTTCTACACCTTATCATCCTCAAACAAGTGGGCAAGCTGAGGTTTCAAACCGTGAGATCAAGCAAATTTTAGAGAAAACAGTTGGGCCAACGAGGAAGGATTGGAGTTTGCGCTTGAATGATGCACTATGGGCGTATCGTACGGCCTACAAAACACCCCTTAGGATGTCCCCATTTCGGCTCATCTATGGGAAACCATGCCATCTTCCCGTTGAATTAGAACACAAGGCGCATTGGGCAGTCAAAACCTTCAATATGGACATAGATGCCGCTGGAGTTCATAGGAAGCTTCAATTGAACGAGCTTGAGGAGATTAGGAATGAAACTTACGAGAATGCGCGAATTTACAAAGAGAAGACGAAGGCTTTTCATGACAAGATGATTCGAACCAAAACGTTCTCCAAGGGGCAGAAAGTTCTACTTTTCAATTCCTGTCTTCGATTATTTCCAGGTAAGTTACGTTCTAGGTGGATTGGACCGTTTGTTATTACCAATGTTTTTCCTCATGGTGTAGTTCAAATCCAAAGTCTGAAGACGGGGCAAGAACTCAAGGTAAACGGACATCGTTGAAGCCATACTATGAGCATTTCGTGGAGCACATTGTGGAGGACATAACCCTTAATGCCGTGGGCCCCATTGAAGAATAGAAGGAAGGTTCGTCTGGCTGGAAGATGTTAAAGCAAGCGCTTCTTGGGAGGCAACCCATGCAAATAAAGAAGACCTAGGAACTCCGGCTCCATAACCAGATTTGCGTTTCTAAACCCTACTCTTTATTGCTTTTACTTTGCCATATTTGTCATGTTTGTTAGTTGTGTTGTTTGCTTGCTTGTGTGTGAGTCTATGTTTGAAACATTGAGGACAATGTTTGGTTTAAGTGTGGGGGGGGGGGGGGGGGGGGGGGGTAAACAAGTGTTTTCATTGAAAAATTCGTGGGTTTTTATCACCTATCACTTCTAAGTTGTTTTTCACTGTTTTTGAGTGTTTTTAGTGTGTTTTGAAGTGTTTTTATGTGTCTTGAAAGAAAAATATGAAAATTTACAAAAAATTTGAAAAATATCAAAAAGGGTCGTTTTAAAGTCGTTTTTTTGTGTTTGTCTTAGGGTACCTTCCAACACAATGATGAGGATTTGGTTTTTAATTGCATGACTGTTAAAGAAAGTTACAAACATGGATTGAAGTTTGATATGCTCTTTTGTTTATGCTTGGTTATAGCTGACATTCATGAATTCACATGTAATCCCAAAAAGAAAAAAATTAGTTTTTGTAACATGCTTGAAGGAAATAACTCAAACAAACGCTACAACCTTGAGAGACTTGAACCTAAACTTTGTTTGGAGAGTTATTAATCTTGACATTCTTGTTTTCTAAAGTTGTTGCATGATCTCATCATTCTTTGCTTGGTTGCTACTTAGAATGCGTTTCATCACTTTAGATCCAAATACTAGAACTCATGTCCGTTTCATTCAAAGCATGAAATTGATTAGCATAACAAATAACAAGATGAAGTTGTTTAGTTAAAACCAGAGCCAAAAAGCCTTAACCCTTTGCATATGTATTGTAGGTTTAACCCCTTTGAGCAATATTTAGCCTATTTTCTTTGTTAACCATATTATCCTTACCTAGCCTAGATTAGGACCATCCTTACCCTTGTTCTTAAGGCGTAGTGAAGCATGACTTAAAGGAATTCCCTTTGTTCGTTATTAGGTAGCAAATAAGTGTGGGGGAAGGTTTTTAGTGGTTTTGTGTGCCAAAGAAGTAGAAAAGGCACCGGTAGAAAAAAAAAAAAAAAAAAAAAGAAAATTCGTGAGAAAAACAAAAGAAAAAGAAAAGTATGTGAAAAGTGTTCAAAATAAGTGAGATTAAAGTTCACAAGTGTTCGTTGTTGAAGAAAGGGTCCAAAAAGGTTGAATTCGGCCCTAAGTATGTGTGATCTTCCCTTTATGTATCAAAGTTTGTGGCTGCATTTAAAAAGGGAGTTCTAAGTGTCATATTCATTACTTTGCTTGCTATTGCTTTAAGAACGTTTGTTTTCCTTACCTTTCTTTGTTAGCCAATACCCTTAGCCCCGTTACAACCCTTAGACTTCTATCTTGATTGTTATGTGTTTCAATATGTGGAGTTTGGGATTGGTATGAGCATATGGTATCCCTGGTTCTCGCGTCTAAGTAGTGGCATTCCATTCATGAGATCATATATATACATGCATTAATAATTCCAGAAAGTGCCTTCTTTGTTAATACATATGTGAGTATTAGTTTTCATGTTTACATCAATCTTCTCACATATACCTAGTGTAGGGAGTGTAGTCAGAAAATCTGAGTGAAAATTGAGTGCATATCTGGTAAGGAATTGAGGGATTCTCTAAGGCATGTTACTACATTCAAAAAGTTGTTTTAATTGATTAAATGCGAGCTAGTGAGTAGTAACTATGATTAAGTATGTGCTCGAGAGTAAGGATAACTAAAATCTATGTAAGTAATGATTTTTAACATGTTATGTTCCATCGGAAATCCCTGAGGTGAACGTTGGAAGGTTTAGGTTATGTTTTGTTTGTTTTGCTCGAGGACTAGCAAAAGCTAAGTGTGGGGGAATTTGATAGGAGCATATTAGTGCGACTTAGTTAGTGTGGTTTCTTGCATTTACTTAGTTATTTGTTGCTTATTATAGTGTCTTAAGTCATTTTCGTGTGTTTGTAGGTCCTAGAAGCAAAGTTGGCAAAAAGATGCAATTTGGAGCATTTTAGAGCAGTTTTGGGCTTGGAATGGATAGCACAAGTATGGAGCATGATGGATGGACGAATTTGAAGTTCAAGAGAGGCTAGGAATGTGCTAAAGAGTTGAAGAAATAAATTCAAGTCATTGAAGATAAGGAATCAGCTACAAAGAAGGAGAATTATCCAAAACCTTATCCAACCTTATCATATCCAAACTAACCTTATCTTATCCTATCCTAATCCTTTCCTAACTTAATTCCTGCTGCGAAAGGGTTTTAATTTCAGTTTAGGAGACATAAAAACCTGATTTCTAGGAACCTTATCCTCTCCTACAAAGGTGCCGCACCCTTGTCCTTGATCCCTTGGGTTTTTGACCTTCTAGATGTCCTATTTCCTGCTAGGATTACATAACCTTTTCCCCTTAGGATTATGTTATTATTTTCCTACACAAACTACATTTTGTAATCCTTTTCCTACACTACATGTTTGTGCCGCACCTCCCCCTATAAATTGACCCTTTTGCTGCACCATTCACACCAGCATCTCTCATTCACACATCTCTACACTACCATTCAGCCATACCCTCATTGTGCCACAACTTGCAAGCAAGGAAGGAAGGAATCTGGAGCGTTTTCTAGGTGATTTCTATCTTTGTTCAATGTTTAATTTTATTTATATTTGTTTGATTGCGAACATGAGGAACTAATTTCTTTATAGTTAGCGGCGAATTCAAAGCCATGGACATATGTTTTATAGAAATTGATTTCCTCCAGTTATGATTTCATGAATCGTGAATGTGGTTTGCTTAACTGTTTTATTAAGAACTTGTTCTTGTGTGTTGATTAAGGATGCATACTTAGTTTGCATGCATGAATTTGATGCTAGAGTATAAGGGAGTTTCACCTAATCGTTATGAACTTATATTCACAAGTAGTAAAGGTTGCCAGTCACAATCATGTTAAGTAAATCCTAGGCAAGAGTAACACGCTTTTCATAGTTATGAATGCCTCGTCAATGCTTATGGTTTCCATAAAGCTTAATGATCTTTGTTTTGTGTCTCTATCATGCTTTTCATAGTTAGGGAGCTTAATAAAGAATGATTTGGGTTGTCGTATGCTTTTCATCCAATTCAATGAGTCTAGGGAAATCTGAGAATTAATTAGTTCTACACAATTAATTTGGGGCATTGTCATTCGTGGTTTGTTGAAAGAATAACTGGAAATCAATTTATATGCATATGTTCATGTGTGGAGAAGGGCCCTCTAACTAGCCTTTCACCCGTTTTAAATCACCAAACTCGTTTTTCTAAAGTTTTTATGCAAAATTTCTGTTTTAAGTCTTAATTTCGTCAAAAACAAACCCCCTTTCATTTAAATTTGTTTTTAGAGTCAAAACCTGTTTTGTTTTAGTCTTTTGAGTCTTTTAAGTTCTATTTTCGTCAAAACCAATTGTTAGGTTTAGAATTGAGTCTTTCTGATTGTTTCTTGCTGTTTTGAGTGTTTTAAGTTGGTTTAGAGTCTATAGAGTCTAGTTTAGTGTTTTTGAGTCTTATTTGTGTTGATTAACATCCCTAGTTAATCCCCGGTCTAGAACGATCCCTACTTACATCATTGCTACAATTGTCATCAATAGGGTTTAATTTGTGTGTCAAGTTAAATTTTCACATCAGTTGTGTGGGTGCGTATGGTTTTGGATAGAAACCCGGGGGTTGCTGCCTAAATGCACTTTGTTGTTGGTTTTGTTAGGGTTCTCGCCATTTGAAATTTGGATGATCTCACCAACCTGGATTGTATGTGTTAGAGAAAGGATCACTTCTTGGCTGTTGATTCCCAAAACCAACGGCATTGGCAGATTCCCACCCTCCATTCTCAATCAGTTGCGGGCACTTATCAGAGGGATGTCCTTGCATGGAACACACGCCACAAGCAGCCACACTTTGTACTTTTGGTCCTTCTAGAACCTGAGAAAGAAGAGTGGTAAGATTAGCCATTTGATTTTGAAGTTCGGAAATAGCACTTACCTCATTCACTTGTTGTTGCCGTGAGGTGCTTCTTTGTCCAACACCTTCATATTGTTGAGCGTTTAAAGCTCGGTTAGCAATCAAGGTCTTGGCAGCCGTGGGTGTCTTGTCCACCAAAGCTCCTCCCGCTGAGGCATCGAGCATTTGACGTTCAATGGGTAGAAGCCCTTCGTAGAAATATTGAAGAAGAAGCTCCTCCTTCATTTGATGTTGTGGACATGAAGCAACAAGAGTTTTAAAACGTTCATAATAAGTGGGAAACGATTCACCTTCATTTTGCTGAATGCCACTAATCCTTTTGCGTAGAAGAATGACTCGAGAAGTTGGGAAAAACTTCTCCAAGAATGCCCGTTTCATGCTCTCCCAAGGTGTGACAGTTCCGGGGGCTAGTTCATACAACCAATCTTTAGCTTTTTCCAAGAGAGAAAAAGGAAAAGCCTTCATCTTCAGTATGCTTCCATCGACATTGACCGGGGTCATGCTTGAACACACCACTTCGAACTCTTTCAAGTGCTTGTTTGGATCCTCCATGGACAGCCCATGGTACTTTGGAATGTGGTGCAGCAAGCTTGACTTCAACTCGAACTCCTCGGTCTTTCCTTGAGCAGCTGTGGGGTATTGGATGCATAGGGGTGCGGCATTGTCCAATCCTGAAGCAGAAAGCTCCTTGATTGTTCGATTGTCTGCTGCCATGGCTAGTGCTTCCTCTAAAATCTGAGCCGTGGCCTCCTCTTCCACTTGTACTTCGTCTTCTTCAAGATTTGGTGCAGGTTGAGGTGGTTGGGGCTCTTGTTGATTCTTGTTCTTTCTCAAAGTCCTCTCAAAATCGTCGTCAAAGTCCAAAATATTCTTACTAACAGGTTGAGAGCTTCGAGTCATAAACTAGTACCTAAAAACGAGAAAACAAAACAAAGTCAGAAACTTAAACAACTTAAAAAAAAAACACACAGAAAGAACAGATCCAAGGGATTAGCAAAGTTGCTAATCCCCGGCAATGGTGCCAAAAATTCGATGCGAAATATATAAGCACACAAATTAAACCCTCTTGTTGACAATTGTAGTATAGATGCAAGTAGGGATCGTTCTAGACCGGGGATTAGGAGGGATTGCTAAAACACTTGAAACTGACTCAAAAACGTAAAACTAAGTAAAAAAAAACACTAAACTAGACTCAAAGAATGCAAAACTAAACTCTAAAACACTAAAACAACTCAAAAGACTCAAAACAGCACAAAACAAGCTAAAAGACTCAAATCTGCCACTAAGAGTAAATTTGGACGTGATGCGATGTAAAACAAGCACACAAATTAAACCCTCTTTTGACAATTGTAGTATATGTATAAGTAGGGATCGTTCTAGACCGGGGATTAGGAGGGATTGCTAAACACTTGAAACTGACTCAAAAACGTAAAAACAAAGTTTAAAACACTAAACTAGACTCAAAGAATGCAAAACTAAACTCTAAAACACTAAAACAACTCAAAAGACTCAAAACAGCACAAAACAAGCTAAAAGACTCAAATCTGCCACTGAGAGTGAATTTGGACGAAAATTGGTTTTTGCTTGACTCTAAACACTTAAAAACACAAACTAAATCAGATTCTAACTAATATGACTCAACAAAGTAAAGGGGGATTGGGTTTTGACGAATTTGAAAACAAAACAAGTAAATTAAAGAACTAATGAAATCTGCACGAATTTGGGGTAAAACTATGGATGATGGGCTAGCTAGAGGGTTCTTCTCCACACATGACACACTTGCATACAAACCAATTTTCAGTTGTTCTTTCGATAAACCATGAAACTCAACACCCCAGATTAATTATGTACGCTTAAATTAACCTTCAAGTTCTCCTTAAGTTATAGAATTGGACGGGATAACACATACAACAACTCAACACATTCTCTAAAAGTTCCCTACGTGAACAGCACAATAAAGATTCAATCAGAGATCATTAAGCTTTGTGAGAACTATACGCATTGACGAGGCATTCATAACTATGAAAAGCACGATACTCCTGCCAAGAATTCACTTAACACGATCGTGACCAGCAACCTCCACTACACATGAATATAAGTTCATAACGATTAGGTGAAACTCCCTTATATTCTAGCATCAAATTCATGCATGAAAACTAAGTGTGCACTCTCAATCAACATACAAGAATAAGTTATCAATCAAACAGCTAAGCAAATTGAATTCACAGTTTATGAAATCACAACCGAAGGTAATCAATTCATATTGCAAGCATATTCATGGCTTTGAATAGCCCCCTAGCCAAAAGGGCTTAGTTCCTCATGTTCACAGCAAAACGAAAGGAAAAGAAATTAAACATTGTAAACATAAAACGAATTACACCTAGAATGCTCCAACAATCAAGTTTGAACATCCAAGAGTCCTTCCTTCTTCCTTCTTGCTGTGGCACAAAGGTGAGTGAAGTGTATGGGATGTGTTTTGGGGTCAGGAATGTGTTTTGTATGAAAGAGAGTTGCGGCAAAGGTGTAGGGATGAATTCTGGCGTGAATGGATGAATGGGTCAGTGATAGGAGCATATTTATGCTACTTAGTTAGTGTGTTTTCTTGCATTTACTTAGCTATTTGTTGCTTATTATAGTGTCTTAAGTCATTTTCGTGTGTTTATAGGTCCTAGAAGCAAAGTATGCAAAAGGATGCAATTTGGAGCATTTTAGAGCAGTTTTGGGCTTGGAATGGATAGCACAAGATTGGAGCAAGATGGATGGACGAATTTGAAGTTCAAGAGAGGCTAGGAATGTGCAAAAGAGTTGAAGAAATAAATCCAAGTCAAAGAAGATAAGGAATCAGCTACAAAGAAGGAGAATTATCCAAAACATTATCCAAAACTACCTTATCTTATCCTTATCTTATCCAAACCTTATCTTATCCTATCCTACTCCTTTCTTAACTTAATTCCTGCTGCAAAAAGGGATTCAATTTCAGTTTAGGAGACCTTAAAACCTGATTTCTAGGAACCTTATCCCTTCCTATAAAGGTGCCGCACCTACCCCCTTCTAGAAACCCCAAAATCAGCCAAATAACACTCTTTCTAGAAGTCCCTAAAAAGGTGGCGCCCCAAGCCTTCTAGATGCATGATCCAGCCGCACCTTTAGCCTAATTCCCTTTGGTTTTTGGTCTTCTAGATGTCCTATTTCCTGCTAGGATTACATAAACCCTTTCCCCTTAGGATTGTGTTTTATTTTCCTACACAAACTACATTTTGTAATCCTTTTCCTACACCATCTAATTGTGCCGCACCTCCCTCTATATATTCACATATTTGCTGCACCATTCAACACACCATCTCTCATTCACATATCTCTACACCACAAATCAGCCATACCCTCTTGTGCCGCAGCTTGCAAGGAAGAAAGGACTCTGGAGCATTTTCTATGTGTTTTCTATCTTTGTTCAATGTTTAAGTTTATTTATGTTCGTTTGTTTGTGGACATGAGGAACTAATTTCTTTATAGTTAGAGGTGAATTTGAAGCCATGATTATATGTTATATATGAATTGATTACGTCCAGTTATTGTTTCTTAAGACTAGAATGTGATTTGCTTAACTGAGTTATTAAGACTTGTTTGTGTGTGTTAATTGGGGGTCGACACTTAATTTGCATGCATGAATTTGATGCTAGAGTATAAGGGAGTTTCACCTAATCGTTATGAACTTATATTCACAAGTAGTAAATGTTGCTAGTCACAATCATGTTAAGTAAGTCCTAGGCAAGAGTATCATGCTGTCATAGTTACGAATGCCTCGTCAACACTTATGATTTTCAAAGAACGTAATGACCTTTGATATGTTTTCTATCATGCTGTCATAGTTAGGAGACTTGAAAAGGATAATTTGGTTGTAATGCGTCTTCCATTCAATTCAATGAACTAAGGAAAATCTGAGGGTTAATTTGTGCTGTCACGGTTAACTTGGGGTGTTGTCATTCAAGTCTAAAGGAATAATAACTGGAAATTGGTTCAAATGCATATATCATGTGTGGAGAAGGATCCTCTAACTAGCCCTTCACCCTTCTTAATTCATCAAAATCGTTTTTTCTAAAGTTTTTATGCAAAGTTTCGGTTTTTAGTTTTAAATTCGTCAAAAACCAAAACCCCCTTTTACTTTCTTGTTTCAAAGTGTCTAAAATCTGTTTTGTTTGTGTTTTAGAGTCTTTTGAGTCAAGTCAAAACCTTAAATTCGTCCAAAGAAGTGTTTAGAGTCCAAAACTGCCCAGATTGTGTTTTTAGGCAGTTTTGAGTGTTTTTAGCTTGTTTTGAGTCCCTTGAGTCTTTCCATACGTTTTTAACTTTGTTTTTGTGTTTTAGAGTCAGTTTAGAGGTTTTAGCAATCCCTCCTAATCCCCGGTTTAGAACGATCCCTACTTATACATATACTACAACTGTCAAAAAGAGGATTTAATTTGAGTGCTTAACTTATATCACATCAGTCAGTGAATGAATTTCTTTTGTGCGGCCAAGGAAGTTTTATTTAAAGACTTTAGGGTAATAAAACTAGGAAACAATTTAGGAAACAAAAATTAAACCAAAACCTTGAGGGAAATAAGGGAAGTTCACTTTGTGTCCTAAAATGCATAGGAGGCCTTCAATGTTGCTGGAAGTTAGGAATATTTAGGATTAAGAAAGGTCAAACCAAAATAGGAAACCTTGGCTTAACTTTCCTACTTCAAGTAGGAATCCTTGTTTGAGTAGGAATCCATCTCCACTTAGGAATCCTTCTTCAATTAGGAATCCTAACATCTTCAAATCTTCAATTTCGTCCATTCCTTTTTCTCCAAGCTTGTGATATCCGTTCCATGCCCAATTTTGCTCCAAAAGGCTCTGATGTGATTAAAGTTAAGCACTCAAATTAATCCCTCTTGTTGTCAAATCGTAGTATAAATGCAAGTAGGGATCGTTCTAAACCGGGGATTAGGAGGGCTTGCTAAAACCTCTAAACTGACTTAAAATACAAAAACAAAGTTAAAAACGTTTGAAAAGACTCAAAGGACTCTAAATAGACTAGTAAGACTCAAAACAGGTTCAAAATACTCAAAACTGCTCAAAAACACTAATTGGACAGATTCTAGACACTAGACACAACTTTGGACGAAAATTGAATTAAACTTGACTCAAAACACACAAAAACACAAACTAAGACAGATTCTAACTAATTAGACTCAAACAAGTGAAGGGGGATTGGTTTTAGAGTGAAACTAAGTTAAAACTAACACAGACTTTAAACTAGGCAGATTTAGACGAAATTGGGTTTTTAGGACGGATGGTGAACTAGCTAGAGGTTTCCTTATCCACACATGACTTATATGCATATAACTTGACTTCCAGTTACGTTTTCATTGAATTACGAATGACAATGCCCCAGATTAACCGTGTCAATCACTAATTAACCCTCAGATTCTCCTAATTTCATTGAATTGGACGGACAACTCATCTACAACCAACTTATTCTCATCAATTTCCCTACATGACATCATAATAGAGACACAATCAGAGATCATTACGCTCAATGAGAATCATAAGCATTGACGAGGCATTCATAACTATGACATCATGTTACTCACACCAAGAATTGAACTTAACACGATTGTTCCAGCAACCTTTACTACTTGTGAACATAAGTTTGTAACGATTATGTGAAACTTACTTATATCCTAGCATCAAATTTATGCATGCCAATTAAGTGTCGACCCTCAATCAACAAACAGAAATAAGTTCTAATTCAAACAGTTAAGCCAATTGCATTCATACTTCAAGAATCTGTAACTGAAATTTATCAAGTCATATCACACACAAAATCATGGTTTCAAAGTAGCCTCTAGCTAAAAAACGAGTTTAGCCTCTCATGATTACAGCAAAACAAAGGAAAACTAAATTAATCAACGAAAACATAAGGTAGAAAACACCTAAGAACGCCCAGCACTCCAGATTGGGTGCAAAACGCTCCAAAGCTGCTCCTCCTCTCCTTGCAGGGCTGCGGCACAAGTGGTTTAGGGTTTATGAATGGTGTTTGGAATGGCTGAGATGTGTAGAGGTGTGTAGAATTCGTATGGATGGGTGGTGGTGTGCGGCAGGGCTTGAAAATATGTATATATAGCATGGCAAACCCTAGGGAAATCAGTTTAGGACTTGGACTTAGCAGAAAAATAGGATTAGGGTGCGGCAATTACTTTTGAAAAGGAATTGTGGTCCAATTAATTTCTGAAAAGGATTTGTAGAACCCAAATCCACAAGGAAAAGGCCTAACAATCAGAATCCAAGAGGGAAAGGGCCTGAAAACCCACGGCACAAAGGAATAAGCGCAGGGAATGCCTTGCAAGGCAAGGAAAAAGGATTCTAGAAGGGAAGGAGACGCCAGATTTTTAGGCTTCTAGAAAGAATGTGTTTCTGGGCAGATTTTGGGGTTTCTAGAAGAGTTTGGGGCGCCACTTTTGTAGGGAAATGGATAGGATTTCTAGAAATCAGGTTTTAAGTCCCCTAAACTGAAGAAAACAGGTTAGGATAAGATTAGGATAAGATTGGATAAGATAAGATAAGATAAGATAAGGATGGGATAAGATAAGATAAGATAAGGTTGTTTTGGATAATGTTTTGGATAATTCTCCTTCTTTTGAGCTGATTCCTTATCTTCAATGATTTGAATTTATTTCTCCAACCTTGAAACATATTCCTAACTCCATTTGGACTCCAAATTCGTCCATCTTCATGCCCATTGCTTGTGCTATCCATTCCAAGCCCATATTTGCTCTAAAATGCTCCAAAATGCATCTTTTTGCCAACTTTGCTTCTTGGACCTAAAAACACACGAAAATGACTTTAAACACTATACTAAGCAACAACTAGCTAAGCAAATGCAAGAAAACACACTAAATAAGTAGCATAAATATGCTCCTATCAGGCTCCAAAATGCACTTTCTTGCATACTTTGCCCTTAGAACCTGAAAACACACGAAAATGGCTTAAAAGACTAAAATAACTAAAGAATAACAACATAAATGCACAAGAATAAGCCAACTAAGTCGCATAAATATGCTCCTATCAGGACGAAAATAGGTTTTGGCTAGACTCAAAACACTTAAAAACACAAACTAAATCAGTTTCTAACTAATATGACTCAACAAAGTAAATGGGGATTGGGTTTTGACGAATTTAAACACAAAACAAGCAAACTAAAGAACTGATGAATTCTGCACGAAATTGGGTAAAACTATGGATGATGGGCTAGCTAGGAGGTTCTTCTCCACACGTGACACACTTGCAAACAAAACGATTTCCAGTTGCTTTTCAATAAACCACGAATTCTCAACACCCCAGATTAATTAGGTACGCTTAAATTAACCCTCAGATTTTCCTCATGTCATTGAATTGGACGGAAAAAGCACATCACAATCAAATTATTATTCAAAAGTTCCCTACATGAAAGCGCATGGTTGATAGGAGCATATTTACATCACTTAGTTAGCTTGTTTCCTTGCATTTAGGTTGTTAGTTCTTAGTTATTTTAGTCTTTTGATAGGAGCATATTCATGCACCTTAGTTAGCTTGTTCTTGTGCATTTATGTTGTTTTTCCTTAGTTAAAGTAGTCTTTTAAGCTAGTTTGATGTATTTTCAGGTTCTAAGGGCAAGTATGCAAAAAGAAGCAATTTGGAGCATTCTAGAGCATTTTTGGGCCAAGATTGGGTAGTGCAAGCATGGAGGCAAGTTGATGGACGAAATTGAAGATATAAAGGCTTGAGATCAGCTCAAAAGAAGGAGAATTATCCAAAACATTATCTAAAACAACCTTATCTTATCTTATCTTATCCAATCCTTACCTTATCTTACCTTATCTTATCCAATCTTATCCTAACCTGTTTTCTTCAGTTTAGGGGACTTAAAACCTGATTTCTAGAAGTCTTATTCCTTGTCCTATAAAAGTGGCCCCCCAAATCCCTCTAGAAGCCCCAAAATCTGCCACAAAACACATTCTTTCTAGAAGCCTAAAAATCTGGCGCCTCCCTCCTTTCTAGAAGGTCTTTTCCTTGCCTTGCAAGGCTCCCTGCCTTATCCCTTTGTGCCGTGCCTTCTCACTCCCATTCCCTCTTGGATTCTGACTGATGTGAGAATTACTTGACACACAAATTAAACCCTATTGATGACAATTGTAGTAAAGATGCAAGTAGGGATCGTTCTAAACCGGGGATTAACTAGGGATGCTAATCAACACAAATAAGACTCAAAAACACTAAACTAGACTCTAATGACTCAAAACTAATTTAAAACACTAAAAACAGCAAGAAACAATAACAAAGACTCAAATCTAGACCTAACAAGTGATTTTGACGAAAATAGAACTTAAAAGACTCAAACAACTAAGAGAAAACAGGTTTTGACTCTAAAAACAAGTTTAAATGAAAGGGGGATTGTTTTTGACGAATTTAAACTTAAACAAACAAAATTGTAAAGACAACTTAAAAAGGCACGAAATTGGTGATTTGAATGGGTGAATGGCTAGTTAGAGGGATCCTTATCCACACATAAACATATGCATACAACTTGATTCCCAGTTACTCTTTCGATAAACTATGAATGACAATGTTCCGAATTAATTGTATTGAACTAATTAATTCCCAGATTTCCCTAAGTTCATTGAATTGAATGGATAACGCATCACAACCAAATTATTCTTATCAAGTTCCCTAACTATGGAATACGCATGATAGAGATACATATCAAAGATCATTAAGTTCCATGGAAATCATAAACATTGACAAGGCATTCATAACTATGGAATACGCATGTTACTCCTGCCTAGGGTTTACTTAACACAATTGTGACTAGCAACCTTTACTACTTGTGAATATAAGTTCATAACGATTAGGTGAAATTCCCTTATATCCTAGCATCAAATTTATGCATGCAAATCAAGTGTCGACCCCCAACCCACATACATAAACAAGTTCTTAATAAGCACAGAAAAGTAAACCACATTCATACTTTATGAAATCGTAACTGGAGTGAATCAAATCATAAGAAACATATATTCATGGCTTCAAATTCCCCCTCTAACTAATAGGGGTTTAGTTCCTCATGACAGCAATTAAACAAAGAAAACTGAATTGAAACATTAAAAACAAAGATAGACAACACCTAAGAGCGCTCCAGCAATAGTCACGACTTAGAGTGGCACCTTCTCCTTCCTTCCTTGAATAGCTGCGGCACAAGAGGGGTTTTCTGGGTTTGTGTGGATGATATGGCACGGCAGGGGGTAGGGGATGATTTCTGGCGTGATTGGTTGTGTATGGAGGGTGGTGTGCACGGCAAAGGGTGTTTTAATATATATAGGCACCAAAAACCCTAAGTGAATCAGATTGGGACTTCTAGAAAACCAAATCCATCCAGAAATAGGCTCAAAACAATCAGATTTCCAATGGGAAAGGGCCTAAGGTGCGGCACAATAGGATAAGGTGGGATAAGGCTTCTAGAAAGCCTTGCAAGGCAAGGAAACCAAGTTTTCTGAAAAGCTAGGTGCGGCAAGGCTAAGAGTTTCTAGAAACTCAATTTAAATGTCCCCCAATCAGAAAATAAACCCTCATTGTACCAGAAATTGAATTAGAAAAGGATTAGGATAGGATAAGGTTTGTTAAGATAAGATAAGGATTGGATAAGATAAGATAAGATAAGGTTGTTTTGGATAATGTTTTGGATAATCCTCCTTCTTTTGAGCTGATTCCTTATCTTCAATGATTTGAATTTATTTCTCCAACCTTGAAACATATTCCCAACTCCATTTAAACTCCAAATTCGTCCATCTTCATGCCCATTGCTTGTGCTATCCATTCCATGCCCAGATTTGCTCTAAAATGCTCCAAAATGCATCTTTTTGCCAACTTTGCTTCTTGGACCTAAAAACACACGAAAATGACTTTAAACACTATACTAAGCAACAAATAGCTAAGCAAATGCAAGGAAACACACTAACTAAGTAGCATAAATATGCTCCTATCAAATTCCCCCACACTTAGCTTTTGCTAGTCCTCAAGCAAAACAAAACAAACAAAACGTAACCTAAACCTTCCAACGTTCACCTCAGGGATCTTCAATGATACATAACATGCCAAAGATCATTACTCCCACAGATTTTAGTTATCCCTACCCTTGAGCACATACTTAATCAAAGTTACCACACATTAGCTCGCATTTAATCAATTAAAACAACATTTTGAATGTAGTAACATGCCTTAGAGAATCCCTCAATTCCTTACTAGATATGCACTCAATCACACAGATTTTCTGACTACACTCCCTACACTAGTTATATGTGAGAAGATTGATGTAAATATGAAAACTAATACTCACATATGTGTTTATAACAAAGAAAGCAATTTCTGGAATGCATGTATAGATATGATCTCATGAACAGAATGCTACTACTTAGATGCGAGAACCAGGGACACCATATGCTCATACCAATCCCAAACTCCACATATTGAAACACATAACACTCAAGATTGAAGTATAGGGTTATAACGGGGCTAGGGGGTATTGGCTAACAAAGAAAGGTAAGGAAAACGAACGTTCTTAAAGCAATAGCAAGCAAAGCAATGAATATGACACTTAGAACTCCCTTTCTTGAATGCAGCCGTACACTTTGAACACAAAGGGACAGAAAACACATATTTAGGGCCAATTTCAACGTTTTGGACCCCTTCTTCAACAATCAACACTTGTGAGCTTTAATCTCACTTATTTTGAACACTTTTCATACTTTTTCACAACTTTTCTTTTTTTCTTTTCTTTCTTCTACCCGAATTTTTCTCTTTTTTTTTCTTTCTTTTTCTTTTTTCTTTTCTTTCTTCTACCCGTGCCCTCTTAATACTTTGTTGGCACACAATCAGACACATAAATCCCTTCCCCCACACTTGTTTTGCCGCCCAAATAACGAACAAAGGGAATTCATTCTTAGGTCATGCTTAGCTACGCCTTAAGAACAAGGGTAAGGATGGTCCTAATCTAGGCTAGGTAAGGATAATGTGGGTAAACAAAGAACATAGGCTAAACAAGGCTCAAATGGGTTAAACCTACAATACATATGCAAAGGGTTAGGCTTTTTGGCTCTGGTTTTAAACTAAACAACTTCATCTTGATTATGTGTTATGCTAATCAATTTCATGCTTTGAATGAAACGGGTATGAGTTCTAGTATTTGGAACTAAATGATGAAACGCCTTCTAAGTAGCAACCAAGCAAAGAATAATGAGATCATGCAACGACTTTAGAAAACAAAGAATGCACAGATTTTTAACTCTCCAAAGAACGTTTAAGGCTCAAGTCTCTCAGGGTTGTAGCGTTAGTTTGAGTTACTTCCTTCAAGCATGTTACAAAAACTGATTTTTTCTCTTTGTGATTACATGTGAATTCATGAATGTCAACTATAACCAAGCATAAACCAAAGAGTATATCAAACGTCAATCCAAGTTTATAACTTTCTTTAACAGTTATGCAATTAAAAACCAAATCCTCATCATTGTGTTGGAAGGTACCCTAAGACACAAACAAACACACAAAAACAACTATTTTTGGGTTTTTCAAAACAATTTTTCAAATTTTTATGGTATTTTCGGAGTTTCTTTTCAAAACACACTAAAACACACCAAAACAGCTTAAAAACACTTAAAAACACTGAAAACAACATTCAAAGTGATAGGTGATAAAAACCCACGAATTTCATGCAAAAAACACTTTGTTACCCCCCCACACTTAAACCAAACATTGTCCTCAATGTTTCAAACATAAACTCACAGAAAGCAAACAAATAACACAACTAACACACATAACAGATGGCAAAGGAAAAGCAATAAAGAGTAGGGTTTAGAAACGCAAATCTGGTTTTGGAGCCGGAGAGTTCCTAGGTCGTCTTTATTTACATGGGTTGCCTCCCAAGAAGCGCTTGCTTTAACGTCTTCCAGCCGGACGAACCGTCCCTCTATTCTTCAATGGGGCGCACGGCATTAAGGGATATATCCTCCGTAATGTGCTCTTCAAAGTGCTCATAATATGGCTGCAATCGATGTCCATTCACTTTGAATTCTTGTTGCGTTTTTAAACTTTGAATTGGGACTGCACCATGAGGAAAAACATTAGTAACCACAAAAGGATCAATCCACTTAGAACGCAACTTACCTGGAAATAGACGAAGGCGAGAATTGAAAAGTAACACTTTCTGCCCTATAGAGAACAGCTTGCTACGAATCATCTTGTCATGGAATGCCTTTGTTTTCTCCTTGTAGATCCGTGCATTCTCATAAGCTTCATTCCTAATTTCTTCTAACTCATTCAATTGAAGCTTTCTATGAAGACCTGCGGCATCAATGTCCATGTTGAATGTTTTGACAGCCCAATGTGCACGATGTTCTAACTCGACGGGAAGATGACATGGTTTCCCATAGACTAGCCGAAATGGGGACATTCCTATTGGGGTTTTATAGGCAGTGCGATATGCCCACAATGCATCATTCAAACGCAAACTCCAATCCTTCCGAGTTGGCCCTACAGTTTTCTCCAAAATCTGCTTGATTTCTCTATTTGAAACCTCGGCTTGGCCACTAGTTTGAGGGTGATAAGGTGTTGAAACCTTATGCGTGACATTATACTTCTTGAGTAGCGCCTCAATGGTTCGATTGCAAAAATGGGAACCCCCATCACTGATTAGGACTCTTGGCATTCCAAATCTAGCAAATATGTTAGTTCTAACAAAATCTGCAACCACTTTAGAATCATTAGTTCGGGTGGCTTTTGCTTCCACCCATTTCGACACATAATCCACAGCAAGCAAAATATAAAGGAAACCATGTGAGGAAGGGAAAGGACCCATGAAATCAATACCCCAAACATCAAAGATTTCAACACTAAATATGGGGTGTTGCGGCATTTGTTGTTTAGGACCTATATTGCCCGTTCTTTGACATCTATCACAAGTCATACAAAAAGTTCTAGCATCTCTAAAGATAGTAGGCCAATAAAATCCACATTCTAAAACTTTATGTGCTGTTCTTTGCGTACCAAAGTGACCTCCACATGCATAGGTGTGACAAAAAGTTAAAATTGAATTAAACTCAGAATCATGCACACACCTACGTAGAACTTGATCAGGGCAATATTTCCACAAGTATGGGTCATCCCAAACATAAGAACGTGCATCCTTTTTAAGTTTATCACTTTGGTGCTTGTTTAGCTCTCTTGGAATGTGTTTAGACACCAAATAATTTACTACATCAGCATACCATGGCTCACTTACCTTGATGGACAGCAGCTGCTCATCTGGGAATGTCTCTTGGATAGGCACGGCATCCTCCTCATGCACCATACGGCTCAAGTGATCAGCCACCACGTTTTCACTCCCCTTCTTGTCCCGGATTTCAATATCGAACTCTTGGAGAAGAAGCATCCAGCGAATGAGTCTTGGTTTGGCCTCTTTCTTGGTGAACAAATACTTCAAAGCTGCATGGTCAGTGTAAATAATAACTTTAGTACCAAGTAGATAAGAACGAAACTTATCTAAAGCAAACACAACAGCAAGAAGTTCTTTTTCAGTGGTAGAGTAATTCAATTGTGCATCATTCAAGGTCCGAGATGCATAATAGATGACATGGGGCTTCTTGTCCTTCCTTTGTCCCAAAACAGCTCCTAATGCATAATCTGAAGCATCACACATAAGCTCAAAAGGAAGGCTCCAATCTGGTGGGACTATGATGGGGGCCGAAGTTAGCATCTCTTTGAGGTGTTTAAATGCCTTCTCACATTCCTCATTGAAGTCAAAAGCCACATCTTTCTGGAGGAGACGGCAAAGAGGGTTTGAAATCTTTGAAAAGTCCTTGATGAATCGCCTATAGAATCCTGCATGTCCAAGAAAAGAACGAACCTCTCTAACCGAAGTAGGAGAGGGTAAGTAGCGTACAAGATCTATTTTTGATTTATCAACCTCAATTCCCCTTTCTGAAATGATATGACCTAAAACTATGCCTTGTTTTACCATAAAGTGACATTTTTCCCAATTCAAAACAAGGTTAGTTTGAATGCAACGTTTTAGAATCAAAGTGAGATTATCTAAGCACCCATCAAACGAATCCCCAAAAACACTAAAATCATCCATGAATACCTCAATAATTTTCTCCACAAAATCTGAAAAGATACTTACCATGCATCTTTGAAAGGTGGCAGGTGCATTGCATAAACCGAATGGCATGCGACGATAGGCAAAGGTACCAAAGGGGCACGTGAAAGTGGTCTTTTCTTGGTCATCCGGAGCTATAACAATCTGATTATATCCAGAGTACCCATCAAGAAAACAATAAAAAGAATGACCGGCTAACCTTTCAAGCATTTGATCAATGAACGGCAAAGGGAAGTGGTCCTTCCTCGTGGTGGCGTTTAGCTTCCTATAGTCAATGCACACTCTCCAACCTGTTTGGATACGTGTGGGCACAAGTTCATTCTCGGCATTCTTCACCACAGTGACTCCGGATTTTTTTGGAACACATTGCACCGGTGAAACCCAACGGCTATCCGAGATTGGATAAATTACTCCACAATCAAGAAGCTTTATAATTTCCTTCTTCACAACTTCCATCATTGGAGGGTTGAGTCGGCGTTGAGCCTCTCGAGTTGGTTTAGCCCCCTCCTCTAGAAGTATGCGATGCATGCATGTTGTAGGGCTAATCCCCCTAATATCGGCCAATGTCCATCCAATGGCTGTTTTGTGCTCTTTCAACACCTGAATTAACTTTCCTTCCTCTGTTGCCGTGAGTGTGGAGGATACAATGACGGGCAATGTCTCGTTATCTCCCAAAAAGACGTACTTCAAATGATCCGGCAATGGTTTAAGCTCAAGTACGGGTGCCTGAATCACTGAGGGTAACAACTTGTTAGTAGAAATTGGAATTGAAATTGGTTTTGAAGGCTTACCATGGTGCTGAGGTAGTGACTCTAGGGCAGCCACCATCTCGGCCTCTTCTTCACTTATAGGCACGGCAATATTGGGTTTTTGCCCAATTCCTTGTGCAATTGTTGATTCAAGGGGATCCCTATCCAAGGAATCAAGGTAATCCTGCGCCAATTCATCGAATATATCAATAGCAAAACAAGAATGATTTTCTTTAGGAAATTTAATAGTTTCAGCAAGATTGAAATCAATAACTTCCCCATCAAATTCCATTGTCAACGTCCCTTTGAACACATCGATCTTGGTGCGGGCTGTTTTCATGAAAGGTCTCCCAAGGAGGATCGGCAATGGGGTAGAATGGGGTGTATCCTCCATGTCAAGCACATAAAAATCCGCTGGAAAAATCAGATTTCCAACCTGCACCAAAACATCTTCCAAAACTCCTTTTGGATATGCATTAGAACGATCGGCTAATTGGATAATAACACCATCGTTTTTAAGCTCACCTAAGTTCATAGATGCATAAATAGAGTATGGCATGACATTTATAGATGCACCTAAGTCTAACATGGCAGATTCAAAACGAGTATTTCCAATAACACAAGGAATTGTAAAACTACCCGGATCTTTGCATTTAGGGGGTAATTTCCTTTGTAAAACAGCAGAGACATTCTCACTTACTTGAACCACTTCTTTGTTAGAAATCCTTCTCCTTGTTGTACAAAGCTCTTTCAAAAACTTAGCATACCTTGGGACTTGCTTTATTGCATCAAGGAGTGGGATATTGACTTGAACTTTCCGGAATGTCTCTAGAATGTCTTTTTCAGCATCCTCTTTCTTTGATTGCCGCAACCTGCCAGGAAAGGGCACACTTAGTGGAGTAGAGCTTGAAGAATTCATATTGGAACTTACCTTGATGGTTGAGGACGGTTTAGGAGTGGGGATTGGCTGCGGCAAGGATTGTGCATTCCTTGCCGTGGGTTTGGGTGCTTCATCCTCCTCCAATTGCAGCTTCTTGTCCTCTTCTTGACTTGATCTAGATGGTTGTGAATCAGTTCCAACCTGCTTACCACTTCTCAACGTGATTGCTTGGGCAGTTTCAAATCCTCCCTTAGGATTAACAACGGTTGAACTAGGCAACCTGCCTTGTTCTCGGAATTGGCCCATGAATTCAGCCATTTGACCCATTTGTTTCTTCAATTCATCCACCTCTTTAACTTGATGTTTTATGCTCTGCATGTCCTGCGTCAAAGAGGTTAGTGCTTGAAGAATTTTATCATTATTTAACGACGAACCTGAATTGGTTTGGGCCGAAGTTGGGTGAGGTTGTGGGGCTGCATACGGCTTTGGAAACATCCCAGGGGGCTGTCTAAATCCACTTTGTGGCTGTGCTTGCTGAGAATCCCTCCACTTGAAGTTTGGATGATCTCTCCATCCCGGATTGTATGTGTTTGAGTATGGGTCGTGTCTTTGTTGGGTTTGGCCTTGGAAACCCACGGCTTGGGCAGTTTCCCAACCCCCATTCTCAATCAATTGAGGGCATTGATCGTTGAGATGTCCCTGCATAGAACACACTCCACATATGGCCGGCCCTTGTGCTTTGTTTCCATCCACAACCTGTGACAAAAGAAGAGTGAGATTAGCCATTTGAGATTGTAATTCTGAAATTGCATTTACCTCATTCACTTGTTGTTGCCGTGGCCCTTCTCTCTGTCCAACTCCTTCGTATTGTTGCGCATTCAAAGCTCGATTTGCAATTAGAGTCTTGGCAGCCACGGGTGTTTTGTCAACCAAAGCTCCTCCCGCTGAAGCATCAAGCATTTGTCTCTCAATGGGGAGAAGTCCTTCATAGAAATATTGGAGGAGAAGCTCTTCCTTCATTTGGTGTTGTGGACAAGAAGCAACAAGCGCCTTGAAACGCTCATAATAGGCTGGAAACGATTCCCCTTGGTTTTGTTGAATGCCACTTATCTTTTTCCTCAAGAGAATGACTCTTGAAGTTGGGAAAAATTTCTCTAAGAATGCGCGCTTCATGCTTTCCCACGAAGTAACGGTTCCAGGTGCTAGTTCGTAGAGCCAATCCTTAGCCTTTTCCAAAAGAGAGAATGGAAAGGCTTTCATCTTCAATATACTTCCATCAACATTGACAGGGGTCATGCTTGAACAAACCACTTCAAATTCCTTCAAGTGCTTGTTCGGATCTTCCATGGACAACCCGTGGAATTTGGGGATGTGGTGCAACAAGCTAGACTTCAATTCAAACTCATCAGTCTTGCCTTGAGCCGCCCTAGGATATTGAATGCATAAAGGGGTCGCATTGTCCAATCCCGAGGCTGAAAGTTCTTTGATTGTTCGGTTATCTGCAGCCATGTCGTGCTCCTCTTCCAAATCCTCTTCAATTTCAACTTCAGATTCGGAATTAGAACTTGAACTAAGTAGATCAGGTTCTGGGTGCTTCCTCTTCCTTCTCAAATCTCGTTCAAAATCGTCGTTAAACTCCAAGATATGTGCGTGAACGGGTTGAGAGCTTCGAGTCATACACTAGTACCTAAAACAAAGAAAACAAAACAAATCAGAAAACTAAGCAAAACAGAAACAAAAACAAGTTAAAATACACGCAGAAACTAGGGAGATTAGCAAGTTTGCTAATCCCCGGCAACGGCGCCAAAATTTGATGTGAGAATTACTTGACACACAAATTAAACCCTATTGATGACAATTGTAGTAAAGATGCAAGTAGGGATCGTTCTAAACCGGGGATTAACTAGGGATGCTAATTGATGTGAGAATTACTTGACACACAAATTAAACCCTATTGATGACAATTGTAGTAAAGATGCAAGTAGGGATCGTTCTAAACCGGGGATTAACTAGGGATGCTAATCAACACAAATAAGACTCAAAAACGTAAAAACAAAGTTTAAAACACTAAACTAGACTCAAAGAATGCAAGACTAAATTCTAAAACACTAAAACAACTCAAAAGACTCAAAACAGCACAAAAACACTCAAAACTGCCTAAAAACACAAACTGGGCAGTTTTGAACTCTAACACTACTTTGGACGAAAATAGACTTTAACTTGACTCAAGACACTTAAAAACACAAATCAAAACAGATTTTAACTAATATGACTCAACAAGTAAAGGGGGGTTTGTTTTTGAACGAATTTGAAAACAAAACAAGAAACTTAAAGTACTTAATGAAATCTGCACGAAATTGGGGACTTAGATGGGTGAATGGCTAGTTAGAGGGATCCTTATCCACACATAAACATATGCATACAACTTGATTCCCAGTTACTCATTCGATAAACTATGAATGACAATGTTCCGAATTAATTGTATTGAACTAATTAATTCCCAGATTTCCCTAAGTTCATTGAATTGAATGGATAACGCATCACAACCAAATTATTCTTATCAAGTTCCCTAACTATGGAATACGCATGATAGAGATACATATCAAAGATCATTAAGTTCCATGGAAATCATAAACATTGACAAGGCATTCATAACTATGGAAGACGCATGTTAATCCAGCCTAGGGTTTACTTAACATGATTGTGACTAGCAACCTTTACTACTTGTGAATATAAGTTCATAACGATTAGGTGAAATTCCCTTATATCCTAGCATCAAATTTATGCATGCAAATCAAGTGTCGATCCCCAACCCACATACATAAACAAGTTCTTAATAAGCACAGAAAAGTAAACCACATTCATACTTTATGAAATCGTAACTGGAGTGAATCAAATCATAAGAAACATATATTCATGGCTTCAAATTCCCCCTCTAACTAATAGGGGTTTAGTTCCTCATGACAGCAATTAAACAAAGAAAACTGAATTGAAACATTGAAACCAAGGATAGACAACACCTAAGAACGCTCCAGCAATAGTCACGACTTAGAGTGGCACCTTCTCCTTCCTTGCTTGAATAGCTGCGGCACAAGAGGGGTTTTCTGGGTTTGTGTGGATGATATGGCACGGCAGGGGGTAGGGGATGATTTCTGGCGTGATTGGTTGTGTATGGTGGGTGGTGTAGAATTCGTTTGGATGGGTGGTGTGCACGGCAAAGGGTGTTTTAATATATATAGGCACCAAAAACCCTAAGTGAATCAGATTGGGACTTCTAGAAAACCAAATCCATCCAGAAATAGGCTCAAAACAATCAGATTTCCAATGGGAAAGGGCCTAAGGTGCGGCACAATAGGATAAGGTGGGATAAGGCTTCTAGAAAGCCTTGCAAGGCAAGGAAATCAGGTTTTCTGGAAAGCTAGGTGCGGCAAGGCTTAGAGTTTCTAGAAACTCAATTTAAATGTCCCCCAATCAGAAAATAAACCCTCATTGTACCAGAAATTGAATTAGAAAAGGATTAGGATAGGATAAGGTTTGTTAAGATAAGATAAGGATTGGATAAGATAAGATAAGATAAGGTTGTTTGGATAATGTTTTGGATAATCCTCCTTCTTTTGAGCTGATTCCTTATCTTCAATGATTTGAATTTATTTCTCCAACCTTGAAACATAATCCCAACTCCATTTAAACTCCAAATTCGTCCATCTTCATGCCCATTGCTTGTGCTATCCATTCCAAGCCCAGATTTGCTCTAAAATGCTCCAAAATGCATCTTTTTGCCAACTTTGCTTCTTGGACCTAAAAACACACGAAAATGACTTTAAACACTATACTAAGCAACCAATAGCTAAGCAAATGCAAGGAAACACACTAACTAAGTAGCATAAATATGCTCCTATCACTAATCAACACAAATAAGACTCAAAAACACTAAACTAGACTCTAATGACTCAAAACTAATTTAAAACACTAAAAACAGCAAGAAACAATAACAAAGACTCAAATCTAGACCTAACAAGTGATTTTGACGAAAATAGAACTTAAAAGACTCAAACAACTAAGAGAAAACAGGTTTTGACTCTAAAAACAAGTTTAAATGAAAGGGGGATTGTTTTTGACGAATTTAAACTTAAACAAACAAAATTGTAAAGACAACTTAAAAAGGCACGAAATTGGTGATTTGAATGGGTGAATGGCTAGTTAGAGGGATCCTTATCCACACATAAACATATGCATACAACTTGATTCCCAGTTACTCTTTCGATAAACTATGCATGACAATGTTCCGAATTAATTGTATTGAACTAATTAATTCCCAGATTTCCCTAAGTTCATTGAATTGAATGGATAACGCATCACAACCAAATTATTCTTATCAAGTTCCCTAACTATGGAATACGCATGATAGAGATACATATCAAAGATCATTAAGTTCCATGGAAATCATAAACATTGACAAGGCATTCATAACTATGGAATACGCATGTTACTCCTGCCTAGGGTTTACTTAACACAATTGTGACTAGCAACCTTTACTACTTGTGAATATAAGTTCATAACGATTAGGTGAAATTCCCTTATATCCTAGCATCAAATTTATGCATGCAAATCAAGTGTCGACCCCCAACCCACATACATAAACAAGTTCTTAATAAGCACAGAAAAGTAAACCACATTCATACTTTATGAAATCGTAACTGGAGTGAATCAAATCATAAGAAACATATATTCATGGCTTCAAATTCCCCCTCTAACTAATAGGGGTTTAGTTCCTCATGACAGCAATTAAACAAAGAAAACTGAATTGAAACATTAAAAACAAAGATAGACAACACCTAAGAACGCTCCAGCAATAGTCACGACTTAGAGTGGCACCTTCTCCTTCCTTCCTTGAATAGCTGCGGCACAAGAGGGGTTTTCTGGGTTTGTGTGGATGATATGGCACGGCAGGGGGTAGGGGATGATTTCTGGCGTGATTGGTTGTGTATGGAGGGTGGTGTGCACGGCAAAGGGTGTTTTAATATATATAGGCACCAAAAACCCTAAGTGAATCAGATTGGGACTTCTAGAAAACCAAATCCATCCAGAAATAGGCTCAAAACAATCAGATTTCCAATGGGAAAGGGCCTAAGGTGCGGCACAATAGGATAAGGTGGGATAAGGCTTCTAGAAAGCCTTGCAAGGCAAGGAAACCAAGTTTTCTGAAAAGCTAGGTGCGGCAAGGCTAAGAGTTTCTAGAAACTCAATTTAAATGTCCCCCAATCAGAAAATAAACCCTCATTGTACCAGAAATTGAATTAGAAAAGGATTAGGATAGGATAAGGTTTGTTAAGATAAGATAAGGATTGGATAAGATAAGATAAGATAAGGTTGTTTTGGATAATCCTCCTTCTTTTGAGCTGATTCCTTATCTTCAATGATTTGAATTTATTTCTCCAACCTTGAAACATATTCCCAACTCCATTTAAACTCCAAATTCGTCCATCTTCATGCCCATTGCTTGTGCTATCCATTCCATGCCCAGATTTGCTCTAAAATGCTCCAAAATGCATCTTTTTGCCAACTTTGCTTCTTGGACCTAAAAACACACGAAAATGACTTTAAACACTATACTAAGCAACAAATAGCTAAGCAAATGCAAGGAAACACACTAACTAAGTAGCATAAATATGCTCCTATCACTGACTTAGGGATTTGGGTTCTACAAATCCTTTTCAGAAATCAATTGGGCCACAATCCTTTTTCCTAATGGATTCACAATTTCTGCCGCACCTAGGGCCCTAATTCCTTGTGCAATGCTGAGTCCAAGCCCTAATCTGATTACCCTAGGGTTTGTGGTGCCTATATATATAAGTTTAAAGGGTTGCCGCAGGTTACACCACCCTCCATATACATCATTCACGCCAGAAATCATCCACCAGTCTCTGCCGCACCCTTCCTTCACCATTCTCCATAGTTTCTGACCTAATTCACTACCTGCCGCACCATACATCCATTCTAGCCATTAACCCAGCCTTCTACACCACTCATAACCCCCAAAATCTGTCCCAAGTCCTTGTGCCGCAGCAAAGAGGAGGAGAAGGAGCCTTGGACGTGCATGCCATTCAAGTTTGAATTGCTGGAAGTTTTAGGTGTTTTCTTTCCTTTGATTTCAATGTTTAAATTCAATACTCTTTGTTCTGTACGTATGAGGAACTAAACTCCCCTCTGGCTAAGGGGGGGATTCGAAACCATGTTTATGCTTGCTATATGATTTGATTACCTCTAGTTGTTGATAGGAGCATATTTATGCGACTTAGTTAGCTTGTTTTCATGCATTTACGTTGTTAGTTCTTAGTTAATTTTGTATTTTAAGCTATTTTCGTGTATTTGTAGGTTCAAAGTGTCAAGATGGCAAAAAGAAGCAATTTGGAGCATCCTAGAGCATTTTTGGGCCAAGATTGGGTAGTGCAAGGATGGAGGCAAGTTGATGGACGAAATTGAAGATATAAAGGCTTGAAATCAGCTAAGAAGATGGAAGAAAGAAGTCAAAGATAAAGAAGATAAGGAATCAGCTCAAAAGAAGGAGAATTATCCAAAACATTATCCAAAACAATCTTACCCAATCCTTATCTTATCCAATCCTTACCTTATCTTATCCTAATCTTATCCTAACCTGTTTTCTTCAGTTTAGGGGACTTAAAACCTGATTTCTAGAAGTCCTATCCATTCCCCTACAAAAGTGGCGCCCCAAACTCTTCTAGAAACCCGAAAATCTGCCCAGAAACACATTCTTTCTAGAAGCCTAAAAATCTGGCGTCTCCTTCCCTTCTAGAATCCTTTTTCCTTGCCTTGCAAGGCATTCCCTGCCCTTATCCTATTGTGCCGCACCTTTCAGGCGCTTTCCCTCTTGGATTCTGATTGTTAGGCCTTTTCCTTGTGGATTTGGGTTCTACAAATCCTTCTCAGAAATCAATTGGGCCATAATCCTTTTTCCTACATATTCTGCCGCACCTAGGGTCCTAATCCCTTGCTTATGCTGAGTCCAAGTCCTAAACTGATTCCCCTAGGGTTTGCCATGCTATATATACATATTTCCAAGCCTTGCCGCAGACCACCACCCATCCATACGAATTCTACACCCCCATACACTTTCAGAAATCCATATTTTGCTGCAGAGAAGGGAAGACAGGGCCTTGCCGTGGCTTCCATTGGAGAAGGAGGAGTTCTTTCTTCTCTTGTTTCTGTTTCCATGTTTAATTTAATTTGTTTTTCAATTATGTTGAACATGTGGAACTAATTTCGTTTTAGTTAGAGGTGGATTCAAAGCCATGGACACATGTTTGATATGAATTGATTACCTTCAGTTATTGTTTCATAAATTATGAATGTGATTTACTTATCTGTTTTATGAAGAACTTGTTCTTGTGTGTTGATTAAGGAGGCCTACTTAGTTTACATGCATGAATTTGATGCTAGGATATAAGGGAATTTCACCTAATCGATATGAACTTATATTCACAAGTAGTAAAGATTGCTAGTCACAATCTTGTTAAGTAAATCCTAGGCAGGAGTAACATGCGTATTCCATAGTTATGAATGCCTTGTCAATGTTTATGATTTCCATGGAACTTAATGATCTTTAATATGTATCTCTATCATGCGTCTTCCATAGTTAGGGAACTTGATAAGAATAATTTGGTTGTGATGCGTTATCCATTCAATTCAATGAACTTAGGGAAATCTGGGAATTAATTAGTTCAATACAATTAATTCGAAGCATTGTCATTCATGGTTTATCGAAAGAATAACTGGAAATCAATTCGTATGCATATGTTCATGTGTGGAGAAGAACCCTCTAACTAGTTTTCACCCCTGAATTCACCTTTATCTCTTTCAATTTACTTTGTTTGCTTAAAACTGCTTAGTTTTGCTTAATTCGTCCAAAAAACCCCCCTAGTTCTTAATTGAGTCTTAGTTTGTTTAAATTCGTCCAAATCTGTCTCCTTTTAGTGTTTTGAGTCTAACTAGTCCAAAAGTCATCCAATTCACCCTTTAGAACCTGTTTTGAGTCTGTTTAAGTTAGTTTTGTTGTTTTGAGTCTATTTAGCCTGTTTTGAGTCTCTAGTGTCTAGAATCTGTCTAGTTGAGTTTTATTTATTGTTTTAAGTTTGTTTTGGTTTGTTTGAGTCAAGTTAGGTTGTTTTAGGTTGTCTAGAGTTAAAATTCGTTCAGATTGATCACTAGTACTTGTTTTCATTGTCTAGAGTCCAGTTTAGTGTTTTAGAGTTTAATTTGTATAGATTAGCATCCCTTCTAATCCCCGGCCTTAAACGATCCCTACTTTCATATACTACGTCGATAGGGTTTTAATTTGAGTGTCAAGTAATTCTCACATCAATTGTATCTTTATTATGCATTCATGTAGAGGACTTTTGGAGAATGATTTGAGTTGTTGCATGCATTCATCCAATTCAATGAGTTAAGGAAAATCTGAGGGTTAATTTGTGCATCACGGTTAATCTGGGGTGTTGAGCATCATAGTTTATTGAAAAGCAATTGGAAATCAATTCATATACAAGTGTGTCATGTGTGGAGAACGGACCTCTAACTAATCCATCCATCATCTTAATTCCTAAATTCGTTTTAGAATCTGTTTAGTTTCACAATTTGTTTGTTTGATTCAATTTCGTCAAAACCAAAACCCCCATTTACTTTCTTGTTTCAAAGTGTCTAAAATCTGTTTTGTTTGTGTTTTGAGTCAATTCAAAACCCTAAATTCGTCCAAAGTTGTGTTTAGAGTCCAAAACTGCCCAGATTGTGCTTTTAGGCAGTTTTGAGTGTTTTTAGCTTGTTTTGAGTGTTTTGAGTTTGTTTTGAGTCCCTTGAGTGTTTCCAAACGTTTTTAACTTTGTTTTTGTATTTTAAGTCAGTTTAAAGGTTTTAGCAAGCCCTCCTAATCCCCGGTTTAGAACGATCACTATTTGCATCTATACTACAATTTGACAACAAGAGGGTTTAATTTGAGTGCTTAACTTTTATCACATCAAATTTTGGCGCCGTTGCCGGGGATTAGCAACCTTGCTGATCCCTTGGTCCTTTTCTTTTCGTTTAGTTTGTTTTTATTTTAGTTTCTGACTTGTTTTGTTTTCTTGTTTTTGATAGGAGCATATTTATGCGACTTAGTTAGCTTGTTCTTGTGCTTTTACTTTGTTAGTTCTTAGTTATTTAGTCTTTTAAGCCAAATTCGTGTGTTTTCAGGTTCTAAGGACAAAGTATGCAAAAAGAAGCAATTTGGAGCATTCTAGAGCATTTTTGAGCCAAGATTGGATAGTGCAAGCATGGAGGCAAGTTGTTGGACGAGTTTGAAGAGAAAAAGGCTTGAAATCAGCCTCAAAACACACTTTCTAGAAGTCCTATCCTTTGTCCTACAAAAGTGGCGCCCCAAATCCTTCTAGAAACCCCAAAATCTGCCACAAAACACATTCCTTCTAGAACCCTAAAAATCTGGCGCCTCCTTTCCTTCTAGAATCCTTTTTCCTTGCCTTGCAAGGCATTCCCTTGCCCTTATCCTATTGTGCCGCACCTCTCAGGCCCTTTCCCTCTTGGATTCTGATTGTTAGGCCCTTTTCCTTGTGGATTTGGGTTCTACAAATCCTTTTCAGAAATTAATTGGACCACAATTCCTGTTCCAAGTTAAATGCCGCACCCTAGGCCTTTATTCCTTAATTTCTGTTAAGCCCAAATACAAATCTGATTTCTCTAGGGTTTTGAGGTGCCTATATATACATGTTTTAGGGTTTTGCCGCAGAGAACCCAGCCATTCATCACAGAACCCTTTGCCGCACTCCACACCACCATTCTACACATCCAAACACAATTCCAGCCATCTTCCAAGCCTTGCCGCAACCTACATCCATCCTAAATCCATCTCTGACCCTTTCATACGTCCATACACACCCTTGAACCCTTGTGCCGCAGCTAGTTGGGGAAGAAGGAGGACCTTGGTGCTTCATGCTTGAAGATTGGAGCGTTTTAGGTGTACTTTGATGTGAAAATTAACTTGACACACAAATTAAACCCTATTGATGACAATTGTAGCAATGATGTAAGTAGGGATCATTCTAGACCGGGGATTAACTAGGGATGCTAATCAACACAAATAAGACTCAAAAACACTAAACTAGACTCTATAGACTCTAAACTAACTTAAAACACTCAAAACAGCAAGAAACAATCAGAAAGACTCAATTCTAAACCTAACAAGTGGTTTTGACGAAAATAAAACTTAAAAGACTCAAAAGACTAAAACAAAACAGGTTTTGACTCTAAAAACAACTTTAAATGAAAGGGGGATTGTTTTTGACGAAATTAAGACTTAAAACAGAAACTTTGCATAAAATACTTTATAGAAAACTGATGCGAAATATATAAGCACACAAATTTAACCCTCTTGTTGACAATTGTAGTATAGATGCAAGTAGGGATCGTTCTGGACCGGGGATTAGGAGGGCTTGCTAAAACCTCAAAACTGACTCAAAATCATTAAAACAAAGTTTAAAACACTAAACTAGACTCTAAGACACTAAAACAACTCAAAAGACTCAAAACAGCACAAAAACACTCAAAACTGCCTAAAAACACAAACTGGGCAGTTTTAGACTCTAAACACTACTTTGGACGGAAATAGGGTATTGGCTTGACTCAAAACACTTAAAAACAGAAACAAAACAGATTGTGAACACTTTGAAACAAGAAAGTAAAAGGGGGCTTTGGGTTTTGACGAAATTAAAAACAAAACGAACAGATTGTAAAGTAAAACAGATTTTTGACAAATTTGGTAAAACTTATGGATGATGGGCTAGCTAGAGGGTTCTTCTCCACACATGACACACTTGCACATAAACCAATTTTCGGTTGTTCTTTCGATAAATCATGAAACTCAACACCCCAGGTTAATTAGGTCCGCTTAAATTAACCTTCAAGTTCTCCTTAAGTTATTGAATTGGACGGGAAAGCGCATACAACAACTCAAAACATTCTCTAAAAGTCCCCTACGTGAGCAGCACAATAAAGATACAATCAGAGATCATTAAGCCTTGTGAGAACTATAAGCATTGACGAGGCATTCGTTACTATGATGAGCATGAAACTCCTGCCAAGAATTCATTTAATGCGATCGTTTATAAGCGACCTCCACTACTTGTGAATATAAGTTTGTAACTATTAGGTGAAACTCCCTTATATTCTAGCATCAAACTCATGCATGCAAACTAAGTGTCGACCCTCAATCAACATACAAGAATAAGTTATCCATCAAGCAGTTAAACAAATTGAATTCACAACTTATGAAATCACAACTGAAAGTAATCAATTCACATTGCAAGTATAATCATGGTTTCGAATCCCCCCCTAGCTAAGAGGGGTTTAGTTCCTCATACTCACAGAACAAAGATTATTGAATTGAAACATTGAAAACAAAAGAAAGATTACACCTAAACATTCCAGCAATCCTAACTTGAATGGCAGGCCCATCCAAGGGCTTTCCTCCTTCCTCTTTGCTGCGGCACAAGGGTTGTTGGTGAGTTTTGGGATTATGAATGGTGTAGAAGGCTGGGTTTATGGCTAGGATGGATGTATGGTGCGGCAGGGGTTGTTTTAGGTCAGAAACTATGGAGAATGGTGAAGGATAGGTGCGGCTAGGGTTGGGGAAGGAATTCTGGCGAGACAGGTTGTGTGGATGGATGAATAGATCGTTCGTGGCTGCAACAAGGAAGTTTATTTAAAGGTTTTAGGGAAATTAAAACCCTAACTTATTTAGGTAATCAGAAATTAAGTCAAAAGCATCTAGAGAGGGGAAACAAAATCAGAAAACTAAGGGAAAGTGCCAGGTATATGCGGCAAGGCTTTAAAACAGAATAGGAATGTGTTTTAATGCAAGGAAACAGGAAATAACCCTCTCCCTTGCATGGCAAGGAAGGGGAAAGGGGTAAGGAGGTGCGGCAAGGGTCCTTAGGTGGTCTAAGTCCTTCAATTTGTGTCCTAGAATGCATAGGAAGCCTTCAAAGTTGCTGGAATTTGGGAACATTTAGGATTAGGAAAGGCAAACCAAAATAGGAAACCTTGGCTTAGCTTTCCTACTTCAAGTAGGAATCCTTGTTTGAGTAGGAATCCTCATTCTTCTAGGAATCCATCTTCAATTAGGAATCCTTCTTCAATTAGGAATCCTAACATCTTCAAGTCTTCAATTTCGTCCATTCCTTTTGCTCCAAACATGTGATATCCATTCCAAGCCCAATTTTGCTCCAAAATGTTCCAAAATGCATCTTCTTGCATACTTTGTCTTTAGGACCTAGAAACACACGAAAATGGCTTTAAACACTAAAATAACTAAGAAAACACAACATAAATGCACAAGAACAAGCCAACTAAGTCGCCTAAATATGCTCCTATCAAATTCCCCCACACTTAGCTTTTGCTAGTCCTCGAGCAAAACAAACAAACAAAGAAAATAAAACTAAACAAAACAAACAAAACACAACCTAAGTAAACAAAACACACTCTAATCCTTCCAACATTTGCCTCAGGGATTTCCAATGCACATGACATGTTAAAAATCATCAGTCCCACAGATTTTAGTCAACTTAACACTTGAGCACATACTTAATCACAGTCACCACTTACTAGTTCACATTTAACCAATTAAAACGATGTTTTGAATATAGTAACATGCCTTAGAGAATTCACTCAATTCCTTACAAGATATGCACTCAATTTTCACACACATTTTCTGACTACACACCCTACACTAGGTATATGTGAGAAGATTGATGTAAACATGAAAACGAACACTCACATATGTTTATAACAAAGAAAGCAATTTCTGGAGTTAATAAACATGTTTAGATATGATCTCATGAATGGAATGCTACTACTTAGATTCAAGAACCAGTGACACCGTATGCTCATACCACTTCCAAACTCCACATATTGAAACACACAACACCCAAGATTGAAGTTAAAGGGTTGTAACGGGGCTTGGGGTGTTGGGTAAGGAAGAAAGGATATGGAAAACAAGGGTTCTTAAATAATAGCAAGCAAAGCAATGAAATCAACACTTAGAATTCACTTTGAATGCAGAAATCAACTTAAACACAAAAAGGGAAGATTTACACACTCTAGGGCCGAATTCAATGTTTTGGACCCTTTCTTCAACAAACAATACTTTAGAACTCTTTTTCACATACTTTTCAACTCTTTTTCATTCTTTTCACAACCTTTTCTTTTTCTTTCTGTTTTTCCCACGAATTTTTCTTTTTCTTTTTTTTTTTCAAACCCGTGCGTTATTAAAGACTTTGGCGCACACACACACAAAATCCCTTCCCCCACACTTGTTTTCTGCAAAAGGACAATCAAAAGGAATTCATTCTAATTCATGCTTCACTATCCTTTAAGAACAAGGGTATGAATGGTCCTAAACTAGCTTGGTAAGGAGAATGTGGTTAACAAAGAACATAGGCTAAACAAGGTTCAACGGGGTTTAAACCTACAACACAAATGACAAAGGGGGTTCGGCTGTTTGGCTGTGGTTCACTAAATAACTTCATCTTGATCGTGTGTTATGCAAATCAATGTCATGCTTTGAATGGAATGGGCATGAGTTCTAGTATTTGGAACTAAATGATGAAACGCCTTCTAAGTAGCAACCAAGCAAAGAATAATGAGATCATGCAACGACTTTAGAAAACAACAAATGCACAGATTATAACTCTCCAAAAGAACGTTTAAGGCTCAAGTCTCACAAGGTTGTAGCGTTAATTTGAGTTCCTTCCTTCAAGCATGTTACAAAAACTGATTTTATCCTTTATGATTGCATGTGAATTCATAAATTATAACCACAACCAAGCATAAACCAAAGAGTAAATCAAACTTTCATCCATGTTTATAACTCTCTTTAACAGTCATGCAATTAAAACCAAATCCTCATCATTGTGTTGGAAGGTACCTAAGACACAAACACACCAAAACAACACAAAAACAATTCTTTTTGGGTTTTTCAAAACAATTTTTCAAATTTTTATGAGATTTTCGGATTTTTATGTCAAGACATACTAAAACACTCCAAAACAGCTTAAAAACACTTAAAAACAGCTTGAAACAACTTTTGAAGTAATGGGTGATAAAATCCCACGAATTTGCATCAAAAACACTTTGTTACCCCCCCCCCCCCCCCCCACACTTAAATCAAACATTGTCCTCAATGTTTCAAGCATAAACTCATACAAAAAACAAACAAACAAACAAACAACAAATAAACAACTAAACAAGGCAGAATTGAAACAACAACAAAGAGAAGGGTTTAGGAACGCAAATCTGGAATTGGAGTGATTCCTAGGTCTTCCTTTGTTGAATACATGGGTTGCCTCCCAAGAAGCGCTTGCTTTAACGTCTTGCAGCCGGACGAAGAATTCATTCACTCCCCATTGGAGCCCACGGCCTGCAGGGGAACCTCCTCCACTACATGCTTAACAAAGTTCTCATAGTAGGGCTTCAATCGATGCTCATTCACCTTGAATTCTTGTCCAGTTTTCAAACTTTGTATTTGGACTGCACCATGCACAAAAACATTAGTAATAACAAATGGACCAACCCACTTAGAACGTAGCTTACCGGGGAATAAACGAAGACGGGAGTTAAATAGCAACACTTTCTGCCCAATTGAGAATGTTTTGCCTCGAATCATCTTGTCATGGAATGCCTTGGTCTTCTCTTTGTAAATTCAAGCATTCTCATAAGCATCATGCCTAATCTCTTCAAGTTCATTCAATTGCAGCTTTCTGTGATTGCCAGCCGTGTCCACATCCATATTGAAGGTCTTGACCGCCCAATGTGCCTTGTGGTCAAGCTCCACAGGTAAATGGCATGGCTTGCCATAGATGAGCCGAAATGGGGACATGCCAATGGGCGTTTTGTAAGCCATTCGATATGCCCACAGTGCATCCTCCAAACGCAAGCTCCAATCCTTTCTAGTTGGCCCAACGGTCTTCTCTAAAATCTGCTTGATCTCCCTATTCGAGACCTCGGCCTGGCCACTTGTTTAGGGGTGATAAGGTGTTGAAACCTTATGTGTCACATTGTACTTCTTGAGTAGTGCATCAATGGTGCGATTGCAAAAATGAGACCCACCATCACTTATAAGCACTCTCGGCATCCCAAATCTGGAAAAAATGTTAGATTTCACAAAACCTGCCACAACTTTAGAATCATTAGTGCGGGTGGCTTTGGCTTCCACCCACTTCGAAACATAATCAACCGCGAGTAAAATGTAAGTGAAACCGAAAGAAGAAGGAAAAGGACCCATAAAATCAATACCCCAAACGTAAAAAATTTCAACAACAAGAATTGGAGTCTGCGGCATTTGGTCTCGTTGGCTTGAATTTCCTGTCCTTTGGCAGCGATCACAAGTTATGCAAAAAGTTCGAGCATCTTTAAACAAAGTAGGCCAATAAAATCCACATTCAAGAACCTTAAGGGCAGTGCTCTGTGTGCCAAAGTGTCCACCACATGCATATGTATGGCAAAAGCTTAGAATTGGATTAAACTCAGATTCATGAACACATCTACGCACGATTTGATCAGGGCAAAATTTCCACAAATATGGGTCGTCCCAAACATAAAAAAGTGCATCCTTTTTAAGTTTATCACGTTGGGACTTGCTTAGAGTGTTTGGAATCTGCTTAGACACCAAATAGTTGACCAAATCAGCATACCAAGGTATACTTACCTCAATGGACAATAGTTGCTCATCCAGAAACGTTTCCGAAATGGGAATGGACTCCTCTTCACGCACCATCCGACTTAGGTGGTCAGCCACCACGTTTTCACATCCTTTCTTGTCCCTTATTTCAATGTCGAACTCTTGAAGTAAAAGCATCCAGCGAATGAGTCTTGGTTTAGCTTCCTTTTTGGTGAGCAGGTACTTCAGCGCTGCATGATCAGTGAAAACAATGACTTTAGTGCCAATTAAGTAAGATCGAAACTTATCTAATGCAAATACAACAGCCAAGAGTTCTTTTTCAGTTGTGGAATAGTTCAATTGGGCATCATTTAAGGTGCGTGAAGCATAATAAATGACATGTGGCTGCTTGTTTTTCTTTGGCCCAAAACAGCTCCAAGTGCATAATCCGATGCATCACACATGAGCTCGAAGGGAATGCTCCAATCTGGTGGAGTGATGATTGGTGTCGTGGTCAGTAAGGCCTTGAGATGGTTGAATGCTTTCTCACACGCCTCGTTGAATTCAAAAGACACTTCCTTTTGTAGGAGACGGCATAGGGGCTGTGCAATCTTTGAAAAATCCTTGATAAAGCGTCTATAGAATCCTGCATGACCAAGAAAAGAACGAACCTCTCTAACCGAAGTAGGAGAGGGTAAGTAGCGTACAAGATCTATTTTAGACTTATCAACCTCAATACCTTTTTCAGAGATTATGTGACCCAAAACAATACCTTGTTTAACCATGAAATGACATTTCTCCCAATTTAACACAAGGTTTGTTTCAACACAACGTTTCAAGATTAAAGTGAGATTATCCAAGCAATTATCGAATGAATCACCAAACACACTAAAATCATCCATGAATATCTCAATAATCCTTTCAACATAATCAGAAAATATACTAACCATACACCTTTGAAACGTGGCAGGGGCATTGCATAAACCGAATGGCATGCGTCGATATGTAAATGTTCCAAAGGGACAAGTGAAAGTGGTCTTTTCTTGATCATCCGGGGCTATGACAATTTGATTATAACCAGAGTATCCATCAAGAAAACAATAAAATGAATGACCTGCTAACCTCTCAAGCATTTGATCAAGGAATGGCAATGGAAAGTGATCCTTTCTTGTTGTGGCGTTGATCTTCCTATAGTCAATGCATACTCGCCAACCGGTTTGGATCGAGGTGGGCACAAGCTCATTCTCAGCATTCTCCACGACCGTCACTCCAGATTTCTTGGGAACAACTTGGATAGGTGAGACCCAACGGCTATCGGAGATAGGATAGATCACTCCACAATCAAGTAGCTTGATAATCTCATTTTTCACAACTTCCATCATAGGAGGGTTGAGACGGCGTGGAGCCTCTCTAGTTGGTTTGGCCCCCTCCTCAAGAAATATGTGATGCATACAAGTTGTAGGGCTTATCCCCTTGATGTCGGTTAAGGTCCATCCTAGGGCAGATTTGAACTCCCTTAAAACACGCACTAGCTTCTCTTCTTCTTGTGCCGTGAGTGATGAGGAGATAATGGCAGATAAGGTCTCTTTTTCCCCCAAGAAAACGTACTTCAAATGGTTTGGTAACGGTTTAAGTTCAAGGGTAGGTGCCTGAATTACTGAAGGAAGCAACTTATTAGTCGAAATGGGAATTGAATCAAAGTTAGGAGACTTACCATCATGCTTGGGTAGCGACTCAAGGGCAGCAGCCATCTCAATGAATTCCTCACAAGGGGGCACGGCATGGATTGGTTCATGTGTGCCGTGGACTAGCATGGGTTCTGCCCACTTGTTGTTGAGCTCCATTCCTCTTGTAATGACCTTTTCAAGTGCATCGTCATTCAAATCTTCAAAATACCTCTGCGCCAAAGAATCAATAATATCAATAGAAAAACAAGAGTGATCATCATTAGGATATTTCATGGTTTCAGAAATATTGAAATCAATCACTTCCCCATCAAATTCCATTGACAACGTTCCTTTGAACACATCAATCTTGGTGCGGGTTGTCTTCATGAATGGCCTACCAAGGAGAATCGGCAAAGAAGTGGAATGGGCTGAATCTTCCATGTCCAAAACATAAAAATCAGCTGGGAAGACTAAATGATTCACCTGCACTAAAACATCCTCCAATACTCCTTTTGGATAAGCGTTAGAACGATCAGCCAATTGTATGATCACACCATCCTTTTTCAATTCACCCAAGTTCATAGATGCATAAATAGAATAAGGCATGACATTTATAGATGCACCTAAGTCAAGCATGGCAGTTTCAAAACGAGTATGGCCAATTCCACAAGGAATCGTAAAACTGCCGGGATCTTTGCATTTAGGGGGCAGTTTACGTTGCAATACGGCGGAAACATTTTCACTTACCTTCACAACCTCCTTGTTCGAAACTCTCTTCCTAGTTGTGCACAACTCCTTCAGAAACTTGGCATACCTCGGAACTTGCTTAATTGCATCCAAAAGTGGTATATTGACTTGAACTTTCCTAAATGTCTCTAGAATGTCCTTTTCAGCTTCCTCTTTCTTTGTTTGCATGAATCTGCTAGGAAAAGGAACATTCGAAGGAAAAACATTAGTAGGAATTGAATTTGACACATTCTTACCCTTGTTGGACAGAGTTGATGGTTTAGGAGCATTTAGGGCCTGCGGCAAAGGTGTATCCTTCCTTGCCGTGGGTTGGCTTTGTTCCTCCTCTTCAAATTGAAGTATTTCATCTTCTTTGTGACCTGATGTTGATGGTTGTGTACCTGCCCCAACCTCTTTTCCACTTCTCAACAATATGGCTTTTGCAGATTCGAAACCTCCTTTTGGATTCACAACGGTTGAGCTAGGAAGTTTGCCTTGTTCTCGGAATTGCCCCATGAATTCTGCCATTTGGCCCATTTGTTTCTTCAACTCATCTACCTCTTTAGCTTGATTGAGCATTGTTTTGGTTTGATTTTGCTGTCCCTGCACCAAAGAGGTTAGTAATTGAGTAATTTGATCATTATCCATGGATGTACCTGAATTCGTTTGAGCAGATTGTTGTGGTGCTTGTGTGGGTGCGAATGGCTTAGTGTAGAAGCCCGGGGGTTGTTGCCTAAAGCCTCCTTGTTGTTGGGATTGTTGGGGCTCCCTCCACTTGAAATTTGGGTGGTCTCTCCAACCTGGATTGTAGGTATTAGAGTATGGATCGTTCCTTGGCTGGTTTTGGCCTCCAAAACCTACGGCATTGGCAGATTCCCATCCACCATTCTCAATTAATTGAGGACACTTCTCAGATTGGTGGCCTTGAATGGAGCACACGCCACATACATTGGAGGACATTCCTTGCGTTTTACATCCTTCCATAAACTGCGAAAACATAGAAGTAAGGTTAGTGATTTGAGATTGTAAATCAGAAACAGCACTTACCTCATTTACTTGCTGCCGTGAGTTGCTTCTTTGTCCAACACCTTCATATTGTTGAGCATTCAACGCTCGGTTAGCTATCAAGGTCTTGGCAGCCATGGGTGTCTTGTCCACCAAAGCTCCTCCCGCTGAGGCATCTAGCATTTGACGTTCAATGGGTAGAAGCCCTTCGTAGAAATATTGAAGAAGAAGCTCCTCCTTCATTTGATGCCGTGGACATGAAGCAACAAGAGTTTTAAAACGTTCATAATAAGTAGGAAATGATTCACCTTCATTTTGCTGAATGCCACTAATCCTTTTGCGTAAAAGAATGACTCGAGAAGTTGGGAAAAACTTCTCCAAGAACGCCGGTTTCATGCTCTCCCAAGATGTGACAGTTCCGGGGCCTAGTTCATACAACCAATCTTTAGCCTTTTCCAAGAGAGAAAAAGGGAAAGCCTTCATCTTCAGTATGCTCTCATCGACGTTGACAGGGGTCATGCTTGAACACACCACTTTGAACTCTTTCAAGTGCTTGTTTGGATCCTCCATGGACAGCCCATGGTACTTTGGAATGTGGTGCAACAAACTTGACTTCAACTCGAACTCCTCGATCTTTCCTTGAGCAGCCATGGGGTATTGGATGCATAGGGGTGTGGCATTGTCCAATCCCGAAGCAGAGAGCTCCTTGATTGTTCGATTGTCCGCTGCCATGACATGTACCTCTTCCACAACCTGTGCCGTGGGGTCTTCTTCCTCTTCTAGCACTGGTTCTTCAAGCTCAGGTTCAGGGCTAGATGGATTAGATGCTTGTTGATTCCTCTGCCTTCTCAAAGTCCTCTCAAAATCGTCGTCAAAGTCCAAGATATTCTTTTGAACAGGTTGAGAGCTTCGAGTCATAAACTAGTACCTAAAAACAAGAAACAAAACAAAGTCAGAAACTGAAACAATTTAAAAGTAATCAGAAAGAAAAGATCCAAGGGATTAGCAAAGTTGCTAATCCTCGGCAACGGCGCCAAAAATTTGATGCGAAATATATAAGCACACAAATTTAACCCTCTTGTTGACAATTGTAGTATAGATGCAAGTAGGGATCGTTCTGGACCGGGGATTAGGAGGGCTTGCTAAAACCTCAAAACTGACTCAAAATCATTAAAACAAAGTTTAAAACACTAAACTAGACTCAAAGAATGCAAAACTAGACTCTAAGACACTAAAACAACTCAAAAGACTCAAAACAGCACAAAAACACTCAAAACTGCCTAAAAACACAAACTGGGCAGTTTTAGACTCTAAACACTACTTTGGACGGAAATAGGGTATTGGCTTGACTCAAAACACTTAAAAACAGAAACAAAACAGATTGTGAACACTTTGACAAATTTGGTAAAACTTATGGATGATGGGCTAGCTAGAGGGTTCTTCTCCACACATGACACACTTGCCCATAAACCAATTTTCAGTTGTTCTTTCGATAAATCATGAAACTCAATGATGCAAAATATATAAGCACACAAATTAAACCCTCTTTTTATCAATTGTAGCAAAGTATGTAAGTAGGGATCGTTCTAGGCCGGGGATTAGGAGGGATTGCTAAACCACTTGAAAACTGACTCAAAAACTTAAAACAAAGTTAAAACACTAAATTAGACTCAAAGAATGCAAAACTATACTCTAAAACACTAAAACAAACCAAAAGACTCAAAACAGCAAACAAACACTCAAAACTGCCTTAAAACCACTTTCTGGGCAGTTTTGAGCACTAAGGAAGAATTTGGACGAAAACAGTTTATAACTTGACTCCAGACACTTAAAAACACAAACTAAATTGATTTCTAACTAACTTGACACTTCAAAATAAAGGGGGAATTGGTTTTGACGAAATTGAAAACAAAACATAAACTTTGTAAAACAAAACAGATTGTAAAACGAAATTGGTTTAAATTAATGGATGGAAGGCTAGCTAAGGGGTTCTTCTCCACACATGTCATACTTGCATACAAAACGATTTCTAATTGCAATTCAATAAACCATGGATTCTCAACACTCCAAGTTAATTAGGTCCGCTTAAATTAACTCTCAGATTTCCCTTATGTCAATGAATTGGATGGAAACTGCGCATCACAATCAAATTATTCTTCAAGAGTTCTCTATATGAAAGCGCATACTAGAGATACAATCAAAGATCATTACGTTCAATGGAAATCATAAGTATTGACGAGGCACTTGTAACTATGAAAGCGCATGATACTTATGCCAAGAATTTACTTAACACAATTGAGATCATCAACCTTACTACTTGTGAATATAAAGTTGTAACAATTAGGTGAAACTTCCTTATATCCTAGCATTAGATTTATGCATGACAATTAAGCGTGCACTCTCAACCAACACACATAAATCAGTTTTAATATGAACAGATAAGTAAATTGAAATCACAATTTATGAATCACAACTAGAGGTAATCAAATCATATAGCAAGCATAAACATGGTTTCGAATCCCCCCCTTAGCCAGAGGGGAGTTTAGTTCCTCATACGTACATAACAAAGAGTATTGAATTTAAACATTGAAATCAAAGGAAAGAAAACACCTAAAACTTCCAGCAATTCAAACTTGAATGGCATGCACGTCCAAGGCTCCTTCTCCTCCTCTTTGCTGCGGCACAAGGACTTGGGACAGATTTTGGGGGTTATGAGTGGTGTAGAAGGCTGGGTTAATGGCTAGAATGGATGTATGGTGCGGCAGGTAGTGAATTAGGTCAGAAACTATGGAGAATGGTGAAGGAAGGGTGCGGCAGAGAGTGGTGGATGATTTCTGGCGTGAATGATGTATATGGAGGGTGGTGTGTACGGCAAAGGGTTAATTAGTATATATATAGGCACCAAAAACCCTAAGTGAATCAGATTAGGACTTCTAGAAAGCCAAATCCATCCAGAAATAGGCTCAAAACAATCAGATTTCCAATGGGAAAGGGCCTAAGGTGCGGCAGATTTGGATAAGGAGGGATAAGGCTTCTAGAAAGCCTTGCAAGGCAAGGAAATCAGGTTTTCTGGAAGGCTAGGTGTGGCAAGGCTTAGGGTTTCTAGAAACTTAATTTAAATGTCCCCCAATCAGAAAATAAACCCTCATTGTACCAGGAATTGAATTAGAAAAGGATTAGGATAGGATAAGGTTTGTTAAGATAAGATAAGGGTTGGATAAGATAAGATAAGATAAGGTTGTTTGGATAATGTTTTGGATAATCCTCCTTCTTTTGAGCTGATTCCTTATCTTCAATGATTTGAATTTATTTCTCCAACCTTGAAACATATTCCCAACTCCATTTCGACTCCAAATTCGTCCATCTTCATGCCCATTGCTTGTGCTATCCATTCCAAGCCCAGATTTGCTCTAAAATGCATCTTTTTGCCAACTTTGCTTCTTGGACCTAAAAACACACGAAAATGACTTTAAACACTATACTAAGCAACAAATAGCTAAGCAAATGCAAGAAAACACACTAACTAAGTAGCATAAATATGCTCCTATCACTCAGCACCCCAGGTTAATTAGGTCCGCTTAAATTAACCGTCAAGTTCTCCGTAAGTTATTGAATTGGACGGGAAAGCGCATACAACAACTCAAAACATTCTCTAAAAGTCCCCTACGTGAGCAGCACAATAAAGATACAATCAGAGATCATTAAGCCTTGTGAGAACTATAAGCATTGACGAGGCATTCGTTACTATGATGAGCATGAAACTCCTGCCAAGAATTCATTTAACGCAGTCGTTTATAAGCGACCTCCACTACTTGTGAATATAAGTTTGTAACTATTAGGTGAAACTCCCTTATATTCTAGCATCAAACTCATGCATGCAAACTAAGTGTCGACCCTCAATCAACATACAAGAATAAGTTATCCATCAAGCAGTTAAACAAATTGAATTCACAACTTATGAAATCACAACTGAAAGTAATCAATTCACATTGCAAGTATAATCATGGTTTCGAATCCCCCCCTAGCTAAGAGGGGTTTAGTTCCTCATACTCACAGAACAAAGATTATTGAATTGAAACATTGAAAACAAAAGAAAGATTACACCTAAACGTTCCAGCAATCCTAACTTGAATGGCAGGCACATCCAAGGGCTTTCCTCCTTCCTCTTTGCTGCGGCACAAGGGTTGTTAGTGAGTTTTGGGATTATGAATGGTGTAGAAGGCTGGGTTTATGGCTAGGATGGATGTATGGTGCAGCAGGGGTTAGATCCTTCGTGGCTGCAACAAGGAAGTTTATTTAAAGGTTTTAGGGAAATTAAAACCCTAACTTATTTAGGTAATCAGAAATTAAGTCAAAAGCATCTAGAGAGGGGAAACAAAATCAGAAAACTAAGGGAAAGTGCCAGGTATATGCGGCAAGGCTTTAAAACAGAATAGGAATGTGTTTTAATGCAAGGAAACAGGAAATAACCCTCTCCCTTGCACGGCAAGGAAGGGGAAAGGGGTGAGGAGGTGCGGCAAGGGTCCTTAGGTGGTCTAAGTCCTTCAATTTGTGTCCTAGAATGCATAGGAAGCCTTCAAAGTTGCTGGAATTTGGGAACATTTGGGATTAGGAAAGGCAAACCAAAATAGGAAACCTTGGCTTAGCTTTCCTACTTCAAGTAGGAATCCTTGTTTGAGTAGGAATCCTCATTTAAGTAGGAATCCTCATCCTTCTAGGAATCCATCTTCAATTAGGAATCCTTCTTCAATTAGGAATCCTTCGTTGATTAGGAATCCTAACGTCTTCAAGTCTTCAATTTCGTCCATTCCTTTTGCTCCAAACATGTGATTTCCATTCCAAGCCCAATTTTGCTCCAAAATGCTCCAAAATGCATCTTCTTGCATACTTTGTCTTTAGGACCTAGAAACACACGAAAATGGCTTTAAACACTAAAATAACTTAGAAAACACAACATAAATGCACAAGAACAAGCCAACTAAGTCGCCTAAATATGCTCCTATCAAAAACGAATTTGATGAATTGAAAAGGGTGAAAGGCTAGTTAGGGGGCCCTTCTCCACACATGAACATATGCATATAAATTGATTTCCAGTTATTCTTTCAACAAACCATGAATGACAATGCCCCAAATTAATTGTGTAGAACTAATTAATCATCAGATTTCCCTAGACTCATTGAATTGGATGAAAAGCATACGACAACCCAAATCATTCTTTATTAAGCTCTCTAACTATGAAAAGCATGATAGAGACACAAACCAAAGATCATTAAGCTTTGTGAAAATCATAAGCATTGACAAGGCATTCGTGACTATGAAAAGCATGACACTCCTGCCAGGAATTTACTTAACGCGATCGTGACTAGCAACCTCCACTACTTGTAAATATAAGTTCATAACGATTAGGTGAAATTCCCTTATATTTTAGCATCAAATTCATGCATGCAAACTAAGTATGCATCCTTAATCAACACACAAGAACAAGTTCTTAATAAAATAGTTAAGCAAACCACATTCACGATTCATGAAATCATAACTGAAGGAAATCAATTCATATAAAACATATGTCCATGGCTTTGAATTCGCCTCTAACTATAAAGAAATTAGTTCCTCATGTTCGCAATCAAACAAATATAAATAAAATTAAACATTGAACAAAAATAGAAAACACCTAGAAAACGCTCCAGATTCCTTCCTTCCTTGCTTGCAGGTTGCGGCACAATGAGGGTATGGTTGAATGGTAGTGTAGAGATGTGTGAATGAGAGATGCTGTCTTTGAATGGTGCAGAAAATATGTATATATAGGGAGAGGGTTGCTAGGGGCATATTTATGCACCTTAGTTAGCTTGTTCTTGTGCATTTATGTTGTTTTTCCTTAGTTAAAGTAGTCTTTTAAGCTAGTTTGATGTATTTTCAGGTTCTAAGGGCAAGTATGCAAAAAGAAGCAATTTGGAGCATTCTAGAGCATTTTTGGGCCAAGATTGGGTAGTGCAAGCATGGAGGCAAGTTGATGGACGAAATTGAAGATATAACGGCTTGAAATCAGCTAAGAAGATGGAAGAAAGAAGTCAAAGATAAAGAAGATAAGGAATCAGCTCAAAAGAAGGAGAATTATCCAAAACATTATCTAAAACAACCTTATCTTATCTTATCTTATCCAATCCTTATCTTATCTTACCTAATCTTATCCTAACCTGTTTTCTTCAGTTTAGGGGACTTAAAACCTGATTTCTAGAAGTCCTATCCCTTGTCCTATAAAAGTGGCGCCCCAAATCCTTCTAGAAACCCCAAAATCTGCCACAAAACACATTACTTCTAAAACCCTGAAAATCTGGCCCCTTATCCTATTGTGCCGCACCTCTCAGGCCTTTTTCCCTCTTGGATTCTGATTGTGAGGCCTTTTCCTTGTGGATTTAGGTTCTACAAATCCTTTTCATAAATCAATTGGGCCACAATCCTCTTTCCTAATGGATTCACAATTTCTGCCGCACCTAGGGCCCTAATTCCTTGTGCAATGCTGAGTCCAAGCCCTAATCTGATTACCTTAGGGTTTGTGGTGCCTATATATATAAGTTTAAAGGGTTGCCGCAGGTTTCACCACCTCCATACACAACCATTCTCGCCATAAACTCTTCCCCACTCTCTGCCGCACCCATCCTTCACCATTCTCCATAGTTTCTGACCTAATTCACTCCCTGCCGCACCATACATCCATCCTAGCCATTAACCCAGCCTTCTACACCATTCATAACCCCCAAAATCTGTCCCTAGACCTTGTGCCGCAGCAAAGAGGATGAGAAAGAGCCTTGGACGTGCATGCCATTCAATTTTGAATTGCTGGAAGTTTTAGGTGTTTCCTTTCCTTTGATTTCAATGTTTAAATTCAATACTCTTTGTTCTGTGAGTATGAGGAACTAAACTCCCCTTGGCTAGGGGGGGATTTGAAACCGTGTTTATGCTTGCTATATGACTTGATTACCTCTAATTGCGTTTCATAAATTGTGAATTCAATTTACTTATTTTGTTCATATTAAAACTGATTTGTGTGTGTTGATTGAGGTGGCCAACTTAGTTGCATGCATAAATCTAATGCTAGGATATAAGGAAGTTTCACCTAATCGTTACAGAATTATATTCACAAGTAGTAAAGGTTGATGATCTCAATTGTGTTAAGTAAATTGTTGGCATAAGTTTCATGCAATTCATAGTAACGAATGCCTCGTCAATGCTTATGGTTTTCATAGAACTTAATGATTCTTGCTTGTATCTCTATTATGCAATTCATGTAGGGAACTTGTGGGGAATGCTTTGGGTTGTCGTATGCAATCATCCAATTCAATAACGTTAGGAAAATCTGAGGGTTAATTAGTGCAATTCACGGTTAATCTGGGGTGTTGAGAATCCATGGTTTATTGAAAAACAACTAGAAATTGTTTTGTATGCAAGTGTGACATGTGTGGAGAGGAACCCCTTAGCTAGCCTTCCATCCATTCACTTTAACCAATTTCGTTTTACAATCTGTTTTGTTTTACAAAGTTTTTGTTTGTTTTCAAATTCGTCAAAACCAATTCCCCCTTTATTTTGAAGTGTCAATTTAGTTAGAAATCAATTTAGTTTGTGTTTTTGAGTGTTTTGAGTCAAGTTAAAACTTATTTTCGTCCGAAATTGTGTTTAGAGTCGTTGTAAAACTGCCCAAAAAGTGGTTTTAAGGCAGTTTTGAGCGTTTGTTTGCTGTTTTGAGTCTTTTGGTTTGTTTTAGTGTTTTAGAGTATAGTTGTGCATTCTTTGAGTCTAATTTAGTGTTTTAACTTTGTTTTAAGTTTTTGAGTCAGTTTTCAAGTGATTTAGCAATCCCTCCTAATCCCCGGCCTAGAACGATCCCTACTTACATACTTTGCTACAATTGTCAAAAAGAGGGTTTAATTTGTGTGCTTATATATTTCGCATCAAGGGTGCGGCACCAACATGTAGTGTAGGAAAAGGATTACAAAATGTAGTTTGTGTAGGAAAATAAAATCACAATCCTAAGGGGAAAAGGTTATGTAATCCTAGCAGGAAATAGGACATCTAGAAGGCCAAAAACCAAAGGAAATCAGGAGAAAGGTGCAGTTGGGTCATGTATCTAGAAGGCTTGGGGCACCACCTTTCTAGGGACTTCTAGAAAGGGTGTTATTTGGCTGATTTTGGGGTTTCTAGAAGGGGTTAGGTGCGGCACCTTTGTAGGAGGGGATAAGGTTCCTAGAAATCAGGTTTTTAAGTCTCCTAAACTAAAATTGAATCCCTTTTGCAGCAGGAATTAAGTTAGGAAAGGATTAGGATAGGATAAGATAAGGCATGGTAAGATAAGGTTTGGATAAGATAAGGATAAGATAAGGATAAGATAAGGTAGTTTGGATAATGGTTTGGATAATTCTCCTTCTTTGTAGCTGATTCCTTATCTTCTTTGACTTGGATTTATTTCTTCAACTCTTTTGCACATTCCTAGCCTCTCTTGAACTTCAAATTCGTCCATCCATCTTGCTCCAATCTTGTGATATCCATTCCAAGCCCAAAACTGCTCTAAAATGCTCCAAATTGCATCTTTTTGTAAACTTTGCTTCTAGGACCTATAAACACACGAAAATGACTTAAGACACTATAATAAGCAACAAATAACTAAGTAAATGCAAGAAAACACACTAACTAAAGTCGCATAAATATGCTCATATCAAATTCCCCACACTTAGCTTTTGCTAGTCCTCGAGCAAAACAAACAAGACATAACCTAAACCTTCCAACGTTCACCTCAAGGATTTCCAATGGAACATAACATGTTAAAAATCATTACTTACATAGATTTTAGTTATCCCTACCCTCGAGCATATACTTAATCATAGTTACTACTCACTAGCTCGCATTTAATCAATTAAAACAACTTTTTGAACGTAGTAACATGCCTTAGAGAATCCCTCAATTCCTCACAAGATATACACTCTATTTTCTCACAGATTTTCTGACTACACTCCCTACACTAGGTATATGTGAGAAGATTGATGTAAACATGAAAACTAATACTCACATATGTATATAACAAAGAAAGCAATTTCTGGAATGCATGTATATATATGATCTCATGAATGGAATGCCACTACTTAGACGCGAGAACCAGGGACACCATATGCTCAAACCAATCCCAAACTCCACACATTGAAACACATAACAATCAAGATAGAAGTCTAAGGGTTGTAACGGGGCTAAGGGTATTGGCTAACAAAGAAAGGTAAGGAAAACAAACGTTCTTAAAGCAATAGCAAGCAAAGTAATGAAATATGACACTTAGAACTCCCTTTTTAAACGCAAAAAAACAAACTTTGAACACAAAGGGGAAGATCACACATACTTAGGGCCGAATCCAACTTTTTGGACCCTTTCTTCAACAACCAACACTTGTGAGCTTTAATCTCACTTATTTTACACACTTTTCATACTTCTTCACATACTTTTCTCTTTTTTTTCTTTTTCTCACGAATTTTCTTCTTTCTTCTTTTTTTTTTCTACCCGTGCCCTTTTTTTTTCTTGTTGGCACACAATCAGACACATAAATCCCTTCCCCCACACTTGTTTGCTGCCTAATAACGAATGAAGGGAATTCACTCTAGGTCATGCTTCACTACGCCTTCAGAACAAGGCTAAGGATGGTCCTAATCTAGGCTAGGTAAGGATAATGTGGCTAACAAAGAAAATAGGCTAAATATGGCTCAAAGGGGCTAAACCTACAATACATATGCAAAGGGTTAGGCTTTTTGGCTCTGGTTTTAACTAAACAACTTCATCTTGTTTTATGTTATGCTAATCAATTTTATGCTTTGAATGAAACAGACATGAGTTCTAGTATTTGGAACTATACGATGAAACGCATTCTAAGTAGCAACCAAGCAAAGAATGATGAGATCATGCAACGACTTTAGAAAACAAGAATGTCAAGATTGATAACTCTCCAAACAAAGTTTAGGCTCAAGTCTCTCAGGGTTGTAGCGTTATGTTGAGTTACTTCCTTCAAGCATGTTACAAAAACTGATTTTATCCTTTTTGTGATTACATGTGAATTCATGAATGTCAACTATAACCAAGCATAAACCAAAGAGCATATCAAACTTCAATCCATGTTTGTAACTTTCTTTAACAGTCATGCAATTAAAAACCAAATCCTCATCATTGTGTTGGAAGGTACCCTAAGACACAAACACACAAAAACGACTCTAAAAACGACTCTTTTTGGCATTGTGAAAACTTTTTCCAAATGTTTTTGTAAATTTTCGTAGTTTTCTTTAAAGACACATAAAAATACTCCAAAACACACTAAAAACACTCAAAACAGTGAAAAACAACTTTAGAAGTGCTAGGTGATAAAAACCCACGAATTGTTCAATGAAAACACTTGTTTTACCCCCCCCACACTTAAACCAAACATTGTCCTCAATGTTTCAAACAAAGACTCACACACAAGCAAGCAAACAACACAACGAACAACCATGACAAATATGGCAAAGTAAAAGCAATAAAGAGTAGGGTTTAGAAACGCAAATCTGGTTATGGAGCCGGAGAGTTCCTAGGTCCTCTTTATTTGCATGGGTTGCCTCCCAGCCGGACGAACCTTCCGTCTATTCTTCAATGGGGCCCACGGCATTAAGGGTTATGTCCTCCACAATGTGCTCTTCAAAGTGCTCATAGTAGGGCTTCAAACGATGTCTGTTCACCTTGAATTCGTGCCCCGTCTTCAAACTTTGGATTTGAACTGCACCATGAGGAAAGATATTAGTAATAACAAACGGTCCAATCCACCTAGAACGTAACTTACCTGGAAATAATCGAAGACGGGAATTGAAAAGTAGAACTTTCGGCCCATTGGAGAACGTTTTGGTTCGAATCATCTTGTCATGAAAAGCCTACGTTTTCTCTTTGTAAATTCGTGCATTCTCGTAAGCTTCATTCCTAATCTCCTCGAGCTCGTTTAATTGAAGCTTCCGATGAATTCCAGCGGCATCTATATCCATATTAAAGGTTTTGACTGCCCAATGCGCCTTGTGTTCTAATTCAACGGGAAGATGGCATGGTTTCCCATAGATGAGCCGAAATGGGGACATCCCAAGGGGTGTTTTGTAGGCCGTACAATACGCCCATAGTGCATCATTCAAGCGCAAACTCCAATCCTTCCTCGTTGGCCCAACTGTTTTCTCTAAAATTTGCTTGATTTCACGGTTTGAAACCTCAGCTTGCCCACTTGTTTGAGGATGATAAGGTGTAGAAACCTTATGTGTGACATTGTACTTTTTAAGTAACGCCTCAATGGTCCGATTGCAAAAGTGAGAGCCTCCATCGCTGATAAGTACTCGTGGCATGCCAAACCTTGCAAATATGTTAGTTCTAACAAAATCTGCAACCACTTTAGAATCATTAGTTCAGGTGGCTTTTGCTTCCACCCACTTCGAAACATAATCAACCGCAAGTAAAATATATGTAAAACCATGCGATGAAGGAAAAGGACCCATAAAATCAATACCCCAAACATCAAAAATTTCGACAGTAAAGATAGGGGTTTGCGGCATTTGGTCCTTTGGGCCTATATTTCCCATTCTTTGGCAACGATCACACGTCACACAAAAAGTTCTAGCATCCTTAAAGATCGTAGGCCAATAAAACCCACATTCTAACACTTTAAGGGCTGTGCGTTGTGTGCCAAAGTGTCCCCCGCATGCATAAGTGTGATAGAAAGTTAAAATTGAGTTAAACTCCGAATTATGCACACACCTACGTATAATCTGATCGGGGCAATACTTCCACAAGTATGGATCATCCCAAACATAAAACCGAGCCTCTTTTTTCAATTTATCACCTTGGTTCTTGTTTAGGGTGTTTGGAACTTGTTTAGTAACCAAATAATTAACTAAATCGGCATACCATGGCACACTTACCTTAATGGATAGCAGCTGCTCATCTGGAAACGTCTCAGGGATGGGAATTGGGTCTTTTTCTCGCACCAATCTGCTGAGGTGGTCAGCCACTACGTTTTCAACTCCTTTCTTGTCCCGGATTTCGATATCGAACTCTTGAAGTAGGAGTATCCATCGAATAAGCCTTGGTTTAGCCTCCTTCTTCGTAAGTAAGTATCTTAAAGCTGGATGATCAGAGTAAATAATGACTTTAGTGCCAAGTAAATATGAACGAAACTTATCTAAAGCAAAGACAACGGCAAGAAGTTCTTTTTCCGTCGTAGAGTTGTTCAATTGAGCATCATTCAAGGTCCTTGAGGCATAGTAGATGACGTGCAGATTTTTGTCCTTCCTCTATCCTAAGACAGCCCCCAATGCATAGTCGGAAGCATCGCACATTAGCTCAAACGAAAGATTCCAATCTGGTGGCATAATGATTGGTGCCGTGGTTAGCATCTCTTTGAGTTGGTTGAAAGCCTTCTCACATTCCTCGTCAAACTTGAAAGTCACTTCCCTTTGAAGGAGACGGCACAAAGGTTGAGAAATCTTTGAAAAATCCTTGATGAATCGCCTATAAAATCCTGCATGTCCAAGAAAAGAACGAACCTCTCTAACCGAAGTAGGAGAGGGTAAGTAGCGTACAAGATCTATTTTCGATTTATCAACCTCAATTCCCCTTTCTGAAATGATATGCCCTAAAACTATGCCTTGCGTAACCATAATGTGACACTTTTCCCAATTTAAAACAAGGTTGGTTTCAACGCATCGTTTTAAGATTAATGTGAGATTTTCCAAACAACCATCAAACGAATCACCAAAGATGCTAAAATCATCCATGAATACCTCAATAATCTTCTCAACATAATCTGAAAAGATACTTACCATGCATCTTTGGAATGTGGCAGGTGCATTGCATAAACCAAATGGCATGCGACGATAGGCAAAAGTACCAAAGGGGCACGTGAAGGTGGTCTTTTCTTGGTCATCCGAAGCTATGACAATTTGATTATATCCCAAATAACCATCAAGAAAACAATAAAAAGAATGACCGGCTAACCTTTCAAGCATTTGATCAATGAACGGCAAAGGGAAGTGGTCCTTCCTTGTGGTGGCGTTGAGCTTCCTATAATCGATGCACACTCTCCAACCTGTTTGGATACGGGTTGGTACAAGCTCATTCTCGGCATTCTTCACCACAGTGACTCTGGATTTCTTTGGAACAACTTGAACCGGTGAAACCCAACGGCTATCCGAAATTGGATAGATCACTCCACAATCGAGAAGCTTGATAATCTCCTTCTTCACAACTTCCATCATTGGAGGGTTGAGTCGGCGTTGAGCCTCTCGAGTTGGTTTAGCCCCCTCCTCTAGAAGTATGCGATCCATGCATGTTGTAGGGCTAATCCCCTTAATATCGGCCAATGTCTAACCAATGGCTGTTTTGTGCTCTTTCAACACCCGAATCAACTTCTCCTCCTTTGTTGCCGTGAGTGATGCAGAGACAATGACGGGCAACTTCTCTTCATCTCCCAAGAAGACGTATTTTAAATGATCCGGTAGTGGCTTAAGTTCAAGAATAGGGGCCTGAATCACAGAAGGTAACAACGGGAATTGGAATTGGGTTAGGAGACGTACCATGATGTCGTGGTAATGAGTCAAAGGCAGCCACAATCTCGGCTTGTTCTTCACTAGGTACGGCCAGATTGGGCTTCATTCCAATTCCTTGTGCAATTGTTGTTTCAAGGGGATCTTCATCCAATGAGTCAAGGAATTCCTGAGCCAATGAATCAAATGCATCAATAGAAAAACAAGAATGATCGTCTTTAGGATATTTAATAGCTTCAGAAAGATTGAAATCAATCACTTCCCCATCAAATTCCATTGTTAAAGTCCCTTTGAACACGTCGATCTTGGTGCGTGCTGTTTTCATGAAGGGCCTCCCAAGTAGGATCGGCAATGGGGTGATATTGGACGACTCCTCCATTTCTAAAACATAGAAATCTGCTGGGAATATCAAGTTATCCACCTGCACCAAAACATCTTCCAAAACTCCTTTCAGATATGCGTTAAAACGATCGGCTAATTGAATTATAACACCATCGTTTTTAAGCTCTCCTAAATTCATAGATGCGAAAATTGAGTAAGGCATGACATTAATTGAAGCTCCTAAGTCTAATATAGCATGTTCAAACTTAGTATTGCCAATAACGCAAGGAATTGTAAAACTACCCGGATCTTTGCATTTAGGGGGTAATTTTCTTTGTAAAACAGCAGAGACATTTTCACTTACCTGGGCAACTTCTTTGTTCGAAATTCTCCTCCTTGTTGTACAAAGTTCTTTCAAAAACTTAGCGTACCTTGGAACTTGCTTAATTGCATCAAGGAGAGGTATATTGACTTGCACTTTCCTAAACGTTTCCAGAATGTCTTTCTCATTCTCTTCCTTCTTTGATTGCCTAAACCTGCTAGGAAAGGGTGCATTTAGTGGAATAGAACTTGAAAAATTCGAGTTAGGACTTTCCTTGGCCGAATTGGATGGTTTGGCAGTGAAAGATGGCTGCGGCAAGGGTTGCTCCCCCCTTGCCGTGGGTTTGGCTTGTTCCTCCTCTTCAATCAGCAACTTTGCATCCTCTTTTTGGCTTGATTTGGATGGTTGTGGGTTGGTTCCAACTTCTTTTCCACTTCTCAACATAATGGCTTTGGCGGATTCAAATCCTCCCTTTGGATTCACAATGGTTGAGCTAGGAAGTTTGCCTTGTTCTTGGAATTGTCCTATGAACTCCGCCATCTGCCCCATTTGTTTCTTTAAATCGTTCACCTCTTTGTCTCTAATTTGCATGCTCTGCGTATGGTTTTGAATAGAACCCTGGAGGTTGCTGCCTAAATCCACCTTGTTGTTGAGCTTGTTGAGGTTCCCTCCACTTGAAATTTGGATGATCTCTCCAGCCCGGATTGTAAGTGTTGGAGTATAGATCATTGCGTGGCTGATTTTGACTCCCAAAACCCATGGCATTGGCAGATTCCCAGCCTCCATTCTCAATCAATTGAGGGCATTGGTCAGTGAGATGTCCTTGCATAGAACACACGCCACAAACACTTGGTCCTTGTATCTTCATTCCTTCGGCCATCTGAGTCACATTGGAAGTAAGGTTAGCTAATTGAGTTTGAATGTCGGAATTGGAACTTACCTCATGGACTTGCTGCCGTGGGGACTCTCTTTGTCCAAGTCCCTCGTATTGTTGTGCATTCAATGCTCGGTTGGCAATTAGGGTCTTCGCAGCCATTGGTGTTTTGTCAACCAATGCACCTCCCGCTGAAGCATCTAGCATTTGTCGCTCAATGGGAAGAAGTCCTTCATAGAAGTATTGAAGTAGAAGCTCTTCTTTCATTTGATGTTGAGGACATGAGGCGACAAGGGCCTTAAAATGCTCATAGTATGCTGGGAATGTCTCTCCTTGGCTTTGTTGAATTCCACTAATCTTCTTCCTTAAGAGAATGACTCTCGAAGTGGGGAAGAACTTCTCTAAAAACGCCCTCTTCATGCTTTCCCAAGAAGTGACCGTTCCGGGTGCTAATTCATAAAGCCAATCTGTAGCCTTTTCCAAAAGAGAGAATGGAAAGGCCTTCAACATCAAAATGCTCCCATCGACATTGATGGGTGTCATGCTCGAACAAACCACTTCGAACTCCTCAAGATGCTTGTTTGGATCTTCCATGGACAGCCCATGGTATTTGGGAACGTGATGCAACAAGCTTGACTTCAATTCGAACTCATTGGTCTTGCCTTGAGCAGCCACGGGGTATTGAATGCAAAGGGGTGCGGCATTGGCCAACCCCGAGGCTGAAAGTTCCTTGATTGTACGATTATCCATAGCCATGGCTTGTTCTTCTTTTTCAAATTCAGATTCGGTCTCTGAGCTTGAACTAGGTTCGCTAGGTTCTAGATGCCTCCTCTTCCTTCTCAATGTTCGTTCAAAATCGTCGTCAAACTCCAAGATATGCTCACGAACTGGTTGAGAACTTCGAGTCATAAACTAGTACCTGAAACAAGAAAACAAAAACAGAAATCAGAAATCAAAGTAAAACAAAACACACGGCAAACAAGGGATTAGCAAATTTGCTAATCCCTGGCAACGGCGCCAAAATTTGATGTGAAAATTAACTTGACACACAAATTAAACCCTATTGATGACAATTGTAGCAATGATGTAAGTAGGGATCGTTCTAGACCGGGGATTAACTAGGGATGCTAATCAACACAAATAAGACTCAAAAACACTAAACTAGACTCTATAGACTCTAAACTAACTTAAAACACTCAAAACAGCAAGAAACAATCAGAAAGACTCAATTCTAAACCTAACAAGTGGTTTTGACGAAAATAAAACTTAAAAGACTCAAAAGACTAAAACAAAACAGGTTTTGACTCTAAAAACAAATTTAAATGAAAGGGGGATTGTTTTTGACGAAATTAAGACTTAAAACAGAAACTTTGCATAAAATACTTTATAGAAAACGAATTTGGTGAATTGAAAAGGGTGAAAGGCTAGTTAGAGGGCCCTTCTCCACACATGAACATATGCATATAAATTGATTTCCAGTTATTCTTTCAACAAACCATGAATGACAATGCCCCAAATTAATTGTGTAGAACTAATTAATCATCAGATTTCCCTAGACTCATTGAATTGGATGAAAAGCATACGACAACCCAAATCATTCTTTATTAAGCTCTCTAACTATGAAAAGCATGATAGAGACACAAAACAAAGATCATTAAGCTTTGTGAAAATCATAAGCATCGACAAGGCATTCGTGACTATGAAAAGCATGACACTCCTGCCAGGAATTTACTTAACGCGATCGTGACTAGCAACCTCCACTACTTGTAAATATAAGTTCATAACGATTAGGTGAAATTCCCTTATATTTTAGCATCAAATTCATGCATGCAAACTAAGTATGCATCCTTAATCAACACACAAGAACAAGTTCTTAATAAAACAGTTAAGCAAACCACATTCACGATTCATGAAATCATAACTGGAGGAAATCAATTCATATAAAACATATGTCCATGGCTTTGAATTCGCCTCTAACTATAAAGAAATTAGTTCCTCATGTTCGCAATCAAACAAATATAAATAAAATTAAACATTGAACAAAGATAGAAAACACCTAGAAAACGCTCCAGATTCCTTCCTTCCTTGCTTGCAGGTTGCGGCACAATGAGGGTATGGTTGAATGGTAGTGTAGAGATGCGTGAATGAGAGATGCTGTCTTTGAATGGTGCAGAAAATATGTATATATAGGGAGAGGGTGCGGCACCAACATGCAGTGTAGGAAAAGGATTGCAAAATGTAGTTTGTGTAGGAAAATAAAATCACAATCCTAAGGGGAAAAGGTTATGTAATCCTAGCAGGAAATAGGACATCTAGAAGGCCAAAAACCAAAGGGAATCAGGAGAAAGGTGCGGCTGGTCCATGCATCTAGAAGGCTTGGGGCGCCATCTTTCTAGGGACTTCTAGAAAGGGTGTTATTTGGCTGATTTTGGGGTTTCTAGAAGGGGTTAGGTGCGGCACCTTTGTAGGATGGGATAAGGTTCCTAGAAATCAGGTTTTTAAGTCTTTTAAACTAAAATTGAATCCCTTTTGCAGCAGGAATTAAGTTAGGAAAGGATTAGGATAGGATAAGATAAGGCATGGTAAGATAAGATAAGATAAGGTTTGGATAAGATAAGGATAAGAGAAGGATAAGATAAGGTAGTTTGGATAATGTTTTGGATAATTCTCCTTCTTTGTAGCTGATTCCTTATCTTCTTTGACTTGGATTTATTTCTTCAACTCTTTTGCACATTCCTAGCCTCTCTTGAACTTCAAATTCGTCCATCCATCTTGCTCCAATCTTGTGATATCCATTCCAAGCCCAAAACTGCTCTAAAATGCTCCAAATTGCATCTTTTTGCCAACTTTGCTTCTAGGACCTATAAACACACAAAAATGACTTAAGTCACTATAATAAGCAACAAATAACTAAGTAAATGCAAGAAAACACACTAACTAAGTCGCATAAATATGCTCCTATCATACTTCGTTCTTGTTTTCAATGTTTATTTTGTTATTACTCTCTAATCTTGCTGTAATCATGAGTGGCTGAGCCCCTAATTAGTTAGGGGGAAGTTTGAAGCCATGAACATTCTTGAGATATGAATTGCTTTCTGCCAATTGTGATTTGATAAGTTATGATTGCAATACAATTATCTGTTTTATGCATAACTGATCTGTGTATGTTTATTAAGGATGCATACTTCGTTTTCATGCATGAATCAGATGCTAGAATATAAATAAGTTTCACCTAATCGTTACAAGTTTATATTCCTGAGTAGTGAAGGTTGATTGTCACAATCGCGTTAATTGAATTCTTGGCAAAAGTATCATGCATTCATAGTTACAATTGCCTCGTCAACACTTATGATTTTCATGAAACATAATAATCTCTGATTGTATCTTTATTATGCATTCATGTAGAGGACTTTTGGAGAATGATTTGAGTTGTTGCATGCATTCATCCAATTCAATGAGTTAAGGAAAATCTGAGGGTTAATTTGTGCATCACGGTTAATCTGGGGTGTTGAGCATCATAGTTTATTGAAAAGCAATTGGAAATCAATTCATATACAAGTGTGTCATGTGTGGAGAACGGACCTCTAACTAATCCATCCATCATCTTAATTCCTAAATTCGTTTTAGAATCTGTTTAGTTTCACAATTTGTTTGTTTGATTCAATTTCGTCAAAACCAAAACCCCCATTTACTTTCTTGTTTCAAAGTGTCTAAAATCTGTTTTGTTTGTGTTTTGAGTCAAGTCAAAACCCTAAATTTGTCCAAAGTTGTGTTTAGAGTCCAAAACTGCCCAGATTGTGCTTTTAGGCAGTTTTGAGTGTTTTTAGCTTGTTTTGAGTGTTTTGAGTCCCTTGAGTCTTTCCAAACGTTTTTAACTTTGTTTTTGTATTTTAAGTCAGTTTAAAGGTTTTAGCAAGCCCTCCTAATCCCCGGTTTAGAACGATCCCTACTTGCATTTATACTACAATTTGACAACAAGAGGGTTTAATTTGAGTGCTTAACTTTTATCACATCAGGAATATGTTTCAAGGTTGGAGAAATAAATTCAAGTCATTGAAGATAAGGAATCAGCTCAGAAGAAGGAGAATTATCCAAAACATTATCCAAACAACCTTATCTTATCTTATCTTATCCAATCCTTATCCTATCTTAACTAACCTTATCCTATGCTAATCCTTTTCTAACTCAATTCCTGGTACAATGAGGGTTTATTTTCTGATTGGGGGACATTTAATTTAGGATTCTAGGAACCCTAAGTCCATGCCGCACCTAGCCTTCTAGAATATCTGATTTCCTTGCCTTGCAAGGCTTTCTAGAAGCCCTATCCCTCCTTATCCAAACTTGCCGCACCTTAGGCCTTTTCCCATTAAAACTCTGATTGTTTTAAACTTATTTCTGGATGGATTTGGCTTTCTAGAAGTCCTAATCTGATTTACCTAGGGTTTTTGGTGCCTATATATATATTTCTACACCCTTTGCCGCAGGTACCACCCTCCATATACATCATTCACGCCATCTACACTACACACATCCCTTGCCGCAGCCTTCATCACCACACCACCATACTTCCTGACCTTGCCGCACCATCCATTCCCCCTAAACACTACTACACCACTCCATATCCTTTCACCCATACACCTAAGTCCCTAAACCTGTCCCGAGTCCTTGTGCCGCAGCAAAGAAGAGGAGAAGAAGCCTGGGACATTCATGCCACTCAAGTTCGAGTTGCTGGAAGTTTTAGGTGTTTCCTTTCATTTGATTTCAATGTTTAAATTCAATACTCTTTGTTTTGTACGTATGAGGAACTAAACCCCTTTGGCTAGGGGGGGATTTGAAACCATGTGTATGCTTGCTATATGATTTGATTGCTCTAGTGGTGATTTCAATTTACTTATCCGTTTGAACTAAAACTGATTTGTGTATGTTGGTTAAGAGGGCCCGCTTAGTTTGCATGCATAAATTGATTGCTAGGATATAAGGGAATTTCACCTAATCATTAGGAACTTATATTTGCAAGTAGTAAAGGTTGTTGATCACAATCGCGTTAAGTAAATTCTTGGCATAAGTTTCATGCAATTCATAGTAACGAATGCCTCGTCAATGCTTATGGTTTTCATAGAACTTAATGATTCTTGCTTGTATCTCTATTATGCAATTCATGTAGGGAACTTGTGGGGAATGCTTTGAGTTGTCGTATGCAATCATCCAATTCAATAACATTAGGAAAATCTGAGGGTTAATTAGTGCAATTCACGGTTAATCTGGGGCGTTGAGAATCCATGGTTTATTGAAAAGCAACTAGAAATCGTTTTGTATGCAAGTGTGACATGTGTGGAGAGGAACCCCTTAGCTAGCCTTCCACCCATTCACTTCAACCAATTTCGTTTTACAATCTGTTTTGTTTTACAAAGTTTTTGTTTTGTTTTCAAATTCGTCAAAACCAATTCCCCCTTTATTTTGAAGTGTCAAATTAGTTAGAAATCAATTTAGTTTGTGTTTTTAAGTGTCTTGAGTCAAGTTATAAACTGTTTTCGTCCAAATTCTTCCTTAGTGTTCAAAACTGCCCAGAAAGTGGTTTTAAGGCAATTTTGACTGTTTGTTTGCAGTTTTGAGTCTTTTGGTTTGTTTTAGTGTTTTAAAGTATAGTTTGCATTCTTTGAGTCTAGTTTAGTGCTTTAACTTTGTTTTTACGTTTTTGAGTCAGTTTTCAAGTGATTTAGCAATCCCTCCTAATCCCCGGCCTAGAACGATCCCTACTTACATACTTTGCTACAATTGATAAAAAGAGGGTTTAATTTGTGTGCTTATATATTTCGCATCACTCGAGGACTAGCAAAAGCTAAGTGTGGGGGAATTTGATAGAAGCATATTTATGCGACTTAATTGGCTTGTTCTTGTGCATTTTTGTTGTGTTTCCTTAGTTATTTTAGTGTTTAAAGTCATTTTCGTGTGTTTTCAGATTCTAAGGACAAAGTATGCACGAAGATGCATTTTGGAGCATTTTGGAGCAAAATTGAGCTTGGAATGGATATCACATGTTTGGAGCAAAAGGAATGGACGAAATTGAAGACTTGAAGAAGTTAGGATTCCTAATTGAAGAAGGATTCCTAATCAACGAAGGACTCCTAATTGAAGAAGGATTCCTAATCAACGAAGGACTCCTAATTGAAGATGGATTCCTAGAAGAATGAGGATTCCTACTCACATGAGGATTCCTACTTGAAGTAGGAAAGTTAAGCCAAGGTTTCCTATTTTGGTTTGACCTTTCCTAATCCTAAATGTTCCTAAATTCCAGCAACTTTGAAGGCTTCCTATGCATTCTAGGACACAAATTGAAGGACCTAGACCACCTAAGGACCCTTGCTGCACCCTTTGGACTTTCCCTCTTCCTTGCCGTGCAAGGGGGAGTTCTTTCTTTCCTGTTTCCTTGCATTAAAACACATTCCCTTTTAATTTAGATCCTTGCCGCAAATCCCTTGCACTTTCCCTTAGTTTTCTGATTTTGTTTCCTCTTTTTAGAGCTTTTGACTTAATTTCTGCTTACTTAAATAACCTAGGGTTTTAATTCCTGAAACCTTTAAAAATAAACTTCCTTGTTGCAGCCACAAATCATCATTCATTCAACCATTCAACCACTCCTTCACCATTCTCCATAGTTTCTGACCTAATCCACTCCTTGCCGCACCATACATCCATCCTAGCCAATAACCCAGCCTTCTACACCATTCATAACCCCCAAAACTCACCACCAACCCTTGTGCCGCAGCAAAGAGGAAGGAGGAGAGCCCTTGGACGTGCTTGCCATTCGAGTTAGGATTGCTGGAACGTTTTAGGTGTAATCTTTCTTTTGTTTTCAATGTTTCAATTCAATAATCTTTGTTCTATGAGTATGAGGAACTAAACCCCTCTTAGCTAGCGGGGGATTCGAAACCATGATTATACTTGCAATATGATTTGATTACATCCAGTTGTGATTCATAAGTTGTGAATTCAATTTACTTATCTGTTCATATTATAACTGATTTGTGTGTGTTGATTGAGGTGGCCAACTTAATTTGCATGCATGAATTTGATGCTAGAATATAAGGGAGTTTCACCTAATCGTTATGAACTTATATTCACAAGTAGTGAAGGTTGCTAATCACGATCGCGTTAAGTAAATTCTTGGCATAAGTATCATGCAATTCATAGTTACAAGTGCCTCGTCAATGCTTATGATTTTCATAGAACTTAATGATCTTTGCTTGTATCTCTATTATGCAATTCATGTACGGAACTTGTGGGGAATGCTTTGGGTTGTCGAATGCAATCATCCAATTCAATAAAATTAGGAAAATCTGAGGGTTAATTAGTGCAATTCACGGTTAATCTGGGGCGTTGAGGATTCATGGTTTATTGAAAAGCAACTGGAAATCGTTTTGTATGCAAGTGTGTCATGTGTGGAGAAGAACCTCCTAGTTATCCCATCATCCATAGTTTTCACCCAATTTCGTGCAGATTTCATTAGTACTTTAAGTTTCTTGTTTGGTTTTCAAATTCGCCAAAACCCAATCCCCCCTTACTTTGTTGAGTCATATTAGTTAGAAACTGATTTAGTTTGTGTTTTTGAGTGTTTTGAGTTTAGTCAAAACCTATTTTCGTCCAAAGTTGTGTTTAGAGTTCAAAACTGCCCAGTTTGTGTTTTTAGGCAGTTTTAAGTTTTTTAAAGTTGTTTAGTGTCCTAGAGTTTAGTTTTGCATTCTTTGAGTCTAGTTTAGTGTTTTAAACTTTGTTTCTACGTTTTTGAGTCAGTTTCAAGTGTTTAGCAATCCCTCCTAATCCCCGGTCTAGAACGATCCCTACTTATACATATACTACAATTGTCAAAAAGAGGGTTTAATTTGTGTGCTATTTTACAACGCAAAAGGCATAGTAGATGACGTGCAGATTTTTGTCCTTCCTTTGTCCTAACACGGCTCCTAATGCATAAACGGAAGCATCGCACATTAGCTCAAACGGAAGATTCCAATCTGGTGGCATAATGATTGGTGCCGTGGTTAGCATCTCTTTGAGTTAGTTGAAGGCCTTCTCACATTCCTCGTCAAACTTGAAAGCCACTTCCTTTTGAAGGAGACGGCACAAAGGTTGAGAAATCTTTGAAAAATCCTTGATGAATCGCCTATAAAATCCTGCATGTCCAAGAAAAGAACGAACCTCTCTAACCGAAGTAGGAGAGGGTAAGTAGCGTACAAGATCTATTTTCGATTTATCAACCTCAATTCCCCTTTCTGAAATGATATGCCCTAAAACTATGCCTTGCGTAACCATAAAGTGACACTTTTCCCAATTTAAAACAAGGTTGGTTTCAACGCATCGTTTTAAGATTAATGTGAGATTTTCCAAACAACCATCAAACAAATCACCAAAGACGCTAATATCATCCATGAATACCTCAATAATCTTCTCAACATAATCTGAAAAGATACTTACCATGCATCTTTGGAATGTGGCAGGTGCATTGCATAAACCAAATGGCATGCGACGATAGGCAAAAGTACCAAAGGGGCACATGAAGGTGGTCTTTTCTTGGTCGTCCAGAGCTATGACAATTTGATTATATCCCGAATAACCATCAAGAAAACAATAAAAAGAATGACCGGCTAACATTTCAAGCATTTGATCAATGAACGGCAAAGGGAAGTGGTCCTTCCTTGGTGGCGTTGAGCTTCCTATAATCGATACACACTCTCCAACCTGTTTGGATACGGGTTGGTACAAGCTCATTCTCGGCATTCTTCACCACAGTGACTACGGATTTCTTTGGAACAACTTGAACCGGTGAAACCCAACTGCTATCCAAAATTTGATAGATCACTCCACAATCGAGAAGCATGATAATCTCCTTCTTCACAACTTCCATCATTGGAGGGTTAAGTCGGCGTTGAGCCTCTCGAGTTGGTTTAGCCCCCTCCTCTAGAAGTATGCGATGCATGCATGTTGTAGGGCTAATACCCTTAATATCGGCCAATGTCCAACCAATTGCTGTTTTGTGCTCTTTCAACACCCGAATCAACTTCTCCTCCTCTGTTGCCGTGAGTGATGCAGAGACAATGACGGGCAACGTCTCTTCATCTCCCAAGAAGATGTACTTTAAATGATCCGGCAATGGCTTAAGTTCAAGAATAGGGGACTGAATCACAGAGGGTAACAACGTATTAGTAGAAACGGGAATTGGAATTGGGTTAGGAGACGTACCATGATGTCGTGGCAATGAGTCAAAGGCAGCCACAATCTCGGCTTGTTCTTCACTAGGTACGGCCAGATTAGGCTTCATTCTAATTCCTTGTGCAATTGTTGTTTCAAGGAGATCTTCATCCAATGAGTCAAGGAATTCCTGCGCCAATGAGTCAAATGCATCAATAGAAAAACAAGAATGATCGTCTTTACGATATTTAATAGTTTCAGAAAGATTGAAATCAATCACTTCCCCCATCAAATTCCATTGTTAAAGTCCCTTTGAACACATCGATCTTGGTACGTGCTGTTTTCATGAAGGGCCTCCCAAGTAGAATCGGCAATGGGGTAACATTGGGTGAATCCTCCATCTCTAAAACATAGAAATCTGCTGGGAATATCAAGTTATCCACCTGCACCAAGACATCTTCCAAAACTCCTTTCGGATATGCGTTAGAACGATCGACAATTTGAATTATAACACCATCGTTTTTAAGCTCGCCTAAGTTCATAGATGCATAAATTGAGTAAGGCACGACATTAATTGAAGCTCCTAAGTCTAACATCGCATGTTCAAAGTTAGTATTGCCAATAACACAAGGAATCGTCAAACTACCCGGATCTTTGCATTTAGGGGGTAATTTCCTTTGCAAAACAGCGGAGACATTCTCACTTACCTGGACCACCTCTTTGTTTGAAATCCTTTTCCTTGTTGGTCAAAGCTCTTTCAAAAATTTGGCATACTTTGGAACTTGCTTGGTTGCATCAAGGAGCGGAATATTGACTTGTACTTTCCTAAAGGTTTCCAGAATGTCCTTTTCGTTCTCTTCTTTCCTTGATTGCTTAAACTTGCTAGGAAAGGCCACATTTAGTGGAATAGAACTTGAAAAATTCGAGTTAGGACTTACCTTGGCCGAATTGGATGGTTTGGCAGTGAAAGATGGCTGCGGCAAGGGTTGCTCCCCCCTTGCCGTGGGTTTGGCTTGTTCCTCCTCTTCAATCAGCAACTTTTCATCCTCTTTTTGGCTTGATTTGGATGGTTGTGGGTTGGTTCCAACTTCTTTTCCACTTCTCAACATAATGGCTTTGGCGGATTCAAATCCTCCATTTGGATTCACAATGGTTGAGCTAGGAAGTTTGCCTTGTTCTTGGAATTGCCCTAGGAACTCTGAAATCTGCCCTACTCGCTTATCCAAATCATCCACCTTTTTGTCTCTAATTTGCATGCTGTGTGACATAGAAGTTAGTAATTGAAAAATCTGATCATTATCAACGGACGTACCTGATTTGGTTTGGGCAGGTTGTGCTTGGGGTTGTGTAGGCACGTATGGTTTTCAATAGAACCCTGGAGGTTGCTGCCTAAATCCACCTTGTTGTTGAGGTTGTTGAGGTTCCCTCCACTTGAAATTTGGATGATCTCTCCAGCCCGGATTGTAAGTGTTGGAGTATGGATCATTGCGTGGCTGATTTTGACTCCCAAAACCCATGGCATTGGCAGATTCCCAGCCTCCATTCTCAATCAATTGAGGGCATTGGTCAGTGAGATGTCCTTGCATAGAACACACGCCACAAACACTTGGTCCTTGTATCTTCATTCCTTCGGCCATTGGTGCAAAATATATAAGCACACAAATTAAACCCTCTTTTTATCAATTGTAGCAAAGTATGTAAGTAGGGATCGTTCTAGGCCGGGGATTAGGAGGGATTGCTAAATCACTTGAAAACTGACTCAAAAACTTAAAACAAAGTTAAAACACTAAATTAGACTCAAAGAATGCAAAACTATACTTTAAAACACTAAGACAAACCAAAAGACTCAAAACAGCAAACAAACACTCAAAACTGCCTTAAAAACACAAACTGGCTGTTTTGGACTCTAAACACAATTTTGGACGAAAATAAGTTTTAACTTGACTCAAAACACTCAAAAACACAAACTAAAACAGTTTCTAACTAATATGACTCAACAAAGTAAAGGGGGAATTGGTTTTGACGAAATTGAAAACAAAACATAAACTTTGAAGTACAAATGAAATCTGCACGAAATTGGGTGAAAACTCTGGATGATGGGATAACTAGGAGGTTCTTCTCCACACATGACATACTTGCATACAAAACGATTTCTAATTGCAATTCAATAAACCACGAATTCTCAACACTCCAAGTTAATTAGGTCCGCTTAAATTAACTCTCAGATTTCCCTTATGTCAATGAATTGGATGGAAACTGCGCATCACAATCAAATTATTCTTCAAGAGTTCTCTATATGAAAGCGCATACTAGAGATACAATCAAAGATCATTACGTTCAATGGAAATCATAAGTATTGACGAGGCACTTGTAACTATGAAAGCGCATGATACTTATGCCAAGAATTTACTTAACACAATTGAGATCATCAACCTTTACTACTTGTGAATATAATTCTGTAACGATTAGGTGAAACTTCCTTATATCCTAGCATTAGATTTATGCATGACAATTAAGCGTGCACTCTCAACCAACACACACAAATCAGTTTAATTCAAATAGATAAGTAAATTGAAATCACAATTTATGAATCACAACTAGAGGTAATCAAATCATATAGCAAGCATAAACATGGTTTCGAATCCCCCCCTAGCCAGAGGGGGGTTTAGTTCCTCATACTCACAGAACAAAGAGTATTGAATTTAAACATTGAAATCAAAGGAAAGAAAACACCTAAAACTTCCAGCAATTCAAACTTGAATGGCATGCACGTCCCAGGGCTCCTTCTCCTCCTCTTTGCTGCGGCACAAGGTCTAGGGACAGATTTTGGGGGTTATGAATGGTGTAGAAGGCTGGGTTATTGGCTAGGATGGATGTATGGTGCGGCAGGGAGTGAATTAGGTCAGAAACTATGGAGAATGGTGAAGGATGGGTGCGGCAGAGAGTGGTGAAGAGTTTCTGGCGAGAATGATGTGTATGGAGGGTGTGCACGGCAAAGGGTGGAGAAATATATATATATAGGCACCAAAAACCCTAGATGAATCAGATTAGGACTTCTAGAAATCAGGTTTTAAGTCCCCTAAACTGAAGAAAACAGGTTAGGATAAGATTAGGATAAGATTGGATAAGGTAAGGTAAGATAGGATAAGGATTGGATAAGATAAGATAAGGATTGGATAAGATAAGATAAGATAAGGTTGTTTTAGATAATGTTTTGGATAATTCTCCTTCTTTTGAGCTGATTCCTTATCTTCTTTATCTTTGACTTCTTTCTTCCATCTTCTTAGCTGATTTCAAGCCTTTATATCTTCAATTTCGTCCATCAACTTGCCTCCATGCTTGCACTACCCAATCTTGGCCCAAAAATGCTCTAGAATGCTCCAAATTGTTTCTTTTTGCCCTCTTTGTCAATTGGACCTTGAAACATATTCCTAACTCCATTTGGACTCCAAATTCGTCCATCTTCTTGGCTCTAAGCATATGATATCCATTCCAAGCTCAAATGTGCTCCAAAATGCATCCTTTTGCATACGTGCCCTTAGAACCTGAAAATACATCAAACTAGCTTAAAAGACTACTTTAACTAAGGAAAAACAACATAAATGCACAAGAACAAGCTAACTAAGGTGCATGAATATGCTCCTATCAGCCATCTGAGTCACAATGGAAGTAAGGTTAGCAAATTGAGTTTGAATGTCGGAATTGGAACTTACCTCATGGACTTGCTGCCGTGGGGACTCTCTTTGTCCAAGTCCCTCGTATTGTTGTGCATTCAATGCTCGGTTGGCAATTAGGGTCTTCGCAGCCATTGGTGTTTTGTCAACCAATGCACCTTCCGCTGAAGCATATAGCATTTGTCGCTCAATGGGAAGAAGTTCTTCATAGAAGTATTGAAGTAGAAGTTCTTCTTTCATTTGATGTTGAGGACATGAGGCGACAAGGGCTTTAAAATGCTCATAGTATGCTGGGAATGTGTCTCCTAGGCTTTGTTGAATTCCACTAATTTTCTTCCTCAAGAGAATGACTCTCGAAGTGGGGAAGAACTTCTCTTAAAACGCCCTCTTCATGCTTTCCCAAGAAGTGACCGTTCCGGGTGCTAATTCATAAAGCCAATCTTTAGCCTTTTCCAAAAGAGAGAATGGAAAGGCCTTTATCATCAAAATGCTCCCATCGACATTGATGGGTGTCATGCTCGAACAAACCACTTCGAATTCCTTAAGATGCTTGTTTGGATCTTCCATGGACAGCCCATGGTATTTGGGAACGTAATGCAACAAGCTTGACTTCAATTCGAACTCATCGGTCTTGCCATGAGCATCCGCGGGGTATTGAATGCAAAGGGGTGCGGCATTGGCCAACCCCGAGGCTGAAAGTTCCTTGATTGTACGATTATCCATAGCCATGGCTTGTTCTTCTTCTTCAAATTCAGATTCGGCCTCTAAGCTTGAACTAGGTTCGCTAGGTTCTGGATGCCTCCTCTTCCTTCTCAATGTTCGTTCAAAATCGTCGTCAAACTCCAAGATATGCTCACGAACTGTTTGAGAACTTCGAGTCATAAACTAGTACCTAAAACAAGAAAACAAAAACAATCAGAAATCAAAGTAAAAGAAATAAAAACACACGGCTACAAGGGATTAGCAAAAATTTGCTAATCCCCGGCAACGGCGCCAAAATTTGGTGTGAAAATTAACTTGACACACAAATTAAACCCTCTTTTTGACAGTTGTAGTATATGTATAAGTAGAGATCGTTCTGGACCGGGGATTACGAGGGATTGCTTAACACTTGAAACTGACTCAAAACCGTAAAAACAAAGTTTAAAACGCTAAACTAGACTCAAAGAGTGCAAGACTAAATTCTAAAACACTAAAACAACTCAAAAGACTCAAAATAGCACAAAAACACTCAAACTGCCTAAAAACACAAACTGGGCAGTTTTGGACTCTAAACACTACTTTGGACGAAAATAAGGTTTTAACTTGACTCAAGACACTTAAAAACACAAATCAAAACAGATTTTAACTAATCTAACACTTCAAAATAATGGGGGATTTGTTTTTGACGAATTTAAAACTAAAAACAGAATCTTTGCATAAAAAAAAAAAAAATTAGAAAAACGATTTTGATGAATTAAGAAGGGTGAAGGGCTAGTTAGAGGGTCCTTCTCCAGACATGATATATGCATATGAACCAATTTCCAGTTATTATTCCTTTAGACATGAATGACAACACCCCAAGTTAACCGTGACAGCACAAATTAACCTTCAGATTTTCCTTAGTTCATTGAATTGAATGGAAGACGCATTACAACCAAATTATCCTTATCAAGTCTCCTAACTATGCCAGCATGATAGAAAACATATCAAAGGTCATTACGTTCTTTGAAAATCATAAGTGTTGACGAGGCATTCGTAACTATGACAGCATGATACTCTTGCCTAGGATTTGCTTAACATGATTGTGACTAGCAACCTTTACTACTTGTGAATATAAGTTCATAACGATTAGGTGAAACTCCCTTATACTCTAGCATCAAATTCATGCATGCAAATTAAGTGTCGACCCCCAATTAACACACACAAACAAGTTTTAATAACTCAGTTAAGCAAATCACATTCTAGTCTTAAGAAACAATAACTGGACGTAATCAATTCATATAAGACATATAATCATGGCTTCAAATTCACCTCTAACTAAAAAGAAATTAGTTCCTCATGTCCACAAGCAAACAAACATAAATAAACTTAAACATTGAACAAAGATAGAAAACACCTAGAAAGTGCTCCAGAGTCCTTCCTTCCTTGCAAGCTGCGGCACAAGAGTGTATGGCTGATTTGTGGTGTAGAGAGATGTGAATGAGAGATGGTGGTGTTGAATGGTGCAGAAAATATGTATATATAGGGAGAGGGTGCGGCACCAACAAGTTATGTAGGAAAAGGATTACAAAATGTAGTTTGTGTAGGAAAATAAAATCACAATCCTAAGGGGAAAAGGTTTATGTAATCCTAGCAGGAAATAGGACATCTAGAAGGCCAAAAACCAAAGGGAATTAGGAGAAAGCTGCGGCTGGATCATGCATCTAGAAGGCTTGGGGCGCCACCTTTTTAGGGACTTCTAGAAATGGTGTTATTTGGCTGATTTTGGGGTTTCTAGAAGGGGCTAGGTGCGGCACCTTTGTAGGAGGGGATAAGGTTCCTAGAAATCAGGTTTTTAGGTCTCCTAAACTGAAATTGAATCCCTTTTGCAATAGGAATTAGGTTTGGATAAGATAAGGATAAGATAAGGTAGTTTTGGATAATGTTTTGGATAATTCTCTGATAGGAGCATATTTATGCGACTTAGTTAGTGTGTTTCCTTGCATTTTCTTAGTTAGTTTCTACTTATTATAGTGATTTAAGCTATTTTCGTGTGTTTTCAGGTTCAAATGACAAAGTTGGCAAAAAGATGCAATTTGGAGCATTTTAGAGCAGTTTTGGGCTTGGAATGGATAGCACAAGTATGGAGCAAGATGGATGGACGAAATTGAAGTTCAAGAGAGGCTAGGAATGTGCAAAAGAGTGGCGAAATAAATTCAAATCATTGAAGATAAGGAATCAGCTCAAAAGAAGGAGAATTATCCAAAACATTATCCAAACAACTTTATCTTAACCTTATCCAACCTTATCTTATCCAAACTAACCTTATCTTACCTTACCTTATCTTATCCTATCCTAATCTTATCCTACCTTAATTCCAGTGATAGGAGCATATTTATGCACCTTAGTTAGCTTGTTCTTGTGCATTTATGTGGTTTTTCCTTAGTTAAAGTAGTCTTTTAAGCTAGTTTGATGTATTTTCAGGTTCTAAGGGCACGTATGCAAAAGGATGCATTTTGGAGCTTTTTGGAGCACATTTGAGCTTGGAATGGATATCATATGCTTAGAGCCAAGAAGATGGACGAATTTGGAGTCCAAATGGAGTTAGGAATATGTTTCAAGGTCCAATTGACAAAGAGGGCAAAAAGAAGCAATTTGGAGCATTCTAGAGCATTTTTGGGCCAAGATTGGGTAGTGCAAGCATGGAGGCAAGTTGATGGATGAAATTGAAGATATAAAGGCTTGAAATCAGCTAAGAAGATGGAAGAAAGAAGTCAAAGATAAAGAAGATAAGGAATCAGCTCAAAAGAAGGAGAATTATCCAAAACATTATCCAAAACAACCTTATCTTATCTTATCTTATCCAATCCTTATCTTATCTTACCTTATCTTATCCAATCTTATCCTACTCTTATCCTAACCTGTTTTCTTCAGTTTAGGGGACTTAAAACCTGATTTCTAGAAGTCCTATCCATTCCCCTACAAAAGTGGCGCCCCAAATCCCTCCTAATCCCCGGCCTAGAACGATCCCTACTTACATACTTTGCTACAATTGATAAAAAGAGGGTTTAATTTGTGTGCTTATATATTTTGCATCAAATTTTTGGCGCCGTTGCCGGGGATTAGCAACTTTGCTAATCCCTTGGTTCTTTTCTTTTCGTTTATTTTGTTTTTGTTTTAGTTTCTGACTTTATGTTGTTTTTCTTGTTTTCTTTAGCTAATCCCCTTTGTTTTTGTTTGTGTCTTTTACTTTTGATATTTGATTTAGTTTTGTTTCCTTGATTTTCAGGTACTAGAGAAGTAAGACATGGATTTTGCTACCATTCAAGCTCAATTGGCGAAACTTACTTCTCAATTGTCACAATATGCCGAAAGGACCACAATGCACACTGCCCCTACATTTAATGTACCCTATGGGCAAGGACATCAAACTCATCAATTCACTGCGAATGGAGGTGCTTGGGGTTATCAAGGCCATAACCAATCAAGGGACAACCTGTTTTCCAACGCTTACAATTCTGATTGGAGAGATTATTCAGATTATAGGTGGGGGGAACCTCAACAATTTCAACAAGGTGGATATTGGCAGCAAGATGAGGAGTTCTATTCAAGACCTATGCAGCCACCACAGCCTTCCCCACAACAATTCCAATCGAATTCAAGTATGTCCATGACTTATGATGAAATTCTTGATGTACTATCTTCTTTCACGCAGGGCTCACACCAAGAAGGATATTGGCAGCCATCTGAGGAGTTCTATACAACGCCATATGAACCACCACAGCCTCAACCATATTCGGCCCAACCAAGTTCAGTTTCGTCAATGGATAATGATAAAATTCTTGAGTTACTCACTTCTTTATCTCAGGGACAAGAAAACCAAAACAAAAAGGTGGACCATTTGGAAAAGCAAATTGGGCAGATTGCAGAGTTCATGGTACAAATTCAAGAACAACGTGAACTCTCCAACTCAACTACTGTCAATTCGATGGGAGACTTTGAAATTACTGAAGCTATCACTTTGGAAAGTGCTATGGAGGTTGGAGCTGACCTAAAAACGTCCAAACATAGCCTAGAAGTGGATGAGGAGCTGCTGATTGAGGAGGAGGAAGAAGACACACCCACAGCAAGGGAAGAACAACCCTTGCCGCAGCCCCCTAAGCCCTCTCAACCACCCACCACAAGTAAGGACGTCCCAAATTCATTTAATTCTAATGTTATTCCTCCAAATGTCCCTTTTCCTCGCAGGTTTTTGATTCCCAAGAAAGAAGAGAGTGAAAAGGACATCATGCCAACCCTTCCAAAGGTGCAAAGTGATATCCCAATTCTTGGCACACCAAATCAAGTTCCAGATTGTCTTGAAGTGTTCAAAGAACTTTGTACATCAAGAAGAATGATTCAAGAGCAAGAAGTGGCTGGAGCATATGAAGAATGCATCAAGGAGGATGTTCATGAGACAACAAAGCCCAAGGAAGTTGAGTTTGATGACACGGAACAAGTCACAACCATCATAGTAAATCTGGCCAAGATCAAAATCCCTGAAACATTCAAAGATGTGGTGTTTGTAATTGAGTTTGTGTCGGAGCAAGCAAGTAAGCCATCTTCTCCAATTTTGATTTTGTTTTCTACTAATTTGCTGATTTTGATGATTCAGGCACCCACATTAGTGTTTCAACCATTGCCGGATCATTTCAAATATCACCTTCCATTCAAAGATCAATTCCATGCCGTGGCCTCCCATGAAGCTTAATTGGAGGTTTTGTCCGGCTGTACGACGTTAAAGCAAGCGCTACTTGGGAGGCAACCCATGCTTTCAACAAAGGAAGACCTAGGGAGCACTCCAATTCCAGATTTGCGTTCCTAAACCCTTCCTCTTTGTTGTTGTTTTCGTTTCTGCCTTGTTTCTTGTTTAGTTGCTGTTTTGTGTGTTTGTTGTTTATTTGTGTTAGTTTATGCTTGAAACATTGAGGACAATGTTTGATTTAAGTGTGGGGGGGGGTAACCAACATGTTTTGATGCAAATTCGTAGGGTTTTATCACCCATAACTTCTAATGTTGTTCCTTGCTGTTTTTAAGTGTTTTTAAGCTGTTTTGGTGTGTTTTGACTCAAAAATCCGAAAATCCCATAAAAATTCGAAAAATTGTTTTAGAAAAACCCAAAAAGAGTTGTTTTTGTGTGTTTGTTTGTGTCTTAGGTACCTTCCAACACAATGATGAGGATTCGGTTTGTAATTGCATGACTGTTAAAGAGAGTTGTAAACATGGATGAAAGTTTGATTTACTCTTTGGTTTATGCTTGGTTGTGGTTATAACTTATGAATTCACATGCAATCATCAAAGAAAAATCAGTTTTTGTAACATGCTTGAAGGAAGGAACTCAAACTAACGCTACAACCTTGTGAGACTTGAGCCTAAACGTTCTTTGGAGAGTTAATAATCTGTGCATTGTTGTTTTCTAAAGTCGTTGCATGATCTCATTATTCTTTGCTTGGTTGCTACTTAGAAGGCGTTTCATCATTTAGTTCCAAACACTAGAACTCATGCCCAATTCATTCTAAGCATGTTATTGATTTGCATAACACATATTCAAGATGAAGTTGTGTAGTGACCACCATAGCCAAATTGCCGTATCTCCCTATTCCATTGTGTTTTGTAGGTTTTAACCCCGTTGAGCCTTGTTTAGTCGATGTTCTTTGTTAACCCACATTATCCTCACCTAGCCTAGATTAGGACCATCCATACCTTTGTTCTTGAAGCATAGTAATGCATGACTCAATATAAATTCCTTTTGATCATTGTTTGGCAGAAAACAAGTGTGGGGGAAGTGAGTTTTGTTGTGGGTGTGCCAAAGTCTTGAATGAGGCACGGCAAAGAAAAGAAAAGAAAAAGAAAAAAAAAGAAGAAAAATTCGTAGAAAAAAAGAAGGAAAAAAAAGAAAGAGTTGTGAAAAGAATGAAAAAGGAGTTGAAAAGATGTGAAAAAGAGTTCTCAAGTGTTGTTTGTTGAAGGAAGGGTCCAAAACATTGAATCCGGCCCTAATTGTTGCTTGAATCTTCCCTTTGTGTTTAAAAGTTGATTTCTGCAGGCTAAAGGAAATTCTAAGTTCGATTTCATTATTTTGCTGGCTGTTGCTTTAAGAACGTTTGTTTTTCCTATCCTTTCATTGTTAGCCAACACTCCCCAAGCCCCGTTACAACCCTATACTTCAATCTTGAGTGTTGTGTGTTTCAATTTGTGGAGTTTGAATTTGGTAAGAGCATATGGTGTCACTGGTTCTCGCATCTAAGTAGTAGCGTTCCATTCATGAGATCATATCTATATATGCTTATTAACTCCAGAAATTGCTTTCTTTGCTATAAACATATGTGAGTGTTCGTTTTCATATTTACATCAATCTTCTCACATATAACTAGTGTAGGGTGTGTAGTTAGAAAATCTGAGTGAAGATTGAGTGCATATCTTGTAAGGAATTGAGGGAATTCTCTAAGGCATGTTACTACATTCAAAACATCGTTTTAATTGGTTATTTGTGAACTAGTAAGTAGTGACTATAATTAAGTATGTGCTTAAGCGTAAAGATGGCCAAAATCTGTGGGAATGATGATTTTTAACGTGTCATGTGCATTGGAAATCCCTGAGACAATTGTTGGAAGGTTTAGGTTGTGTTATACTTGTTTTGTTTTGTTTTGTTTACTTTGTTTTGTTTTGCTCGAGGACTAGCAAAAGCTAAGTGTGGGGGAATTTGATAGGAGCATATTTATGCACCTTAGTTAGCTTGTTCTTGTGCATTTATGTTGTTTTTCCTTAGTTAAAGTAGTCTTTTAAGCTAGTTTGATGTATTTTCAGGTTCTAAGGGCACGTATGCAAAAGGATGCATTTTGGAGCTTTTTGGAGCACATTTGAGCTTGGAATGGATATCATATGCTTAGAGCCAAGAAGATGGACGAATTTGGAGTCCAAATGGAGTTAGGAATATGTTTCAAGGTCCAATTGACAAAGAGGGCAAAAAGAAGCAATTTGGAGCATTCTAGAGCATTTTTGGGCCAAGATTGGGTAGTGCAAGCATGGAGGCAAGTTGATGGACGAAATTGAAGATATAAAGGCTTGAAATCAGCTAAGAAGATGGAAGAAAGAAGTCAAAGATAAAGAAGATATGGAATCAGCTCAAAAGAAGGAGAATTATCCAAAACATTATCCAAAACAACCTTATCTTATCTTATCTTATCCAATCCTTATCTTATCTTACCTTATCTTATCCAATCTTATCCTACTCTTATCCTAACCTGTTTTCTTCAGTTTAGGGGACTTAAAACCTGATTTCTAGAAGTCCTATCCATTCCCCTACAAAAGTGGCGCCCCAAATCCCTCCTAATCCCCGGCCTAGAACGATCCCTACTTACATACTTTGCTACAATTGATAAAAAGAGGGTTTAATTTGTGTGCTTATATATTTTGCATCATCCAGCTACAAGGGGGACTCCTTTTCATATTAGGATGCCTAAAACCTGTTTTTAGGAGGCCTTTTTGTTCTAGAAACATGCCACAACACTCCTTTCTAGAAGCCCTAAAAATCTGACGCCCCAACCTTTCTAGATGGCCTTTTCCTTGTTGGATTGGAGTCCTAAATCCTTTTCCCTGACAACCTAGGCCAAGTAATCCCTAGGCCTATAAATACACACATCTGCTGCTACATTCAGACCACCACCCTCTACCATAACTCACCTACATCCATCCACTGCACGACCTCATTGTGCCGCAGCTTTGCAAAGGAAAGAAGGAAGAAATCTGGAGCGTTTCTAGGTGTATTCTATCTTTACTCTTGATGTTTAAATTTAATTGTCTTTGTTTATTTGCAATCATGAGGAACTTGATAGGAGCATATTTATGCACCTTAGTTAGCTTGTTCTTGTGCATTTATGTTGTTTTTCTTTAGTTAAAGTAGTCTTTTAAGCTAGATTGATGTATGTTCAGGTTCTAGGGACAAGAAGGTGGACGAGTTGGAGAAGCAAGTAGGACAAATTGCCGAGTTCATGGGGAAATTTCGAGAGCAAGGTAAGTTGCCAAGTTCAACCGTTGTCAACCCAAAAGGTGGATTCGAATCTGCAAAAGCCATGAGTCTGCGAAGTGGGAAGCAAGTAGGATCTGACCCTAAACCATCCAAATCATGTTCCAACGAGGAGGAAGAGTTGAGAATTGAAGAGGAGGAACAAAGCCCACTCACGGGAAAGGTGGAAACACCTTTGCCGCAAGCCCTAAGTGATCCTAAACCATCCAATTTGTCCAATAGAGGTAAGGACGTGTCAAATTCAGTTCCTACTAATGTTTTTCCTTCGAATGTTCCTTTTCCAAATAGGTTCAAGCAAACAAAGAAAGAAGAAGCAGAAAAGGACATTCTTGAGACGTTTAGGAAAGTTCAAGTCAATATTCCCCTTTTGGATGCAATTAAGCAAGTCCCCAGGTACGCCAAGTTCTTGAAGGAACTTTGCACTAATAGGAGGAGGATTTCGACCAAGGAGGTTGTAAAAGTGGGTGAAAACGTCTCAGCCATCTTGCAGCGCAAACTGCCCCCTAAATGCAAAGATCCGGGTAGTTTTACAATTCCGTGTGTTATTGGTAATTCTAGGTTTGAATCTGCCATGTTAGACTTAGGTGCATCTATAAATGTCATGTCATATTCAATTTATGCAACTATGAACCTAGGAGCGTTGAAAAACGATGGTGTTATCATACAATTGGCCGATAGATCTAATGCCTATCCAAAGGGAGTTTTGGAGGATGTTTTGGTGCAGGTTAATCACTTGATATTCCCGGCGGATTTCTACGTGCTTGAAATGGATGAATCGGACCATTCCCCGTCATTGCCCATCCTCCTTGGAAGGCCATTCATGAAAACTGCTCGTACGAAGATTGATGTGTTTAATGGCACTTCAACGATGGAATTTGATGGGGAAGTTATTAATTTCAATCTTTCTGATTCTATGAAGTACCCTAGTGAGAATCATTCATGTTTTGCTATTGATATAATTGACTCTTTGGCGCAGGACCATTTGGACAATTTGAAGGACGATGCACTTGAATTGGCCATTGCACAAGGAAGGGACATGCAAAACATTGAAACAGCCACCAAGGAAACCCACGGCATGCATGAAACATCCTTTGCCGTGCCCCCTAGTGAGGATGTCATTGAGATGGTGGCTGCCCTTGAGTCATTACCATCACAATCTGGTAAGTTTTTTGACCCAATTTTAAGTTCAGTTTCGGCCAATAAGATGCTTCCCTCAGTTGTGCAGCCACCTACACTTGAACTTAAGCCTTTGCCGAGTCACTTGAAGTACGTTTTCTTAGGAGAGGATGAGACGTTGCCCGTCATCATCTCATCCTCACTCACGGCACAAGAGGAAAACAAATTGGTGAGGGTGCTAAAAGAGTACAAAACAGCAATTGGATGGACTTTGGCCGACATAAAGGGAATTAGCCCTACCACGTGCATGCATCGCATACTTCTAGATGAGGGGTCCAAAACATCTCGAGAGGCTCAACGCCGTCTCAACCCTCCGATGATGGAAGTTGTGAAGAAGGAGATAATCAAGCTTTTGGATTGTGGAGTGATCTATCCAATCTCGGATAGTAGGTGGGTTTCACCCGTTCAATGTGTGCCAAAGAAATCTGGTGTGACAGTGGTAGCCAATGCCGAGAATGAACTTGTTCCTACACGCATTCAAACCGGTTGGAGGGTGTGCATCGACTATAGGAAGCTAAATGCCACCACGAGGAAGGATCACTTCCCATTGCCATTTATTGACCAAATGCTTGAGAGGTTAGCGGGTTATGCTTTCTATTGTTTTCTTGATGGTTATTCTCGTTATAATCAAATTGTCATAGCACCCGAGGATCAAGAAAAAACTACTTTCACATGCCCCTTTGGTACTTTTGCATATCGTCGCATGCCTTTTGGTTTATGTAATGCACCTGCCACATTTCAAAGATGCATGATGAGCATATTTTCTGATTATGTTGAGAAAATAATTGAAGTTTTCATGGACGATTTTAGCGTTTTTGGTGACTCCTTTGATAGTTGCTTGCATAATCTTAGTTTGATTCTAAAACGTTGCGTTGAAACTAACCTTGTTCTTAATTGGGAAAAATGTCATTTCATGGTTAAACAAGGCATAGTTCTAGGTCATATCATCTCTGAAAACGGCATTGAGGTTGATAAGTCAAAAATAGATCTTGTACGTCACTTACCCTCTCCGACTTCGGTTAGAGAGGTTCGTTCTTTTCTTGGCCATGCAGGTTTCTATCGTAGGTTTATCAAAGATTTCTCAAAGGTTGCACAACCTCTTTGCCGTCTCCTACAAAAAGAAGTGGCGTTTGAATTCACCAAGGAGTGCACGGCATCATTCAACCAACTCAAGGAGTTGTTGACCACGGCACCCATTATTGTTCCACCAGATTGGAGCCTACCTTTCGAGCTTATGTGTGATGCGTCCGATTATGCTTTAGGGGCTGTTTTGGGACAAAGAAAGGACAAGAGGCCGCATGTCATCTACTATGCCTCACGGACATTGAATGATGCCCAGTTGAACTATTCCACTACGGAACAAGAACTTCTTGCCGTTGTTTTTGCTTTAGATAAGTTTAGATCATATCTAATTGGTACTAAAGTAATTGTGTTCACTGACCATGCAGCATTGAAGTACTTGCTCACCAAAAAGGAGGCCAAGCCACGGCTAATTCGTTGGATATTGCTACTTCAAGAGTTCGACATTGAGATTCGTGACAGGAAGGGAAGTGAAAACGTGGTGGCTGACCACCTCAGCCGAATGTTGCATAACGAGGAGTCTCTACCTATTTTGGAGACATTCCTCGATGAACAATTGCTGTCCATAAAGGTTAGTGAGCCTTGGTATGCTGATTTGGTGAACTTTTTGGTGTCAAAACGAATTCCAAGCAATTTCACTAGGCACCAACGTGATAAACTTAGACATGATGCACGGTTTTATGTGTGGGATGATCCATATTTATGGAAATTTTGCCCCGACCAAATTGTACGTCGATGTGTGCACGATTCTGAATTTCATTCAATTCTGAGTTTTTGTCATACATATGCATGTGGAGGGCACTTTGGCACACAAAGAACAGCCCTCAAAGTGTTACAATGTGGATTCTATTGGCCTAGTATTTTTAAAGATGCTAGAACTTTTTGTTTAACATGTGATAAATGCCAAAGAATGGGTAATATCAGTGCAAAGGACCAAATGCCGCAGGTTTCTATCCTAAATGTTGAAATTTTTGATGTTTGGAATATTGATTTTATGGGTCCCTTTCCGTCATCGCATGGTTTTATGTATATTTTGCTTGCGGTTGATTATGTGTCGAAGTGGGTGGAAGCAAAAGCCACCCGGACTAATGATTCTAAAGTGGTTGCAGATTTTATTAGAACTAACATATTTGCAAGGTTTGGCATGCCACGAGTGATCATTAGTGATGGAGGGTCACACTTCTGCAACCGGACCATTGAGGTGTTATTGAGGAAATACAACGTCAACCATAAGGTTTCTACACCTTACCATCCTCAAACAAATGGCCAAGCCGAGGTTTCTAACCGAGAGATCAAGCAAATACTAGAGAAGACCGTTGGGCCAACAAGGAAGGATTGGAGTTTACGGCTAGATGATGCACTTTGGGCGTATCGTACGGCATACAAAACCCCCATTGGGATGTCTCCCTTTCGGCTTGTCTATGGCAAGCCGTGCCATCTCCCCGTTGAGTTGGAACACAAAGCTCATTGGGCTGTCAAGAAGTTTAACATGAACCTAGATGAAGCAGGCAGTCATAGGAAATTCCAATTGAATGAGCTTGATGAGATACGGCATGAGGCATACGAGAATGCGAGCATTTACAAGCAAAAGACCAAAGCTTTCCATGACAACATGATCCATGGGAAATCATTCTCAATTGGGCAGAAAGTGCTATTGTTCAATTCCCGTTTACGATTGTTTCCCGGTAAGTTGCGTTCTAAGTGGATTGGACCGTTTGTTATTACTAATGTTTTTGTTCATGGTGCAGTCCAAATCCGAAGCTTGAAAACGGGGCATGAATACAAGGTGAACGGGCATCGTTTGAAGCCCTATTATGAGAACTTTGTGGAGCAAACCGTGGATGACATATCCTTGGATGCCGTGGGTACCAATCTGGAGTGATTGGGCGTTTCGTCCGGCTGTACGACGTTAAAGCAAGCGCTACTTGGGAGGCAACTCATGCATTCAACAAAGGAAGACCTAGGGAGCACTCCAATTCCAGATTTGCGTTCCTAAACCCTTCTCTTTGTTGTTGTTTTCGTTTCTGCCTTGTTTCTTGTTGAGTTGCTGTTTTGTTTGTTTGTTGTTTATTTGTGTGAGTTTATGCTTGAAACATTGAGGACAATGTTTGATTTAAGTGTGGGGGGGTAACCAAAGTGTTTTTGATGCAAATTCGTAGGGTTTAATCACTCATAAGTTCTAATGTTGTTCCTTGCTGTTTTTAAGTGTTTTTAAGCTGTTTTGGTGTTTTAGTGTGTTTTGACTTAAAAATCCGAAAATCCCATAAAAATTTGCAAAATTGTTTTAAAAAAACCCAAAACAGAGTTGTTTTTGTGTGTTTGTTTGTGTCTTAGGGTACCTTCCAACACAATGATGAGGATTCAGTTTGTAATTGCATAACTGTTAAAGAGAGTTGTAAACATGGATGAAAGTTTGATTTACTCTTTGGTTTATGCTTGGTTGTGGTTATAACTTATGAATTCACATGCAATCATAATGGAAAAATCATTTTTTGTAACATTCTTGAAGGAAGGAACTCGAACTAACGCTACAACCTTGTGAGACTTGAGCCTAAACGTTTATTTGGAGAGTTAATAATCTGTGCATTGTTGTTTTCTAAAGTCGTTGCATGATCTCATTATTCTTTGCTTGGTTGCTACTTAGAAGGCGTTTCATCATTTAGTTCCAAACACTAGAACTCATGCCCAATTCATTCTAAGCATGTTATTGATTTGCATAACACATATTCAAGATGAAGTTGTGTAGTGACCACCATAGCCAAATTGCCGTATCCCCCTATTTCATTGTGTTTTGTAGGTTTTAACCCTGTTGAGCCTTGTTTAGCCTATGTTCTTTGTTAACCCACATTATCCTCACCTAGCCTAGATTAGGACCATCCATACCTCTGTTCTTGAAGCATAGTAATGCATGACTCAGTCTGAAGTCCTTTTGATCATTGTTTGGCAGAAAACAAGTGTGGGGGAAGTCAGTTTTGTTGTGGGTGTGCCAAAGTCTTGCATGAGGCACGGGTAGAAAGAAAAGAAAAAAAAAGAAAAAAAAAAAGAAGAAAAATTCGTGGAAAATAGAAAGAAAAAAAAGAAAAAGTTGTGAAAAGAATGAAAAAGGAGTTGAAAAGATGTGAAAAACAGTTCTCAAGTGTTGTTTGTTGAAGGAAGGGTCCAAAACATTGAATCCGGTCCTATTTGTTGCTTGAATCTTCCCTTTGTGTTTAAAAGTTGATTTCTGCATGCTAAAGGGAATTCTAAGTGTCATATTCATTATTTTGCTTGCTATTGCTTTAAGAACGTTTGTTTTTCATATCCTTTCGTTGTTAGCCAATATCCCAAGCCCCGTTACAACCCTTGACTTTAATCTTGAGTGTTGTGTGTTTCAATTTGTGGAGTTTGAATTTGGTAAGAGCATATGGTGTCACTGGTTCTCGCATCTAAGTAGTAGCGTTCCATTCATGAGATCATATCTAAACATGTTATTAACTCCGGAAATTGCTTTTCTTGTGATATATATATATATATATATATATGTGAGCGTTCGTTTTCATATTTTCATCAATCTTCTTGATAGGAGCATATTTATGCGACTTAGTTGGCTTGTTCTTGTGCATTTATGTTGTGTTTTCTTAGTTATTTTAGTGTTTAAAGCCATTTTCGTGTGTTTCTAGGTCCTAAAGACAAAGTATGCAAGAAGATGCATTTTGGAGCATTTTGAAGCAAAATTGGGCTTGGAATGGATATCACATGTTTGGAGCAAAATGAATGGACGAAATTGAAGACTTGAAGATGTAAGGATTCCTAATCAATGAAGGAGTCCTAATCAACGAAGGATTCCTAATTGAAGATGGATTCCTACTCACATAAGGATTCCTACTCAAACAAGGATTCCTACTTGAAGTAGGAAAGTTAAGCCAAGGTTTCCTATTTTGGTTTACCTTTCCTAATCCTTAATGTTTCCAAATTCCAGCAACTTTGAAGGCTTCCTTTGCATTCTAGGACACAAATTGAAGGACCTAGACCACCTAAGAACCCTTGCCGCACCTCCTTACCCCTTTCCTCTTCCTTGCCGTGCAAGGGAGAGGGTTATTTCCTGTTTCCTTGCATTAAAACACATTCCTTTTTAATTTAAAGTCTTTGCCGCACACCCCTGGACTTTCCCTTAGTTTTCTGATTTTGTTTCCTCTTTCTAGATGCTTTTGACTTAATTTCTGATTACCTAAATAAGTTAGGGTTTTAATTTCCCTAAAACCTTTAAATAAACTTCCTTGTTGCAGCACAGAGGATCCTTTTCATCCATCCACACAACCTGTCTCGCCAGAATTCCTTCCCCAACCCTAGCCGCACCTATCCTTCACCATTCTCCATAATTTCTGACCAAAAACACTCCCTGCCGCACCATACATCCATCCTAGCCATAAACCCAGCCTTCTACACCATTCTTAATCCCCAAAACTCACCAACAACCCTTGTGCCGCAGCAAAGAGGAAGGAGGAAAGCCCTTGGATGCGCCTGCCATTCAAGTTAGGATTGCTGGGGCGTTTAGGTGTTTTCTTTCTTTTGTTTTCAATGTATAAACTTGTTATTCTTTGTTCTGCGATTATGAGGAGCTAAATCCCTTTTGGCTAGGGGAAGATTCAAAGCCATGAACATACTTGCAATATGAATTGATTACCTTCAGTTGTGATTTCATAAGTTGTGAATTCAATTTGTTTAACTGCTTGATTGATAACTTATTTGTGTATGTTTATTAAGAGTGCACACTTAATTTGCATGCATGAATATGATGCTAGAATATAAGGGAGTTTCACCTAATAGTTACAAACTTATATTCACAAGTAGTGGAGGTCGCTTATAAACGATCGCGTTAAATGAATTCTTGGCAGGAGTTTCATGCTCATCATAGTAACGAATGCCTCGTCAATACTTATAGTTCTCATGATGCTTAATGATCTGTGATTGTATCTTTATTGTGCTGTTCACGTAAAGAACTTTTAGAGAATGTTTTGAATTGTTGTATGCGCTTTCCCATCCAATTCAATAACTTAAGGAGAACTTGAAGGTTAATTTAAGCGGACCTAATTAACCTGGGGTGTTGAGTTTCATGATTTATCGAAAGAACAACTGAAAATTGGTTTATGTGCAAGTGTGTCATGTGTGGAGAAGAATCCTCTAGCTAGCCCATCATCCATAAGTTTTACCAAATTCGTCCAAAATCTGTTTAGTTTACAATCTGCTTGTTTTGTTTTCAAATTCGTCAAAACCCAATCCCCTTTTACTTTGTTGAGTCATATTAGTTAGAAATTGATTTAGTTTGTGTTTTTGAGTGTTTTGAGTCAAGTTAGAATCTATTTTCGTCCAAAGTAGTGTTTAGAGTCTAAAACTGCCCAGTTTGTGTTTTTAGGCAGTTTTGAGTGTTTTTGTGCTGTTTTGAGTCTTTTGAGTTGTTTTAGTGTTTTAGAGTCTAGTTTTGCATTCTTTGAGTCTAGTTTAGTGTTTAAACTTTGTTTTTTTACGTTTTTGAGTCAGTTTCCAGTGTTTTAGCAATCCCTCCTAATCCCCGGTTTAGAACGATCCCTACTTATTCATATACTACAATTGTCAAAAGAGGGTTTAATTTGTGTGCTTGTTTTACATCGCATCAAATTTTTGGCGCCGTTGCCGGGGATTAGCAAAGTTGCTAATCCCTTGGATCTTTTGTTTCTGATTACTTTTAAATTGTTTCAGTTTCTGATTTTGTTTTGTTTCTTGTTTTTAGGTACTAGTTTATGACTCGAAGTTCTCAAACTATTCGTAAGAATATTTTGGACTTTGACGACGATTTTGAAAGGACTTTGAGAAGGAAAAAAACTCAACAAGCATCTAATCCATCTAGCCCTGAACCTGAGCTTGAAGAACCAGTGCTAGAAGAGGAAGAAAACCCCACGGCACAGGTTGTGGAAGAAGTACAAGCTATGGCAGCGGACAATCGAACAATCAAGGAGCTCTCTGCTTCGGGACTGGCCAATGCCGCACCCCTATGTATTCAATACCCTAGGGCTGCCCAAGACAAGACCGATGAGTTTGAATTGAAGTCCAGTTTGTTGCACCACATTCCAAAGTATCATGGGCTGTCTATGGAGGATCCGAACAAGCACTTGAAAGAGTTCGAAGTAGTGTGTTCAAGCATGACCCCTGTCAACGTCGATGAAAGTATATTGAAGATGAAGGCTTTTCCATTCTCTCTAATGGATAAGGCCAAAGATTGGTTGTATGAATTAGCTCCGGGAACTGTCACCTCTTGGGAGAGCATGAAACGGGCGTTTCTGGAAAAGTTCTTCCCAACTTCTCGAGTCATTCTTCTTCGCAAAAGGATAAGTGGAATTCAGCAAAACGAAGGTGAATCATTTCCCACTTATTATTATGAACGTTTTAAATCTCTTGTTGCTTCATGTCCACAGCACCAAATGAAGGAGGAGCTTCTTCTTCAATATTTCTACGAGGGGCTTCTACCAATTGAACGCCAAATGCTAGATGCCTCAGTGGGAGGAGCTTTGGTGGACAAGACACCCATGGATGCCAAGACCTTGATTGCTAACCGGGCATTGAACGCTCAACATTATGAAGGTGTTGGGCAAAGAAACCCCCCACGGCAGCAACATGTGAATGAGGTAAGTGCTATTTCCGAACTTCAAAATCAAATGGCTAATCTTACTACTCTTCTTTCTCAGGTTGTGGAAGGACCAAAAGCACAAAGCATGGCTGTTTGTGGCGTGTGCTCTATGCAGGGACATCTCACGGATAAGTGTCCTCAGTTGATTGAGAATGGAGGATGGGAATCAGCGAATGCCGTGGGATTTGGGAATCAACAACCAAGAAGTGATCCTTTCTCTAACACATACAATTCCGGCTGGAGAGATCATCCGAATTTCAAATGGAGAGAGCCGCAACAACCCCAACAACAAGGAGGATTTAGACAGCAACCCCCGGGTTTCTATTCAAAACCATACACACCCACACAGCCCCAAGCACAACCTGCCCAAACCAAATCAGGTTCGTCCGTTGACAATGATCAGATTTTTCAATTACTAACTTCTATGGCACAGAATATGCAAACTAGGGACAAAGAGGTGGATGAGTTGAAGAAACAAATGGGCCAAATGGCCGAGTTCATGGGGAAATTTCGAGACCAAGGCCAACTCCCTAGTTCCACCATTCCAAATCCGAAGGGAGGTTTCGAAACTGCAAAAGCCATATTGTTGAGAAGTGGAAAAGAAGTTGGGGCAGGTACACAACCATCAGGTCACAAAGAAAATGAAAAACTTCAATTTGAAGAGGAGGAACAAAGCCAACCCACGGCAAGGAAGGCTACACCTTTGCCGCAGACCCTAAGTGCTCCTAAACCATCAAATCTGTCCAACAAGGGTAAGAATGTGTCAAATTCAATTCCTACTAATGTTTTTCCTTCGAATGTTCCTTTTCCTAGCAGATTCATGCAAACAAAGAAAGAGGAAGCTGAAAAGGACATTCTAGAGACATTTAGGAAAGTTCAAGTCAATATACCACTTTTGGATGCAATTAAGCAAGTTCCGAGGTATGCCAAGTTTCTGAAGGAGCTGTGCACAACTAGGAAGAGAGTTTCGAACAAGGAAGTTGTGAAGGTAAGTGAAAATGTCTCAGCCGTATTGCAACGTAAACTGCCCCCTAAATGCAAAGATCCCGGTAGTTTTACGATTCCTTGTGTAATTGGCAATACTCGTTTTGAATCTGCCATGCTTGACTTAGGTGCATCCATAAATGTCATGCCATATTCAATTTATGCATCTATGAATTTGGGTGAATTGAAAAAGGATGGTGTGATCATACAATTGGCTGATCGTTCTAACGCTTATCCAAAAGGAGTATTGAAGGATGTTCTAGTGCAGGTGAATCACTTAGTCTTCCCGGCTGATTTTTATGTTTTGGACATGGAAGATTCAACCCATTCCACTTCTTTGCCGATTCTCCTTGGTAGGCCATTCATGAAGACAGCCCGCACCAAGATTGATGTGTTCAAAGGAACGTTGTCAATGGAATTTGATGGGGAAGTGATTGATTTCAATATTTCTGAATCCATGAGATATCCTAATGATGATCACTCTTGTTTTTCTATTGATATTATTGATTCTTTGGCGCAGGGGTATTTTGAAGATTTGAATGACGATGCACTTGAAATGGTCATTACAAGAGGAATGAAGCTCAACAACAAGTGGGCAGAACCCATGCTAACCCACGGCATACATGAACCCATCCATGCCGTGCCCCCTTGTGAGGAATTCATTGAGATGGCTGCTGCCCTTGAGTCATTACCCACGCATGATGGTAAGTCTCATAACTTTGATTCAATTCCCGTTTCGACTAATAAGTTGCTTCCTTCAGTGATTCAGGCACCTACCCTTGAACTTAAACCATTACCAAACCATTTGAAGTATGTTTTCTTGGGGGAAAAAGAGACCTTACCTGCCATTATTTCCTCATCCCTCACGGCACAAGAAGAAGAGAAGCTAGTGCGTGTTTTAAGGGAGTTCAAATCTGCCCTAGGTTCGACCTTAGCCGACATCAAGGGGATAAGCCCTACAACCTGTATGCATCACATATTTCTTGAGGAGGGGGCCAAACCAACTAGAGAGGCTCAACGCCGTCTCAACCCTCCGATGATGGAAGTTGTGAAAAAGGAGATAATCAAGCTACTTGATTGTGGAGTGATCTATCCAATCTCCGATAGTCGTTGGGTTTCCCCTGTGCAGTGTGTTCCAAAGAAATCTGGAGTGACTGTGGTCAAGAATGCTGAAGAGGAGCTTGTGCCTACTCGAATCCAAACAGGTTGGAGGGTTTGTATTGATTATAGGAAGCTCAACGCCACCACACGAAGGGATCACTTCCCATTGCCATTCATTGATCAAATGCTTGAAAGGTTAGCAGGTTATGCATTTTATTGTTTCCTTGATGGTTATTATGGTTATAACCAAATTGTCATAGCACCTGAGGACCAAGAAAAAACCACTTTCACATGCCCATTTGGTACATTTGCTTATCGTCGTATGCCATTTGGTTTATGCAATGCACCTGCCACATTTCAAAGATGTATGATGAGCATTTTTTCTGATTATGTTGAGAAAATTATTGAGGTTTTCATGGATGATTTCAGCGTTTTTGGTGATTCATTTGATGGGTGTTTGCATAATCTCAGTTTGATCTTAAAACGTTGTGTGGAAACAAACCTTGTGTTAAATTGGGAGAAATGTCATTTCATGGTTAAACAAGGTATTGTTTTGGGTCACATAATCTCTGAAAAAGGTATTGAGGTTGATAAGTCTAAAATAGATCTTGTACGTTACTTACCCTCTCCTACTTCGGTTAGAGAGGTTCGTTCTTTCCTTGGTCATGCAGGATTCTATAGACGATTTATCAAGGATTTTTCAAAGATTGCACAGCCCCTATGCCGTCTCCTACAAAAGGAAGTGTCTTTTGAATTCAATGAGGCATGTGAGAAAGCATTCAACCATCTCAAGACCTTGCTCACCACGGCACCAATCATCACTCCACCAGATTGGAGCATTCCTTTCGAGCTCATGTGTGATGCATCGGATTATGCAATTGGAGCTGTTTTGGGCCAAAGGAAAAACAAGCAGCCACATGTCATTTATTATGCTTCACACACCTTAAATGATGCCCAATTGAATTATTCCACAACTGAAAAAGAACTCTTGGCTGTTGTATTTGCATTAGATAAGTTTCGATCTTATTTAATTGGCACTAAAGTCATTGTTTTCACTGATCATGCAGCTCTGAAGTACTTGCTCACCAAAAAGGAAGCTAAACCACGACTCATTCGCTGGATGCTTTTACTTCAAGAGTTCGACATTGAAATTAGGGACAAGAAAGGATGTGAAAACGTGGTGGCTGACCACCTAAGTCGGATGGTGCGTGAAGAGGAGTCCATTCCCATTTCAGAAACGTTTCCGGATGAGCAACTCCTGTCCATTGAGGTAAGTATACCTTGGTATGCCGATTTGGTCAACTATTTGGTGTCTAAGCAGATTCCAAACAATCTAAGCAAGTCCCAACGTGATAAACTTAAAAAGGATGCACGTTTTTATGTTTGGGACGACCCATATTTGTGGAAATTTTGCCCTGATCAAATTGTGCGTAGATGTGTTCATGAATCTGAGTTTAATCCAATTCTAAGCTTTTGCCATACATATGCATGTGGTGGACACTTTGGCACACAGCGCACTGCCCTTAAAGTTCTTGAATGTGGATTTTATTGGCCTACTTTGTTTAGAGATGCTCGAACTTTTTGCATAACATGTGATCGCTGCCAAAGGACAGGGAATTCAGGCCAAAGAGACCAAATGCCGCAGACTCCAATTCTTGTTGTTGAAATTTTTGACGTGTGGGGTATTGATTTTATGGGTCCTTTTCCTTCTTCTTTCGGTTTCACTTACATTTTACTTGCGGTTGATTATGTGTCGAAGTGGGTGGAAGCCAAAGCCACCCGCACTAATGATTCTAAAGTTGTGGCAGGTTTTGTGAAATCTAACATTTTTTCCAGATTTGGGATGCCGAGAGTACTTATAAGTGATGGTGGGTCTCATTTTTGCAATCGCACCATTGAGGCACTACTCAAGAAATACAATGTGACGCATAAAGTTTCAACACCTTATCACCCCCAAACAAGTGGCCAGGCCGAGGTCTCGAATAGGGAGATCAAGCAGATTTTAGAGAAAACCGTTGGGCCAACTAGAAAGGATTGGAGCTTGTGTTTGGAGGATGCACTGTGGGCATATCGAACGGCTTACAAAACGCCCATTGGCATGTCCCCATTTCGGCTCATCTATGGCAAGCCATGCCATTTACCCGTGGAGCTTGAGCACAAGGCACATTGGGCGGTCAAGACCTTCAATATGGATGTGGACATGGCTGGAAATCACAGAAAGCTGCAATTGAATGAACTTGAAGAGATTAGGCATGATGCTTATGAGAATGCTCGAATTTACAAAGAGAAGACCAAGGCATTCCATGATAAGATGATTCGAGGCAAAACATTCTCAATTGGGCAGAAAGTGTTGCTATTTAACTCCCGTCTGCGTTTATTCCCTGGTAAGCTACGTTCTAAATGGGTTGGTCCATTTGTTATTACTAATGTTTTTGTGCATGGTGCAGTCCAAATACAAAGTTTGAAAACTGGACAAGAATTCAAGGTGAATGGACATCGATTGAAGCCCTACTATGAGAACTTTGTTGAGCATGTAGTGGAGGAGGTTCCCCTGCAGGCCGTGGGCTCCAATGGGGAGTGAATGGGTTCTTCGTCCGGCTGCAAGACGTTAAAGCAAGCGCTTCTTGGGAGGCAACCCATGCATTCAACAAAGGAAGACCTAGGGAGCACTCCAATTCCAGATTTGCGTTCCTAAACCCTTGTTGTTGTTGTTGTTTTTGTTTCTGCCTTGTTTATTGTTGAGTTGCTGTTTTGTTTGTTTGTTGTTTATTTGTGTGAGTTTATGCTTGAAACATTGAGGACAATGTTTGATTTAAGTGTGGGGGGGGTAACCAAAGTGTTTTTGATGCAAATTCGTAGGGTTTTATCACTCATAACTTCTAATGTTGTTCCTTGCTGTTTTAAGTGTTTTTAAGCTGTTTTGGTGTGTTTTAGTGTGTTTTGACTTAAAAATCCGAAAATCCCATAAAAATTTGAAAAATTGTTTTAAAAAAAAAACCAAAAAAGAGTTGTTTTTGTGTGTTTATTTGTTTCTTAGGGTACCTTCCAACACAATGATGAGGATTCGGTTTGTAATTGCATGACTGTTAAAGAGAGTTGTAAACATGGATGAAAGTTTGATTTACTCTTTGGTTTATGCTTGGTTGTGGTTATAATTTATGAATTCACATGCAATCATAAAGGATAAAATCAGTTTTTGTAACATGCTTGAAGGAAGGAACTCAAATTAACGCTACAACCTTGTGAGACTTGAGCCTTAAACGTTCTTTTGGAGAGTTATAATCTGTGTATTTGTTGTTTTCTAAAGTCGTTGCATGATCTCATTATTCTTTGCTTGGTTGCTACTTAGAAGGCGTTTCATCATTTAGTTCCAAATACTAGAACTCATGCCCATTCCATTCAAAGCATGACATTGATTTGCATAACACACGATCAAGATGAAGTTAATTAGTGAACCACCACAGCCAAACAGCCGAACCCCCTATATCATTTGTTTTGTAGGTTTAAACCCCCTTTGAGCCTTGTTTAGCCTATTTTCTTTGTGAACCACATTATCCTCACCTAGCCTAGATTAGGACCATCCATACCCTTGTTCTTAAAGCATAGTGAAACATGACTTAAAAAGAATTCCTTTTGATTGTCTTCTTGCAGTAAAACAAGTGTGGGGGAAGGGATGTGTGTGTGTGTGTGCCAAGAAAAAGTAATAAGGCACAGGTTTGAGAAAATAAAAAGAAAAATTCGTGGAAAAAAGAAAAGAAAAAGAAAAAGTTGGGAAAAGAATGAAAAAGAGGTGAAAAATAAGTGAGAATGAGCTCACAAGTGTTGATTGTTGAAGGAAGGGTCCAAAACATCAAAATTCGGCCCTAGAATGTGTATTTCTTCCCTTATTGTTCAAAGTTGATTTCTGCATTCAAAAGTGAATTCCAAGTGTCAATTTCATTACTTTGCTTACTATTTCTTTAAGAACCTTTGTTTTTCCTTACCTTTCTTTGTTAGCCAATATCCCCAAGCCCCGTTACAACCCTTTAACTTCAATCTTGGGTGTTGTGTGTTTCAATATGTGGAGATTGGAATTGGTATGAGCATATGGTGTCACTGGTTCTCGCATCTAAGTAGTAGCATTCCGTTCATGAGATCATATTCATATATGCATTAATAACTCCAGAAAAGTGCTTTCTTTGTTGCAACATATGTGAGTATTAGTTTTCATGTTTACATCAATCTTCTCACATATACCTAGAGTAGGGTGTGTAGTCAGAAAATGTGTGTGAAAATTGAGTGTATATCTTGTAAGGAATTGAGTGAATTCTCTAAGGCATGTTACCACATTCAAAACATCGTTTTAATTGGTTAAATGTGAACTAGTAAGTGGTGACTGTGATTAAGTATGTGCTCAAGTGTTAAGTTGACTAAAATCTGTGCAAGTGATGATTTTTAATATGTCATGTGCATTGGAAATCCCTGAGGCAAATGTTGGAAGGTGTAGGTTGTGTTTTGTTTGTTTTGTTTCGTTTTGTTTTCTTTGTTTGTTTTGTTTTGCTCGAGGACTAGCAAAAGCTAAGTGTGGGGGAATTTGATAGGAGCATATTTATGCGACTTAGTTGGCTTGTTCTTGTGCATTTATGTTGTGTTTTCTTAGTTATTTTAGTGTTTAAAGCCATTTTCGTGTGTTTCTAGGTCCTAAAGACAAAGTATGCAAGAAGATGCATTTTGGAGCATTTTGAAGCAAAATTGGGCTTGGAATGGATATCACATGTTTGGAGCAAAATGAATGGACGAAATTGAAGACTTGAAGATGTAAGGATTCCTAATCAATGAAGGAGTCCTAATCAACGAAGGATTCCTAATTGAAGATGGATTCCTACTCACATAAGGATTCCTACTCAAACAAGGATTCCTACTTGAAGTAGGAAAGTTAAGCCAAGGTTTCCTATTTTGGTTTACCTTTCCTAATCCTTAATGTTTCCAAATTCCAGCAACTTTGAAGGCTTCCTTTGCATTCTAGGACACAAATTGAAGGACCTAGACCACCTAAGAACCCTTGCCGCACCTCCTTACCCCTTTCCTCTTCCTTGCCGTGCAAGGGAGAGGGTTATTTCCTGTTTCCTTGCATTAAAACACATTCCTTTTTAATTTAAAGTCTTTGCCGCACACCCCTGGACTTTCCCTTAGTTTTCTGATTTTGTTTCCTCTTTCTAGATGCTTTTGACTTAATTTCTGATTACCTAAATAAGTTAGGGTTTTAATTTCCCTAAAACCTTTAAATAAACTTCCTTGTTGCAGCACAGAGGATCCTTTTCATCCATCCACACAACCTGTCTCGCCAGAATTCCTTCCCCAACCCTAGCCGCACCTATCCTTCACCATTCTCCATAATTTCTGACCAAAAACACTCCCTGCCGCACCATACATCCATCCTAGCCATAAACCCAGCCTTCTACACCATTCTTAATCCCCAAAACTCACCAACAACCCTTGTGCCGCAGCAAAGAGGAAGGAGGAAAGCCCTTGGATGCGCCTGCCATTCAAGTTAGGATTGCTGGGGCGTTTAGGTGTTTTCTTTCTTTTGTTTTCAATGTATAAACTTGTTATTCTTTGTTCTGCGATTATGAGGAGCTAAATCCCTTTTGGCTAGGGGAAGATTCAAAGCCATGAACATACTTGCAATATGAATTGATTACCTTCAGTTGTGATTTCATAAGTTGTGAATTCAATTTGTTTAACTGCTTGATTGATAACTTATTTGTGTATGTTTATTAAGAGTGCACACTTAATTTGCATGCATGAATATGATGCTAGAATATAAGGGAGTTTCACCTAATAGTTACAAACTTATATTCACAAGTAGTGGAGGTCGCTTATAAACGATCGCGTTAAATGAATTCTTGGCAGGAGTTTCATGCTCATCATAGTAACGAATGCCTCGTCAATACTTATAGTTCTCATGATGCTTAATGATCTGTGATTGTATCTTTATTGTGCTGTTCACGTAAAGAACTTTTAGAGAATGTTTTGAATTGTTGTATGCGCTTTCCCATCCAATTCAATAACTTAAGGAGAACTTGAAGGTTAATTTAAGCGGACCTAATTAACCTGGGGTGTTGAGTTTCATGATTTATCGAAAGAACAACTGAAAATTGGTTTATGTGCAAGTGTGTCATGTGTGGAGAAGAATCCTCTAGCTAGCCCATCATCCATAAGTTTTACCAAATTCGTCCAAAATCTGTTTAGTTTACAATCTGCTTGTTTTGTTTTCAAATTCGTCAAAACCCAATCCCCTTTTACTTTGTTGAGTCATATTAGTTAGAAATTGATTTAGTTTGTGTTTTTGAGTGTTTTGAGTCAAGTTAGAATCTATTTTCGTCCAAAGTAGTGTTTAGAGTCTAAAACTGCCCAGTTTGTGTTTTTAGGCAGTTTTGAGTGTTTTTGTGCTGTTTTGAGTCTTTTGAGTTGTTTTAGTGTTTTAGAGTCTAGTTTTGCATTCTTTGAGTCTAGTTTAGTGTTTAAACTTTGTTTTTTTACGTTTTTGAGTCAGTTTCCAGTGTTTTAGCAATCCCTCCTAATCCCCGGTTTAGAACGATCCCTACTTATTCATATACTACAATTGTCAAAAGAGGGTTTAATTTGTGTGCTTGTTTTACATCGCATCACTTCTCACATATAACTAGTGTAGGGTGTGTAGTTAGAAAATCTGAGTGAAGATTGAGTGCATATCTTGTAAGGAATTGAGGGAATTCTCTAAGGCATGTTACTATATTCAAAACATCGTTTTAATTGATTATTTGTGAACTAGTAAGTAGTGACTATGATTAAGTATCTGCTTAAGCGTAAAGATGGCCAAAATCTGTGGGAATGATGATTTTTAACATGTCATGTGCATTGGAAATCCCTGAGACAATTGTTGGAAGGTTTAGGTTGTGTTATACTTGTTTTGTTTCGTTTTGTTTACTTTGTTTTGTTTTGCTCGAGGACTAGCAAAAGCTAAGTGTGGGGGAATTTGATAGGAGCATATTTATGCACCTTAGTTAGCTTGTTCTTGTGCATTTATGTTGTTTTTCTTTAGTTAAAGTAGTCTTTTAAGCTAGTTTGATGTATTTTCAGGTTCTAAGGGCAAATATGCAAAAAGAAGCAATTTGGAGCATTCTAGAGCATTTTTTGGCCAAGATTGGGTAGTGCAAGCATGGAGGCAAGTTGATGGACGAAATTGAAGATATAAAGGCTGGAAATCAGCTAAGAAGATGGAAGAAAGAAGTCAAAGATAAAGAAGATAAGGAATCAGCTCAAAAGAAGGAGAATTATCCAAAACATTATCTAAAACAACCTAATAAGCAACAAATAACTAAGTAAATGCAAGAAAACACACTAACTAAGTCGCACAAATATGCTCCTATCAGTTTCCATTTGTGCAAGTTTACATTTGTGGAGGTTTCCATTTTTGGGGTTTCCAAAACATGTAGGTTGCCTAATTACTCATTCTAGAAGCCCAAAACCGTGCCTAACACATTCCCCTTTTGTTTCAATCCTTGCCGCACAAGGGAGAGGTTTTCTTGCCTATTTTCTGTCATAAAACACATTCCTCTTTTGTCATAATCCTTGCTGCACAAGGGAGAGGTTTTCTTGCCTATTTTCTGCCCAAAAATATGATGTGAGAATTACTTGACACTCAAATTAAAACCCTATCGACGTAGTATATGAAAGTAGGGATCGTTTAAGGCCGGGGATTAGAAGGGATGCTAATCTATACAAATTAAACTCTAAAACACTAAAACTGGACTCTAGACAATGAAAACAGGTACTATGGGTCAATCTGAACGAATTTTAACTCTAGACAACCTAAAACAACCTAACTTGACTCAAATAACACAAAACAAACTTAAAACAACAAATAAAACTCAACTAGGCAGATTCTAGACACTAGAGACTCAAAACAGGCTAAATAGACTCAAAACAACAAAACTAACTTAAACAGACTCAAAACAGGTTCTAAGGGGTGAATTGGATGACTTTTGGACTAGTTAGACTCAAAACACTAAAAGGGGACAGATTTGGACGAATTTAAACAAACTAAGACTCAATTAAGAACTAGGGGGTTTTTTGGACGATTTAAGCAAAACTAAGCAGATTTAAGCAAACAAAGTAAATTGAAAGAGATAAAGGTGAATTCAGGGGTGAAAACTAGTTAAAGGGTTCTTCTCCACACATGAACATATGCATACGAATTGATTTCCAGTTATTCTTTCGATAAACCATGAATGACAATGCTTCGAATTAATTGTATTGCACTAATTAATTCCCAGATTTCCCTAAGTTCATTGAATTGAATGGATAACGCATCACAACCAAATTATTCTTATCAAGTCCCCTAACTATGGAATACGCATGATAGAGATACATATCAAAGATCATTAAGTTCCATGGAAATCATAAACATTGACAAGGCATTCATAACTATGGAATACGCATGTTACTCTTGCCTAGGATTTACTTAACACAATTGTGACTAGCAATCTTTACTACTTGTGAATATAAGTTCATAACGATTAGGTGAAATTCCCTTATATCCTAGCATCAAATTCATGCATGTAAACTAAGTAGGCCTCCTTAATCAACACACAAGAACAAGTTCTTCATAAAACAGATAAGTAAATCACATTCATAATTTATGAAACAATAACTGAAGGTAATCAATTCATATCAAACATATGTCCATGGCTTTGAATCCACCTCTAACTAAAACGAAATTAGTTCCACATGTTCAACATAATTGAAAAGCAAGTTAAATTAAACATAGAAACGAAACAAGAGAAGAAAGAACTCCTCCTTCTCCAATGGAAGCCACGGCACAGCCTTGTCTTCCCTTCTCTGCAGCAAAATATGGATTTCTGAATGTATATGGGGGTGTAGAATTCGTATGGATGGGTGGTGGTCTGCGGCAGGGCTTGGGAATATGTATATATAGCATGGCAAACCCTAGGGAAATCAGTTTAGGACTTGGACTCAGCATAAGCAAGGGATTAGGACCCTAGGTGCGGCAGAATATGTAGGAAAAAGGATTATGGCCCAATTGATTTCTGAGAAGGATTTGTAGAACCCAAATCCACAAGGAAAAGGCCTAACAATCAGAATCCAAGAGGGAAAGGGCCTGAAAGGTGCGGCACAAAGGGATAAGGCAGGGAATGCCTTGCAAGGCAAGGAAAAAGGATTCTAGAAGGGAAGGAGACGCCAGATTTATAGGGTTCTAGAAATAATGTGTTTCTGGGCAGATTTTAGGGTTTCTAGAAGAGTTTGGGGCGCCACTTTTGTAGTAGAATGGATAGGACTTCTAGAAATCAGGTTTTAAGTCCCCTAAACTGAAGAAAACAGGTTAGGATAAGATTAGGATAAGATAAGGTAAGGATTGGATAAGATAAGATAAGATAAGGTTGTTTTGGATAATGTTTTGGATAATTCTCCTTCTTTTGAGCTGATTCCTTATCTTCAATGATTTGAATTTATTTCTCCAACCTTGAAACATATTCCCAACTCCATTTAAACTCCAAATTCGTCCATCTTCATGCCCATTGCTTCTGCTAACCATTCCAAGCCCAGATTTGCTCTAAAATGCTCCAAAATGCATCTTTTTGCCAACTTTGCTTCTAGGACCTAAAAACACACGAAAATGACTTTAAACACTATACTAAGCAACAAATAGCTAAGCAAATGCAAGAAAACACACTAACTAAGTAACATAAATATGCTCCTATCAAATTCCCCCACACTTAGCTTTTGCTAGTCCTCAAGCAAAACAAAACAAACAAAACGTAACCTAAACCTTCCAACGTTCACCTCAGGGATCTTCAATGATACATAACATGCCAAAGATCATTACTCCCACAGATTTTAGTTATCCCTACCCTTGAGCACATACTTAATCAAAGTTACCACACATTAGCTCGCATTTAATCAATTAAAACAACATTTTGAATGTAGTAACATGCCTTAGAGAATCCCTCAATTCCTTACTAGATATGCACTCAATCACACAGATTTTCTGACTACACTCCCTACACTAGTTATATGTGAGAAGATTGATGTAAATATGAAACTAATACTCACATATATGTATAACAAGAAAAGTAATTTCTGGAATGCATGTATAGATATGATCTCATGAATGGAATGCCACTACTTAGACGCGAGAACCAGGGATACCATATGCTCATACCAATCCCAAACTCCACATATTGAAACACACAACACTCAAGATTGAAGTATAGGGTTATAACGGGGCTAGGGGGTATTGGCTAACAAAGAAAGGTAAGGAAAACAAACGTTCTTAAAGCAATAGTGATGTGAGAATTACTTGACACACAAATTAAACCCTATTGATGACAATTGTAGTAAAGATGCAAGTAGGGATCGTTCTAAACCGGGGATTAACTAGGGATGCTAATCAACACAAATTAGACTCAAAAACACTAAACTAAAGTCTATTGACTCAAAACTAACTTAAAACACTCAAAACAGCAAGAAACAATCAAAAGGACTCAATTCTAGACCTAACAAGTAATTTTGACGAAAATAGAACTTTAAAAGACTCAAAAGACTAAAACAAAACAGATTTTGACTCTGAAAACAAGTTGAAATGAAAGGGGGATTGTTTTTGACGAACTTAAACTTAAACAAACAAAATTGTAAAGACAACTTAAAAAGGCACGAAATTGGTGATTTGAATGGGTGAATGGCTAGTTAGAGGGATCCTTATCCACACATAAACATATGCATACAACTTGATTCCCAGTTACTCTTTCGATAAACCATGAATGACAATGTTCCGAATTAATTGTATTGAACTAATTAATTCCCAGATTTCCCTAAGTTCATTGAATTGAATGGATAACGCATCACAACCAAATTATTCTTATCAAGTTCCCTAACTATGGAATACGCATGATAGAGATACATATCAAAGATCATTAAGTTCCATGGAAATCATAAACATTGACAAGGCATTCATAACTATGGAATACGCATGTTAATCCAGCCTAGGGTTTACTTAACACAATTGTGACTAGCAACCTTTACTACTTGTGAATATAAGTTCATAACGATTAGGTGAAATTCCCTTATATCCTAGCATCAAATTTATGCATGCAAATCAAGTGTCGACCCCCAACCCACATACATAAACAAGTTCTTAATAAGCACAGAAAAGTAAACCACATTCATACTTTATGAAATCGTAACTGGAGTGAATCAAATCATAAGAAACATATATTCATGGCTTCAAATTCCCCCTCTAACTAATAGGGGTTTAGTTCCTCATGACAGAAGTTAAACAAAGAAAACTGAATTGAAACATTGAAACCAAGGATAGACAACACCTAAGAACGCTCCAGCAGTAGTCACGACTTAGAGTGGCACCTTCTCCTTCCTTCCTTGAATAGCTACGGCACAAGAGGGGTTTTCTGGGTTTGTGTGGATGATATGGCACGGCAGGGGGTAGGGGATAATTTCTGGCGTGAATGGTTGTGTATGGAGGGTGGTGTGCACGGCAAAGGATTGATTTGTGTATATATAGGCACCAAAACCCTAGGTGAATCAGATTGGGACTTCTAGAAAACCAAATCCATTCAGAAATAGGCTCAAAACAATCAGATTTCCAATGGGAAAGGGCCTAAGGTGCGGCAGATTAGGATAAGGAGGGATAAGGCTTCTAGAAAGCCTTGCAAGGCAAGGAAATCAGGTTTTCTGGAAAGCTAGGTGCGGCAAGGCTAAGAGTTTCTAGAAACTCAATTTAAATGTCCCCCAATCAGAAAATAAACCCTCATTGTACCAGAAATTGAATTAGAAAAGGATTAGGATAGGATAAGGTTTGTTAAGATAAGATAAGGATTGGATAAGATAAGATAAGATAAGGTTGTTTTGGATAATGTTTTGGATAATCCTCCTTCTTTTGAGCTGATTCCTTATCTTCAATGATTTGAATTTATTTCTCCAACCTTGAAACATAATCCCAACTCCATTTGAACTCCAAATTCGTCCATCTTCATGCCCATTGCTTGCGCTATCCATTCCATGCCCAGATTTGCTCTAAAATGCTCCAAAATGCATCTTTTTGCCAACTTTGCTTCTTGGACCTAAAAACACACGAAAATGACTTTAAACACTATACTAAGCAACAAATAGCTAAGCAAATGCAAGGAAACACACTAACTAAGTAGCATAAATATGCTCCTATCAAATAGCAAGCAAAGTAATGAATATGACACTTAGAACTCCCTTTCTTGAATGCAGCCGCACACTTTGAACACAAAGGGGAAGATTACACATATTTTAGGGCCGAATTCAACTTTTTGGACCCCTTCTTCAACAATCAACACTTGTGAGCTTTAATCTCACTTATTTTGAACACTTTTCATACTTTTTCACAACTTTTTTTTTTTTCTTTTCTTTTTCACACGAAGTTTTCTCTTCTTTTTTTCTCTCTCTTTTTTTCCTGCTTCTTCACCCGTGCCCTTGTTTGTCTTGTTGGCACACAATCAGACACATAAATCCCTTCCCCCACACTTGTTTTGCCGCCCAAATAACGAACAAAGGGAATTCATTCTTAGGTCATGCTCAGCTACGCCTTAAGAACAAGGGTAAGGATGGTCCTAATCTAGGCTAGGTAAGGATAATGTGGGTAAACAAAGAACATAGGCTAAACAAGGCTCAAAAGGGTTAAACCTACAATACATATGCAAAGGGTTAGGCTTTTTGGCTCTGGTTTTAAACTAAACAACTTCATCTTGATTATGTGTTATGCTAATCAATTTCATGCTTTGAATGAAACGGGTATGAGTTCTAGTATTTGGAACTAAATGATGAAATGCCTTCTAAGTAGCAACCAAGCAAAGAATAATGAGATCATGCAACGACTTTAGAAAACAAAGAATGCACAGATTTTTAACTCTCCAAAGAACGTTAAAGGCTCAAGTCTCTCAGGGTTGTAGCGTTAGTTTGAGTTACTTCCTTCAAGCATGTTACAAAAACTGATTTTATCCTTTTTGTGATTACATGTGAATTCATGAATGTCAACTACAACCAAGCATATACCAAAGAGCAATTCAAACTTTCATCCATGTTTATAACTCTCTTTAACAGTTATGCAATTAAAAACCAAATCCTCATCATTGTGTTGGAAGGTACCCTAAGACACAAACAAACACACAAAAACAACTCTTTTTGGGTTTTTCAAAACAATTTTTCAAATTTTTATGGTATTTTCGGATTTTCTTGTCAAAACACACTAAAAGACTCCAAAACAGCTTAAAAACACTTAAAAACACTGAAAACAACATTCAAAGTGATAGGTGATAAAAACCCACGAATTTCATGCAAAAAAAACACTTTGTTACCCCCCCACACTTAAACCAAACATTGTCCTCAATGTTTCAAACATATACTCACAGAAAGCAAACAGCAATCAACACAACTAACTAACATAACAAAATGGCAAAGGAAAAGCAATAAAGAGAGAGAGTTTAGAAACGCAAATCTGGTTTTGGAGCCGGAGAGTTCCTAGGTCGTCTTTATTTGCATGGGTTGCCTCCCAAGAAGCGCTTGCTTTAACGTCTTCCAGCCGGACGATACTTCCATTTAAGTTCCCATGGTACCCACGGCATGCAGAGGTAGTTCTTCCACCACATGCTCCTCAAACAGCTCGTGCATTGGATCTTTGAATGGTAAGGGATAGTGATCCTTCCGGATTGTGGCATTGAACATCCTAAAATCAATGTAATCATGCCCACCAACTTGGATTTGATTGGGAATCTGCACCATACAAGGTAACAACCTATTAGTTGAAATGGGAATCGAATCTGGAATAGATGGCTTACCCATGTACTGCAATGAAGTGGCAGCACTATGAACATTCTTCCCCATGATATTTTCGACCAATTGGGGCATTTTGAAGGCAGTGGCTGTATGGTCCTTGTGCTCCACTCCAATTCCCTCGTTTTGTATGGTTCTTGATGTATCCTTTGTGCTTGAACGGTCCGGCCCTATCTTTTTTATTTTATCCATGGCAAAACAAGAACGAACAACGTTAGGATTCTCAACAGACTTAGAAACATTAAATCTAATCTTATCACCACCAAACTTCATAGTTAATGTTCCCTTGGCCACATCAATCTTGGTTTGGGCTGTTTTCATGAATGGTCGGCCAAGTAAGAGTGGTAATGGATGGGAATGGTCTGAATCCTCCATGTCAAGCACATAGAAATCTGCAGGAAAAATCAAGTGGTCTACCTGCACCAAAACATCTTCCAAAACTCCTTTTGGGTATGCATTAGATCGATCGGCTAATTGGATAATAACACCATCATTTTTAAGCTCTCCTAGATTCATAGATGCATAAACAGAATATGGCATGACATTTATAGATGCACCTAAGTCTAACATGGCAGATTCAAAACGAGTATTTCCAATAACACAAGGAATTGTAAAACTACCCGGATCTTTGCATTTAGGGGGTAATTTCCTTTGTAAAACAGCAGAGACATTCTCACTTACTTGAACCACTTCTTTGTTAGAAATCCTTCTCCTTGTTGTACAAAGCTCTTTCAAAAACTTAGCATACCTTGGGACCTGCTTTATTGCATCAAGGAGTGGGATATTGACTTGAACTTTCCGGAATGTCTCTAGAATGTCCTTTTCAACATCCTCTTTCTTTGATTGCTGCAACCTACCAAGAAGGGGCACAATTAGTGGGGTAGAGCTAGAAGAATTCGAATTGGAACCTACCTTGATGGTTGGGGATGGTTTAGAAGTGGGAATTGGCTGCGGCAAAGATGTCTCTTTCCTTGCCGTGGGTTTGGGTGATTCATCCTCCTCCAATTGCAGCTTTGTGTCCTCTTCTTGACTTGATCTAGATGGTTGTGAATCAGTTCCAACCTGCTTACCACTTCTCAACGTGATTGCATTGGCGGTTTCAAATCCTCCTTTAGGATTAACGACGGTTGAACTAGGCAATCTGCCTTGTTCTCTGAATTGGCCCATGAATTCAGCCATTTGCCCCATTTGTTTCTTCAATTCGGCCACCTCTTTAGCTTGATTCTTTATGCTCTGTATGTCCTGCGTCAAAGAGGTTAGTACTTGAAGAATTTTATCATTTTCTAACAACGAACCTGATTTGGTTTGGGCAGGTTGAGGCTGTGGTGGTTCATATGGCTTTTGATAGATCTCCTCAGATGGCTGCCAATACCCTTCTTGTTGTGAGCCCTGCTTCAAAGAGGTTAGTACGTCACGAATTTCATCATAACTCATAGGCATACTTGAATTCGATTGGAATTGTTGTGGGGGAGGTTGTGGTGGCTGCACAGATCTTGAATAGAACTCCTCCTCTTGCTGCCAATATCCACCTTGTTGAATTTGTTGAGGTTCCTCCCACATATAATCTGAATAATCTCTCCAATCCGAATTGTAAGCGTTGGAAAACATGTTGTCCCTTGATTGGTTATGGCTTTGATAACCCCAAGCACCTCCGTTTGCAGTGAATTGACGAGTTTGATGTCCTTGCCCATAGGGTACATTAAATGTAGGGGCAGTGTGCAATGTGGTTCTTTTGGCAATCTGGGACAATTGAGAAGTAAGATTGGCCAATTGAGCTTGAATGTTGGCAATTGCCATGTCTAGTACCTGAAACAAAGAAAACAAAACGAAACAAAATCAAAAACTCAAACGTAAAAATAAAAACACAAACAGAAACACGGGGGATTAGCAAATTTGCTAATCCCCGGCAACGGCGCCAAAATTTGATGTGAGAATTACTTGACACTCAAATTAAAACCCTATCGACGTAGTATATGAAAGTAGGGATCGTTTAAGGCCGGGGATTAGAAGGGATGCTAATCTATACAAATTAAACTCTAAAACACTAAAACTGGACTCTAGACAATGAAAACAGGTACTATGGGTCAATCTGAACGAATTTTAACTCTAGACAACCTAAAACAACCTAACTTGACTCAAATAACACAAAACAAACTTAAAACAACAAATAAAACTCAACTAGGCAGATTCTAGACACTAGAGACTCAAAACAGGCTAAATAGACTCAAAACAACAAAACTAACTTAAACAGACTCAAAACAGGTTCTAAGGGGTGAATTGGATGACTTTTGGACTAGTTAGACTCAAAACACTAAAAGGGGACAGATTTGGACGAATTTAAACAAACTAAGACTCAATTAAGAACTAGGGGGTTTTTTGGACGATTTAAGCAAAACTAAGCAGATTTAAGCAAACAAAGTAAATTGAAAGAGATAAAGGTGAATTCAGGGGTGAAAACTAGTTAAAGGGTTCTTCTCCACACATGAACATGTGCATACGAATTGATTTCCAGTTATTCTTTCGATAAACCATGAATGACAATGCTTCGAATTAATTGTATTGCACTAATTAATTCCCAGATTTCCCTAAGTTCATTGAATTGAATGGATAACGCATCACAACCAAATTATTCTTATCAAGTCCCCTAACTATGGAATACGCATGATAGAGATACATATCAAAGATCATTAAGTTCCATGGAAATCATAAACATTGACAAGGCATTCATAACTATGGAATACGCATGTTACTCTTGCCTAGGATTTACTTAACACAATTGTGACTAGCAATCTTTACTACTTGTGAATATAAGTTCATAACGATTAGGTGAAATTCCCTTATATCCTAGCATCAAATTCATGCATGTAAACTAAGTAGGCCTCCTTAATCAACACACAAGAACAAGTTCTTCATAAAACAGATAAGTAAATCACATTCATAATTTATGAAACAATAACTGAAGGTAATCAATTCATATCAAACATATGTCCATGGCTTTGAATCCACCTCTAACTAAAACGAAATTAGTTCCACATGTTCAACATAATTGAAAAGCAAGTTAAATTAAACATAGAAACGAAACAAGAGAAGAAAGAACTCCTCCTTCTCCAATGGAAGCCACGGCACAGCCTTGTCTTCCCTTCTCTGCAGCAAAATATGGATTTCTGAATGTATATGGGGGTGTAGAATTCGTATGGATGGGTGGTGGTCTGCGGCAGGGCTTGGGAATATGTATATATAGCATGGCAAACCCTAGGGAAATCAGTTTAGGACTTGGACTCAGCATAAGCAAGGGATTAGGACCCTAGGTGCGGCAGAATATGTAGGAAAAAGGATTATGGCCCAATTGATTTCTGAGAAGGATTTGTAGAACCCAAATCCACAAGGAAAAGGCCTAACAATCAGAATCCAAGAGGGAAAGGGCCTGAAAGGTGCGGCACAAAGGGATAAGGCAGGGAATGCCTTGCAAGGCAAGGAAAAAGGATTCTAGAAGGGAAGGAGACGCCAGATTTATAGGGTTCTAGAAATAATGTGTTTCTGGGCAGATTTTAGGGTTTCTAGAAGAGTTTGGGGCGCCACTTTTGTAGGAGAATGGATAGGACTTCTAGAAATCAGGTTTTAAGTCCCCTAAACTGAAGAAAACAGGTTAGGATAAGATTAGGATAAGATAAGGTAAGGATTGGATAAGATAAGATAAGATAAGGTTGTTTTGGATAATGTTTTGGATAATTCTCCTTCTTTTGAGCTGATTCCTTATCTTCAATGATTTGAATTTATTTCTCCAACCTTGAAACATATTCCCAACTCCATTTAAACTCCAAATTCGTCCATCTTCATGCCCATTGCTTCTGCTAACCATTCCAAGCCCAGATTTGCTCTAAAATGCTCCAAAATGCATCTTTTTGCCAACTTTGCTTCTAGGACCTAAAAACACACGAAAATGACTTTAAACACTATACTAAGCAACAAATAGCTAAGCAAATGCAAGAAAACACACTAACTAAGTAGCATAAATATGCTCCTATCAAAATACTTCCCCCTTCTCTTACAAATCAGTGCCACACCTTCTTTCCCTTTCTCTCTTAATTTCTGACCTTTAAAACACATTCCTTTTCTCTCCTACATATTCTGCCGAATGAAAAAGAGTTGAAAATGATAAGAAAAAGAGTTCTAAAGTGTTGTTTGTTGAAGAAAGGGTCCAAAACATCAAATCTGGCCCTAAAATGTGTAAATCTCCCCTTTGTATTCAAAGTTAAATTTCTGCATTCATTCTAAGTGTTGATTTCGTGGAAATCTGTTTAGTTTTAGAATCCCCGGTCCAAAAATTTGATGCGATGTAAAACACACACAAATTAAACCCTCTTGTTGACAATTGTAGTATAGATGCAAGTAGGTCTTTCTCCACACATGAAATTAGTGAATTGGATTGATGATGGGCTAGCTAGAGGGTTCTTCTCCACACATGACACACTTGCACATAAACCAATTTTCAGTTGTTCTTTCGATAAATCATGAAACTCAACACCCCAGGTTAATTAGGTCCGCTAATTAACCTTCAAGTTCTCCTTAAGTTATTGAATTGGATGGGAAAGCGCATACAACAATTCAAAGCATTCTTCAAAAGTCCTTTACGTGAACAGCACAATAACGATACAATCAAAGATCATTAAGCATCATGAAAACTATAAGTATTGATGAGGCATTCGTTACTATGATGAGCATGAAACTCCTGCAAGAATTCATTTAACGCGATCGTTTATAAGCGACCTCCACTACTTGTGAATATAAGTTTGTAACTATTTGGTGAAACTCCCTTATACTCTAGCATCATATTCATGCATGCAAACTAAGTGTGCACTCTTAATAAACATACACAAATAAGTTATCAATCAAGCAGTTAAACAAATTGAATTCACAACTTATGAAGTCACAACTGAAGGTAATCAATTCATATTGCAAGTATGTTGATGGCTTTGAAATTTCCCCCTAGCCAAAAGGGATTAGCTCCTCATGTTCACAGCAAAACAAAGATAGACTACACCTAAAAACGTTCCAACAATCCAACGTCTTGAATGCAAGCACGTCCAAGGGTCTCATTCCTTCTCCTTTGCTGCGACACAAGGTGGCAGTGGTGGTCGAAGTGGTGAATGGTGGTGGTGGATGGATATAGGTGAGTTATGGTGAAGGGTGGATTGTGGATTTTCGGCCGAAATTGTGTAGAGTCATTTAAATGGTGCAACAAGCTTTATTTAAAGGGCTAGGGTACTCAGAAAATAATAGGAAAGGTTCAATACTCAGCTATTTTGGTTCCACAATTTAATAGGTAAGAAAGAATCAGAAATTCAAGGAGAATAAGAATGTGAAATTCGGCAGAATATGTAGGAGAGAAAATGAATGTGTTTTAAAGGTCATAAATTAAGAGAGAAAGGGAAAGAAGGTGTGGCATTGATTTGTAAGAGAAAGGGGAAGTATTTTTGGGCAGAAAATAGGCAAGAAAACCTCTCCCTTGTGCAGCAAGGATTGCAACAAAAGAGGAATGTGTTTTATGATAGAAAATAGGCAAGAAAACCCCTCCCTTGTGCAGCAAGGATTGAAACAAAAGGGGAATGTGTTAGGCACGGTTTTGGGCTTCTAGAATGAGTAATTAGGCAACCTAGATGTTTTGGAAACCCCAAAATTGGAAACCTCCACAAATGGAAACTTGCACAAATGGAAACCTTCACAAATAGAAACTTCCAACTTTAGAAACCTTGGCTTCCAATTTTGAACTCTTCATTCTTCATTTGATCCTAAGCTCATTTGATCTTCAATTTCGTCCATCCACTTAGCTCCAAGCATGTGCAATCCATTTAGTGCCCAAAACTGCTCCAAAAAGCTCCAAAATGCTCGAAAATGCACTTTCTTGCATACTTTGCACATTAGACCTACAAACACACGAAAATAGCTTAAAATACTAAAATAACTAAGAACTAACAACGTAAATGCAAGGAAACAAGCTAACTAAGTGATGTAAATATGCTTCTATCACCGAATTTCACATTCTTATTCTCTTTGATTTTCTGATTCTTTCTTACCTATTAAATTGTGGAACCAAAATAGCTAAGTATTGAACCTTTCCTATTATTTTCTGAGTACCCTAGCCCTTTAAATAAAGCTTGTTGCACCATTTAAATCTCTTTACACAATTTCTGCCAAAAATCCACAATCCACCCTTCACCATAACTCACCTATATCCATCCACCACCACCATTCACCACTTCGACCACCACTGCCACCTTGTGTCGCAGCAAAGGAAAAGGAAGGAGACCCTTGGACGTGCTTGCATTCAAGAAGTTGGATTGCTGGAACGTTTCTAGGTGTAATCTATATTTGTTTTCAATGTTTAATTTAATTTCTCTTTGTTTTGCTGTGAACATGAGGAGCTAAACCCTTTTGGCTGGGGGGAATTTCAAAGCCATGAATATATTTGCAATATGAATTGATTACCTTTAGTTGTGATTTCAAAAATTGTGAATGCAATTTGCTTAACTGTTTGATTCAGAACTTATTCTTGTATGTTGATTAAGGATTGATGTGATCAAAGTTAAGCACTCAAATTAAACCCTCTTGTTGTCAAATTGTAGTATAAATGCAAGTAGGGATCGTTCTATACCGGGGATTAGGAGGGCTTGCTAAAACCTCTAAACTGACTTAGAATACAAAAACAAAGTTGAAAACGTTCGGAAAGACTCAAGGGACTCAAAACAAACTCAAAAGACTCAAAACAAGCTAAAAACACTCAAAACTGCCTAAAAACACAATCTGGGCAGTTTTGGACTCTAAACACAACTTTGGACGAATTTAGGGTTTTTACTTGACTCAAAACACTCTAAAACACAAACAAAACAGATTTTAAACACTTTGAAACAAGAAAGTAAATGGGGGTTTTGGTTCTGACGAAATTGAATCAAACAAACAAATTGTAAAACTAAACAGATTCTAAAACGAATTTAGGAATTAAGATGATGGATGGATTAGTTAGAGGTCCGTTCTCCACACATGACACACTTGTATATGAATTGATTTCCAATTGCTTTTCAAGAAACTATGATGCTCAACACCCCAGATTAACCGTGATGCACAAATTAACCCTCAGATTTTCCTTAACTCATTGAATTGGATGAATGCATGCAACAACTCAAATCATTCTCCAAAAGTCCTCTACATGAATGCATAATAAAGATGCAATCAGAGATCATTATGTTTCATGAAAATCATAAGTGTTGACGAGGCAATTGTAACTATGAATGCATGATACTTTTGCCAAGAATTCAATTAACGCGATTGTGACAATCAACCTTCACTACTCAGGAATACAAACTTGTAACGATTAGGTGAAACTCATTTATATTCTAGCATCTGATTCATGCATGAAAACTAAGTATGCATCCTTAATAAACATACACAGATCAGTTATGCATAAAACAGATAATTGAATTGCAATCATAACTTATCAAATCACAATTGGCAGAAATCAATTCATATCTCAAGCATGTTCATGGCTTCAAACTTCCCCCTAACTAATTAGGGGCTCAGCGACTCATGATTACAGCAAGATTAGAGAGTAATAACAAAATAAACATTGAAAACAAGAACGAAGTACACCTAAAACACTCCAATCTGCAAGCATGAAGCGCCAAGGTCCTCCTTCTTCCCCAACTAGCTGCGGCACAAGGGTTCAAGGGTTCAAGGGTGTGTATGGACGTATGAAAGGGTCAGAGATGGATTTAGGATGGATGTAGGTTGCGGCAAGGCTTGGAAGATGGCTAGAATTGTGTTTGGATGTGTAGAATGGTGGTGTGGAGTGCGGCAAAGGGTTCTGTGATGAATGGCTGGGGTCCCTGCGGCAAAACCCTAAAACATGTATATATAGGCACCTCAAAACCCTAGAGAAATCAGATTTGTATTTGGGCTTAACAGAAATTAAGGAATAAAGGCCTAGGGTGCGGCATTTAACTTGGAAAAGGAATTGTGGTCCAATTAATTTCTGAAAAGGATTTGTAGAACCCAAATCCACAAGGAAAAGGGCCTAACAATCAGAATCCAAGAGGGAAATGGCCTGAGAGGTTCGGCACAATAGGATAAGGGCAAGGGAATGCCTTGCAAGGCAAGGCAAAAGGATTCTAGAAGGAAAGGAGGCGCCAGATTTTTAGGGTTCTAGAAGGAATGTGTTTTGTGTGATAGGAGCATATTTATGCGATTTAGTTAGTGTGTTTTCTTGCATTTACTTAGTTATTTGTTGCTTATTATAGTGTCTTGAGTCATTTTCGTGTGTTTATAGGTCCAAGAAGCAAAGTAGGCAAAAGGATGCAATTTGGAGCATTTTAGAGCAGTTTTGGGCTTGGAATGGATAGCACAAGTATGGAGCAAGATGGATGGACGAATGCGAAGACCCTAATTGCCAACCGAGCATTGAATGCACAACAATACGAGGGACTTGGACAAAGAGAGTCCCCACGGCAGCAAGTCCATGAGGTAAGTTCCAATTCCGACATTCAAACTCAATTAGCTAACCTTACTTCCATTGTGACTCAGATGGCCGAAGGAATGAAGAGGACCAAGTGTTTGTGGCGTGTGTTCTATGCAAGGACATCTCACTGACCAATGCCCTCAATTGATTGAGAATGGAGGCTGGGAATCTGCCAATGCCATGGGTTTTGGGAGTCAAAATCAGCCACGCAATGATCCATACTCCAACACTTACAATCCGGGCTGGAGAGATCATCCAAATTTCAAGTAAAGGGAACCTCAACAACCTCAACAACAAGGTGGATTTAGGCAGCAACCTCCAGGGTTCTATTCAAAACCATACGTGCCTACACAACCCCAAGCACAACCTGCCCAAACCAAATCAGGTTCGTCCGTTGATAATGATCAGATTTTTCAATTACTAACTTCTGTGTCGCAGAGCATGCAAATTAGAGACAAAGAGGTGAACGATTTAAAGAAACAAATGGGGCAGATGGCGGAGTTCATAGGACAATTCCAAGAACAAGGCAAACTTCCTAGCTCAACCATTGTGAATCCAAAGGGAGGATTTGAATCCGCCAAAGCCATTATGTTGAGAAGTGGAAAAGAAGTTGGAACCAACCCACAACCATCCAAATCAAGCCAAAAAGAGGATGAAAAGTTGCTGATTGAAGAGGAGGAACAAGCCAAACCCACGGCAAGGGGGGAGCAACCCTTGCCGCATCCATCTTTCACTACCAAACCATCCAATTCGGCCAAGGTAAGTCCTAACTCAAATTTTTCAAGTTCTATTCCACTAAATGCACCCTTTCCTAGCAGGTTTAGGCAATCAAAGAAGGAAGAGAACGAGAAAGACATTCTGGAAACATTTAGGAAAGTGCAAGTCAATATACCTCTCCTTGATGCAATTAAGCAAGTTCTAAGGTACGCTAAGTTTTTGAAAGAACTTTGTACAACAAGGAGGAGAATTTCGAACAAAGAAGTTGTCCAGGTAAGTGAAAATGTCTCTGCTGTTTTACAAAGAAAATTACCCCCTAAATGCAAAGATCCGGGTAGTTTTACAATTCCTTGCGTTATTGGCAATACTAAGTTTGAACATGCTATGTTAGACTTAGGAGCTTCAATTAATGTCAAGCCTTACTCAATTTTTGCATCTATGAATTTAGGAGAGCTTAAAAATGATGGTGTTATAATTCAATTAGCCGATCGTTCTAATGCATATCCGAAAGGAGTTTTGGAAGATGTTTTGGTGCAGGTGGATAACTTGATATTCCCAGCAGATTTCTATGTTTTAGAAATGGAGGAGTCGCCCAATATCACCCTATTGCCGATCCTACTTGGGAGGCCCTTCATGAAAACAGCACGCACCAAGATCGACGTGTTCAAAGGGACTTTAACAATGGAATTTGATGGGGAAGTGATTGATTTCAATCTTTCTGAAACTATTAAATATCCTAAAGACGATCATTCTTGTTTTTCTATTGATGCATTTGATTCATCGGCTCAGGAATTCCTTGACTCATTGGATGAAGATCCCCTTGAAACAACAATTGCACAAGGAATTGGAATGAAGCCCAATCTGGCCGTACCTAGTGAAGAACAAGCCGAGATTGTGGCTGCCTTTGACTCATTATCACGACATCATGGTACGTCTCCTAACCCAATTCCAATTCCCGTTTCTACTAATACATTGTTACCTTCTGTGATTCAGGCCCCTATTCTTGAACTTAAGCCACTACCGGATCATTTAAAGTACGTCTTCTTGGGAGATGAAGAGACGTTGCCCGTCATTGTCTCTGCATCACTCACGGCAACAGAGGAGGAGAAGTTGATTCGGGTGTTGAAAGAGCACAAAACAACCATTGGTTGGACATTGGCCGATATTAAGGGGATTAGCCCTACAACATGCATGCATCACATACTTCTAGAGGAGGGGGCTAAACCAACTCGAGAGGCTCAACGCCGACTCAACCCTCCAATGATGGAAAGTGTGAAGAAGGAGATTATCAAGCTTCTCGATTGTGTAGTGATCTATCCAATTTCGGATAGCCGTTTGGTTTCACCGGTTCAAGTTGTTCTAAAGAAATCTGGAGTCACTGTGGTGAAGAATGCCGAGAATGAGCTTGTACCAACCCATATCCAAACAGGTTGGAGAGTGTGCATCGATTATAGGAAGCTCCACGCCACTCCAAGGAAGGACCACTTCCCTTTGCCGTTCATTGATCAAATGCTTGAAGGGTTAGCCGGTCATTCTTTTTATTGTTTTCTTGATGGTTATTCGGGATATAATCAAATTGTCATAGCTCCGGATGACCAAGAAAAGACCACCTTCACATGCCCCTTTGGTACTTTTGCCTATCGTCGCATGCCATTTGGTTTATGCAATGCACCTGCCACATTCCAAAGATGCATGGTAAGTATCTTTTCAGATTATGTTGAGAAGATTATTGAGGTATTCATGGATGATTTTAGTGTCTTTGGTGATTCGTTTGATGGTTGTTTGGAAAATCTCACATTAATCTTAAAACGACGCGTTGAAACCAACCTTGTTTTAAATTGGGAAAAGTGTCACTTTATGGTTACGCAAGGCATAGTTTTAGGGCATATCATTTCAGAAAGGGGATTTGAGGTTGATAAATCGAAAATAGATCTTGTACGCTACTTACCCTCTCCTACTTCGGTTAGAGAGGTTCGTTCTTTTCTTGGACATGCAGGATTTTATAGGCGATTCATCAAGGATTTTTCAAAGATTTCTCAACCTTTGTGCCGTCTCCTTCAAAAGGAAGTGGCTTTCAAGTTTGACGAGGAATGTGAGAAGGCTTTCAACCAACCCAAAGAGATGCTAACCACGGCACCAATCATTATGCCACCAGATTGGAATCTTCCGTTTGAGCTAATGTGTGATGCTTCCGACTATGCATTGGGGGCTGTCTTAGGACAGAGGAAGGACAAAAATCTGCACGTCATCTACTATGCCTCAAGGACCTTGAACGATGCTCAATTGAACTACTCTACGACGGAAAAAGAACTTCTTGCCGTTGTCTTTGCGTTAGATAAGTTTCGTTCATATTTACTTGTTATTAAAGTCATTATTTACTCTGATCATGCAGCTTTAAGATACTTACTTACGAAGAAGGAGGCTAAACCAAGGCTTATTCGATGGATGCTCCTACTTCAAGAGTTCGATATCGAAATCCGGGACAAGAAAGGAGTTGAAAACGTAGTGGCTGACCACCTCAGCAGATTGGTGCGAGAAGAAGACCTAATTCCCATCCCTGAGACGTTTCCAGATGAGCAGCTGCTGTCCATTAAGGTAAGTGTGCCATGGTATGCCGATTTAGTTAATTATTTGGTTACTAAACAAGTTCCAAACACCCTAAACAAGCAACAAGGTGATAAATTGAAAAAAGAGGCACGGTTTTATGTTTGGGATGATCCATACTTGTGGAAGTATTGCCCCGATCAGATTATACGTAGGTGTGTGCATAATTCGGAGTTTAACTCAATTTTAACTTTCTGTCACACTTATGCATGCGGGGGACACTTTCGCACACAACGCACAGCCCTTAAAGTGTTAGAATGTGGGTTTTATTGGCCTACGATCTTTAAGGATGCTAGAACTTTTTGTGTGACATGTGATCGTTGCCAAAGAATGGGAAATATAGGCCCAAAGGACCAAATGCCGCAAACCCCTATCTTTACTGTCGAAATTTTTGATGTTTGGGGTATTGATTTTATGGGTCCTTTTCCTTCATGGCATGGTTTTACATATATTTTACTTGCGGTTGATTATGTCTTGAAGTGGGTGGAAGCAAAAGCCACCCAAACTAATGATTCTAAAGTGGTTGCAGATTTTGTTAGAACTAACATATTTGCAAGGTTTGGCATGCCACGAGTGCTTATCAGCGATGGAGGCTCTCACTTTTGCAATCGAACCATTGAGGCGTTACTTAAAAAGTACAATGTCACGCATAAGGTTTCTACACCTTATCATCCTCAAACAAGTGGGCAAGCTGAGGTTTCAAACCGTGAAATCAAGCAAATTTTAGAGAAAACAGTTGGGCCAACGAGGAAGGATTGGAGTTTGCGCTTGAATGATGCACTATGGGCGTATCGTACAGCCTACAAAACACCCCTTGGGATGTCCCCATTTCGGCTCATCTATGGGAAACCATGCCATCTTCCCGTTGAATTAGAACACAGGGCGCATTGGGCAGCCAAAACCTTCAATATGGATATAGATGCCGCTGGAATTCATCGGAAGCTTCAATTGAACGAGCTCGAGGAGATTAGGAATGAAGCCTACGAGAATACCCAAATTTACAAAGAGAAGACGAAGGCTTTTCATGACAAGATGATTCGAACCAAAACGTTTTCCAATGGGCAGAAAGTTCTACTTTTCAATTCCCGTCTTCGATTATTTCCAGGTAAGTTACGTTCTAGGTGGATTGGACCGTTTGTTATTACTAATGTTTTTTCGCATGGTGCAGTTCAAATCCAAAGTTTGAAGACGGGGCACGAATTCAAGGTGAACGGACATCGTTTGAAGCCCTACTATGAGCACTTTGAAGAGCACATTGTGGAGGACATAACCCTTAATGCCGTGGGCCCCATTGAAGAATAGATGGAAGGTTTGTCCGGCTGGAAGACGTTAAAGCAAGCGCTTCTTGGGAGGCAACCCATGCAAATAAAGAGGACCTAGGAACTCTCCGGCTCCATAACCAGATTTGCGTTTCTAAACCCTACTCTTTATTGCTTTTACTTTGCCATATTTGTCATGTTTGTTCGTTGTGTTGTTTGCTTGCTTGTGTGTGAGTCTTTATTTGAAACATTGAGGACAATGTTTGGTTTAAGTGTGGGGGGGGGGGGTAAAACAAGTGTTTTCGTTGAAAAATTCGTGGGTTTTTATCACCTAGCACTTCTAAAGGTTTTTTTCACTGTTTTGAGTGTTTTTAGTGTGTTTTGAAGTATTTTTATGTGTCTTTAAAGAAAACTACGAAAATTTACAAAAACATTTGGAATAAGTTTTCAAAATACCAAAAAGAGTCGTTTTTAGAGTCGTTTTTGTGTGTTTATGTCTTAGGGTACCTTCCAACACAATGATGAGGATTTGGTTTTTAATTGCATGACTGTTAAAGAAAGTTACAAACATGGATTGAAGTTTGATATGCTCTTTGGTTTATGCTTGGTTATAGTTGACATTCATGAATTCACATGTAATCACAAAAAGGATAAAATCAGTTTTTGTAACATGCTTGAAGGAAGTAACTCAACATAACGCTACAACCCTGAGAGACTTGAGCCCAAACTTTGTTTGGAGAGTTATCAATCTTGACATTCTTTGTTTTCTAAAGTCGTTGCATGATCTCATCATTCTTTGCTTGGTTGCTACTTAGAATGCATTTCATTATTTAGATCCAAATACTAGAACTTATACCCATTTCATTCAAAGCATGAAATTGATTAGCATAACAAATAACAAGATGAAGTTGTTTAGTTCAAAACCAGAGCCAAAAAGCCTAACCCTTTGCATATGTATTGTAGGTTTAACCCCTTTGAGCCATAATTAGCCTATTTTCTTTGTTAGCCTACATTATCCTTACCTAGCCTAGATTAGGACCATCCTTACCCTTGTTCTTAAGGCGTAGTGAAGTATGACCTAGAGTGAATTCCCTTTGATCGTTATTAGGCAGCAAACAAGTGTGGGAGAAGGTTTTGTGTGCCAAAATATCAAAAAGGGCACGGGTAGAAGAAAAAAAAAACAGAAGAAAGAAGAAAATTCGTGAGAAAAAGAAAAGAAAAAGAAAAGTATGTGCAAGAGTGTGAAAAGTGTTCAAAATAAGTGAGATTAAAGCTCACAAGTGTTGGTTGTTGAAGAAAGGGTCCAAAAAGGTTGAATTCGGCCCTAAGTATGTGTGATCTTCCCCTTTGTGTTCAAAGTCTGTTTTTGTGTTTAAAAAGGGAGTTCTAAGTGTCATATTCATTACTTTGCTTGCTATTGCTTTAAGAACGTTTGTTTTCCTTACCTTTCTTTGTTAGCCAATACCCTTAGCCCCATTACAACCCTTTTGACTTCAATCTTGATTGTTATGTGTTTCAATATGTGGAGTTTGGGATTGGTATGAGCATATGGTGTCCCTGGTTCTCGCGTCTACGTAGTGGCATTCCATTCATGAGATCATATATATACATGCATTCCAGAAATTGCTTTCGTTGTTAAAACATATGTGAGTGTTTAGTTTTTCATGTTTACATCAATCTTCTCACATATACCTAGTGTAGGGAGGGTAGTCAGACAATCTAAGTGAAAATAGAGTGCATATCTAGTAAGAAATTGAGGGATTCTCTAAGGCATGTTACTACATTCAAAATATTGTTTTAATTGATTGGATGCGAGCTAGTGAGTAGTAACTATGATTAAGTATGTGCTCGAGAGTAAGGATAACTAAAATCTATATAAGTAATGATTTTTAACATGTTATGTTTCATTGGAAATCCCTGAGGCAAACGTTGGAAGGTTTAGGTTTTGTTTTGTTTGTTTGTTTTGCTCGAGGACTAGCAAAAGCTAAGTGTGGGGGAATTTTATAGGAGCATATTTATGCGATTTAGTTAGTGTGTTTTCTTGCATTTACTTAGTTATTTGTTGCTTATTATAGTGTCTTGAGTCATTTTCGTGTGTTTATAGGTCCAAGAAGCAAAGTAGGCAAAAGGATGCAATTTGGAGCATTTTAGAGCAGTTTTGGGCTTGGAATGGATAGCACAAGTATGGAGCAAGATGGATGGACGAATTGGAAGTTCAAGAGAGGCTAGGAATGTGCAAAAGAGTTGAAGAAATAAATCCAAGTCAAAGAAGATAAGGAATCAGCTACAAAGAAGGAGAATTATCCAAAACATTATCCAAACTACCTTATCTTATCCTTATCTTATCCAAACCTTATCTTATCTTATCGTACCATGCCTTATCCTATCCTATCCTAATCCTTTCCTAACTTAATTCCTGCTGCAAAAGGGATTCAATTTCAGTTTAGGAGACCTTAAAACCTGATTTCTAGGAACCTTATCCCTTCCTACAAAGGTGCTGCACCTAACCCCTTCTAGAAACCCCAAAATCAGCCAAATAACACTCTTTCTAGAAGTCCCTAAAAAAGTGGCGCCCCAAGCCTTCTAGATGCATGATCCAACCGCACCTTTATCCTAATTCCCTTCGGTTTTTGGCCTTCTAGATGTCCTATTTTGATAGGAGCATATTTATGCTACTTAGTTAGTGTGTTTCCTTGCATTTGCTTAGCTATTTGTTGCTTAGTATAGTGTTTAAAGTCATTTTCGTGTGTTTTTAGGTCCAAGAAGCAAAGTTGGCAAAAAGATGCATTTTGGAGCATTTTAGAGCAAATCTGGGCATGGAATGGATAGCACAAGCATGGAGGCAAGTTGATGGACGAAATTGAAGATATAAAGGCTTGAAATCAGCTAAGAAGATGGAAGAAAGAAATTGAAGATAAAGAAGATAAGGAATCAGCTCAAAAGAAGGAGGATTATCCAAAACATTATCCAAACAACCTTATCTTATCTTATCTTATCCAATCCTTATCTTATCTTAACAAACCTTATCCTATCCTAACCCTTTTCTAATTCAATTTCTGGTACAATGAGGGTTTATTTTCTGATTGGGGGACATTTAAATTAAGTTTCTAGAAACCCTAAGCCTTGCCGCACCTAGCTTTTCAGAAAACTTGGTTTCCTTGCCTTGCAAGGCTTTCTAGAAGCCTTATCCCACCTTATCCTATTGTGCCGCACCTTAGGCCCTTTCCCATTGGAAATCTGATTGTTTTGAGCCTATTTCTGGATGGATTTGGTTTTCTAGAAGTCCCAATCTGATTCACTTAGGGTTTTTGGTGCCTATATATATTAAAACACCCTTTGCCGTGCACACCACCCTCCATACACAACCATTCATGCCAGAAATCATCCCCTACCCCCTGCCGTGCCATATCATCCACACAAACCCAGAAAACCCCTCTTGTGCCGCAGCTATTCAAGGAAGGAGAAGGTGCCACTCTAAGTCGTGACTATTGCTGGAGCGTTCTTAGGTGTTGTCTATCTTTGTTTTTAATGTTTCAATTCAGTTTTCTTTGTTTAATTGCTGTCATGAGGAACTAAACCCCTATTAGTTAGAGGGGGAATTTGAAGCCATGAATATATGTTTCTTATGATTTGATTCACTCCAGTTACGATTTCATAAATTATGAATGTGGTTTACTTTTCTGTGCTTATTAAGAACTTGTTTATGTATGTGGGTTGGGGGTCGACACTTGATTTACATGCATGAATTTGATGCTAGGATATAAGGGAATTTCACCTAATCGTTATGAACTTATATTCACAAGTAGTAAAGGTTGCTAGTCACAATTGTGTTAAGTAAACCCTAGGCTGGATTAACATGCGTCTTCCATAGTTATGAATGCCTTGTCAATGTTTATGATTTCCATGGAACTTAATGATCTTTGATATGTATCTCTATCATGCGTATTCCATAGTTAGGGAACTTGATAAGAATAATTTGGTTGTGATGCGTTATCCATTCAATTCAATGAACTTAGGGAAATCTGGGAATTAATTAGTTCAATACAATTAATTCGGAACATTGTCATTCATGGTTTATCGAAAGAGTAACTGGGAATCAAGTTGTATGCATATGTTTATGTGTGGATAAGGATCCCTCTAACTAGCCATTCACCCATTCAAATCACCAATTTCGTGCCTTTTTAAGTTGTCTTTACAATTTTGTTTGTTTAAGTTTAAATTCGTCAAAAACAATCTCCCTTTCATTTAAACTTGTTGTTAGAGTCAAAACCTGTTTTCTCTTAGTTGTTTGAGTTTTTAAGTTCTATTTTCGTCAAAATCACTTGTTAGGTCTAGATTTGAGTCTTTTTTATTGTTTCTTGCTGTTTTTAGTGTTTTAAGTTAGTTTTGAGTCATTAGAGTCTAGTTTAGTGTTTTTGAGTCTTATTTGTGTTGATTAGCATCCCTAGTTAATCCCCGGTTTAGAACGATCCCTACTTGCATCTTTACTACAATTGTCATCAATAGGGTTTAATTTGTGTGTCAAGTAATTCTCACATCAAATTTTGGCGCCGTTGCCGGGGATTAGCAAACTTGCTAATCTCCCTAGTTTCTGCCGTGTATTTTAACTTGTTTTTGTTTCTGTTTTGCTTAGTTTTCTGATTTGTTTTGTTTTCTTTGTTTTAGGTACTAGTGTATGACTCGAAGCTCTCAACCCGTTCACGCACATATCTTGGAGTTTAACGACGATTTTGAACGAGATTTGAGAAGGAAGAGGAAGCACCCAGAACCTGATCTACTTAGTTCAAGTTCTAATTCCGAATCTGAAGTTGAAATTGAAGAGGATTTGGAAGAGGAGCACGACATGGCTGCAGATAACCGAACAATCAAAGAACTTTCAGCCTCGGGATTGGACGATGCGACCCCTTTATGCATTCAATATCCTAGGGCGGCTCAAGGCAAGACTGATGAGTTTGAATTGAAGTCTAGCTTGTTGCACCACATCCCCAAATTCCACGGGTTGTCCATGGAAGATCCGAACAAGCACTTGAAGGAATTTGAAGTGGTTTGTTCAAGCATGACCCCTGTCAATGTTGATGGAAGTATATTGAAGATGAAAGCCTTTCCATTCTCTCTTTTGGAAAAGGCTAAGGATTGGCTCTACGAACTAGCACCTGGAACCGTTACTTCATGGGAAAGCATGAAGCGCGCATTCTTAGAGAAATTTTTCCCAACTTCAAGAGTCATTCTCTTGAGGAAAAAGATAAGTGGCATTCAACAAAACCAAGGGGAATCGTTTCCAGCCTATTATGAGCGGTTCAAGGCGCTTGTTGCTTCTTGTCCACAACATCAAATGAAGGAAGAGCTTCTCCTCCAATATTTCTATGAAGGACTTCTCCCCATTGAGAGACAAATGCTTGATGCTTCAGCGGGAGGAGATTTGGTTGACAAAACACCCGTGGCTGCCAAGACTCTAATTGCAAATCGAGCCTTGAATGCGCAACAATACGAAGGAGTTGGACAGAGAGAAGGGCCACGGCAACAACAAGTGAATGAGGTAAATGCAATTTCAGAATTACAATCTCAAATGGCTAATCTCACTTTTCTTTTGTCACAGGTTGTGGATGGAAACAAAGCACAAGGGCCGGCCATATGTGGAGTGTGTTCTACGCAGGGACATCTCAACGATCAATGCCCTCAATTGATTGAGAATGGGGGTTGGGAAACTGCCCAAGCCGTGGGTTTCCAAGGCCAAACCCATCAAAGACACGACCCATACTCAAACACATACAATCCGGGATGGAGAGATCATCCAAACTTCAAGTGGAGGGATTCTCAGCAAGCACAGCCACAAAGTGGATTTAGACAACCCCCTGGGATGTTTCCAAAGCCGTATGCAGCCCCACAACCTCACCCAATTTCGGCCCAAACCAATTCAGGTTCGTCGTTAAATAATGATAAAATTCTTCAAGCACTAACCTCTTTGACGCAGGACATGCAGAGCATAAAACATCAAGTTAAAGAGGTGGATGAATTGAAGAAACAAATGGGTCAAATGGCTGAATTCATGGGCCAATTCCGAGAACAAGGCAGGTTGCCTAGTTCAACCGTTGTTAATCCTAAGGGAGGATTTGAAACTGCCCAAGCAATCACGTTGAGAAGTGGTAAGCAGGTTGGAACTGATTCACAACCATCTAGATCAAGTCAAGAAGAGGACAAGAAGCTGCAATTGGAGGAGGATGAAGCAACCAAACCCACGGCAAGGAATGCACAATCCGTGCCGCAGCCAATCCCCACTCCTAAACCGTCCTCAACCATCAAGGTAAGTTCCAATATGAATTCTTCAAGCTCTACTCCACTAAGTGTGCCCTTTCCTGGCAGGTTGCGGCAATCAAAGAAAGAGGATGCTGAAAAAGACATTCTAGAGACATTCCGGAAAGTTCAAGTCAATATCCCACTCCTTGATGCAATAAAGCAAGTCCCAAGGTATGCTAAGTTTTTGAAAGAGCTTTGTACAACAAGGAGAAGGATTTCTAACGAAGAAGTGGTTCAAGTAAGTGAGAATGTCTCTGCTGTTTTACAAAGGAAATTACCCCCTAAATGCAAAGATCCGGGTAGTTTTACAATTCCTTGTGTTATTGGAAATACTCGTTTTGAATCTGCCATGTTAGACTTAGGTGCATCTATAAATGTCATGCCATACTCTATTTATGCATCTATGAACTTAGGTGAGCTTAAAAATGATGGTGTTATTATCCAATTAGCCGATCGATCTAATGCATACCCAAAAGGAGTTTTGGAAGATGTTTTGGTGCAGGTAGACCACTTGATTTTTCCTGCAGATTTCTATGTGCTTGACATGGAGGATTCAGACCATTCCCATCCATTACCACTCTTACTTGGCCGACCATTCATGAAAACAGCCCAAACCAAGATTGATGTGGCCAAGGGAACGTTAACTATGAAGTTTGGTGGTGATAAGATTAAATTTAATGTTTCTAAGTCTGTTGAGAATCCTAACATTGTTCGTTCTTGTTTTGCCATGGATAAAATAAAAAAGATAGGGCCGGACCGTTCAAGCACAAAGGATACATCAAGAACCATACAAAACGAGGGAATTGGAGTGGAGCACAAGGACCACACAGCCACTGCCCTCAAAATGCCCCAATTGGTCGAAAATATCATGGGGAAGAATGTTCATAGTGCTGCCACTTCATTGCAGTACATGGGTAAGCCATCTATTCCAGATTCGATTCCCATTTCAACTAATAGGTTGTTACCTTGTATGGTGCAGATTCCCAATCAAATCCAAGCTGGTGGGCATGATTACAATGATTTTAGGATGTTCAATGCCACAATCCGGAAGGATCACTATCCCTTACCATTCAAAGATCCAATGCACGAGCTGTTTGAGGAGCATGTGGTGGAAGAACTACCTCTGCATGCCGTGGGTACCATGGGAACTTAAATGAAAGGTTCGTCCGGCTGGAAGACGTTAAAGCAAGCGCTTCTTGGGAGGCAACCCATGCAAATAAAGACGACCTAGGAACTCTCCGGCTCCAAAACCAGATTTGCGTTTCTAAACCCTACTCTTTATTGCTTTTCCTTTGCCATCTGTTATGTGTGTTAGTTGTGTTATTTGTTTGCTTTCTGTGAGTTTATGTTTGAAACATTGAGGACAATGTTTGGTTTAAGTGTGGGGGGGTAACAAAGTGTTTTTTGCATGAAATTCGTGGGTTTTTATCACCTATCACTTTGAATGTTGTTTTCAGTGTTTTTAAGTGTTTTTAAGCTGTTTTGGTGTGTTTTAGTGTGTTTTGAAAAGAAACTCCGAAAATACCATAAAAATTTGAAAAATTGTTTTGAAAAACCCAAAAAGAGTTGTTTTTGTGTGTTTGTTTGTGTCTTAGGGTACCTTCCAACACAATGATGAGGATTTGGTTTTTAATTGCATAACTGTTAAAGAAAGTTATAAACTTGGATTGACGTTTGATATACTCTTTGGTTTATGCTTGGTTATAGTTGACATTCATGAATTCACATGTAATCACAAAGAGAAAAAATCAGTTTTTGTAACATGCTTGAAGGAAGTAACTCAAACTAACGCTACAACCCTGAGAGACTTGAGCCTTTAACGTTCTTTGGAGAGTTAAAAATCTGTGCATTCTTTGTTTTCTAAAGTCGTTGCATGATCTCATTATTCTTTGCTTGGTTGCTACTTAGAAGGCGTTTCATCATTTAGTTCCAAATACTAGAACTCATACCCGTTTCATTCAAAGCATGAAATTGATTAGCATAACACATAATCAAGATGAAGTTGTTTAGTTTAAAACCAGAGCCAAAAAGCCTAACCCTTTGCATATGTATTGTAGGTTTAACCCATTTGAGCCTTGTTTAGCCTATGTTCTTTGTTTACCCACATTATCCTTACCTAGCCTAGATTAGGACCATCCTTACCTTTGTTCTTAAGGCGTAGCTAAGCATGACCTAAGAATGAATTCCCTTTGTTCGTTATTTGGGCGGCAAAACAAGTGTGGGGGAAGGGATTTATGTGTCTGATTGTGTGCCAACAAAGTATTAAGAGGGCACGGGTAGAAGAAAGAAAAGAAAAAGAAAAAAGAAAAAGAAAGAAAAAAAAAAAGAGAAAAATACGTGTGAAAAAGAAAAGAAAAAGAAAAAAGAAAAAGAAAGAAAAAAAAAAAGAGAAAAATACGTGTGAAAAAGAAAAGAAAAAGAAAAGTTGTGAAAAAGTATGAAAAGTGTTCAAAATAAGTGAGATTAAAGCTCACAAGTGTTGATTGTTGAAGAAGGGGTCCAAAACGTTGAAATTGGCCCTAAATATGTGTTTTCTGTCCCTTTGTGTTCAAAGTGTACGGCTGCATTCAAGAAAGGGAGTTCTAAGTGTCATATTCATTGCTTTGCTTGCTATTGCTTTAAGAACGTTCGTTTTCCTTACCTTTCTTTGTTAGCCAATACCCCCTAGCCCCGTTATAACCCTATACTTCAATCTTGAGTGTTATGTGTTTCAATATGTGGAGTTTGGGATTGGTATGAGCATATGGTGTCCCTGGTTCTCGCATCTAAGTAGTAGCATTCTATTCATGAGATCATATCTATACATGCATTCCAGAAATTGCTTTCTTTGTCATAAACATATATGTGAGTATTAGTTTCATATTTACATCAATCTTCTCACATATAACTAGTGTAGGGAGTGTAGTCAGAAAATCTGTGTGATTGAGTGCATATCTAGTAAGGAATTGAGGGATTCTCTAAGGCATGTTACTACATTCAAAATGTTGTTTTAATTGATTAAATGCGAGCTAATGTGTGGTAACTTTGATTAAGTATGTGCTCAAGGGTAGGGATAACTAAAATCTGTGGGAGTAATGATCTTTGGCATGTTATGTATCATTGAAGATCCCTGAGGTGAATGTTGGAAGGTTTAGGTTACGTTTTGTTTGTTTTGTTTTGCTTGAGGACTAGCAAAAGCTAAGTGTGGGGGAATTTGATAGGAGCATATTTATGCTACTTAGTTAGTGTGTTTCCTTGCATTTGCTTAGCTATTTGTTGCTTAGTATAGTGTTTAAAGTCATTTTCGTGTGTTTTTAGGTCCAAGAAGCAAAGTTGGCAAAAAGATGCATTTTGAAGCATTTTAGAGCAAATCTGGGCATGGAATGGATAGCACAAGCATGGAGGCAAGTTGATGGACGAAATTGAAGATATAAAGGCTTGAAATCAGCTAAGAAGATGGAAGAAAGAAATTGAAGATAAAGAAGATAAGGAATCAGCTCAAAAGAAGGAGGATTATCCAAAACATTATCCAAACAACCTTATCTTATCTTATCTTATCCAATCCTTATCTTATCTTAACAAACCTTATCCTATCCTAACCCTTTTCTAATTCAATTTCTGGTACAATGAGGGTTTATTTTCTGATTGGGGGACATTTAAATTAAGTTTCTAGAAACCCTAAGCCTTGCCGCACCTAGCTTTTCAGAAAACTTGGTTTCCTTGCCTTGCAAGGCTTTCTAGAAGCCTTATCCCACCTTATCCTATTGTGCCGCACCTTAGGCCCTTTCCCATTGGAAATCTGATTGTTTTGAGCCTATTTCTGGATGGATTTGGTTTTCTAGAAGTCCCAATCTGATTCACTTAGGGTTTTTGGTGCCTATATATATTAAAACACCCTTTGCCGTGCACACCACCCTCCATACACAACCATTCACGCCAGAAATCATCCCCTACCCCCTGCCGTGCCATATCATCCACACAAACCCAGAAAACCCCTCTTGTGCCGCAGCTATTCAAGGAAGGAGAAGGTGCCACTCTAAGTCGTGACTATTGCTGGAGCGTTCTTAGGTGTTGTCTATCTTTGTTTTTAATGTTTCAATTCAGTTTTCTTTGTTTAATTGCTGTCATGAGGAACTAAACCCCTATTAGTTAGAGGGGGAATTTGAAGCCATGAATATATGTTTCTTATGATTTGATTCACTCCAGTTACGATTTCATAAATTATGAATGTGGTTTACTTTTCTGTGCTTATTAAGAACTTGTTTATGTATGTGGGTTGGGGGTCGACACTTGATTTACATGCATGAATTTGATGCTAGGATATAAGGGAATTTCACCTAATCGTTATGAACTTATATTCACAAGTAGTAAAGGTTGCTAGTCACAATTGTGTTAAGTAAACCCTAGGCTGGATTAACATGCGTCTTCCATAGTTATGAATGCCTTGTCAATGTTTATGATTTCCATGGAACTTAATGATCTTTGATATGTATCTCTATCATGCGTATTCCATAGTTAGGGAACTTGATAAGAATAATTTGGTTGTGATGCGTTATCCATTCAATTCAATGAACTTAGGGAAATCTGGGAATTAATTAGTTCAATACAATTAATTCGGAACATTGTCATTCATGGTTTATCGAAAGAGTAACTGGGAATCAAGTTGTATGCATATGTTTATGTGTGGATAAGGATCCCTCTAACTAGCCATTCACCCATTCAAATCACCAATTTCGTGCCTTTTTAAGTTGTCTTTACAATTTTGTTTGTTTAAGTTTAAATTCGTCAAAAACAATCTCCCTTTCATTTAAACTTGTTGTTAGAGTCAAAACCTGTTTTCTCTTAGTTGTTTGAGTCTTTTAAGTTCTATTTTCGTCAAAATCACTTGTTAGGTCTAGATTTGAGTCTTTTTTATTGTTTCTTGCTGTTTTTAGTGTTTTAAGTTAGTTTTGAGTCATTAGAGTCTAGTTTAGTGTTTTTGAGTCTTATTTGTGTTGATTAGCATCCCTAGTTAATCCCCGGTTTAGAACGATCCCTACTTGCATCTTTACTACAATTGTCATCAATAGGGTTTAATTTGTGTGTCAAGTAATTCTCACATCAAATTTCCTGCTAGGATTACATAAACCCTTTCCCCTTAGGATTGTGTTTTATTTTCCTACACAAACTACATTTTGTAATCCTTTTCCTACACCATCTAATTGTGCCACACCCTCCCTCTATATATTCGCATATTTGCTGCACCATTGAACCCATCATCTCTCATTCACCCATCTCTACACTACCATTCAGCCATACCCTCATTGTGCCGCAACCTGCAAGCAAGGAAGGAAGGAATCTGGAGCGTTTTCTAGGTGTTTTCTATCTTTGTTCAATGTTTAATTTTATTTATATTTGTTTGATTGCGAACATGAGGAACTAATTTCTTTATAGTTAGAGGCGAATTCAAAGCCATTGACATATGTTTTATATGAATTGATTTCCTCCAGTTATGATTTCATGAATTGTGAATGTGGTTTGCTTAACTGTTTTATTAAGAACTTGTTCTTGTGTGTTGATTAAGGATGCATACTTAGTTTGCATGCATGAATTTGATGCTAAAATATAAGGGAATTTCACCTAATCGTTATGAACTTATATTTACAAGTAGTGGAGGTTGCTAGTCACGATCGCGTTAAGTAAATTCCTGGCAGGAGTGTCATGCTTTTCATAGTCACGAATGCCTTGTCAATGCTTATGATTTTCACAAAGCTTAATGATCTTTGTTTTGTGTCTCTATCATGCCTTTCATAGTTAGGGAGCTTAATAAAGAATGATTTGGGTTGTCGTATGCTTTTCTTCCAATTCAATGAGTCTAGGGAAATCTGAGAATTAATTAGTTCTACACAATTAATTTGGGGCATTGTCATTCATGGTTTGTTGAAAGAATAACTGGAAATCCATTTATGTGCATATGTTCATGTGTGGAGAAGGGCCCTCTAACTAGCCTTTCACCCGTTTTAAATCACCAAACTCGTTTTTCTAAAGTTTTTATACAAAATTTCTGTTTTAAGTCTTAATTTCGTCAAAAACAATCCCCCTTTCATTTAAACTTGTTTTTAGAGTCAAAACATGTTTTGTTTTAGTCTTTTGAGTCAAGTTTAGTTTAATTTTCGTCAAAATCACTTGTTAGGTCTAGAATTGAGTCTTTTTTTTTATTGTTTCTTGCTGTTTTTAGTGTTTTAAGTTAGTTTAGAGTCTATAGAGTCTAGTTTAGTGTTTTTGAGTCTTATTTGTGTTGATTAGCATCCCTAGTTAATCCCCGGTCTGGAACGATCCCTACTTACATCATTGCTACAATTGTCATCAATAGGGTTTAATTTGTGTGTCAAGTTAATTTTCACATCATTGTGGCAGATTTTGGGGTTTCTAGAAGGATTTGAGGCGCCACTTTTGTGGGACAAAGGATAGGACTTCTAGAAAGTGTGTTTTGAGGCTGATTTCAAGCCTTTTTCTCTTCAAACTCGTCCAACAACTTGCCTCCATGCTTGCACTACCCAATCTTGGCTCAAAAATGCTCTAGAATGCTCCAAATTGCTTCTTTTTGCATACTTTGTCCTTAGAACCTGAAAACACACGAATTTGGCTTAAAAGACTAAATAACTAAGAACTAACAACGTAAAAGCACAAGAACAAGCTAACTAAGTCGCATAAATATGCTCCTATCAAATTCCCCCACACTTAGCTTTTGCTAGTCCTCGAGCAAAACAAAACAAAACAAACAACAAACAAACTAGACCTTCCAACGTTCACCTCAGGGATTTCCAACACACATGACATATTCAAGATCATCATAACCATAGATTTTAGTCATTCCCACACTTTAGTACATACTTAATCACAGTCACCATTCATTAGCTCGCGTTTAACCAATTAAAACAATGTTTTGAATGTAGTAACATGCCTTAGAGAATTCACTCAATTCCTCACTAGGTACACACTTATTTTCACTCAGATTTTCTAACTACACTCCCTATACTAGTTATATGTGAGAAGATTGATGTAAACATGAAAACGAACACTCACATATGTTAATAAGCATGTTTAGATATGATCTCATGAACGGAATGCTACTACTTAGATGCGAGAACCAGGGACACCATATGCTCATACCAATCCCAAACTCCACATATTGAAACACACAACACTCAAGATTGAAGTATAGGGTTGTAACGAGGCTAGGGGTATTGGCTTAACAAAGAAAGGTAAGGAAAACAAACGTTCTTAAAGCAATAGCGAGCAAAGTAATGAATATGACACTTAGAACTCCCTTCGAAAATGCAGAAAGGGAAGATGAAACATTCTTAGGGCCGAATTCAACTTTTTGGACCCTTTCTTCAACAACCAACACTTGTGAGCTTATTCTCACTTATTTTGAACACTTTTCATACTTTTTTCACAAACTTTTCTTTTTCTTTTCTTTTTCTCACGAATTTTCTTCTTTCTTTTCTTTTTTTTTTCTTTTCTGCCCGTGCCTCTTTTAATACTTGGCACACACCCACACACAAAAATCCCTTCCCCCACACTTGTTTGCTGCCTACTAACGAACAAAGGGAATTCACTCTAGGTCATGCTTCACTACGCCTTAAGAACAAGGGTAAGGATGGTCCTAATCTAGGCTAGGTAGGGATAATGTGGGTTAACAAAGAACATAGGCTAAACAAGGCTCAAAAGGGTTAAACCTACAAAACAAATGAGAAAGGGAGAAGGCTTTTTGGCACTGGTTCACTACACAACTTCATCTTGTTTATGTGTTATGCACTTCAATATCATGCTTTGAATGAAACGGGTATGAGTTCTAGTATTTGGAACTAAATGATGAAACGCCTTCTAAGTAGCAACCTGATGTGATTAAAGTTAAGCACTCAAATTAAACCCTCTTGTTGTCAAATCGTAGTATAAATGCAAGTAGGGATCGTTCTAAACCGGGGATTAGGAGGGCTTGCTAAAACCTCTAAACTGACTTAAAATACAAAAAACAAAGTTAAAAACGTTTGAAAAGACTCAAAGGACTCTAAATAGACTAGTAAGACTCAAAACAGGTTCAAAATACTCAAAACTGCTCAAAAACACTAATTGGACAGATTCTAGACACTAGACACAACTTTGGACGAAAATTGAATTAAACTTGACTCAAAACACACAAAAACACAAACTAAGACAGATTCTAACTAATTAGACTCAAACAAGTGAAGGGGGATTGGTTTTAGAGTGAAACTAAGTTAAAACTAACACAGACTTTAAACTAGGCAGATTTAGACGAAATTGGGTTTTTAGGATGGATGGTGAACTAGCTAGAGGTTTCCTTATCCACACATGACTTATATGCATATAACTTGACTTCCAGTTACGTTTTCATTGAATTACGAATGACAATGCCCCAGATTAACCGTGTCAATCACTAATTAACCCTCAGATTCTCCTAATTTCATTGAATTGGACGGACAACTCATCTACAACCAAATTATTCTCATCAATTTCCCTACATGACATCATAATAGAGACACAATCAGAGATCATTACGCTCAATGAGAATCATAAGCATTGACGAGGCATTCATAACTATGACATCATGTTACTCACACCAAGAATTGAACTTAACACGATTGTTCCAGCAACCTTTACTACTTTTGAACATAAGTTTGTAACGATTATGTGAAACTCACTTATATCCTAGCATCAAATTTATGCATGCCAATTAAGTGTCGACCCTCAATCAACAAACAGAAATAAGTTCTAATTCAAACAGTTAAGCCAATTGCATTCATACTTCAAGAATCTGTAACTGAAATTTATCAAGTCATATCACACAAAATCATGGTTTCAAAGTAGCCTCTAGCTAAAAAACGAGTTTAGCCTCTCATGATTACAGCAAAACAAAGGAAAACTAAATTAATCAACGAAAACATAAGGTAGAAAACACCTAAGAACGCCCAGCACTCCAGATTGGGTGCAACACGCCCCAAAGCTGCTGCTCCTCTCCTTGCAAGGCTGCGGCACAAGTGGTTTAGGGTTTGTGAATGGTGTTTGGAATGGCTGAGATGTGTGGAGGTGTGTAGAATTCGTATGGATGGGTGGTGGTTGGTTCACGGCAAAGGTGGAGAATATATATATGGGCACCAAAAACCCTAGATGAATCAGATTAGGACTTCTAGAAAGCCAAATCCATCCAGAAATAGGTTTAAAACAATCAGATTTCTAATGGGAAAAGGCCTAAGGTGCGGCAGGTTTGGATAAGAAGGATAAGGCTTCTAGAAATCAGGTTTTAAGTCCCCTAAACTGAAGAAAACAGGTTAGGATAAGATTAGGATAAGATAAGATAAGATAAGGTAAGGATTGGATAAGATAAGATAAGATAAGGTTATTTTGGATAATGTTTTGGATAATTCTCCTCCTTTTGAGCTGATTCCTTATCTTCAATGATTTGAATTTATTTCTCCAACCTTGAAACATATTCCTAACTCCATTTAGATTCCAAATTCGTCCATCTTCATGCCCATTGCTTGTGCTATCCATTCCAAGCCCAGATTTGCTCTAAAATGCTCCAAAATGCATCTTTTTGCCAACTTTGCTTCTTGGACCTAAAAACACACGAAAATGACTTTAAACACTAAGCAACAACTAGCTAAGCAAATGCAAGAAAACGCACTAAATAAGTAGCATAAATATGCTCCTATCACAACCAAGCAAAGAATGATGAGATCATGCAACGACTTTAGAAAATAATAAATGCACAGATTTTTAACTCTCCAAAGAACGTTTAGGCTCAAGTCTCTCAGGGTTGTAGCGTTAGTATGAGATTCTTCCTTCAAGCATGTTACAAAAACTGATTTTCTTTTCCTTTTTGATTAAACATGAATTCATGAACTATAACCATAATCAAGCATAAACCAGAGAGCAATTCAAACATCCATCCATGTTTATAACTTTCCTTAATAGTCATGCAATTAAAAACCGAATCCTCATCATTGTGTTGGAAGGTACCCTAAGACACAAACAAACACACAAAAACAACTCTTTTTGGGTTTTTCAAAACAATTTGTTCAAATTTTTATGAAATTTTCGGATTTTTATGTCAACACACACAAACAGACTCCAAAACAGCTTAAAAACACTTAAAACAACATTTGAAGTGATAGGTGATAAAATCCCACGAAAATCATGCAAAAACAACTTGTGTACCCCCCCACACTTAACCCAAACATTGTCCTCAATGTTTCAAACATAAACTAAAATAAAAACAATCAAACAAGCAACACATAAACATAGAAAGATAAAGGCAACAAGGAAAAAGGGTGAAAGGAAGCAAATCTGGATGTAGAGCCGATTCTAGGTGTTCTTCATTGGCATGGGTTGCCTCCCACGAAGCGCTTGCTTTAACGTCTTGCAGCCGGACGAATACCATCTTTCAAGCTTCCTTGGAGCCCACGGCATGGAGGGGTAGGTCCTCCACCACATGCTCCTCAAACAGGTCGTAATAGGGCTTCAAACGATGCCCATTCACCTTGAACTCATATCCGGTTTTCAAGCTTTGGACTTGGACTGCACCATGAGGAAAAACATTAGTAACAACAAAGGGTACAATCCATTTAGAACGTAACTTACCGGGGAATAACCGAAGGCGAGAATCAAAGAGGAGCAATTTCTGCCCCTTAGAGAATGTCTTTGTACGAAGCATCTTGTCATGATACGCCTTGGTCTTGTCCTTGTAAATGCGGTCATTCTCGTAAGCCTCTTGCCTAATCTCCTCGAGTTCATTCAATTGGAGCTTTCTATGCACCCCTGCGGCATCTATATCCAAGTTGAAGGTCTTCACAGCCCAATGTGCTTTGTGCTCTAACTCGACGGGCAAATGGCATGGCTTGCCATAGATGAGCCGAAAATGTGACATGCCCAAAAGAGTTTTGTAGGCCGTACGATAAGCCCACAATGCATCATCCAAGCGCAAGCTCCAGTCCCTCCTTGTTGGCCCCACGGTTTTCTCTAGTATTTGCTTGATCTCCCTATTCGAAACCTCGGCTTGCCCATTGGTTTGAGGATGATAAGGTGTTGAAACCTTATGCGTAACGTTGTACTTCTTGAGTAAAGCTTCAATGGTTCGATTACAGAAATGGGAGCCTCCATCACTGATGAGAACTCTAGGCATTCCAAACATAGCAAAAATGTTAGTTTTCACAAAATCTGCAACAACCTTAGAATCGTTAGTACGGGTGGCTTTTGCTTCCACCCATTTTGAAACATAATCACCTGCTAGCAAGATATAAGTGAAACCATAAGATGGAGGGAAAGGACCCATAAAATCAATACCCCAAACGTCGAAAATTTCAACAAAGGCGTTTCAACAAAGGATAGGGGTTGCTGCGGCATTTGGTCTTTGGCACCTATATTTCCCATTCTTTGGCAATGATCACAGGTTAAGCAAAAAGTTCTAGCATCTTTAAACAAAGTGGGCCAATAAAATCCACATTCAAGAACTTTTAAAGCCGTTCTTTGGGTACCAAAATGTCCACCACAAGCATAAGTATGACAAAATCTTAGAATTGAATGAAATTCACAATCATGCACACATCTACGCAAAATCTGATCAGAGCAATACTTCCACAAATACGGATCATCCCAAACATAGAATCGTGCATCTTTTCGAAGTTTTTCACCTTGGTGCTTGGTGAGAGTGTTTGGAACTTGTTTAGACACTAAGTAATTCACCAAATCAGCATACCAAGGTTCACTTACCTCAATGGACAGCAGCTGCTCATCAGGGAAGGTTTCTGGGATAGGCACGGCATGCTCATGCTCTTCATAGACCATTCGGCTCAAGTGGTCAGCCACCACATTCTCGCTTCCCTTCTTGTCTCGGATTTCGATGTCGAACTCTTGAAGAAGAAGCATCCAACGAATAAGCCTAGGTTTTGCTTCCTTCTTCGTTAGTAAGTACTTCAAAGCTGCATGATGTATAAACAATCACTTTAGTGCCAATTAAATAAGAACGAAATTTATCTAAAGCAAAGACAACAACTAGAAGCTTTTTTTCCGTTGTAGAGTAGTTCAACTGGGCATCATTGAGCGTCCGAGAGGCGTAGTATATGACATGTGGCTGCTTGTCTTGTCTTTGCCCTAAAACAGCTCCTAATGCATAATCGGATGCATCGCACATAAGCTCAAAAGGACGGCTCCAATCTGGAGGAACAATGATAAGGGCCGAAGTGAGCTTCTCCTTGAGTTGCTTAAATGCCGATTCACACTCCTCATCAAACTTGAAGGGCACATCTTTTTGGAGCAATCGGCAAAGGGGGTTGGAAATCTTGGAAAAATCCTTGATGAAGCGCTTATAAAACCCTGCATGGCCAAGAAAAGAACGAACCTCTCTAACCGAAGTAGGAGAGGGTAAGTGACGTACAAGGTCTATCTTTGATTTATCTACTTCAATTCCTTTTTCAGAAACGATGTGGCCTAAAACTATACCTTGTTTGACCATAAAATGACATTTTTCCCAATTCAAGACAAGATTAGTTTCAACACATCTTTTCAAGATCAAGGTCAGATTATCCAAACAATTATCGAAAGAATCCCCAAATACACTGAAATCATCCATAAATACCTCAATTATCTTCTCAACGAAATCAGAGAAAATACTTACCATACACCTTTGGGAAGTGGCAGGTGCGTTGCATAGGCCAAATGGCATGCGACGATAAGCAAAAGTTCCAAAGGGACATGTGAATGTGGACTTCTCTTGATCGTCCGGGGCTATCACAATTTGGTTATATCCAGAATATCCATCAAGAAAACAATAAAAAGCATGACCGGCTAACCTTTCAAGCATTTGGTCGATGAAGGGCAAAGGAAAGTGATCTTTCCTTGTTATGGCGTTTAGCTTCCTATAATCAATACAAACTCGCCATCCAGTTTGAATTCATGTAGGCACCAACTCATTCTCTGCATTCTTGACAACTGTAACTCTAGACTTCTTGGGAACTACTTGAATTGGTGAAACCCAATGGCTATCGGAAATAGGATAGATCACTCCACAATCTAAGAGCTTGATTATTTCCTTCTTCACAACTTCCATCATTGGAGGGTTGAGACGGCGTTGAGCCTCTCTAGATGGTTTAGTCCCCTCCTCAAGAAGTATGCGGTGCATGCACGTGGTGGGGCTAATTCCCCTAATGTCGGCCAAAGTCCACCCTATGGCCGTTTTGTGCTCTCGTAGCACCCTCACTAGCTTTTCTTCCTCATGTGCCGTGAGACTTGAAGAAACAATGATGGGCAATGTCTCGTCATTTCCCAAAAACACATACTTCAAATGGTTCGGCAATGGCTTAAGTTCAAGAGTGGGTGCCTGAATAACAGAAGGTAAAATCTTAGTAGAAACTGAACTTGAAATTTAGAGCGGGACCTTACCATATTGTTATGGTAATGACTCAAGGGCAGCCACAACCTCTGCAACTTCTTCATTAAAGGGCACGGCAGAGGACTCCCCAATCTGGCCGTGTGTTTGCATTGCTCCAATTTCTTGATTTTTGAGTTCTATTCCCTTCGTAATGGCTATTTCAAGGGCATCCTCGTTCAATTCCTCAAGATACTCCTGCACCAAAGAATCAATAACATCAACAGAAAAACAAGAGTGATCATCACTGGGGTATCTCATAGTTTCAGAAATATTAAAATCAATAACTTCCCCATCGAATTCCATCGTCAAGGTTCCCTTGAATACATCTATCTTTGTGCGGGCTGTCTTCATGAATGGCCTACCAAGGAGAATCGGCAAGGATGTGGAATGGGCTGAATCTTCCATGTCTAGAATGTAAAAATCAGCCGGGAAGATCAAATGGTTCACCTGCACTAAAACATCTTCCAAAACACCTTTTGGGTATGCGTTAGAACGATCAGCCAATTGTATAATCACACCATCCTGTTTCAACTCTCCCAAATTCATAGATGCATAAATGGAATAAGGCATGACATTTATAGATGCACCTAAGTCAAGCATTGCATGTTCAAACCGATTAGTGCCAATTCCACAAGAAATCGTAAAACTACCGGGGTCTTTGCATTTAGGGGGCAGTTTACGTTGCAATACGGCTGAAACATTTTCACTTACCTTAACTACCTCTTTGTTCGACATTCTTCTCTTGGTTATGCACAGCTCCTTGAGAAATTTGGCATATTTCGGGACTTGTTTAATTGCATCAAGCAGTGGTATGTTCACTTGCACTTTCCGGAATGTTTCAAGAATGTCCTTCTCATTCTCATCCTTCTTCGATTGCATGAACCTACGAGGAAAAGGAACATTGGTCAGATTAGTGTTAAGTGAATTTGAAACCAATTTACCTTGTTTGGCCGAGTTAGGAAGGATAGGGACCTGCGGCATGGGTTGTTTCACCCTTGCCATGGGTGTGGTAATGCTCCCTTCCTCGTTTTGCAGCTTTTCATCTTCTTTCTGGGCATATTTGGGAGTGTTGGGCTCAATTCCAACTACACAAGATGATAGCTTGGGCAGATTCGAATCCTCCCTTCGGATTCACATTTGTTGCACTAGGTAGCTTACCTTGTTCTCTACTTGATTTCCCCATGAATTCAGCCATCTGTCCCACTTGTTTCTTCAAATCTTCCACTTCCTTGGCTTGATTTTGCATGCCCTGCGCCACATTAGTTAATAATTGAACAAGTTGATCATTATCCATGGACGTACCTGTTCTAGGTTGGCCCGGAAGTGGTTGATTTTGTTGGTATGGCCGTGGGAACCCAGGGGGGTTTTGCCTAAATCCCCCTTGTTGTGCAGGTTGTTGGGGCTCTCTCCGCTTCATATTAGGGTGATCTCTCCATCCGGGTTGTATGTGTTCGAGTATGGATCGTATTTGGTTTGATTTTGGCCTTGGAATCCAATAGCATTGGCAGATTGCCATCCACCATTCTCGATCAACTGAGGGCAATTGTCAAATAGATGCCCTTGGATGGAGCACACAGTGCAAACCTGATTTTCTTGTGTTTTGGACCCAATTACAACCTGAGACACAAGAGAGGTAAGATTAGCTAATTGTGATTGAATTTCAGAAATTGCACTTACCTCATTGACATGTTGCTGCCATGGGTTCTCTCTATGTCCAACACCTTCATATTGTTGTGCATTGAGGGCTCGGTTTGTAATCAAAGACTTGGCAGCCACCGGGGTCTTGTCAACCAATGCACCACCCACCGAAGCATCTAACATTTGGCGTTCAATGGGGAGGAGTCCTTCGTAGAAGTATTGAATGAGCAGCTCCTCCTTCATTTGGTGCTGTGGACATGAAGCAACAAGAGTTTTAAAACGTTCATAATAAGCTGGGAACGACTCACCTTGATTTTGTTGGATGCCACTAATCCGTTTCCTCAAGAGAATGACTCTTGAAGTTGGGAAAAATTTCTCCAAGAACGCTCGTTTCATACTTTCCCAAGATGTAACCGTCCCAGGTGCTAGTTCATACAACCAGTCTTTAGCTTTATCCATTAGAGAGAATGGAAAAGCTTTCATCTTCAGGATGCTGCCATCGACATTCACCGGTCATGCTCGAACAAACTACTTCAAACTCCTTCAAGTGCTTGTTTGGATCCTCCATGGATAGCCCATGGTACTTTGGAATATGATGTAACAAGCTTGACTTCAATTCAAACTCGGCGGTCTTATCTGGAGCTGCCCTAGGATATTGGATGCATAGAGGCGTTGCATTGTCCAATCCCGAGGCTGAAAGTTCTTTGATCGTTCGATTATCTGCAGCCATGTCTTGCTCCTCTTCCGAATCCTCTTCAAATTCAACTTCAGTTTCGGAATTAGAACTAGAACTAAGTAGATCAGGTTCTGGATTCTTTCTTTTCCTTCTCAAAGTTCGCTCAAAATCGTCGTCAAAGTCCAAGATGTGCTCACGAACAGGTTGGGAACTTCGAGTCATACACTATTACCTGAAAACAAGAAAGCAAAACAAGTCAGAAACTACAATAAAAACAAACTAAACGAAAAGAAAAAAACCAAGGGATTAGCAAAGTTGCTAATCCCCGGCAACGGCGCCAAAATTTGATGTGATAAAAGTTAAGCACTCAAATTAAACCCTCTTGTTGTCAAATTGTAGTATAAATGCAAGTAGGGATCGTTCTAAACCGGGGATTAGGAGGGCTTGCTAAAACCTCTAAACTGATTTAGAATACAAAAACAAAGTTGAAAACGTTCGGAAAGACTCAAGGGACTCAAAACAAACTCAAAAGACTCAAAACAAGCTAAAAACACTCAAAACTGCCTAAAAACACAATCTGGGCAGTTTTGGACTCTAAACACAACTTTGGACGAATTTAGGGTTTTTACTTGACTCAAAACACTCTAAAACACAAACAAAACAGATTTTAAACACTTTGAAACAAGAAAGTAAATGGGGGTTTTGGCTCTGACGAAATTGAATCAAACAAACAAATTGTAAAACTAAACAGATTCTAAAACGAATTTAGGAATTAAGATGATGGATGGATTAGTTAGAGGTCCGTTCTTCACACATGACACACTTGTAAATGAATTGATTTCCAATTGCTTTTCAATAAACTATGATGCTCAACACCCCAGATTAACCGTGATGCACAAATTAACCCTCAGATTTTCCTTAACTCATTGAATTGGATGAATGCATGCAACAACTCAAATCATTCTCCAAAAGTCCTCTACATGAATGCATAATAAAGATACAATCAGAGATCATTATGTTTCATGAAAATCATAAGTGTTGACGAGGCAATTGTAACTATGAATGCATGATACTTTTGCCAAGAATTAAATTAACGCGATTGTGACAATCAACCTTCACTACTCAGGAATATAAACTTGTAACGATTAGGTGAAACTCATTTATATTCTAGCATCTGATTCATGCATGAAAACTAAGTATGCATCCTTAATAAACATACACAGATCAGTTATGCATAAAACAGATAATTGAATTGCAATCATAACTTATCAAATCACAATTGGCAGAAATCAATTCATATCTCAAGCATGTTCATGGCTTCAAACTTCCCCCTAACTAATTAGGGGCTCAGCCACTCATGATTACAGCAAGATTAGAGAGTAATAACAAAATGAACATTGAAAACAAGAACGAAGTACACCTAAAACGCTCCAATCTGCAAGCATGAAGCGCCAAGGTCCTCCTTCTTCGCCAACTAGCTGCGGCACAAGGGTTCAAGGGTTCAAGGGTTTGTATGGACATATGAAAGGGTCAGAGATGGATTTAGGATGGATGTAGGTTGCGGCAAGGCTTGGAAGATGGCTGGAATTGTGTTTGGATGTGTAGAATGGTGGTGTGGAGTGCGGCAAAACCCTAAAACATGTATATATAGGCACCTCAAAACCCTAGAGAAATCAGATTTGTATTTGGGCTTAACAGAAATTAAGGAATAAAGGCCTAGGGTGCGGCATTTAACTTGGAAAAGGAATTGTGGTCCAATTAATTTCTGGAAAGGATTTGTAGAACCCAAATCCACAAGGAAAAGGGCCTAACAATCAGAATCCAAGAGGGAAAGGGCCTGAGAGGTGCGGCACAATAGGATAAGGGCAAGGGAATGCCTTGCAAGGCAAGGCAAAAGGATTCTAGAAGGAAAGGAGTCGCCAGATTTTTAGGGTTCTAGAAGGAATGTGTTTTGTGGTAGATTTTGGGGTTTCTAGAAGGATTTGAGGCGCCACTTTTGTAGGACAAAGGATAGGACTTCTAGAAAGTGTGTTTTGAGGCTGATTTCAAGCCTTTTTCTCTTCAAACTCGTCCAACAACTTGCCTCCATGCTTGCACTACCCAATCTTGGCTCAAAAATGCTCTAGAATGCTCCAAATTGCTTCTTTTTGCATACTTTGTCCTTAGATACTGAAAACACACGAATTTGGCTGAAAAGACTAAATAACTAAGAACTAACAACATAAAAGAACAAGCTAACTAAGTCGCATAAATATGCTCCTACCAAGGATGCATACTTAGTTTGCATGCATGAATTTGATGCTAGATTATAAGGGAGTTTCACCTAATCGTTATGAACTTATATTCACAAGTAGTGAAGGTCGGGTCACGATCATGTTAAGTAAATTCCTGGCAGGAGTATCATGCGCTTTCATAGTTACGAATGCCTTGTCAATGCTTATGATTTTCATAGAGCTTAATGATCTTTGATTGTATTTCTATTATGCACCTTTTGCTTGCAGGTTCATGATTTCCAAGAACGAAGAAAGTGAAAAAGACATCGTGGAAGCCTTCCCAAAGGTGCCAAGTACTATCCCGATTCTTGTTACAACAAATCCAGATCCAAAATGTGTTGAAATTTTTGAAGAGCATTGTTCCTCAAGAAGAATGATTCAAGAGAAAGAAGTGGCTCGAGAATATGTAGAATGCATCAAAGAGGATGAAGCCCAAATAAGTTGAATTTTATGACACGTGACACAACCATCACATTCAATCTGGCCAAGTGCAAAGTTCCTGAAACTTTCAAAGATGTGGTGTTTGTCATTGAGTTCTCGTCGGAGCAAACAAGTAAGCCACCTCCCCGAGCTTCAATTTTGTTTTAAACTAATATGTTGTTAATGATTCAGGCACCCACTCTAGAATTTAAACCATTGCCGGATCATTTCAAGTATCACCTTCCATTCAAATTTGATGCGATGTAAAACAGCACACAAATTAAACCCTCTTGTTGACAATTGTAGTATAGATGCAAGTAGGGATCGTTCTGGACCGGGGATTAGGAGGGCTAGCTAAAACCTCTAAACTGACTCAAAAACATAAAAACAATGTTAAAAACACTTAACAAGACTCACAAGACTCAAAACAAACTTAAAAGACTCAAAACAGCTTAAAACAACCAAAAAGACTCAAAACAGACACTAGGGACTGATTTGGACGAATTCTAGACTAGTAAGACTAAAAACACTAATTTGGACAGATTTAAACACACTTCTAACTAATCTAACACACTTAATTAAAGGGGGATTGGGTTTTGTTGTTTCATGAACATCCTCTTTGATGCATTCTTCATATGCTCCAGCCACTTCTAGCTCTTGAATCATTCTTCTTGATGTACAAGGTTCTTTGAACACTTCAACACAATCTGGAACTTGATTTGTTGCACCAAGAATTGGAATATCACTTTGCACCTTTGGGAGGGCTTCCACAATGTCTTTTGCACTCTCATCTTTCTTGGGAATTAAAAACCTGCGAGGAAAAGGTGCATTCGGAGGAATAACGTTAGAATGAATTGAATTTGGGACGTCCTTACTTGTGGTGGTGGTTGAGAGGGCTTAGGGGGCTGCGGCAAGGGTTGTTCTTCCCTTGCTGTGGGTGTGTCTTCTTCCTCCTCCTCAATCAGCAGCTCCTCATCCACTTCTAGGCTATGTTTGGACGTTTTTAGGTCAGCTCCAACCTCTATAGCACTTTCCAAAGTGATAACTTCAGCAATTTCAAAGTCTCCCATTGAATTGACAATAGTTGAGTTGGAGAGTTCACGTTGTTCTTGAATTTGTACCATGAGCTCTGCAATCTGCCCAATTTGCTTTTCCAGATGGTCCACCCTTTTGTTTTGATTTTCTTGTCCCTGAGATAAAGAAGTGAGTAACTCAAGAATTTTATCATTATCCATTGACGTACCTGAATTTGTTTGGGATTGTTGTGGGGACGGTTGTGGTGGCTGCATAGCTCTTGAATAAAACTCCTCATATGGTTGCCAATAGCCTTCGGGTTGAACTTGTTGAGATTCCCACCACATAGAGTTTGAATGATCACTCAAATCTGAATCATAAGTGTTGGAAAACATGTTGTCCCTTGATTGATCATAGCCTTGATAACCCCAAGCATCCTCATTCACAGCGAATTGAGCACGTTGATGAGTTTGAGCAGTGTACATTGTGGTTGTTTCGGCAATCTGGGACAACTGAGAAGTAAGATTCGCCAATTGAGCTTGAATGTTAGCAAAATCCATGTCTTGCTTCTCCAATACCTGAAATCAAAGAAGCAAAACTAAATCAAATATCAAAAGTAAAAGACACAAACAGAAACACAAATAGAAACAAAGAAAAAAAAAATACACAAAAAGAAAACAAGGGATTAGCAAAGTTGCTAATCCCCGGCAACGGCGCCAAAAATTTGATGCGATGTAAAACATCACACAAATTAAACCCTCTTTTGACAATTGTAGTATATGTATAAGTAGGGATCGTTCTGGACCGGGGATTAGGAGGGCTTGCTAAAATCTCAAAACTGACTCAAAAACATTAAAACAAAGTTAAAAACGTTTGAAAAGACTCAAAATAAAAACGTTTGAAAAGACTCAAAATAAAAACGTTTGAAAAGACTCAAAAGACTCAAGACCGGCTCACAAGACTCAAAACAACTTAAAAACACTCAAAACTGCCTAAAACACTAATTAGGCAGTTTCTGACTCAAAACACAACTTTGGACGAATTTAGGGTTTTGGCTCGACTCAAAACACTCTAAAGCACAAACAAAACATATTTTAAACACTTAGAAACAAGAAAGTAAAAGGGGATTGGGTTTGGACGAAATTAAGCTAAAAACAAAACAGAAACTAGAACTAAGCAGATTTGCATGAAATTGGTGAGTTGGATGGATGATGGGCTAGCTAGAAGGTTTTTCTCCACACATGACACACTTGCATACAAATCAATTTTCAGTTGTTCTTTCAATAAACCATGAACCTCAACACCCCTGATTAATTAGGTACGCTTAAATTAACCCTCAGATTTTCCTTATGTCATTGAATTGGATGGAAATAGCGCATCGCAATCAAATTATTCTTCAAAAGTTCCCTACATGAAAGCGCATAATAGAGATACAATCAAAGATCATTAAGCTCTATGAAAATCATAAGCATTGACAACGCATTCGTAACTATGAAAGCCCATGATACTCTTGCCAGGAATCTACTTAACATGATCGTGACCAGCGACCTTCACTACTTGTGAATATAAGTTCATAACGATTAGGTGAAATTCCCTTATATTCTAGCATCAAATTCATGCATGCAAACTAAGTATGCATCCTTAACGTACAAGAATAAGTTATGAATCAAACAGTTAAGCAAATTGCATTCACAATTTATGAAATCACAACTGAAGGTAATCAATTCATATTGCAAATATATTCATGGCTTTGAAATTTCCCCTAGCCAAAAGGGTTTAGCTCCTCATGTTCACAGCAAAACAAAGAGTAATTAAATTAAACATTGAAAACAAAGATAGATTACACCTAGAAACATTCCAGCAATCCAACGTCTTGAATAGCTAGGCACGGCTTCAAGTTAATCATCTCCTTCTTCCTTTGTAAAGTTGCGGCACAAGGGGTTAAGGTGTGTAGAATGGGTGGTGATGGGTGGTAGAGGATGGATAGGTAGATAGGTGGATGGAATGGATGCAGAGAATCTGTTCAGAGAGAGAGACGTCCCCCAAAAGCTGCGGCAAGGATGTTTATTTATAGAACAAGGGAGGGCTACGACTTTGATGAATTGGGAATGCATTTAGGACTCCAAATCCTCAAGAAAAAAGGTAACAAATCAGAATCCCAAGAGGAAAAGGGTAAGTAGGGTGCATCAGAAAATAAAGAGAAAGGGAAAGAAAGAAAGGTGAATAAAACTTAGCTATTTTGTTCCAAATTGAAAAGGTAAGTAAGGATCAGAATTTAAAGAGAAATAGGAATGTGAAATTCGGCAGAATTATGTAGGAGAGAAAAGGAATGTGTTTAAAGGTCAGAAATTAAGAGAGAAAGGGAAAGAAGGTGGGCATTGATTTGTAAGAGAAAGGGGAAGTATTTTTGGGCAGAAAATAGGCAAGAAAACCTCTCCCTTGTGCAGCAAGGATTGAAACAAAAGGGGAATGTGATTTTTGGTCAGAAAATAGGAAAGAAAGGTGGTGTTTTATGCGGCAAGGAAGAGGAATGTGCAAGGGTGGTGCGGCATGGACTTTAGGGCAAGTTTAGGACTTCTAGAACAAGTAATTAAGTGTCCTAACATATTTTGGAATCCTTTTATGGTTGGAACATAGGTGAGGAAGGATTAGGAAACTTCTAAGCCAAGAATAGAAACTTTCAAGAATGGAAACCTCCAAGAATAGAAACCTCCAACTTTAGAAACTTTGGCTTCCAATTTTGAACTCTTGATTCTTCATTCAATCCTAAGCTCATTTGATCTTCAATTTCGTCCATCCACTTAGCTCCAAGCATGCGCAATCCATTCCAAGCTCAAAACTGCTCCAAAAGGCACCAAAATGCACTTTCTTGCTCCTTTAGCCCTTAGAACCTGAAAACACACGAAAATGGCTTAAAAGACTAAAATAACTAAGAACTAACAACCTAAATGCAAGGAAACAAGCTAACTAAGTGATGTAAATATGCTCCTATCAAATACCCCCACACTTAGCTTTTGCTAGTCCTCGAGTAAAACAAAAGAAACAAAAGAAACAAAACACAATCTAAACCTTCCAACAATTGCCTTAGGGATTTCCAATGCACATGACATATTAAAAATCATCACTTACACAGATTTTGGTCATCCTTACCCTTAAGCACATACTTAATCATAGGCACCATTCATTAGCTCGCATTTAATCAAATAAAACAACATTTTGAATGTAGTAACATGCCTTAGAGAATTCCCTCAATTCCTTACTAGATATGCACTCTATTTTCACTCAGATTTTCTGACTACACACCCTACACTAGGTATATGTGAGAAGATTGATGTAAACATGAAAACTAATACTCACATATGTTGCAACAAAGAAAGCACTTTCTGAAGTTAATAATGCATATATGAATATGATCTCATGAACAAAATGCTAATACTTAGATGCGAGAACCAGTGACACCATATGCTCATACCAATTCCAAACTCCACAAATTGAAACACACAACACCCAAGATCGAAGTTAAAGGGTTGAAACGGGGCTAAGGGTGTTGGGTAAGAAAGAAAGGATATGGAAAACAAAGGTTCTTAAAGAATAGCAAGCAAAACAATGAAATCAACAGTTAGAATTCACTTTTGAATGCAGAAATCAACTTTAAACACAAAAGGGAAGAAATACACATTCTGGGGCCAGATTTGATGTTTTGGACCCTTCCTTCAACAATCAACACTCTAGAACTCATTTTCTCATAATTTTCAACTCTTTTTCACTTTTTTTTCCTGACTTTTTCTTTTTCTTTTCTTTTCCCACGAAATTTCTTTTTTTTTCTACCCGTGCCTTATTTCTTTTTCTTGGCACACACACACACACACAAATCCCTTCCCCCACACTTGTTTTTCTGCAAGAAGTCAATCAAAAGGAATTCTTTTTAAGTCATGCTTCACTATGCTTCAAGAACAAGGGTATGGATGGTCCTAATCTAGGCTAGGTGAGGATAGTGTGGGTTAACAAAGAACATAGGCTAAACAAGGCTCAAAGGGGTTAAACCTACAAAACATAAGAAAATGGGGTACGGCTGTTTGGCTATGGTGGTCACTACATAACTTCATCTTGATATGTGTTATGCAAATCAATGTCATGCTTTGAATGGAACGGGCATGAGTTCTAGTATTTGGAACTAAATGATGAAACGCCTTCTAAGTAGCAACCAAGCAAAGAATAATGAGATCATGCAACGACTTTAGAAAACAAAGAATCACAGATTAATAACTCTCCAAAAGAACGTTTTAGGCTCAAGTCTCTCAAGGATGTAGCGTTAGTTTGAGTTCCTTCCTTCAAGCATGTTACAAAAACTGATTTTTCCTTTATGATTGCATGTGAATTCATAAATTATAACCACAACCAAGCATAAACCAAAGAGTAAATCAAACTTTCATCCATGTTTATAACTCTCTTTAACAGTCATGCAATTAAAAACCAAATCCTCATCATTATGTTGGAAGGTACCTAAGACACAAACACACAAAAACGACACAAAAACAACTCTTTTTGGGTTTTTTTTCAAATTTTTATGAGATTTTCGGATTTTTATGTCAAAACACACAAAAGCACTCCAAAACAGCTTAAAAACACTTAAAAACAGCAAGGAACAACTTTTGAAGTAATGGGTGATAAAATCCCACGAATTTGATGCGATGTAAAACAGCACACAAATTAAACCCTCTTTTGACAATTGTAGTATATGTATAAGTAGGGATCGTTTCACTAATTCACATTTAACCAATTAAAACGATGTTTTGAATGTAGTAACATGCCTTAGAGAATTCACTCAATTCCTTACTAGATATGCACTCAATTTTCACACAGATTTTCTAACTACACTCCCTACACTAGGTATATGTGAGAAGATTGATGTAAACATGAAAACTAATACTCACATATGTTGCAACAAAGAAAGCACTTTCTGGAGTTAATAAGCATATTTAGATATGATCTCATGAATGGAATGCTACTACTTAGATGCGAGAACCAGTGACACCATATGCTCATACCAATTCCAAACTCCACATATTGAAGCACACAACACCAAGATCGAAGTTAAAGGGTTGAAATAGGGCTAAGGGTGTTGGGTAAGAAAGAAAGGATATGGAAAACAAAGGTTCTTAAAGAAATAGTAAGCAAAACAATGAAACCAACACTTAGAATTCAATTTTGAATGCAGAAATCAACTTTAAACACAAAAGGGAAGAAATACACATTCTAGGGCCAGATTTGATGTTTTGGACCCTTCCTTCAACAATCAACACTCTAGAACTCTTTTTCTCATAATTTTCAATTCTTTTTCACTTTTTTTTCATAACTTTTTCTTTTTCTTTTCTTTTCCCATGAAATTTCTTTTCTTTTCTAACCCTGCCTTATTTCTTTTTCTTGGCGCACACACACACACAAATCCCTTCCCCCACAGTTGTTTTTCTGCAAGAAGTCAATCAAAAGGAATTCTTTTTAAGTCATGCTTCACTATGCTTCAAGAACAAGGGTATGGATGGTCCTAAGCTAGTGTGGGTTAACAAAGAACATAGGCTAAACAAGGCTCAAAGGGGTTAAACCTACAAAACATATGAAAAGGGGGTACGGCTGTTTGGCTATGGTGGTCACTACACAACTTCATCTTGATATGTGTTATGCAAATCAATGTCATGCTTTGAATGGAACGGGCATGAGTTCTAGTATTTGGAACTAAATGATGAAACGCCTTCTAAGTAGCAACCAAGCAAAGAATAATGAGATCATGCAACGACTTAAGAAAACAAAGAATCACAGATTAATAACTCTCCAAAAGAACGTTTAGGCTCAAGTCTCACAAGGTTGTAGCGTTAATTTGAGTTCTTTCCTTCAAGCATGTTACAAAAACTGATTTTTTTCCTTTATGATTGCATGTGAGTTTGTAAACTATAACAGTAACCAAGCATAAACCAAAGAGCATATCAAACTTCCATCCATGTTCGTAACTTTCTTTAACAGTCATGCAATTAAAAACCAAATCCTCATCATTGTGTTGGAAGGTACCTAAGACACAAACACACCAAAACAACACAAAAACAACTCTTTTTGGGTTTTTCAGAACAATTTTTCAAATTTTTATGAGATTTTCGGATTTTTAAGGCAAAACACTCCAAAACAGCCTAAAAACACTTAAAAACAGTGAGAAACAACTTTAGAAGTAATGGGTGATAAAATCCCACGAATTTGCATCAAAAATACTTTGTTACTCCCCCCACACTTTCAAACATTGTCCTCAATGTTTCAAGCATAAACTCACAGAAAAACAAGCAAACTAACAAACAACAAATAAACAAACTAAACATGGCAGAATAGAAACAACAACAAAGAGAAGGGTTTAGGAACGCAAATCTGAATTGGAGTGAGTCCTAGGTCCTCCGTTGAATGCATGGGTTGCCTCCCAAGAAGCGCTTGCTTTTACGTCGTGCAGCCAGACAATACCTCCAATTAAGCTTCATTGGAGGCCATGGCATGGAATTGATCTTTGAATGGAAGGTGATACTTGAAATGATCCGGCAATGGTTTAAATTCTAGTGTGGGTGCTTGGATCATGAAAATCAGCATGTTAGTAGAAAACAAAATTGAAATTGAAATAGATGGCTTACTTGCTTGCTCCGACACAAACTCAATGACAAACACCACATCTTTGAAAGTTTCAGGGACTTTAAACTTGGCCAGATTTACTATGATGGTTGGGACTTGTCCCGTGTCATAAAATTGAACTTCTTTGGGCTTTGTTGTTTCAAATATGTCCTCCTTGATGTATTTTCCACATTCTCCCGCCACTTCCTTCTCTTGACTCCTTCTTCTTGGTGTACAAGGTTCTTTGAACACTTCAACATAATCTGGAACTTGATTTGGTGAGCCAAGAATTGGCATATCACTTTGCACCTTTGGAATGGCTTCCACAATGTCTTTTGCACTCTCATCTTTCTTGGGAATTAAAAACTTGCGTGGAAAAGGTGCATTCGGAGGAATAACGTTAGAATGAATTGAATTTGGGACGTCCTTACTTGTGGTGGGTGGTTGAGAGGGCTTAGGGGGCTGCGGCAAGGGTTGTTCTTCCCTTGCTGTGGGCGTGTCTTCTTCCTCCTCCTCAATCAGCAGCTCCTCATCCACTTCTAGGCTATGTTTGGACGTTTTTAGGTCAGCTCCAACCTCCACAGCACTTTCCAAAGTGATAACTTCAGCAATTTCAAAGTCTCCCATTGAATTGACAATAGTTGAGTTGGAGAGTTCACGTTGTTCTTGAATTTGTACCATGAGCTTTGCAATCTGCCCAACTTGCTTTTCCAGATGGTCCACCCTTTTGTTTTGATTTTCTTGTCCCTGAGATAAAGAAGTGAGTAATTCAAGAATTTTATCATTATCCATTGACGTACCTGAATTTGTTTGGGATTGTTGTGGGGACGGTTGTGGTGGCTGCATAGCTCTTGAATAAAACTCCTCATATGGCTGCCAATAGCCTTCGGGTTGAACTTGTTGAGATTCCCACCACATAGAGTTTGAATGATCACTCAAATCTGAATCGTAAGTGTTGGAAAACATGTTGTCCCTTGATGTGAAAATTAACTCGACACACAAATTAAACCCTATTGATGACAATTGTAGCAATGATGTAAGTAGGGATCGTTCTAGACCGGGGATTAACTAGGGATGCTAATCAACACAAATAAGACTCAAAAACACTAAACTAGACTCTATAGACTCTAAACTAACTTAAAACACTCAAAACAGCAAGAAACAATCAGAAAGACTCAATTCTAAACCTATCAATTGGTTTTGACGAAAATAGAACTTAAAAGACTCAAAAGACTAAAACAAAACAGGTTTTGACTCTAAAAACAAGTTTAAATGAAAGGGGGATTGTTTTTGACGAAATTAAGACTTAAAACAGAAATTTTGCATAAAAACTTTAGAAAAACGAGTTTGGTGATTTAAACGGGTGAAAGGCTAGTTAGAGGGCCCTTCTCCACACATGAACATATGCATATAAATTGATTTCCAGTTATTCTTTCAACAAACCATGAATGACAATACCCCAAATTAATTGTGTAGAACTAATTAATCATCAGATTTCCCTAGACTCATTGAATTGGATGGAAAGCATATGACAACCCAAATTATTCTTTATTAAGCTCCCTAACTATGAAAAGCATGATAAAGACACAAAACAAAGATCATTAAGCTTTGTGAAAATCATAAGCATTGACAAGGCATTCGTGACTATGAAAAGCATGACACTCCTGCCAGGAATTTACTTAACGCGATCGTGACTAGCAACCTCCACTACTTGTAAATATAAGTTCATAACGATTAGGTGAAATTCCCTTATATTTTAGCATCAAATTCATGCATGCAAACTAAGTATGCATCCTTAATCAACACACAAGAACAAGTTCTTAATAAAACTGTTAAGCAAACCACATTCACGATTCATGAAATCATAACTGGAGGAAATCAATTCATATAAAACATATGTCCATGGCTTTGAATTTGCCTCTAACTATAAAGAAATTAGTTCCTCATGTTTGCAATCAAACAAATATAAATAAAATTAAACATTGAACAAAGATAGAAAACACCTAGAAAACGCTCCAGATTCCTTCCTTCCTTGCTTGCAAGTTGCGGCACAATGAGGGTATGGCTGAATGGTAGTGTAGAGATGTGTGAATGAGAGATGGTGTGTGTTGAATGGTGCAGCAAAAGGGTCTATTTAAAGAGGGAGGTGCGGCACAATGATATAGTGTAGGAAAAGGATTACAAAATGTAGTTTGTGTAGGAAAATAAAACACAATCCTAAGGGGAAAAGGTTTATGTAATCCTAGCAGGAAATAGGACATCTAGAAGGTCAAAAACCAAAGGGATCAAGGACAAGGGTGCGGCTGGATCATGCATCTAGAAGGCTTGGGGCGCCACCTTTTTAGGGACTTCTAGAAAGGGTGTTATTTGGCTGATTTTGACACTTCTAGAAGGGAATAGGTGCGGCACCTTTGTAGGAGAAGATGAGATTCCTAGAAATCAGGTTTTTAGGTCTCCTAAACTGAAATTGGATCCCTTTTGCAATAGGAATTAGGTTAGGAAAGGATTAGGGTTAGGATAAGATAAGATAAGGTTTGGATAAGATAAGGATAATGTTTTGGATAATTCTCCTTCTTTGTAGCTGATTCCTTATCTTCTTTGACTTGGATTTATTTCTTCAACTCTTTTGCACATTCCTAGCCTCTCTTGAACTTCAAATTCGTCCATCCATCTTGCTCCATACTTGTCCTATCCATTCCAAGCCCAAAACTGCTCTAAAATGCTCCAAATTGCATCTTTTTGCCTACTTTGCTAATTGGACCTACAAACACACGAAAATGACTTAGGACACTATAATAAGCAACAAATAACTAAGTAAATGCAAGAAAACACACTAACTAAGTCGCACAAATATGCTTCTATCATCCCTTGATTGATCATAGCCTTGATAACCCCAAGCATCCTCATTCACAGCGAATTGAGCACGTTGATGAGTTTGAGCAGTGTACATTGTGGTTGTTTCGGCAATCTGGGACAACTGAGAAGTAAGATTCGCCAATTGAGCTTGAATGTTAGCAAAATCCATGTCTTGCTTCTCCAATACCTGAAATCAAAGAAGTAAAACTAAATCAAATATCAAAAGTAAAAGACACAAACAGAAACAAAGAAAAAAAAATACACAAAAAGAAAACAAGGGATTAGCAAAGTTGCTAATCCCCGGCAACGGCGCCAAAAATTTGATGCGATGTAAAACAGCAGACAAATTAAACCCTCTTTTGACAATTGTAGTATACGTATAAGTAGGGATCGTTCTGGACCGGGGATTAGGAGGGCTTGCTAAAACCTCAAAACTGACTCAAAAACATTAAAACAAAGTTAAAAACGTTTGAAAAGACTCAAAAGACTCAAGGCAGGCTCACAAGACTCAAAACAACTTAAAAACACTCAAAACTGCCTAAAAACACTAATTAGGCAGTTTCTGACTCAAAACACAACTTTGGACGAATTTAGGGTTTTGGCTCGACTCAAAACACTCTAAAACACAAACAAAACATATTTTAAACACTTAGAAACAAGAAAGTAAAAGGGGATTGGGTTTTGGACAAAATTAAGCTAAAAACAAAACAGAAACTAGAACTAAACAGATTTGCATGAAATTGGTGAGTTGGATGGATGATGGGCTAGCTAGAAGGTTTTTCTCCACACATGACACACTTGCATACAAATCAATTTTCAGTTGTTCTTTCAATAAACCATGAACCTCAACACCCCAGATTAATTAGGTACGCTTAAATTAACCCTCAGATTTTCCTTATGTCATTGAATTGGATGGAAATAGCGCATCGCAATCAAATTATTCTTCAAAAGTTCCCTACATGAAAGCGCATAATAGAGATACAATCAAAGATCATTAAGCTCTATGAAAATCATAAGCATTGACAAGGCATTCGTAACTATGAAAGCGCATGATACTCCTGCCAGGAATCTACTTAACATGATCGTGACCAGCGACCTTCACTACTTGTGAATATAAGTTCATAACGATTAGGTGAAATTCCCTTATATTCTAGCATCAAATTCATGCATGCAAACTAAGTATGCATCCTTAACGTACAAGAATAAGTTCTGAATCAAACAGTTAAGCAAATTACATTCACAATTTATGAAATCACAACTGAAGGTAATCAATTCATATTGCAAATATATTCATGGCTTTGAAATTCCCCCTAGCCAAAAGGGTTTAGCTCCTCATGTTCACAGCAAAACAAAGAGTAATTAAATTAAACATTGAAAACAAAGATAGATTACACCTAGAAACGTTCCAGCAATCCAACGTCTTGAATAGCTAGGCACGGCTTCAAGTTAATCATCTCCTTCTTCCTTTGTAAAGTTGCGGCACAAGGGGTTAAGGTGTGTAGAATGGGTGGTGATGGGTGGTAGAGGATGGATAGGTAGATAGGTGGATGGAATGGATGCATAGAATCTATTCAGAGAGAGAGACGTCCCCCAAAAGCTGCGGCAAGGATGTTTATTTATAGAACAAGGGAGGGCTACGACTTTGATGAATTGGGAATGCATTTAGGACTCCAAATCCTCAAGAAAAAAGGTAACAAATCAGAATCCCAAGAGGAAAAGGGTAAGTAGGGTGCAGCAGAAAATAAAGAGAAAGGGAAAGAAAGAAAGGTGAATAAAACTTAGCTATTTTGTTCCAAATTGAAAAGGTAAGTAAGGATCAGAATTTAAAGAGAAATAGGAATGTGAAATTCGGCAGAATTGTGTAGGAGAGAAAAGGAATGTGTTTAAAGGTCAAAAATTAAGAGAGAAAGGGAAAGAAGGTGGGCATTGATTTGTAAGAGAAAGGGGAAGTATTTTTGGGCAGAAAATAGGCAAGAAAACCTCTCCCTTGTGCAGCAAGGATTGAAACAAAAGGGGAATGTGATTTTGGGTCAGAAAATAGGAAAGAAAGGTGGTGTTTTATGCGGCAAGGAAGAGGAATGTGCAAGGGTGGTGCGGCATGGACTTTAGGGCAAGTTTAGGACTTCTAGAACAAGTAATTAAGTGTCCTAACATATTTTGGAATCCTTTTATGGCTGGAACATAGGTGAGGAAGGATTAGGAAACTTCTAAGCCAAGAATAGAAACTTTCAAGAATGGAAACCTCCAAGAATAGAAACTTCCAACTTTAGAAACTTTGGCTTCCAATTTTGAACTCTTCATTCTTCATTCAATCCTAAGCTCATTTGATCTTCAATTTTGTCCATCCACTTAGCTCCAAGCATGTGCAATCCATTCCAAGCCCAAAACTGCTCCAAAAGGCACCAAAATGCACTTTATTGCTCCTTTAGCCCTTAGAACCTGAAAACACACGAAAATGGCTTAAAAGACTAAAATAACTAAGAACTAACAACCTAAATGCAAGGAAACAAGCTAACTAAGTGATGTAAATATGCTCCTATCATAAGCCACCTCCCCGAGCTTCAATTTTGTTTTGAACTAATATGTTGTTAATGATTCAGGCACCCACTCTAGAATTTAAACCATTGCCGGATCATTTCAAGTATCACCTTCCATTCGAAGATCAACTCCTTGCCGAGGGCTCCAATGAAGCATAATTGAAGGATTCGTCCGGCTGGAAGACGTTAAAGCAAGCGCCTCCAATGAAGCATAATTGAAGGATTCGTCCGGCTGGAAGACGTTAAAGCAAGCGCTTCTTGGGAGGCAACCCATGCATTCAAATAAAGAAGACCTAGGACTCTCCGGCTTCACAACCAGATTTGCTTTCTCTTACCCCACTCTTTATTGCTTTTACTTTGCCATATTTGTCATGTTTGTTAGTTGCGATGTTTGTGTGAGTATATGTTTGAAACATTGAGGACAATTTTTGGTTTAAGTGTTGGGGGGGGGGGTAAACAAAGTGTTTTTGTTGAAAATTCGTGGGTTTTTACCACCTAGCATTTCTAAAGTTGTTTTCACTGTTTTTAAGTGTTTTTATTGTGTTTTGAAGTGTTTTTATGTGTCTTGAAAGAAAAATACGAAAATTTAAAAAAAATTAAAAACAATTTTGAAAAATACCAAAAAGAGTCGTTTTTGTGTTTGTGTCTTAGCGTACCTTCCAACACAATGATGAGGATTTGGTTTTTAATTGCATGACTGTTAAAGAAAGTTACAAACATGGAGGGAAGTTTGATATGCTTTTGGTTTATGCTTGGTTGTAGTTGTTGTTTACGAATTCACATTTGATCGCAAAAGGAAAAAATCAGTTTTTGTAACATGCTTGAAGGAAGAAATGATAGGAGCATATTTATGCGATTTAGTTAGTGTGTTTTCTTGCATTTACTTAGTTATTTGTTGCTTATTATAGTGTCTTAAGTCATTTTCGTGTGTTTGTAGGTTCAAATGACAAAGTTGGCAAGAAAGTGCAATTTGGAGCATTTTAGAGCAGTTTTGGGCCAAGAATGGATGTCACATGTATGGAGCAAGATGGATGGACGACTTTGAAGTTCAAGAGAGGCTAGGAATGTGCAAAAGAGTTGGAGAAATAAATTCAAGTCAAAGAAGATATGGAATCAGCTACATAGAAGGAGAATTATCCAAAACCTTATCCAACCTTATCTTATCCAACTAACCTTACCTTACCTTATCTTATCTTATCCTATCCTAATCTTATCCTACCTTAATTCCAGCTACAAGGGGGACTCCTTTTCATATTAGGACACCTAAAACCTGTTTTTAGGAGGCCTTTTTGTTCTAGAAACATGCCACAACACTCCTTTCTAGAAGCCCTAAAAATCTGGCGCCCCAACCTTTCTAGATGGCCTTTTCCTTGTTGGTTTGGAGTCCTAAGTCCTTTTCCTTGACAACCTAGGCCAAGTAATCCCTAGGCCTATAAATACACTCTTTTGCTGCACCATTCAGACCACCACCCTCTACCATAACTGATAAGAGCATATTTACATCACTTAGTTAGCTTTTTTGCTTGCATTTACGTTGTTAGTTCTTAGTAAGTTTAGTTATTTAAGCTATTTTCGTGTGTTTGTAGGTCTAAAGTGCAAAGTAAGCAAGGAAGTGCATTTTGGAGCAGTTTTGGGCATTGGATGGTTAGCTTATGCTTGGAGCTAAGTGGATGGACGAAATTGAAGATCAAATGAAGAATGAAGAGTTCAAAATTGGAAGCCAAGGTGTCTAAAGTTGGAAGTTTCTATTTGTGAAGGTTTCCATTTGTGCAAGTTTCCACTTGTGGAGGTTTCCATTTTTGGGGTTTCCAAAACATGTAGGTTGCCTAATTACTCATTCTAGAATCCCAAAACCGTGCCTAACAAATTCCCCTTTTGTTTCAATCCTTGCTGCACAAGGGAGAGGTTTTCTTGCCTATTTTCTGTCATAAAACACATTCCTCTTTTATTCTAATCCTTGCTTCACAAGGGAGAGGTTTTCTTGCCTCTTTTCTGCCCAAAAATACTTCCCCTTTCTCTTACAAATCAATGCCACACCTTCTTTCCCTTTCTCTCTTAATTTCTGACCTTTAAAACACATTCCTTTTCTCTCCTACATATTCTGCCGAATTTCACAATCTTATTCTCTTTGATTTTCTGATTCTTTCTTACCTATTAAATTGTGGAACCAAAATAGCTAAGTATTCAACCTTTCCTATTATTTTCTGAGTACCCTAGCCCTTTAAATAAAGCTTGTTGCACCATTTAAATCTGTCTACACAATTTCTGCCGAAAATCCACCATCCACCCTTCACCATAACTCACCTATATCCATTCACCACCATAAACAACCCTTCAAACCATCTCCAACACCTTGTGCCGCAGCAAAGAGAAGAAGGAAGACCCTTGGAGTGCTTGCCATTCAAGATTGGATTGCTGGAACATTCTTAGGTGTTTTCATTCTTTTGTTTTCAATGTCTAAGTTTATGTATCTTTGTTTTGCGATTATAAGGAACTGAGCCCTTTTGGCTAGAGGGAAATTCGAAACCATGATCATATTTGCATTATGAATTGATTACCTTCAGTTGTGATTTCATAAATTGTGAATTCAATTTGCTTAACTGTTTGATTCAAAACTTATTCTTGTATGTTGATTGAGGTGGCCAACTTAGTTTGCATGCATGAATTTGATGCTAGAATATAAGGGATTTTCACCTAATCGTTATGAACTTATATTCACAAGTAGTGGAGGTTGCTAGTCACAATCGTGTTAAGTAAATTCCTGGCATAAGTATCATGCAATTCATAGTTACCAGTGCCTTGTCAATGCTTATGATTTTCATAGAACTTAATGATCTTTGCTCGTATCTCTATTATGCAATTCATGTAGGGAACTTGTGGAGAATGCTTTGGGTTGTTGTATGCAATCATCCAATTCAATGAAATTAGGAAAATCTGAGGGTTAATTATTCACAGTTAATCTGGGGCGTAGAGAATTCATGGTTTATTGAAAAGCAATTGGAAATCGATTTGTATGCAAGTGTGTCATGTGTGGAGAAAGACCCTCTAGCTAGTCCATCATCCATTCAAAACACCTAATTTCGTGCAAATCTGTCTAGTTCTAGTTTCTGTTTTGTTTTACTTTATTTTCGTCCAAAATCCAATCCCCTTTTATTTTGTTGTGTTAATTAGGTTAGAATCTGTCCAATTTGTGTTTTTAAGTGTTTTGAGTCAAGTTCAGGTAAATTTTCGTCCAAATAACTCCCTAGAGTCATTTTTGAGTCTATTTCATTGTTTTGTGCTGTTTTGAGTCTTTCTAGTTAGTTTTGAGTCTTTTCAGTTTGTATTGAGTCTATAGAGTCTAGTTAAGTGTTTTTAAGTTTCTTTTTGTGTTTTTGTGTTTTAAAGTCAGTTTAGTTTAGATTAGCAATCCCTCCTAATCCCCGGTCCAGAACGATCCCTACTTATACATATACTACAATTGTCAAAAAAGGGTTTAATTTGTGTGCTGTTTTACATCGCATCAATAACTCACCTACATCCATCCACCACACACTCATTGTGCCACAGCCTTGCAAGGAAGGAAGGAATCTGGAGCGTTTTCTAGGTGTATTCTATCCTTTGTTTTCAATGTTTAATTTTATTTATATTTGTTGGATTGCGAACATGAGGAACTAATTTCTTTATAGTTAGAGGCGAATTCAAAGCCATGGTCATATGTTTTATATGAATTGATTTCCTCCAGTTATGATTTCATGAATCGTGAATGTGGTTTACTTAGTTTGCGTGCATGAATGAATGTGGTTTATTGAGAACTTGTTCTTATGTGTTGATTAAGGAGGCCTACTTAGTTTGCATGCTTGAATTTGATGCTAAAATATAAGGGAGTTTCACCTAATAGTTACAAACTTATATTTACAAGTAGTGAAGGTTGCTAGTCACGATCACGTTAAGTAAATTCCTGGCAGGAGTGTCATGCTTTTCATAGTCACGAATGCCTTGTCAATGCTTATGATTTTCACAAAGCTTAATGATCTTTGTTTCGTGTCTCTATCATGCTTTTCATAGTTAGGGAGCTTAGTAAAGAATGATTTGGGTTGTCGTATGCTTTTCATCCAATTCAATGAGTCTAGGGAAATCTGAGAATTAATTAGTTCTACACAATTAATTTGGGGCATTGTCATTCATGGTTTGTTGAAAGAATAACTGGAAATCGATTTATATGCATATGTTCATGTGTGGAGAAGGGCCCTCTAACTAGCCTTTCACCCTTTTCAATTCACAAAATTCGTTTTTATAAAGTATTTTATACAAAGTTTTAGTTTTAAGTTTTAAATTCGTCAAAAACAAACCCCCTTTCATTTAATCTTGTTTTTAGAGTCAAAACCTGTTTTCTTTTAGGTTTTTTGGGTCTTTTAAGTTCTATTTTCGTCAAAACCAATTATTAGGTCTAGATTTGAGTCTTTTTTTATTGTTTCTTGCTGTTTTTAGTGTTTTAAGTTAGTTTTGAGTCATTAGAGTCTAGTTTAGTGTTTTTGAGTCTTATTTGTGTTGATTAGCATCCTTAGTTAATCCCCGGTCTAGAACGATCCCTACTTGCATCTCTACTACAATTGTCATCAATAGGGTTTAATTTGAGTGTCATATAATTTCACATCAAGAAACTCAAATTAACGTTACAACCCTGAGAGACTTGAGCCTATACGTTCTTTGGAGAGTTATTCATCTTGACATTCTTTGTTTTCTAAAGTCGTTGCATGATCTCATTATTTCTTTGCTTGGTTGCTACTTAGAATGCGCTTCATCACTATAGTTCCAAATACTAGAACTCATACCCATTTCATTCAAGGCATAAAATTGATAAGCATAACAAATAACAAGATGAAGTTGTTTAGTTAAAACCAGAGCCAAAAAGCCTTAACCTTTTCTCATATGTATTGTTGGTTTAACCCCTTTGAGCCTTAATTAGCCTATTTTCTTTGTTAGCCACATTATCCTTACCTAGCCTAGTATAGGATTATCCATACCCTTGTTCTTAAAGGATAGTGAAGCATGAGTTAGAGGGAATTCATTTAGATTGACATTATGCAGAAAAACAAGTGTGGGGGGAAGGATTTGTTCTTTTGGGGTAGAGTTTGTTTCAAAAGAAAGAAGAAAAAAAAAGGAAAAAATCGTGGAAAAAGGAAAAAAAAAAAAAGTTGTGTGAATCTCCCCTGTGTGTTCAAAGTTGGTTTTTGCATTTAAAAGTGAATTCTAAGTGTTGATTTCATTGCTTTGCTTACTATTTCTTTAAGAACTTTTGTTTATCTTTTACCTTAGCCCCGTTATAACCCCTAGACTTCTATCTTGATCGTTATGTGTTTCAATAGGTGGAGTTTGAGATTGGTATGAGCATAAGGGTGTCACTGGTTCTCGCGTCTAAATAGTAGCATTCCATTCATGAGATCATATATATATATGTGCATTAATAATTCCAGAAAATGCCTTCTTTGTTAATACATATGTGAGTACTAGTTTTCTTGTTTACATCAATCTTCTCACATATACCTAGTGTAGGGAGTGTAGTCAGAAAATCTGTGTGAAAATAGAATGTATATCTAGTAAGGAATTGAGGGATTCTCCAAGGCATGTTACTACATTCAAAATGTTGTTTCAATGGATTAAATGCGAACTAGTGAATGGTGACTGTGATTTAGTATGCTCAAGGGTAGGGATAACTAAACTATATGTACGTAGTGATTTTTAACATGTTATGTACCACTGGAAATCCCTGAGGCGAACATTGGAAGGTTTAGGTTATGTTTTGTTTGTTTTGTTTTGCTTGAGGACTAGCAAAAGCTAAGTGTGGGGGAATTTTATAGGAGCACATTTATGCGACTTAGTTAGTGTGTTTTCTTGCATTTTCTTAGTTAGTTATTGCTTATTATAGTGTTTTAAGCTATTTTCGTGTGTTTGTAGGTCCAATTGGCAAAGTTGGCAAAAAGATGCAATTTGGAGCATTTTAGAGCAGTTTTGGGCTAAGAATGGATAGCACAAGCAATGGGCAAGATGGATGGACGAATTTGAAGTTCAAGAGAGGCTATGAATGTGCAAAAGAGTTGGAGAAATAAATTCAAGTCAAAGAAGATAAGGAATCAGCCACAAAGAAGGAGAATTATCCAAAACCTTATCCAACCTTATCTTATCTTATCCTATCCTAATCTTATCCTACCTTAATTCCAGCTGCAAGAGGGACTCCTTTTCATATTAGGATGCCTAAAACCTGTTTTTAGGAGGCCCTTTTGTTCTAGAAACATGCCACAACACTCCTTTCTAGAAGCCCTAAAAATCTGGCACCCCAACCTTTCTAGATGGCCTTTTCCTTGTTGGTTTGGAGTCCTAAATCCTTTTCCTTGACAACCTAGGCCAAGTAATCCCTAGGCCTATAAATACAAGTTTATGCTGCACCATTCAGACCACCACCCTCTACCATAACTCACCTACATCCATCCACCACCATTCACCACACACACCTCATTGTGCCGCAGCTGTGCAAGGAAGGAAGAAATCTGGAGCGTTTCTAGGTGTATTCTATCCTTTGTTTTTAATGTTTAAATTTAGTTTTTTTTGTTTGATTGAGAACATGAGGAACTAATTTCTTTATAGTTAGAGGTGAATTCGAAGCCACGATTATATGTTATATATGAATTGATTTCCTCCAGTTATGATTTCATGAATCGTGGATGTGGTTTGCTTAACTGTTTGATTAAAACTTATTCTTGTATGTTGATTAAGGGTGCACACTTAGTTTGCATGCTAGGATTTGATGCTAAAATATAAGGGAGTTTCACCTAATAGTTACAATCCACCCTTCACCATAACTCACCTATATCCATCCACCACCACCATTCACCACTTCAACCACCACTGCCAACTTGTGTCGCAGCAAAGGAGAAGGAAGGAGACCCTTGGACGTGCTTGCATTCAAGACGTCGGATTGCTGGAACGTTTCTAGGTGTAATCTATCTTTGTTTTCAATGTTTAATTTAATTTCTCTTTGTTTTGCTATGAATATGAGGAGCTAAACCCTTTTGGCTAGGGGGAATTTCAAAGCCATGAATATATTTGCAATATGAATTGATTACCTTCAGTTGTGATTTCATAATATGTGAATGCAATTTGCTTAACTGTTTGATTTAGAACTTATTCTTGTATGTTGATTAAGGATGCATACTTAGTTTGCATGCATGAATTTGATGCTAGAATATAAAGGAGTTTCACCTAATCGTTATGAACTTATATTCACAACTAGTGAAGGTCGCTGGTCGCGATCATGTTAAGTAAATTCCTGGCAGGAGTATCATGCGCTTTCAAAGTTACGAATGCCTTGTCAATGCTTATGATTTTCATAGAGCTTAATGATCTTTGATTGTATCTCTATTATGCGCTTTCATGTAGGGAACTTTTGAAGAATAATTTGATTGCGATGTGCTATTTCCGTCCAATTCAACGACATAAGGAAAATCTGAGGGTTAATTTAAGCGTACCTAATTAATCTGGGGTGTTGAGTTTCATAGTTTATCGAATGAACAACTGAAAATTGATTTGTATGCAATTGTGTCATGTGTGGAGAAAAACCTTCTAGCTAGGCCATCATCCATCCAATTCACCAAATTCGTCCAAATCTGTCTAGTTCTAGTTTCTGTTTTGTTTTACTTTATATTCGTCCAAAACCCAATCCCCCTTTACTTTGTTGTGTTAATTAGGTTAGAATCTGTCCAATTTGTGTTTTTAAGTGTTTTGAGTCAAGTTCAAGTGAATTTTCGTCCAAATAACTCCCTAGAGTCAGTTTTGAGTCTATTTCATTGTTTTGTGCTGTTTTGAGTCTTTCTAGTCAGTTTTGAGTCTTTTCAGTTTGTATTGAGTCTATAGAGTCTAGTTAAGTGTTTTTAAGTTTCTTTTTGTGTTTTTGTGTTTTAAAGTCAATTTAGTTTAGATTAGCAATCCGCTCCAGAACGATCCCTACTTATACATATACTACAATTGTCAAAAGAGGTTTAATTTGTGTGTTGTTTTACATCGCATCACCATATTCAATTTATGCATCCATGGGCTTAGGCGAGTTGAAAAATGATGGTGCGATTATACAATTGGCCGATCGATCTAATGCCTATCCAAAGGGAGTTTTGGAAGATGTTTTAGTGCAAGTCAATCACTTAATCTTTCCGGCAGACTTCTACGTGCTTGAAATGGACGAGTCGGACCATTCCCCTTCATTGCTTGGAAGGCCATTCCTGAAAACTGCCCGTACTAAGATTGATGTGTTTAATGGAACTTTGACGATGGAATTTGATGGGGAAGTTATTAATTTCAATCTTTCGAATTCTATCAAGTATCCTAGTGAGGATCACTCATGTTTTTCTATTGATGTAATTGACTATTTGGTGCAGGACCATTTTGAACAATTGAAGGAAGATGCACTTGAATTGGTCATTGCACAAGGAATGGACATTCAAAACAATGGAGTAGCAACCATGCATCCCCACGGCATGCATGATTTTTCCCTTGCCATGCCCCCTAATGATGATGTAATTGAGATGGTGGCTGCCCTCGAATCATTGCCACCACAATCTGGTAAGTTTCTGGACCCAATGTCAATTTCAGTTTCGGCTAATAAGTTACTTCCATCAGTTATGCAGCCACCTACACTTGAACTCAAACCATTGCCAAGTCATTTGAAGTATGTTTTCTTGGGAGAAGATGAGACGTTGCCCGTCATCATCTCAAGCACACTCACGGCACAAGACGAGAACAAGTTGGTGAGGGTGTTAAAGGAGTACAAAACGGCAATTGGGTGGACATTGGCTGACATCAAAGGAATCAGCCCTACCACTTGCATGCATCGTATACTTTTGGAGGAGGGGTCTAAACCTTCTCGAGAGGCTCAACGCCGACTCAACCCTCCAATGATGGAAGTTGTGAAGAAAGAGACAATCAAGCTACTTGATTGTGGGGTAATCTATCCAATCTCCGATAGTTGTTGGGTTTCATGATAGGAGCATATTTACATCACTTAGTTAGCTTGTTTCCTTGCATTTACGTTGTTAGTTCTTAGTTATTTTAGTATTTTAAGCTATTTTCGTGTGTTTGTAGGTCTAATGTGCAAAGTATGCAAGAAAGTGCATTTTGGTGCTTTTTGGAGCAGTTTTGGGCACTAAATGGATTGCACATGCTTTGAGCTAAGTGGATGGACGAAATTGAAGATCAAATGAGTTTAGGATCAAATGAAGAATGAAGAGTTCAAAATTGGAAGCCAAGGTTTCTAAAGTTGGAAGTTTCTATTTGTGAAAGTTTCCATTTGTGCAAGTTTCCATTTGTAGAGGTTTCCAATTTTGGGGTTTCCAAAACATGTAGGTTGCCTAATTACTCATTCTAGAAGCCCAAAACCGTGCCTAACACATTCCCCTTTTGTTTCAATCCTTGCTGCACAAGGGAGGGGTTTTCTTGCCTATTTTCTGTCATAAAACACATTCCTCTATTGTTGCAATCCTTGCTGCATAAGGGAGAGGTTTTCTTGCCTATTTTCTGCCCAAAAATACTTCCCCTTTCTCTTACAAATCAATGCCACACCTTCTTTCCCTTTCTCTCTTAATTTATGACCTTTAAAAACACATTCCTTTTCTCTCCTAAGTGATGGCTTTGAGCATATTTACATCACTTAGTTAGCTTGTTTACTTGCATTTAGGTTGTTAGTTCTTAGTTATTTTCGTGTGTTTTCAGGTTCTAAGGGCTAAAGAAGCAAGAAAGTGCATTTTGGCGCCTTTTGGAGCAGTTTTGGGCTTGGAATGGATTGCACATGCTTGGAGCTAAGTGGATGGACGAAATTGAAGATCAAATGAGCTTAGGATTTGATAGGAGCATATTTAGGCGACTTAGTTGGCTTGTTCTTGTGCATTTACGTTGTTATTTCTTAGTTATTTTAGTCTTTTAAGCCATTTTCGTATGTTTTCAGGTTCTAAGGACAAAGTATGCAAGAAGGTGCATTTTGGAGCCTTTTGGAGTAAAATTGGGCTTGGAATGGATATCACATGCTTGGAGCAAAAGGAGTGGACGAAATTAAAGATTTGAAGATGTTAGGATTCCTAATCAACGAAGGATTCCTAATCAAAGAAAGATTCCTAATTGAAGAAGGATTCCTAATTGGAGATGGATTCCTACTCAAACAAGGATTCCTAAGGAAAATCTGAGGGTTAATTTAATTAAGCGTACCTAATTAATCAGGGGTGTGGAGGTTCATGGTTTATTGAAAGAACAACTGAAAATGGATTTGTATGCAAGTGTGTCATGTGTGGAGAAAAGCCTCCTAGCTAGCCCATCATCCATAGTTTTACCTAAATTCGTGCAGATTTCATTAGTTCTTTAATTTACTTGTTTTGTTTTCAAATTCGTCAAAACCCAATCCCCATTTACTTTGTTGAGTCATATTAGTTAGAAACTGATTTAGTTTGTGTTTTTAAGTGTTTTGAGTCAAGTCAAAACCTATTTTCGTCCAAATTTACTCTTAGTGGCAGATTTGAGTCTTTTAGCTTGTTTTGTGCTGTTTTGAGTCTTTTGAGTTGTTTTAGTGTTTTAGAGTTTAGTTTTGCATTCTTTGAGTCTAGTTTAGTGTTTTTAACTTAGTTTTACGTTTTTGAGTCACTTTCAAGTGTTTTAGCAATCCCTCCTAATCCCCGGTCTAGAACGATCCCTACTTGCATCTATACTACAATTGTCAACAAGAGGGTTTAATTTGTGTGCTTATATATTTCGCATCAAAATTTTTGGCACCGTTGCCGGGGATTAGCAACTTTGCTAATCCTTTGGATCTTTTCTTTCTGTTTATTGTTAATTTGTTTAAGATTCTGAATTTGTTCTGTTTCTTGTTTTTAGGTACTAGTTTATGACTCGAAGCTCTCAACCTGTTCATAAGAATATTTTGGACTTTGACGACGATTTTGAGAGGACTTTAAGAAAGAATAAGAATCAGCAAGAGTGTAATCCACATAGCCCTGAACCTGAGCTTGAAGGACATCCAATTGAGGAGGAAGAGGAGCCCACGGCACAAGTTGTGGAGGAAATGCAAGTCATGGCAGCAGACAATCGAACCATCAAAGAGCTTTCTGCCTCGGGTGTGGGCAATGCTATGCCCCTATGCATCCAATACCCCACGGGAGCCCAAGGGAAGACAGAGGAGTTCGAATTAAAGTCAAGCTTGTTGCATCACATTCCGAAGTACCATGGGCTGTCCATGGAGGATCCAAACAAGCACTTGAAGGAGTTCGAAGTGGTTTGTTCGAGCATGACCCCAGTGAATGTTGATGGCAGCATCTTGAAGATGAAGGCTTTTCCATTCTTTCTAATGGACAAAGCTAAAGATTGGCTGTATGAACTAGCCCCCGGAACTGTCACATCATGGGAGAGCATGAAACGGGCGTTCTTGGAGAAGTTTTTCCCAACTTCTCGAGTCATTCTTCTACGCAAAAGGATTAGTGGCATTCAGCAAAATGAAGGTGAATCATTTCCCACTTATTATGAACGTTTTAAAACTCTTGTTGCTTCATGTCCACAGCATCAAATGAAGGAGGAGCTTCTTCTTCAGTATTTCTACGAAGGGCTTTTACCCATTGAACATCAAATGCTAGATGCCTCAGCGGGAGGAGCTTTGGTGGACAAAACACCTATGGCAGCCAAGACGCTAATTGCAAACCGTGCATTGAATGCACAACAATACGAAGGCATTGGGCAAAGGGACACCCCACGGCAGCAAGTGAATGAGGTAAGTTCCACATCCGACATTCAACCCCAATTAGCTAATCTTACTTCTATTGTGTCTCAAATGGCCGAAGGGATGAAGATGCAAGGACCAAGTGTGTGTGGCGTGTGTTCTATCCATGGACACCCCTCTGATAAGTGCCCGCAACTGATTGAGAATGGTGGATGGGAATCTGCCAATGCAGTGGGTTTGGGAGGCCAAAACCAGCCAAGGAACGATCCATTCTCTAATACCTACAACCCTGGTTGGAGAGATCATTCGAATTTCAAATGGAAGGAGCCCCAACAATCCCAACAACAAGGAGGTTTTAGGCAGCAACCCCGGGCTTCTACACTAAGCCATTTGCACCAACACAAGCCCCACAACAATCTGCCCAAAACACTTCAGGTATTTCTTTGGATAATGACACACTTCTTAAATTACTCATCAATTTGTCTCAAGGGCAGGAAAATCAAACCAAAGCAATGCAAAGCCAAGACAAAAGGGTGGACCAATTGGAGAAGCAAATTGGGTAGATTGCAAAGTTTTTAGGACAATTTCGAGAACCAGGCAAGTTACCTAGTTCAACCGTTGTCAACCCAAAGGGTGGATTCGAATCTGCCAAAGCCATGAGTTTGCAAAATGGAAAACAAGTTGGATCAGATCCCCAACCTTCCAAATCACGTTCCAATGAGGTTGAGAAGTTGCTGATTGAAGAGGAGGAGCAAGCACAACCCACGGCAAGGGTAGAACCACCCTTGCCACAGCCTCCTAACCATCCTCTACCGTCCTCTTTAACTAAGGTAGGTTGAAATTGGGTTCCTTCTAACGTTATTCCATCAAATGTGCCTTTCCCTCGTAGGTTCTTACAAGCTAAGGGTGAAGAGAATGAAAATGATGTTCTAGAGACCTTTAGGAAAGTGCAAGTCAATATTCCGCTTCTTGATGCAATAAAGCAAATTCCGAAGTATGCTAAATTTTTGAAGAAGCTTTGCACAACCAAGAAACGAATTCACGAGAAAGAAGTGGTGCATATGAGTGAAAATGTCTCAGCCATCTTCCAACGTAAACTGCCCCCTAAATGCAAAGATCCGGGTAGTTTTACAATTCCTTGTGTTATTGGCAATACTCGTTTTGAATCTGCCATGTTAGACTTAGGTGCATCAATTAATGTCATGCCTTATTCTATTTATGCATCTATGAACTTAGGCAAGTTGAAAAATGATGGTGTGATTATTCAATTGGCCGATCGTTCTAACGCATATCCAAAAGGGGTTTTGGAAGATGTTTTGGTGCAGGTTGATCATCTGATTTTTCCGGCGGATTTCTATGTACTTGACATGGAGGACTCAGCCCACTCTTACTTGGACGACCATTTATGAAAACAGCTCAAACCAAGATTGACATGGCCAAGGGAGCAGTAACTATGGCGTTTGGTGGTGATATGATAACCTTTAATATTTCTGCATCTTTTGAGAATACTAATGGTGTATGTTCTTGTTTTGTCATTGATAAAATCAAAAATAAAGGGCAGGAACATTCAGTATCATTCAAGAATGATGCATTTCAACCCACCAGCGAAGAGGGACTTGGAGTGAAGCACAAGGATTACACGGCCACAACCCTTAAACCTCCAAATCTGGCCGAGAGCATCCCACATGCATTTGTTGATTGTGCTGCCACTTCATTGCAGTGCATTGGTAAGCCACCTATTCCAGATTCGATTCCCATTTCAACTACTAGGTTGTTACCTTGTAGGGTGCAGATTCCCAGTCGAATCCAAGTTGGTGGGCATGATTACATTGATTTTAGGATGTTCATTGCCACAATCTGGAAGGATCACTATCCCTTACCATTAATTGACCCAATGCACGAGCTGTTTGAGGAGCATGTGGTGGAAGCACTATCCCTGCATGCCGTGGGCTCTAATGGGGAGTGAATGAGGTCTTCGTCCTGCTGCACGACGTTAAAGCAAGCGCTACTTGGGAGGTAACCCATGCATTCAACAAAGGAAGACCTAGGAATCACTCCACTTCCAGATTTGCGTTCCTAAACCCTTCTCTTTGTTGTTGTTTCTTTCTGCCATGTTGAGTGTGTTTATTCATTGTTTGTTTGTTTTCTGAGTGTATGCTTGAAACATTGAGGATAATGTTTGATTTAAGTGTTTGGGGGGGGGGGGTAAACAAGTTGTTTTGCATGAAATTCGTGGGATTTTATCACCCATTACTTGAAAAGTTGTTCCTTGCTGTTTTTAAGTGTTTTTAAGCTGTTTTGGAGTCTTTTAGTGTGTTTTGGCATAAAAATCCGAAAATCTCATAAAAATTTGAAAAATTGTTTTGAAAAACCCAAAAAGAGTTGTTTTTGTGTGTTTGTTTGTGTCTTAGGGTACCTTCCCACACAATGATGAGGATTTAGTTTTTAATTACATGACTGTTAAAGAGAGTTATAAACATGGATGAAAGTTTGATTTACTCTTTGGTTTATGCTTGGTTGTGGTTATAATCTATGAATTCACATGTAATCATAAAGGAAAAATCAGTTTTTGTAACATGCTTGAAGGAAGGAACTCAAATTAACGCTACAACCCTATGAGATTTGAGCCTAAAACGTTAATTGGAGAGTTGATAATCTCTGCATTTTTGTTTTCTAAAGTCGTTACATGATCTCATTATTCTTTGCTTGGTTGCTACTTAGAAGGCGTTTCATCATTTAGTTCCAAATACTAGAACTCATACCTATTTCATTCAAAGCATGCTATTGATTTGCATAACACATATTCAAGATGAAGTTGTGTATTGACCACCAGCCAAATAGCCGAACCCCCCTTTGTGATTTGTTTTGTAGGTTTAAACCCCGTTGAGCCTTGCTTAGCCTATTTTCTTTGTGAACCATATCATCCTCACCTAGCCTATATTAGGACCATCCATACCCTTGTTCTTGAAGCATAGTAAAGCATAATTTCGATGGAATTCCTTTTGTTGAACTTCTTGCAGAAAAACAAGTGTGGGGGAAGGGATTTGTGTGTGTGTGTGTGTGTGTGTGCGCCAAGAAAAAGAAATAAGGCACGGGTAGCAAAAAAGAAAAATTCGTGGAAAAGGAAAATGAAAAAGAAAAAGTTGTGAAAAGAATGAAAAAGAGTTGAAAAATAAGTGAGAATGAGCTCACAAGTGTTAATTGTTGAAGGAAAGGTCTAAAACATCAAAATTCGGCCCTAGAATGTGTATTTCTTCCCTTTTGTGTTTAAAGTTGATTTCTGCATTCAAAATTGAATTGTAAGTGTCAATTTCATTACTCTGCTTGCTATTGCTTTAAGAACCATTGTTTTCCATATCCTTTCTTTCTTAACCATTTCCCTTAGCCCCGTTTCAACCCTTAAACTTCAATCTTGAGTGTTATGGGATTCAATATGTGGAGTTTGGAATTGGTATGAGCATATGGTGTCCCTGGTTCTCGCATCTAAGTAGTAGCATTCCATTCATGAGATCATATATATACATGCATTAATAATTCCAGAAATTGCTTTCTTTGTTATATACATATGTGAGTGTTCGTTTTCATGTTTACATCAATCTTCTCACATATAACTAGTATAGGGAGTGTAGTCAGAAAATCTGAGTGAAAATAGAGTGCATATCTAGTAAGGAATTGAGGGATTCTCTAAGGCATGTTACTACATTCAAATAGTTGTTTTAATTGATTAAATGCGAGCTAGTGAGTAGTAACTGCGATTAAGTATGTGCTCGAGAGTAAGGATAACTAAAATCTATGTAAGTAATGATTTTTAACATGTTATGTTCCATCGGAAATCCCTGAGGTGAACATTGGAAAGTTTAGGTTTTGTTTTGTTGTTTTGTTTTGCTCGAGGACTAGCAAAAGCTAAGTGTGGGGGAATTTGATAGGAGCATATTTATGCAACTTTGTTAGCTTGTTTCCTTGCATTTTCTTAGTTAGTTTCTACTTATTATAGTGTTTTAAGCTATTTTCGTATGTTTGTAGGTCCAAATGACAAAGTTGGCAAGAAAGTGCAATTTGGAGCATTTTAGAGCAGTTTTGGGCCAAGAATGGATGTCACATGTATGGAGCAAGATGGATGGACGAATTTGAAGTTCAAGAGAGGCTAGGAATGTGCAAAAGAGTTGAAGAAATAAATTCAAGTCAAAGAAGATAAGGAATCAGCTACAAAGAAGGAGAATTATCCAAAACCTTATCCATCCTTATCTTATCCAACTAACCTTATCTTACCTTATCTTATCTTATCCTATCCTAATCTTATCCTACCTTAATTCCAGCTACAAGGGGGACTCCTTTTCATATTAGGATGCCTAAAACCTGTTTTTAGGAGTCCTTTTTGTCCTAGAAACATGCCACAACACTCCTTTCTAGAAGCTTTAAAAATATGGCGCCCCAACCTTTCTAGATGGCCCTTTCCTTGTTGGTTTGGAGTCCTAAATCCTTTTCCTTGACAACCTAGGCCAAGTAATCCCTAGGCCTATAAATACACTATTTTTCTGCACCATTCAGAACACCACCCTCTACCATAACTCACCTACATCCATCCACCACACACTCATTGTGCCGCAGCCTTGCAAGGAAGGAAGGAATCCGGAGCGTTTTCTAGGTGTATTCTATCCTTTGTTTTCAATGTTTAATTTTATTTATATTTGTTTGATTGCGAACATGAGGAACTAATTTCTTTATAGTTAGAGGCGAATTCAAAGCCATGGACATATGTTTTATATGAATTGATTTCCTCCAGTTATGATTTCATGAATCGTGAATGTGGTTTACTTATCTGAGTTATTGAGAACTTGTTCTTGTGTGTTGATTAAGGAGGCCTACTTAGTTTGCATGCATGAATTTGATGCTAAAATATAAGGGAGTTTCACCTAATAGTTACAAACTTATATTTACAAGTAGTGGAGGTTGCTAGTCACGACCGCGTTAAGTAAATTCCTGGCAGGAGTGTCATGCTTTTCATAGTCACGAATGTCATGTCAATGCTTATGATTTTCACAAAGCTTAATGATCTTTGATATGTATCTCTAGTACGCTTTTCATAGTTAGGGAGCTTAAAAAAGAATGATTTGGGTTGTCATATGCTTTTCATCCAATTCAATGAGTCTAGGGAAATCTGAGAATTAATTAGTTCTACACAATTAATTTGGGGCATTGTCATTCATGGTTTGTCAAAAGAATAACTGGAAATCGATTTATATGCATATGTTCATGTGTGGAGAAGGGCCCTCTAACTAGCCTTTCACCCTTTTCAATTCACCAAATTCGTTTTCTATAAAGTATTTTATGCAAAGTTTCTGTTTTAAGTTTTAAATTCGTCAAAAACAAACCCCCTTTCATTTAATCATGTTTTTAGAGTCAAAACCTGTTTTCTTTTAGTTGTTTGAGTCTTTTAAGTTCTATTTTCGTCAAAACCAATTGTTCGGTCTAGATTTGACCGGCTAACCGTTCAAGCATTTGGTCGATGAATGGCAAAGGAAAGTGATCTTTCCTTGTTGTGGCATTTAGTTTCCTATAGTCAATACAAACTCGCCATCCAGTTTGAATTCGTGTAGGCACCAACTCATTCTCTGCATTCTTGACAACAGTAACTCCAGACTTCTTGGGAACGACTTGAATTGGTGAAACCCAACGGCTATCGGAAATAGGATAGATCACTCCACAATCTAAGAGCTTGATTATTTCCTTCTTCACGACTTCCATCATTGGAGGGTTGAGACGGCGTTGAGCCTCTCGGGATGGTTTAGTCCCCTCCTCAAGAAGTATGCGGTGCATGCAAGTGGTGGGGCTAATTCCCTTAATTTTGGCCAAAGTCCACCCTATGGCCGTTTTGTAATCTTGTAGCACCCTCACAAGCTTTTCTTCCTCATGTGCCGTGAGACTTGAAGAAACAATGACGGGCAATGTCTCGTCATTTCCCAAAAACATATACTTTAAATGGTCCGGCAATGGCTTAAGTTCAAGAGTGGGTGCCTGAATAACAGAAGGTAAAATCTTAGTAGAAACTGAACTTGAAATTGAGAGCGGAACCTTACCATATTGTTGTGGTAATGACTCAAGAACAGCCCTGCAACTTCTTCATTAAAGGGCACGGCAATGGAATCCCCAATCTGGCCGTGGGTTTGCATTGCTCCAATTTCTTGGTTTTTGAGTTCTATGCCCTTCGTAATGGCTATTTCAAGGGCATCCTCGTTCAATTCCTCAAGATACTCCTGTGTCAAAGAATCAATAACATCAATAGAAAAACAAGAGTGATCATCAATGGGGTATCTCATAGTTTCAGAAATATTAAAATCGATAACTTCCCCATCAAATTCCATTGTCAAAGTGCCCTTGAACACATCTATCTTTGTACGGGCTGTCTTCATGAAAGGCCTACCAAGGAGTGATGTGAGAATTACTTGACACTCAAATTAAAACCCTATCGACGTAGTATATGAAAGTAGGGATCGTTTAAGGCCGGGGATTAGAAGGGATGCTAATCTACACAAATTAGACTCTTAAAACAATAAACTGGACTTAAAACAATGAAAACAAGTACTAGGGATCAATTTGGACGAATTTTAACTCTAGACACCTTTAAACAACCTAACTTGACTCAAATAACTCAAAACAAACTCAAAACAGCAAATAAAATTCAATTAAACAGTTTCTGGACTCTAAAGACTCAAAACAAGCTAAATAGACCTAAAACACACAAAACAAGTTATCTAGACTCTAAACTAACACCTAAGATTGATTTGAACGAAATTAAGACTCAAATTGACTCAAAAGACTAAAAGACTCAAGATTTGACGAATTTAGACCTTACTAACACAAACTAAAATCAGGGGATTGGTTTTGAACGAATTTAAACTTAAGCAAAACAGAATTGTAAACTAGACTTAGTTTTGTACGAAATTGGTGATTTAAATGGGTGAATGGCTAGTTAGAAGGATCCTTATCCACACATAAACATATGCATACAACTTGATTCCCAGTTACTCTTTCGATAAACCATGAATGACAATGTTCCGAATTAATTGTATTGAACTAATCAATTCCCAGATTTCCCTAGATTCATTGAATTGAATGGATAATGCATCACAACCAAATTATTCTTTCTCAAACTCCCTAACTATGGAATACGCATGATAGAGACATTCAACAAAGATCATTAAGTTCAATGGAAATCATGAACATTGACAAGGCATTCATAACTATGGAAGACGCATGTTAATCTAGCCTAGGGTTTACTTAACATGATTGTGACTAGCAACCTTTACTACTTGTGAATATAAGTTCATAACGATTAGGTGAAATTCCCTTATATTCTAGCATCAAATTCATGCATGTAAACTAAGTATGCATCCTTAATCAACACACAAGAACAAGTTCTTAATAAAACAGTTAAGCAAACCACATTCACAATTTATGAAACAATAACTGAAGGTAATCAATTCATATCAAACATATGTCCATGGCTTTGAATCCACCTCTAACTAAAACGAAATTAGTTCCACATGTTCAACATAATTGAAAAGCAAGTTAAATTAAACATGAAACGAAACAAGAGAAGAAAGAACTCCTCCATCTCTAATGGAAGCCACGGCAAGGCCTTGTCTTCCCTTCTCTGCAGCAAAATATGGATTTCTGAATGTATATGGGGGTGTAGAATTCGTATGGATGGGTGGTGGTCTGCGGCAGGGCTTGGGAATATGTATATATAGCATGGCAAACCCTAGGGAAATCAGTTTAGGACTTAGACTTAGCAGAAAAATAGGATTAGGGTGCGGCAATTAATTTGGAAAAGGATTATGGCCCACTTGATTTCTGAGAAGGATTTGTAGAACCAAAATCCACAAGGAAAAGGCCTAACAATCAGAATCCAAGAGGGAAAGGGCCTGAAAACCCACGGCACAAAGGGATAAGGGCAGGGAATGCCTTGCAAGGCAAGGAAAAGACCTTCTAGAAAGGAGGGAGACGCCAGATTTTTAGGCTTCTAGAGAGAATGTGTTTCTGGGCAGATTTTGGGGTTTCTAGAAGAGTTTGGGGCGCCACTTTTGTAGGGGAATGGATAGGACTTCTAGAAATCAGGTTTTAAGTCCCCTAAACTGAAGAAAACAGGTTAGGATAAGATTAGGATAAGATAAGATAAGGATTGGGTAAGATAAGATAAGATAAGGTTGTTTTGGATAATGTTTTGGATAATTCTCCTTCTTTTGAGCTGATTCCTTATCTTCTTTATCTTTAACTTCTTTCTTCCATCTTCTTAGCTGATTTCAAGCCTTTATATCTTCAATTTCGTCCATCAACTTGCCTCCATGCTTGCACTACCCAATCTTGGCCCAAAAATGCTCTAGAATGCTCCAAATTGCTTTTTTTTGCCATCTTGACACTTTGAACCTACAAACACACGAAAATAGCTTAAAATACAAAATTAACTAAGAACTAACAACGTAAATGCATGAAAACAAGCTAACTAAGTCGCATAAATATGCTCCTATCAAATTCCCCCACACTTAGCTTTTGCTAGTCCTCAAGCAAAACGAAACAAAACAAACGAAACAAACACTAAACAAACTAGACCTTCCAACTTTCACCTCAGGGATTTCCAACATACATGACATATTTAAGATCATCATAACCATAGCTTTTTGTCTTCCCCACCCTTTAGCACATACTTAATCACAGTCACCATTCATTAGCTCTCATCTAACCAATTAAAACAATGTTTTGAACGTAGTAACATGCCTTAGAGAATTCACTCAATTCCTCACTAGGTACACTCTTATTTTCACTCAGATTTTCTAACTACACTCCCTATACTAAGTATATGTGAGAAGATTGATGTAAACATGAAAACAAACACTCACATATGTTTATAACAAAGAAAGCAATTTCTGGAGCTATTAAGCATGTATAGATATGATCTCATGAATGGAATGCTACTACTTAGATGCGAGAACCAGGGATACCATACGCTCGTACCAATCCCAAACTCCACATATTGAAACACACAACACTCAAGATTGAAGTATAGGGTTGTAACGGGGCTTGGGGTATTGGCTAACAAAGAAAGGATAGGAAAAAACAAACGTTCTTAAAGCAATAGCGAGCAAAGTAATGAATATGACACTTAGAACTCCCTTTCTTGAATGCAGCCGCACACTTTGATACATAAGGGGAAGATCACACATATTTAGGGCCAACTTCAACTTTTTGGACCCTTTCTTCAACATCCAACATTTGCGAGCTTATTCTCACCTATTTTGAACACTTTTCATACTTTTTTTCACATACTTTTCTTCTTTTTTCTTTTTTTCACGAATTTTTCTTCTTTTTTTTTCTGCTTCTTCACCCGTGCCCTCTTTGATACTTTGTTGGCACACAATCAGACACATAAATCCCTTCCCCCACACTTGTTTGCTGCCTAATAACGAACAAAGGGAATTCACTCTAGGTCATGCTTAGCTACGCCTTAAGAACAAGGGTAAGGATGGTCCTAATCTAGGCTAGGTAGGGATATTGTGGGTAAACAAAGAACATATGCTAAACAAGGCTCAAAAGGGTTAAACCTACAAGACAAATAACATAGGGAGGTTCGGCTATTTGGCACTGGTTCACTACACAACTTCATCTTGTTTATGTGTTATGCTAATCAATTTCATGCTTTGAATGAAACGGGTATGAGTTCTAGTATTTCGAACTAAATGATGAAATGCCTTCTAAGTAGCAACCAAGCAAAGAATAATGAGATCATGCAACGACTTTAGAAAACAAAGAATGCACAGATTTTTAACTCTCCAAAGAACGTTAAAGGCTCAAGTCTCTCAGGGTTGTAGCGTTAGTTTGAGTTACTTCCTTCAAGCATGTTACAAAAACTGATTTTATCCTTTGTGATTAAACATGAATTCATGAATTACAACCATAACCAAGCATAAACCAGAGAGCAATTCAAACCTCCATCCATGTTTATAACTTTCCTCAATAGTCATGCAATTAAAAACCGAATCCTCATCATTGTGTTGGAAGGTACCCTAAGACACAAACAAACACACAAAAACAACTCTTTTTGGGTTTTTCAAAGCAATTTTTTCAAATTTTTATGGTATTTTCGGATTTTCTTTTCAAAACACACTAAAAGACTCCAAAACAGCTTAAAAACACTTAAAAACACTGAAAACAACATTCAAAGTGATAGGTGATAAAAACCCACGAATTTCATGCAAAAACACTTTGTTACCCCCCCACACTTAAATCAAACATTGTCCTCAATGTTTCAAACATAAACTCACACAAAAGCAAGCAAATAACACAACTAACACACATAACAGATATGGCAAAACAAAAGCAATAAAGAGAGAGAGTTTAAGAACGCAAATCTGGTTTTGGAGCTAGAATTCCATCGTTCTCTTGTTTGAACACATGGGTTGCCTCCCAAGAAGCGCTTGCTTTAACGTCTTCCAGCCGGACGATTCTTCCATTTAAGTTCCCATGGTACCCACGGCATGCAGAGGTAGTTCTTCCACCACATGCTCCTCAAACAGCTCATGCATTGGATCTTTGAATGGTAAGGGATAGTGATCCTTCCGGATTGTGGCATTGAACATCCTAAAATCAATGTAATCATGCCCACCAGCTTGGATTTGATTGGGAATCTGCACCATACAAGGTAACAAACTATTAGTTGAAATGGGAATCGAATCTGGAATAGATGGCTTACCAATGTACTGCAATGAAGTGGCAGCACTATGAACATTCTTCCCCATGATATTTTCGACCAATTGGGGCATTTTGAGGGCAATGGCTGTATGGTCCTTGTGCTCCACTCCAATTCCCTCGTTTTGTATGGTTCTTGATGTATCCTTTGTGCTTGAACGGTCCGGCCCTATCTTTTTTATTTTATCCATGGCAAAACAAGAACGAACAACGTTAGGATTCTCAACAGACTTAGAAACATGAAATTTAATCTTATCACTACCAAACTTCATAGTTAACGTTCCCTTGGCCACATCAATCTTGGTTTGGGCTGTTTTCATGAATGGTCGGCCAAGTAAGAGTGGTAATGGATGGGAATGGTCTGAATCCTCCATGTCAAGCACATAGAAATCTGCAGGAAAAATCAAGTGGTCTACCTGCACCAAAACATCTTCCAAAACTCCTTTTGGGTATGCATTAGATCGATCGGCTAATTGGATAATAACACCATCATTTTTAAGCTCTCCTAGATTCATAGATGCATAAACAGAATATGGCATGACATTTATAGATGCACCTAAGTCTAACATGGCAGATTCAAAACGAGTATTTCCAATAACACAAGGAATTGTAAAACTACCCGGATCTTTGCATTTAGGGGGTAATTTCCTTTGTAAAACAGCAGAGACATTCTCACTTACTCTTACCACCTCTTTGCTAGAAATCCTTCTCCTTGTTGTACAAAGCTCTTTCAAAAACTTAGCATACCTTGGGACCTGCTTTATTGCATCAAGGAGTGGGATATTGACTTGAACTTTCCGGAATGTCTCTAGAATGTCCTTTTCAGCATCCTCTTTCTTTGATTGCCGCAACCTGCCAGGAAAGGGCACAATTAGTGGAGTAGAGCTAGAAGAATTCATATTGGAACTTACCTTGATGGTTGGGGACGGTTTAGAAATGGGAATTGGCTGCGGCAAGGATTGTGCATTCCTTGCCGTGGGTTTGGGTGATTCATCTTCCTCCAGTTGCAGCTTTGTGTCCTCTTCTTGACTTGATCTAGATGGTTGTGAATCAGTTCCAACCTGCTTACCACTTCTCAACGTGATTGCATTGGCGGTTTCAAATCCTCCTTTAGGATTAACAACGGTTGAACTAGACAATCTGCCTTGTTCTCTGAATTGGCCCATGAATTCAGCCATTTGCCCCATTTGTTTCTTCAATTCGGCCACCTCTTTAGCTTGATTCTTTATGCTCTGTATGTCCTGCGTCAAAGAGGTTAGTACTTGAAGAATTTTATCATTATCTAACAACGAACCTGAATTGGTTTGGGCCGAAATTGGTTGAGGTTGTGTGGCTGCATATGGCCTTGGAAACATCCCAGGGGGCTGTCTAAATTCGCCTTGTTGCTGTGCTTGTTGAGAGTCCCTCCACTTGAAGTTTGGATGATCTCTCCATCCTGGATTGTATGTGTTTGAGTATGGGTCGTGTCTTTGTTGGGTTTGGCCTTGAAAACCCACGGCTTGGGCAGTTTCCCACCCCCCATTCTCAATCAATTGAGGGCATTGATCGTTGAGATGTCCCTGCATAGAACACACTCCACATATGGCCGGCCCTTGTGCTTTGGTTCCATCCACAACTTGTGACAAAAGAAGAGTGAGATTAGCCATTTGAGATTGTAATTCTGAAATTGCATTTACCTCATTCACTTGTTGTTGCCGTGGCCCTTCTCTCTGTCCAACTCCTTCGTATTGTTGCGCATTCAAGGCTCAATTTGCAATTAGAGTCTTGGCAGCCACGGGTGTTTTGTCAACCAAAGCTCCTCCCGCTGAAGCATCAAGCATTTGTCTCTCAATGGGGAGAAGTCCTTCATAGAAATATTGGAGGAGAAGCTCTTCCTTCATTTGGTGTTGTGGACAAGAAGCAACAAGCGCCTTGAAACGCTCATAATAGGCTGGAAACGATTCCCCTTGGTTTTGTTGAATGCCACTTATCCTTTTCCTCAAGAGAATGACTCTTGAAGTTGGGAAAAATTTCTCTAAGAATGCGCGCTTCATGCTCTCCCACGATGTGACAATTCCAGGAGCCAATTCATACAACCAATCCTTCGCCTTTTCCAAGAGAGAAAAGGGGAAGGCCTTCATCTTCAAAATACTCCCATCGACATTGACGGGGGTCATGCTTGAACACACCACTTCGAATTCTTTCAAGTGCTTGTTCGGATCTTCCATGGACAACCCGTGGAATTTGGGGATGTGGTGCAACAAGCTAGACTTCAATTCGAATTCGTCAGTCTTGCCCTCGGCTGCCCTAGGATACTGAATGCATAAAGGGGTTGCATTGTCCAATCCCGAGGCTGAAAGTTCTTTGATTGTACGATTGTCCACAGCCATGGCTTGTTCTTTCTCTTCTTGTTCTTCAAATTCAGATTCAGAGCTAGAACTAGTACCTACAACTAAGAAAACAAAACGAACTCAGAAAACAAAGAAGAACAAAAACAACTAAGACACACGGCAGAAAATAGGGAGATTAGCAAGTTTGCTAATCCCCGGCAACGGCGCCAAAATTTGATGTGAGAATTACTTGACACTCAAATTAAAACCCTATCGACGTAGTATATGAAAGTAGGGATCGTTTAAGGCCGGGGATTAGAAGGGATGCTAATCTACACAAATTAGACTCTTAAAACAATAAACTGGACTTAAAACAATGAAAACAAGTACTAGGGATCAATTTGGACGAATTTTAACTCTAGACACCTTTAAACAACCTAACTTGACTCAAATAACTCAAAACAAACTCAAAACAGCAAATAAAATTCAATTAAACAGTTTCTGGACTCTAAAGACTCAAAACAAGCTAAATAGACCTAAAACACACAAAACAAGTTATCTAGACTCTAAACTAACACCTAAGATTGATTTGAACGAAATTAAGACTCAAATTGACTCAAAAGACTAAAAGACTCAAGATTTGACGAATTTAGACCTTACTAACACAAACTAAAATCAGGGGATTGGTTTTGAACGAATTTAAACTTAAGCAAAACAGAATTGTAAACTAGACTTAGTTTTGTACGAAATTGGTGATTTAAATGGGTGAATGGCTAGTTAGAAGGATCCTTATCCACACATAAACATATGCATACAACTTGATTCCCAGTTACTCTTTCGATAAACCATGAATGACAATGTTCCGAATTAATTGTATTGAACTAATCAATTCCCAGATTTCCCTAGATTCATTGAATTGAATGGATAATGCATCACAACCAAATTATTCTTTCTCAAACTCCCTAACTATGGAATACGCATGATAGAGACATTCAACAAAGATCATTAAGTTCAATGGAAATCATGAACATTGACAAGGCATTCATAACTATGGAAGACGCATGTTAATCTAGCCTAGGGTTTACTTAACATGATTGTGACTAGCAACCTTTACTACTTGTGAATATAAGTTCATAACGATTAGGTGAAATTCCCTTATATTCTAGCGTCAAATTCATGCATGTAAACTAAGTATGCATCCTTAATCAACACACAAGAACAAGTTCTTAATAAAACAGTTAAGCAAACCACATTCACAATTTATGAAACAATAACTGAAGGTAATCAATTCATATCAAACATATGTCCATGGCTTTGAATCCACCTCTAACTAAAACGAAATTAGTTCCACATGTTCAACATAATTGAAAAGCAAGTTAAATTAAACATGAAACGAAACAAGAGAAGAAAGAACTCCTCCCTCTCTAATGGAAGCCACGGCAAGGCCTTGTCTTCCCTTCTCTGCAGCAAAATATGGATTTCTGAATGTATATGGGGGTGTAGAATTCGTATGGATGGGTGGTGGTCTGCGGCAGGGCTTGGGAATATGTATATATAGCATGGCAAACCCTAGGGAAATCAGTTTAGGACTTAGACTTAGCAGAAAAATAGGATTAGGGTGCGGCAATTAATTTGGAAAAGGATTATGGCCCACTTGATTTCTGAGAAGGATTTGTAGAACCAAAATCCACAAGGAAAAGGCCTAACAATCAGAATCCAAGAGGGAAAGGGCCTGAAAACCCACGGCACAAAGGGATAAGGGCAGGGAATGCCTTGCAAGGCAAGGAAAAGACCTTCTAGAAAGGAGGGAGACGCCAGATTTTTAGGCTTCTAGAGAGAATGTGTTTCTGGGCAGATTTTGGGGTTTCTAGAAGAGTTTGGGGCGCCACTTTTGTAGGGGAATGGATAGGACTTCTAGAAATCAGGTTTTAAGTCCCCTAAACTGAAGAAAACAGGTTAGGATAAGATTAGGATAAGATAAGATAAGGATTGGGTAAGATAAGATAAGATAAGGTTGTTTTGGATAATGTTTTGGATAATTCTCCTTCTTTTGAGCTGATTCCTTATCTTCTTTATCTTTAACTTCTTTCTTCCATCTTCTTAGCTGATTTCAAGCCTTTATATCTTCAATTTCGTCCATCAACTTGCCTCCATGCTTGCACTACCCAATCTTGGCCCAAAAATGCTCTAGAATGCTCCAAATTGCTTTTTTTTGCCATCTTGACACTTTGAACCTACAAACACACGAAAATAGCTTAAAATACAAAATTAACTAAGAACTAACAACGTAAATGCATGAAAACAAGCTAACTAAGTCGCATAAATATGCTCCTATCAAGGAGAATCGGCAAAGGTGTGGAATGGGCTGAATCTTCCATGTCTAGAACGTAAAAATCAGCTGGGAAGATCAAATGGTTCACCTGCACTAAAACATCCTCCAAAACACCTTTTGGGTATGCGTTAGAACGATCAGCTAATTGTATAATCACACCATCATTTTTCAATTCACCCAAGTTCATAGATGCATAAATGGAATAAGGCATGACATTTATAGATGCACCTAAATCTAGCATTGCATTTTCAAATCGAGTATTGCCAATTACACAAGGAATCGTAAAACTACCGGGGTCTTTGCATTTAGTGGGCAGTTTCCATTGCAATACGGCTGAAACATTTTAACTTACCTTAACTACCTCTTTGTTCGACAGTCTTCTCTTGGTTGTGCACAACTCCTTGAGATAAATTTGGCATATTTCGGGACTTGTTTAATTGCATCAAGGAGTGGTATGTTCACTTGCACTTTCCGGAATGTTTCAAGAATGTCCTTTGATAGGAGCATATTTACATCACTTAGTTAGCTTGTTTCCTTGCATTTACGTTGTTAGTTCTTAGTTATTTTAGTATTTTAAGCTATTTTCGTGTGTTTTCAGGTTCTAAGGGCTAAAGGAGCAAGAAAGTGCATTTTGGTGCCTTTTGGAGCAGTTTTGGGCTTGGGATGGATTGCACATGTTTGGAGCCAAATGGATGGACGAAATTGAAGATCAAATGAGCTTAGGATCAAATGAAGAATGAGTGAATTCTGAGTGTTGATTTCATTGCTTTGCTTGCTATTCTTTAAGAACCCTTGTTTTCCATATCCTTTCTTTCTTACCCAACACCCCCAAGCCCCGTTACAACCCTTTAACTTCGATCCTGGGTGTTGTGTGTTTCAATATGTGGAGTTTGGAATTGGTATGAGCATATGGTGTCACTGGTTCTCGCATCTAAGTAGTAGCATTCCGTTCATGAGATCATATTCATATATGCATTAATAACTCCAGAAAGTGCTTTCTTTGTTATAACATATGTGAGTATTAGTTTTCATGTTTACATCAATCTTCTCACATATACCTAGTGTAGGGTGTGTAGTCAGAAAATCTGAGTGAAAATTGAGTGCATATCTTGTAAGGAATTGAGTGAATTCTCTAAGGCATGTTACTACATTCAAAACATCGTTTTAATTGGTTAAATGTGAACTAGTAAGTGGTGACTGTGATTAAGTATGTGCTCAAGGGTAAGGATGACTAAAATCTGTGGGAATGATGATTTTTGACATGTCATGTGCATTGGAAATCCCTAAGGCAATTGTTGGAAGGTTTAGATTGTGTTTTGTTTCTTTTGTTTGTTTTGTTTTGCTCGAGGACTAGCAAAAGCTAAGTGTGGGGGTATTTGATAGGAGCATATTTACATCACTTAGTTAGCTTGTTTCCTTGCATTTACGTTGTTAGTTCTTAGTTATTTTAGTATTTTAAGCTATTTTCGTGTGTTTTCAGGTTCTAAGGGCTAAAGGAGCAAGAAAGTGCATTTTGGTACCTTTTGGAGCAGTTTTGGGCTTGGAATGGATTGCACATGTTTGGAGCCAAATGGATGGACGAAATTGAAGATCAAATGAGCTTAGGATCAAATGAAGAATGAAGAGTTCAAAATTGGAAGCCAAGGTTTCTAAAGTTGGAAGTTTTTATTTGTGAAGGATTCCATTTGTGCAAGTTTCTATTCTTGGAGGTTTCCATTCTTGAAAGTTTCTATTCTTGGCTTAGATGTTTCCAAATCCTTCCTCACCTATGTTCCAGCCAGAAAAGGGTTTCAAAACATGTTAGGTTGCCTCATTACATGTTTCTAGAAGTGATAGGAGCATATTTATGCGACTTAGTTAGTGTGTTTTCTTGCATTTGCTTAGCTATTTGTTGCTTAGTATAGTGTTTAAAGTCATTTTCGTGTGTTTTTAGGTCCAAGAAGCAAAGTTGGCAAAAAGATGCATTTTGGAGCATTTTAGAGCAAACCTGGGCTTGGAATGGATAGCACAAGCAATGGGCATGAAGATGGACGAATTTGGAGTCTAAATGGAGTTAGGAATATGTTTCAAGGTTGGAGAAATAAATTCAAATCATTGAAGATAAGGAATCAGCTCAAAAGAAGGAGAATTATCCAAAACATTATCTAAACAACCTTATCTTATCTTATCTTATCCAACCCTTATCTTATCTTAACAAACCTTATCCTATCCTAATCCTTTTCTAATTCAATTCCTGGTACAATGAGGGTTTATTTTCTGATTGGGGGACATTTAAATTAAGTTTCTAGAAACCCTAAGCCTTGCCGCACCTAGCCTTCTAGAAAACCTGATTTCCTTGCCTTGCAAGGCTTTCTAGAAGCCTTATCCCTCCTTATCCAAATCTGCCGCACCTTAGGCCCTTTCCCATTGGAAATCTGATTGTTTTGAGCCTATTTCTGGATGGATTTGGCTTTCTAGAAGTCCTAATCTGATTCACCTAGGGTTTTTGGTGCCTATATATAGATTAATCCACCCTTTGCCGTACACACCACCCTCCATATACATCATTCACGCCAGAAATCATCCACCACTCTCTGCCGCCCCTTTCCTTCACCATTCTCTATAGTTTCTGACCTAATTCACCCTCTGCCGTGCCATATCATCCACACAAACCCAGAAAACCCCTCTTGTGCCGCAGCTATTCAAGGAAGGAAGGAGAAGGTGCCACTCTAAGTCGTGACTATTGCTGGAGCGTTCTTAGGTGTTGTCTATCTTTGTTTTCAATGTTTCAATTCAGTTTTCCTTGTTTAATTGCTATCATGAGGAACTAAACCCCTATTAGTTAGAGGGGGAATTTGAAGCCATGAATATATGTTTCTTATGATTTGATTTACTCCAGTTATGATTTCATAAATTGTGAATGTGGTTTACTTATCTGTTTTATTAAGAACTTGTTCTTGTGTGTTGATTAAGGATGCATACTTAGTTTACATGCATGAATTTGATGCTAGAATATAAGGGAATTTCACCTAATCGTTATGAACTTATATTCACAAGTAGTAAAGGTTGCTAGTCACAATCATGTTAAGTAAACCCTAGGCTGGATTAACATGCGTCTTCCATAGTTATGAATGCCTTGTCAATGTTCATGATTTCCATTGAACTTAATGATCTTTGTTGAATGTCTCTATCATGCGTATTCCATAGTTAGGGAGTTTGAGAAAGAATAATTTGGTTGTGATGCGTTATCCATTCAATTCAATGAATCTAGGGAAATCTGGGAATTGATTAGTTCAATACAATTAATTCGGAACATTGTCATTCATGGTTTATCGAAAGAGTAACTGGGAATCAAGTTGTATGCATATGTTTATGTGTGGATAAGGATCCCTCTAACTAGCCATTCACCCATTTAAATCACCAATTTCGTGCCTTTTTAAGTTGTCTTTACAATTTTGTTTGTTTAAGTTTAAATTCGTTCAAAACCAATCCCCTGATTTTAGTTTGTGTTAGTAAAGTCTAAATTCGTCAAATCTTGAGTCTCTTAGTCTTTTGAGTCAATTTGAGTCTTAATTTCGTTCAAATCAATCTTAGGTGTTAGTTTTGAGTCTAGATAACTTGTTTTGTGTGTTTTAGGTCTATTTAGCTTGTTTTGAGTCTTTAGAGTTTAGAAACTGTTTAATTGAATTCTATTTGCTGTTTTGAGTTGTTTTGAGTTATTTGAGTCAAGTTAGGTTGTTTAAAGGTGTCTAGAGTTAAAATTCGTCCAAATTGATCCCTAGTACTTGTTTTCATTGTTTTAAGTCCAGTTTAGTGTTTTAGAGTGTAATTTGTGTAGATTAGCATCCTTTCTAATCCCCGGCCTAAAACGATCCCTACTTTCATATACTACGTCGATAGGGTTTTAATTTGAGTGTCAAGTAATTCTCACATCAAGAAGTCCTAGAACCTTTCCCTAACCTTGCCGCATATCTCCTTTCCTTTTCTTCCAAAATCTGCCATATAAGTGCCTTTCCCTTTCTCTTCCCATCCTTGCCGCACAAGGGATCCTCTTCTTACCTATTTTCTGACCCAAAATCACATTCCCTTTGTGTTCTATGCCTTGCCGCACAAGGAGGAGCCTTTCTTACTTATTTTGTGCCTCAAAACACATTCCTAAATCTGTCTTACAATTCTGACGAATTTCCTTTCCTATTCTCATTAATTCCTGCACCTTACTTGCCTATTTTCTACCCAAAAATACTTCCTCTTTCTCTTACAAATCAATGCCACACCTTCTTTCCCTTTCTCTCTTAATTTCTGACCTTTAAAACACATTCCTTTTCTCTACTACATATTCTGCCGAATTTCACTTTCTTATTCTCTTTGATTTTCTGATTCTTTCTTACATATTAAATTGTGGAACCAAAATAGCTAAGTATTGAACCTTTCCTATTATTTTCTGATTGCCTTTCAACCCTAGCCCTATAAATAAAGCCATCCGCACCATTTAAATCTCTCTCTCCCTCTGCACAGATTCTCTGCGTCCATTCCATCCACCTATCTACCTATCCATCCTCTACCACCCATCACCACCCATTCTACACACCTTAACCCCTTGTGCCGCAGCTTTACAAAGGAAGAAGGAGAGGGTTAACTTGAAGCCGTGCCTAGCCATTCAAGACGTTGGATTGCTGGAACCTTTCTAGGTGTAATCTATCTTTGTTTTCAATGTTTAATTTAATTTCTCTTTGTTTTGCTGTGAACATGAGGAACTAAGCCCTCTTAGCTAGGGGGGAATTCGAAACCATGATTATACTTGCAATATGATTTGATTACATCCAGTTGTAATTCATAAATTGTGAATTCAATTTACTTATCTGTTCATATTATAACTGATTTGTGTGTGTTGATTGAGGTGGCCAACTTAATTTGCATGCATGAATTTGATGCTAGAATATAAGGGAGTTTCACCTAATCGTTATGAACTTATATTCACAAGTAGTGAAGGTTGCTAGTCACGATCGCGTTAAGTAAATTCTTGGCATAAGTATCATGCAATTCATAGTTACGAGTGCCTCGTCAATGCTTATGATTTTCATAGAACTTAATGATCCTTGCTTGTATCTCTATTATGCAATTCATGTAGGGAACTTGTGGGGAATACTTTGGGTTGTCGTATGCAATCATCCAATTCAATAAAATTAGGAAAATCTGAGGGATAATTAGTGCAATTCACGGTTAATCTATGGCGTTGAGAATTCATGGTTTATGAAAAGCAACTGGAAATCGTTTAGTATGCAAGTGTGTCATGTGTGGAGAAGAACCTCCTAGTTATCCCATCATCCATAGTTTTCACCCAATTTCGTGCAGATTTCATTAGTACTTTAAGTTTCTTGTTTTGTTTTCAAATTCGTCAAAACCCAATCCCCCATTACTTTGTTGAGTTATATTAGTTAGAAACTGTTTTAGTTTGTGTTTTTGAGTGTTTTGAGTCAAGTTAAAACTTATTTTCGTCCAAAATTGTGTTTAGAGTCCAAAACTGCCCAGTTTGTGTTTTTAGGCAGTTTTGAGTGTTTTAAAGTTGTTTTGGTGTCCTAGAGTTTAGTCTTGCATTCTTTGAGTCTAGTTAAGTGTTTTAAACTTTGTTTTTACGTTTTTGAGTCAGTTTAGAGGTTTTAGCAAGCCCTCCTAATCCCCGGTCTAGAACGATCCCTACTTATACATATACTACAATTGTCAAAAGAGGGTTTAATTTGTGTGCTTGTTTTACATTGCATCATCCTTCTCATTCTCATTCTTCTTCGATTGCATGAACCTACGAGGAAAAGGAACATTGGTCAGATTAGTATTAAGTGAATTTGAAACCAACTTACCTTGTTTGGCCGAGTTAGGAGTGATAAAGGCCTGCGGCAAAGGTTGATTCACTCTTGCCGTGGGTGTGCTAGTGCTCCCCTCCTCGTTTTGCAGCTTTTCATCTTTTTTCTGGGCAAATTTGGGAGTGGTGGACTCAGCTCCAACTTCTTTTCCACTACGCAACATGATGGCTTGGGCAGATTCGAATCCTCCCTTCGGATTCACATTTGTCCCACTAGGTAGCCTACCTTGTTCTCTACTGAATTTCCCATTGAATTCAGCTATCTGTCCCATTTGTTTCTTCAAATCTTCCACTTCCTTGGCTTGATTTTGCATGCCCTGCGCCACATTAGTTAATAACTGAACAAGTTGATCATTATCCATGGATGAACCTGTTCTAGATTGGGCCGGAAGTGGTTGATTTTGTTGATATGGCTGTGGGACCCCGGGGGGTTTTGCCGAAATCCCCCTTGTTGTGCAGATTGTTGGGGCTCTCTCCACTTCATATTAGGGTGATCTCTCAATCCAGGGTTGTATGTGTTCGAGTATGGGTCGTATTTAGTTTGATTTTGGCCTTGGAATTCAATAGCATTGGCAGATTCCCATCCACCATTCTCGATCAACTGAGGGCAATTCTCAGATAGATGCCTTTGGATGGAGCACACGGTGCAAACTTGATTTTCTTGTGGTTTTGACCCAATTACAACCTGAGACACAAGAAAGGTGAGATTAGCTAATTGTGATTGAATTTCAGAGATTGCACTTACCTCATTAACATGTTGCTGCCGTGGGTTCTCTCTCTGTCTAACACCTTCATATTGTTGTGCATTGAGGGCTCGGTTTGCAATCAAAGTCTTGGCAGCCGCCGGGGTCTTGTCAACCAATGCACCACCCGCCGAAGCATCCAACATTTGGTGTTCAATGGGGAGGAGTCCTTCGTAGAAGTATTGAATGAGCAGCTCCTCCTTCATTTGGTGCTGTGGACATGAAGCAACAAGAGTTTTAAAACGTTCATAATAAGCTGGGAACGACTCACCTTGATTTTGTTGGATGCCACTAATCTGTTTCCTCAGGAGAATGACTCTTGAAGTTGGGAAAAGTTTCTCCAAGAATGCTCGTTTCATACTTTCCCAAGATGTAACCGTCCCAGGTGCTAGTTTATACAACCAATCTTTAGCTTTATCCATTAGAGAGAATGGAAAAGCTTTCATCTTCAAGATGCTGCCATCGACATTCACCGGGGTCATGCTCGAACAAACTACTTCAAACTCCTTCAAGTGCTTGTTTGGATCCTCCATGGATAGCCCATGGTACTTCGGAATATGATGTAACAAGCTTGACTTCAATTCGAACTCCGCGGTCTTATCTGGAGCTGCCCTAGGATATTGGATGCATAGAGGTGTTGCATTGTCCAATCCCGAGGCTGAAAGTTCTTTGATCGTTCGATTATTTGCAGCCATGTCTTGCTCCTCTTCCGAATCCTCTTCAAATTCAACTTTAGTCTCGGAATTAGAACTAGAACCAAGTAGATCAGGTTCTAGATTCTTTCTTTTCCTTCTCAAAGTTCGCTCAAAATCGTCGTCAAAGTCCAAGATGTGCTCACGAACAGGTTGGGAACTTCGAGTCATACACTAGTACCTAAAAACAAGAAAGCAAAACAAGTCAGAAACTAAAATAAAAACAAACTAAACGAAAAGAATAGAACCAAGGGATTAGCAAAGTTGCTAATCCCCGGCAAAGGCGGCAAAATTTGATGTGATAAAAATTAAGCACTCAAATTAAACCCTCTTGTTGTCCAATCGTAGTATAAATGCTGATAGGAGCATATTTATGCGACTTAGTTAGCTTGTTTCCTTGCATTTAGGTTGTTAGTTCTTAGTTATTTTAGTCTTTAAAACCATTTTCATGTGTTTTCAGGTTCTAAGGGCTAAAGGACCAAGAAAATGCATTTTGGAGCCTTTTGGAGCAGTTTTGGGCTTGGAATGGATTGCACATGCTTGGAGCTAAATGGATGGACGAAATTGAAGATCAAATGAACTTAGGATTGAATGAAGAATGAAGAGTTCAAAATTGGAAGCCAAAGTTTCTAAAGTTGGAAGTTTCTATTCTTGGAGGTTTCCATTCTTGAAAGTTTCTATTCTTGGCTTAGACGTTTCCTAATCCTTCCTCACCTATGTTCCAGCCATAAAAGGGTTCCAAAACATGTTAGGTTGCCTCATTACATGTTTCTAGAAGTCCTAGAACCTTTCCCTAACCTTGCCACATATCTCCTTTCCCTTTTCTTCCAAAATCTACCACATAAGTGCCTTTCCCTTTCTTTCCACAACCTTGCCGCACAAGGGATCCTCTTTTTACCTATTTTCTGACCCAAAATCACATTCCCTTTATGTTCTATGCCTTGCTGCACAAGGAGGAGCCTTTCTTACTTATTTTGTGCCTCAAAACACATTCCTAAATCTGTCTTACAATTCTGCCGAATTTCCTTTCCTATTCTCTTTAATTCCTGCACCTTACTTGCCTATTTTATGCCCAAAAATACTTCCCCTTTCTCTTACAAATCAATGCCATACCTTCTTTCCCTTTCTCTCTTAATTTCTGACCTTTAAAACACATTCCTTTTCTCTCCTACATATTCTGCCGAATTTTACTTTCTTATTCTCTTTGATTTTCTGATTCTTTCTTACCTATTAAATTGTGGAACCATAATAGCTAAGTATTGAACCTTTCCTATTATTTTCTGATTGCCTTTCAACCCTAGCCCTATAAATAAAGCCATCCGCACCATTTAGTCTCTCTCTCTCTCTGGACAGATTCTCTGCATCCATTCCATCCACCTATCTACCTATCCATCCTCTACCACCCATCACCACCCATTCTACACACCTTAACCCCTTGTGCTGCAGCTTTACAAAGGAAAAATGAGAGGATTAACTTGAAGCCGTGCCTAGCCATTCAAGACGTTGGATTGCTGGAACGTTTCTAGGTGTAATTCGTTCTAAGTTTACAATGTTTAATCTCTTTTCCTTTCGTTTTGCTGTGAACATGAGGAACTAAGCCCTTTTGGCTAGGGGGCTATTCAAAGCCATGAATATGCTTGCAATATAAATTGATTACCTTCAGTTGTGATTTCATAAATTGTGAATTCAATTTGCTTAACTGTTTGATTGATAACTTATTCTTGTATGTTGATTGAGAGTGCACGCTTAGTTTTCATGCATGAATTTGATGCTAGAATATAAGGGAGTTTCACCTAATCGTTATGAACTTATATTCATATGTAGTGGAGGTTGCTGGTCACGATCGTGTTAAGTGAATTCTTGGCAGGAGTATCATGCTTTTCATAGTTACGAATGCCTCGTCAATGCCTATAGTTCTCACAAAGCTTAATGATCTCTGATTGTATCTTTATTGTGCTGTTCACGTAGGGAACTTTTAGAGAATGTGTTGAGTTGTTGTATGCGTTATCCCGTCCAATTCAATAACTTAAGGAGAACTTGAAGGTTAATTTAAGCGGACCTAATTAACCTGGGGTGTTGAGTTTCATGATTTATCGAAAGAACAACTGAAAATTGGTTTGTATGCAAGTGTGTCATGTGTGAAGAAGAACCCTCTAGCTAGCTCATCATCCATAAGTTTTACCAAAGTCGTCCAAAATCTGTTTTAGTTTACAATCTGTTTGTTTTGTTTTTAATTTCGTCAAAACCCAAACCCCCCTTTTACTTTCTTGTTCCAAAGTGTTTAAAATCTGTTTTGTTTGTGTTTTTAAGTGTCTTGAGTCAAGTTAAAACCCAAATTCGTCCAAATTTGTGTTTAGAGTCCAAAACTGCCCAGTTTGTGTTTTTAGGCAGTTTTGAGCGTTTTTAGCCCATTTTGTGTCTTGTGAACCTGTTTTGAGTCTTTTGAGTTTAGTTTAGTGTTTTAAACTTTGTTTACGTTTTTGAGTCAGTTTCAAGTGTTTAGCAATCCCTCCTAATCCCCGGTCTAGAACGATCCCTACTTATACATATACTACAATTGTAAAAAAGAGGGTTTAATTTGTGTGCTTGTTTTACAATGCATCAAATGCAAGTAGGGATCGTTCTAAACCGGGGATAAGGAGGGCTTGCTAAAACCTCTAAACTGACTCAAAACACAAAAAACAAAGTTAAAAACGTTTGGAAAGACTCAAGGGACTCAAAACAGGTTCAAAAGACTTAAAACAACTCAAAAACACTCAAAACTGCCTAAAAACACAAACTGGGCAGTTTTAGACTCTAAACACAACTTTGGACGAATTTAGGGTTCTGACTTGACTCAAAACACTCTAAAACACAAACAAAACAGATTTTAAACACTTTGAAACAAGAAAGTAAAAGGGTGTTTTGGTTTTGTCGAAATTGAAACAAACAAACAAATTGTAAAACTAAACAGCTTGCAAAACGAATTCAGGAAATAATACGATGGATGGATTAGTTAGAGGTCCGTTCTCCACACATGACACACTTGTACATGAATCGATTTCCAATTGCTTTTCAATAAACTATGATGCTCAACACCCCAGATTAACCGTGATGCACAAATTAACCCTCAGATTTTCCTTTACTCATTGAATTGGATGAAGGCATGCAACAACCCAAATCATTCTCCAAAAGCCCTCTACATGAATGCATAATAGAGATACAATCAGAGATCATTACGTTTCATGAAAATCATAAGTGTTGACGAGGCAATTGTAACTATGAATGCATGATACGTTTGCCAAGAATTCAATTAACGCGATTGTGACAATCAACCTTCACTACTCAGGAATATAAACTTGTAACGATTACGTGAAACTCATTTATATTCTAGCATCTGATTCATGCATGAAAACTAAGTATGCATCCTTAATAAACATACACAAATCAGTTATGAATAAAACAGATAATTGAATTGCAATCATAGCTTAACAAATCACAATTGGCAGAAATCAATTCATATCTCAAACATGTTCATGGCTTCAAACTTCCCCCTAACTAAATAGGGATTTAGCCACTCATGATTACAGCAAGATCAGAGAGTAATAACAAAATAAACATTGAAAACAAGAACGAAGTACACCTAAAACGCTCCAATCTGCAAGCATGAGACGCACAGGTTCTTCTTCTTCCCCACCTTACTGCGGCACCAGAGACTGTGGATGTGTATGGATGTATGAATGGGTCAGAGATGGATTAGGTTGGATGTGAGTTGGGGCAAGGGAAGGAGGATGGCTGGAATTGTGTTTGGATGTGTAGAATGGTGGATGGAGTGCGGCAAGGGCAGGATTTCTATGATGAATGGTTTGTTCCCTGTGGCAAAACCCTAAAACATGTATATATAGGCACCTCAAAACCCTAGAGAAATCAGATTTGTACTTGGGCTTCACAAAAATTAAGGAATAAAGGCCTAGGGTGCGGCATTTAATTTGGAAAAGGAATTGTGGTCCAATTAATTTCTGAAAAGGATTTGTAGAACCGAAATCTACAAGGAAAAGGGCCTAACAAATCAGAATCCAAGAGGGAAAGGGCTTGAGAGGTGCGGCACAATAGGATAAAGGCAAGGGAATGCCTTGCAAGGCAAGGAAAAAGGATTCTAAAAGGGAGGCGCCAGATTTTTAGGGTTCTAGAAGGAATGTGTTTTATGACAGATTTTAGGACTTCTAGAAGGGTTTGGGGCGCCACTTTTGTAGGACAAGGGATAGAACTTCTAGAAAGAGTGTTTTGTGGCTGATTTCAAGCCTTTTTGTCTTCAAATTCGTCCATCAACTTGCCTTCCACTATCCAATCTTGGCCCAAAAATGCTCCAGAATGCTCCAAATCGCTTCTTCTTGCCATTTTGACACTTAAAACCTACAAACACACGAGAATAGCTTAAAATAAAAAATTAACTAAGAACTAAGGACGTTAATGCATGAAAACAAGCTAACTAAGTCGCATAAATATGCTCCTATCAAAAAGTTCAACAAAAGGAATTCCATCAAAATTATGCTTTACTATGCTTCAAGAACAAAGGTATGGATGGTCCTAATCTAGGCTAGGTAAGGATAATGTGGTTAACAAAGAACATAGGCTAAACAAGGCTCAAACGGGGTTAAACCTACAAGACATATAAAATAGGGGGCACGGCAATTTGGCTTTGGTGGTCACCACACAACTTCATCTTGAATATGTGTTATGCAAATCAATAGCATGCTTTGAATGAAATGGGCATGAGTTCTAGCATTTGGAACTAAATGATGAAATGCCCTCTAAGTAGCAACCAAGCAAGAATAATGAGATCATGCAACGACTTTAGAAAACAACAATGCACAGAATATTAACTGTCCAAAGAACGTTTTAGGCTCAAGTCTCATAGGGTTGTAGCTGATAGGAGCATATTTATGCTAATTAGTTAGCTTGTTTCCTTGCATTTACGTTGTTAGTTCTTAGGTATTTTAGTATTTTAAGCTATTTTCGTGTGTTTGTAGGTCTAATGTGCAAAGTATGCAAGAAAGTGCATTTTGGTGTTTTTTGGAGCAGTTTTGGGCACTAAATGGATTGCACATGCTTGGAGCTAAGTGGATGGACAAAATTGCAGATCAAATGAGCTTAGGATCAAATGAAGAATGAAGAGTTCAAAATTGGAAGCCATTCTAAAGTTGGAAGTTTCTATTTGTGAAAGTTTCCATTTGTGGAGGTTTCCATTTTTGGGGTTTCCAAAACAAGTAGGTTGCCTAATTACTCATTCTAAAAGCCCAAAACCGTGCCTAACACATTCCCCTTTTGTTTCAATCCTTGCTGCACAAGGGAGAGGTTTTCTTGCCTATTTTCTGCCCAAAATACTTCCCCTTTCTCTTACAAATCAATGCCACACCTTCTTTCCCTTTCTCTCTTAATTTCTGACCTTTAAAACACATTCCTTTTCTCTCCTACATATTTTGCCGAATTTCACATTCCTATTTCTCTTTAAATTCTGATTCTTTCTTACCTATTAAGTTGTGGAACCAAAATAGCTAAGTATTGAACCTTTCCTATTATTTTCTGAGTACCCTAGCCCTTTAAATAAAGCTTGTTGCACCATTTAAATCTCTACACAATTTCTGCCGAAAATCCACAATCCACCCTTCACCATAACTCACCTATATCCATCCACCACCACCATTCACCACTTCGACCACCACTGCCACCTTGTGTCGCAGCAAAGGAGAAGGAAGGAGACCCTTGGACGTGCTTGCATTCAAGACGTTGGATTGCTGGAACGTTTCTAGGTGTAATCTATATTTGTTTTCAATGTTTTGATAGGAGCTTATTTATGCGACTTAGTTAGCTTGTGTTCATGCATTTACGTTGTTAGTTCTTAGTTAATTTTGTATTTTAAGCTATTTTCGTGTGTTTGTAGGTTCTAAGTGTCAAGATGGCAAAAAGAAGCGATTTGGAGCATTCTAGAGCATTTTTGGGCCAAGATTGGGTAGTGCAAGCATGGAGGCAAGTTGATGGACGAAATTGAAGATACAAAGGCTTGAAATCAGCTAAAATGAGGGAGGAAAGAAGTCAAAGATAAAGAAGATAAGGAATCAGCTATAAAGAAGGGGAATTATCCAAAACATTATCCAAACTACCTTATCTTATCCAAACTACCTTATCCTATCCTAATCTTATCCTACCTTGTTTTCAGCTACAAAAGAGATTTAATTTCAGTTTAGGAGACGAAAAACCTGATTTCTAGAAGTCTTATCCCTTGTCCTACAAAAGTCGCGCCCCAAACCTTCTAGAAACCCCAAAATCTGCCACAAAACACATTCTTTCTAGAACCCTAAAAATCTGGCGCCTCCTTCCTTTCTAGAAGGCCTTTGCCTTGCCTTGCACTCAATTCCCTTCCCTCCAGGCCTTGCCGTGCATCCCTTATCCCTTTCCCTCTTGGATTCTGATTTGTTAGGCCTTTTTCCTTGTGGATTAGGGTTCTACAAATCCTTTTCAGAAATCAATTGGGCCATAATCCTTTTTCCTAATGGATTCACAAATTCTGCCGCACCTAGGGCCCTAATCCTTTGCTTATGCTGTGTCCAAGCCCTAATCTGATTACCCTAGGGTTTGTGGTGCCTATATATACAAGTTTAGAGGGTTGCCGCAGGTTTCACCACCCCATATACACTTCATAATTCGTTCTACACCAGCACCCCTTCAGAAATTCATACTTTGCCGCAGAGGAGAGAAGACAAGGCCTTGCCGTGGCTTCCATTGGAGAGGAAGGGTTGTGCCGCAGCCTACCTGCAACCATTGGAGTTCTTAGAGTTCTTTCTTCTCTTGTTTCTGTTTCCATGTTTAATTTAATTTGCCTTTCAATTATGTTGAACATGTGGAACTAATTTCGTTTTAGTTAGAGGTGGATTCAAAGCCATGGACATATGTTTAGTATGAATTGATTACCTCCAGTTATTGTTTCATAAATTGTGAATGTGGTTTACTTATCTGTTTTATTAAGAACTTGTTCTTGTGTGTTGATTAAGGATGCATACTTAGTTTACATGCATGAATTTGATGCTAGGATATAAGGGAATTTCACCTAATTGTTATGAACTTATATTTACAATTAGTAAAGGTTGCTAGTCACAATCATGTTAAGTAAATCCTAGGCAAAAGTAACATGCAGTTCATAGTTATGAATGCCTTGTCAATGTTTATGATTTCCATGGAACTTAATGATCTTTGATATGTGTCTCTATCATGCGTATTCCATAGTTAGGGAACTTGATAAGAATAATTTGGTTGCAATGCGTTATCCATTCAATTCAATGAACTTAGGGAAATCTGAGAATTGATTAGTGCAATACAATTAATTCGGAGCATTGGCATTCATGGTTTATCGAAAGAATAACTGGAAATCAATTCGTATGCATATGTTCATGTGTGGAGAAGAACCCTCTAACTAGTTTTTCACCCCTGAATTCACCTTCACCTCTCTTTAATTTACTTTGTTTGCTGGAATCTTCTTAGTTTTGATAAATTCGTCTAAAAAGCCCCTCAGTTCTTATTTGTGTTTTAGTTTTGTTAAATTCGTCCAAATCTGTCTCCTTTTAGTGTTTTGAGTCTTACTAGTCTAAAATTCATCTAATTCACTTCCTAGTACCTGTTTTGAGTCTGTTTAAATTAGTTTTGCTGTTTTGAGTCAATTTGGTCAGTTTTGAGTTGTCTAGAGTCTAGTTTAGTGTTTTAGAGTTTAACTTATGTAGATTAGCATCCCTTCTAATCCCCGGCCTAAAACGATCCCTACTTTCATATACTACGTCGATAAGGTTTTAATTTGAGTGTCAAGTAATTTTCACATCATGTTTAATTTAATTTCTCTTTGTTTTGCTGTGAACATGAGGAGCTAAACCCTTTTGGCTAGGGGGAATTTCAAAACCATCAATATATTTGCAATATGAATTGATTACCTTCAGTTGTGATTTCATAAATTGTGAATGCAATTTGCTTAACTGTTTGATTCAGAACTTAGGGCTGGTTTGGTATTGCTGTGCTTTGAAAAAAAGCTGCTTCTGCTGTGCTGTGAGAATAAGCAGCTGTGAAATAAAGCAGTAAAGTGTTTGGTAAACTTTTTTGTAAAAGTGCTTTTGAAAAAAAAAAGCAGTATTATAGTGTTTGGTAAACTTTTATGTAAAACAGATGTGAAAAAAAGCCGGTTTTTCAAAGCTGGGTTTTGCAGCTTCTTGTTTTTGGCTTTTTTTCACCCAAAACTGTGAAAAAAAGCTGAAGCTGAACGTTTACCAAACACCAAAAACTGTCCCAGCTTTTTTTCACAGCAGCTTTTTTTAAAATCACCTCAACCCCAAACTGGGGCTTATTCGTGTATGTTGATTAAGGATGCATACTTAGTTTGCATGCATGAATTTGATGCTAGAATATAAGGGAGTTTCACCTAATCGTTATGAACTTATATTCACAAGTAGTGAAGGTCGTTGGTCACGATCATGTTAAGTAAATTCCTGGCAGGAGTATCATGCGCTTTCGTAGTTACGAATGCCTTGTCAATGCTTATGATTTTCATAGAGTTTAATGATCTTTGATTGTATCTCTATTATGCGCTTTCATGTAGGGAAGTTTTGAAGAATAATTTGATTGCGATGCGCTATTTCCGTCCAATTCAATGACATAAGGAAAATCTGAGGGTTAATTTAAGCGTACCTAATTAATCTGGGGTGTTGAGTTTCATGGTTTATTGAAAGAACAACTGAAAATTGATTTGTATGCAAGTGTGTCATGTGTGGAGAAAAACCTTCTAGCTAGTCCCTCATCCATCCAATTCACCAAATTCGTCCAAATCTGTCTAATTCTAGTTTCTGTTTTGTTTTTACTTTAATTTCGTCCAAAACCCAATTCCCCTTTAATTAAGTGTGTTAGATTAGTTAGAATCTGTCCAAACTTGTGTCTTTTAGTGTTTTGAGTCAAGTAAAGTTTGGAATTCGTCCAATAACTTCCTAGTATCTGTTTTGAGTCTTTTTTGTTGTTTTAAGCTGTTTTGAGTCTTTTAAGTTTGTTTTGAGTCTTGTGAGTCTAGTTAAGTGTTTTTAACTTTGTTTTTATGTTTTTGAGTCAACTTAGGGTTTTAGCAATCCCTCCTAATCCCCAGTCCAGAACGATCCCTACTTGCATCTATACTACAATTGTCAACAAGAGGGTTTAATTTGTGTGCTGTTTTACATCGTATCAGTAGCGTTAATTTGAGTTCCTTCCTTCAAGCATGTTACAAAAACTGATTTTTCCTTTATGATTGCATGTGAATTCATAAATTATAACCACAACCAAGCATAAACCAAAGAGTAAATCAAACTTTCATCCATGTTTATAACTCTCTTTAACAGTCATGTAATTAAAAACCAAATCCTCATCATTGTGTTGGAAGGCACCCTAACCCTAAGACACAAACAAACACACAAAAACAACTCTTTTTGGGTTTTTCAGAACTATTTTTCAAATTTTTATGAGATTTTCGGATTTTTATGTCAAGACACACTAAAACACTCCAAAACAGCTTACAAATACTTAAAAACAGCAAGGAACAACTTTTGAAGTAATGGGTGATAAAATCCCACGAATTTGCATCAAAAACACTTATTTACCCCCCCACACTTAAATCAAACATTGTCCTCAATGTTTCAAGCATAAACTCACACAAAAAATAGGCAAACTGACAAACAACGAATAAACAAACTAAACATGGCAGAATAGAAACAACAACAGAGAGAAGGGTTTAGGAACGCAAATCTGGAATTGGAGTGATTCCTAGGTCTTCCTATTGAATGCATGGGTTGCCTCCCAAGAAGCGCTTGCTTTAACGTCTTGCAGCCGGACGAAGAACTGTCACTCCCCATTGGAGCCCACGGCTTGGAGAGAGATCTCCTCCACAACCTGCCCCACAGCACTCTCATAATATGGCTTCAATCGATGTCCGTTTACCTTGAATTCTTGTCTATTCCTTAAGCTTTGGACTTGAACTGCACCATATGGAAAAACATTAGTAACAACAAAAGGTCCAATCCACATAGAACGTAACTTACCAGGGAATAAATGTAAACGGGAGTTGAAAAGCAACACTTTCTGCCCAATGGAGAATGTTTTGCCCCGAATCATCTTGTTATGAAACGCCTTTGTTTTCTCCTTGTAAATGCGGGCATTCTCATACGCTTTGTTCCTTAGCTCCTCAAGTTCATTCAATTGGAGCTTTCTATGCATTCCAGCAGCATCTAAGTCCAAATTGAATGTTTTCACAGCCCAATGCGCCTTGTACTCTAGTTCCACAGGTAGGTGACACGGCTTGCCATAGATTAGCCGAAATGGAGACATTGATAGGAGCATATTTAGGCGACTTAGTTGGCTTGTTCTTGTGCATTTACGTTGTTATTTCTTAGTTATTTAGTCTTTTAAGCTATTTTCGTGTGTTTTCAGGTTCTAAGGACAAAGTATGCAAGAAGGTGCATTTTGGAGCCTTTTGGAGCAAAATTGGGCTTGGAATGGTTATCACATGCTTGGAGCAAAAGGAATGGACGAAATTGAAGACTTGAAGATGTTAGGATTCCTAATCAACGAAGGATTCCTAATTGAAGAAGGATTCCTAATTGAAGAAGGATTCCTAATTGGAGAAGGAAAGTTAAGCCAAGGTTTCCTATTTTGGTTTGACCTTTCCTAATCCTAAATAAATTCCAGCAACCTTGAAGGCCTCCTATGCATTCTAGGACACAAACTAAAGGACCTATAACATACATGGACCCTTGCCGCACCCCTTTGGACCTTTCCTCTTCCTTGCCGTGCAAGGGAGAGTCCCTCTTTCCTATTTCCTGCATTAAAACACATTCCCCTTTCAATTAAAGTCTCTGCCGCATATCTTAGCACTTTCCCTTAGTTTTCTGATTTTGTTTCCTCTTTCTAGAAGCTTTTGACTTAATTTCGGATTACCTAAATAAGTTAGGGTTTTAATTTCTGAGAACCTTAAATAAATTTCTTTTTTGCAGCCCCAGAATCATCCATTCATTCATCCATTCACGGCAGAATTCACACCCCTCTCTCGGCCGCATCCACCCTTCACCATTCTCCATAGTTTCTGACCTTATTCAACCTTTGTCGCACCATACACCTATCCTAACCCTAAACCCAGCCTTTTACACCATTCATAACCCCCAAAACTCACCACCAAACCTTGTGCCGCAGCAAAGAGGAAGGAGGAGAGCCTTTGGACGTGCCTGCCATTCAAGTTAGGATTGCTGGAACGTTTTAGGTGTAATCTTTCTTTTGTTTTCAATGTTTCAATTCAATAATCTTTGTAATCTTTCTTGCATCTATACTACAATTGTCAACAAGAGGGTTTAATTTGTGTGCTGTTTTATATCGCACCAGACATCCCTAGGGGTGTTTTGTAGGCAGTTTGATACACCCACAGTGCATCGTCTAAACGCAAGCTCCAATCCTTCTGGGTTGGCCCAACGGTCTTCTCCAAGATTTGCTTGATTTCTCTATTCGAAACTTCGGCTTAGCCACTTGTTTGAGGATGGTAAGGTGTCGAAACCTTATGCTTGACATTGTATTTCTTAAACAGCGCCTCAATGGTCCGATTCCAAAAATGTGAGCCTCCATCACTGATGAACACCCGTGGCATCCCAAATCTAGAGAAAATGTTAGTTTTGATGAAATCTGCAACCACTCTAGAATCGTTAGTACGGGTAGCCTTTGCTTCTACCCATTTTGAAACATAATCAACCGCAAGCAAGATATAAGTGAAACCATACGAAGAAGGAAAGGGACCCATGAAATCAATGCCCCAAACATCAAAAATTTCGACATTGAAGATATGGGTTTGCGACATTTGGTCCTTGGCACCTACGGTACCTGTTCTTTGACATCTATCACATGTTAAGCAAAACATTCGAGCATCTTTAAACAATGTAGGCCAATAAAAACCACATTTTAACACCTCGAGGGCTGTTCTTTGGGTGCCAAAATGACCCCCACATGCATAAGAGTGGCAAAAGGCTAGAATGGAATTATACTCAGAATTGTGCACACATCGTCGAACAATCTGATCTGGGCAATACTTCCACAAATATGGATCATCCCACACATAAAATCGTGCATCATTCTTAAGTTTGTCATGTTGGGGTTTAGTGAATGTGGTTGGAAAACGTTTAGTTACCAAGTCGTTCACCAAATCTGAGTACCACGGTTCACTTACCTTGATGGACAACAATTGCTCATCCGGGAATGTCTCTGAAATAGGGAGAGAGTCCTCTTCATGCACCATATGGCTTAGGTGGTCAGCCACCACGTTTTCACTGCCTTTCTTGTCCCGAATTTCAATGTCGAATTCTTGTAGTAGGAGCATCCAACGAATCAGCCTTGGTTTGGCCTCCTTCTTGATGAGAAGATACTTCAAGGCTGCATGGTCAGAATATACAATCACTTTAGTGCCAATTAAGTATGAAAGAAATTTATCTAAAGCAAAGATAATAGCAAGAAGTTCTTTTTCCGTTGTGGAATAGTTCAATTGGGCGTCATTTAAGGTGCGGGACGCATAATAGATGACGTGTGGCTGTTTGTTCTTCTTTTGTCCCAAAACAGCTCCAATTGCATAATCCGAGGCATCACACATGAGCTCAAAAGGAAGGTTCCAATTTGGTGGTGTGATGATGGGGGCCGAGGTGAGTGATTCTTTGAGACTTTTGAATGCCGTTTCACATTCCTTGTTAAACTCAAAGGCCACTTCCTTTTGAAGCAATCGGCATAGGGGTTGTGCAATATTTGAAAAGTCCTTGATGAATGATGCGAAATATATAAGCACACAAATTAAACCCTCTTTTTATCAATTGTAGCAAAGTATGTAAGTAGGGATCGTTCTAGGCCGGGGATTAGGAGGGATTGCTAAATCACTTGAAAACTGACTCAAAAACTTAAAACAAAGTTAAAACACTAAATTAGACTCAAAGAATGCAAAACTATACTTTAAAACACTAAAACAAACCAAAAGACTCAAAACAGCAAACAAACACTCAAAACTGCCTTAAAACCACTTTCTGGGCAGTTTTGAGCACTAAGGAAGAATTTGGACGAAAATATGTTATAACTGGACTCAAGACACTTAAAAACACAAACTTAAATCACTTTCTAACTAATTTGACACTTCAAAATAAAGGGGGAATTGGTTTTGACGAATTTGAAAACAAAACATAAACTTTGTAAAACAAAACAGATTTTAAAATGAATTTGGTTTAAATGAATGGATGGAAGGCTAGCTAAGGGGTTCTTCTCCACACATGTCATACTTGTATACAAAACGATTTCTAATTGCAATTCAATAAACCACGAATTCTCAACACTCCAAGTTAATTAGGTCCGCTTAAATTAACTTTCAGATTTCCCTTCTGTCAATGAATTGGACAGAAAATGCGCATCACAATCAAATTATTCTTCAAGAGTTCTCTATATGAAAGCACATACTAGAGATACAATCAAAGATCATTACGTTCAATGGAAATCATAAGTATTGACGAAGCACTTGTAACTATGAAAGCGCATGATACTTATGCCAAGAATTTACTTAACACAATTGAGATCATCAAACTTTACTACTTGTGAATATAAGTTTGTAACGATTAGGTGAAACTTCCTTATACCCTAGCATTAGATTTATGCATGAAAATTAAGCGTGCACTCTCAACCAACACACACAAATCAATTTTAATTCAACAGATAAGTAAATTGAATTCACAGCTTATGAATCACAACTGGATGTAATCAAATCATATTGCAAGTATAATCATGGTTTCTAATTCCCCCCTAGCTAAGAGGGGTTTAGTTCCTCATACACACAGAACAAAGATTATTGAATTGAAACATTGAAAACAAAAGAAAGATTACACCTAAACGTTCCAGCAATTCGAACTTGAATGGCATGCACGTCCAAGGCTTCTTCTCCTCTTCTTTGCTGTGTCACAGGGACTCGGGACAGGTTTAGGGACTTAGGTGTATGGGTGAAAGGATATGGAGTGGTGCAGTAGTGTTTAGGGGGAATGGGTGGTGCGGCAGAGTCAGGAAGTATGGTGGTGTGGTGATGAAGGCTGCGGCAAGGGATGTGTGTAGTGTAGATGGCGTGAATGATGTATATGGAGGGTGGTACCTGCGGCAAGGGATGTAGAAATATATATATAGGCACCAAAAACCCTAGGTAAATCAGATTAGGGCTTCTAGAAAGCCAAATCCATCCGGAAATAGGTTTAAAACAATCAGATTTTTAATGGGAAAAGGCCTAAGGTGCGGCAGGTTTGGATAAGGAGGGATAAGGTTTCTAGAAAGCCTTGCAAGGCAAGGAAATCAGGTTTTTATGTCTCCTACACTGAAATTAAAACCCTTTTACAGTAGGAATTAAGTTAGGAAATGATTAGGATAGGATAAGATAAGGCATGGTAAGATAAGATAAGATAAGGTTTGGAAAAGATAAGGAGAAGATAAGGTAGTTTTGGACAATTCTCCTTCTTTGTAGCTGATTCCTTATCTTCTTTGACTTGGATTTATTTCTTCAACTCTTTCGCACATTCCTAGCCTCTCTTGAACTTCAAATTCGTCCATCCTCTTGGCTCCAAGCATATGATGTCCATTCCAAGCTCAAATGTGCTCCAAAAGGCTCCAAAATGCATCCTTTTGCATACTTTGCCCTTAAAACCTGAAAATACATCAAACTAGCTTAAAAGACTACTTTAACTAAGGAAAAACAACCTAAATGCACAAGAACAAGCTAACTAAGGTGCATAAATATGCCCCTATCAATGAATCGCCTATAAAACCCTGCATGGCCAAGAAAAGACCGTACCTCTCTAACCGAAGAAGGAGAGGGCAAGTAACGCACAAGATCTACTTTAGACTTATCGACCGCAATGCCTTTTTCAGAGATTATGTGACCCAAAACAATACCTTGTTTTACCATAAAATGACATTTCTCCCAATTTAACACAAGGTTTGTTTCAATGCAACGTTTCAAGATTAAAGTGAGATTATTCAAGCAACCATCAAAAGAATCACCAAACACACTAAAATCATCCACGAATATCTCAATGATTTTTTCAACATAATCAGAAAATATACTAACCATACACCTTTGAAACGTGGCAGGAGCATTGCATAGACCAAAGGGCATGCGTCGATAGGCAAATGTACCAAACGGGCATGTGAATGTGGTTTTTTCTTGGTCATCCGGCGCTATAACAATCTGATTATATCCAGAATATCCATCAAGAAAACAATTAAACACATGACCGCAAAGGGAAGTGATCCTATCTTGTTGTGGCGTTGATCTTCCTATAGTCGATGCACACCCGCCAACCGATTTGGATTCGGGTGGGCACAAGCTCGTTCTCTTCATTTTTCACAACCGTCACTCCGGACTTCTTAGGGACAACTTGGACCGGAGAGACCCAACGGCTATCAGAAATTGGGTAAATCACTCCACAATCTAGGAGCTTGATGATTTCCTTCTTCACAACGTTGATAGGAGCATATTTACATCACTTAGTTAGCTTGTTTCCTTGCATTTAGGTTGTTAGTTCTTAGTTATTTTAGTCTTTTAAGCCATTTTCGTGTGTTTTCAGGTTCTAAGGGCTAAAGGAGCAAGAAAGTGCATTTTGGTGCCTTTTGGAGCAGTTTTGGGCTTGAAATGGATTGCACATGCTTGGAGCTAAGTGGATGGACGAAATTGAATATCAAATGAGCTTAGGATTGAACGAAGAATGAAGAGTTCAAAATTGGAAGACAAAGTTTCTAAAGTTGGAAGTTTCTATTCTTGGAGGTTTCCATTCTTGAAAGTTTCTATTCTTAGCTTAGACGTTTCCTAATCCTTCCTCACCTTTCCCTAACCTTGCCGCATATCTCCTTTCCCTTTTCTTCCAAAATCTGCCACATAAGTGCCTTTCCCTTTGATAGGAGCATATTTATGCGACTTAGTTAGTGTGTTTTCTTGCATTTACTTAGTTATTTGTTGCTTAGTATAGTGTTCAAAGTCATTTTCGTGTGTTTTTAGGTCCAAGAAGCAAAGTTGGTAAAAAGATGCATTTTGGAGCATTTTAGCGCAAATCTGGGCTTGGAATGGATAGCACAAGCAATGGGCAAGCAGATGGACGAATTTGGAGTTCAAATGGAGCTAGGAATATGTTTCAAGGTTGGAGAAATAAATTCAAATCAAAGAAGATAAGGAATCAGCTCAAAAGAAGGAGAATTATCCAAACAACCTTATCTTATCTTATCTTATCCAATCCTTATCCTATCTTAACTAACCTTATCCTATCCTAATCCATTCAATTCCTGGTACAATGAGGGTTTATTTTCTGATTGGGGGACATTTAAATTAAGTTTCTAGAAACCCTTAGCCTTGCCGCACCCTTATCCCTTCTCTTAGGTGGTTTTATTTCCTTCTAGAAGACCAGATGTCCTGTTAGGAAACCACACATATCTGCCACATGGAATCCTTGTCCTTTGGGATTTCCTACCTTCAAGATGGCCTATTCCTGATGGGTTTAGGTTGTGTAATCCTTCTCTGAATCCTAAAGCCTTTGTGCCGCACCTTAACCCCTATAAATACCCATCTTTGCCGTGCCATTTAATCATCAAGCCTTCCATTCATTCTCTGCCTTCACACACCCATTCATCCGTAGCCCTCTCTACAAAACCCCCCACGCCATTCAACACCATCTCTCATTCACATATCTCTACACCACAAATCAGCCATACGCTTAAATTAACCCTCAGATTTTCCTTATGTCGTTGAATTGGACGGAAATAACGCATCCCAATCAAATTATTCTTCAAAAGTTCCCTACATGAAAGCGCATAATAGAGATACAATCAAAGATCACTAAGCTCTATGAAATTCATAAGCATTGACAAGGCATTCATAACTATGAACGCGCATGATACTCCTGCCAGGAATTTACTTAACATGATCGTGACCAACGACCTTCACTACTTGTGAATATAAGTTCATAATGATTAGGTGAAACTCCCTTGTATTCTAGCATCAAATTCATGCATGCAAACTAAGTATGCATCCTTAATCAACATACAAGAATAAGTTCTGAATCAAACTGTTAAGCAAATTGCATTCACATATTATGAAATCACAACTGAAGGTAATCAATTCATATTACAAATATATTCATGGCTTTGAAATTCCCCCTAGCCAAAAGGGTTTAGCTCCTCATGTTCACAGCAAAACAAAGAGAAATTAATTTAAACATTGAAAACAAAGGTGTAGGGATGAATTCTGGCGTGAATAGATGAACGGGTGAGTGAATGGAACTGATAGGAGCATATTTACATCACTTAGTTAGCTTGTTGCCTTGCATTTAGGTTGTTAGTTCTTAGTTATTTTAGTCTTTTAAGCCATTTTCGTGTGCTTTCAGGTTCAATGGGCTAAAGGAGCAAGAAAGTGCATTTTGGTGCCTTTTGGAGCAGTTTTGGGCTTGGAATGGATTGCACATGCTTGGAGCTAAGTGGATGGACGAAATTGAAGATCAAATGAGCTTAGGATTGAATGAAGAATGAAGAGTTCAAAATTGGAGGCCAAAGTTTCCAAAGTTGGAAGTTTCTATTCTTGGCTTAGAAGTTTCCTAATCCTTCCTCACCTATGTTCCAGCCATAAAAGGGTTTCAAAACATCTTAGGTTGCCTCATTACATGTTTCTAGAAGTGTTAGAACCTTTCCCTACACTTGCCGCATATCTCCTTTCCCTTTCTTCCAAAATCTGCCACATAAGTGCCTTTCCCTTTCTCTTCCCATCCTTGCCGCACAAGGGATCCTCTTCTTACCTATTTTCTGACCCAAAATCACATTCCCTTTGTGTTCTATGCTTTGCCGCACAAGGAGGAGCCTTTCTTACTTATTTTGTGCCTCAAAACACATTCCTAAATCTGTCTTACATATTCTGCCGAATTTCACTTTCTTATTCTGTTTGATTTTCTGATTCTTTCTTACCTATTAAATTGTGAGACAAATTAGCTAAGTTATGAACCTTTCCTATTATTTTCTGATTGCCTTTCAACCCTAGCCCTATAAATAAAGCCATCCACACCATTTAGTCTCTCCCTCTCTGAACAGATTCTCTGCATCCATTCCATCCACCTATCTACCTATCCATCCTCTACCACCCATCACCACCCATTCTACACACCTTAACCCCTTGTGCTGCAGCTCTACAAAGGAGAAGGAAGGAGACCCTTGGACGTGCCTAGCCATTCAAGACGTTGAATTGCTGGAACGTTTCTAGGTGTAAGCTATCTTTGTTTTCAATGTTTAATTTAATTTCTCTTTGTTTTGCTATGAACATGAGGAGCTAATCCCTTTTGGCTAGGGGAATTTCAAAGCCATGAATATATTTGCAATATGAATTGATTACCTTCAGTTGTGAATTCAATTTGCTTAACTGTTTGATTCAGAACTTATTCTTGTATGTTGATTAAGGATGCATACTTAGTTTGCATGCATGAATTTGTTGCTAGAATATAAGGGAGTTTCACCTAATCGTTATGAACTTATATTCACAAGTAGTGAAGGTCGCTTGTCACGATCATGTTAAGTAAATTCCTGGCAGGAGTATCATGCGCTTTCATAGTTACGAATGCCTTGTCAATGCTTATGATTTTCATAAAGCTTAATGATCTTTGATTGTATCTCTATTATGCGCTTTCATGTAGGGAACTTTTGAAGAATAATTTGATTGCGATGCGCTATTTCTGTCCAATTCAATGACATAAGGAAAATCTGAGGGTTAATTTAAGCGTACCTAATTAATCTGGGGTGTTAAGTTTCATGGTTTATCGAATGAACAACTGAAAATTGATTTGTATGCAAGTGTGTCATGTGTGGAGAAAAACCTTCTAGCTAGTCCATCATCCATCCAAAAGACCTAATTTCATGCAAATCTGTCTAGTTCTAGTTTCTGTTTTGTTTTACTTTATTTTCGTCCAAAATCCAATCCCCCTTTACTTTGTTGTGTTAATTAGGTTAGAATCTGTTCAATTTGTGTTTTTAAGTGTTTTGAGTCAAGTTCAAGTTAATTTTCGTCCAAATAACTCCCTAGAGTCAGTTTTGAGTCTATTTCATTGTTTTGTGCTGTTTTGAGTCTTTCTAATTAGTTTTGAGTCTTTTCAGTTTGTATTGAGTCTATAGAGTCTAGTTAAGTGTTTTAGTTATCCCTACCCTTGAGCACATACTTAATCACAGTTACCACTCACTAGTTCGCATCTAATCAATTAAAACAACATTTTGAATGTAGTAATATGCCTTAGAGAATCCCTCAATTCCTTACTAGATATGCACTCAATTTTCACTCAGATTTTCTGACTACACTCCCTACACTAGGTATATGTGAGAAGATTGATGTAAACATGAAAACTAATACTCATATATGTATTAACAAAGAAGGCACTTTCTGGAACTATTAATGCATGTATATATATGATCTCATGAATGGAATGCCACTACTTAGACGCGAGAACCAGGGATACCATATGCTCATACCAATCCCAAACTCCACATATTGAAACACATAACAATCAAGATAGAAGTCAGGTTGTAACGGGGCTAAGGTATTGGCTAACAAAGAAAGGTAAACGATAAACAAAAGTTCTTAAAGAAATAGCAAGCAAAGCAATGAAATCAACACTTAGAATTCACTCTTGAATGCAGCCACAAACTTTGATACATAAAGGGAAGATCACACATACTTAGGGCTGAATTCAACTTTTTGGACCCTTTCTTCAACAACCAACACTTGTGAGCTTAATCTCACTTATTTTGAACACTTTTCACACTTTTTCACATACTTTTCTTTTCCTTTTCTTTCTCTCACGAATTTTCTTCTTTCTTTTTTTTTTCTACCCGTGCCCTATTTCTTTTTCTTGGCACACACACACACAAATCCCTTCCCCCACACTTGTTTTTCTACAAATTGTAGATCAAAAGGAATCCCTCAAAGTTATGCTTTACTATCCTTTAAGAACAAGGGTATGGATAGTCCTATTCTAGGCTAGGTAAGGATAATGTGGGCTAACAAAGAAAATAGGCTAACTAAGGCTCAAAAGGGTTAAACCTACAATACATATGCAAAGGGTTAAGGCTTTTTGGCTCTGGTTTTAACTAAACAACTTCATCTTGTTATTTGTTATGCTAATCAATTTCATGCCTTGAATGAAATGGGTATGAGTTCTAGTATTTGGAACTATAGTGATGAAACACATTCTAAGTAGCAACCAAGCAAAGAATGATGAGATCATGCAACGACTTCAGAAAACAAGAATGCACAGATTAATACTCTCCAAACGAAGTTTAGGCTCAAGTCTCTCAAGGTTGTAGCGTTAGTTTGAGTTACTTCCTTCAAGCATGTTACAAAAACTGATTTTATCCTTTTTGTGATTACATGTGAATTCATGAATGTCAACTATAACCAAGCATAAACCAAAGAGCATATCAAACTTCAATCCATGTTTGTAACTTTCTTTAACAGTCATGCAATTAAAAACCAAATCCTCATCATTATGTTGGAAGGTACCCTAAGACACAAACAAAAACGACTCTTTTTGGCTTTTTCAAATATTTTTTTTTAAATTTTCGTATTTTCCTTTCAAGACACATACAAACACTTCAAAACACACTAAAAACACTCAAAACAGTGAAAAACAACCTTAGAAGTGATAGGTGATAAAAACCCGCGAATTTTTCAATGAAAACACTTGTTTACCCCCCCCACACTTAAACCAAACATTGTCCTCAATGTTTCAAACATAGACACACACAAAAGCAAGCAAACAACACAACAAACAAACATGACAAATATGCAAAGTAAAAGCAATAAAGAGTAGGGTTTAGAAACGCAAATCTGGTTGTGGAGCCGGAGATTCCTAGGTCTTCTTTATGTGCATGGGTTGCCTCCCAAGAAACGCTTATTTTAACGTCTTCCAGCCGGACGAACCTTCCTTCTACTCTGCAATGGGACCCACGGCATTGAAGGATATGTCCTCCGTGATGTGTTCTTCAAAGTGTTTATAGTAAGGCTTCAAACGTTGTCCATTCACTTTGAACTCTTGTCCCGTCTTTAAACTTTGAATTTGGACTGCACCATGACGAAATACATTAGTAACAATAAACGGACCAATCCACTTAGAATGTAACTTACCTGGAAATAGACGAAGGCGGGAATTGAAAAGTAACACTTTCTGCCCTTTGGAAAACGTCTTGGTGCGAATCATCTTGTCATGAAAGGCCTTTGTCTTCTCTTTGTAAATTCGAGTGTTCTCGTAAGCTTCATTCCTAAGCTCTTCAAGCTCGTTCAATTGAAGCTTCCTATGGATTCCTGCGGCATCTATGTCCAGTCTTGACTGCCCAATACGTTTTGTGCTCCAATTCAACGGGAAGATGGCATGGTTTCCCATAGATGAGCCGAAATGGGGACATTCCAATTGGTGTTTTGTAGGCCGTACGATACGCCCACAATGCATCATTTAAACGCAAGCTCCAATCTTTGCGGTTTGGCCCTACGGTCTTCTCCAAAATCTGCTCGATTTCTCTATTTGAGACCTCGGCGTGCCCACTTGTTTGAGGGTGATAAGGTGTTGCCACCTTATGCGTGACATTACATTTCTTGAGTAGTGCCTCAATGGTTCGATTGCAAAAGTGTGAACCCCCATCACTGATAAGAAATCTTGGCATTCCAAATCTAGCAAATATGTTAGTTCTAACAAAATCTGCAACCACTTTAGAATCATTAGTACCGGTGTCTTTTGCTTCCACCCATTTCGAAACATAATCAACTGCAAGTAGAATGTAAACAAAACCACGAGATGAAGGAAAAGGACCCATGAAATCAATGCCCCAAACATCAAAAATTTCAACACCAAAGATAGAGACCTGCGGCATTTGGTCTTTTGGTCCTATGTTTCCGGTTCTTTGACAACGATCACATGTTATGCAAAAAGTTCTAGCATCCTTAAAGATAGTAGGCCAATAAAAACCACATTCAAGTACTTTACGTGCAGTCCTTTGAGTGCCAAAGTGACCTCCACATGCATAAGTGTGACAAAAATTTAAAATTGAATGAATTTCAGAATCATGCACACATCTACGAATGATTTGATCAGAGCAATATTTCCACAAATAAGGATCATCCCACACATAATTTCGTGCATCATGCTTGAGTTTATCACGTTGGTTCTTGTTTAGCTCATTTGGAATCACTTTAGACACTAAAAAATTGACTAAATCAGCAAACCAAGGTGTACTTACCTTAATGGACAGCAGCTGCTCATCTGGGAACGTCTCTGGGATGGGAATTTGGTCCTCTTCACGCACTAATCTGCTTAGGTGGTCAACCACTACGTTTTCAACTCTTTTCTTGTCCCGGATTTCGATATCGAACTCTTGAAGTAGGAGCATCCATCGAATAATTCTTGGTTTAGCCTCCTTCTTCGTAAGTAGGTATTTCAAAGCTGCATGATCAGAGTAAATAATGACTTTAGTACCAAGTAAATATGAACGAAACTTATCTAAAGCAAAGACAACGGCAAGAAGTTCTTTTTCCGTCGTAGAGTAGTTCAATGGAGCGTCGTTCAAGGTCCTTAAGGCATAGTAGATGACGTACAAATTCTTATCCTTCCTTTGTCCTAACACGGCTCCTAATCCATAATCGGAAGCATTGCACATTAGCTCAAACGGAAGACTCCAGTTGGGTGGCATAATGATTGGTGCCGTGGTGAGCTTCTCTTTGAGTTGGTTGAAAGCCTTTTCACATTCCTCGTCAAATTTGAACGCTACTTCCTTTTGAAGGAGACGGCACAAAGGTTGAGAAATCTTCGAAAAATCTTTGATGAATCGCCTATAGAATCCTGCATGACCAAGAAAAGAACGAACCTCTCTCACCGAAGTAGGAGAGGGTAAGTAGCGTACAAGATCTATTTTTGACTTATCAACCTCAATTCCTCTTTCTGAAACGATATGACCTAAAACTATACCTTGTTTTACCATAAAATGACATTTCTCCCAATTTAAAACAAGGTTAGTTTCAACACATCGTTTTAAGATTAGTGTAAGGTTATCCAAACAATTATCAAACGAATCACCAAATACACTAAAATCATCCATGAATACCTCAATAATCTTCTCTACGAAATCTGAAAAGATACTTACCATGCATCGTTGAAATGTGGCAGGTGCATTGCATAAACCGAATGGCATGCGACGATAAGCAAAGGTACCAAAGGGGCACGTGAAAGTGGTCTTTTCTTGGTCATCCGGAGCTATGACAATCTGATTATATCCTGAGTAGCCATTAAGAAAACAATAAAAAGAATGAACGGCTAACCTTTCAAGCATTTGGTCAATGAATGGCAAAGGGAAGCGGTCCTTTCTTGTGGTGATGTTGAGCTTTCTATAATCGATGCATACTCTCCAACCTGTTTGGATACGGGTTGGCACAAGCTCATCTTCAGCATTCTTCACCACTGTCACTCCGGATTTCTTTGGTACAACTTGAATCGGAGATGGGAAAAATCACTCCACAATCCAAAAGCTTGATAATCTCTTTCTTCACAACTTCCATCATTGGCGGGTTTAGTCGACGTTGAGCCTCTCGAGTTGGTTTAGCCTCCTCCTCTAGAAGTATGCGATGCATGCAAGTTGTAGGGCTAATACCTTTAATGTCGGCCAAGGTCCACCCTATGGCTGTTTTGTGCTCTTTCAACACCCGAATCAGTTTCTCTTCCTCTAATGCCATGAGTGTTGAAGAAATTATGACCGGCAACGTTTCTTTGTCTCCTAGATAGGCGTACTTCAAATGACTTGGCATTGGTTTAAGTTCAAGAATCAGGGCCTGAATCACTGAAGGTAACAACTTATTAGTAGAAACGAGAATTGAAATTGAGATTGGAGACTTATTGATAGGAGTATATTTATGCGACTTAGTTAGCTTGTTTTCATGCATTTACGTTGTTAGTTCTTAGTTAATTTTGTATTTTAAGCTATTTTCGTGTGTTTGTAGGTTCAAAGTGTCAAGATGGCAAAAAGGAGCAATTTGGAGCATTCTAGAGCATTTTTGGGCCAAGAATGGGTAGTGCAAGCATGGAGGCAAGTTGATGGACGAAATTGAAGATATAAAGGCTTGAAATCAGCTAAGAAGATGGAAGAAAGAAGTCAAAGATAAAGAAGATAAGGAATCAGCTCAAAAGAAGGAGAATTATCCAAAACAACCTTATCTTATCTTATCTTATCCTAACCTGTTTTCTTCAGTTTAGGGGACTTAAAACCTGATTTCTAGAAGTCCTATCCCTTGTCCTATAAAAGTGGCGCCCCAAACTCTTCTAGAAACCCCAAAATCTGGCCAGAAACACATTCTTTCTAGAAGCCTAAAAATCTGGCGTCTCCCTCCTTTCTAGAAGGTCTTTTCCTTGCCTTGCAAGGTTCCCTGCCTTATCCCTTTGTGCCGTGGGTTTTCACTCCCATTCCTTCTTGGATTCTGATTTATTAAGCCTTTTCCTTGTGGATTTGGGTTCTATAATCCTTTTCAGACATTAATTGGACCACAATTCCTTTTCTAAAGTGATTGCCGAACCCTAAGGCCTAATCTATATTTTCTGCCGCACCTAGAGTCCTAATTCCTTGTTTTATGCTAAGTCCAAGCCCTAACCTGATTACTCTAGGGTTTGTGATGCATTTATATACAAAGCTTGGTTGTTGCCGCAGACCACCCACCCCCATATACATTCAGAAATCCATATTTTGCTGCAGAGAAGGGAAGACAAGGCCTTGCCGTGGCTTCCATTGGAGAAGGAGGAGTTCTTTCTTCTCTTGTTTCGTTTCTATGTTTAATTTAATTTGTTTTTCAATTATGTTGAACATGTGGAACTAATTTCGTTTTAGTTAGAGGTGGATTCAAAGCCATGGACATATGTTTGATATGAATTGATTACCTTCAGTTATTGTTTCATAAATTGTGAATGTGATTTACTTAGCTGTTTTATGAAGAACTTGTTCTTGTGTGTTGATTAAGGAGGCCTACTTAGTTTACATGCATGAATTTGATGCTAGGATATAAGGGAATTTCACCTAATCGTTAGGAACTTATATTCACAAGTAGTAAAGATTGCTAGTCACAATTGTGTTAAGTAAATCCTAGGCAAGAGTAACATGCGTATTCCATAGTTATGAATGCCTTGTCAATGTTTATGATTTCCATGGAGCTTAATGATCTTTAATATGTATCTCTATCATGCGTCTTCCATAGTTAGGGAACTTGATAAGAATAATTTGGTTGTGATGCATTATCCATTCAATTCAATGAACTTAGGGAAATCTGGGAATTAATTAGTGCAATACAATTAATTCGAAGCATTGTCATTCATGGTTTATCGAAAGAATAACGGGAAATCAATTCGTATGCATATGTTCATGTGTGGAGAAGAACCCTCTAACTGGCTTTCTACCCCTGAATTCACCTCTATCTCTCTTTAATTCACTTTGTTTGCTTAAAACTGCTTAGTTTTGCTTAATTCGTCCAAAAACCCCCTAGTTCTTAATTGAGTCTTAATTTGTTTAAATTCGTCCAAATCTGTCCCCTTTTAGTATTTTGAGTCTAACTAGTCCAAAAGTCATCCAATTCACCCCTTAGAACCTGTTTTGAGTCTATTTAGCCTGTTTTCATTGTCTAAAGTCCACTTTAGTGTTTTAGAGTGTAATTTGTGTAGATTAGCATCCCTTCTAATCCCCGGCCTTAAATGATCCCTACTTTCATATACTACGTCGATAGGGATTTAATTTGAGTATCAAGTAATTCTCACATCACTTATCCTGATATTGCGGCAATGCTCCTAGGGCAGCCACCATCTCACCAATTTCTTCACTAGGTACGGCCAGATTTGGTTCTAGGCCCAATCCCTTGGCAATTGTTGTTTCAAGGGGATCTTCGTCCAATGAGTCTAGAAATTCGTGCGCCATTGAATCAAATGCATCAATAGAAAAGCAAGAATGATCATCTTTAGGGAATTTAATAGCTTCAGAAATATTGAAATCAATCACTTCCCCATCAAATTCCATCGTTAATGTCCCCTTAAACACATCGATCTTGGTGCGTGCTGTTTTCATGAAGGGCCTCCCAAGTAGGATCGGCAATGGGGTAACATTGGGTGAATCCTCCATCTCTAAAACATAGAAATCTGCTGGGAATATCAAATTGTTAACCTGCACCAAAACATCTTCCACAACTCCTTCCGGATACGCATTAGAACGATCGGCCAATTGAATAATCACACCATCGTTTTTAAGCTCTCCTAAGTTCATAGATGCATAAATTGAATAAGGCATAACGTTAATTGAAGCTCCTAAGTCTAACATGGCATGTTCAAACTTATTATTTCCAATAATACAAGGAATTGTAAAACTACCCGGATCTTTGCATTTAGGTGGTAATTTCCTTTGTAACTGATAGGAGCATATTTACATCACTTAGTTAGCTTGTTTCCTTGCATTTAGGTTGTTAGTTCTTAGTTATTTTAGTCTTTTAAGCCATTTTCGTGTGTTTTCAGGTTCTAAGGGCTAAAGGAGCAAGAAAGTGCATTTTGGTGCCTTTTGGAGCAGTTTTAGGCTTGGGATGGATTGCACATGCTTGGAGCTAAGTGGATGGACGAAATTGAAGATCAAATGAGCTTAGGATTGAATGAAGAATGAAGAGTTCAAAATTGGAAGCCAAAGTTTCTAAAGTTGGAAGTTTCTATTCTTGGAGGTTTCCATTCTTGAAAGTTTCTATTCTTGGCTTAGAAGTTTCCTAATCCTTCATCACCTATGTTCCAGCCATAAAAGGGTTCCAAAACATGTTAGGTTGCCTCATTACATGTTTCTAGAAGTCCTAGAACCTTTCCCTAACCTTGCCACATATCTCCTTTCCCTTTTTTTCCAAAATCTGCCACATAAGTGCCTTTCCCTTTCTTTCCACAACCTTGCCGCACAAGGGATCCTCTTCTTACCTATTTTCTGACCCAAAATCACATTCCCTTTGTGTTCTATGCCTTGCTGCACAAGGAGGAGCCTTTCTTACTTATTTTGTGCCTCAAAACACATTCCTAAATCTGTCTTACAATTCTGCCGAATTTCCTTTCCTATTCTCTTTAATTCCTGCACCTTACTTGCCTATTTTCTGCCCAAAAATACTTCCCCTTTCTCTTACAAATCAATGCACACCTTCTTTCCCTTTCTCTCTTAATTTCTGACCTTTAAAACACATTCCTTTTCTCTCCTACATATTCTGCCGAATTTTACTTTCTTATTCTCTTTGATTTTCTGATTCTTTCTTACCTATTAAATTGTGGAACCATAATAGCTAAGTATTGAACCTTTCCTATTATTTTCTGATTGCCTTTCAACCCTAGCCCTATAAATAAAGCCATCCGCACCATTTAGTCTACCTCTCTCACTCTCTGGACAGATTCTCTGCGTCCATTCCATCCACCTATCTACCTATCCATCCTCTACCACCCATTCACGCCAGAATTCCTTCCCCAACCCTAGCCGCACCTATCCTTCACCATTCTCCATAGTTTCTGACCTAAAACAACCCTTGTGCCGCAGCAAAGAGGAAGGAGGAGAGCCCTTGGACGTGCTTGCTGTTCAGTTTGGATCGCTGGAGCGTTTAGGTGTTTTCTTTCTTTTGTTTTCAATGTATAAACTTGTTATTCTTTGTTCTGTGAGTATGAGGAACTAAACCCCTCTTAGCTAGGGGGGATTCGAAACCATGATTATACTTGCAATGTGAATTGATTACTTTCAGTTGTGATTTCATAAGTTGTGAATTCAATTTGTTTAACTGCTTGATGGATAACTTATTCTTGTATGTTGATTGAGGGTCGACACTTAGTTTGCATGCATGAGTTTGATGCTAGAATATAAGGGAGTTTCACCTAATAGTTACAAACTTATATTCACAAGTAGTGGAGGTCGCTTATAAACGATCGCGTTAAATGAATTCTTGGCAGGAGTTTCATGCTCATCATAGTAGCGAATGCCTCGTCAATACTTATAGTTTTCATGATGCTTAATGATCTTTGATTGTATCGTTATTGTGCTGTTCACGTAAAGGACTTTTGAAGAATGCTTTGAATTGTTGTATGCGCTTTCCCATCCAATTCAATAACTTAAGGAGAACTTGAAGGTTAATTTAAGCGGACCTAATTAACCTGGGGTGTTGAGGTTCATGATTTATCGAAAGAACAACTGAAAATTGGTTTATGTGCAAGTGTGTCATGTGTGGAGAAGAATCCTCTAGCTAGCCCATCATCCATAAGTTTTACCAAATTCGTCCAAAATCTGTTTTAGTTTACAATCTGTTTGTTTTGTTTTCAAATTCGTCAAAACCCAATTCCCTTTTACTTTGTTGAGTCATATTAGTTAGAAATTGATTTAGTTTGTGTTTTTGAGTGTTTTGGGTCAAGTTAGAATCTATTTTCGTCCAAAGTAGTGTTTAAAGTTCAAAACTGCCCAGTTTGTGTTTTTAGGCAGTTTTGAGTGTTTTTGTGCTGTTTTGAGTCTTTTGAGTTGTTTTAGTGTCTTAGAGTCTAGTTTTGCATTCTTTGAGTCTAGTTTAGTGTTTTAAACTTTGTTTTAATGATTTTGAGTCAGTTTTGAGGTTTTAGCAAGCCCTCCTAATCCCCGGTCCAGAACGATCCCTACTTGCATCTATACTACAATTGTCAACAAGAGGGTTAAATTTGTGTGCTTATATATTTCGCATCAAATTTTTGGCGCCGTTGCCGGGGATCGAACCCGGGTCACCCGCGTGACAGGCGGGAATACTTACCACTATACTACAACGACCCACCACAAGTAAGGACGTCCCAAATTCATTTAATTCTAATGTTATTCCTCCAAATGTCCCCTTTCCTTGCAGGTTTTTTATTCCCAAGAAAGAAGAGAGTGAAAAGGACATCATGGAAACCCTTCCAAAGGTGCAAAGTACTATCTCAATTCTTGGTACACCAAATCAGGTTCCAGATTGTGTTGAAGTGTTCAAAGAACCTTGTACACCAAGAAGAAGGAGTCAAGAGAAGGAAGTGGCGGGAGAATGTGTAAAATGCATCAAGGAGGACGTATATGAGACAACAAAGCCCAAAGAAGCTGAGTTTGATGACACGGGACAAGTCGCAACCATCATAGTCAATCTGGCCAAGTCCTTCATGCCTGAAACATTCAAAGATGTGGTGTTTGTAATTGAGTTTGTGTCGGAGCAAGCAAGTAAGCCATCTATTTCAATTTCAATTTTGTTTTCTACTAACTTGCTGATTTTAATGATTCAGGCACCCACACTAGAATTTAAACCATTGCCGGATCATTTCAAGTATCACCGTCCATTCCAAGATCAATCCATGCATTCGAAGAAGGGAGACCTAGGAATCGCCCCACAATCAGATTTGCGTTCCTAAACCCTTCTCTTTACTGCATTTATCTTGCCATAATAAGTTAGTTGTTTGTTTGTTTTTTTTCTGTGAGTTTATGCTTGAAACATTGAGGACAATGTTTGATTTAAGTGTGGGGGGGTAACAAAGTGTTTTTGATGCAAATTCGTGGGATTTTACCACCCATTACTTCAAAAGTTGTTCCTTGCTGTTTTGAAGTGTTTTTAAGCTGTTTTGGAGTACTTTTGTGTGTTTTGACATAAAAATCCGAAAATTTGATAAAAATTTGAAAAATTGTTTGAAAAACCCAAAAAGAGTTGTTTTTGTGTGTGTGTTTGTGTCTTAGGTACCTTCCAACACAATGATGAGGATTTGGTTTTTAATTACATGACTGTTAAAGAAAGTTATGAACATGGATGAAAGTTTGATTTACTCTTTGGCTTATGCTTGGTTGTGGTTATAATTTATGAATTCACATGCAATCATAAAGGAAAAATTAGTTTTTGTAACATGCTTGAAGGAAGGAACTCAAATTAACGCTACAACCTTGTGAGACTTGAGCCTTAAACGTTCTTTTGGAGAGTTATAATCTGTACATTTGTTGTTTTCTAAAGTCGTTGCATGATCTCATTATTCTTTGCTTGGTTGCTACTTAGAAGGCGTTTCATCATTTAGTTCCAAATACTAGAACTCATGCCCATTCCATTCAAAGCATGACATTGATTTGCATAACACACGATCAAGATGAAGTTATTTAGTGAACCACCACAGCCAAACAGCCGTACCCCCTGTGTCATTTGTTTTGTAGGTTTAAACCCCTTTGAGCCTTGTTTAGCCTATTTTCTTTGTGAACCACATTATCCTCACCTAGCCTAGATTAGGACCATCCATACCCTTGTTCTTAAAGCATAGTGAAGCATGACTTAAAAAGAATTCATTTTGATTGACTTCTTGCAGAAAAACAAGTGTGGGGGAAGGGATTTGTGTGTGTGTGTGTGCCAAGAAAAAAAATTTCGTGGGAAAAGAAAAGAAAAAGAAAAAGTTATGAAAAAAAAGTAAAAAAAGAGTGCAAAATTATGAGAAAAAGAGTTCTAAAGTGTTGATTGTTGAAGGAAGGGTCCAAAACATCAAAATTCGGCCCTAGAGTGTGTAAATCTTCCCTTTTGTGTTTTAAGTTGATTTCTGCATTCCAAAGTGAATTCTAAGTGTTGATTTCATTGCTTTGCTTGCTATTCTTTAAGAACCCTTGTTTTCCATATCCTTTCTTTGTTAACCAACACCCCAAGCCCCGTTACAACCCTTTAACTTTGATCTTGGGTGTTGTGTGTTTCAATATGTGGAGTTTGGAATTGGTATGAGCATATGGCATCACTGGTTCTCGCATCTAAGTAGTAGCATTCCATTCATGAGATCATATCTAAATATGCTTATTAACTCCAGAAAAGTGCTTTCTTTGTTGCAACATATGTGAGTATTAGTTTTCATGTTTACATCAATCTTCTCACATATACCTAGTGTAGGGTGTGTAGTCAGAAAATGTGTGAAAATAGAGTGCATATCTAGTAAGGAATTGAGGGAATTCTCTAAGGCATGTTACTACATTCAAAACATCGTTTTAATTGGTTAAATGTGAACTAGTAAGTGGTGACTGTGATTAAGTATGCATTCAAGGGTAAGGATGACTAAAATCTGTGCAAGTGATGATTTTTAATATGTCATGTGCATTGGAAATCCCTAAGGCAATTGTTGGAAGGTTTAGATTGAGTTTTGTTTCTTTTGTTTTGCTCGAGGACTAGCAAAAGCTAAGTGTGGGGGTATTTGATAGGAGCATATTTACATCACTTAGTTAGCTTGTTTCCTTGCATTTAGGTTGTTAGTTCTTAGTTATTTTAGTCTTTTAAGCCATTTTCGTGTGTTTTCAGGTTCTAAGGGCTAAAGGAGCAAAAAAGTGCATTTTGGTGCCTTTTGGAGCAGTTTTAGGCTTGGGATGGATTGCACATGCTTGGAGCTAAGTGGATGGACGAAATTGAAGATCAAATGAGCTTAGGATTGAATGAAGAATGAAGAGTTCAAAATTGGAAGCCAAAGTTTCTAAAGTTGGAAGTTTCTATTCTTGGAGGTTTCCATTCTTGAAAGTTTCTATTCTTGGCTTAGAAGTTTCCTAATCCTTCATCACCTATGTTCCAGCCATAAAAGGGTTCCAAAACATGTTAGGTTGCCTCATTACATGTTTCTAGAAGTCCTAGAACCTTTCCCTAACCTTGCCACATATCTCCTTTCCCTTTTTTTCCAAAATCTGCCACATAAGTGCCTTTCCCTTTCTTTCCACAACCTTGCCGCACAAGGGATCCTCTTCTTACCTATTTTCTGACCCAAAATCACATTCCCTTTGTGTTCTATGCCTTGCTGCACAAGGAGGAGCCTTTCTTACTTATTTTGTGCCTCAAAACACATTCCTAAATCTGTCTTACAATTCTGCCGAATTTCCTTTCCTATTCTCTTTAATTCCTGCACCTTACTTGCCTATTTTCTGCCCAAAAATACTTCCCCTTTCTCTTACAAATCAATGCACACCTTCTTTCCCTTTCTCTCTTAATTTCTGACCTTTAAAACACATTCCTTTTCTCTCCTACATATTCTGCCGAATTTTACTTTCTTATTCTCTTTGATTTTCTGATTCTTTCTTACCTATTAAATTGTGGAACCATAATAGCTAAGTATTGAACCTTTCCTATTATTTTCTGATTGCCTTTCAACCCTAGCCCTATAAATAAAGCCATCCGCACCATTTAGTCTACCTCTCTCACTCTCTGGACAGATTCTCTGCGTCCATTCCATCCACCTATCTACCTATCCATCCTCTACCACCCATTCACGCCAGAATTCCTTCCCCAACCCTAGCCGCACCTATCCTTCACCATTCTCCATAGTTTCTGACCTAAAACAACCCTTGTGCCGCAGCAAAGAGGAAGGAGGAGAGCCCTTGGACGTGCTTGCTGTTCAGTTTGGATCGCTGGAGCGTTTAGGTGTTTTCTTTCTTTTGTTTTCAATGTATAAACTTGTTATTCTTTGTTCTGTGAGTATGAGGAACTAAACCCCTCTTAGCTAGGGGGGATTCGAAACCATGATTATACTTGCAATGTGAATTGATTACTTTCAGTTGTGATTTCATAAGTTGTGAATTCAATTTGTTTAACTGCTTGATGGATAACTTATTCTTGTATGTTGATTGAGGGTCGACACTTAGTTTGCATGCATGAGTTTGATGCTAGAATATAAGGGAGTTTCACCTAATAGTTACAAACTTATATTCACAAGTAGTGGAGGTCGCTTATAAACGATCGCGTTAAATGAATTCTTGGCAGGAGTTTCATGCTCATCATAGTAGCGAATGCCTCGTCAATACTTATAGTTTTCATGATGCTTAATGATCTTTGATTGTATCGTTATTGTGCTGTTCACGTAAAGGACTTTTGAAGAATGCTTTGAATTGTTGTATGCGCTTTCCCATCCAATTCAATAACTTAAGGAGAACTTGAAGGTTAATTTAAGCGGACCTAATTAACCTGGGGTGTTGAGGTTCATGATTTATCGAAAGAACAACTGAAAATTGGTTTATGTGCAAGTGTGTCATGTGTGGAGAAGAATCCTCTAGCTAGCCCATCATCCATAAGTTTTACCAAATTCGTCCAAAATCTGTTTTAGTTTACAATCTGTTTGTTTTGTTTTCAAATTCGTCAAAACCCAATTCCCTTTTACTTTGTTGAGTCATATTAGTTAGAAATTGATTTAGTTTGTGTTTTTGAGTGTTTTGGGTCAAGTTAGAATCTATTTTCGTCCAAAGTAGTGTTTAAAGTTCAAAACTGCCCAGTTTGTGTTTTTAGGCAGTTTTGAGTGTTTTTGTGCTGTTTTGAGTCTTTTGAGTTGTTTTAGTGTCTTAGAGTCTAGTTTTGCATTCTTTGAGTCTAGTTTAGTGTTTTAAACTTTGTTTTAATGATTTTGAGTCAGTTTTGAGGTTTTAGCAAGCCCTCCTAATCCCCGGTCCAGACCGATCCCTACTTGCATCTATACTACAATTGTCAACAAGAGGGTTAAATTTGTGTGCTTATATATTTCGCATCAGTAACACCGCAGAAACATTCTCACTTACCTGGACCACCTCTTTGTTTGAAATCCTTTTCCTTGTTGTGCAAAGCTCTTTCAAAAATTTGGCATACTTTGGAACTTGCTTGATTGCATCAAGGAGCGGAATATTGACTTGTACTTTCCTAAAGGTTTCCAGAATGTCCTTCTCGTTCTCTTCTTTCCTTGATTGCTTAAACCTGCTAGGAAAGGGCACATTTAGTGGAATAGAACTTGAATGGGTCGAATTCTTACTTACCTTGGGTGTAGGATACGGCATAGGTGCATTTGAAGGCTGCGGCATTGTTTCTTTCCTCCTTGCCGTGGCTACCTCATTCCCCTCTTCTTCTTGCATTAGTTTGTTATCCTCTTGGTGGCCTTGTTGGGATACTTTCGAATGGTCTCCAAGTTCCTTACCACTTCTCAATATAATGGCCTTGGCAGTTTCAAATCCTCCCTTTGGATTGACAATGGTTGAACTTGGAAGTCTCCCTTGCTCTCTAATCTGCCCCAAAAACTCAGAAATCTGCCCCAATTGATTCTTTATTTCACCCATCTCCTTTTGATGATTCGCCACTACTTGTGCTTGAGTTTGCATCTCTTTGTTTTGGTTTTGTATTCCCTGCGACATAGAGGTTAATAACTCAAGAATTTTAGCATTTTCAAGGGATGAACCTGAAGTTTGTTGGGTAGCTTGTGGATAGGCTTGAGATGGCACGAATGGTTTTTGAAGGAACCCAGGGGGCTGTCGAAATTGGCTTTGTTGTTGAGGTTGTTGTGGCTCCCTCCACTTGAACACACACAGCAAACAAGGGATTAGCAACGGCGCCAAAATTTGATGTGAAAATTAACATGACACACAAATTAAACCCTATTGATGACAATTGTAGCAATGATGTAAGTAGGGATCGTTCTAGACCAGGGATTAACTAGGGATGCTAATCAACCATCATCCATCCAAAACACCTAATTTCGTGCAAATCTGTCTAGTTCTAGTTTCTGTTTTGTTTTACTTTATTTTCGTCCAAAATCCAATCCCCCTTTACTTTGTTGTGTTAATTAGGTTAGAATCTGTTCAATTTGTGTTTTTAAGTGTTTTGAGTCAAGTTCAAGTTAATTTTCATCCAAATAACTCCCTAGAGTCAGTTTTGAGTCTATTTCATTGTTTCGTGCTGTTTAGAGTCTTTCTAGTTAGTTTTGAGTCTGATGTGAAAATTACCTTGACACACAAATTAAACCCTATTGATGACAATTGTAGCAATGATGTAAGTAGGGATCGGTCTAGACCGGGGATTAACTAGGGATGCTAATCAACACAAATTAGACTAAAAAACCCTAAACTGGACTCTATTGACTCAAAACTAACTTAAAACACTAAAAACAGCAAGAAACAATCAACAAGACTCAATTCTAGACCTAACAAGTAATTTTGACGAAAATAGAACTTTAAAAGACTCAAAAGACTAAAACAAAACAGATTTTGACTCTGAAAACAAGTTGAAATGAAAGGGGGATTGTTTTTGACGAATTTAAAACTAAAACAGAAACTTTGCATAAAAACTTTAGAAAAAACGATTTTGATGAATTAATAAGGGTGAAAGGCTAGTTAGAGGGTCCTTCTCCACACATGATATATGCATATGAACCAATTTCCAGTTATTATTCCTTTAGACATGAATGACAACACCCCAAGTTAACCGTGACTGCACAAATTAACCGTCAGATTTTCCTTAGTTCATTGAATTGAATGAAAGACGCATTACAACCAAATTATCCTTATCAAGTCTCCTAACTATGTCAGCATGATAGAAAACATATCAAAGGTCATTAAGTTCTTTGAAAATCGTAAGTGTTGACGAGGCATTCGTAACTATGACAGCATGATACTCTTGCCTAGGACTTACTTAACATGATTGTGACCAGCAACCTTTACTACTTGTGAATATAAGTTCATAACGATTAGGTGAAACTCCCTTATACTCTAGCATCAAATTCATGCATGCAAATTAAGTGTCGACCCCCAATTAACACACACAAACAAGTTTTAATAACTCAGTTAAGCAAATCACATTCTAGTCTTAAGAAACAATAACTGGACGTAATCAATTCATATATAACATATAATCATGGCTTCAAATTCACCTCTAACTATAAAGAAATTAGTTCCTCATGTCCACAAGTAAACAAACATAAATAAATTTAAACATTGAAAACAAAGATAGAAAACACCTAGAAAACACCTAAAAAACGCTCCAGACTCCTTCCTTTCTTTGCAAAGTTGTGGCACAATGAGGTTAAATGGTTGATTGTGGTGTAGAGATGTGTGAATGATAGATGGTGGTGGTCTGAATGGTGCAGCAAAAGGGTCAATTTATAGGGGGAGGTGTGGCACAAACATGTAGTGTAGGAAAAGGATTACAAAATGTAGTTTGTGTAGGAAAATAAAAACACAATCCTAAGGGGAAAAGGTTATGTAATCCCAGCAGGAAATAGGACATCTAGAAGGTCAAAAACCCAAGGGATCAAGGACAAGGGTGCGGCACCTTTGTAGGAGAGGATAAGGTTCCTAGAAATCAGGTTTTTATGTCTCCTAAACTGAAATTAAAACCCTTTTGCAACAGGAATTAAGTTAGGAAAGGATTAGGATAAGATAAGATAAGTTTAGTTTGGATAAGGTTTTGGATAATTCTCCTTCTTTGTAGCTGATTCCTTATCTTCTTTGACTTGGATTTATTTCTTCAACTCTTTTGCACATTCCTAGCCTCTCTTGAACTTCAAATTCGTCCATCCATCTTGCTCCAATCTTGTGATATCCATTCCAAGCCCAAAACTGCTCTAAAATGCTCCAAATTGCACCTTTTTGCCAACTTTGCCATTTGGACATACAAACATACGAAAATAGCTTAAAACACTCTAATAAGTAGAAACTAACTAAGAAAATGCAAGGAAACAAGCTAACAAAGTCGCATAAATATGCTCCTATCAGATTCTTTTAAGTTTGTTTTGAGTCTTGTAAGTCTAGTTAAGTGTTTTTAAGTTTCTTTTTGTGTTTTTGTGTTTTAAAGTCAGTTTAGTTTAGATTAGCAATCCCTCCTAATCCCCGGTCCAGAACGATCCCTACTTATACATGTACTACAATTGTCAAACGAGGGTTTAATTTGTGTGCTTATATTTTTCACGTTACAAACACGCTGAAATAATCCATAAAAACTTCAATAATTTTCTCAACATAATCAGAAAATATGCTCATCATGCATCTCTGAAATGTGGTAGGTGCATTGCATAAACCAAATGGCATACGACGATAAGCAAATTTACCAAATGGGCATGTGAAAGTGGTTTTTTCTTGGTCCTCAGGTGCTATGACAATTTGATTACAACCAGAATAACCATCAAGAAAACAATAGAATGCATAACCTGCTAACCTTTCAAGCATTTGATCAATGAATGGCAATGGGAAGTGATCCTTCCTTATGGTGGTGTTGAGCTTCCTATAATCGATACAAACCCTCCAACCTGTTTGGATTCGAGTAGGCACAAGCTCCTCTTCGGCATTCTTTACCACAGTCACTCCAGATTTCTTTGGAACACATTGCACAGGTGAAACCCAACGACTATCGGAGATTGGATAAATCACTCCACAATCAAATAGCTTGATTATCTCCTTCTTCACAACTTCCATCATTGGAGGGCTGAGTCGGCGTTGAGCCTCTCGAGATGTTTTAGACCCCTTCTCCAAAAGTATATGATGCATGCAAGTGGTAGGGCTGATTCCTTTGATGTCAGCCAATGTCCACCCAATTGCCGTTTTGTACTCTTTTAACACCCTCACCAACTTGTTCTCCTCTTGTGCCGTGAGTGTGCTTGAGATGATGACGGGCAATGTCTCATCTTCCCCTAAGAAAACATACTTCAAATGACTTGGCAATGGTTTGAGTTCAAGTGTAGGGGGCTGCATAACTGATGGAAGTAACTTATTAGTCGAAACTGAAATTGAAATTGGGTCCAGAAACTTACCAGATTGTGATGGCAATGATTCGAGGGCAGCCACCATCTCAATTACATCATCACTAGGGGGCACGGCAAGGGAAAATTCATGCATGCCGTGGGGATGCATGGTTGCTGCTCCATTGTTTTGAATGTCCACTCCTTGTGCAATGACCAATTCAAGTGCATCTTCCTTCAATTGTTCAAAATGGTCCTGCGCCAAAGAGTCAATTACATCAATAGAAAAACATGAGTGATCCTCACTAGGATACTTGATAGAATTTGAAAGATTGAAATTAATAACTTCCCCATCAAATTCCATTGTCAAAGTTCCATTAAACACATCAATCTTAGTACGGGCAGTTTTCACGAATGGCCTTCCAAGAAGGATGGGCAATGAAGGGGAATGGTCTGACTCGTCCATTTCAAGCACGTAGAAGTCCGTGGAAAGATTAAGTGATTGACCTGCACTAAAACATCTTCCAAAACTCCCTTTGGATAGGCATTAGATCGATCAGCCAATTGTATAATCACACCATCATTTTTCAACTCGCCTAAGCCCATAGATGCATAAATTGAATATGGCATGACATTTGTAGATGTACCTACGTCTAACATGGCAGATTCAAAACGAGTATTGCCAATAACACAAGGAATTGTAAAACTACCAGGATCCTTGCATTTTGGGGGCAGTTTGCGTTGCATGATGGCCGAGACATTTTCACCTACCTTTATAGGCATGGCAACCTGCAGCAAAGCCTCAAAATATGTATATATAGGCATGGCAAACCCTAGGGAAATCAGGTTACGACTTGGACTTAGCAGAAATAAAGGATTCAACTCGCCTAAGCCCATAGATGCATAAATTGAATATGGCATGACATTTGTAGATGTACCTACGTCTAACATGGCAGATTCAAAACGAGTATTGCCAATAACACAAGGAATTGTAAAACTACCAGGATCCTTGCATTTTGGGGGCAGTTTGCGTTGCATGATGGCCGAGACATTTTCACCTACCTTTATAGGCATGGCAACATGCAGCAAAGCCTCAAAATATGTATATATAGGCATGGCAAACCCTAGGGAAATCAGGTTACGACTTGGACTTAGCAGAAATAAAGGATTAGGGCCCTAGGGTGCGGCACAAGGCTTAAATCCATCAGAAAAGGGGTTTAGCCCAATTAATTTCTGAAAAGGCTTTGCACAATCCAAATCCACAAGGGAATAGGCTAATTAAATCAGAATCCAAGAGGAATAAGGGTAGGGAAGGTGCGGCAACAATTGGAGGGAAGGGGATGGAGTGCAAGGCAAGGCAAAGGCCTTCTAGAAAGGTTTGGGGCGCCAGATTTTTAGGACTTCTAGAAAGGAGTGTTGTGGCATGTTTCTAGATGGAAAAGACCTCCTACAAACAGGTTTTAGGCATCCTATTATGAAAAGGAGTCCCCCTTGCAGCTGGAATTAAGATAGGATACGATTAGATAAGGATAAGATAAGATAAGGTTGGTTTGGATAATGTTCCATGTTTGTAGTTGATTCCTTATCTTCTTTGACTTGAATTTGTTTCTCCAACTTTTAAACACATTCCTAGCCTCATTTGAACTTCAAATTCGTCCATTCCTTATGCTCCATATGCATGCAATCCATTTCAACCCAGAATTGCTCCAAAATGCTCTAAAATGCACTTTCTTGCCAACTTTGCCAATTGGACCTACAAACACACGAAAATAGCTTAAAATACTATAATAAACATAAACTAACTAAGTAAATGCAAGGAAACAAGCTAACTAAGTCGCATAAATATGCTCCTATCAAATTCCCCCACACTTAGCTTTTGCTAGTCCTTGAGCAAACAAAACAAACAAAACTTCCTAAACCTTCCAACATTCGCCTTAGGGATTTCCAATGGTACATAACATGCTAAAAATCACTACCTACATAGATTTTAGCCATCCCTACTCTCAAGCACATACGTAATCATAGTCACCACTTACTAGCTCGCATTTAATCACTTAAAACAATGTTTTGAATCTAGTAACATGCCTTAGAGAATCCCTCAATTCCTCACAAAATATACACTCTATTTTCACACAGAATTTCTGACTACACACCCTACACTAGGTATATGTGAGAAGATTGATGTAAACAAGAAAACTAGTACTCGCATATGTATTAACAAAGAAGGCATTTTCTGGAATTATTAATGCACATACATATATATGATCTCATGAATGGAATGCCACTACTTAGACGCGAGAACCAGTGACACCATATGCTCGTACCAATCTCAAACTCCACATATTGAAACACATAACAATCAAGATAGATGTCTAAGGGTTATAACGGGGCTACGAGTATTGGCTAACAAAGAAAGGTCAAGATAAACAAAAGTTCTTAAAGAAATAGTAAGCAAAGCAATGAAATCAACTTAGAATTCCCTTCTAAAATGCAGCAATCAACTTTGAATCTTTTAGGGGATTTCGTACAACTTAGGGTCAAATTCAACTTTTTGGACCCTTTCTTCAACAACCAACAATTGTGAGTGATAGGAGCATATCTATGCGACTTAGTTAGCTTGTTTTCATGTATTTACATTGTTAGTTCTTAGTTAATTTTGTATTTTAAGCTATTTTCGTGTGTTTGTAGGTTCTAAGTGTCAAGATGGCAAAAAGAAGCAATCTGGAGCATTCTAGAGCATTTTTGGGCCAAGATTGGGCAGTGCAAGCATGGAGGCAAGTTGATGGACGAAATTGAAGATACAAAGGCTTGAAATCAGCTAAAAAGTGGGAAGAAAGAAGTCAAAGATAAAGAAGATAAGGAATCAGCTATAAAGAAGGGGAATTATCCAAAACATTATCCAAACAACCTTATCTTATCCAAACCTTATCTTACCTTATCCTAATCTTATCCTACCTTGTTTTCAGCTACAAAAGAGATTTAATTTCAGTTTAGGAGACTTAAAACCTGATTTCTAGAAGTCTTATCCCTTGTCCTATAAATCTGGCGCCTTCCTCCTCTCTAGAAGGTTTTTTCCTTGCCTTGCAAGGCATTCCCTGCCTTATCCAAGCCATGCCGTGCATCCCTATCCCTTTCCCTCTTAGATTCTGATTTGTTAGCCTTTTTCCTTGTGGGTTTGGGTTCTACAAATCCTTTTCAGAAATCAATTGGGCCATAATCCTTTTTCCTAACGGATTCACACATTCTGCCGCACCTAGGGTCCTAATCCCTTGCTTATGCTGAGTCCAAGTCCTAATCTGATTACCTTGGGGTTTGTGGTGCCTATATATACAGAATTAGAGAGTTATGAAAAACAAGTGTGGGGGAAGGGATTTGTGTGTGTGTGTGTGTGCCAAGAAAAAGAAATAAGGCACGGGTAGAAAAGAAAAGAAAATTCGTGAGGAAAGAAAAAGTTATGAAAAGAGTGAAAAGAAGTTGAAAAATAAGTGAGAATGAGCTCACAATTGTTGATTGTTGAAGGAAGGGTCCAAAACATCAAATCTGGCCCTAGAATGTGTTTATCTTCCCTTTTGTGTTTAAAGTTGATTTCTGCATTCAAAATTGAGTTCTAAGTGTCAATTTCATTACTTCGCTTGCTATTGCTTTAAGAACCATTGTTTCCCATATCCTTTCTTTCTTAACCATTTCCCTTAGCCCCGTTTCAACCCTTAACTTCAATCTTGAGTGTTATGTGATTCAATATGTGGAGTTTGAAATTGGTATATGGTGTCACTGGTTCTCGCATCTAAGTAATAGCATTCCATTCATGAGATCATATCTAAAGATGCTTATTAACTCCAGAAATTGCTTTCTTTGCTATAACATATGTGAGTACTAGTTTTCATGTTTACATCAATCTTCTCACATATACATATTGTAGGGTGTGTAGTCAGAAAATCTGAGTGAAAATTGAGTGCATACCTAGTAAGGAATTGAGGAAATTCTCTAAGGCATGTTACTACTGATAGGAGCATATTTAGGCGACTTAGTTGGCTTGTTCTTGTGCATTTACGTTGTTATTTCTTAGTTATTCTAGTCTTTAAAGCCATTTTCGTGTGTTTTCAGGTTCTAAGGGCAAAGTATGCAAGAAGGTGCATTTTGGAGCAAAATTGGGCTTGGAATGGTTATCACATGCTTGGAGCAAAAGGAATGGACGAAATTGAAGACTTGAAGATGTTAGGATTCCTAATTGGAGATGGATTCCTACTCAAACAAGGATTCCTACTTGAAGTAGGAAAGTTAAGCCAAGGTTTCCTATTTTGGTTTGACCTTTCCTAATCCAATTGTCCCTAAGTTCCAGCAACATTGAAGGCCTCCTATGCATTTTAGGACACAAATTGAACCTTCCTTGCACCAAATCAATCCTTGCCGCACCATCCCTTTATTTCCCATCCTTGCCGTGCAAGGGATCTCTCACTTACCTAAAATCAGCAAGGAAATCCTTTCTCCTTGCCTTGCTGATGTGATACAAGTTAAGCACTCAAATTAAACCCTCTTGTTGTCAAATCGTAGTATAAATGCAAGTAGGGATCGTTCTAAACCGGGGATTAGGAGGGCTTGCTAAAACCTCTAAACTGACTTAAAACACAAAAACAAAGTTAAAAACGTTTGGAAAGACTCTAGGGACTCAAAACAAACTCAAAAGACTCAAAACAAGCTAAAAACACTCAAAACTGCCTAAAAACACAATCTGGGCAGTTTTGGACTCTAAACACAACTTTGGACGAAAATAAGGTTTTGACTTGACTCAAAACACTCTAAAACACAAACAAAACAGATTTTAGACACTTTGAAACAAGAAAGTAAATGGGGGTTTTGGTTCTGACGAAATTGAATCAAACAAACAAATTGTGAAACTAAACAGATTCTAAAACGAATTTAGGAAATAAGATGATGGATGGATTAGTTAGAGGTCCATTCTCCACACATGACACACTTGTATACGAATCGATTTCCAATTGCTTTTCAATAAACTATGATGCTCAACACCCCAGATTAACCGTGATGCACAAATTAACCCTCAGATTTTCCTTAACTCATTGAATTGGATGAATGCATGCGACAACTCAATTCATTCTCCAAAAGTCCTCTACATGAATGCATAATAGAGATACAATCAGAGATCATTACGTTTCATGAAAATCATAAGTGTTGACGAGGCAATTGTAACTATGAATGCATGATATGTTTGCCAAGAATTCAATTAACGCGATTGTGACAATCAACTTTCACTACTCAGGAATATAAACTTGTAACGATTAGGTGAAACTCATTTATATTCTAGCATCTGATTTATGCATGAAAACCAAGTATGCATCCTTAATAAACATACACAAATCAGTTATGAATAAAACAGATAATTGAATTGCAATCATAACTTATCAAATCACAATTGGCAGAAATCAATTCATATCTCAAACATGTTCATGGCTTCAAACTTCCCCCTAACTAATTAGGGGCTTAGCCACTCATGATTACAGCAAGTTCAGAAAGTAATAACGAATTAAACATTGAAAACAAGAACGAAGTACACCTAAAACGCTCCAATCTACAAGCATGAAGCGCCAAGGTCCTTCTTCTTCCCCAACTAGTTGCGGCACAAGGGTTCAAGGGTGTGTATGGATGTATGAAAGGGTTAGAGATGTATTTAGGATGGATGTGGGTTGCGGCAAGGCTTGGAAGATGGCTGGAATTGCGTTTTGAATGTGTAGAATGGTGGTCTGGAGTGCGGCAAAGGATTTTTGTGATGAATGGCTGGGTTCTCTACGGCAAAACCCTAAAACATGTATATATAGGCACCTTAAAACCCTAGAGAAATCAGATTTGTACTTGGGCTTAACAGAAATTAAGGAATAAAGGCCTAGGGTGCGGCATTTAATTTGGAAAAGGAATTGTGGTCCAATTAATTTCTGAAAAGGATTTGTAGAACCCAAATCCACAAGGAAAAAGGCCTAATAAATCCGAATCCAAGAGGGAAAGGGCCTGAGAGGTGCGGCACAATAGGATAAGGGCAAGGAAATGCCTTGCAAGGCAAGGAAAAAGGATTCTAGAAGGGAAGGAGGCGCCAGATTTTTAGGGTTCTAGAAGGAATGTGTTTTGTGGCTGATTTTGGGGTTTCTAGAAGGATTTGGGGCACCACTTTTGTAGGACAAAGGATAAGACTTCTAGAAAGTGTGTTTTGAGGCTGATTTCAAGCCTTTTTGTCTTCAAACTCGTCCAACAACTTGCCTCCATGCTTGCACTACCCAATCTTGGCTCAAAAATGCTCTAGAATGCTCCAAATTGCTTCTTTTTGCATACTTTGTCCTTAGAACCTGAAAACACACGAATTTGGCTTAAAAGACTAAATAACTAAGAACTAACAACGTAAAAGCACAAGAACAAGCTAAATATGCTCCTATCAAATTCCCCCACACTTAGCTTTTGCTAGTCCTCGAGCAAAACAAACACCAAACAAACTAGACCTTCCAACGTTCACCTCAGGGATTTCCAATACACATGACATATTCAAGATCACCATAACCATAGATTTTTTGTCATCCCCACACTTTAGTACATACTTAATCACAGTCACCATTCATTAGCTCGCATTTAACCAATTAAAACAATGTTTTGAATGTAGTAACATGCTTTAGAGAATTCACTCAATTCCTCACTAGGTACACTCTTATTTTCACTCAGATTTTCTAACTACACTCCCTATTCTAGGTATATTTGAGAAGATTGATGTAAACATGAAAACGAACACTCACATATGTTTATAGCAAAGAAAACAATTTCTGGAGTTAATAAGCATGTTTAGATATGATCTCATGAATGGAATGCTACTACTTAGATGCGAGAACCAGGGACACCATATGCTCATACCAATCCCAAACTCCACATATTGAAACACACAACACTCAAGATAGAAGTATAGGGTTGTAACGGGGCTAGGGGTATTGGCTAACAAAGAAATGAATATGACACTTAGAACTCCCGTTGAAAACGCAGCCACAAACTTTAATACATAAAGGGAAGATCACACATTCTTAGGGTCGAATTCAACTTTTTGGAGCCTTTCTTCAACAACCAACACTTGTGAGCTTATTCTCACTTTTTGCGAACACTTTTCACACTTTCTTCACATATTTTTCTTTCTTTTTTTTCTTTTTCTTTTTCTTTTTCACCTGTGCCTCTTTGATACTTTGGCACACATAAACGTACAACTTCCCTTCCCCCACACTTGTTTGCTGCCTAATAACGAACAAAGGGAATTCACTCTAGTTCATGCTTCACTACGCCTTAAGAACAAGGGTAAGGATGGTCCTAATCTAGGCTAGGTAGGGATAATGTGGGTTAACAAAGAACATAGGCTAAACAAGGCTCAAAAGGGTTAAACCTACAAAACAAATAAGAAAGGGAGAAGGCTTTTTGGCACTGGTTCACTACACAACTTCATCTTGTTTATGTGTTATGCTAATCAATTTCATGCTTTGAATGAAACGGGCATGAGTTCTAGTATTTGGAACTAAATGATGAAACGCCTTCTAAGTAGCAACCAAGCAAAGAATGATGAGATCATGCAACGACTTTAGAAAACAATAAATGCACAGATTTTTAACTCTCCAAAGAACGTTTAGGCTCAAGTCTCTCAGGGTTGTAGCGTTAGTATGAGATTCTTCCTTCAAGCATGTTACAAAAACTGATTTTTTTCCTTTTTGATTAAACATGAATTCATGAACTATAACCATAATCAAGCATAAACCAGAGAGCAATTCAAACATCCATCCATGTTTATAACTTTCCTTAATAGTCATGCAATTAAAAACCGAATCCTCATCATTGTGTTGGAAGGTACCCTAAGACACAAACAAACACACAAAAAGACTCCAAAACAGCTTAAAAACACTTAAAAACACTGAAAACAACATTTGAAGTGATAGGTGATAAAATCCCACGAAAATCATGCAAAAACAACTAGTGTACCCCCCCACACTTAAACCAAACATTGTCCTCAATGTTTCAAACATAAACTAACATAAAAACAATCAAACAAGCAACACATAAACATAGAAAAATAAAGGCAGCAAGGAAAAAGGGTGAAAGGAAGCAAATCTGGATGTAGAGCCGATTCTAGGTGTTCTTCATTGGCATGGGTTGCCTCCCACGAAGCGCTTGCTTTACCGTCGTGCAGCCGGACAAATACCATCTTTCAAGCTTCCTTGGAGCCCACGGCATGGAGGGGTAGGTCCTCCACCACATGCTCCTCAAACAGGTCGTAATAGGGCTTCAAACGATGCCCATTCACCTTGAACTCATGTCCGGTTTTCAAGCTTTGGACTTGGACTGCACCATGAGGAAAAACATTAGTAACAACAAAGGGTCCAATCCACTTAGAACGTAACTTACCGGGGAATAACTGAAGGCGAGAATCAAAGAGGAGCACTTTCTGCCCCTTAGAGAATGTCTTTGTACGAAGCATCTTGTCATGATACGCCTTGGACTTGTCCTTGTAAATGCGGGCATTCTCGTAAGCCTCGTGCCTAATCTCCTCGAGTTCATTCAATTGGAGCTTTCTATGCACCCCTGCGGCATCTATATCCAAGTTAAAGGTCTTCACAGCCCAATGTGCTTTGTGCTCTAGCTCGACGGGCAAATGGCATGGCTTGCCATAGATGAGCCGAAAAGGTGACATGCCCAAGGGAGTTTTGTAGGCTGTACGATAAGCCCACAATGCATCATCCAAGCGCAAGCTCCAGTCCCTCCTTGTTGGCCCCACGGTTTTCTCTAGTATTGATGTGAGAATTACTTGACACTCAAATTAAAACCCTATCGACGTAGTATATGAAAGTAGGGATCGTTTAAGGCCGGGGATTAGAAGGGATGCTAATCTATACAAATTAAACTCTACAACACTAAAACTGGACTCAAGAACACTTATCATTTTCCTCAAGAGAATGACTCTTGAAGTTGGGAAAAATTTCTCTAAGAATGCGCGCTTCATGCTTTCCCACGAAGTAACGGTTCCAGGTGCTAGTTCGTAGAGCCAATCCTTAGCCTTTTCCAAAAGAGAGAATGGAAAGGCTTTCATCTTCAATATACTCCCATCAACATTGACAGGGGTCATGCTTGAACAAACCACTTCAAATTCCTTCAAGTGCTTGTTCGGATCTTCCATAGACAACCCGTGGAATTTGGGGATGTGGTGCAACAAGCTAGACTTCAGTTCGAATTCGTCAGTCTTGCCCTCGGCTGCCCTAGGATACTGAATGCATAAAGGGGTTGCGTTGTCCAATCCCGAGGCTGAAAGTTCTTTGATTGTTCGGTTATCTGCAGCCATGTCGTGCTCCTCTTCCAAATCCTCTTCAATTTCAACTTCAGATTCGGAATTAGAACTTGAACTAAGTAGACCAGGTTCTGGGTGCTTCCTCTTCCTTCTCAAATCTCGCTCAAAATCGTCGTTAAACTCCAAGATATGTGCGTGAACGGGTTGAGAACTTCGAGTCATACACTAGTACCTAAAACAAAGAAAACAAAACAAATCAGAAAACTACGCAAAACAGAAACAAAAACAAGTTAAAATACACGGCAGAAACTAGGGAGATTAGCAAATTTGCTAATCCCCGGCAACGGCGCCAAAATTTGATGTGAGAATTACTTGACACTCAAATTAAAACCCTATCGACGTAGTATATGAAAATAGGGATCGTTCAAGGCCGGGGATTAGAAGGGATGCTAATCTATACAAATTAAACTCTAGAACACTAAAACTGGACTCTAGACAATGAAAACAGGTACTATGGGTCAATCTGAACGAATTTTAACTTCAAACAACTTAAAACAACCTAACTTGACTCAAACAAACCAAAACAAACTTAAAACAACAAATAAAACTCAACTAGACAGATTCTAGACACTAGAGACTCAAAACAGGCTAAATAGACTCAAAACAACAAAACTAACTTAAACAGACTCAAAACAGGTTCTAAGGGGTGAATTGGATGACTTTTGGACTAGTTAGACTCAAAACACTAAAAGGGGACAGATTTGGACGAATTTAAACAAACTAAGACTCAATTAAGAACTAGGGGGGTTTTTGGACGAATTAAGCAAAACTAAGCAGATTTAAGCAAACAAAGTAAATTGAAAGAGATAAAGGTGAATTCAGGGGTGAAAACTAGTTAGAGGGTTCCTCTCCACACATGAACATATGCATATGAATTGATTTCCAGTTATTCTTTCGATAAACCATGAATGACAATGCTTTGAATTAATTGTATTGCACTAATCAATTCCCAGATTTCCCTAAGTTCATTGAATTGAATGGATAACGCATCACAACCAAATTATTCTTATCAAGTTCCCTAACTATGGAATACGCATGATAGAGATACATATCAAAGATCATTAAGTTCCATGGAAATCATAAACATTGACAAGGCATTCATAACTATGGAATACGCATGTTACTCTTGCCTAGGATTTACTTAACACAATTGTGACTAGCAATCTTTACTACTTGTGAATATAAGTTCCTAACGATTAGGTGAAATTCCCTTATATCCTAGCATCAAATTCATGCATGCAAACTAAGTATGCATCCTTAATCAACAAACAAGAACAAGTTCTTAATAAAACAGTTAAGCAAATGATAGGAGCATATTTATGCACCTTAGTGAGCTTGTTCTTGTGCATTTATGTTGTTTTTCCTTAGTTAAAGTAGTCTTTTAAGCTAGTTTGATGTATTTTCAGGTTCTAAGGGCACGTATGCAAAAGGATGCATTTTGGAGCTTTTTGGAGCACATTTGAGCTTGGAATGGATATCATATGCTTAGAGCCAAGAAGATGGACGAATTTGGAGTCCAAATGGAGTTAGGAATATGTTTCAAGGTCCAATTGACAAAGAGGGCAAAAAGAAGCAATTTGGAGCATTCTAGAGCATTTTTGGGCCAAGATTGGGTAGTGCAAGCATGGAGGCAAGTTGATGGACGAAATTGAAGATATAAAGGCTTGAAATCAGCTAAGAAGATGGAAGAAAGAAGTCAAAGATAAAGAAGATAAGGAATCAGCTCAAAAGAAGGAGAATTATCCAAAACATTATCCAAAACAACCTTATCTTATCTTATCTTATCCAATCCTTATCTTATCTTATCCAATCTTATCCTACTCTTATCCTAACCTGTTTTCTTCAGTTTAGGGACTTAAAACCTGATTTCTAGAAGTCCTATCCATTCCCCTACAAAAGTGGCGCCCCAAATCCCTCTAGAAGCCCCAAAATCTGCCACAAAACACATTCTTTCTAGAACCCTATAAATCTGGCGTCTCCTTCCCTTCTAGAATCCTTTTTCCTTGCCTTGCAAGGCATTCCCTGCCCTTATCCTATTGTGCCGCACCTTAGGCCCTTTCCCATGAGAAATCTGATTGTTTTAAACCTATTTCTGGATGGATTTGGCTTTCTAGAAGTCCTAATCTGATTCACCTAGGGTTTTTGGTGCCTATATATATATTTCTCCACCCTTTGCCGTGTACACACCCTCCATATACATCATTCACGCCAGAAATCATCCACCACTCTCTGCCGCACCATACATCCATCCTAGCCATTAACCCAGCCTTCTACACCATTCATAACCCCCTAAACCTGTCCCAAGACCTTGTGCCGCAGCAAAGAGGAGGAGAAGGAGCCTGGGACGTGCATGCCATTCAAGTTTGAATTGCTGGAAGTTTTAGGTGTTTCCTTTCCTTTGATTTCAATGTTTAAATTCAATACTCTTTGTTCTGTGAGTATGAGGAACTAAACCCCCTCTGGCTAGGGGGGGATTCGAAACCATGTTTATGCTTGCTATATGACTTGATTACCTCTAGTTGTGATTCATAAATTGTGATTTCAATTTACTTATCTATTTGAATTAAACTGATTTGTGTGTGTTGGTTGAGAGTGCACGCTTAATTGTCATGCATAAATCTAATGCTAGGATATAAGGAAGTTTCACCTAATCGTTACAGAATTATATTCACAAGTAGTAAAGGTTGATGATCTCAATTGTGTTAAGTAAATTCTTGGCATAAGTATCATGCGCTTTCATAGTTACAAGTGCCTCGTCAATACTTATGATTTCCATTGAACGTAATGATCTTTGATTGTATCTCTAGTATGCGCTTTCATATAGAGAACTCTTGAAGAATAATTTGATTGTGATGCGCAATTTCAGTCCAATTCATTGACATAAGGGAAATCTGAAAGTTAATTTAAGCGGACCTAATTAACTTGGAGTGTTGAGAATTCGTGGTTTATTGAATTGCAATTAGAAATCGTTTTGTATGCAAGTATGTCATGTGTGGAGAAGAACCTCCTAGTTATCCCATCATCCAGAGTTTTCACCCAATTTCGTGCAGATTTCATTTGTACTTCAAAGTTTATGTTTTGTTTTCAATTTCGTCAAAACCAATTCCCCCTTTATTTTGAAGTGTCAAATTAGTTAGAAATCAATTTAGTTTGTGTTTTTAAGTGTCTGGAGTCAAGTTATAAACTGTTTTCGTCCAAATTCTTCCTTAGTGCTCAAAACTGCCCAGAAAGTGGTTTTAAGGCAGTTTTGAGTGTTTGTTTGCTGTTTTGAGTCTTTTGGTTTGTTTTAGTGGTTTAGAGTATAGTTTTGCATTCTTTGAGTCTAATTTTGTGTTTTAACTTTGTTTTAAGTTTTTGAGTCAGTTTTCAAGTGATTTAGCAATCCCTCCTAATCCCCGGCCTAGAACGATCCCTACTTACATACTTTGCTACAATTGATAAAAAGAGGGTTTAATTTGTGTGCTTATATATTTTGCATCAAATTTTTGGCGCCGTTGCCGGGGATTAGCAATTTTGCTAATCCCTTGGTTCTTTTCTTTTCGTTTATTTTGTTTTAGTTTCTGACTTTGTGTTGTTTTCTTGTTTTCTTTTGCTAATCCCCTTTGTTTTTGTTTGTGTCTTTTACTTTTGATATTTGATTTAGTTTTACTTCTTTGGTTTCAGGTACATAGAGAAGTAAGACATGGCACTTGCTAACATTCAAGCTCAATTGGCGAATCTTACATCTCAATTGTCCCAGATTGCCGAAACAACCACAATGCACACTGCTCAAACTCATCAACGTGCTCAATTCACTGCACACGGAGGTGCTTGGGGTTATCAAGGCCATAGCCAATCATGGGACAACATGTTTTCCAACGCTTACAATTCGGATTGGAGAGATTATTCAGATTACATGTGGGGAGAACCTGAACAATTCCAACAAGGTGGATATTGGCAGCAAGAAGAGGAGTTCTATTCAAGACCTATGCAGCCACCACCGCCTCCCCCACAACAATTGCAATCGAATTCATGTATGCCCATGAGTTATGATGAAATTCTTGATGTACTAACCTCTTTGACGCAGGGCTCACAACAAGAAGAATACTCACAGCCATCTGAGGAGTTCTATCAATGGCCATATGCACCATCACAGCCTCCACCACAATTTTCCCAAACAAATTCAGGTACGTCAATGGATAATGACCAAATTGTTCAATTACTCACCTCTTTGACACAGGAAGCAGAGAATCAAGACCAAAGGATGAGCGAATTGAAGAATCAAATGGGAGAGATTATGGAGTTCATGGCACAAATTCAAGAACAACGTGAACTCTCCAACTCAACTACGGTCAATTCGATGGGAGACTTTGAAATTGCTGAAGCTATCACTTTGGAAAGTGCTATGGAGGTTGGAGCTGACCTAAAAACGTCCAAACATAGCCTAGAAATGGATGTGGAGCTGCTGATTGAGGAGGAGGAACAAGACACACCCACAGCAAGGGAAGAACAACCCTTGCCGCAGCCCCCTAAGCTCTCTCAACCACCCACCACAAGTAAGGACGTCCCAAATTCAATTCATTCTAATGTTATTCCTCCGAATGCACCTTTTCCTCGCAGGTTTTTAAATCCCAAGAAAGATGAGAGTGAAAAAGACATTGTGGAAGCCATTCCAAAGGTGCAAAGTGATATCCCAATTCTTGGCACACCAAATCGAGTTCCAGATTGTCTTGAAGTGTTCAAAGAACCTTGTATGTCGAGGAGAATGATTCAAGAGCAAGAAGTGGCTGGAGCATATGAAGAATGCATCAAGGAGGATGTTCATGAGACAACAAAGCCCAAAGAAGTTCAATTTTATGACACGGGACAAGTCACAACCATCACAGTAAATCTGGCCAAGTTCAAAATCCCTGAAACATTCAAAGATGTGGTGTTTGTAATCGAGTTTATGTCGGAGCAAGCAAGTAAGCCATATTCTCCAATTTTGATTTTGTTTTCTACTAATTTGCTGATTTTGATGATTCAGGCACCCACATTAGTGTTTCAACCATTGCCGGATCATTTCAAATATCACCTTCCATTCAAAGATCAATTCCATGCCGTGGCCTCCCATGAAGCTTAATTGGAGGTTTTGTCCGGCTGTACGACGTTAAAGCAAGCGCTACTTGGGAGGCAACCCATGCATTCAACAAAGGAAGACCTAGGGAGCACTCCAATTCCAGATTTGCGTTCCTAAACCCTTCTCTTTGTTGTTGTTGTTTTCGTTTCTGCCTTGTTTATTGTTGAGTTGCTGTTTTGTTTGTTTGTTGTTTATTTGTGTTAGTTTATGCTTGAAACATTGAGGACAATGTTTGATTTAAGTGTGGGGGGGTAACCAAAGTGTTTTTGATGCAATTTCGTAGGGTTTTATCACTCATAACTTCTAATGTTGTTCCTTGCTGTTTTTAAGTGTTTTTAAGCTGTTTTGGTGTGTTTTTAAGCTGTTTTGACTCAAAAATCCGAAAATCTCATAAAAATTTGAAAAATTGTTTTAAAAAACCCAAAAAAGAGTTGTTTTTGTGTGTTTGTTTGTGTCTTAGGGTACCTTCCAACACAATGATGAGGATTTGGTTTTTAATTGCATGACTGTTAAAGAAAGTTACAAACATGGATTGAAGTTTGAGATGCTCTTTGGTTTATGCTTGGTTGTGGTTATAACTTATGAATTCACATGCAATCATAAAAGAAAAATCAGTTTTTGTAACATGCTTGAAGGAAGGAACTCAAACTAACGCTACAACCTTGTGAGACTTGAGCCTAAACGTTCTTTGGAGAGTTAATAATCTGTGCATTGTTGTTTTCTAAAGTCGTTGCATGATCTCATTATTCTTTGCTTGGTTGCTACTTAGAAGGCGTTTCATCATTTAGTTCCAAACACTAGAACTCATGCCCAATTCATTCTAAGCATGTTATTGATTTGCATAACACATATTCAAGATGAAGTTGTGTAGTGACCACCATAGCCAAATTGCCGTATCTCCCTGTTCCATTGTGTTTTGTAGGTTTCAACCCCTTTGAGCCATATTTAGCCTATTTTTCTTTGTTAACCCACATTATCCTCACCTAGCCTAGATTAGGACCATCCATACCTTTGTTCTTGAAGCATAGTAACGCATGACTCAAGATGAATTCCTTTTGATCATTGTTTGGCAGAAAACAAGTGTGGGGGAAGTGAGTTTTGTTGTGGGTGTGCCAAAGTCTTGCATGAGGCACGGGTAGAAGGAAAAAAAAGAGAAAAAAAAAACAAAGAAAAGAAAAATTCGTGGAAAATAGAAAGAAAAAAAGAAAAAGTTGTGAAGAAGTATGGAAAGTGTTCAAAATAAGTGAGATTAAAGCTCACAAGTGTTGGTTGTTGAAGGAAGGGTCCAAAACATTGAATCCGGCCCTAATTGTTGCTTGAAACTTCCCTTTGTGTTTAAAGGTTGATTTCTGCATGCTAAAGGGAATTCTAAGTGTCATATTCATTATTTTGCTTACTATTGCTTTAAGAACGTTTGTTTTTCCTATCCTTTCATTGTTAGCCAACACTCCCCAAGCCCCGTTACAACCCTATACTTCAATCTTGAGTGTTGTGTGTTTCAATTTGTGGAGTTTGAATTTGGTATGAGCATATGGTGTCACTGGTTCTCGCATCTAAGTAGTAGCATTCCATTCATGAGATCATATCTATATATGCTTATTAACTCCAGAAATTGCTTTCTTTGTTATAAACATATGTGAGTGTTCGTTTTCATATTTACATCAATCTTCTCACATATACCTAGTGTAGGGTGTGTAGTCAGAAAATGTGTGTGAAAATAGAGTGCATATCTAGTAAGGAATTGAGGGAATTCTCTAAGGCATGTTACTACATTCAAAACATCGTTTTAATTGGTTATTTGTGAACTAGTAAGTAGTGACTATGATTAAGTATGTGCTTAAGCGTAAAGATGGCCAAAATCTGTGGGAATGATGATTTTTAACATATCATGTGCATTGGAAATCCCTGAGACAATTGTTGGAAGGTTTAGGTTGTGTTATACTTGTTTTGTTTCGTTTTGTTTACTTTGTTTCGTTTTGCTCGAGGACTAGCAAAAGCTAAGTGTGGGGGAATTTGATAGGAGCATATTTATGCACCTTAGTTAGCTTGTTGTTGTGCATTTATGTTGTTTTTCCTTAGTTAAAGTAGTCTTTTAAGCTAGTTTGATGTATTTTCAGGTTCTAAGGGCACGTATGCAAAAGGATGCATTTTGGAGCTTTTTGGAGCACATTTGAGCTTGGAATGGATATCATATGCTTAGAGCCAAGAAGATGGACGAATTTGGAGTCCAAATGGAGTTAGGAATATGTTTCAAGGTCCAATTGACAAAGAGGGCAAAAAGAAGCAATTTGGAGCATTCTAGAGCATTTTTGGGCCAAGATTGGGTAGTGCAAGCATGGAGGCAAGTTGATGGACGAAATTGAAGATATAAAGGCTTGAAATCAGCTAAGAAGATGGAAGAAAGAAGTCAAAGATAAAGAAGATAAGGAATCAGCTCAAAAGAAGGAGAATTATCCAAAACATTATCCAAAACAACCTTATCTTATCTTATCTTATCCAATCCTTATCTTATCTTATCCAATCTTATCCTACTCTTATCCTAACCTGTTTTCTTCAGTTTAGGGACTTAAAACCTGATTTCTAGAAGTCCTATCCATTCCCCTACAAAAGTGGCGCCCCAAATCCCTCTAGAAGCCCCAAAATCTGCCACAAAACACATTCTTTCTAGAACCCTATAAATCTGGCGTCTCCTTCCCTTCTAGAATCCTTTTTCCTTGCCTTGCAAGGCATTCCCTGCCCTTATCCTATTGTGCCGCACCTTAGGCCCTTTCCCATGAGAAATCTGATTGTTTTAAACCTATTTCTGGATGGATTTGGCTTTCTAGAAGTCCTAATCTGATTCACCTAGGGTTTTTGGTGCCTATATATATATTTCTCCACCCTTTGCCGTGTACACACCCTCCATATACATCATTCACGCCAGAAATCATCCACCACTCTCTGCCGCACCATACATCCATCCTAGCCATTAATCCAGCCTTCTACACCATTCATAACCCCCTAAACCTGTCCCAAGACCTTGTGCCGCAGCAAAGAGGAGGAGAAGGAGCCTGGGACGTGCATGCCATTCAAGTTTGAATTGCTGGAAGTTTTAGGTGTTTCCTTTCCTTTGATTTCAATGTTTAAATTCAATACTCTTTGTTCTGTGAGTATGAGGAACTAAACCCCCTCTGGCTAGGGGGGGATTCGAAACCATGTTTATGCTTGCTATATGACTTGATTACCTCTAGTTGTGATTCATAAATTGTGATTTCAATTTACTTATCTATTTGAATTAAACTGATTTGTGTGTGTTGGTTGAGAGTGCACGCTTAATTGTCATGCATAAATCTAATGCTAGGATATAAGGAAGTTTCACCTAATCGTTACAGAATTATATTCACAAGTAGTAAAGGTTGATGATCTCAATTGTGTTAAGTAAATTCTTGGCATAAGTATCATGCGCTTTCATAGTTACAAGTGCCTCGTCAATACTTATGATTTCCATTGAACGTAATGATCTTTGATTGTATCTCTAGTATGCGCTTTCATATAGAGAACTCTTGAAGAATAATTTGATTGTGATGCGCAATTTCAGTCCAATTCATTGACATAAGGGAAATCTGAAAGTTAATTTAAGCGGACCTAATTAACTTGGAGTGTTGAGAATTCGTGGTTTATTGAATTGCAATTAGAAATCGTTTTGTATGCAAGTATGTCATGTGTGGAGAAGAACCTCCTAGTTATCCCATCATCCAGAGTTTTCACCCAATTTCGTGCAGATTTCATTTGTACTTCAAAGTTTATGTTTTGTTTTCAATTTCGTCAAAACCAATTCCCCCTTTATTTTGAAGTGTCAAATTAGTTAGAAATCAATTTAGTTTGTGTTTTTAAGTGTCTGGAGTCAAGTTATAAACTGTTTTCGTCCAAATTCTTCCTTAGTGCTCAAAACTGCCCAGAAAGTGGTTTTAAGGCAGTTTTGAGTGTTTGTTTGCTGTTTTGAGTCTTTTGGTTTGTTTTAGTGGTTTAGAGTATAGTTTTGCATTCTTTGAGTCTAATTTTGTGTTTTAACTTTGTTTTAAGTTTTTGAGTCAGTTTTCAAGTGATTTAGCAATCCCTCCTAATCCCCGGCCTAGAACGATCCCTACTTACATACTTTGCTACAATTGATAAAAAGAGGGTTTAATTTGTGTGCTTATATATTTTGCATCAGCAAACCACATTCACAATTTATGAAACAATAACTGAAGGTAATCAATTCATATCAAACATATGTCCATGGCTTTGATTCCACCTCTAACTACAACGGAATTAGTTCCACATGTTCAACATAATTGAAAACCAAATTAAATTAAACATAGAAACGAAACAGGAGAAGAAAGAACTCCTCATTCTCCAATGGAAGCCACGGCAAGGCCTTGTCTTCCCTTCTCAAAATATGGATTTCTGAATGTATATAGGGGTGGTTGGATGGTATGGTGCGGCAGAGGGTGAATTAGGTCAGAAACTATGGAGAATGGTGAGGGAAGGGTGCAGCAGAGAGTGGTGGGTGATTTCTGGCGTGAATGATGTATATGGAGGGTGGTGAAACCTGCGGCAACCCTCTAAACTTGTATATATAGGCACCACAAACCCTAGGGTAATCAGATTAGGGCTAGGGCTCAGCATAAACAAGGAATTAGGGCCCTAGGTGCGGCAGAAATTGTGAATCCATTAGGAAAAAGGATTGTGGCCCAATTGATTTCTGAAAAGGATTTGTAGAACCCAAATCCACAAGGAAAATGCTTAATAAGTCAGAATCCAAGAGGGAATGGAAGTGAGAAGGCACGGCACAAAGGGATAAGGCAGGGAGCCTTGCAAGGCAAGGCTTCTAGAAAGGAGGGAGGCGCCAGATTTTTAGGCTTCTAGAAAGAATGTGGTTCTGGGCAGATTTTGGGATTTCTAGAAGAGTTTGGGGCGCCACTTTTGTAGGAGAATGGATAAGACTTCTAGAAATCAGGTTTTAAGTCCCCTAAACTGAAGAAAACAGGTTAGGATAAGATTAGGATAAGATAAGGTAAGATAAGATAAGAATTGGGTAAGATAAGATAAGATAAGGTTATTTTGGATAATGTTTTGGATAATTCTCCTTCTTTTGAGCTGATTCCTTATCTTCTTTATCTTTGACTTCTTTCTTCCATCTTCTTAGCTGATTTCAAGCCTTTATATCTTCAATTTCGTCCATCAACTTGCCTCCATGCTTGCACTACCCAATCTTGGCCCAAAAATGCTCTAGAATGCTCCAAATTGCTTCTTTTTGCCATCTTGACACTTTGAACCTACAAACACACGAAAATAGCTTAAAATACAAAATTAACTAAGAACTAACAACGTAAATGCATGAAAACAAGCTAACTAAGTCGCATAAATATGCTCCTATCAAGTATTTGCTTGATCTCCCTATTCGAAACCTCGGCTTGCCCATTGGTTTGAGGATGACAAGGTGTTGAAACCTTATGCGTAACGTTGTACTTCTTGAGCAAAGCTTCAATGGTTCGATTACAAAAATGGGAGCCTCTGTCACTGATGAGAACTCTAGGCATTCCAAACCTAGCAAAAATGTTAGTTTTCACAAAATCTGCAACAACCTTAGAATCGTTAGTACGGGTGGCTTTTGTTTCCACCCATTTTGAAACATAATCAACCGCTAGCAAGATATAAGTGAAACCATAAGATGGAGGGAAAGGACCCATAAAATCAATACCCCAAACGTCGAAAATTTCAACAAAGGATAGGGGTTGCTGCGGCATTTGGTCTTTGGCACCTATATTTCCCATTCTTTGGTAACGATCACATGTTAAGCAAAAAGTTCTAGCATCTTTAAACAAAGTGGGCCAATAAAATCCACATTCAAGAACTTTTAATGTCGTTCTTTGGGTACCAAAATGTCCACCACAAGCATAAGTATGACAAAATCTTAGAATTGAATGAAATTCACAATCATGCACACATCTACGCAAAATCTGATCAGAGCAATACTTCCACAAATACGAATCATCCCAAACATAGAATCGTGCATCTTTTCGAAGTTTTTCACCTTGGTGTTTGGTGAGAGTGCTTGGAACTTGTTTAGACACTAAGTAATTCACCATATCAGCATACCAAGGTTCACTTACCCCCATGGACAGCAGCTGCTCATCGGGGAAGGTTTCTGGGATAGGCACGGCATGCTTATGCTCTTCATGGACAATTCGGCTTAAGTGGTCAGCCACCACATTCTCGGTTCCCTTCTTGTCTCGGATTTCGATGTCGAACTCTTGAAGAAGAAGCATCCAACGAATAAGCCTAGGTTTTGCTTCCTTCTTCGTTAGTAAGTACTTCAAAGCTGCATGATCAGTATAAACAATTACTTTAGTGCCAATTAAATAAGAACGAAATTTATCTAAAGCAAAGACAACAGCTAGAAGTTCTTTTTCCGTTGTGGAGTAGTTCAATTGGGCATCATTAAGCGTCTGAGATGCGTAATATATGACATGTGGCTGCTTGTCTTGTCTTTGCCCCAAAACAGCTCCTAATGCATAATCGGATGCATCACACATAAGCTCAAAAGGATGGCTCCAATATGGAGGAACAATGACAGGGGCCGAAGTGAGCTTCTCCTTGAGTTGCTTGAATGCCGATTCACACTCCTCATCAAACTTGAAGGGCACATCTTTCTGGAGCAATCGGCAAAGGGGGTTGGAAATCTTGGAAGAATCCTTGATGAAGCGCCTATAAAACCCTACATGGCCAAGAAAAGAACGAACCTCTCTAACCGAAGTAGGAGAGGGTAAGTGACGTATAAGGTCTATCTTTGATTTATCTACTTCAATTCCTTTTTTAGAAACAATATGGCCTAAAACTATACCTTGTTTGACCATAAAATGACATTTTTCCCAATTCAAAACAAGATTAGTTTCAACGCATCGTTTCAAGATCAAGGTCAGATAATCCAAACAATTATTGAAAGAATCCCCAAATACACTGAAATCATCCATAAATACCTCAATTATCTTCTCAACGAAATCAGAGAAAATACTTACCATACACCTTTGGAAAGTGGCAGGTGCGTTGCATAGGCCGAATGGCATGCGACGATAAGCAAAAGTTCCGAAGGGACATTTGAATATGGTCTTCTCTTGATCGTCCGGGGCTATTACAATTTGGTTATATCCAGAATATCCATCAAGAAAACAATAAAAAGCATGACCGGCTAACCTTTCAAGCATTTGGTCGATGAATGGCAAAGGAAAGTGATCTTTCCTTGTTGTGGCGTTTAGCTTCCTATAATCAATACAAACTCGCCATCCAGTTTGAATTCGTGTAGGCACCAACTCATTCTCTGCATTCTTGACAACTGTAGCTCCAGACTTCTTGGGAACTACTTGAATTGGTGAAACCCAACGGCTATCGGAAATAGGATAGATCACTCCACAATCTAAGAGCTTGATTATTTCCTTCTTCACAACTTCCATCATTGGAGGGTTGAGACGGCGTTGAGCCTCTCGAGATGGTTTAGTCCCTTCCCCAAGAAGTATGCGGTGCATGCAAGTGGTGGGGCTAATTCCCCTAATGTCGGCCAAAGTCCACCCTATGGCCGTTTTGTGCTCTCGTAGCACCCTCACAAGCTTTTCTTCCTCATGTGCCATGAGGCTTGAAGAAACAACGACGGGCAATGTCTCGTAATTTCCCAAAAACACATACTTCAAATGGTCCGGCAATGGCTTAAGTTCAAGAGTGGGTGCCTGAATAATAGAAGGTAAAATCTTATTAGAAACTGAACTTGAAATTGAGAGCGGGACCTTACCATATTCTTGTGGTAATGACTCATGGGCAGCCACAACCTCTGCAACTTCTTCATAAAGGGCACGGCAAAGGACTCCCCAATCTGGCCGTGTGTTTGCATTGCTCCAATTTCTTGGTTTTTGAGTTCTATTCCCTTCGTAATGGTTATTTCAAGGGCATCCTCGTTCAATTCCTCAAGATACTCCTGCGCCAAAGAATCAATAACATCAATAGAAAAACAAGAGTGATCAACATGATAGGAGCACATTTATGCGACTTAGTTAGTGTGTTTTCTTGCATTTACTTAGTTATTTGTTGCTTATTATAGTGTCTTAAGTCATTTTCGTGCAATTGCAGGTTCTAAAGACAAAGTATGCAAGAAAGTACAATTTGGAGCATTTTAGAGCAGTTTTGGGCCAAGAATGGATGTCACATGCATAGATCAAGATGGATGGACGAAATTGAAGTTCAAGAGAGGGTAGGAATGTGCAAAAGAGTTGGAGAAATAAATTCAAGTCAAAGAAGATAAGGAATCAGCTACAAAGAAGGAGAATTATCCAAAACATTATCCAAACTACCTTATCTTAGCCTATCCTAACCTTATCCCTTGTTCCCTTTGGTTTTTAACCTTCTAGATGTCCTATTTCCTGCTGGGATTACATAACCTTTTCCCCTTAGGATTATGTTATTATTTTCCTACACAAACTATGTTTTGCAATCCTTTCCTACACTTAATGTTTGTGCCGCACCTTCCCCTATAAATATACCCTTTTGCTGCATCATTCAGCACACCACCATCTATCATTCACACATCTCTACACTACAATCAGCCATACATCCTCTTGTGCCGCAGCTTTGCAAAGGAAGGAAGGAAGACCTCTGGAGCGTTTCTAGGTGTTTTCTATCTTTGTTTCAATGTTTAAATTTATTTATGTTTGTTTGCTTGTGGACATGAGGAACTAATTTCTTTATAGTTAGAGGTGAATTTGAAGCCATGATTATATGTTATATATGAATTGATTACGTCCAGTTATTGTTTCTTAAGACCAGAATGTGATTTGCTTATCTGAGTTATTAAAACTTGTTTGTGTGTGTTAATTGGGGGTCGACACTTAATTTGCATGCATGAATTTGATGCTAGAGTATAAGGGAGTTTCACCTAATCGTTATGAACTTATATTCACAAGTAGTAAAGGTTGCTAGTCACAATTATGTTAAGTAAGTCCTAGGCAAGAGTATCATGCTGTCATAGTTACGAATGCCTCGTCAACACTTATGATTTTCAAAGAACTTAATGACCTTTGATATGTTTTCTATCATGCTGACATAGTTAGGAGACTTGATAAGGATAATTTGGTTGTAATGCGTCTTTCATTCAATTCAATGAGTTAAGGAAAATTTGATGGTTAATTTGTGCTATCACGGTTAACTTGGGGTGTTGTCATTCATAGTCTAAAGGAATAATAATTGGAAATTGGTTCATATGCATATGTCATGTGTGGAGAAGGACCCTCTAACTAGCCATTCACCCATTTAAATCACCAATTTCGTGTCTTTTTAAGTTGTCTTTACAATTTTGTTTGTTTAAGTTTAAATTCGTTCAAAACCAATCCCCTGCTTTTAGTTTGTGTTAGTAGAGTCTAAATTCGTCAAATCTTGAGTCTTTTAGTCTTTTGAGTCAATTAGAGTCTTAATTTCGTTCAAATCAATCTTAGGTGTTAGTTTTGAGTCTAAAGAATCTGTTTTGTGTGTTTTAAGTCTAATTAGCTTGTTTTGAGTGTCTAGAGTCCAAAAACTGTCTAGTTTGAGTTCTATTTGCTGTTTTGAGTTAATTGAGTCTAGTTTCGTGTTTTAAAGTTTAATTAGTGTAGATTAGCATCCCTTCTAATCCCTGGCTAGAACGATCGCTACTTACACATACTACATTGATAGGGTTTAAGTTTGAGTGCAATTTAATTTCACATCACATCACTGGGGTATCTCATAGTTTCAGAAATATTACAATCAATAACTTCCCCATCGAATTCCATTGTCAAGGTTCCCTTGAATACATCTATCTTTGTGCGGGCTGTCTTCATGAATGGCCTACCAAGGAGAATCAGCAAGGATGTGGAATGGGCAAAATCTTCCATGTCTAGAACGTAAAAATCAGCCGGGAAGATCAAATGGTTCACCTGCACTAAAACATCTTCTAAAACACCTTTTGGGTATGCGTTAGAACGATCAGCCAATTGTATAATCACACCATCCTTTTTCAATTCACTTAAATTCGTAGATGCATAAATGGAATAAGGCATGACATTTATGGATGCACCTAAGTCAAGGACTGCATGTTCAAACCGATTAGTGCCAATTACACAAGGAATCGTAAAACTACCGGGGTCTTTGCATTTAGGGGGCAGTTTACATTGCAATACGGCTGAAACATTTTCACTTACCTTAACTACCTCTTTGTTCGACATTCTTCTCTTGGTTGTGCACAGCTCCTTGAGAAATTTCGCATATTTCGGGACTTGTTTAATTGCATCAAGGAGTGGTATGTTCACTTGCACTTTCCGGAATGTTTCAAGAATGTCCTTCTCATTCTCATCCTTCTTCGATTGCTGATGCAAAATATATAAGCACACAAATTAAACCCACTTGTTGACAATTGTAGTATAGATGCAAGTAGGGATCGTTCTAAACCGGGAATTAGGAGGGATTGCTAAAACACTTGGAACTGACTCAAAAACGTAAAACTACGTTAAAAACACTAAACTAGACTCAAAGAATGCAAAACTAAACTCTAAAACACTTAAACAACTCAACAGACTCAAAACAGCACAAAACAAGCTAAAAGACTCAAATCTGCCACTAAGAGTAAATTTGGACGAAAATAAGTTTTGACTTGACTCAAAACACTTAAAAACACAAACTAAATCAGTTTCTAACAAATATGACTCAACAAAGTAAATGGGGATTGGGTTTTGACGAATTTGAAAACAAAACAGGTAAAGTAAAGAACTAATGAAATCTGCACGAATTTGGATGAAACTATGGATGATGGATTAGCTAGGAGGTTCTTCTCCACACATGACATACTTGCAAACAAAACGATTTCCAATTGCTTTTCAATAAACCATGAATTCTCAACGCCCCAGATTAACCGTGAATTGCACTAATTAACCCTCAGATTTTCCTAATTTTATTGAATTGGATGATTGGATACAACAACTCAAAGCATTCTCCACAAGTTCCCTACATGAATTGCATAATAGAGATACAAACAAAGATCATTAAGTTCTCTGAAAATCATAAGCATTGACGAGGCACTTGTAACTATGAATTGCATGAAACTTATGCCAAGAATTTACTTAAGGCGATTGTGACTAGCAACCTTCACTACTTATGAATATAAGTTCGTAACGATTAGGTGAAACTCCCTTATATCCTAGCATTAGGTTTATGCATGAAAATTAAGCGTGCACTCTCAACCAACACACACAAATCAGTTTTAATTCAACAGATAAATAAATTGAATTCACAGCTTATGAATCACAACTGGATGTAATCAAATCATATTGCAAGTATAACCATGGTTTCGAATTCCCCCCTAGTTAAGAGGGGTTTAGTTCCGCATACTCACAGAACAAAGAATAACAAGTTTATACATTGAAAACAAAAGAAAGAAAACACCTAAACGCTCCAGCGATCCTAACTTGAATGCAGGCACGTCCAAGGGCTCTCTCCTCCTTCCTCTTTGCTGCGGCACAAAGGTGGGTGAAGTGTATGGGATGTGTTCTGGGGCCAGGAATGTCTTTTGGGTGAATGGAGATTGCGGCAAAGGTGTAGGGATGAATCCTGGCGTGAATGGCTGAATGAATGAATATTGTGGCTGCAAAAAGGAAGCTTATTTAAAGGTTTCAGGAATTAAAACCCTAAGTTATTTAGGTAAACAGAATTTAAGTCAAAAGCTTCTAGAAAAAGGTAAACAAATCAGAAAACTAAAGGAAATTGGCTAAGAATTGCGGCAAGGCTTTAAAATAAATTAGGAATGTGTTTTAATGCAAGGAAACAGGAAATAACCCTCTCCCTTGCACGGCAAGGAAGAGTAAAGGGCAAGGAGGTGCGGCTGGATGATTAGGAAAGGGAAAGTGTCCTAAAACTAAAGGGAAAGGGGTCCCCTTGCACGGCAAGGGAAATGGAGAATGGGAAAGGTGCGGCAAGGACTTTAATGGTGCAAGGAATGTGTAGTTTGTGTCCTAAAATGCATATGAGGCCTTCAAAGTTGCTGGAATTCAGGGACATTTAGGATTAGGAAAGGTCACACCAAAATAGGAAACCTTGGTTTAACTTTCCTACTTCAAGTAGGAATCCTTGTTTGAGTAGGAATCCTCATTCTTCTAGGAATCCGTCTTCAATTAGGAATCCTTCTTCAATTAGGAATCCTTCTTTGATTAGGAATCCTTCTTCAATTTCTGATAGGAGCATATTTATGCGACTTTCTTAGCTTGTTTCCTTGCATTTTCTTAGTTAGTTTCTACTTATTAGAGTGTTTAAGCTATTTTCGTGTGTTTATAGGTCCAAGAAGCAAAGTAGGCAAAAAGATGCAATTTGGAGCATTTTAGAGCAGTTTTGGGCTTGGAATGGATATCACAAGATTGGAGCAAGATGGATGGACGAATTTGAAGTTCAAGAGAGGCTAGGAATGTGCAAAAGAGTTGAAGAAATAAATCCAAGTCAAAGAAGATAAGGAATCAGCTACAAAGAAGGAGAATTATCCAAAACCTTATCCAACCTTATCTTATCAAAACTAACCTTATCTTATCTTATCCTAATCCTTTCCTAACTTAATTGCTGTTGCAGAAGGGTTTTAATTTCAGTTTAGGAGACATAAAAACTTGATTTCTAGGAACCTTATCCTCTTCTACAAAGGTGCCGCACCCTTGTCCTTGATCCCTTGGGTTTTTGACCTTCTAGATGTCCTATTTCCTGCTGGGATTACATAACCTCTTCCGCTTAGGATTGTGTTTTTATTTTCCTACACAAACTACATTTTGTAATCCTTTTCCTACACTACATGTTTGTGCCGTACCTCCCCCTATAAATTGACCCTTTTGCTGCACCATTCAGACACCACCCTCTACCATAACTCACCTACATCCATCCACCACACACTCATTGTGCCGCAGCCTTGCAAGGAAGGAAGGAATCTGGAGCGTTTTCTAGGTGTATTCTATCCTTTGTTTTCAATGTTTAAATTTATTTACGTTTGTTTGCTTGTGGACATGAGGAACTAATTTCTTTATAGTTAGAGGTGAATTTGAAGCCATGATTATATGTTATATATGAATTGATTACGTCCAATTATTGTTTCTTAAGACTAGAATGTGATTTGCTTAACTGAGTTATTAAAACTTGTTTGTGTGTGTTAATTGGGGGTCGACACTTAATTTGCATGCATGAATTTGATGCTAGAGTACAAGGGAGTTTCACCTAATCGTTATGAACTTATATTCACAAGTAGTAAAGGTTGCTAGTCACAATCATGTTAAGTAATTCCTAGGCAAGAGTATCATGCTGTCATAGTTACGAATGCCTCGTCAACACTTATGATTTTCAAAGAACTTAATGACCTTTGATATGTTTTCTATCATGCTGACATAGTTAGGAGACTTGATAAGGATAATTTGGTTGTAATGCGTCTTTCATTCAATTCAATGAATTAAGGAAAATCTGACGGTTAATTTGTGCAGTCACGGTTAACTTGGGGTGTTGTCATTCATGTCTAAAGGAATAATAACTGGAAATTGGTTCATATGCATATATCATGTGTGGAGAAGGACCCTCTAACTAGCCTTTCACCCTTCTTAATTCATCAAAATCGTTTTTTCTAAAGTTTTTATGCAAAGTTTCTGTTTTAGTTTAAATTCGTCAAAAACATCCCCCCTTTCATTTCAACTTGTTTTCAGAGTCAAAATCTGTTTGGTTTTAGTCTTTTGAGTCTTTTAAAGTTCTATTTTCGTAAAAATTACTTGTTAGGTCTAGAATTGAGTCTTGTTGATTGTTTCTTGCTGTTTTTAGTGTTTTAAGTTAGTTTTGAGTCAATAGAGTCTAGTTTAGTGTTTTTGAGTCTAATTTGTGTTGATTAGCATCCCTAGTTAATCCCTGGTCTAGAACGATCCCTACTTACATCATTGCTACAATTGTCATCAATAGGGTTCAATTTGTGTGTCAAGTTAATTTTCACACCAAATTTTGGCGCCGTTGCCGGGGATTAGCAAGTTTGCTAATCCCTTGTTTGCCGTGTGTGTTGTTTTACTTTGTTTCTGATTTTGTTTTGTTTTCTTGTTTTAGGTACTAGTTTATGACTCGAAGTTCTCAAACAGTTCGTGAGCATATCTTGGAGTTTGACGATGATTTTGAACGAACATTGAGAAGGAAGATGAGGCATCCAGAACCTAGGGCACCTAGTTCAAGCTCAGAGGCCGAATCTGAATTTGAAGAAGAAGAACAAGCCATGGCTATGGATAATCGTACAATCAAGGAACTTTCAGCCTCGGGGTTGGCCAATGCCGCACCCCTTTGCATTCAATACCCCGCGGCTGCTCAAGGCAAGACCGATGAGTTCGAATTAAAGTCAAGCTTGTTGCATCACATTCCCAAATACCATGGGCTATCCATGGAAGATCCAAACAAGCATCTTAAGGAGTTCGAAGTGGTTTGTTCGAGAATGACACCCATCAATGTTGATGGGAACATTTTGATGATGAAGGCTTTTCCATTCTCTCTTTTGGAAAAGGCTAAAGATTGGCTTTATGAATTAGCACCCGGAACGGTCACTTCTTGGGAAAGCATGAAGAGGGCGTTTTTAGAGAAGTTCTTCCCCACTTCGAGAGTCATTCTCTTAAGGAAGAAGATTAGTGGAATTCAACAAAGCCAAGGAGAGACATTTCCAGCATACTATGAGCGTTTTAAGGCCCTTGTCACGTCATGTCCTCAACATCAAATGAAAGAAGAACTTTTACTTCAATACTTCTACGAAGGACTTCTTCCAATTGAGCGACAAATGCTAGATGCTTCAGCGGGAGGTGCATTGGTTGACAAAACACCAATGGCTGCAAAGATCCTAATCGCCAACCGAGCGTTGAATGCACAACAATATGAAGGCCTTGGACAAAGAGACCCCTCACGGCAACAATAAGTGAATGATGTAAGTGCAATTTCTGAACTTCAATCTGAAATGGCTAATCTCATTGTTCTTTTGTCACAGGTTGTCGATGGATCGAAATTGCAAGGGATTACACAAAGTGTATGTGGCGTGTGCTCTATGCAAGGACACCTCAATGATCAATGCCCTCAATTGATTGAGAATGGAGGGTGGGAATCTGCCAATGCCGTGGGTTTTGGGAGCCAAAATCAGCCACGCAATGATCCTTACTCCAACACGTACAATCCGGGTTGGAGAGATCACCCTAACTCCAAGTGGAGGGAGCCACAACAACCTCAACAACAAAGCCAATTTCGACAGCCCCCTAGGTTCCTTCAAAAACCATTCGTGCCATCTCAAGCCTATCCACAAGCTACCCAACAAACTTCAGGTTCATCCCTTGAAAATGCTAAAATCCTTGAGTTATTAACCTCTATGTCGCAGGGAATACAAAACCAAAACAAAGAGATGCAACCTCAAGCACAAGTAGTGGCGAATCATCAAAAGGAGATGGGTGAAATAAAGAATCAATTGGAGCAGATTTCTGAGTTTTTGGAGCAGATTAGAGAGCAAGGGAGACTTCCAAGTTGAACCATTGTCAATCCAAATGGAGGATTTGAAACTGCCAAGGCCATTATATTGAGAAATGGTAAGGAACTTGGAGACCATTCGAAAGTATCCCAACAAGGCCACCAAGAGGATAACAAACTGATGCAAGAAGAAGAGGGGAATGAGGTAGCCACGGCAAGGAAGAAAGAAACAATGCCGCAGCCTTCAAATGCACCTATGCTGTATCCTACACCCAAGGTAAGTAAGAATTCGACCCATTCAAGTTCTATTCCACTAAATGTGCCCTTTCCTAGCAGGTTTAAGCAATCAAGGAAAGAAGAGAACGAGAAGGACATTCTGGAAACCTTTAGGAAAGTACAAGTCAATATTCCGCTCCTTGATGCAATCAAGCAAGTTCCAAAGTATGCCAAATTTTTGAAAGAGCTTTGCACAACAAGGAAAAGGATTTCAAACAAAGAGGTGGTCCAGGTAAGTGAGAATGTTTCTACGGTGTTACAAAGGAAATTACCACCTAAATGCAAAGATCCGGGTAGTTTTACCATTCCTTGTGTTATTGGAAATAATAAGTTTGAACATGCCATGTTAGACTTAGGAGCTTCAATCAACGTTATGCCTTATTCAATTTATGCATCTATGAACTTAGGAGAGCTTAAAAACGATGGTGTGATTATTCAATTGGCTGATCGTTCTAATGCGTATCCGAAAGGAGTTGTGGAAGATGTTTTGGTGCAGGTTAACAATTTGATATTCCCAGCAGATTTCTATGTTCTAGAGATGGAGGATTCACCCAATGTTACCCCATTGCCGATCCTACTTGGGAGGCCCTTCATGAAAACAGCACGCACCAAGATCGATGTGTTTAAGGGGACGTTAACGATGGAATTTGATGGGGAAGTGATTGATTTCAATATTTCTGAAGCTATTAAATTCCCGAGTAAATTGTAGCTATGGTCCCTTAACTTTAACTCAATTGGAGCAATGGTCCCTCAACTAAAAATCCATTACCATTGGTCCCTCAACTTATCAAAACGTGCAGCTATGGTCCCTCAACTAAAAATCCATTACCATTGGTCCCTCAACTTTAATTCAACTGGAGAAATGGTCCCTTAACTTTAACCCAATTGTAGCAATGGTCCTTCCAATGTAACTCGTTTTGACAAAAATTTTGACATAGTTGACAAAAAGAACCATAATTATACACTTTGATGAGTTGAGGGACCCTAATTGTATAAATGGTCATTCCAATATAACTTATTTTGACAAAATTTTGACAAAATTTATGAAAAGGACTATAGCTACACATTTTGATAAGTTCAGGGACCAATGGTAATGGATTTTTAGTTGAGGGACCATTGCTCCAATTTGATTAAAGTTGAGGGACCATTCGTACAATTTACTCTAAATTCCCTAAAGATGATCATTCTTGCTTTTCTATTGATGCATTTGATTCAATGGCGCAGGAATTTCTTGACTCATTGGACGAAGATCCCCTTGAAACAACAATTGCCGAGGGATTGGGCCTAGAACCAAATCTGGCCGTACCTAGTGAAGAAATTGGTGAGATGGTGGCTGCGCTAGGAGCATTGCCGCAATATCAGGATAAGTCTCCAATCTCAATTTCAATTCCCGTTTCTACTAATAAGTTGTTACCTTCAGTGATTCAGGCCCCGATTCTTGAACTTAAACCATTGCCAAGTCATTTGAAGTACGCCTATCTAGGAGACAAAGAAACGTTGCCGGTCATAATTTCTTCAACACTCACGGCATTAGAGGAAGAGAAACTGATTCGGGTGTTGAAAGAGCACAAAACAGCCATAGGGTGGACCTTGGCCGACATTAAAGGTATTAGCCTTACAACTTGCATGCATTGCATACTTCTAGAGGAGGAGGCTAAACCAACTCGAGAGGCTCAACGTCGACTAAACCCGCCAATGATGGAAGTTGTCAAGAAAGAGATTATCAAGCTTTTGGATTGTGGAGTGATTTATCCCATCTCGGATAGCCGTTGGGTTTCACCGATTCAAGTTGTACCAAAGAAATCCGGAGTGACAGTGGTGAAGAATGCTGAAGATGAGCTTGTACCAACCCGTATCCAAACAGGTTGGAGAGTATGCATTGATTATAGAAAGCTCAACATCACCACAAGAAAGGACCACTTCCTGATAGGAGCATATTTATGCGACTTAGTTAGTGTGTTTTCTTGCATTTACTTAGTTATTTGTTGCTTATTATAGTGTCTTAAGTCATTTTCGTGTGTTTGTAGGTCCTAGAAGCAAAGTATGCAAAAGGATGCAATTTGGAGCATTTTAGAGCAGTTCTGGGCCAAGAATGGATATCACAAGATTGGAGCAAGATGGATGGACGAATTTAAAGTTCAAGAGAGGCTAGGAATGTGCAAAAGAGTTGAAGAAATAAATCCAAGTCAAAGAAGATAAGGAATCAGCTACAAAGAAGAAGAATTATCCAAAACATTATCCAAACTACCTTATCTTATCCTTATCTTATCCAAACCTTATCTTATCTTATCTTACCATGCCTTATCCTATCCTATCCTAATCCTTTCCTAACTTAATTCCTGCTGCAAAAGGGATTCAATTTCAGTTTAGGAGACCTTAAAACCTGATTTCTAGGAACCTTATCCCTTCCTATAAAGGTGCCGCACCTATCCCTTTCTAGAAACCCCAAAATCAGCCAAATAACACTCTTTCTAGAAGTCCCTAAAAAAGTGGCGCCCCAAGCCTTCTAGATGCATGATCCAGCCGCACCTTTATCCTAATTCTCTTTGGTTTTTGGCCTTCTAGATGTCCTATTTCCTGCTAGGATTACATAAACCCTTTCCCCTTAGGATTGTGTTTTATTTTCCTACACAAACTACATTTTGTAATCCTTTTCCTACACCATCTAATTGTGCCGCACCCTCCCTCTATATATTCACATATTTGCTGCACCATTGAACCACCATCTCTCATTCACACATCTCTACACTACCATTCAACCATACCCTCATTGTGCCGCAACCTGCAAGCAAGGAAGGAAGGAATCTGGAGCGTTTTCTAGGTGTATTCTATCCTTTGTTTTCAATGTTTAATTTTATTTATATTTGTTTGATTGCGAACATGAGGAACTAAATTCTTTACAGTTAGAGGCGAATTCAAAGCCGTGGACATATGTTTTATATGAATTGATTTCCTCCAGTTATGATTTCATGAATCGTGAATGTGGTTTGCTTAACTGTTTTATTAAGAACTTGTTCTTGTGTGTTGATTAAGGATGCATACTTAGTTTGCATGCATGAATTTGATGCTAAAATATAAGGGAAATTCACCTAATCGTTATGAACTTATATTTACAAGTAGTGGAGATTGCTAGTCACGATCGCGTTAAGTGAATTCCTGGCAGGAGTGTCATGCTTTTCATAGTCACGAATGCCTTGTCAATGCTTATGATTTTCACAAAGCTTAATGATCTTTGTTTTGTGTCTCTATCATGCTTTTCATAGTTAGGGAGCTTAATAAAGAATGATTTGGGTTGTCGTATGCTTTTCTTCCAATTCAATGAGTCTAGGGAAATCTGATGATTAATTAGTTCTACATAATTAATTTGGGGCATTGTCATTCATGGTTTGTCAAAAGAATAACTGGAAATCAATTTATATGCATATGTTCATGTGTGGAGAAGGGCCCTCTAACTAGCCTTTCACCCGTTTTAAATCACCAAACTCGTGTTTCTAAAGTTTTTATGCAAAATTTCTGTTTTAAGTCTTAATTTCGTCAAAAACAATCCCCCTTTCATTTAATCTTGGTTTTAGAGTCAAAACCTATTTTCTTTTAGTTGTTTGAGTCTTTTAAGTTCTATTTTCGTCAAAACCAATTGATAGGTTTAGATTTGAGTCTTTTTGATTGTTTCTTGCTGTTTTTAGTGTTTTAAGTTAGTTTAGAGTCTATAGAGTCTAGTTTAGTGTTTTTGAGTCTTATTTGTGTTGATTAGCATCCCTAGTTAATCCCCGGTCTAGAACGATCCCTACTTACATCATTGCTACAATTGTCATCAATAGGGTTTAATTTGTGTGTCAAGTTAATTTTCACATCAAATTTTGGCGCCGTTGCCGGGGATTAGCAAATTTGCTAATCCCCCGTATATGTTTGTGTTTTTGTCTTCACATTTTAGTTTTTGATTTTGTTCTGTTTCGTTTTCTTTGTTTCAGGTACTAGACATGGCAATTGCCAACATTCAAGCTCAATTGGCGAATCTTACTTCTCAACTGTCCCAGATTGCCAAAAGAACCACAATGCACACTACCCCTACATTTGGGGTGTCCTATGGGCAAGGATGTCAAACTCATCAACGTCCTCAATTCACTGCGAACGGAGGTGCTTGGGTTTATCAAAGCCATAACCAATCAAAGGACAGCATGTTTTCCAACGCTTTCAATTCGGATTAGAGAGATTATTCAGATTATATGTGGGGGGAACCCCAATAAATTCAACAAGGTGGATATTGGCAGCAAGATGAGGAGTTCTATTCAAGATCTGTGCAGCCACCACAGCCTCCCCCACAACAATTCCAATTGAATTCAAGTATGTCCACGACTTATGATATACTAACTTCTTTCACGCAGGGCTCACAACAAGAAGGGTATTGGCAGCCATCTGAGGAGATCTATCAAAAGCCATATGAACCACCATAGCCTCAACCATATTCGGCCCAACCAAGTTCAGGTTCGTCCATGGATAATGACCAAATTGTTCAATTTTTAACTACTATGGTTCAAGATATGCAGGACGAAACCAAGACAATGGGTGAATTGAACCATCAACTTGGAGAGATGGTAGAGTTCATGGCACAAATGCAAGAACAAAGCAAACTCTTCAACTCAACTATTGTCAATTCGATGGGAGATGTTGCAATCGCTGAAGCTATCACTTTAGAAAGTGGTATGGAGGTTGATGCTGAACCAAAAACGTCCAAACATACCCTAGAAGTGAACAAAAAGCTGCTGTTCAAAGAGAAGGAGGAAGATTTAGCCAAGACAAGCTTAGAAGAAGCCTTGTCGCAACACCCAATCATCTCTCATCCTTTGCCGCAGACCCCTAGTGCTTCTAAGCCATCCAGTCAAGGTAAGTTGGGTTCAAATTCAGTTCAATCTAATGTTATTCCTCCAAATGTACCCTTCCCTCGCAGGTTCATGATTTCCAAGAACGAAGAAAGTGAAAAAGACATCGTGGAAGCCTTCCCAAAGGTGCAAAGTGATATCCCAATTCTTGATACACCAAATCAAATTCCAGAATGTGTTGAATTTCTTAAAGAACCTGGTACATCAAGAAGAATGATTCAAGAGAGAGAAGTGGCTGGAGAATATCAAGAATGCATCAAAGAGGATGTTCATGAGACAATCAAGCCCAGGGAAGTTGAATTTTATGACACGGGACAAGTCACAACCATCACATTCAATCTGGCCAAGTGCAAAATTCCTGAAACTTTCAAAGAAGTGGTGTTCGTCATTGAGTTCTTGTCGGAGCACACAGGTAAGCCACCTCCCCGAATTTCAATTTTGTTTTATACTAACATGTTGTTGATGATTCAGGCACCCACACTAGAATTTAAACCATTGCCGGATCATTTCAAGTATCACCTCCCATTCAATGATCAATTCCATGCCGTGGTCCCTAATGGAGCTTAAAAGGAGGTATTGTCCGGCTGGAAGACGTTAAAGCAAGCGCTTCTTGGGAGGCAACCCATGCAAATAAAGAAGACCTAGGAACTCTCCGGCTCTATGACCAGATTTGCGTTTCTAAACTCTACTCTTTATTGCTTTTACTTTGCCATATTTGTCATGTTTGTTAGTTGTGTTGTTTGCTTGCTTGTGTGTGAGTCTATGTTTGAAACATTGAGGACAATGTTTGGTTTAAGTGTGGAGGGGTAAACAAGTGTTTTCATTGAAAAATTCGTACGTTTTTATCACCCATCACTTCTAAGGTTGTTTTTCACTGTTTTTAGTGTGTTTTGAAGTGTTTTTATGTGTCTTGAAAGAGAAATACGAAAATTTACAAAAAAAAATTTCGTTTTTGTGTTTGTGTCTTAGGGTACCTTCCAACACAATGATGAGGATTTGGTTTTTAATTGCATGACTGTTAAAGAAAGTTACAAATATGGATTGAAGTTTGATATGCTCTTTTGTTTATGCTTGGTTATAGTTGACATTCATGAATTCCCATGTAATCACAAAAAGGATAAAATCAGTTTTTGTAACATGCTTGAAGGAAGTAACTCAAACTAGCACTACAACCCTGAGAGACTTGAGCCTATACGTTCTTTGGAGAGTTATTAATCTTGACATTCTTTGTTTTCTAAAGTCGTTGCATGATCTCATCATTCTTTGCTTGGTTGCTACTTAGAATGCATTTCATTATTTAGATCCAAATACTAGAACTTATACCCATTTCATTCAAAGCATGAAATTGATTAGCATAACAAATAACAAGATGAAGTTGTTTAGTTCAAAACCAGAGCCAAAAAGCCTAACCCTTTGCATATGTATTGTAGGTTTAACCCATTTGAGCCATAATTAGCCTATTTTCTTTGTTAGCCTACATTATCCTTACCTAGCCTAGATTAGGACCATCCTTACCCTTGTTCTTAAGGCGTAGTGAAGCATGACCTAGAGTGAATTCCCTTTGATCGTTATTAGGCAGCAAACAAGTGTGGGAGAAGGTTTTGTGTGCCAAAATATCAAAAAGGGCACGGGTGAGAAGAAAAAAAAAAGAAAAAAAGAGAAGAAAATTCGTGAGAAAAAGAAAAGAAAAAGAAAAGTATGTGAAAGAGTGTGAAAAGTGTTCAAAATAAGTGAGATTAAAGCTCACAAGTGTTGGTTGTTGAAGAAAGGGTCCAAAAAGGTTGAATTCGGCCCTAAGTATGTGTGATCTTCCCTTTATGCATTTAAAAAGGGAGTTCTAAGTGTCATATTCATTGCTTTGCTTGCTATTGCTTTAAGAACATTTGTTTTCCTTACCCTTCTTTGTTAGCCAATACCCTTAGCCCCGTTACAACCTTTTTGACTTCAATCTTGATTGTTATGTGTTTCAATATGTGGAGTTTGGGATTGGTATGAGCATATGCTGTCCCTGGTTCTCGCGTCTAAGTAGTAGCATTCCATTCATGAGATTATATATACATGCATTCCAGAAATTGCTTTCGTTGTTAAAACATATGTGAGTGTTTAGTTTTTCATGTTTACATCAATCTTCTCACATATACCTAGTGTAGGGAGTGTAGTCAGACAATCTGAGTGAAAATAGAGTGCATATCTAGTAAGGAATTGAGGGATTCTCTAAGGCATGTTACTACATTCAAAAAGTTGTTTTAATTGATTAAATGCGAGCTAGTGAGTAGTAACTATGATTAAGTATAAGTTCGAGAGTAAGGATAACTAAAATCTATGTACGTAATGATTTTTAACATGTTATGTTTCATTGGAAATCCCTGAGGCAAACGTTGGAAGGTTTAGGTTTTGTTTTGTTTGTTTGTTTTGCTCGAGGACTAGCAAAAGCTAAGTGTGGGGGAATTTGATAGGAGCATATTTATGCGACTTAGTTAGTGTGTTTTCTTGCATTTACTTAGTTATTTGTTGCTTATTATAGTGTCTTAAGTCATTTTCGTGTGTTTGTAGGTCCTAGAAGCAAAGTATGCAAAAGGATGCAACTTGGAGCATTTTAGAGCAGTTTTGGGCCAAGAATGGATATCACAAGATTGAAGCAAGATGGATGGACGAATTTGAAGTTCAAGAGAGGCTAGGAATGTGCAAAAGAGTTGAAGAAATAAATCCAAGTCAAAGAAGATAAGGAATCAGCTACAAAGAAGAAGAATTATCCAAAACATTATCCAAACTACCTTATCTTATCCTTATCTTATCCAAACCTTATCTTATCTTATCTTACCATGCCTTATCCTATCCTATCCTAATCCTTTCCTAACTTAATTCCTGCTGCAAAAGGGATTCAATTTCAGTTTAGGAGACGTTAAAACCTGATTTCTAGGAACCTTATCCCTTCCTATAAAGGTGCCGCACCTATCCCTTTCTAGAAACCCCAAAATCAGCCAAATAACACTCTTTCTAGAAGTCCCTAAAAAAGTGGCGCCCCAAGCCTTCTAGATGCATGATCCAGCCGCACCTTTATCCTAATTCTCTTTGGTTTTTGGCCTTCTAGATGTCCTATTTCCTGCTAGGATTACATAAACCCTTTCCCCTTAGGATTGTGTTTTATTTTCCTACACAAACTACATTTTGTAATCCTTTTCTCACATATTTGCTGCACCATTGAACCACCATCTCTCATTCACACATCTCTACACTACCATTCAACCATACCCTCATTGTGCCGCAACCTGCAAGCAAGGAAGGAAGGAATCTGGAGCGTTTTCTAGGTGTATTCTATCCTTTGTTTTCAATGTTTAATTTTATTTATATTTGTTTGATTGCGAACATGAGGAACTAAATTCTTTACAGTTAGAGGCGAATTCAAAGCCGTGGACATATGTTTTATATGAATTGATTTCCTCCAGTTATGATTTCATGAATCGTGAATGTGGTTTGCTTAACTGTTTTATTAAGAACTTGTTCTTGTGTGTTGATTAAGGATGCATACTTAGTTTGCATGCATGAATTTGATGCTAAAATATAAGGGAATTTCACCTAATCGTTATGAACTTATATTTACAAGTAGTGGAGGTTGCTAGTCACGATCGCGTTAAGTGAATTCCTGGCAGGAGTGTCATGCTTTTCATAGTCACGATTGCCTTGTCAATGCTTATGATTTTCACAAAGCTTAATGATCTTTGTTTTGTGTCTCTATCATGCTTTTCATAGTTAGGGAGCTTAATAAAGAATGATTTGGGTTGTCGTATGCTTTTCTTCCAATTCAATGAGTCTAGGGAAATCTGATGATTAATTAGTTCTACATAATTAATTTGGGGCATTGTCATTCATGGTTTGTCGAAAGAATAACTGGAAATCAATTTATATGCATATGTTCATGTGTGGAGAAGGGCCCTCTAACTAGCCTTTCACCCGTTTTAAATCACCAAACTCGTTTTTCTAAAGTTTTTATGCAAAATTTCTGTTTTATGTCTTAATTTCATCAAAAACAATCCCCCTTTCATTTAATCTTGGTTTTAGAGTCAAAACCTGTTTTCTTTTAGTTGTTTGAGTCTTTTAAGTTCTATTTTCGTCAAAACCAATTGATAGGTTTAGATTTGAGTCTTTTTGATTGTTTCTTGCTGTTTTTAGTGTTTTAAGTTAGTTTAGAGTCTAGAGAGTCTAGTTTAGTGTTTTTGAGTCTTATTTGTGTTGATTAGCATCCCTAGTTAATCCCCGGTCTAGAACGATCCCTACTTACATCATTGCTACAATTGTCATCAATAGGGTTTAATTTGTGTGTCAAGTTAATTTTCACATCACTTCCCTTTGCCATTCATTGACCAAATGCTTGAAAGGTTAGCCAGTCATTCTTTTTATTGTTTTCTTGATGGCTACTCAAGATAAAATCAGATTGTCATAGCTCCGGATGACCAAGAAAAGACCACTTTCACGTGCCCCTTTGGTACCTTTGCTTATCGTCGCATGCCATTCGGTTTATGCAATGCACCTGCCACATTTCAACGATGCATGGTAAGTATCTTTTCAGATTTCGTAGAGAAGATTATTGAGGTATGCATGGATGATTTTAGTGTATTTGGTGATTCGTTTGATAATTGTTTGGATAACCTTACACTAATCTTAAAACGATGTGTTGAAACTAACCTTGTTTTAAATTGGGAGAAATGTCATTTTATGGTAAAACAAGGTATAGTTTTAGGTCATATCGTTTCAGAAAGAGGAATTGAGGTTGATAAGTCAAAAATAGATCTCGTACGCTACTTACCCTCTCCTACTTCGGTGAGAGAGGTTCCTTCTTTTCTTGGTCATGCAGGATTCTATAGGCGATTCATCAAAGATTTTTCGAAGATTTCTCAACCTTTGTGCCGTCTCCTTCAAAAGGAAGTAGCGTTCAAATTTGACGAGGAATGTGAAAAAGCTTTCAACCAACTCAAAGAGAAGGTCACCACGGCACCAATCATTATGCCACCCAACTGGAGTCTTCCGTTTGAGCTAATGTGCGATGCTTCCGATTATGCATTAGGAGCCGTGTTAGGCTAAAGGAAGGATAAGAATTTGCACGTCATCTACTATGCCTCAAGGACCTTGAACGACGCTCAATTGAACTACTCTACGACGGAAAAAGAACTTCTTGCCGTTGTCTTTGCTTTAGATAAGTTTCGTTCATACTTACTTGGTACTAAAGTCATTATTTACTCTGATCATGCAGCTTTGAAATACCTACTTACGAAGAAGGAGGCTAAACCAAGACTTATTCGATGGATGCTCCTACTTCAAGAGTTCGATATCGAAATCCGGGACAAGAAAGGAGTTGAAAACGTAGTGGCTGACCACCTAAGCAGATTAGTGCGTGAAGAGGACCAAATTCCCATCCCAGAGACGTTCCCAGATGAGCAGCTGCTGTCCATTAAGGTAAGTACACCTTGGTTTGCTGATTTAGTCAATTGTTTAGTGTCTAAAGTGATTCCAAATGAGCTAAACAAGAACCAACGTGATAAACTCAAGCATGATGCACGAAATTATGTGTGGGATGATCTTTATTTGTGGAAATATTGCTCTGATCAAATCATTCGTAGATGTGTGCATGATTCTAAAATTCATTCAATTTTAAATTTTTGTCACACTTATGCATGTGGAGGTCACTTTGGCACTCAAAGGACTGCACGTAAAGTACTTGAATGTGGTTTTTATTGGCCCAAAGAATCAGAAACATAGGACCAAAAGACCAAATGCCGTAGGTCCCTATCTTTGGTGTCGAAATTTTTGATGTTTGGGGCATTGATTTCATCGGTCCTTTTCCTTCATCTCATGGTTTTGTTTACATTCGACTTGCGGTTGATTATGTTTCGAAATGGGTGGAAGCAAAAGCCATTTGTACTAATGATTCTAAAGTGGTTGCAGATTTTGTTAGAACTAACATATTTGCTAGATTTGGAATGCCAAGAGTTCTTATCAGTGATTGGGGTTCACACTTTTGCAATCGAACCATTGAGGCGCTACTCAAGAAATATAATGTCACGCATAAGGTGGCAACACCTTATCACCCTCAAACAAGTGGGCAGGCCGAGGTCTCAAATAGAGAAATCAAGCAAATTTTGGAGAAGACCGTAGGGCCAAACCGCAAAGATTGGAGCTTGCGTTTAAATGATGCATTGTTATGTGAAAATTAACTTGACACACAAATTAAACCCTATTGATGACAATTGAAGCAATGATGTAAGTAGGGATCGTTCTAGACCGGGGATTAACTAGGGATGCTAATCAACACAAATTAGACTCAAAAACACTAAACTAGACTCTATTGACTCAAAACTAACTTAAAACACTAAAAACAGCAAGAAACAATCAACAAGACTCAATTGTAGACCTAACACGTAATTTTGACGAAAATAGAACTTTAAAAGACTCAAAAGACTAAAACAAAACAGATTTTGACTCTGAAAACAAGTTGAAATGAAAGGGGGATTGTTTTTGACGAATTTAAAACTAATACAGAAACTTTGCATAAAAACTTTAGAAAAAATGAATTTTGATGAATTAAGAAGGGTGAAAGGCTAGTTAGATGGTCCTTCTCCACACATGATATATGCATATGAACCAATTTCCAGTTATTATTCCTTTAGACATGAATGACAACACCCCAAGTTAACCGTGACTGCACAAATTAACCGTCAGATTTTCCTTAGTTCATTGAATTGAATGAAAGACGCATTACAACCAAATTATCCTTATCAAGTCTCCTAACTATGTCAGCATGATAGAAAACATATCAAAGGTCATTAAGTTCTTTGAAAATCATAAGTGTTGACGAGGCATTCGTAACTATGACAGCATGATACTCTTGCCTAGGACTTACTTAACATGATTGTGACTAGCAACCTTTACTACTTGTGAATATAAGTTTATAACGATTAGGTGAAACTCCTTTATACTCTAGCATCAAATTCATGCATGCAAATTAAGTGTCGACCCCCAATTAACACACACAAACAAGTTTTAATAACTCAGTTAAGCAAATCACATTCTAGTCTTAAGAAACAATAATTGGACGTAATCAATTCATATATAACATATAATCATGGCTTCAAATTCACCTCTAACTATAAAGAAATTAGTTCATCATGTCCACAAGCAAACAAAGATAAATAAATTTAAACATTAAAAACAAAGGATAGAATACACCTAGAAACGCTCCAGATTTCTTCATTCCTTCCTTTGCAAAGCTACGGCACAATGAGTGTGTGGTGGATGGATGTAGGTGAGTTATGGTAGAGGGTGGTGTGTTGAATGGTGCAGCAAAATAGTGTATTTATAGGCCTAGGGATTACTTGGCCTAGGTTGTCAAGGAAAAGGATTTAGGACTCGAAACCAACAAGGAAAGGGCCATCTAGAAAGGTTGGGGCGTCAGATTTTTAGGGCTTCTAGAAAGGAGTGTTGTGGCATGTTTCTAGAACAAAAAGGCCTCCTAAAAACAGGTTTTAGGCATCCTAATATGAAAAGGAGTCCCCCTTGTAGCTGGAATTAAGGTAGGATAAGATTAGGATAGGATAAGTTAAGATAAGGTTGGATAAGGTTAGTTTGGATAACATAAGGTTGGATAAGGTTTTGGATAATTCTCCTTCTTTATAGCTGATTCCTTATCTTCTTTGACTTGGATTTATTTCTTCAACTCTTTTGCACATTCCTAGCCTCTCTTGAACTTCAAATTCGTCCATCCATCTTGCTCCAATCTTGTGATATCCATTCGAAGCCCAAAACTGCTCTAAAATGCTCCAAATTGAATCTTTTTGCCTACTTTGCCAATTGGACCTGAAAACACACGAAAATAGCTTAAATAACTATAATAAGTAGAAACTAACTAAGAAAATGCAAGGAAACATGCTAACAAAGTCGCATAAATATGCTCCTATCACATTGTGGGCGTATCGTACGGCCTACAAAACACCAATTGGAATGTCCCCATTTCGGCTCATCTATGGGAAACCATGCCATCTTCTCGTTGAATTGGAGCACAAAGCGTATTGGGCAGTCAAGACCTGCTATATGGACATAGATGCCGCAGGAATCAATAGGAAGCTTCAATTGAACGAGCTTGAAGAGCTTAGGAATGAAGCTTACGAGAACGCTCGAATCTACAAAGAGAAGACAAAGGCCTTTCATGACAAGATGATTCGCACCAAGACGTTCTGCAAAGGGCAGAAAATGTTACTTTTCAATTCCCGCCTTCGTCTATTTCCAGGTAAGTTACGTTCTAAGTGGATTGGTCCGTTTATTGTTACTAATGTATTTCTTCATGGTGCAGTCCAAATTCAAAGTTTAAAGACGGGACAAGAGTTCAAAGTGAATGGACAACGTTTGAAGCCTTACTATGAACACTTTGAAGAACACATCACGGAGGACATATCCTTCAATGCCGTGGGTCCCATTGAAGAGTAGAAGGAAGGTTCGTCCAGCTGGAAGACGTTAAAGCAAGCGCTTCTTGGGAGGCAACCCATGCAAATACAGAAGACCTAGGAATCTCCGGCTCCACAACCAGATTTGCGTTTCTAAACCCTACTCTTTATTGCTTTTACTTTGCCATATTTGTCATGTTTGTTAGTTGTGTTGTTTGCTTGCTTGTGTGTGAGTCTATGTTTGAAACATTGAGGACAATGTTTGGTTTAAGTGTGTGGGGGGGGGGGGGGGGGGGGGGGTAAACAAGTGTTTTCATTGAAAAATTCGTAGGTTTTTATCAACCATCACTTCTAAAGTTGTTTTTCACTGTTTTAAAATGTTTTTAGTGTGTTTTGAAGTGTTTGTATTTGTCTTGAAAGGAAAATACGAAAATTTACTAAAAAAATTTGAAAAAAGTTTTGAAAAATACCAAAAAGAGTCGTTTTTGTGTTTGTGTCTTAGGGTACCTTCCAACACAATGATGAGGATTTGGTTTTTAATTGCATGACTGTTAAAGAAAGTTACAAACATGGATTGAAGTTTGATATGCTCTTTGGTTTATGCTTGGTTATAGTTGACATTCATGAATTCCCATTGATGCGAAATATATAAGCACACAAATCAAAGTATGTAAGTAGGGATCGTTATAGGCCGAGGATTAGGAGGGATTGCTAAATCACTTGAAAACTGACTCAAAAACTTAAAACAAAGTTAAAACACTAAATTAGACTCAAAGAATGCAAAACTAAACTCTAAAACACTGAAACAAACCAAAAGACTCAAAACAGCAAACAAACACTCAAAACTGCCTTAAAAACACAAACTGGCTGTTTTGGACTCTAAATACAATTTTGGACGAAAATAAGTTTTAACTTGACTCAAAACACTCAAAAACACAAACTAAAACAGTTTCTAACTAATATGACTCAACAAAGTAAAGGGGGATTGGGTTTTGACGAATTTGAAAACAAAACAAGAAACTTAAAGTACTCATGAAATCTGCACGAAATTGGGTGAAAACTATGGATGATGGGATAACTAGGAGGTTCTTCTCCACACATGACATACTTGCATACAAGACGATTTCCAGTTGCTTTTCAATAAACTATGAATTCTCAACGCCCCAGATTAACCGTGAATTGCACTAATTAACCCTCAGATTTCCCTAATTTTATTGAATTGGATGATTGCATACGACAACTCAAAACATTCCCCACCAGTTCCCTTCATGAATTGCATAATAGAGATACAAGCAAAGATCATTAAGTTCTTTGAAAATCATAAACATTGACAAGGCACTCGTAAGTATGAATTGCATGATACTTATGCCAGGAATTTACTTAACACGATTGAGATCATCAACCTTTACTACTTGTGAATATAAGTTCATAACAATTAGGTGAAACTCCCTTATATCCTAGCATCAGATTTATGCATGAAAATTAAGCGTGCACTCTCAACCAACACACATAAATCAGTTTTAATTCAACAGATAAGTAAATTGAATTCACAGCTTATGAATCACAACTGGATGTAATCAAATCATATTGCAAGCATAACCATGGTTTCGAATTCCCCCCTAGCCAAATGGGGTTTAGTTCCTCATACGTACAAAACAAAGAGTATTGAATTTAAACATTGAAATCAAAGGAAAGGAAACACCTAAAACTTCCAGCAATTCGAACTTGAATGGCATGCACGTCCAAGGCTTATTCTCCTCCTCTTTGCTGCGGCACAAGGGTTGGTGATGAGTTTTTGGGGGTTATGAATGGTGTAGAAGGATGGGTTATTGGCTAGGATGGATGTATGGTGTGGCAGGTAGTGAATTAGGTCAGAAACTATGGAGAATGGTGAAGGATAGGCGCGGCTAAGGTTGGGGAAGGAATTCTGGCGAGAATGGTTGTGTATGGAGGTGGTGTAACCTGCGGCAACCCTTTAAACTTATATATATAGGCACCACAAACCCTAGGTAAATCAGATTAGGACTTCTAGAAAGCCAAATCCATCCAGAAATAGGTTTAAAACAATCAGATTTCTAATGGGAAAAGGCCTAAGGTGCGGCAGGTTTGGATAAGGAGGGATAAGGCTTCTAGAAAGCCTTGCAAGGCAAGGAAATCAGATTCTAGAAGGGAAGGAGGCGCCAGATTTTCATGGTTCTAGAAGGAATGTGTTTTGTGGCAGATTTTGGGGTTTCTAGAAGGATTTGGGGCGCCACTTTTATAGGACAAGGGATAGGACTTCTAGAAATCAGGTTTTAAGTCCCCTAAACTGAAGAAAACAGGTTAGGATAAGATTGGATAAGATAAGGTAAGATAAGGTTGTTTTAGATAATGTTTTGGATAATTCTCCTTCTTTTGAGCTGATTCCTTATCTTCTTTATCTTTGACTTCTTTCTTCCATCTTCTTAGCTGATTTCAAGCCTTTATATCTTCAATTTCGTCCATCAACTTGCCTCCATGCTTGCACTACCCAATCTTGGCCCAAAAATGCTCTAGAATGCTCCAAATTGCTTCTTTTTGCATACTTGCCTTTAGAACCTGAAAATACATCAAACTAGCTTAAAAGACTACTTTAACTAAGGAAAAACAACATAAATGCACAAGAACAAGCTAACTAAGGTGCATAAATATGCTCCTATCACACATGTAATCACAAAAAGGATAAAATCAGTTTTTGTAACATGCTTGAAGGAAGTAACTCAAACTAACGCTACAACCTTGAGAGACTTGAGCCTAAACTTCGTTTGGAGAGTATTAATCTGTGCATTTTTGTTTTCTAAAGTCGTTTGATGTGAAAATTAACTTGACACACAAATTAAACCCTCTTTTTGACAGTTGTAGTATATGTATAAGTAGGGATCGTTCTGGACCGGGGATTAGGAGGGATTGCTAAACACTTGAAACTGACTCAAAAACGTAAAAACAAAGTTTAAAACACTAAACTAGACTCAAAGAATGCAAGACTAAATTCTAAAACACTAAAACAACTCAAAAGACTCAAAATAGCACAAAAACACTCAAAACTGCCTAAAAACACAAACTGGGCAGTTTTGGACTCTAAACACTACTTTGGACGAAAATAAGGTTTTAACTTGACTCAACACACTTAAAAACACAAATCAAAACAGATTTTAACTAATCTAACACTTCAAAATAAAGGGGGATTTGTTTTTGACGAATTTAAAACTAAAAACAGAATCTTTGCATAAAAAAAAACAAACTTTAGAAAACGATTTTGATGAATTAAGAAGGGTGAAGGGCTAGTTTGAGGGTCCTTCTCCACACATGATATATGCATATGAACCAATTTCCAGTTATTATTCCTTTAGACATGAATGACAACACCCCAAGTTAACTGTGACAGCACAAATTAACCATCAGATTTTCCTTAGTTCATTGAATTGAATGGAAGACGCATTACAACCAAATTATCCTTATCAAGTCTCCTAACTATGACAGCATGATAGAAAACTGATGTGAGAATTACTTGACACTCAAATTAAAACCCTATCGACGTAGTATATGAAAGTAGGGATCGTTTAAGGCCGGGGATTAGAAGGGATGCTAATCTACACAAATTACACTCTAAAACACTAAACTGGACTCTAGACAATGAAAACAAGTACTAGTGATCAATCTGAACGAATTTTAACTCTAGACAACCTAACTTGACTCAAATAACACAAAACAAACTTAAAACAACAAATAAAACTCAACTAGGCAGATTCTAGACACTAGAGACTCAAAACAGGCTAAATAGACTCAAAACAGCAAAACGAACTTAAGTAGACTCAAAACAGGTTCTATGAAGTGAATTGGATGACTTTTGGACTAGTTAAACTCAAAACACTAAAAGGGGACAGATTTGGACGAATTTAAACAAACTAAGACTCAATTAAGAACTAAGGGGGTTTTTGGACGATTTAAGCAAAACTAAGCAGATTTAGGCAAACAAAGTAAATTGAAAGAGATAAAGGTGAATTCAGGGGTGAAAACTAGTTAGAGGGTTCTTCTCCACACATGAACATATGCATACGAATTGATTTCCAGTTATTCTTTCGATAAACCATGAATGACAATGCTTCGAATTAATTGTATTGCACTAATTAATTCCCAGATTTCCCTAAGTTCATTGAATTGAATGGATAACGCATCACAACCAAATTATTCTTATCAAGTTCCCTAACTATGGAAGACGCATGATAGAGATACATATTAAAGATCATTAAGCTCCATGGAAATCATAAACATTGACAAGGCATTCATAACTATGGAATACGCATGTTACTCTTGCCTAGGATTTACTTAACACAATTGTGACTAGCAATCTTTACTACTTGTGAATATAAGTTCCTAACGATTAGGTGAAATTCCCTTATATCCTAGCATCAAATTCATGCATGTAAACTAAGTAGGCCTCCTTAATCAACACACAAGAACACGTTCTTCATAAAACAGATAAGTAAATCACATTCACAATTTATGAAACAATAACTGAAGGTAATCAATTCATATCAAACATATGTCCATGGCTTTGAATCCACCTCTAACTAAAACGAAATTAGTTCCACATGTTCAACATAATTGAAAAACAAATTAAATTAAACATAGAAACGAAACAAGAGAAGAAAGAACTCCTCCTTCTCCAATGGAAGCCACGGCAAGGCCTTGTCTTCCCTTTTCTGCAGCAAAATATGGATTTCTGAATGTATATGGGGGTGGGTGGTCTGCGGCAACAACCAAGCTTTGTATATAAATGCATCACAAACCCTAGAGTAATCAGATTAGGGCTTGGACTTAGCATAAAACAAGGAATTAGGACTCTAGGTGCGGCAGAAAATATAGATTAGGCCTTAGGGTTCGGCAATCACTTTAGAAAAGGAATTGTGGTCCAATTAATGTCTGAAAAGGATTATAGAACCCAAATCCACAAGGAAAAGGCTTAATAAATCAGAATCCAAGAAGGAATGGGAGTGAAAACCCACGGCACAAAGGGATAAGGCAGGGAACCTTGCAAGGCAAGGAAAAGACCTTCTAGAAAGGAGGGAGGCGCCAGATTTTTAGGCTTCTAGAAAGAATGTGTTTCTGGCCAGATTTTGGGGTTTCTAGGAGAGTTTGGGGTGCCACTTTTATAGGACAAGGGATAGGACTTCTAGAAATCAGGTTTTAAGTCCCCTAAACTGAAGAAAACAGGTTAAGATAAGATTAGGATAAGATTGGATAAGGATTGGATAAGATAAGATAAGATAAGGTTGTTTTGGATAATGTTTTGGATAATTCTCCTTCTTTTGAGCTGATTCCTTATCTTCTTTATCTTTGACTTCTTTCTTCCATCTTCTTAGCTGATTTCAAGCCTTTATATCTTCAATTTCGTCCATCAACTTGCCTCCATGCTTGCACTACCCAATCTTGGCCCAAAAATGCTCTAGAATGCTCCAAATTGCTCCTTTTTGCCATCTTGACACTTTGAACCTGCAAACACACGAAAATAGCTTAAAATACAAAATTAACTAAGAACTAACAACGTAAATGCATGAAAACAAGCTAACTAAGTCGCATAAATATGCTCCTATCAAAAACATATCCAAGGTCATTACGTTCTTTGAAAATCATAAGTGTTGACGAGGCATTCGTAACTATGACAGCATGATACTCTTGCCTAGGATTTACTTAACATGATTGTGACTAGCAACCTTTACTACTTGTGAATATAAGTTCATAACGATTAGGTGAAACTCCCTTATACTCTAGCATCAAATTCATGCATGCAAATTAAGTGTCGACCCATAATTAACACACACAAACAAGTTTTAATAACTCAGTTAAGCAAATCACATTCTAGTCTTAAGAAACAATAACTGGACGTAATCAATTCATATATAACATATAATCATGGCTTCAAATTCACCTCTAACTAAAAAGAAATTAGTTCCTAATGTCCACAAGCAAACAAACATAAATAAACTTAAACATTGAACAAAGATAGAAAACACCTAGAAAGTTCTCCAGAGTCCTTCCTTCCTTGCAAGCTGCGGCACAAGAGTGTATGGCTGATTTGTGGTGTAGAGAGATGTGAATGAGAGATGGTTATGTTGAATGGTGCAGAAAATATGTATATATAGGGAGAGGGTGCGGCACCAACAATTTATGTAGGAAAAGGATTACAAAATGTAGTTTGTGTAGGAAAATAAAATCACAATCCTAAGGGGAAAAGGTTTATGTAATCCTAGCAGGAAATAGGACATCTAGAAGGCCAAAAACCAAAGGGAATTAGGAGAAAGGTGCGGCTGGATCATGCATCTAGAAGGCTTGGGGCGCCACCTTTTTAGGGACTTCTAGAAAGGGTGTTATTTGGCTGATTTTGGGGTTTCTAGAAGGGGATAGGTGCGGCACCTTTGTAGGAGGGGATAAGGTTCCTAGAAATCAGGTTTTTAGGTCTCCTAAACTGAAATTGAATCCCTTTTGCAATAGGAATTAGGTTTGGATAAGATAAGGATAAGATAAGGTAGTTTTGGATAATGTTTTGGATAATTCTCCTTCTTTGTAGCTGATTCCTTATCTTCTCTGACTTGGATTTATTTCTTCAACTCTTTTGCACATTCCTATCCTCTCTTGAACTTCAAATTCGTCCATCCATCTTGCTCCAATCTTGTGATATCCATTCCAAGCCCAAAACTGCTCTAAAATGCTCCAAATTGCATCTTTTTGCCAACTTTGCTTCTAGGACCTATAAACACACGAAAATGACTTAAGACACTATAATAAGCAACAAATAACTAAGTAAATGCAAGAAAACACACTAACTAAGTCGCACAAATATGCTCCTATCAAAGTCGTTGCATGATCTCATCATTCTTTGCTTGGTTGCTACTTAGAATGCGTTTCATCACTATAGTTCCAAATACTAGAACTCATACCCATTTCATTCAAGGCATGAAATTGATTAGCATAACAAATAACAAGATGAAGTTGTTTAGTTAAAACCAGAGCCAAAAAGCCTAACCCTTTGCATATGTATTGTAGGTTTAGCCCATTTGAGCCATATTTAGCCTATTTTCTTTGTTAACCATATTATCCTTACCTAGCCTAAATTAGGACCATCCTTACCCTTGTTCTTAAGGCGTAGTGAAGCATGACCTAGAGTGAGTTCCCTTTGTTCGTTATTAGGCAGCAAGCAAGTGTGGGGGAAGGTTGTACAATGTAGTGTGCCAAGAAAAAGAAATAGGGCACGGGTAGAAAAAAAAAAAAAAAAAAAAAAAAAGAAGAAGAAAATTCGTTAGAAAAAGAAAAGAAAAAGAAAAGTATGTGAAAAAGTGTGAAATGTGTTCAAAATAAGTGAGATTAAAGCTCACAAGTGTTGGTTGTTGAAGAAAGGGTCCAAAAAGGTTGAATTCGGCCCTAAGTATGTGTGATCTTCCCTTTACGTATCAAAGTTTGTGGCTGCGTTTCAGAAGGGAGTTCTAAGTGTCATATTCATTACTTTGCTTGCTATTGCTTTAAGAACGTTTGTTTTCCTTACCTTTCTTTGTTAGCCAATACACTTAGCCCCGTTACAACCCTTAGACTTCTATCTTGATTGTTATGTGTTTCAATATGTGGAGTTTGGGATTGGTATGAGCATATGGTATCCCTGGTTCTCGCGTCTAAGTAGTAGCATTCCATTCATGAGATCATATATATACATGCATTAATAATTCCAGAAAGTGCCTTCTTTGTTAATACATATGTGAGTATTAGTTTTCATGTTTACATCAATCTTCTCACATATACCTAGTGTAGGGAGTGTAATTAGAAAATCTGAGTGAAAATTGAGTGCATATCTAGTAAGGAATTGAGGGATTCTCTAAGGCATGTTACTACATTCAAAATGTTGTTGATTAGATGCGAACTAGTGAGTGGTAACTGTGATTAAGTATGTGCTCAAGGGTAGGGATAACTAAAATCTATGGAAGTAATGATTTTTAACATGTTATGTTTCATTGGAAATCCTTGAGGCGAACGTTGGAAGGTTTAGGTTTTGTTTTGTTTGTTTGTTTTGGTCGAGGACTAGCAAAAGCTAAGTGTGGGGGAATTTGATAGGAGCATATTTATGCGACTTTGTTAGCTTGTTTCCTTGCATTTTCTTAGTTAGTTTCTACTTATTAGAGTGTTTAAGCTATTTTCGTGTGTTTATAGGTCCAAGAAGCAAAGTAGGCAAAAAGATGCAATTTGGAGCATTTTAGAGCAGTTTTGGGCTTGGAATGGATATCACAAGATTGGAGCATGATGGATGGACGAATTTGAAGTTCAAGAGAGGCTAGGAATGTGCAAAAGAGTTGAAGAAATAAATCCAAGTCAAAGAAGATAAGGAATCAGCTACAAAGAAGGAGAATTATCCAAAACCTTATCCAACCTTATCTTATCCAAACTAACCATATCTTAACTTATCCTAATCCTTTCCTAACTTAATTGCTGTTGCAGAAGGGTTTTAATTTCAGTTTAGGAGACATAAAAACCTGATTTCTAGGAACCTTATCCTCTCCTACAAAGGTGCCGCACCCTTGTCCTTGATCCCTTGGGTTTTTGACCTTCTAGATGTCCTATTTCCTGCTGGGATTACATAACCTTTTCCCTTTAGGATTGTGTTTTTATTTTCCTACACAAACTACATTTTGTAATCCTTTTCCTACACTACATGTTTGTGCCGTACCTCCCCCTATAAATTGACCCTTTTGCTGCACCATTCAGACACCACCCTGTACCATAACTCACCTACATCCATCCACCACACACTCATTGTGCCGCAGCCTTGCAAGGAAGGAAGGAATCTGGAGCGTTTTCTAGGTGTATTCTATCCTTTGTTTTCAATGTTTAAATTTATTTACGTTTGTTTGCTTGTGGACATGAGGAACTAATTTCTTTATAGTTAGAGGTGAATTTGAATCCATGATTATATGTTATATATGAATTGATTACGTCCAGTTATTGTTTCTTAAGACTAGAATGTGATTTGCTTAACTGAGTTATTAAAACTTGTTTGTGTGTGTTAATTGGGGGTCGACACTTAATTTGCATGCATGAATTTGATGCTAGAGTATAAGGGAGTTTCACCTAATCGTTATAAACTTATATTCACAAGTAGTAAAGGTTGCTAGTCACAATCATGTTAAGTAAGTCCTAGGCAAGAGTATCATGCTGTCATAGTTACGAATGCCTCGTCAACACTTATGATTTTCAAAGAACTTAATGACCTTTGATATGTTTTCTATCATGCTGACATAGTTAGGAGACTTGATAAGGATAATTTGGTTGTAATGCGTCTTTCATTCAATTCAATGAACTAAGGAAAATCTGACGGTTAATTTGTGCAGTCACGGTTAACTTGGGGTGTTGTCATTCATGTCTAAAGGAATAATAACTGGAAATTGGTTCATATGCATATATCATGTGTGGAGAAGGACCCTCTAACTAGCCTTTCACCCTTCTTAATTCATCAAAATCGTTTTTTCTAAAGTTTTTATGCAAAGTTTCTGTTTTAGTTTAAATTCGTCGAAAACAATCCCCCTTTCATTTCAACTTGTTTTCAGAGTCAAAATCTGTTTGGTTTTAGTCTTTTGAGTCTTTTAAAGTTCTATTTTCGTAAAAATTACTTGTTAGGTCTAGAATTGAGTCTTGTTGATTGTTTCTTGCTGTTTTTAGTGTTTTAAGTTAGTTTTGAGTCAATAGAGTCTAGTTTAGTGTTTTTGAGTCTAATTTGTGTTGATTAGCATCCCTAGTTAATCCCCGGTCTAGAACGATCCCTACTTACATCATTGCTACAATTGTCATAAATGGGGTTTAATTTGTGTGTCAAGTTAATTTTCACATCAATTTCGTCCATTCCTTTTGCTCCAAGCATGTGATAACCATTCCAAGCCCAAATTTGCTCCAAAAAGCTCCAAAATGCACCTTCTTGCATACTTTGTCCTTAGAACCTGAAAACACACGAAAATGGCTTAAAAGACTAAAATAACTAAAGAATAACAACATAAATGCACAAGAACAAGCCATGTTTATAACTCTCTTTAACAGTCATGTAATTAAAAATCAAATCCTCATCATTGTGTTGGAAGGTACCTAAGACACAAACAAACCAAAAACAACTCTTTTTGGGTTTTTAAAAACAAATTTTTCAAAATTTTATCAAATTTTCGGATTTGTATGCCAAAACACACTAAAAGACTCCAAAACAGCTTAAAAACACTTAAAAACAGCAAGGAACACTTTTCAAGTAATGGGTGATAAAATCCCACGAATTTCATGCAACAACACTTGTTTACCCCCCCCACACTTAAATCAAACATTGTCCTCAATGTTTCAAGCATAAACTCACACAAAAACAAACTAACTAACAAACAAGGAATAAGCACACTAAACATGACAGAAAAGAAACAACAACAAAGAGAAAGGTTTAGGAACGCAAATCTGGAAGTGGAGTGATTCCTAGGTCTTCCTTTGTTGAATGCATGGGTTGCCTCCCAAGTAGCGCTTGCTTTAACGTCGTGCAGCCGGACGAAAAACTCAGTCACTCCCCATTGGAGCCCACGGCATGCAAAGAGATGTCATCCACGGCATGCTCCACAAAGTTCTCATAATATGGCTTCAAACGATGTCTGTTCACTTGAAATACATGAACTGTTTTGAGACTTTGAATCTGGACTGCACCATAAGGAGGTACGTTAGTAATGACAAATGGTCCAATCCACTTAGAACGTAACTTACCAGGAAACAAACGTAGACGGGATTTGAACAATAGCACTTTCTGCCCTATGGAGAATGTTTTACCACGAATCATTTTGTCATGGAAAGGTTTGGTCTTCTCCTTGTAGATGCGAGCATTCTCATACGCCTCGTTCCTTATCTCATCAAGTTCATGTAATTGGAGCTTCCTATGATTCCCTGCTGCACCTAGGTCCATGTTGAACTTCTTGACTGCCCAATGTGCTTTGTGCTCCAATTCGACGGGGAGATGGCATGGCTTGCCATAGATGAGCCGAAATGGGGACATCCCAATGGGTGATTTGTACGCTGTACGATATGCCCACAATGCATCATCTAAACGTAAGCTCCAATCTTTTCTTGTTGGTCCAACGGTCTTTTCCAATATCTGCTTTATTTCTCGGTTAGAAACCTCGGCTTGGCCATTTGTTTGAGGATGGTAAGGTGTAGAAACCTTATGTGTGACATTGTACTTCTTGAACAGCGCCTCAATGGTCTGATTGCAAAAGTGAGACCCTCCATCACTGATGATTACTCGTGGCATGCCAAACCTTGCAAATGTGTTAGTTCTAACGAAATCTGCAACCACTTTAGAATCATTAGTCCGGGTGGCTTTTGCTTCCACCCACTTTGACACATAATCAACTGCAAGAAGAATATACATGAAACCATATGAGGAAGGAAAGGGACCCATGAAATCAATACCCCAAACGTCGAAAATTTCAACATTGAGGATGGAAACCTGCGGCATTTGATCTCTTGCACTTATATTTCCTATTCTTTGGCACTTATCACATGTTAAGCAAAAAGTTCTAGCATCCTTAAAGATATTAGGCCAATAGAATCCACATTGTAACACCTTAAGTGCTGTTCTCTGTGTGCCAAAGTGACCACCACATGCATATGTATGTGATAGGAGCATATTTATTCGACTTAGTTAGCTTGTTTTCATGCATTTACGTTGTTAGTTCTTAGTTAATTCTGTATTTTAAGCTATTTTCGTGTGTTTGTAGGTTCAAAGTGTCAAGATGGCAAAAAGAAGCAATTTGGAGCATTCTAGAGCATTTTTGGGCCAAGATTGGGTAGTGCAAGCATGGAGGCAAGTTGATGGACGAAATTGAAGATACAAAGGCTTGAAATCAGCTAAAAAGAGGGAAGAAAGAAGTCAAAGATAAAGAAGATAAGGAATCAGCTCAAAAGAAGGAGAATTATCCAAAACATTATCCAAAACAACCTTATCTTATCTTATCTTACCCAATCCTTATCTTATCTTATCCTAACCTGTTTTCTTCAGTTTAGGGGACTTAAAACCTGATTTCTAGAAGTCCTATCCATTCCCCTACAAAAGTGGCGCCCCAAACTATTCTAGAAACCCCAAAATCTGCCACAAAACACATTCTTTCTAGAACCCTAAAAATCTGGCACCTCCCTTCTTTCTAGAAGGCATTTGCCTTGCCTTGCACTCAATTCCCTGCCTTATCCAAGCCATGCTGTGCATCCCTATCCCTTTCCCTCTCAGATTCTGATTTGTTAGCCTATTTTCTTGTGGATTTGGGTTCTACAAATCCTTCTCAGAAATCAATTGGGCCATAATCCTTTTTCCCACATATTCTGCCGCACCTAGGGTCCTAATCCCTTGCTTATGCTGTGTCCAAGTCCTAAACTGATTCCCCTAGGGTTTGCCATGCTATATATACATATTTCCAAGCCTTGCTGCAGACCGCCACCCATCCATACGAATTCTACACCCCCATATACATTCAGAAATCCATATTTTGCTGCAGAGAAGGGAAGACAAGGCCTTGCTGTGGCTTCCATTGGAGATGGAGGAGTTCTTTCTTCTCTTGTTTCGTTTCTATGTTTAATTTAATTTGTTTTTCAATTATGTTGAACATGTGGAACTAATTTCGTTTTAGTTAGAGGTGGATTCAAAGCCATGGACATATGTTTGATATGAATTGATTACCTTCAGTTATTGTTTCATAAATTGTGAATGTGATTTACTTATCTGTTTTATGAAGAACTTGTTCTTGTGTGTTGATTAACGAGGCCTACTTAGTTTACATGCATGAATTTGATGCTAGGATATAAGGGAATTTCACCTAATCGTTAGGAACTTATATTCACAAGTAGTAAAGATTGCTGGTCACAATTGTGTTAAGTAAATCCTAGGCAAGAGTAACATGCGTATTCCATAGTTATGAATGCCTTGTCAATGTTTATGATTTCCATGGAAAATATGTATCTCTGTCATGCGCATTCCATAGTTAGGGAACTTGATAAGAATGATTTGGTTGTGATGCGTTATCCATTCAATTCAATGAACTTAGGGAAATCTGGGAATTAATTAGTGCAATACAATTAATTCGAAGCATTGTCATTCATGGTTTATCGAAAGAATAACTGGAAATCAATTCGTATGCATATGTTCATGTGTGGAGAGGAACCCTCTAACTAGTTTTCACCCCTGAATTCACCTTTATCTCTTTCAATTTACTTTGTTTGCTTAATTCTGCTTAGTTTTGCTTAATTCGTCCAAAAACCCCCTAGTTCTTGTCTGAGTCTTAGTTTGTTTAAATTCCTCCAAATCTGTCCCCTTTTAGTGTTTTGAGTCTAACTAGTCCAAAAGTCATCCAATTCACTTCATAGAACCTGTTTTGAGTCTACTTAAGTTTGTTTTATGTTATTTGAGTCAAGTTAGGTTGTCTAGAGTTAAAATTCGTTCAGATTGATCACTAGTACTTGTTTTCATTGTCTAGAGTCCAGTTTAGTGTTTTAGAGTGTAATTTGTGTAGATTAGCATCCCTTCTAATCCCCGGCCTTAAACGATCCCTACTTTCATATACTACGTCGATATGGTTTTAATTTTAGTGTCAAGTAATTCTCACATCAAATTTTGGCGCCGTTGCCAGGGATTAGCAAACTTGCTAATCTCCCTAGTTTCTGCCGTGTATTTTAACTTGTTTTTGTTTTGCTTAGTTTTCTGATTTGTTTTGCTTTCTTTGTTTTAGGTACTAGTGTAAGACTCGAAGTTCTCAACCCGTTCACGCACATATCTTGGAGTTTAACGACGATTTTGAGCGAGATTTGAGAAGGAAGAGGAACCACCCAGAACCTGGTCTACTTAGTTCAAGTTCGAATTCCGAATCTGAAGATGAAATTGAAGAGGATTTGGAAGAGGAGCACGACATGGCTGCAGATAACCGAATGATCAAGGAACTTTCAGCCTCGGGATTGGACAATGCAACCCCTTTATGCATTCAATATCCTAGGGCAGCCGAGGGCAAGACTGACGAATTCGAATTGAAGTCTAGCTTGTTGCACCACATCCCCAAATTCCACGGGTTGTCGATGGAAGATCCGAACAAACACTTGAAAGAATTCGAAGTGGTGTGTTCAAGCATGACCCCCGTCAATGTCGATGGGAGTATTTTGAAGATGAAGGCCTTTCCCTTTTCTCTCTTGGAAAAGGCGAAGGATTGGTTGTATGAATTGGCTCCCGGAACTGTCACATCGTGGGAGAGCATGAAACGGGCTTTCTTGGAGAAGTTTTTCCCAACTTCAAGAGTCATTCTCTTGAGGAAAAGGATAAGTGGCATTCAACAAAACCAAGGGGAATTGTTTCCAGCCTATTATGAGCGTTTCAAGGCGCTTGTTGCTTCTTGTCCACAACACCAAATGAAAGAAGAGCTTCTCCTCCAATATTTCTATGAAGGACTTCTCCCCATTGAGAGACAAATGCTTGATGCTTCAGCGGGAGGAGCTTTGGTTGACAAAACACCCATGGCTGCCAAGACTCTAATTGCAAATCGAGCCTTGAATGCGCAACAATATGAAGGAGTTGGACAGAGAGAAGGGCCACGGCAACAACAAGTGAATGAGGTAAATGCAATTTCAGAATTACAATCTCAAGTGGCTAATCTCACTTTTCTTTTGTCACAGGTTGTGGATGGAACCAAAGCACAAGGGCCGGCCATATGTGGAGTGTGTTCTATGCAGGGACATCTCAACGATCAATGCCCTCAATTGATTGAGAATGGGGGGTGGGAAACTGCCCAAGCCGTGGGTTTTCAAGGCCAAAACCAACAAAGACACGACCCATACTCAAACACATACAATCCGGGATGGAGAGATCATCCAAACTTCAAGTGGAGGGACTCTCAACAAGCACAGCAACAAGGCGAATTTAGACAGCCCCCTGGGATGTTTCCAAGGCCATATGCAACCACACAACCTCAACCAATTTCGGCCCAAACCAATTCAGGTTCGTTGTTAGATAATGATAAAATTCTTCAAGTACTAACCTCTTTGACGCAGGACATACAGAGCATAAAGAATCAAGCTAAAGAGGTGGACAAATTGAAGAAACAAATGGGGCAAATGGCTGAATTCATGGGCCAATTCAGAGAACAAGGCAGATTGCCTAGTTCAACCGTTGTTAATCCCAAAGGAGGATTTGAAACCGCCCAAGCAATCACGTTGAGAAGTGGTAAGCAGGTTGGAACTGATTCACAACCATCTAGATCAAGTCAAGAAGAGGACACGAAGCTGCAATTGGAGGAGGATGAATCACCCAAACCCACGGCAAGGAATGCACAATCCTTGCCGCAGCCAATTCCCACGTCTAAACCGTCCCCAACCATCAAGGTAAGTTCCAATATGAATTCTTCTAGCTCTACTCCACTAATTGTGCCCTTTCCTGGCAGGTTGCAGCAATCAAAGAAAGAGGATGCTGAAAAGGACATTCTAGAGACATTCCGGAAAGTTCAAGTCAATATCCCACTCCTTGATGCAATAAAGCAAGTCCCAAGGTATGCTAAGTTTTTGAAAGAGCTTTGTACAACAAGGAGAAGGATTTCTAACAAAGAGGTGGTAAGAGTAAGTGAGAATGTCTCAGCCGTTTTACAAAGGAAATTACCCCCTAAATGCAAAGATCCGGGTAGTTTTACAATTCCTTGTGTTATTGGAAATACTCGTTTCGAATCTGCCATGTTAGACTTAGGTGCATCTATAAATGTCATGCCATATTCTGTTTATGCATCTATGAATCTAGGAGAGCTTAAAAATGATGGTGTTATTATCCAATTAGCCGATCGATCTAATGCATACCCAAAAGGAGTTTTAGAAGATGTTTTGGTGCAGGTAGACCACTTGATTTTTCCTGCAGATTTCTATGTGCTTGACATGGAGGATTCAGACCATTCCCATCCATTACCACTCTTACTTGGCCGACCATTCATGAAAACAGCCCAAACCAAGATTGATGTGGCCAAGGGAACGTTAACTATGAAGTTTGGTAGTGATAAGATTAAATTTAATGTTTCTAAGTCTGTTGAGAATCCTAACGTTGTTCGTTCTTGTTTTGCCATGGATAAAATAAAAAAGATAGGGCCGGACCGTTCAAGCACAAAGGATACATCAAGAACCATACAAAACGAGGGAATTGGAGTGGAGCACAAGGACCATACAGCCACTGCCCTCAAAATGCCCCAATTGGTCGAAAATATCATGGGGAAGAATGTTCATAGTGCTGCCACTTCATTGCAGCACATTGGTAAGCCATCTATTCCAGATTCGATTCCCATTTCAACTAATAGGTTGTTACCTTGTATGGTGCAGATTCCTAATCGAATCCAAGTTGGTGGGCATGATTACATTGATTTTAGTGACACACCCGAACCTGTAGGTAGGGCGTGCTCTGATAACTGACACACCAGAACCCGTAGGTAGGGCGTGTAGGCCGTCACGTGAGCGTGACGTAAGCCATGTGCACTGTGCGGAAGCAGGATCAATTCAAAGTACGAACTAATTAAAACCGAAACACTAGCCAAACTAGTGTACAAGGAGTGTGAGATTCAATATTACAGAGCATAAGGTCTACGTGCAGTCAAGCAAAGAACTGAATAGAAATAACACCCAAAGGTGGTCCTACATAGATGGGATTCTGTCAGAACGTCCGTTAAGCTCCTCGTATGCCACCAACGAACGCTACCTAATACCTGGAGGGGCGAAAAACATAAAACTGAGTGGGTCAGTAAAACAATTCTTTTCAAAACCTTTCCTTTCAAAAGTACTAGCCCCTTGCCGTAAAACCTGTATAATTTCCCAGAAATAAAGTATATACTCATATATATCTTTCTCAAAATCCGCTGCAAAACAAGTATGTATGAAAGTATGCATATGTCATGCCAAAGTATCAAATGAATGCCAAAGCATCTATGTGAATGTGATTGAATATTCATATCTCATCTCAGCCCTCGGCTGTACATAGCTCATATCGTACTCAACAACTCATATATCTCATAATCATCATATCAAATCATATATATATATATATATCCTGCACACATATCAATACCACCTCTAGTGGTCTGCACAACATCACTGATAATAAACTAATATGCTCTAGTGCTACAATCACGTGAAGACTGAGCGATAAATCGCGGGTCACCTACGAGTCGAACCCACCTATAGTGGCCTATTCGACAGGACTGAGCACCTAACTTGGATCCAAGGCGAGCATGCGGTGCGGGAGGTGAACAACACGTGAAAGACTGAGCCCCTCTCTGGGCGTGAGCACTAATATCAGTGTGGAGGTCTATGAGCTCTAATCATATCACATCACATCACATTTTATCATTCGTTCTCAATAACTAGCATATAAACTTACCTGCCACTTACCTGTGCGTCCTCAGCACCGACAGTAATATAAACAATCAATAATGCATAATTAAACATATAGATACCTTGCATGGCATTTCATATCACATTCATAACACATTTCATTTAAACTGATTTTTCTGGGCAAAATTCATTTATATAGGTATATACGGAAAACAAAACTGCCCACTCACTGGTATGTAGACGGGTCGTAACCTCCGTGCCTAGCCTGGCTACGCTCGTCCTCAGGATAGGTCTCGCCTATATGAGAAGTAACTGAATTAACGTTAATGCACATAAACGAAACATTTGGAATAACTTCTCATACATTGCTCAAATTGGGTATATGAATATACCACCGTGACCTACACAATCTCAGGAACATCCCCATATTTTTAGAAAAATTTTCCGACCACCCACGCGCCGCCACGCGCCGGTGACGGCACGGCCAGACGCGCCCCCACGCGCCGCCACGTGCACTGCACACTGACGGCGTCAGTTAACGCCGTCAGGAATATTCTGGGAATATTCCGTCAACTTCCAACGGTTACCGTTAAAACTAACTGACGACGTTGGAATATTCCGTCAGACTTGACGGAATATTCCGTCGTCTTCAACCTCGCGACTCCGGCGACCGTCACCGGTGCCGGAAAACCGGGAAATTTTCAAACTTCGATTTCTCAGTCATTTCTACACCATTTTTCATGCAATTTACACCAAAATGAAGATCTCAACTTATAGAACACGATCATACCAATTTAAAGCTCTAAAAGTCACGAAATCTCACCGGCAAAATCCAAGAAATTCCGGCCAAACTCTGTTCTCACGATCCCGACGTCCAAATCCTTCAAACGAAACACTCCGAGCCTCCTTAGGACCTCACTAAGCTTCCTAGAAGCTTCAAATCTCCTAAAAATCATGTATGGTTTCACGTGAAAATGGAAGAGTTCTTACCTGTAATGCGTATGGTTGTGATCGTGGAGTCCTTACGAGCACAGTGGACTCATTTGTAGCTTCGATCCGTGGGGTTTAGAGTGTTCTTGGGTGCGTCCGTATAGTATGAGGGAGAGAGAGAGTGAAACCGAGAGTAAGAGAAAGAGAGAGTGTCGGTGGAGTGAGAGAGAGTGAGGGTGAGGTGTACTTGGGTCACCAATCACCTACAAAGACCCATTTTGTGATTGGTTCCAATTAATTTGGGTGTGTGAATAATTGGACCACTTCACACACACATACAAATCAATAATCCCGCAAGGGTATTTCTTAAATTCACGTCCCTAGTGACGTAACATCGGAATGGGCTGTTACATTAGGATGTTCAATGCCACAATCCGGAAGGATCACTATCCCTTACCATTCAAAGATCCAATGCAGGAGCTGTTTGAGGAGCATGTAGTGGAAGAACTACCTCTGCATGCCGTAGGTACCATGGGAACTTAAATGGAAGTATCGTCCGGCTGGAAGACGTTAAAGCAAGCGCTTCTTGGGAGGCAACCCATGTGTTCAAACGAGAGAAAGATGGAATTCTAGCTCCAAAACCAGATTTGCGTTCTTAAACTCTCTCTCTTTATTGCTTCTGTTTTGCCATGTCTGTTATGTGTGTTAGTTGTGTTATTTGCTTGTTTTTGTGTGAATTTATGTTTGAAACATTGAGGACAATGTTTGATTTAAGTGTGGGGGGTAACAAAGTGTTTTTGCATGAAATTCGTGGGTTTTTATCCCCTATCACTTTGAATGTTGTTTTCAGTGTTTTTAAGTGTTTTTAAGCTGTTTTGGAGTCTTTTAGTGTGTTTTGACAAGAAAATCCGAAAATACCATAAACATTTGAAAAATTGTTTTGAAAAACCCAAAAAGAATTGTTTTTGTGTGTTTGTGTCTTAGGGTACCTTCCAACACAATGATGAGGATTCGGTTTTTAATTGCATGACTATTAAGGAAAGTTATAAACATGGACGGAGGTTTGAATTGCTCTCTGGTTTATGCTTGATTATGGTTATAGTTCATGAATTCATGTTTAATCAAAAAGAGAAAAAATCAGTTTTTGTAACATGCTTGAAGGAAGGAACTCATACTAACGCTACAACCCTGAGAGACTTGAGCTTAAAACGTTCTTTGGAGAGTTAAAAATCTGTGCATTTGTTGTTTTCTAAAGTCGTTGCATGATCTCATTATTCTTTGCTTGGTTGCTACTTAGAAGGCGTTTCATTATTTAGTTCCAAATACTAGAACTCATACCCGTTTCATTCAAAGCATGAAATTGATTAGCATAACACATAAACAAGATGAAGTTGTGTAGTGAACCAGTGCCAAATAGCCGAACCTCCCTATGTTATTTGTTTTGTAGGTTTAACCCTTTTGAGCCTTGTTTAGCCTATGTTTTTTGTTTACCCACAATATCCCTACCTAGCCTAGATTAGGACCATCCTTACCCTTGTTCTTAAGGCGTAGCTAAGCATGACTTAGAGTGAATTCCCTTTGTTCGTTATTGGGCAGCAAACAAGTGTGGGGGAAAGAAAGTTGTGTGTTTATATGTGCCAAAGTCACAAAAGAGGCACGGGTGGAGAAAAAAAAAGAAACAAGAAGGAGAACAATTCGTGAAAAATAGAAAGAACAAAAGAAAAGTTGTGAAAAGATGTGAAAAAGAGTTTACAAATGTTGGATGTTGAAGAAAGGGTCCAAAAAGTTGAAGTTGGCCCTAAATATGTGTGATCTTCCCCTTATGTATCAAAGTGTGCGGCTGCATTCAAGAAAGGGAGTTCTAAGTGTCATTACTTTGCTTGCTTTTGCTTTAAGAACGTTTGTTTTCCTTACGTTTCTTTGTTAGCCAATACCCTTAGCCCCGTTACAACCCTATACTTCAATCTTGAGTGTTGTGTGTTTCAATATGTGGAGTTTGGGATTGGTACGAGCGTATGGTATCCCTGGTTCTCGCATCTAAGTAGTAGCATTCCATTCATGAGATCATATAAATACATGCTTAATAGCTCCAGAAATTGCTTTCTTTGTTATAAACATATGTGAGTGTTCGTTTGCCGGTTTACATCAATCTTCTCACATATACTTAGTATAGGGAGTGTAGTTAGACAATCTGAGTGAAAATAAGAGTGTACCTAGTGAGGAATTGAGTGAATTCTCTAAGGCATGTTACTACGTTCAAAACATTGTTTTAATTGGTTAGATGAGAGCTAATGGATGGTGACTGTGGTTAAGTATGTACTAAAGGGTGGGGAAGACTAAAAGCTATGGTTATGATGATCTTAAATACGTCATGTATGTTGGAAATCCCTGAGGTGAAAGTTGGAAGGTCTAGTTTGTTTGGTGTTTGTTTCGTTTGTTTTGTTTCGTTTTGCTTGAGGAATAGCAAAAGCTAAGTGTGGGGGAATTTGATAGGAGCATATTTATGCGACTCAATTAGCTTGTTTTCATGCATTTACGTTGTTAGTTCTTAGTTAATTCTGTATTTTAAGCTATTTTCGTGTGTTTGTAGGTTCAAAGTGTCAAGATGGCAAAAAGAAGCAATTTGGAGCATTCTAGAGCATTTTTGGGCCAAGATTGGGTAGTGCAAGCATGGAGGCAAGTTGATGGACGAAATTGAAGATACAAAGGCTTGACATCAGCTAAAAAGAGGGAAGAAAGAAGTCAAAGATAAAGAAGATAAGGAATCAGCTCAAAGGAAGGAGAATTATCCAAAACATTATCCAAAACAACCTTATCTTATCTTATCTTACCCAATCCTTATCTTATCTTATCCTAACCTGTTTTCTTCAGTTTAGGGGACTTAAAACCTGATTTCTAGAAGTCCTATCCATTCCCCTACAAAAGTGGCGCCCCAAACTCTTCTAGAAACCCCAAAATCTACCACAAAACACATTCTTTCTAGAACCCTAAAAATCTGGCGCCTCCCTTCTTTCTAGAAGGCCTTTGCCTTGCCTTGCACTCAATTCCCTGCCTTATCCAAGCCATGCCGTGCATCCCTATCCCTTTCCCTCTCAGATTCTGATTTGTTAGCCTCTTTTCTTGTGGATTTGGGTTCTACAAATCCTTCTCAGAAATCAATTGGGCCATAATCCTTTTTCCTACATATTCTGCCGCACCTAGGGTCCTAATCCCTTGCTTATGCTGAGTCCAAGTCCTAAACTGATTCCCCTAGGGTTTGCCATGCTATATATACATATTTCCAAGCCTTGCCGTAGACCACCACCCATCCATACGAATTCTACACCCACATTCAGAAATCCATATTTTGCTGCAGAGAAGGGAAGACAAGGCCTTGCTGTGGCTTCCATTGGAGAAGGAGGAGTTTTTTCTTCTCTTGTTTCGTTTCTATGTTTAATTTAATTTTTTTTTCAATTATGTTGAACATGTGGAACTAATTTCGTTTTAGTTAGAGGTGGATTCAAAGCCATGGACATATGTTTGATATGAATTGATTACCTTCAGTTATTGTTTCATAAATTGTGAATGTGATTTACTTATCTGTTTTATGAAGAACTTGTTCTTGTGTGTTGATTAAGGAGGCCTACTTAGTTTACATGCATGAATTTGATGCTAGGATATAAGGGAATTTCACCTAATCGTTAGGAACTTATATTCACAAGTAGTAAAGATTGCTGGTCACAATTGTGTTAAGTAAATCCTAGGCAAGAGTAACATGCGTATTCCATAGTTATGAATGCCTTGTCAATGTTTATGATTTGCATGGACCTTAATGATCTTTGATATGTATCTCTATCATGCGTATTCCATAGTTAGGGAACTTGATAAGAATGATTTGGTTGTGATGCGTTATCCATTCAATTCAATGAACTTAGGGAAATCTGGGAATTAATTAGTGCAATACAATTAATTTGAAGCATTGTCATTCATGGTTTATCGAAAGAATAACTGGAAATCAATTCGTATGCATATGTTCATGTGTGGAGAGGAACCCTCTAACTAGTTTTCACCCCTGAATTCACCTTCATCTCTTTCAATTTACTTTGTTTGCTTAATTCTGCTTAGTTTTGCTTAATTCGTCCAAAAACCCCCTAGTTCTTGTCTGAGTCTTAGTTTGTTTAAATTCGTCCAAATCTGTCCCCTTTTAGTGTTTTGAGTCTAACTAGTCCAAAAGTCATCCAATTCACTTCATAGAACCTGTTTTGAGTCTACTTAAGTTTGTTTTGTGTTATTTGAGTCAAGTTAGGTTGTCTAGAGTTAAAATTCGTTCAGATTGATCACTAGTACTTGTTTTCATTGTCTAGAGTCCAGTTTAGTGTTTTAGAGTGTAATTTGTGTAGATTAGCATCCCTTCTAATCCCCGGCCTTAAACGATCCCTACTTTCATATACTACGTCGATAGGGTTTTAATTTGAGTGTCAAGTAATTCTCACATCAGTATGACAAAAGCTTAAAATTGAATGAAACTCAGAATCATGCACACATCGACGTACAATCTGATCAGGGCAATATTTCCACAAATATGGATCATCCCATACATAAAATCGTGCATCATTTCTGAGCTTATCACGCTGATGTCTAGTGAAAGTGTTTGAAATTTGTTTAGACACCAAAAAGTTAACCAAATCAGCATACCAAGGTTCACTTACCTTAATGGACAGCAATTGTTCATCAGGAAATGTTTCAGCAATGGGTAAGGATTCCTCATTATGCACCATTCGGCTGAGGTGGTCAGCCACCACGTTTTCACTTCCCTTTTTATCTCGAATCTCAATGTCAAACTCTTGAAGAAGCAGCATCCATCGAATTAGCCTTGGCTTGGCTTCCTTCTTTGTGAGCAAATATTTCAAAGCTGCATGATCAGTGAAAACAATTACTTTAGTACCAATTAAATATGATCTAAATTTATCTAAAGCAAAGACAACAGCAAGAAGTTCTTTTTCAGTTGTGGAATAGTTCAGTTGGGCATCATTCAACGTCCGAGAGGCATAGTAGATGACATGCGGCCTCTTGTCTTTCCTTTGTCCTAAAACAGCCCCTAACGCATAATCAGATGCATCACACATAAGCTTGAAAGGAAGGCTCTAATCAGGTGGAACAATAATTGGGGCCGTGGTCAGCAACTCCTTGAGTTGTTTGAAGGAGGCCGTGCACTCCTCATTGAAATCAAACACAACATCTTTTTGAAGGAGACGGCAAAGAGGTTGGGAAACCTTTGAGAAATATTTGATGAATCGTCGATAGAAACCTGCATGTCAAAGAAAAGAACGAACCTCTCTAACCGAAGTAGGAGAGGGTAAGTGACGTACAAGATCTATCTTTGACTTATCAACCTCAATACCATTTTCAGAGATGATATGACCTAAAACTATGCCTTGTTTAACCATGAAATGACATTTTTCCCAATTGAGAACAAGGTTAGTTTCAACGCATCGTTTTAAGATCAAACTGAGATTATGCAAACAACCATCAAATGAATCACCAAAAACGCTGAAATCATCCATGAAAACTTCAATAATTTTCTCAACATAATCAGAAAATATGCTCATCATGCATCTTTGAAATGTGGCAAATGCATTGCATAAACCAAATGGCATGCGTCGATAAGCATCTGATCAATGAATGGAAATGGGAAGTGATCCTTCCTTGTGGTGGCGTTGAGCTTCCTATAATCGATACAAACCCTCCAACCTGTTTGGATTCGAGTAGGCACAAGCTCCTCTTCGGCATTCTTTACCACAGTCACTCCAGATTTCTTTGGAACACATTGCACAGGTGAGACCCAACAACTATCGGAGATTGGATAGATCACTCCACAATCAAGGAGCTTGATTATCTCCTTTTTCACAACTTCCATCATTGGAGGGTTGAGTTGGCGTTGAGCCTCTCGAGATGTTTCCTCCAAAAGTATACGATGCATGCAAGTGGTAGGGCTGATTCCTTTGATGTCAGCCATTGTCCACCCAATTGCCGTCTTGTGCTCTTTTAGCACCCTCACCAACTTGTTCTCCTCTTGTGCCGTGAGTGTGCTTGAGATGATGACTGGCAACGTCTCATCTTCTCCCAAGAAAACATACTTCAAATGACTTGGCAATGGTTTGAGTTCAAGTGTAGGGGGCTGCATAACTGATGGAAGTAACTTGTTAGCCGAAACTGAAATTGAAATTGGGTCCAGAAACTTACCAGATTGTGGTGGTAATGATTCGAGGGCAGCCACCATCTCAATTACATCATCACTAGGGGGCACGGTGATGTGAAAATTACTTGACACTCAAATTAAAACCCTATCGACATAGTATATGAAAGTAGGGATCGTTTTAGGCCGGGGATTAGAAGGGATGCTAATCTACACAATTTAAACTCTAAAACAGTAAACTAGACTCTTATGACTCAAAACTGACCAAATTGACTCAAAACACACAAACTAAGCTAAATAGACTCAAAACAGATACTAGAGAGTGAATTGGACAAATTCTAGACTAGTAAGACTCAAAACACAGAAAGGGGACAGATTTGGACGAATTTGACAAAACTAAGTAAATTGCAGCAAACAAAGTAAGTTAAAACGAAATTAAGGTGAATTCAAGGGTGAAAAGCTAGTTAGAGGATCCTTCTCCACACATGAAACTATGCCTTGCGTAACCATAAAGTGACACTTTTCCCAATTTAAAACAAGGTTGGTTTCAATGCATCGTTTTAAGATTAATGTGAGATTTTCCAAACAACCATCAAACGAATCACCAAAGACGCTAAAATCATCCATGAATACCTCAATAATCTTCTCAACATAATCTGAAAAGATACTTACCATGCATCTTTGGAATGTGGCAGGTGCATTGCATAAACCAAATGGCATGTGACGATAGGCAAAGGTACCAAAAGGGCACGTGAAGGTGGTCTTTTCTTGGTCGTCCGGAGCTATGACAATTTGATTATATCCCGAATAACCATCAAGAAAACAATAAAAAGAATGACCGGCTAACCTTTCAAGCATTTGATCAATGAACGGCAAAGGGAAGTGGTCCTTCCTTGTGGTGGCATTGAGCTTCCTATAATCGATACACACTCTCCAACCTGTTTGGATACGGGTTGGTACAAGCTCATTCTCGGCATTCTTCACCACAGTGACTCCGGATTTCTTTGGAACAACTTGAACCGGTGAAACCCAACGGCTATCCGAAATTGGATAGATCACTCCATAATCGAGAAGCTTGATAATCTCCTTCTTCACAACTTCCATCATTGGAGGGTTGAGTCAGCGTTGAGCCTCTCGAGTTGGTTTAGCCCCCTCCTCTAGAAGTATGCGATGCATGCATGTTGTAGGGCTAATCCCCTTAATATCGGCCAATGTCCAACCAATGGCTGTTTTGTGCTCTTTCAACACCCGAATCAACTTCTCCTCCTCTGTTGCCGTGAGTGATGCAGAGACAATGACGGGTAACGTCTCTTCATCTCCTAAGAAGACGTACTTTAAATGATCTGGCAATGGCTTAAGTTCAAGAATAGGGGCCTGAATCACAGAGGGTAACAACGTATTAGTAGAAACGGGAATTGGAATTGGGTTAGGAGACGTACCATGATGTCGTGGCAATGAGTCAAAGACAGCCACAATCTCGGATTGTTCTTCACTAGGTACGGCCAGATTGGGCTTCATTCCAATTCCTTGTGCAATTGTTGTTTCAAGGGGATCTTCATCCAATGAGTCAAGGAATTCCTGCGCCAATGAATCAAATGCATCAATAGAAAAACAAGAATGATCGTCTTTAGGATATTTAATAGTTTCAAAAAGATTGAAATCAATCACTTCCCCATCAAATTCCATTGTTAAAGTCCCTTTGAACACGTCGATCTTGGTGCGTGCTGTTTTCATGAACGGCGCCAAAATTTGATGTGAAAATTAACTTGACACACAAATTAAACCCTCTTTTTGACAGTTGTAGTATATGTATAAGTAGGGATCGGCAATGGGGTGATATTGGGCGACTCCTCCTTCTCTAAAACATAGAAATCTGCTGGGAATATCAAGTTATCCACCTGCACCAAAACATCTTCCAAAACTCCTTTCGGATATGCGTTAGAACGATCGGCTAATTGAATTATAACACCATCGTTTTTAAGCTCTCCTAAATTCATAGATGCGAAAATTGAGTAAGGCATGACATTAATTGAAGCTCCTAAGTCTAACATAGCATGTTCAAACTTAGTATTGCCAATAACGCAAGGAATTGTAAAACTACCCGGATCTTTGCATTTAGGGGGTAATTTCCTTTGTAAAACAGCAGAGACATTTTCACTTACCTGGACAACTTCTTTGTTCGAAATTCGCCTCCTTGTTGTACAAAGTTCTTTCAAAAACTTAGCTTACCTTGGAACTTGCTTAATTGCATCAAGGAGAGGTATATTGACTTGCACTTTCCTAAACGTTTCCAGAATGTCTTTCTCGTTCTCTTCCTTCTTTGATTGCCTAAACCTGCTAGGAAAGGGTGCATTTAGTGGAATAGAACTTGAAGAATTTGATTTTGGACTTACCTTGGGTGTAGGATACGGCATAGGTGCATTTGAAGGCTGCGGCATTGTTTCTTTCTTCCTTGCCGTGGCTTCCTCATTCCCTTCTTCTTGTTGCATCAGTTTGTTATCCTCTTGGTGGCCTTGTTGAGATACTTTCGAATAGTCTCCAAGTTCCTTACCACTTCTCAATATAATGGCTTTGGCAGATTCAAATCCTCCTTTTGGATTCACAATGGTTGAGCTAGGAAGTTTGCCTTGTTCTCGGAATTGTCCTATGAACTCCGCCATCTGCCCCATTTGTTTCTTTAAATCGTCCACCTCTTTAGCTTGATTCTTTATGCTCTGTATGTCCTGCGTCAAAGAGGTTAGTACTTGAAGAATTCTATCATTATCAACGGACGAACCTGATTTGGTTTGGGCAAGTTGTGCTTGGGGTTGTGTAGGCACGTATGGTTTTGAATAGAACCCTGGAGGTTGCTGCCTAAATCCACCTTGTTGTTGAGGTTGTTGAGGTTCCCTCCACTTGAAATTTGGATGATCTTTCCAGCCCAGATTGTATGTGTTGGAGTACGGATCATTGCGTGGCTGATTTTGATTCCCAAAACCCATGGCATTAGCAGATTCCCATCCTCCATTCTCAATCAATTGAGGGCATTGGTCAGTGAGATGTCCTTGCATAGAACACATGCCACAAACACTTGGTCCTTGTATCTTCATTCCTTCGGCCATCTGAGTCACAATCGAAGTAAGGTTAGCTAATTGAGTTTGAATGTCAGAATTGGAACTTACCTCATGGACTTGCTGTCGTGGGGACTCTCTTTGTCCAAGTCCCTCGTATTGTTGTGCATTCAATGCTCGGTTGGCAATTAGGGTCTTTGCAGCCATGGGTGTTTTGTCAACCAATGCACCTCCCGCTGAAGCATCTAGCATTTGTCGCTCAATGGGAAGAAGTCCTTCATAGAAGTATTGAAGTAGAAGCTCTTCTTTCATTTGATGTTGAGGACATGAGGCGACAAGGGCTTTAAAACGCTCATAGTATGCTGGGAATGTCTCTCCTTGGCTTTGTTGAATTCCACTAATTTTCTTCCTCAAGAGAATGACTCTCGAAGTGGGGAAGAACTTCTCTAAAAACGCCCTCTTCATGCTTTCCCAAGAAGTGACCGTTCCGGGTGCTAGTTTGTAAAGCCAATCTTTAGCCTTTTCCAAAAGAGAGAATGGAAAGGCCTTCATCATTAGAATGTTCCCATCGACATTGATGGGTGTCATGCTCGAACAAACCACTTCAAACTCCTTAAGATGCTTGTTTGGGTCTTCCATGGACATCCCATGGTATTTAGGAATGTGGTGCAACAAGCTTGACTTCAATTCGAACTCATCGGTCTTGCCTTGAGCAGCCGCGGGGTATTGAATGCAAAGGGGTGCGGCATTGGCCAACCCCGAGGCTGAAAGTTCCTTGATTGTACGATTATCCATAGCCATGCCTTGTTCTTCTTCTTCTTCAAATTCAGATTCGGCCTCTGAGCTTGAACTAGGTTCACTAGGTTCTGGATGCCTCCTCTTCCTTCTCAATGTTCGTTCAAAATCGTCGTCAAACTCCAAGATATGCTCACGAACTGTTTGAGAACTTCGAGTCATAAAGTAGTACCTAAAACAAGAAAACAAAACACACGGCAAACAAGGGATTAGCAAGTTTGCTAATCCCCGGCAACGGCGCCAAAATTTGATGTGAAAATTAACTTGACACACAAATTAAACCCTCTTTTTGACAGTTGTAGTATATGTATAAGTAGGCATCGTTCTGGACCGGGGATTAGGAGGGATCGCTAAACACTTGAAACTGACTCAAAAACGTAAAAACAAAGTTTAAAACACTAAACTAGACTCAAAGAATGCAAGACTAAATTGTAAAACACTAAAACAACTCAAAAGACTCAAAACAGCACAAAAACACTCATAACTGCCTAAAAACACAAACTGGGCAGTTTTGGACTCTAAACACTACTTTGGACGAAAATATGGTTTTAACTTGACTCAAGACACTTAAAAACACAAATCAAAACAGATTTTAACTAATCTAACACTTCAAAATAAAGGGGGATTTGTTTTTGACGAATTTAAAACTAAAAACAAAAACTTTGCATAGAAAACTTTAGAAAAACGATTTTGATGAATTAAGAAGGGTGAAAGGCTAGTTAGAGGGCTCTTCTCCACACATGAACATATGCATATAAATTGATTTCCAGTTATTCTTTCAACAAACCATGAATGACAATGTCCCAAATTAATTGTGTAGAACTAATTAATCATCAGATTTCCCTAGACTCATTGAATTGGAAGAAAAGCATACAACAACCCAAATCATTCTTTATTAAGCTCCCTAACTATGAAAAGCATGATAGAGACACAAAACAAAGATCATTAAGCTTTGTGAAAATCATAAGCATTGACAAGGCATTCGTGACTATGAAAAGCATGACACTCCTGCCAGGAATTTACTTAACGCGATCGTGACTAGCAACCTCCACTACTTGTAAATATAAGTTCATAACGATTAGGTGAAACTCCCTTATATTTTAGCATCAAATTCATGCATGCAAACTAAGTATGCATCCTTAATCAACACACAAGAACAAGTTCTTAATAAAACAGTTAAGCAAACCACATTCACAATTCATGAAATCATAACTAGAGGAAACCAATTCATATAAAACATATGTCCATGGCTTTGAATTCGCCTCTAACTATAAAGAAATTAGTTCCTCATGTTCGCAATCAAACAAATATAAATAAAATTAAACATTGAACAAAGATAGAAAACACCTAGAAAACGCTCCAGATTCCTTCCTTCCTTGCTTGCAGGTTGCGGCACAATGAGGTATGGCTGAATGGTAGTGCAGAGATGTGTGAATGAGAGATGATGGTGGTGTGAATGGTGCAGCAAATATGTGAATATATAGAGGGAGGGTGCGGCACAATTAGATGGTGTAGGAAAAGGATTACAAAATGTAGTTTGTGTAGGAAAATAAAATACAATCCTAAGGGGAAAGGGTTTATGTAATCCTAGCAGGAAATAGGACATCTAGAAGGCCAAAAACCAAAGGGAATCAGGAGAAAGGTGCGGCTGGATCAAGCATCTAGAAGGCTTGGGTCGCCAGATTTTTAGGGACTTCTAGAAAGAGTGTTATTTGGCTGATTTTGGGGTTTCTAGAAGGGAATAGGTGCGGCACCTTGATGCAAAATATATAAGCACACAAATTTCAAAGTCTCCCATCGAATTGACAGTAGTTGAGTTGGAGAGTTCACGTTGTTCTTGAATTTGTGCCATGAACTCCATAATCTCTCCCATTTGATTCTTCAATTCGCTCATCCTTTGGTCTTGATTCTCTGCTTCCTGTGTCAAAGAGGTGAGTAATTGAACAATTTGGTCATTATCCATTGACGTACCTGAATTTGTTTGGAAAAATTGTGGTGGAGGCTGTGATGCTGCATATGGCCATTGATAGAACTCCTCAGATGGCTGTGAGTATTCTTCTTGTTGTGAGCCCTGCGTCAAAGAGGTTAGTACATCAAGAATTTCATCATAACTCATGGGCATACTTGAATTCGATTGCAATTGTTGTTGGGGAGGCGGTGGTGGCTGCATAGGTCTTGAATAGAACTCCTCTTCTTGCTGCCAATATCCACCTTGTTGGAATTGTTCAGGTTCTCCCCACATGTAATCTGAATAATCTCTCCAATCCAAATTGTAAGCGTTGGAAAACATGTTGTCCCATGATTGGCTATGGCCTTGATAACCCCAAGCACCTCCGTGTGCAGTGAATTGAGCACGTTGATGAGTTTGAGCAGTGTGCATTGTGGTTGTTTCGGCAATCTGGGACAATTGAGATGTAAGATTCGCCAATTGAGCTTGAATGTTAGCAAGTGCCATGTCTTACTTCTCTATGTACCTGAAACCAAAGAAGTAAAACTAAATCAAATATCAAAAGTAAAAGACACAAACAAAAACAAAGGGGATTAGCAAAAGAAAACAAGAAAACAACACAAAGTCAGAAACTAAAACAAAATAAACGAAAAGAAAAGAACCAAGGGATTAGCAAAATTGCTAATCCCCGGCAACGGCGCCAAAAATTTGATGCAAAATATATAAGCACACAAATTAAACCCTCTTTTTATCAATTGTAGCAAAGTATGTAAGTAGGGATCGTTCTAGGCCGGGGATTAGGAGGGATTGCTAAATCACTTGAAAACTGACTCAAAAACTTAAAACAAAGTTAAAACACTAAATTAGACTCAAAGAATGCAAAACTATACTTTAAAACACTAAGACAAACCAAAAGACTCAAAACTGCCTTAAAACCACTTTCTGGGCAGTTTTGAACTCTAAACACAATTTTGGACGAAAATAAGTTTTAACTTGACTCTAAACACTCAAAAACACAAACTAAATTGATTTCTAACTAAATTGACACTTCAAAATAAAGGGGGAATTGGTTTTGACGAAATTGAAAACAAAACATAAACTTTGTAAAACAAAACAGATTGTAAAACGAAATTGGTTTAAATTAATGGATGGAAGGCTAGCTAAGGGGTTCTTCTCCACACATGTCATACTTGCATACAAAACGATTTCTAATTGCTTTTCAACAAACCATGGATTCTCAACGCCCCAGATTAACTGTGAATTGCACTAATTAACCCTCAGATTTTCCTAACGTTATTGAATTGGATGATTGCATACGACAACCCAAAACATTCCCCACAAGTTCCCTACATGAATTGCATAATAGAGATACAAGCAAGAATCATTAAGTTCTATGAAAACCATAAGCATTGACGAGGCATTCGTTACTATGAATTGCATGAAACTTATGCCAAGAATTTACTTAACGCGATTGAGATCATCAACCTTTACTACTTGTGAATATAATTCTGTAACAATTAGGTGAAACTTCCTTATATCCTAGCATTAGATTTATGCATGACAATTAAGCGTGCACTCTCAACCAACACACACAAATCAGTTTAATTCAAATAGATAAGTAAATTGAAATCACAACTTATGAAACGCAATTAGAGGTAATCAAGTCATATAGCAAGCATAAACATGGTTTCGAATCACCCCCTAGCCAGAGGGGGTTTAGTTCCTCATACTCACAGAACAAAGAGTATTGAATTTAAACATTGAAATCAAAGGAAAGGAAACACCTAAAACTTCCAGCAATTCAAACTTGAATGGCATGCACGTCCCAGGGCTCCTTCTCCTCCTCTTTGCTGCGGCACAAGGTCTAGGGATAGATTTTGGGGGTTATGAATGGTGTAGAAGGCTGGGTTAATGGCTAGGATGGATGTATGGTGCGGCAGAGAGTGGTGGATGATTTCTGGCGTGAATGATGTATATGGAGGGTGGTGGTACACGGCAAAGGGTGGAGAAATATATATATAGGCACCAAAAACCCTAGATGAATCAGATTAGGACTTCTAGAAAGCCAAATCCATCCAGAAATAGGTTCAAAACAATCAGATTTCTAATGGGAAAGGGCCTAAGGTGCGGCAGGTTTGGATAAGAAGGGATAAGGTAAGGTAAGGATTGGATAAGATAAGATAAGATAAGGTTGTTTTGGATAATGTTTTGGATAATTCTCCTCCTTTTGAGCTGATTCCTTATCTTCAATGATTTGAATTTATTTCTCCAACCTTGAAACATATTCCTAACTCCATTTAGACTCCAAATTCGTCCATCTTCATGCCCATTGCTTGTGCTATCCATTCCAAGCCCAGATTTGCTCTAAAATGCTCCAAAATGCATCTTTTTGCCAACTTTGCTTCTTGGACCTAAAAACACACGAAAATGACTTTAAACACTATACTAAGCAACAACTAGCTAAGCAAATGCAAGAAAACACACTAAATAAGTAGCATAAATATGCTCTTATCAAATTCCCCCACACTTAGCTTTTGCTAGTCCTCGAGCAAAACAAAACAAACAAAATGTAACCTAAACCTTCCAACAATTGTCTCAAGGATTTCCAATACACATGACATGTTAAAAATCATCATTCCCACAGATTTTGGTCATCTTTTCGCTTAAGCACATACTTAATCATAGTCACTACTTACTATTTCACAAATAACCAATTAAAACGATGTTTTGAATGTAGTAACATGCCTTAGAGAATTCCCTCAATTCCTTACAAGATATGCACTCAATTTTCACACACATTTTCTGACTACACTCCCTACACTAGTTATATGTGAGAAGATTGATGTAAATATGAAAACGAACACTCACATATGTTTATAACAAAGAAAGCAATTTCTGGAGTTAATAAGCATATATAGATATGATCTCATGAATAGAATGCTACCACTTAGATGCGAGAACCTGTGACACCATATGCTCATATCAATCCCAAACTCCACATATTGAAACACACAACACTCAAGATTGAAGCATAGGGTTGTAACGGGGCTTTGGGGAGTTGGCTATCAAAGAAAGGTAAAGAAAACAAACGTTCTTAAAGCAATAGCAAGCAAAATAATGAATATGACACTTAGAATTCTCTTTAGCATGCAGAAATCAACTTTTAAACACAAAGGAAGTTTCAAGCAACAATTAGGGTCGGATTCAATGTTTTGGACCCTTCCTTCAACAAACAACACTTGAGAACTCTTTTTCACATCTTTTCAACTCCTTTTTCATTCTTTTCACAACTTTTTCTTTTTTTCTTTCTATTTTCCACGAATTTTTCTTCTTCTTTCTTTTTCTTTTTCTTTGCCGTGCCTCATTCAAGACTTTGGCACACCCACAACAAAACTCACTTCCCCCACACTTGTTTTCTGCCAAACAATGATCAAAAGGAATTCATATTGAGTCATGCATTACTATGCTTCAAGAACAAAGGTATGGATGGTCCTAATCTAGGCTAGGTGAGGATAACGTGGGTTAACAAAGAACATAGGCTAAATATGGCTCAAAGGGGTTGAAACCTACAAATACATATGAACATGGGGTACGGCTATTTGGCTCTTGGTTTACTAAACACTTCATCTTGATTATGTGTTATGCTAATCAATTTCATGCTTTGAATGAAACAGGTATGAGTTCTAGTATTTGGAACTAAATAATGAAACGCCTTCTAAGTAGCAACCAAGCAAAGAATAATGAGATCATGCAACGACTTTAGAAAACAACAATGTACAGATTATTAACTCTCCAAATAAACGTTTAGGCTCAAGTCTCACATGGTTGTAGCGTTAGTTTGAGTTCCTTCCTTCAAGCATGTTACAAAAACTGATTTTTTTTTTATGATTGCATGTGAATTCATAAGTTATAACCACAACCAAGCATAAACCAAAGAGCATCTCAAACTTCAATCCATGTTTGTAACTTTCTTTAACAGTCATGCAATTAAAAACCAAATCCTCATCATTGTGTTGGAAGGTACCCTAAGACACAAACAAACACACAAAAACAACTCTCTTTTGGGTTTTTTTAAAACAATTTTTCAAATTTTTATGGGATTTTCGGATTTTTGAGTCAAAACACACTAAAACAGCTTAAAAACACTTAAAAACAGCAAGGAACAACATTAGAAGTTATGGGTGATAAAACCCTACGAATTTGCCTCAAAACACTTTGGTTACCCCCCCACACTTAAATCAAACATTGTCCTCAATGTTTCAAGCATAACCTAACACAAATAAACAAACAAACAAACAAAACAGCAACTAAACAAGAAACAAGGCAGAAACGAAAACAACAACAAAGAGAAGGGTTTAGGAACTCAAATCTGGAATTGGAGTGCTCCCTAGGTCTTCCTTTATTGAATGCATGGGTTGCCTCCCAAGTAGCGCTTGCTTTAACGTCGTACAGCCGGACAAAACCTCCAATTAAGCTTCATGGGAGGCCACGGCATGGAATTGATCTTTGAATGGAAGGTGATATTTGAAATGATCCGGCAATGGTTGAAACACTAATGTGGGTGCCTGAATCATCAAAATCAGCAAATTAGTAGAAAACAAAATCAAAATTGGAGAATATGGCTTACTTGCTTGCTCCGACATAAACTCGATTACAAACACCACATCTTTGAATGTTTCAGGGATTTTGAACTTGGCCAGATTTACTATGATGGTTGTGACTTGTCCCGTGTCATAAAATTGAACTTCTTTGGGCTTTGTTGTCTCAAGAACATCCTCCTTGATGCATTCTTCATATGCTCCAGCCACTTCTTGCTCTTGAATCATTCTTCTCGATGTACAAGGTTCTTTGAACACTGCAACACAATCTGGAACTTGATTTGGTGTGCCAAGAATTGGGATATCACTTTGCACCTTTGGAAGGGTTTGCATGATGTCCTTTTCACTCTCTTCTTTCTTGGGAATCAAAAACCTGCGAGGAAAAGGGACATTTGGAGGAATAACATTAGAATTAAATGAATTTGGGACGTCCTTACTTGTGGTGGGTGGTTGGGAGGGCTTAGGGGGCTGCGGCAAGGGTTGTTCTTCCCTTGCTGTGGGTGTGTATTCTTCCTCCTCCTCAATCAGCAGCTCCACATCCACTTCTAGGCTATGTTTGGACGTTTTTAGGTCAGCTCCAACCTCCATAGCACTTTCCAAAGTGATAGCTTCAGCAATTTCAAAGTCTCCCATCGAATTGACAGTAGTTGAGTTGGAGAGTTCACGTTGTTCTTGAATTTGTGCCATGAACTCCATAATCTCTCCCATTTGATTCTTCAATTCGCTCATCCTTTGGTCTTGATTCTCTGCTTCCTGTGTCAAAGAGGTGAGTAATTGAACAATTTGGTCATTATCCATTGACGTACCTGAATTTGTTTGGAAAAATTGTGGTGGAGGCTGTGATGCTGCATATGGCCATTGATAGAACTCCTCAGATGGCTGTGAGTATTCTTCTTGTTGTGAGCCCTGCGTCAAAGAGGTTAGTACATCAAGAATTTCATCATAACTCATGGGCATACTTGAATTCGATTGCAATTGTTGTTGGGGAGGCGGTGGTGGCTGCATAGGTCTTGAATAGAACTCCTCTTCTTGCTGCCAATATCCACCTTGTTGGAATTGTTCAGGTTCTCCCCACATGTAATCTGAATAATCTCTCCAATCCGAATTGTAAGCGTTGGAAAACATGTTGTCCCATGATTGGCTATGGCCTTGATAACCCCAAGCACCTCCGTGTGCAGTGAATTGAGCACGTTGATGAGTTTGAGCAGTGTGCATTGTGGTTGTTTCGGCAATCTGGGACAATTGAGATGTAAGATTCGCCAATTGAGCTTGAATGTTAGCAAGTGCCATGTCTTACTTCTCTATGTACCTGAAACCAAAGAAGTAAAACTAAATCAAATATCAAAAGTAAAAGACACAAACAAAAACAAAGGGGATTAGCAAAAGAAAACAAGAAAACAACACAAAGTCAGAAACTAAAACAAAATAAACGAAAAGAAAAGAACCAAGGGATTAGCAAAATTGCTAATCCCCGGCAACGGCGCCAAAAATTTGATGCAAAATATATAAGCACACAAATTAAACCCTCTTTTTATCAATTGTAGCAAAGTATGTAAGTAGGGATCGTTCTAGGCCGGGGATTAGGAGGGATTGCTAAATCACTTGAAAACTGACTCAAAAACTTAAAACAAAGTTAAAACACTAAATTAGACTCAAAGAATGCAAAACTATACTTTAAAACACTAAGACAAACCAAAAGACTCAAAACTGCCTTAAAACCACTTTCTGGGCAGTTTTGAACTCTAAACACAATTTTGGACGAAAATAAGTTTTAACTTGACTCTAAACACTCAAAAACACAAACTAAATTGATTTCTAACTAAATTGACACTTCAAAATAAAGGGGGAATTGGTTTTGACGAAATTGAAAACAAAACATAAACTTTGTAAAACAAAACAGATTGTAAAACGAAATTGGTTTAAATTAATGGATGGAAGGCTAGCTAAGGGGTTCTTCTCCACACATGTCATACTTGCATACAAAACGATTTCTAATTGCTTTTCAACAAACCATGGATTCTCAACGCCCCAGATTAACTGTGAATTGCACTAATTAACCCTCAGATTTTCCTAACGTTATTGAATTGGATGATTGCATACGACAACCCAAAACATTCCCCACAAGTTCCCTACATGAATTGCATAATAGAGATACAAGCAAGAATCATTAAGTTCTATGAAAACCATAAGCATTGACGAGGCATTCGTTACTATGAATTGCATGAAACTTATGCCAAGAATTTACTTAACGCGATTGAGATCATCAACCTTTACTACTTGTGAATATAATTCTGTAACAATTAGGTGAAACTTCCTTATATCCTAGCATTAGATTTATGCATGACAATTAAGCGTGCACTCTCAACCAACACACACAAATCAGTTTAATTCAAATAGATAAGTAAATTGAAATCACAACTTATGAAACGCAATTAGAGGTAATCAAGTCATATAGCACGCATAAACATGGTTTCGAATCACCCCCTAGCCAGAGGGGGTTTAGTTCCTCATACTCACAGAACAAAGAGTATTGAATTTAAACATTGAAATCAAAGGAAAGGAAACACCTAAAACTTCCAGCAATTCAAACTTGAATGGCATGCACGTCCCAGGGCTCCTTCTCCTCCTCTTTGCTGCGGCACAAGGTCTAGGGACAGATTTTGGGGGTTATGAATGGTGTAGAAGGCTGGGTTAATGGCTAGGATGGATGTATGGTGCGGCAGAGAGTGGTGGATGATTTCTGGCGTGAATGATGTATATGGAGGGTGGTGGTACACGGCAAAGGGTGGAGAAATATATATATAGGCACCAAAAACCCTAGATGAATCAGATTAGGACTTCTAGAAAGCCAAATCCATCCAGAAATAGGTTCAAAACAATCAGATTTCTAATGGGAAAGGGCCTAAGGTGCGGCAGGTTTGGATAAGGAGGGATAAGGTAAGGTAAGGATTGGATAAGATAAGATAAGATAAGGTTGTTTTGGATAATGTTTTGGATAATTCTCCTCCTTTTGAGCTGATTCCTTATCTTCAATGATTTGAATTTATTTCTCCAACCTTGAAACATATTCCTAACTCCATTTAGACTCCAAATTCGTCCATCTTCATGCCCATTGCTTGTGCTATCCATTCCAAGCCCAGATTTGCTCTAAAATGCTCCAAAATGCATCTTTTTGCCAACTTTGCTTCTTGGACCTAAAAACACACGAAAATGACTTTAAACACTATACTAAGCAACAACTAGCTAAGCAAATGCAAGAAAACACACTAAATAAGTAGCATAAATATGCTCCTATCACACCTTTGTAGGAGGGGATAAGGTTCCTAGAAATCAGGTTTTAAGGTCTCCTAAACTGAAACTGAATCCCTTTTGCAGCAGGAATTAAGTTAGGAAAGGATTAGGATAGGATAGGATAAGGCATGGTAAGATAAGATAAGGTTTGGATACGATAAGGATAAGATAAGGTTGTTTGGATAATGTTTTGGATAATTCTTCTTCTTTGTAGCTGATTCCTTATCTTCTTTGACTTGGATTTATTTCTTCAACTCTTTTGCACATTCCTAGCCTCTCTTAAACTTCCAATTCGTCCATCCATCTTGCTCCAATCTTGTGCTATCCATTCCAAGCCCAAAACTGCTCTAAAATGCTCCAAATTGCATCCTTTTGCATACTTTGCTTCTAGGACCTACAAACACACGAAAATGACTTAAGACACTATAATAAGCAACAAATAACTAAGTAAATGCAAGAAAACATACTAACTAAATCGCATAAATATGCTCCTATCATGTATCTCTATTATGCGCTTTCATGTAGGGAACTTTTGAAGAATAATTTGATTGCGATGCGCTATTTCCATCCAATTCAATGACATAAGGAAAATCTGAGGGTTAATTTAAGAGTACCTAATTAATCTGGGGTGTTGAGTTTCATGGTTTATCGAATGAACAACTGAAAATTGATTTGTATGCAAGTGTGTCATGTGTGGAGAAGAACCTCCTAGCTAGCCCATCATCCATAGTTTTACCCAAATTCGTGCAGATTCATTAGTTTTTTAATTTACTTGTTTTGTTTTCAAATTCGTCAAAACCCAATCCCCATTTACTTTGTTGAGTCATATTAGTTAAAAACTGATTTAGTTTGTGTTTTTAAGTGTTTTGAGTCTAGTCAAAACCTATTTTCGTCCAAATTTACTCTTAGTGGCAGATTTGAGTCTTTTAGCTTGTTTTGTGCTGTTTTGAGTCTTTTGAGTTGTTTTAGTGTTTTAGAGTTTAGTTTTGCATTCTTTGAGTCTAGTTTGTTTTGAGTCTTTTGAGTTGTTTTAGTGTTTTAGAGTTTAGTTTTGCATTCTTTGAGTCTAGTTTAGTGTTTTAAACTTAGTTTTACGTTTTTGAGTCAGTTTCAAGGGTTTTAGCAAGCCCTCCTAATCCCCGGTCTAGAACGATCCCTACTTGCATCTATACTACAATTGTCAACAAGAGGGTTTAATTTGAGTGCTGAACTTTTATCGCATCAATCCACAAGGGAATAGGCTAATTAAATCAGAATCCAAGAGGAATAAGGGTAGGGAAGGTGCGGCACAATTGGAGGGAAGGGGATGGAGTGCAAGGCAAGGCAAAGGCCTTCTAGAAAGGTTTGGGGCGCCAGATTTTTAGGACTTCTAGAAAGGAGTGTTGTAGCATGTTTCTAGATGGAAAAGACCTCCTAAAAACAGGTTTTAGGCATCCTATTATGAAAAGGAGTCCCCCTTGCAGCTGGAATTAAGATAGGATAAGATTAGATAAGGATAAGATAAGATAAGGTTGAGATAAGATAAGATTGGTTTGGATAATGTTCCATGTTTGTAGCTGATTCCTTATCTTCTTTGACTTGAATTTGTTTCTCCAACTTTTAAACACATTCCTAGCCTCATTTGAACTTCAAATTTGTCCATTCCTTGTGCTCCATATGCATGCAATCCATTTCAGCCCAGAATTGCTCCAAAATGCTCTAAAATGCACTTTCTTGCCAACTTTGCCAATTGGACCTACAAACACACGAAAATAGCTTAAAACACTATAATAAACATAAACTAACTAAGTAAATGCAAGGAAACAAGCTAACTAAGTCGCATAAATATGCTCCTATCAAATTCCCCCACACTTAGCTTTTGCTAGTCCTCGAGCAAAACAAAACAAACAAAACTTCCTAAACCTTCCAACATTCACCTCAGGGATTTCCAATGGTACATAACATGCTAAAAATCACTACCTACATAGATTTTAGCCATCCCTACTCTCAAGCACATACGTAATCATAGTCATCACTTACTAGCTCGCATTTAATCAATGAAAACAATGTTTTGAATCTAGTAACATGCCTTAGAGAATCCCTCAATTCCTCACAAAATATACACTCTATTTTCACACAAAATTTCTAACTACACACCCTACACTAGGTATATGTGAGAAGATTGATGTAAACAAGAAAACTAGTACTCACATATGTCATAACAAAAAAGGCACTTTCTGGAATTATTAAGCATGTATAGATATGATCTCATGATTGGAATGCCACTACTTAGACGCGAGAACCAGGGATACCATATGCTCATACCAATCCCAAACTCCACATATTGAAACACACAACACTCAAGATAGAAGTATAGGGTTGTAACGGGGCTAGGGGTATTGGCTAACAAAGAAAGGTAAGGAAAATAAACGTTCTTAAAGCAATAGCAAGCAAAACAATGAAATTAACACTTAGAACTCCCTTTTGAATGCAGCAACCAACTTTGAACACAAAGGGAAGATTCATACAACTTTTAGGGCCAGATTCAATCTTTTGGACCCTTTCTTCAACAGCCAACACTTGTGAGCTCATTCTCTCTTGTTTTTCAACTCTTTTTCTTTCTTTTCTTTTCTTTTCACGTTTCTTTTTTTTTCTTTTTTTCGTGCCCTTTCTCTTTGGCACACAAAACCTTCCCCCACACTTGTTTTTCTGCATAATGATGTGAAAATTAACTTGACACACAAATTAAACCCTCTTCTTGACAGTTGTAGTATATGTATAAGTAGGGATCGTTCTGGACCGGGGATTAGGAGGGATTGCTAAACACTTGAATCTGACTCAAAAACGTAAAAACAAAGTTTAAAACACTAAACTAGACTCAAAGAATGCAAGACTAAATTCTAAAATACTAAAACAACTCAAAAGACTCAAAACAGCACAAAAACACTCAAAACTGCCTAAAAACACAAACTGGGCAGTTTTGAACTCTAAACACTACTTTGGACGAAAATAGATTTTAACTTGACTCAAAACACTTAAAAACACAAATCAAAACAGATTTTAACTATTCTAACACTTCAAAATAAAGGGGGATTTGTTTTTGAACGAATTTAAACTTAAACAAACAAAATTGTAAAGACAACTTAAAAAGGCACGAAATTGGTGATTTGAATGGGTGAATGGCTAGTTAGAGGGATCCTTATCCACACATAAACATATGCATACAACTTGATTCCCAGTTACTCTTTCGATAAACCATGAATGACAATGTTCCGAATTAATTGTATTGAACTAATTAATTCCCAGATTTCCCTAAGTTCATTGAATTGAATGGATAACGCATCACAACCAAATTATTCTTATCAAGTTCCCTAACTATGGAATACGCATGATAGAGATACATATCAAAGATCATTAAGTTCCATGGAAATCATAAACATTGACAAGGCATTCATAACTATGGAATACGCATGTTAATCCAGCCTAGGATTTACTTAACACAATTGTGACTAGCAATGTTTACTACTTGTGAATATAAGTTCATAACGATTAGGTGAAATTCCCTTATATCCTAGCATCAAATTCATGCATGTAAATCAAGTGTCGACCCCCAACCCACATACATAAACAAGTTCTTAATAAGCACAGAAAAGTAAACCACATTCATAATTTATGAAATCGTAACTGGAGTGAATCAAATCATAAGAAACATATATTCATGGCTTCAAATTCCCCCTCTAACTAATAGGGGTTTAGTTCCTCATGACAGCAATTAAACAAAGAAAACTGAATTGAAACATTGAAACCAAGGATAGACAACACCTAAGAACGCTCCAGCAGTAGTCACGACTTAGAGTGGCACCTTCTCCTTCCTTCCTTGAATAGCTGCGGCACAAGAGGGGTTTTCTGGGTTCGTGTGGATGATATGGCACGGCAGGGGTGGATGATTTCTGGCGTGAATGGTTGTATATGGAGGGTGGTGTGCACGGCAAAGGGTGGTTTAATATATATATAGGCACCAAAACCCTAGGTGAATCAGATTGGGACTTCTAGAAAGCCAAATCCATTCAGAAATAGGCTCAAAACAATCAGATTTCCAATGGGAAAGGGCCTAAGGTGCGGCACAATAGGATAAGGAGGGATAAGGCTTCTAGAAAGCCTTGCAAGGCAAGGAAATCAAGTTTTCTGGAAAGCTAGGTGCGGCAAGGCTTAGGGTTTCTAGAAACTTAATTTAAATGTCCCCCAATCAGAAAATAAACCCTCATTGTACCAGGAATTGAATTAGAAAAGGATTAGGATAGGATAAGGTTTGTTAAGATAAGATAAGGATTGGATAAGATAAGATAAGATAAGGTTGTTTGGATAATGTTTTGGATAATTCTCCTTCTTTTGAGCTGATTCCTTATCTTCAATGATTTGAATTTATTTCTCCAACCTTGAAACATATTCCCAACTCCATTTAAACTCCAAATTCGTCCATCTTCATGCCCATTGCTTGTGCTATCCATTCCAAGCCCAGATTTGCTCTAAAATGCTCCAAAATGCATCTTTTTGCCAACTTTGCTTCTTGGACCTAAAAACACACGAAAATGACTTTAAACACTATACTAAGCAACAAATAGCTAAGCAAATGCAAGGAAACACACTAACTAAGTAGCATAAATATGCTCCTATCAAATTCCCCCACACTTAGCTTTTGCTAGTCCTCAAGCAAAACAAAACAAACAAAACGTAACCTAAACCTTCCAACATTCACCTCAGGGATCTTCAATGATACATAACATGCCAAAGATCATTACTCCCACAGATTTTAGTTATCCCTACCCTTGAGCACATACTTAATCAAAGTTACCACACATTCGCTCGCATTTAATCAATTAAAACAACATTTTGAATGTAGTAACATGCCTTAGAGAATCCCTCAATTCCTTACTAGATATGCACTCAATCACACAGATTTTCTGACTACACTCCCTACACTAGTTATATGTGAGAAGATTAATGTAAATATGAAACTAATACTCACATATATGTTTATGACAAAGAAAGCAATTTCTGGAATGCATGTTTAGATATGATCTCATGAATAGAATGCTACTACTTAGATGCGAGAACCAGGGACACCATATGCTCATACCAATCCCAAACTCCACATATTGAAACACATAACACTCAAGATTGAAGTATAGGGTTATAACGGGGCTAAGGGTATTGGCTAACAAAGAAAGGTAAGGAAAACAAACATTCTTAAAGCAATAGCAAGCAAAGCAATGAATATGACACTTAGAACTCCCTTTCTTGAATGCAGCCGCACACTTTGAACACAAAGGGGAAGATTACACATATTTTAGGGCCGAATTCAACTTTTTGGACCCCTTCTTCAACAACCAACACTTGTGAGCTTATTCTCACGTATTTTGAACACTTTTCATACTTTTTCACAACTTTTTTTTTTTTTTTTTTTTTTTTTTTTTTTTTTTTTTTCTTCTTCTACCCGTGCCCTTGTTTGTCTTGTTGGCACACAATCAGACACATAAATCCCTTCCCCCACACTTGTTTTGCCGCCCAAATAACGAACAAAGGGAATTCATTCTTAGGTCATGCTTAGCTACGCCTTAAGAACAAGGGTAAGGATGGTCCTAATCTAGGCTAGGTAAGGATAATGTGGGTAAACAAAAAACATAGGCTAAACAAGGCTCAAAAGGGTTAAACCTACAATACATATGCAAAGGGTTAGGCTTTTTGGCTCTGGTTTTAAACTAAACAACTTCATCTTGTTTATGTGTTATGCTAATCAATTTCATGCTTTGAATGAAACGGGTATGAGTTCTAGTATTTGGAACTATAATGATGAAACGCCTTCTAAGTAGCAACCAAGCAAAGAATAATGAGATCATGCAACGACTTTAGAAAACAAAGAATGCACAGATTATTAACTCTCCAAAGAACGTTTTAAGCTCAAGTCTCTCAGGGTTGTAGCGTTAGTTTGAGTTACTTCCTTCAAGCATGTTACAAAAACTGATTTTATCCTTTTTGTGATTACATGTGAATTCATGAATGTCAACTACAACCAAGCATAAACCAAAGAGTATATCAAACGTCAATCCAAGTTTGTAACTTTCTTTAACAGTTATGCAATTAAAAACCAAATCCTCATCATTGTGTTGGAAGGTACCCTAAGACACAAACAAACACACAAAAACAACTCTTTTTGGGTTTTTCAAAACAATTTTTCAAATTTTTATGGGATTTTCGGATTTTCTTTTCAAAACACACTAAAAGACTGAAAAACAGCTTAAAAACACTTAAAAACACTGAAAACAACATTCAAAGTGATAGGTGATAAAAACCCACGAATTTCATGCAAAAAACACTTTGTTACCCCCCCACACTTAAACCAAACATTGTCCTCAATGTTTCAAACATAAACTCACAGAAAGCAAACAGCAATCAACACAACTAACTAACATAACAAGATGGCAAAGGAAAAGCAATAAAGAGTAGGGTTTAGAAACGCAAATCTGGTTTTGGAGCCGGAGAGTTCCTAGGTCGTCTTTATTTGCATGGGTTGCCTCCCAAGAAGCGCTTGCTTTAACGTCTTCCAGCCGGACGAACCTTCCCTCTATTCTTCAATGAGGCCTACGGCATTAAAGGATATGTCCTCTGTAATGTGCTCTTCAAAGTGCTCATAATATGGCTTCAACCGATGTCCATTCACTTTGAATTCTTGTTGCGTTTTTAAACTTTGAATTTGGACTGCACCATGAGGAAAAACATTAGTAACCACAAAAGGACCAATCCACTTAGAACGCAACTTACCTGGAAATAGACGAAGGCGAGAATTGAAAAGTAACACTTTCTGCCCTATAGAGAACAGCTTGCTACGAATCATCTTGTCATGGAATGCCTTTGTTTTCTCCTTGTAGATCCGTGCATTCTCATAAGCTTTATTCCTAATTTCTTCTAGCTCATTCAATTGAAGCTTTCTATGAAGACCTGCGGCATCAATGTCCATGTTGAATGTTTTGACAGCCCAATGTGCACGATGTTCTAACTCGACGGGAAGATGACATGGTTTCCCATAGACTAGCCGAAATGGGGACATTCCAATTGGGGTTTTATAGGCAGTGCGATATGCCCACAATGCATCATTCAAACGCAAGCTCCAATCCTTCCGAGTTGGCCCTACAGTTTTCTCCAAAATCTGCTTGATTTCTCTATTTGAAACCTCGGCTTGCCCACTGGTTTGAGGGTGATAAGGTGTTGAAACCTTATGCGTGACATTATACTTCTTGAGCAACGCCTCAATGGTTCGATTGCAAAAATGGGAACCCCCATCACTGATTAGGACTCTTGGCATTCCAAATCTAGCAAATATGTTAGTTCTAACAAAATCTGCAACCACTTTAGAATCATTAGTTCGGGTGGCTTTTGCTTCCACCCATTTCGACACATAATCCACAGCAAGCAAAATATAAAGGAAACCATGTGAGGAAGGAAAAGGACCCATGAAATCAATACCCCAAACATCAAAGATTTCAACACTAAATATGGGGTGTTGCGGCATTTGTTGTTTAGGACCTATATTGCCCGTTCTTTGACATCTATCACAAATCATACAAAAAGTTCTAGCATCTCTAAAGATAGTAGGCCAATAAAATCCACATTCTAAAACTTTATGTGCTGTTCTTTGCGTACCAAAGTGACCTCCACATGCATAGGTGTGACAAAAAGTTAAAATTGAATTAAACTCAGAATCATGCACACACCTACGTAGAACCTGATCAGGGCAATATTTCCACAAGTATGGGTCATCCCAAACATAAGAACGTGCATCCTTTTTAAGTTTATCACTTTGGTGCTTGTTTAGTTCTCTTGGAATGTGTTTAGACACCAAATAATTTACTACATCGGCATACCATGGCTCACTTACCTTGATGGACAGCAGCTGCTCATCGGGGAATGTCTCTTGGATAGGCACGGCATCCTCCTCCTGCACCATACGGCTCAAGTGATCAGCCACCACGTTTTCACTCCCCTTCTTGTCCCGGATTTCAATATCGAATTCTTGGAGAAGAAGCATCCAGCGAATGAGTCTTGGTTTGGCCTCTTTCTTGGTGAACAAATACTTCAAAGCTGCATGGTCAGTGTAAATAATAACTTTAGTACCAAGTAAATAAGAACGAAACTTATCTAAAGCAAACACAACAGCAAGAAGTTCTTTTTCAGTGGTAGAGTAATTCAATTGTGCATCATTCAAGGTCCGAGATGCATAATAGATGACATGGGGCTTCTTGTCCTTCCTTTGTCCCAAAACAGCTCCTAATGCATAATCCGAAGCATCACACATAAGCTCAAAAGGAAGGCTCCAATCTGGTGGGACTATGATGGGGGCCGAAGTTAGCATCTCTTTGAGGTGTTTGAATGCCTTCTCACATTCCTCGTTGAAGTCAAAAGCCACATCTTTCTGGAGGAGACGGCAAAGAGGGTTTGAAATCTTTGAAAAGTCCTTGATGAATCGCCTATAGAATCCTGCATGTCCAAGAAAAGAACGAACCTCTCTAACCGAAGTAGGAGAGGGTAAGTAGCGTACAAGATCTATTTTTGATTTATCAACCTCAATTCCCCTTTCTGAAATGATATGACCTAAAACTATGCCTTGTTTTACCATAAAGTGACATTTTTCCCAATTCAAAACAAGGTTAGTTTCAGTGCAACGTTTTAGAATCAAAGTGAGATTATCTAAGCACCCATCAAACGAATCCCCAAAAACACTAAAATCATCCATGAATACCTCAATAATTTTCTCCACAAAATCTGAAAAGATACTTACCATGCATCTTTGAAAGGTGGCAGGTGCATTGCATAAACCGAATGGCATGCGACGATAGGCAAAGGTACCAAAGGGGCACGTGAAAGTGGTCTTTTCTTGGTCATCCGGAGCTATAACAATCTGATTATATCCAGAGTACCCATCAAGAAAACAATAAAAAGAATGACCGGCTAACCTTTCAAGCATTTGATCAATGAACGGCAAAGGGAAGTGGTCCTTCCTCGTGGTGGCGTTTAGCTTCCTATAGTCAATGCACACTCTCCAACCTGTTTGGATACGTGTGGGCACAAGTTCATTCTCCGCATTCTTCACCACAGTGACTCCGGATTTCTTTGGAACACATTGCACCGGTGAAACCCAACGGCTATCTGAGATTGGATAAATTACTCCACAATCAAGAAGCTTTATAATCTCCTTCTTCACAACTTCCATCATTGGAGGGTTGAGTCGGCGTTGAGCCTCTCGAGTTGGTTTAGCCCCCTCCTCTAGAAGTATGCGATGCATGCATGTTGTAGGGCTAATCCCCCTAATATCGGCCAATGTCCATCCAATGGCTGTTTTGTGCTCTTTCAACACCTGAATTAACTTTCCTTCCTCTGTTGCCGTGAGTATGGAGGATACAATGACGGGCAATGTCTCGTTATCTCCCAAAAAGACGTACTTCAAATGATCCGGCAATGGTTTAAGCTCAAGTACGGGTGCCTGAATCACTGAGGGTAACAACTTGTTAGTAGAAATTGGAATTGAAATTGGTTTTGAAGGCTTACCATGGTGCTGAGGTAGTGACTCTAGGGCAGCCACCATCTCGGCCTCTTCTTCACTTATAGGCACGGCAATATTGGGTTTTTGCCCAATTCCTTGTGCAATTGTTGATTCAAGGGGATCCCTATCCAAGGAATCAAGGTAATCCTGCGCCAATTCATCAAATATATCAATAGCAAAACAAGAATGATTTTCTTTAGGAAATTTAATAGTTTCAGCAAGATTGAAATCAATAACTTCCCCATCAAATTCCATTGTCAACGTCCCTTTGAACACATCGATCTTGGTGCGGGCTGTTTTCATGAAAGGTCTCCCAAGGAGGATCGGCAAAGGGGTAGAATGGGGTGTATCCTCCATGTCAAGCACATAAAAATCCGCTGGAAAAATCAGATTTCCAACCTGCACCAAAACATCTTCCAAAACTCCTTTTGGATATGCATTAGAACGATCGGCTAATTGGATAATAACACCATCATTTTTAAGCTCTCCTAAATTCATAGATGCATAAACAGAATATGGCATGACATTTATAGATGCACCTAAGTCTAACATGGCAGATTCAAAACGAGTATTTCCAATAACACAAGGAATTGTAAAACTACCCGGATCTTTGCATTTAGGGGGTAATTTCCTTTGTAAGACAGCAGAGACATTCTCACTTACTTGAACCACTTCTTTGTTAGAAATCCTTCTTCTTGTTGTACAAAGCTCTTTCAAAAACTTTGCATACCTTGGGACTTGCTTTATTGCATCAAGGAGTGGGATATTGACTTGAACTTTCCGGAATGTCTCTAGAATGTCTTTTTCAGCATCCTCTTTCTTTGATTGCCGCAACCTGCCAGGAAAGGGCACAATTAGTGGAGTAAAGCTTGAAGAATTCATATTGGGACTTACCTTGATGGTTGAGGACGGTTTAGAAGTGGGGATTGGCTGCGGCAAGGATTGTGCATTCCTTGCCGTGGGTTTGGGTGCTTCATCCTCCTCCAATTGCAGCTTCGTGTCTTCTTCTTGACTTGATCTAGATGGTTGTGAATCAGTTCCAACCTGCTTACCACTTCTCAACGTGATTGCTTGGGCAGTTTCAAATCCTCCCTTAGGATTAACAATGGTTGAACTAGGCAATCTGCCTTGTTCTCGGAATTGGCCCATGAATTCAGCCATTTGACCCATTTGTTTCTTCAATTCATCCACCTCTTTAGCTTGATTTTTTATGCTCTGCATGTCCTGCGTCAAAGAGGTTAGTGCTTGAAGAATTTTATCATTATTTAACGACGAACCTGAATTGGTTTGGGCCGAAGTTGGGTGAGGTTGTGGGGCTGCATACGGCCTTGGAAACATCCCAGGGGGCTGTCTAAATCCGCTTTGTGGCTGTGCTTGCTGAGAATCCCTCCATTTGAAGTTTGGATGATCTCTCCATCCCGGATTGTATGTGTTTGAGTATGGGTCGTGTCTTTGTTGGGTTTGGCCTTGGAAACCCACGGCTTGGGCAGTTTCCCACCCCCCATTCTCAATCAATTGAGGGCATTGATCGTTGAGATGTCCCTGCATAGAACACACTCCACATATGGCCGGCCCTTGTGCTTTGTTTCCATCCACAACCTGTGACAAAAGAAGAGTGAGATTAGCCATTTGAGATTGTAATTCTGAAATTGCATTTACCTCATTCACTTGTTGTTGCCGTGGCCCTTCTCTCTGTCCAACTCCTTCGTATTGTTGCGCATTCAAGGCTCGATTTGCAATTAGAGTCTTGGCAGCCACGGGTGTTTTGTCAACCAAAGCTCCTCCCGCTGAAGCATCAAGCATTTGTCTCTCAATGGGGAGAAGTCCTTCATAGAAATATTGGAGGAGAAGCTCTTCCTTCATTTGGTGTTGTGGACAAGAAGCAACAAGCGCCTTGAACCGCTCATAATAGGCTGGAAACGATTCCCCTTGGTTTTGTTGAATGCCACTTATCTTTTTCCTCAAGAGAATGACTCTTGAAGTTGGGAAAAATTTCTCTAAGAATGCGCGCTTCATGCTTTCCCATGAAGTAACGGTTCCAGGTGCTAGTTCGTAGAGCCAATCCTTAGCCTTTTCCAAAAGAGAGAATGGAAAGGCTTTCATCTTCAATATACTTCCATCAACATTGACAGGGGTCATGCTTGAACAAACCACTTCAAATTCCTTCAAGTGCTTGTTCGGATCTTCCATGGACAACCCGTGGAATTTGGGGATGTGGTGCAACAAGCTAGACTTCAATTCAAACTCATCAGTCTTGCCTTGAGCCGCCCTAGGATATTGAATGCATAAAGGGGTCGCATTGTCCAATCCCGAGGCTGAAAGTTCTTTGATTGTTCGGTTATCTGCAGCCATGTCGTGCTCCTCTTCCAAATCCTCTTCAATTTCAACTTCAGATTCGGAATTAGAACTTGAACTAAGTAGATCAGGTTCTGGGTGCTTCCTCTTCCTTCTCAAATCCCGTTCAAAATCGTCGTTAAACTCCAAGATATGTGCGTGAACGGGTTGAGAACTTCGAGTCATACACTAGTACCTAAAACGAAGAAAACAAAACAAATCAGAAAACTAAGCAAAACAGAAACAAAAACAAGTTAAAGTACACGGCAGAAACTAGGGAGATTAGCAAGTTTGCTAATCCCCGGCAACGGCGCCAAAATTTGATGTGAAAATTAACTTGACACACAAATTAAACCCTCTTCTTGACAGTTGTAGTATATGTATAAGTAGGGATCGTTCTGGACCGGGGATTAGGAGGGATTGCTAAACACTTGAATCTGACTCAAAAACGTAAAAACAAAGTTTAAAACACTAAACTAGACTCAAAGAATGCAAGACTAAATTCTAAAACACTAAAACAACTCAAAAGACTCAAAACAGCACAAAAACACTCAAAACTGCCTAAAAACACAAACTGGGCAGTTTTGAACTCTAAACACTACTTTGGACGAAAATAGATTTTAACTTGACTCAAAACACTTAAAAACACAAATCAAAACAGATTTTAACTATTCTAACACTTCAAAATAAAGGGGGATTTGTTTTTGAACGAATTTAAACTTAAACAAACAAAATTGTAAAGACAACTTAAAAAGGCACGAAATTGGTGATTTGAATGGGTGAATGGCTAGTTAGAGGGATCCTTATCCACACATAAACATATGCATACAACTTGATTCCCAGTTACTCTTTCGATAAACCATGAATGACAATGTTCCGAATTAATTGTATTGAACTAATTAATTCCCAGATTTCCCTAAGTTCATTGAATTGAATGGATAACGCATCACAACCAAATTATTCTTATCAAGTTCCCTAACTATGGAATACGCATGATAGAGATACATATCAAAGATCATTAAGTTCCATGGAAATCATAAACATTGACAAGGCATTCATAACTATGGAATACGCATGTTAATCCAGCCTAGGATTTACTTAACACAATTGTGACTAGCAATCTTTACTACTTGTGAATATAAGTTCATAACGATTAGGTGAAATTCCCTTATATCCTAGCATCAAATTCATGCATGTAAATCAAGTGTCGACCCCCAACCCACATACATAAACAAGTTCTTAATAAGCACAGAAAAGTAAACCACATTCATAATTTATGAAATCGTAACTGGAGTGAATCAAATCATAAGAAACATATATTCATGGCTTCAAATTCCCCCTCTAACTAATAGGGGTTTAGTTCCTCATGACAGCAATTAAACAAAGAAAACTGAATTGAAACATTGAAACCAAGGATAGACAACACCTAAGAACGCTCCAGCAGTAGTCACGACTTAGAGTGGCACCTTCTCCTTCCTTCCTTGAATAGCTGCGGCACAAGAGGGGTTTTCTGGGTTCGTGTGGATGATATGGCACGGCAGGGGTGGATGATTTCTGGCGTGAATGGTTGTATATGGAGGGTGGTGTGCACGGCAAAGGGTGGTTTAATATATATATAGGCACCAAAACCCTAGGTGAATCAGATTGGGACTTCTAGAAAGCCAAATCCATTCAGAAATAGGCTCAAAACAATCAGATTTCCAATGGGAAAGGGCCTAAGGTGCGGCACAATAGGATAAGGAGGGATAAGGCTTCTAGAAAGCCTTGCAAGGCAAGGAAATCAAGTTTTCTGGAAAGCTAGGTGCGGCAAGGCTTAGGGTTTCTAGAAAATAAACCCTCATTGTACCAGGAATTGAATTAGAAAAGGATTAGGATAGGATAAGGTTTGTTAAGATAAGATAAGGATTGGATAAGATAAGATAAGATAAGGTTGTTTGGATAATGTTTTGGATAATTCTCCTTCTTTTGAGCTGATTCCTTATCTTCAATGATTTGAATTTATTTCTCCAACCTTGAAACATATTCCCAACTCCATTTAAACTCCAAATTCGTCCATCTTCATGCCCATTGCTTGTGCTATCCATTCCAAGCCCAGATTTGCTCTAAAATGCTCCAAAATGCATCTTTTTGCCAACTTTGCTTCTTGGACCTAAAAACACACGAAAATGACTTTAAACACTATACTAAGCAACAAATAGCTAAGCAAATGCAAGGAAACACACTAACTAAGTAGCATAAATATGCTCCTATCACATAATATCGATCAAAAGGAATTCCCTCTAAGTCATGCTTCACTATCCTTTAAGAACAAGGGTATGGATAGTCCTATTCTAGGCTAGGTAAGGATAATGTGGCTAACAAAGAAAATTAGGCTAAACAAGGCTCAACGGGGTTAAACCTACAAATCATAATGCAAAAGGGTTAAGGCTTTTTAGCTCTGGTTTAAACTAAACAAATTCATCTTGTTATTTGTTATGCTAATCAATTTCATGCTTTGAATGAAATGGACATGTGTTTTAGTATTTGGAACTAAATGATGAAACGCATTCTAAGTAGCAACCAAGTAAAGAATTATGAGATCATGCAACGACTTTAGAAAACAAGAATGTCAAGATTAATAACTCTCCAAATAAACGTTTAGGCTCAAGTCTCTCAGGGTTGTAGCGTTATTTTGAGTTACTTCCTTCAAGAATGTTACAAAAACTGATTTTTTTTTTCTTTGTGATTACATGTGAATTCGTAAACAACAACTACAATTAAGCATAAACCAAAGAGCATATCAAACTTCTATCCATGTTTGTAACTTTCTTTAACAGTCATGCAATTAAAAACCAAATCCTCATCATTGTGTTGGAAGGTACCCTAAGACAAACAAACACACAAAAACGACTCTTTTTGTATTTTTCAAACTTTTTTCAATTTTTTCTTTCTTTTTCGGATTTTCTGCTCAAGACACATAAAAACACTTCAAAACACACTAAAAACTCTTAAAAACAGTGAGAAACAACTTTAGAAGTGATGGGTGACAAAATCCTACGAATTTTCATGAAAAACACTTTGTTTACCCACCCACACTTAAACCAAACATTGTCCTCAATGTTTTAGACATAGACTCACACATATGCAAGCAAACAACACAACTACAAGCATGACAAATATGGCAAAGTAAAAGCAGTAAAGAGAAGGGTTAAAGAATGCAGATCTGGTTTTTGGAGCTAGAATTCCATCTTGTCCTCGTTTGAACACATGGGTTGCCTCCCAAGAATTGCTTGCTTTAACGTCTTCCAGCCGGACGATACCTCCTTTTAAGCTTGAATAGGGCCAACGGCATGGAGGGGTACATTCTCCACGACATGCTCCTCAAAATACTCATACATGGGCTCTATGAATGGAAGGGGATAGTAATCCTTCCTGATTGGGGTGTTGAGCATTCTAAAGTCAATGTAATCATTCCCACCAGCTTGTATTCGATTGGGGACCTGCACCATACAAGGTAACAACCTATTACTTGAAATGGGAATCGAAATTGGAATAGGTGGCTTACCAATGTACTGCAATGAAGTGGCAGCACTATCAACAAATGCATGTGGGGTGCTCTCGGCTAGATTTGGGGGTTTGAGGATTGTGGCCCTGCAATCCTTGTGCTTCACTCCAATTCCCTATTCGTTGGTGGTTCTAAATGCATCCTTCTTGATTGGTGCTGAATGTTCCTACCCTTTATTTTTTATTACATCAATGACAAAACAAGAACGAACGTCATTAGTAATCTCAACAGATTCAGAAACATTAAAATTAATCATATCACCACCAAACGCCATAGTTACTGCTCCCTTGGCCACGTCAATCTTGGTTTGAGCAGTTTTCATGAAAGGTCGTCCAAGTAAGAGTGGCGATGGTGGAGAGTGGGCCGAGTCCTCCATATCAAGCACATAGAAATCTGCAGGAAAAATCAAGTGGTCTACCTGCACCAAAACATCTTCCAAAACTCCTTTCGGATATGCATTAGATCGATCGGCTAATTGAATAATAACACCATCATTTTTAAGCTCTCCTAGATTCATGGATGCATAAACGGAATATGGCATGACATTTATTGATGCACCTAAATCTAGCATAGCGTGGTCAAACCTTGTATTACCAATTACACAAGGGATTGTGAAACTACCTGGATCTTTGCATTTAGATGGCAGCTTTCTTTGCAACATTGCAGAGACATTCTCACTTACAGCTACCACCTCTTTCTCCCGAATCCGTTTCCTTGTTGTACATAGCTTCTTTAAAAACTTAGCATACTTCGGGATTTGCTTTATAGCATCAAGGAGCGGGATATTGACATGCACCTTCCTAAAGGTCTCTAGAATGTCTTGTTCATTCTCTTCGTTCCTCGCTTGCATAAACCTGCTAGGGAAAGGCAAATTTGGTGGAATTAGGTTAGAATGAGTCAAATTTGAACCACCCTTACCTGAATTGGACAGTGTGGAAGGCTTAGGGGGCTGCGGCAAGGATGGTTCCTTCCTTGCCGTGGGCTTGTCTTGCTCCTCCTCTTCAATCAGCAACTTTTCATCTTCTTTTTGGCTTGATTTGGATGGTTGTGGGTCAGTTCCAACTTCTTTTCCACTTCTCAACATGATGGCTTTAGCGGTTTCAAATCCTCCATTTGGATTCATAATGGTTGAACTAGGAAGTTTACCTTCTTCTCGAAACTGCCCAAGGAACTCTGAAATCTGCCCTATTTGCTTCTTCATGTCGCTTATCTCCTTGTCTTGATTCGCTATTCGATTATTTTGATTTTGTAATCCCTGCCCTACAGAAGTTAGTAGTTGAATAGCTTGATCATTATCAAATAACGAACCTGAGTTTGGTTGAGCAGATTGTGGTTGAAGTTGCATTGGTTCGAATGGCCTTTGATAGAAGCCGGGAGTTTGCTGTCTAAATCTACCTTGTTGTTGAGGTTGTTGAGGCTCCCTCCACTTGAAGTTTGGGTGATCTCTCCAGCCCAGATTGTAAGTATTTGAGTATGGATCATTCCGTGGCTGATTTTGGCCTTGATAGCCCACGACATTGGCACTTTCCCATCCTCCATTCTCTATCAATTGAGGGCATTGATCGTTGAGATGCCCCTGCATAGAGCACACTCCACATATGGCTGGACCTTGCACTTTGGTTCCATCAACAACCTGTGACAAAAGAAGAGTGAGATTAGCCATTTGAGATTGAAGTTCAGAAATTGCACTTACCTCATTCACTTGTTGTTGCCGTGGGGGGTCCCTTTGTCCAACACCTTCATATTTTTGTGCATTCAAGGCTCGGTTTGCAATTAAGATCTTGGCAACCACCGGGGTTTTGTCAACCAAGGCACCTCCCGCCGAAGCATCAAGCATTTGTCTCTCAATTGGAAGAAGTCCTTCGTAGAAATATTGACGTAAAAGCTCTTTCTTCATTTGGTGTTGTGGGCAGGATGCAACTAGGGCCTTAAAACGCTCATAATATGCTAGAAAAGATTCTCCTTGGCTTTGTTCAATGCCACTAATTCTCTTCCTCAAAAGAATAACTCTCGAAGTTGGGAAGAACTTCTCTAAAAACGCTCTTTTCATGCTTTCCCAAGAAGTGACCGTTCCAGGTGCCAATTCGAATAACCAATCCTTAGCCTTTTCAAAGAGAGAGAATGGAAAGGCTTTCATCTTCAGAATATTCCCATCTACGTTGATTGGTGTCATGCTTGAGCACACCACCTCAAATTCCTTCAAATGCTTGTTTGGATCTTCCATGGACAGCCCATGGTACTTAGGAATGTGATGCAACAAGCTTGACTTCAATTCAAACTCATCAGTCTTGCCTTGAGCCGCCCTAGGATATTGAATGCATAAGGGCACGGCATTGTCCAATCCCGAGGCTGAAAGTTCTTTGATTGAACGATTATCCACAGCCATGGCTTGTTCTTCCTCTTCCTCTGCTTCAAACTCAGATTCGGAACTAGAGCTAGCACTAGGTGGATTGGGTTCTGGGTGCTTCCTCTTCCTTCTCAAATATCGTTCAAAATCGTCGCTAAAATCCAAGATATGTGCGTGAACAGGTTGAGAACTTCGAGTCATACACTAGTACCTAAAACAAAGAAAACAAAACAAACTCAGAAAACAAAGCAAAACAAAAACAAAAGAAAACTAAAACACACGGCAGAAACTAGGGAGATTAGCAAGTTTGCCAATCCCCGGCAATGGCGCCAAAATTTGATGTGAAAATTACTTGACACTCAAATTAAAACCCTATCGACGTAGTATATGAAAGTAGGGATCGTTTTAGGCCGGGGATTAGAAGGGATGCTAATCTACACAATTTAAACTCTAAAACACTAAACTAGACTCTTATGACTCAAAACTGACCAAATTGACTCAAAACACACAAACTAAGCTAAATAGACTCAAAACAGATACTAGAGAGTGAATTGGACAAATTCTAGACTAGTAAGACTCAAAACACAGAAAGGGGACAGATTTGGACGAATTTGACAAAACTAAAACACAAATAAGAACTGAGGGGGTTTTTGGACGAATTTGACAAAACTAAGTAAATTGCAGCAAACAAAGTAAGTTAAAACGAAATTAAGGTGAATTCAAGGATGAAAAGCTAGTTAGAGGATCCTTCTCCACACATGAAACATATGCATACAAATTGATTTCCAGTATTGTTTCTTTAAACCATGAATGACATTGCCCCAAATTAATCGTGAATGCACAAATTAACTTTCAGATTTTCCTTAATTCGTTGAATTGGATGGATAACGCAGCGACAATCAAATTATTCTTATCAAGTTCCCTACATGGAATACGCATAATAGAGATACATTCAAAGATCATTAAGTTCTATGAAAATCATAAGCATTGACAAGGCATTCGTAACTATGAAAAGCATGATGATACTCCTGCCATGGATTCACTTAACACGATTGTGACTAGCAACCTTTACTACTCATAAATATAAGTTCATAACAATTAGGTGAAATTCCCTTATATTTTAGCATCAGATTCATGCATGCAAACTAAGTGTGCACCCTTAACCCACATACAAGAATAAGTTTTAATCAAACAGATAAGTGAATCGCATTCATGTTTTACGAAACAATAACTGGAGGTAATCAATTCATATTAAACATATGTCCATGGCTTCGAATTCACCTCTAACTAAGAAAAACTTAGTTACACATGTTCATGACAATTGAAAAGCAATCTGAAATAAACATTGAAACTAAAACAAGGGAAGAAAGAACTCAGGAAGTCTCCAATGGTTGCAGGTTGTTGCGGCACAAGGTCCTCCTCCAATGGAAGCCACGGCAAAGCTCTCCTCATCTCCTTCTTGCGGCAAAGGGTGTTTCTATGTTTGGATGGTGATGGCTACGAATTATGGTGTGGTATAGGGGGTGGTAACCTACAGCAAAGCCTCAAAATATGTATATATAGGCATGGCAAACCCTAGGGAAATCAGGGTACGACTTGGACTTAGCAGAAATAAAGGATTAGGGCCCTAGGGTGCGGCACAAGGCTTAAATCCTTCAGGAAAGGGGTTTAGCCCAATTAATTTCTGAAAAGGCTTTGTACAATCCAAATCCACAAGGGAATAGGCTAATTAAATCAGAATCCAAGAGGAATAAGGGTAGGGAAGGTGCGGCACAATTGGAGGGAAGGGGATGGAGTGCAAGGCAAGGCAAAGGCTTTCTAGAAAGGAGTGTTGTGGCAAGTTTCTAGATGGAAAAGACCTCCTAAAAACAGGTTTTAGGCATCCTATTATGAAAAGGAGTCCCCCGTGCAGCTGGAATTAAGATAGGATAAGATTAGATAAGGATAAGATAAGATAAGGTTGGTTTGGATAATGTTCCATGTTTGTAGCTGATTCCTTATCTTCTTTGACTTGAATTTGTATCTCCAACTTTTAAACACATTCCTAGACTCATTTGAACTTCAAATTAGTCCATTCCTTGTGCTCCATATGCATGCAATCCATTTCAGCCCAGATGCTCTAAAATGCTCTAAAATGCACTTTCTTGCCAACTTTGCCAATTAGACCTACAAACACACGAAAATAGCTTAAAACACTATAATAAACATAAACTAACTAAGTAAATGCAAGGAAACAAGCTAACTAAGTCTCATAAATATGCTCCTATCACTTTGAAGGCCTCATATGCATTTTAGGACACAAACTACACATTCCTTGCACCATTAAAGTCCTTGCCGCACCTTTCCCATTCTTCCTTTCCCTTGCCGTGCAAGGGGACCCCTTTCCCTTTAGTTTTAGGACACTTTCCCTTTCCTAAACATCCAGCCGCACTTCCTTACCCTTTACTCTTCCTTGCCGTGCAAGGGAGAGGGTTATTTCCCGTTTCCTTGCATTAAAACACATTCCTAATTTGTTTTAAAGCCTTGCCGCAATTCTTAGCCAATTTCCTTTAGTTTTCTGATTTGTTTACCTTTTTCTAGAAGCCTTTCACTTAATTTCTATTTACCTAAATAACCTAGGGTTTTAATTCCTGAAACCTTTAAATAAACTTCCTTTTTGCAGCCACAATACATCATTCATTCACCCATTCACGCCAGAAATCATCCACCACTCTCTGCCGCACCCTTCCTTCACCATTCTCCATAGTTTCTGACCTTAAACAACCCTTGCCGCACCATACATCCATCCTAGCCATAAACCCAGCCTTCTACACCATTCATAACCCCAAAAACTCACCACCAAACCTTGTGCCGCAGCAAAGAGGAAGGAGGAGAGCCCTTGGACGTGTCTGCCATTCGAGTTAGGATTGCTGGAACATTTTAGGTGTAATCTTTCTTTTGTTTTCCATGTTTCAATTCAATAATCCTTGTTCTGTGAGTATGAGGAACTAAACCCCTCTTAGCTAGGGGGGAATTCGAAACCATGGTTATACTTGCAATATGATTTGATTACATCCAGTTGTGATTCATAAGTTGTGAATTCAATTTACTTATCTGTTGAATTAAAATTGATTTGTGTGTGTTGGTTAATTTGAGTTCCTTCCTTCAAGCATGTTACAAAAACTGATTTTTCCTTTATGATTGCATGTGAATTCATAAATTATAACCACAACCAAGCATAAACCAAAGAGTAAATCAAATTTCATCCATGTTTATAACTCTCTTTAACAGTCATGTAATTAAAAACCAAATCCTCATCATTGTGTTGGAAGGTACCCTAAGACACAAACAAACACACAAAAACGACTCTTTTTGGGTTTTTCTAAAACAATTTTTCAAATTTTTATGAGATTTTCGGATTTTTAAGGCAAAACACACTAAAACACTTAAAAATAGCAAGGAACAACTTTTGAAGCAATGGGTGATAAAATCCCACGAATTTGCATCAAAAATACTTTGTTACCCCCCCACACTTAAATCAAACATTGTCCTCAATGTTTCAAGCATAAACTCACACAAAAACAAACAAACTAACAAACAAACACACTCAACATGGCAGAAAAGAAACAACAACAAAGAGAAGGGTTTGTGAACGCAAATCTGGAATTGGAGTGATCCCTAGGTCCTCCTTTGTTGAATGCATGGGTTGCCTGCCAAGAAGCGCTTGCTTTTACGTCGTGCAGCCGGACGATACCTCCAATTAAGCTTCATTGGAGGCCACGGCATGGAATTGATCTGTGAATGGAAGGTGATACTTGAAATGATCCGGCAATGGTTTAAATTCTAGTGTGGGTGCCTGAATCATCAAAATCAGCAAGTTAGTAGAAAACAGAATTGAAATTGGAGAAAATGGCTTACTTGCTTGCTCCGACACAAACTCAATGACAAACACCACATCTTTGAAAGTTTCAGGGATTCTGGATGTGGCCAGATTGACTATGATGGTTGTGACTTGTCCCGTGTCATCAAACTCAACTTCTTTGGGCTTTGTTGTCTCATATATATCCTCTTTGATGAATTCCTCCTATGCTCCAGCCACTTCCTTCTCTTAAATCCTTCTTCTTGATGTACAAAGTTCTTTGAACACTTCAATACAATCTGGAACTTGATTTGGTGTGCCAAGAATTGAGATAGTACTTTGCACCTTTGGAATGGCTGCCACAATGTCTTTTTCACTCTCATCTTTCTTGGGAATTAAAAACCTTCGAGGAAAAGGTGCAATCGGAGGAATAACATTAGAATTAAATGAATTTGGGACGTCCTTACTTGTGGTGGGTGATTTAGAGGGCTTAGGGTGCTGCGGCAAGGGTTGTTCTTCCCCAACTGTGGGTGTGTCTTCTTCGTCCTCCTCAATCAGCAGCTCTTTGTTCACTTCTAAGGTATGTTTGAACGTTTTTAGGTCAGCTCCGACCTCCACAGCACTTCTCAAAGTGATAGCATCATGGATTTCAAAATCTTCCTTCAAATTTGCAATAGTTGAGTTGGAGAGTTCACTTTGCTCTTGAATCTGCACCATGAACTCCATAATCTGCCCAACTTGCTTCTCCAATTCGTCCACTCTTTTGACTCGGTCTTTCATCACCTTGTTTTGATTTTCTACTCCCTGTGTCAAATAGGTGATTAATTGAATAATGTTATCATTACACAAAGACATACCTGAGTTTGTTTGGGCAGATTGTGGTGGAGGCTGTAAAGGTGCATATGGCCACTGATAAAACTCCTCAGATGGCTGCAATTGTTCTTCTTTTTGTGAGCCCTGCGTCAAAGAGATTAGTCCTTCAAGAATTTCATTATAACTCGTGGGCATACTTGAATTCGATAGAAATTGTTGTGGGGGAGGCTGTGGTGGCTGCATAGATCTTGAATAGAACCCCTCATCTTGCTGCCAGTATCCACCTTGTTGAAATTGTTGAGGTTCCTCCCACATATAATCTGAATAATCTCTCCAATCCGAATTGTAAGTGTTGGAAAACATGTTGTTGCTTGGTTGATTATAGCCTTGATAACACCAAGCATCTTCATTCACAGCGTATTGAGGACATTGATGAGCACTAATTTAGACATATTTAAACACACTTCTAACTAATCTAACACACTTAATTAAAGGGAGATTGGGTTTTGGACGAAATTAAGCTAAAAACAAAATAGAAACTAAAACTAAACAGATTTGCACGAAATTGGTAAATTGGATGGATGATGGGTGATGCGATGTAAAACAACACACAAATTAAACCCTCTTGTTGACAGTTGTAGTAAAGATGCAAGTAGGGATCGTTCTAGGCCGGGGATTAGGAGGGATTGCTAATCTACTCTAAACTGACTTTAAAACACAAAAACACAAAAAGAAACTTAAAAACACTTAACTAGACTCTATAGACTCAATACAAACTGAAAAGACTCAAAACTAACTAGAAAGACTCAAAACAGCACAAAACAATGAAATAGACTCAAAACTGACTCTAGGAAGATATTTGGACGAAAATTAACTTGAACTTGACTCAAAACACTTAAAAACACAAATTGGACAGATTCTAACCTAATTAACACAACAAAGTAAAGGGGGATTGGGTTTTGGACGAAAATAAAGTAAAACAAAACAGAAACTAGAACTAGACAGATTTGCACGAATTTGGGTAAAACTATGGATGATGGGCTAGCTAGAGGGTTCTTCTCCACACATGTCACACTTGCACATAAACCAATTTTCAGTTGTTCTTTCGATAAATCATGAAACTCAACACCCAAGGTTAATTAGGTCCGCTTAAATTAACCTTCAAGTTCTCCTTAAGTTATTGAATTGGATGGGAAAGCGCATACAACAATTCAAAGCATTCTTCAAAAGTCCTTTACGTGAACAGCACAATAACGATACAATCAAAGATCATTAAGCATCATGAAAACTATAAGTATTGACGAGGCATTCGTTACTATGATGAGCATGAAACTCTTGCCAAGAATTCATTTAATGCGATCGTTTATAAGCGACCTCCACTACTTGTGAATTTAAGTTTGTAACTATTAGGTGAAACTCCCTTATACTCTAGCATCATATTCATGCATGCAAACTAAGTGTGCACTCTTAATAAACATACACAAATAAGTTATCAATCAAGCAGTTAAACAAATTGAATTCACAACTTATGAAATCACAACTGAAGGTAATCAATTCATATTGCAAGTATGTTCATGGTTTTGAATCTTCCCCTAGCCAAAAGGGATTTAGTTCCTCATAATCACAGCAAAACAAAGAGAAATTAAATTAAACATTGAAAACAAAGATAGATTACACCTAGAAACGTTCCAGCAATCCAACGTCTTGAATGCAAGCACGTCCAAGGGCTCTCCTCCTTCCTCTTTGCAGAGCTGCGGCACAAGGGGTTAAGGTGTGTAGAATGGGTGGTGATGGGTGGTAGAGGATGGATAGGTAGATAGGTGGATGGAATGGATTTTCGGCAGAAATTGTGTGTAGAGAATCTGTTCAGAGAGAGAGAGACTAAATGGTGCGGATGGCTTTATTTATAGGGCTAGGGTTGAAAGGCAATCAGAAAATAATAGGAAAGGTTCAATACTTAGCTATTTTGGTTCCACAATTTAATAGGTAAGAAAGAATCAGAAAATCAAAGAGAATAAGAAAGTAAAATTCGGCAGAATATGTAGGAGAGAAAAGGAATGTGTTTTAAAGGTCAGAAATTAAGAGAGAAAGGGAAAGAAGGTGTGGCATTGATTTGTAAGAGAAAGGGGAAGTATTTTTGGGCAAAAAATAGGCAAGAAAACCTCTCCCTTGTGCAGCAAGGATTGCAATAAAAGAGGAATGTGTTTTATGACAGAAAATAGGCAAGAAAACCCCTACCTTGTGCAGCAAGGATTGAAACAAAAGGGGAATGTGTTAGGCACGGTTTTGGGCTGCTAGAATGAGTAATTAGGCAACCTACATGTTTTGGAAACCCCAAAATTGGAAACCTCCACAAATGGAAACTTGCACAAATGGAAACCTTCACAAATAGAAACTTCCAACACCTTGGCTTCCAATTTTGAACTCTTCATTCTTCATTTGATCCTAAGCTCATTTGATCTTCAATTTCGTCCATCCACTTAGCTCCAAGCATGTGCAATCCATTCCAAGCCCAAAACTGCTCCAAAAAGCACCAAAATGCACTTTCTTGCAACTTTGCACATTAGACCTACAAACACACGAAAATAGCTTAAAATACTAAAATAACTAAGAGCTAACAACGTAAATCCAAGGAAACAAGCTAACTAAGTGATGTAAATATGCTCATACCAATGGGCTAGCTAGGAGGTTCTTCTCCACACATGACATACTTGCAAACAAAACGATTTCCAGTTGCTTTTCAATAAGCCATGAATTCTCAACGCCCCAGATTAACCGTGAATTGCACTAATTAACCCTCAGATTTTCCTAATTTTATTGAATTAGATGATTGCATACAACAACCCAAAGCATTCTCCACAAGTTCCCTACATGAATTGCATAATAGAGATACAAGCAAAGATCATTAAGTTCTCTGAAAATCATAAGCATTGACAAGGCACTCGTAACTATGAATTGCATGATACTTATGCCAGGAATTTACTTAACACGATTGTGACCAGCAACCTTCACTACTTATGAATATAAGTTCATAACGATTAGGTGAAACTCCCTTATATCCTAGCACCAGATTTATGCATGAAAATTAAGCGTGCACTCTCAACCAACACACACAAATCAGTTTTAATTCAACAGATAAGTAAATTGAATTCACAACTTATGAATCACAACTGGATGTAATCAAATCATATTGCAAGCATATTCATGGCTTTGAATAGCCCCCTAGCCAAAAGGGCTTAGTTCCTCATGTTCACAGCAAAACAAAGAGAAATTAAATTAAACATTGAAAACAAAGATAGATTACACCTAGAAACGTTCCAGCAATCCAACCTCTTGAATGGCTAGGCACGGCTTCAAGTTAATCCTCCCCTTCTTCCCTTGTAGAGCTGCGGCACAAGGGGTTAAGGTGTGTAGAATGGGTGGTGATGGGTGGTAGAGGATGGATAGGCAGATAGGTGGATGGAATGGATGCAGAGAATCTGTCTAGAGAGAGCCAGACTAAATGGTGCGGATGGCTTTATTTATAGGGTTAGGGTTGAAAGGCAATCAGAAAATAATAGGAAAGGTTCAATACTTAGCTATTATGGTTCCACAATTTAATAGGTAAGAAAGAGAATAAGAAAGTGAAATTCTGCATAATATGTAAGACAGATTTAGGAATGTGTTTAGAGGCACAAAATAGGTAAGAAAGGCTCCTCCTTGTGCGGCAAGGCATAAAACACAAAGGGAATGTGACTGGGTCAGAAAATAGGAAAGAAAAGGATCCCTAGTGCGGCAAGGTTGTGGAAAGAAAGGGAAAGGTACTTATGTGGCAGATTTTGGAAGAAAAGGGAAAGGAGATATGCGGCAAGGTTAGGGAAAGGTTCTAGGACTTCTAGAAACATGTAATGAGGCAACCTAACATGTTTTGAAACCCTTTTATGGCTGGAACATAGGTGAGAAAGGATTAAGAAACTTCTAAGCCAAGAATAGAAACCTACAAGAATAGAAACTTCCAACTTTAGAAACTTTGGCTTCCAATTTTGAACCTTCATTCTTCATTCAATCCTAAGCTCATTTGATCTTCAATTTCGTCCATCCACTTAGCTCCAAGCATGTGCAATCCATTCCAAGCCCAAAACTGCTACAAAAGGCACCAAAATGCACTTTCTTGCTCCTTTAGCCCTTAGTAAGTGATGTAAATATGCTCCTATCAAATACCCCCACACTTAGCTTTTGCTAGTCCTCGAGCAAAACAAAAGAAACAAAAGAAACAAAACTCAATCTAAACCTTCTAAACCTTCCAACAATTGCCTTAGGGATTTCCAATGCACATGACATATTAAAAATCATCACTTGCACAGATTCTAGTCATCCTTACCCTTGAGCACATACTTAATCACAATCACCATTCATTAGCTCGCATTTAATCAATTAAAACAATTTGAATGTAGTAACATGCCTTAGAGAATTCCCTCAATTCCTTACAAGATATGCACTCAATTTTCACACTAATTTTCTGACTACACACCCTACACTAGGTATATGTGAGAAGATTGATGTAAACAGGAAAACTAATACTCACATATGTTGCAACAAAGAAAGCACTTTTCTGGAGTTATTAATGGATATATGAATATGATCTCATGAACGGAATGCTACTACTTAGATGCGAGAACCAGTGATGCCATATGCTCATACCAATTCCAAACTCCACATAATGAAACACACAACACCCAAGATCGAAGTTAAATGGTTGAAACGAGGCTAAGGGTGTTGGGTAAGAAAGAAAGGATATGGAAAACAAAGGTTCTTAAAGAAATAGTAAGCAAAGTAATGAAATTGACACTTAGAATTCACTTTGGAATGCAGAAATTTAATTTTGAACAAAAAGGGGAGATTTACACATTTTAGGGCCAGATTTGATGTTTTGAACCCTTCCTTCAACAATCAACACTTGTGAGCTCATTCTCACTTATTTTTCAACTCTTTTTCATTCTTTTCACAACTTTTTCTTTTTCTTTTCTTTTTTCCACGAATTTTCTTTTCTTTTGAAACACAAAATGTAAAACTGAGCTTAAAACAACCAACCCTTCCCCCACACTTAATTTACTACATAATGCAGATCAAAATGAATTCATTTTAAGTTATGCTTCACAATCCTTTAAGAACAAGGGTATGGATAGTCCTACACTAGGCTAGGTAAGGATAATGGGGTTAACAAAGAACATAGGCTAAACAAGGCTCAAAGGGGTTAAACCTACGAAACATATGAAAAGGGGGTTCAGCTTTTTGGTTCTGGTGGCAACTAAACAACTTCATCTTGATATGTGTTATGCAAATCAATGTCATGCTTTGAATGGAACAGGCATGAGTTCTAGTATTTGGAACTAATTGATGAAACGCCTTCTAAGTAGCAACCAAGCCAAGAATAATGAGATCATGTAACGACTTTAGAAAACAAAGAATCACAGATTAATAACTCTCCAAAAGAACGTCTTAGGCTCAAGTCGCTCAAGGATGTAGCGTTAATTTGAGTTCCTTCCATCAAGCATGTTACAAAAACTGATTTTTCCTTTACGATTGCATGTGAATTCATAAATTATAACCACAACCAAGCATAAACCAAAGCGTAAATCAAACTTTCATCCATGTTTATAACTCTCTTTAATAGTCATGTAATTAAAAACCAAATCCTCATCATTGTGTTGGAAGGTACCTAAGACATAAACACACAAAAACAACTCTTTTTGGGTTTTTCAAAACAATTTTTCAAATTTTTATGAGATTTTCGGATTTTTATGTCAAGACACACTAAAACATTCCAAAACAGCTTAAAAACACTTAAAAACAGCAAGGAACAACTTTTGAAGTAATGGGTGATAAAATCCCACGAATTTCATCAAAAACACTTTGTTACCCCCCCACACTTAAATCAAACATTGTCCTCAATGTTTCAAGCATAAACTCACAGAAAACAAACAAATAACACAACTAACAAACATGACAAGATAAAGGTAGTAAAGAGAAGGGTTTAGGAACACAAATCTGGTTGTTGGGTGATTCCTAGAACTTCCTTCATTAAATGCATGGGTTGCCTCCCAAGAAGCGCTTGCTTTAACGTCGTGCAGTCGGACGATACCTCCAATTAAGCTTCATTGGAGGCCACGGCATGGAATTGATCTTTGAATGGAAGGTGATACTTGAAATGATCCGGCAATGGTTTAAATTCTAGTGTGGGTGCCTGAATCATCAAAATCAGCAAGTTAGTAGAAAACAGAATTGAAATTGGAGAAGATGGCTTACTTGCTTGCTCCGACACAAACTCAATGACAAACACCACATCTTTGAAAGTTTCAGGGATTTTGGATGTGGCCAGATTGACTAGGATGGTTGTGACTTGTCCCGTGTCCTCAAACTCAACTTCTTTGGGCTTTTTTGTCTCATATATGTCCTCTTTGATGAATTCTTGGTATTCTCCAGCCACTTTCTTCTCTTGAATCCTTCTTCTTGATGTACAAGGTTCGTCGAACAGTTTAACACATTCGGGAACTTGATTTGGTGTGCTAAGAATTGGGATATCACTGTGCACCTTTGGAATGGCTTCCACAATGTCTTTTTCACTCTCATCTTTCTTGGGAATTAAACACCTGCGAGAAAAAGGTGCATTCAGAGGAATAACATTAGAATGAATTGAATTTGGGACGTCCTTACTTGTGGTGGGTGGTTGAGAGGGCTTAGGGGGCTGCGGCAAGGGTTGTTCTTCCCTTGCTGTGGGCGTGTCTTCTTCCTCCTCCTCAATCAGCAGCTCCTCATCCACATCTAGGCTATGTTTGGACGTTTTTAGGTCAGCTCCAACCTCCATAGCACTTTCCAAAGTGATAACTTCAGCAATTTCAAAGTCTTCCATTGAATTGACAATAGTTGAGTTGGAGAGTTCACGTTGTTCTTGAATTTGTACCATTAGCTCTGCAATCTGCCCAATTTGCTTTTCCAAATGGTCCACCCTTTTGTTTTGATTTTCTTGTCCCGGAGATAAAGAAGTGAGTAACTCAAGAATTTTATCATTATCCATTGACGAACCTGAACTTGGTTGGGCCGAATATGGTTGAGGCTGTGGTGGTTCATATGGCGTTGTATAGAACTCCTCTGATGGCTGCCAACATCCTTCTTGGTGTGAGCCTTGCGTGAAAGAAGTTAGTACATTAAGAATTTCATCATAAGTCATAGACATACTTGAATTCGATTGGAGTTGTTATGGGGGAGGCTGTGGTGGCTGCATAGGTCTTGAATAGAACTCCTCTTTTTGCTGCCAATATCCACCTTGTTGGAATGGTTGAGGTTCTCCCCACATGTAATCTGAATAATCTCTCTAATCCGAATTGTAAGCGTTGGAAAACATGTTGTCCCATGATTGGCTATGGCCTTGATAACCCCAAGCATCTCCGTTTGCAGTAAATTGAGGACGTTGATGAGTCTGAGCAGTGTGCATTGTGGTTGTTTCGGCAATCTGGGACAATTGAGAAGTAAGATTTGCCAATTGAGCTTGAATGTTTGCAAAACCAATGTCTTGATTCTCCAAATCCTGAAATCAAAGAAGTAAAACTAAATCAAATATCAAAAGTAAAAGACACAAACAAAAATGAAGGGGATTAGCTAAAGTAAACAAGAAAACAAAACAAAATCAGAAACTAAAACAAAAACAAAATAAACGAAAAGAAAAGAACCAAGGGATTAGCAAAGTTGCTAATGCCCGGCAACGGCGCCAAAAATTTGATGCGATGTAAAACAGCACACAAATTAAACCCTCTTGTTGACAATTGTAGTATAGATGCAAGTAGGGATCGTTCTGGACTGAGGATAAGGAGGGCTTGCTAAAACCTCTAAACTGACTCAAAAACATAAAAACAAAGTTAAAAACACTTAACAAGACTCACAAGACTCAAAACACTAATTTAGACAGATTTAAACACACTTCTAACTAATCTAACAAACTTAATTAAAGGGGGATTGGGTTTTGGATGAAAATAAAGTAAAACAAAACAGAAAACTAGACAGATTTGCACGAAATTGGTGAATTGGATGGATGATGGGCTAGCTAGGAGGTTCTTCTCCACACATGACATACTTGCAAACAAAACGATTTCCAGTTGCTTTTTAATAAACCATGAATTCTCAACGCCCCAGATTAACCGTGAATTGCACTAATTAACCCTCATATTTTCCTAATTTTATTGAATTGGATGATTGCATACAACAACCCAAAGCATTCTCCACAAATTCCCTACATGAATTGCATAATAGAGATACAAGCAAAGATCATTAAGTTCTTTGAAAATCATAAACATTGACAAGGCACTCGTAACTATGAATTGCATGATACTTATGCCAGGAATTTACTTAACACGATTGTGACCAGCAACCTTCACTACTTATGAATATAAGTTCATAACGATTAGGTGAAACTCCCTTATATCCTAGCATCAGATTTATGCATGAAAATTAAGCGTGCACTATCAACCAACACACACAAATCAGGTTTATTTCAACAGATAAGTAAATTGAATTCACAACTTATGAATCCCAATTGGATGTAATCAAATCATATTGCAAATATAACCATGGTTTCGAATTCCCCCTAGCTAAGAGGGGTTTAGTTCCTCATACACACAGAACAAAGATTATTGAATTGAAACATTGAAAACAAAAGAAAGATTGTTTATGGCTAGGATGGATGTATGGTGCGGCAAGGGTTGTTTAAGGTCAGAAACTATGGAGAATGGTGAAGGAAGGGTGCGGCAGACAGTGGTGGATGATTTCTGGCGTGAATGGGGTGGTAGAGGATGGATAGGTAGATAGGTGGATGGAATGGATGCAGAGAATCTATCCAGAGAGAGAGAGAGAGACTAAATGGTGCGGATGGCTTTAGTTATAGGGCCAGGGTTGGAAGGCAATCAGAAAATAATAGAAAAGGTTCATAACTTAGCTATTATGTCTCACAATTTAATAGGTAAGAAAGAATCAGAATTTAAAGAGAAATAGGAATGTGAAATTCGGCAGAATTGAGTAGGAGAAAAAAGGAATGTGTTTAAAGGTTAGAAAATAGGAAAGACACTCTCCCTTGCACGGCAAGGAAGAGGAAAAGTCAAGGGAGGTGCGGCTAGGTGATTTAAGTGCAAGGAAGGTTCAATTTGTGTCCTAAAATGCATAGGAGGTCTTCATTGTTGTTGGAACTTAAGGACATTTAGGATTAGGAAAGGTCAAACCAAAATAGGAAACCTTGGCTTAACTTTCCTACTTCAAGTAGGAATCCTTGTTTGAGTAGGAATCCATCTCCAATTAGGAATCCTTCTTCAATTAGGAATCCTTCTTCAATTAGGAATCCTTCGTTAATTAGGAATCCTTCGTTGATTAGGAATCCTAACATCTTCAATTCTTCAATTTCGTCCATTCCTTTAGCTCCAAGCATGTGCTAACCATTCCAAGCCCAAATTTGCTCCAAAAAGCTCCAAAATGCACCTTCTTGCTCCTTTAGCCCTTAGAACCTGAAAACACACGAAAATGGCTTAAAATACTAAAATAACTAAGAACTAACAACCTAAATGCAAGGAAACGAGCTAACTAAGTGATGTAAATATGCTCCTATCAAAACGTTCCAGCAATCCTAACTCGAATGGCAGGCACGTCCAAGGGCTCTCCTCCTTCCTCTTTGCTGCGGCACAAGGTTTGGTGGTGAGTTTTTGGGGTTATGAATGGTGTAGAAGGCTGGGTTTATGGCTAGGATGGATGTATGGTGCGGTAAGGGTTGTTTAAGGTCAGAAACTATGGAGAATGGTGAAGGAAGGGTGCGGCAGAGAGTGGTGGATGATTTCTGGCGTGAATGGGTGAATGAATGATGTTCTGTGGCTGCAACAAGGAAGTTTATTTTAAAGGTTTCAGGAATTAAAACCCTAGGTTATTTAGGTAAACAGAAATTAAGTCAAAAGCTCTAGAAAGAGGAAACAAAATCAGAAAACTGAGGGAAAGTACAAGGGATTTGCGGCAAGGATCTAAATTAAAAAAGGAATGTGCTTTAAATGCAAGGAAACAGGAAATAACCCTCTCCCTTGCACGGCAAGGAAGAGTAAAGGGTAAGGAGGTGCGGCTGGATGATTAGGAAAGGGAAAGTGTCCTGAAACTAAAAGGAAAGGGGTCCCCTTGCACAGCAAGGGAAAGGGAGAATGGGAAAGGTGCGGCAAGGACTTTAATGGTGCAAGGAATGTGTAGTTTGTGTCCTAAAATGCATATGAGGCCTTCAAAGTTGCTGGAATTCAGGGACATTTAGGATTAGGAAAGGTCACACCAAAATAGGAAACCTTGGCTTAACTTTCCTACTTCAAGTAGGAATCCTTGTGTGAGTAGGAATCCTCATTCTTCTAGGAATCCATCTTCAATTAGGAATCCTTCGTTGATTAGGAATCCTAACTTCTTCAAGTCTTCAATTTCGTCCATTCCTTTTGCTCCAAACATGTGATATCCATTCCAAGCCCAATTTTGCTCCAAAAGGCTCCAAAATGCATCTTCTTGCATACTTTGTCCTTAGAATCTGAAAACACACGAAAATGACTTTAAACACTAAAATAACTAAGGAACACAACATAAATGCACAAGAACAAGCCAATTAAGTCGCATAAATATGCTCCTATCAAATTCTCCCACACTTAGCTTTTGCTTGTCCTCGAGCAAAACAAAACAAACAAAGAAAACAAAACTAAACAAAACAAACAAAACACAACCTAAGTAATCAAAACACACTCTAATCCTTCCAACATTTGCCTCAGGGATTTTCAAGGCACATGACATGCTAAAAAAAATCATCATTCCCACAGATTTTAGTCATCTTCACACTTGAGCACATACTTAATCACAGTCACCACTTACTAGTTCACATTTAACCAATTAAAACGATGTTTTGAATGTAGTAACATGCCTTAGAGAATTTCCTCAATTCCTTAATAGATATGCACTCAATTTTCACTCAGATTTTCTAACTACACACCCTACACTATGTATATGTGAGAAGATTGATGTAAACATGAAAACTAGTACTCACATATGTTATAGCAAAGAAAGCAATTTCTGGAGTTAATAAGGATGTTTAGATATGATCTCATGAATGGAATGCTACTACTTAGATGCGAGAACCAGTAACACCATATGCTCATACCAATTCCAAACTCCACATATTGAATCACATAACACTCAAGATTGAAGTTTAAGGGTTGAAACGGGGCTATGGGAAATGGTTAAGAAAGAAGGATATGGGAAACAATGGTTCTTAAAGCAATAGCAAGCAAAGTAATGAAACTAACACTTAGAATTCAATTTTGAATGCAGAAATCCACTTTAAACATAAAGGGAAGAAATACACATTCTAGGGCCAGATTTGATGTCGTGGACCCTTCCTTCAACAATCAACACTTTAGGACTCTTTTTCTCATAATGTTCCACTCTTTTTTTTACTTTTTTCATAACTTTTTCTTTTTCTTTTCTTTTCCCACGAAATTTCTTTTCTCTTCTACCTGTGCCTTATTTCTTTTTCTTGGCACACACACACACACAACTCCCTTCCCCCACACTTGTTTTTCTGCAAGAAGTCAATCGAAAGGAATTCTTTTTAAGTCATGCTTCACTATGCTTCAAAAACAAGGGTATGGATGGTCCTAATCTAGGCTAGGTAAGGATAATGTGGTTCACAAAGAAAATTGATGCGAAATATATAAGCACACAAATTAAACCCTCTTTTTATCAATTGTAGCAAAGTATGTAAGTAGGGATCGTTCTAGGCCGGGGATTAGGAGGGATTGCTAAATCACTTGAAAACTGACTCAAAAACTTAAAATAAAGTTAAAACACTAAATTAGACTCAAAGAATGCAAAACTATACTTTAAAACACTAAAACAAACCAAAAGACTCAAAACTGCAAACAAACACTCAAAACTGCCTTAAAACCACTTTCTGGGCAGTTTTGAACACTAAGGAAGAATCTGGACGAAAACAGTTTATAACTTGACTCAAGACACTTAAAAACACAAACTAAATTGATTTCTAACTAATTTGACACTTCAAAATAAAGGGGGAATTGGTTTTGACGAGTTTGAAAACAAAACAAAAACTTTGTAAAACAAAACAGATTGTAAAACGAAATTGGTTAAATGAATGGATGGAAGGCTAGCTAAGGGGTTCTTCTCCACACATGTCATGCTTGCACACAAAACGATTTCTAATTGCAATTCAATAAACCACGAATTCTCAACACTCCAAGTTAATTAGGTCTGCTTAAATTAACTTTCAGATTTCCCTTATGTCAATGAATTGGACGGAAAATGCGCATCACAATCAAATTATTCTTCAAGAGTTCTCTATATGAAAGCGCATACTAGAGATACAATCAAAGATCATTACGTTCAATGGAAATCATAAGTATTGACGAGGCACTTGTAACTATGAAAGCGCATGATACTTATGCCAAGAATTTACTTAACACAATTGAGATCATCAACCTTTACTACTTGTGAATATAAGTTTGTAACGATTAGGTGAAACTTCCTTATATCCTAGCATTAGATTTATGCATGACAATTAAGCGTGCACTCTTAACCAACACACACAAATCAGTTTAATTCAAATAGATAAGTAAATTGAATTCACAACTTATAAAACACAATTAGAGGTAATCAAGTCATATAGCAAGCATAAACATGGTTTCGAATCCCCCCCCTAGCCAAGGGGGGTTTAGTTCCTCATATGTACAAAACAAAGAGTATTGAATTTAAACATTGAAATCAAAGGAAAGGAAACACCTAAAACTTCCAGCAATTCGAACTTGAATGACATGCACGTCCCAGGCTTCTTCTCCTCCTCTCTGCTGTGGCACAAGGTCTAGGGACAGATTTTGGGGGTTAATTGTATGGGTGAAAGGATATGGAATGGTGTAGTAGTGTTTAGGGGGAATGGATGGTGCGGCAAGGTCAAAAAATATGGTGGTGTGGTGATGAAGGCTGCGGCAAGGGATGTGTGTAGTGCAGATGGCGTGAATGAATTATATGGAGGGTGGTACTCATGGCAGAGAGTGGAGAAATATATACATAGGCACCAAAAACCCTAGGTAAATCAGATTAGGACTTCTAGAAAGCCAAATCCATCTAGAAATAGGTTTAAAACAATCAGATTTCTAATGGGAAAAGGCCTAAGGTGCGGCAGGTTTGGATAAGGAGGGATAAGGCTTCTAGAAAGCCTTGCAAGGCAAGGAAATCAGATATTCTAGAAGGCTAGGTGCGGCATGGAGGAGATAAGGTTTGTATGTCTCCTAAACTGAAATTAAAACCCTTTTACAGCAGGAATTGAGTTAGGAAAGGATTATGATAGGATAAGGTTAGTTAAGCTAGGATAAGGATTGGATAAGATAAGGATAAGATAAGGTTGTTTGGATAATGTTTTGGATAATTCTCCTTCTTTGTAGCTGATTCCTTATCTTCTTTGACTTGAATTCATTTCTCCAACCTTGAAACATATTCCTAACTCCATTTGGACTCCAAATTCGTCCATCTTCTTGGCTCCAAGCATTTGATATCCATTCCAAGCCCAGATTTGCTCTATAATGCTCCAAAATGCATCCTTTTGCATACTTTGCCCTTAGAACCTAAAAATACATCAAACTAGCTTAAAAGACTACTTTAACTAAGGAAAAACAACATAAATGCACAAGAACAAGCTAACTAAGGTGCATAAATATGCTCCTGTCAAATTCCCCCACACTTAGCTTTTGCTAGTCCTCGAGCTAAACAAAACGAAACAAAACAAGTATAACACAACCTAAACCTTCCAACAATTGTCTCAGGGATTTCCAATGCACATGACATGTTAAAAATCATCATTCCCACAGATTTTGGCCATCTTTACGCTTAAGCACATACTTAATCATAGTCACTACTTACTAGTTCACAAATAACCAATTAAAACAATGTTTTGAATGTAGTAACATGCCTTAGAGAATTCCCTCAATTCCTTACAAGATATGCACTTAATCTTCACTCAGATTTTCTAACTACACACCCTACACTAGTTATATGTGAGAAGATTGATGTAAATATGAAAACGAACGCTCACATATATGTATAACAAGAAAAGCAATTTCCGGAGTTAACAACATGTTTAGATATGATCTCATGAATGGAATGCTACTACTTAGATGCGAGAACAAGTGACACCATATGCTCAAACCAAATTCAAACTCCACAAATTGAAACACACAACACTCAAGATTAAAGTCAAGGGTTGTAACGAGGCTTGGGGAGTTGGCTAACAACGAAAGGATATGGAAAACAAAGGTTCTTAGAGCAATAGCAAGCAAAATAATGAAATTGAACTTAGAATTCCCTTTAGCATGCAGAAATCAACTTTGAAACACAAAGGGAAGATTCAGGCAACAATTAGGGCCGGATTCAATGTTTTGGACCCTTGCTTCAACAAACAACACTTGAGAACTCTTTTTCACATCTTTTCAACTCCTTTTTCATTCTTTCCACAACTTTTTTTCTTTTTTTTTCTTTCATTCCACGAATTTTTCTTCTTCTTTTTTTCTCTTTTTCTTTTCTTTGCCGTGCCTCATTCAAGACTTTGGCACACCCACAACAAAACTCACTTCCCCCACACTTGTTTTCTGCCAAACAATGATCAAAAGGAATTCATATTGAGTCATGCGTTACTATGCTTCAAGAACAAAGGTATGGATGGTCCTAATCTAGGCTAGGTGAGGATAATGTGGGTTAACAAAGAACATAGGCTAAACAAGGCTCAACGGGGTTAAAACCTACAAAACACAGTGAAATAGGGAGATACAGCAATTTGGCTGTGGTGGTCACTACACAACTTCATATTGAATATGTGTTATGCAAATCAATAACATGCTTAGAATGAATTGGGCATGAGTTCTAGTGTTTGGAACTAAATGATGAAACGCCTTCTAAGTAGCAACCAAGCAAAGAATAATGAGATCATGCAACGACTTTAGAAAACAACAATGCACAGATTATTAACTCTCCAAATAAACGTTTAGGCTCAAGTCTCACAAGGTTGTAGCGTTAGTTTGAGTTCCTTCCTTCAAGCATGTTACAAAAACTGATTTTTCTTTTATGATTGCATGTGAATTCATAAGTTATAACCACAACCAAGCATAAACCAAAGAGTAAATCAAACTTTCATCCATGTTTACAACTCTATTTAACAGTCATGCAATTACAAACCAAATCCTCATCATTGTGTTGGAAGGTACCCTAAGACACAAACAAACACACAAAAACAACTCTTTTTTTGGGTTTTTTAAAACAATTTTTCAAATGTTTATGGGATTTTCGGATTTTTCAGTCAAAACACACCAAAACAGCTTAAAAACAGCTTAAAAACAGCAAGGAACAACATTAGAAGTAATGGGTGATAAAACCCTACGAATTTGCATCAAAAACACTTTAGTTACCCCCCCACACTTAAATCAAACATTGTCCTCAATGTTTCAAGCATAAACTCACACAAAAAACAAACAAACTAACAAAATAGCAACGAAACAATAAACAAGGCAGAAACGAAAACAACAACTAAGAGAAGGGTTTAGGAACGCAAATCTAGAATTGGAGTGCTCCCTAGGTCTTCCTTTGTTGAATGCATGGGTTGCCTCCCAAGTAGCGCTTGCTTTAACGTCGTACAGCCGGACAAAGAACCCAATCACTCCAGATTGGTACCCACGGCATCCAAGGAGATGTCATCCACGGTGTGCTCCACAAAGCTCTCATAATATGGCTTCAATCGGTGCCCATTCACCTTGAATTCTTGTCCAGTTTTCAAGCTTTTGATTTGCACTGGACCATGAACAAAAACATTAGTAACAACAAATGGGCCAACCCACTTGGAACGTAACTTACCACGAAACAACCGAAGACGGGAATTGAATAGCAACACTTTCTGCCCAATTGAGAATGATTTGCCACGAATCATCTTGTCATGAAAGGCCTTGGTCTTCTCTTTGTAGATTCGGGCATTCTCATATGCTTCGTTCCATATCTCCTCAAGTTCATTCACTTGAAGCTTCCTATGCATTCCAGCCGCATCTAACTCCAAATTGAATGTTTTCACGGCCCAATGCGCCTTGTGCTCTAATTCCACAGGTAAGTGACATGGTTTGCCATATATTAGCCGAAATGGGGACATGCCAAGGGGTGTTTTGTAAGCCGTGCGATAGGCCCACAATGCATCGTTCACGTGCAAGCTCCAATCCTTCCTTGTAGGGCCCACGGTTTTATCTATGATTTGTTTGATCTCTCGGTTAGAAACCTCGGCCTGGCCATTCGTTTGAGGATGGTAAGGTGTAGAAACCTTATGATTGACATTGTACTTCCTCAACAACGCCTCAATTGTTCGATTGCAAAAGTGCGTCCCTCCATCACTAATGATCACCCGTGGCATGCCAAACCTTGCAAAAATGTTAGTTCTAATAAAATCTGCAACCACTTTAGAATCATTAGTCCGGGTGGCCTTTGCTTCCGCCCATTTCGCGACATAATCCACGGCAAGTAATATGTAAAGGAAACCATGCGATGAAGGAAATGGGCCCATGAAATCAATGCCCCAAACATCAAAAATTTCAACAGGAAGTATGATGTTTTGCGGCATTTGGTCCTTAGCACTTATGTTACCCATTCTTTGGCAACGATCACAAGACATACAAAAGGTTCTAGCATCTTTAAATAAAGTTGGCCAATAAAATCCACATTCTAAAACCTTAAGGGCAGTGCGTTGTGTCCCAAAGTGCCCCCCACATGCATAAGTGTGACAGAAAGTTAAAATTGAATTAAACTCCATATTATGCACACATCGACGTATAACTTGATCCGGACAATATTTCCATAAGTATGGATCATCCCACACATAAAACTGTGCATCATGTCTTAACTTATCACGTCGGTGCCTAGCAAAAGTGTTTGGAATTCGTTTTGACACCAAAACGTTCACCAAATCAGCATACCAAGGCTCACTAACCTTTATGGACAGCAATTGTTCATCGGGGAATGTCTCCAAAATAGGTAGAGACTCCTCGTTATGCACCATTCGGCTTAGGTGGTCAGCCACCACATTTTCACTTCCCTTCCTGTCACGAATCTCAATGTCGAACTCTTGAAGTAGCAATATCCAACGAATTAGCCGTGGCTTGGCCTCCTTTTTGGTGAGCAAGTACTTCAATGCTGCATGGTCAGTGAACATAATTACTTTAGTACGAATTAGATATGATCTAAACTTATCTAAAGCAAAAACAACGGCAATAAGTTCTTTTTCTGTAGTGGAATAGTTCAACTGGGCATCATTCAACGTCCGTGAGGCATAGTAGATGACATGCGGCCTCTTGTCCTTTCTTTGTCCCAGAACAGCCCCTAAAGCATAATTGGACGCATCACACATAAGCTCGAAAGGTAGGCTCCAATCCGGTGGAACAATAATGGGTGCCGTGGTCAACAACTCATTGAGTTGGTTGAATGATGCCGTGCACTCCTTGGTGAATTCAAACGCCACTTCTTTTTGTAGGAGACGGCAAAGAGGTTGTGCAACCTTTGAGAAATCTTTGATAAACCTACTATAGAAACCTGCATGGCCAAGAAAAGAACGAACCTCTCTAACCGAAGTCGGAGAGGGTAAGTGATGTACAAGATCTATCTTTGACTTATCAACCTCAATGCCGTTTTCAGAGATGATATGACCTAGAACTATGCCTTGCTTAACCATGAAATGACATTTTTCCCAATTAAGAACAAGGTTAGTTTCAATGCAACGTTTTAGAATCAAACTCAGATTATGCAAGCAACTATCAAAGGAGTCACCAAAAACGCTAAAATCATCCATGAAAACTTCAATTATTTTCTCAACATAATCAGAAAATATGCTCATCATGCATCTTTGAAATGTGGCAGGTGCGTTACATAAACCAAAAGGCATGCGACGATATGCAAAAGTACCAAAAAGGCATGTGAAAGTAGTTTTTCCTTGATCCTCGGGTGCTATGACAATTTGATTATAACCAGAATAACCATCAAGAAAACAATAGAAAGCATAACCCGCTAACCTCTCAAGCATTTGGTCAATAAATGGCAATGGGAAGTGATCCTTCCTCGTGGTGGCGTTTAGCTTCCTATAGTCGATGCACACCCTCCAACCGGTTTGAATGCGCGTAGGAACAAATTCATTCTTGGCATTGGCTACCACTGTCACGCCAGACTTCTTTGGCACACATTGAACAGGTGAAACCGACCTACTATCCGAGATTGGATAGATCACTCCACAATCCAAAAGCTTGATTATCTCCTTCTTCACAACTTCCATCATCGGAGGGTTGAGACGGCGTTGAGCCTCTCGAGATGTTTTGGACCCCTCCTCTAGAAGTATGCGATGCATGCACGTAGTAGGGCTAATTCCCTTTATGTCGGCCAAAGTCCATCCAATTGCCGTTTTGTACTCTTTTAGCACCCTCACCAATTTGTTTTCCTCTTGTGCCGTGAGTGAGGATGAGATGATGACGGGCAACGTCTCATCCTCTCCCAAGAAAACGTACTTCAAGTGACTCGGCAAGGGCTTAAGTTCAAGTGTAGGTGGCTGCACAACTGAGGGAAGCATCTTATTAGCCGAAACTGAACTTAGAATTGGGTCCAAAAACTTACCAGATTGTAATGGCAATGACTCGAGGGCAGCCACCATCTCAATGACATCCTCATTAGGGGGCACGGCAAAGGATGCTTCATGCATGCCGTGGGTTTCCTTGGTGGCTGTTTCAATGTTTTGCATGTCCCTTCCTTGTGCAACGGCCAATTGATAGGGGCATATTTATGCACCTTAGTTAGCTTGTTCTTGTGCATTTATGTTGTTTCTCCTTAGTTAAAGTAGTATTTTAAGCTAGTTTGATGTATTTTCAGGTTCTAAGGGCAAAGTATGCAAAATTATGCATTTTGGAGCCTTTTGGAGCACATTTGAGCTTGGAATGGATATCACAAGATTGGAGCAAGATGGATGGACGAATTTGAAGTCCAAAAGAGGCTAGGAATGTGCAAAAGAGTTGGAGAAATAAATTCAAGTCAAAGAAGATAAGGAATCAGCTACAAAGAAGGAGAATTATCCAAAGCATTATCCAAAACTACCTTATCTTATCCAAACCTTATCTTATCTTATCTTACCATGCCTTATCTTATCCTATCCTAATCCTTTCCTAACTTAATTTCTGCTGTAAAAGGGTTTTAATTTCACTTTAGGACACCTTATCCTTGTTCTATAAGCATGCCGCACCTAGCCTTCTAGAACATTTGATTTCCTTACCTTGCAAGGCTTTCTAGAAGCCTTATCCCTCCTTATCCAAACCTGCCGCACCTTAGGCCTTTTCCCATTAGAAATCTGATTGTTTTAAACCTATTTCTGGATGGATTTGACTTTCTAGAAGTCCTAATCTGATTTACCTAGGGTTTTTGGTGCCTATATATATATTTCTACACCCTTTGCCGCAGATACCACCCTCCATATACATCCATTCATCCATCCACACAACCATTCTCGCCAGAAACCCTTCCCCACTCTCTGCCGCACCTATCATTCACCATTCTCCATAGTTTCTGACCTAATTCACTCCATGCCGCACCATACATCCATCCTAGCCAATAACCCAGCCTTCTACACCATTCATAACCCCCAAAAACTCATCACCAACCCTTGTGCCGCAGCAAAGAGGAGGAGAAGAAGCCTTGGACGTGCATGCCATTCAAGTTCGAATTGCTGAAAGTTTTAGGTGTTTCCTTTCCTTTGATTTCAATGTTTAAATTCAATACTCTTTGTTTTGTACATATGAGGAACTAAACCCCCCTTGGCTAGGGGGGGATTCGAAACCATGTTTATGCTTGCTATATGACTTGATTACATCTAATTGCGTTTCATAAGTTGTGAATTCAATTTACTTATCTGTTGAATTTAAACTGATTTGTGTGTGTTGGTTGAGAGTGCACGCTTAATTGTCATGCATAAATCTAATGCTAGGATATAAGGAAGTTTCACCTAATCGTTACAGAATTATATTCACAAGTAGTGAAGGTTGCTGGTCACAATCGTGTTAAGTAAATTCCTGGCATAAGTATCATGCAATTCATAGTTACGAGTGCCTTGTCAATGCTTATGATTTTCAAAGAACTTAATGATCTTTGCTTGTATCTCTATTATGCAATTCATGTAGGGAACTTGTGGGGAATGTTTTGAGTTGTCGTATGCAATCATCCAATTCAATAAAATTAGGGAAATCTGAGGGTTAATTAGTGCAATTCACGGTTAATCTGGGGCGTTGAGAATTCATAGTTTATTGAAAAGCAACTGGAAATCGTCCTGTATGCAAGTATGTCATGTGTGGAGAAGAACCTCCTAGTTATCCCATCATCCATAGTTTTCACCCAATTTCGTGCAGATTTCATTAGTACTTTAAGTTTCTTGTTTTGTTTTCAAATTCGTCAAAACCCAATCCCCCTTTACTTTGTTGAGTTATATTAGTTAGAAACTGTTTTAGTTTGTGTTTTTGAGTATTTTGAGTCAAGTTAAAACTTATTTTCATCCAAAATTGTGTTTAGAGTCCAAAACAGCCAGTTTGTGTTTTTAAGGCAGTTTTGAGTGTTTGTTTGCAGTTTTGAGTCTTTTGGTTTGTTTTAGTGTTTTAAAGTATAGTTTTGCATTCTTTGAGTCTAGTTTAGTGCTTTAACTTTGTTTTTACGTTTTTGAGTCAGTTTTCAAGTGATTTAGCAATCCCTCATAATCCCCGGCCCAGAACGATCCCTACTTACATACTTTGCTACAATTGATAAAAGAGGGTTTAATTTGTGTGCTTATATATTTCGCATCACCAATTCAAGTGCATCGTCCTTCAAATTGTCCAAATGGTCCTGCGCCACAGAGTCAATAGCAAAACATGAATGATTCTCACTAGGGTACTTCATAGAATCAGAAAGATTGAAATTAATAACTTCCCCATCAAATTCCATCGTCAAAGTGCCATGAAACACATCAATCTTCGTACGAGCAGTTTTCATGAATGGCCTTCCAAGGAGGATGGGCAATGATGGGGAATGGTCCGATTCATCCATTTCAAGTACGTAGAAATCCGCCGGGAATATCAAGTGATTAACCTGCACCAAAACATCTTCCAAAACTCCCTTTGATAGGCATTAGATCTATCGGCCAATTGTATGATAACACCATCGTTTTTCAACGCTCCTAGGTTCATAGATGCATAAATTGAATATGGCATGACATTTATAGATGCACCGAAGTCTAACATGGCAGATTCAAACCTAGAATTACCAATAACACACGGAATTGTAAAACTACCCGGATCTTTGCATTTAGAGGGCAGTTTGCGTTGCAAGATGGCTGAGACGTTTTCACCCACTTTTACAACCTCCTTGGTCGAAATCCTCCTCCTATTAGTGCAAAGTTCCTTCAAGAACTTGGCGTACCTCGGGACTTGCTTAATTGCATCCAAAAGGGGAATATTGACTTGAACTTTCCTAAACGTCTCAAGAATGTCCTTTTCAGCTTCTTCTTTCTTTGTTTGCTTGAACCTATTTGGAAAAGGAACATTCGAAGGAAAAACATTAGTGGGAATTGAATTTGACACGTTCTTACCTCTATTGGACAAATTGGACGGCTTAGGATCACTTAGAGCTTGCGGCAAAGGTGTTTCCACCTTTCCCGTGAGTGGGCTTTGTTCCTCCCCTGCAATTCGTAACTCTTCCTCCTCATTAGAACGTGATTTGGATGGTTTAGGGTCAGATCCTACTTGCTTCCCACTTCGCAAACTCATGGCTTTTGCAGATTCGAATCCACCTTTTGGATTGACAACGGTTGAACTTGGCAACTTGCCTTACTCTCGAAATTGCCCCATGAACTCGGCAATCTACCCTACTTGCTTCTCCAACTCCTCCACCTTCTTGTCCCTAGTTTGCATACCCTGCGCCATAGAAGTTAGTAATTGAAAAATTTGATCATTATCAATTGAAGAACCTGATTTGTTTTGGGCAGGTTGTGCTTGGGCTTGTGTTGGTGCCAACGGCTTTTGATAGAAACCCGGGGGTTGTTGCCTAAATCCGCTTTGTTGTTAGCCTTGTTGGGGTTCTCGCCATTTGAAATTTGGATGATCACGCCAACCGGGATTGTAAGTATTGGAAAAAGGATCACCACGTGGTTGGTATTGATTGCCAAAACCCACGGCATTGAGTGTCTCCCACCCTCCATTCTCTATCAATTGTGGGCACTTATCCGTGGAATGTCCTTGCATGGAGCACACGTCACAAGCAGCTACGTTTTGTACTTTTGGACCTTCCACCACCTGAGAAATCAAAGTAGTAAGGTTCGCCATTTGATTTTGAAGTTCGGTTATGGCACTTACCTCATTGACTTGGTGTTGCCGTGGGGTGCTCCTTTGCCCAACACCTTCGTATTGTTGAGCGTTCAACGCTCGATTGGCTATCAATGTCTTGGCTGCCATGGGGGTCTTGTCCACCAAGGCTCCTCCCGCTGAGGCATCTAGCATTTGACGTTCGATTGGTAGAAGTCCCTCGTAGAAATATTGTAGGAGAAGTTCCTCCTTCATCTGATGCTGTGGACATGAAGCAACAAGAGATTTAAAACGTTCATAATAAGTAGGAAAAGATTCACCTTCTTCTTGTTGAATTCCACTTATCCTTTTTCGGAGGAGGATGACTCGAGAAGTTGGGAAAAACTTCTCCAAGAAGGCCCGTTTCATGCTCTCCCAAGATGTGACAGTTCCGGGAGCCAATTCATACAACCAATCTTTCGTCTTTTCCAAGAGAGAAAAGGGAAAGGCCTTCATCTTCAATATGCTCCCATCCACGTTGATGGGGGTCATGCTTGAACATACCACCTCGAATTCTTTCAAATGCTTGTTAGGATCCTCCTTGGATAACCCATGGTACTTCGGAATGTGGTGTAGCAAACTTGACTTTAACTCGAATTCCTCGGTCTTTTCTTGGGCAGCAGCAGGATATTGAATACATAGGGGTGCGGCATTGTCCAATCCCGAAGCGGAAAGCTCCTTGATTGTTCGGTTGTCTGCTGCCATGTCTTGAACTACTTCACCCACTCTTGCCGTGGGTTCCTCCTCTTCAAATTCAGATTCGGATTCTGAACTTGCACTTGATTCACTAGGTTCTGGATTCTTCCTCTTTCGTCTCAACTCTTGATAGGAGCATATTTATGCGACTTTGTTAGCTTGTTTCCTTGCATTTTCTTAGTTAGTTTCTACTTATTAGAGTGTTTTAAGCTATTTTCGTATATTTGTAGGTCCAATTGGTAAAGTTGGCTAAAAGATGCATTTTGGAGCGTTTTGGAGCATTTTTGGGCCAAGGATGGTTGTCACATGCATGGAGCAAGATGGATGGACGAATTTGAAGTTCAAGAGAGGCTAGGAATGTGCAAAAGAGTTGAAGAAATAAATTCAAGTCATTGAAGATAAGGAATCAGCTACAAAGAAGGAGAATTATCCAAAACCTTATCCAACCTTATCTTATCCAACTAACCTTATCTTACCTTATCTTATCTTATCCTATCCTAATCTTATCCTACCTTAATTCCAGTTACAAGGGGGACTCCTTTTCATATTAGGACACCTAAAACCTGTTTTTAGGAGGCCTTTTTGTTCTAGAAACATGCCACAACACTCCTTTCTAGAAGCCCTAAAAATCTAGCGCCAACCTTTCTAGATGGCCTTTTCCTTCTTGGTTTGGAGTCCTAAATCCTTTTCCTTGACAACCTAGGCCAAGTAATCCCTAGGCCTATAAATACACTATTTTGCTGCACCATTCAGACCACCACCCTCTACCATAAGTCACCTACATCCATCCACCAAACACTCATTGTGCCGCAGCTTTGCAAAGGAAGGAAGGAAGAAATCTGGAGCGTTTCTAGGTGTATTCTATCCTTTGTTTTCAATGTTTAATTTTATTTATATTTGTTTAATTGCGAACATGAGGAACTAATTTCTTTATAGTTAGAGGTGAATTCGAAGCCATGGACATATGTTTTATATGAATTGATTTCCTCCAGTTATGATTTCATGAATCGTGAATGTGGTTTACTTATCTGTTTTATTAAGAACTTGTTCTTGTGTGTTGATTAAGGAGGCCTACTTAGTTTGCATGCATGAATTTGATGCTAAAATATAAGGGAGTTTCACCTAATCGTTACAAACTTATATTTACAAGTAGTGGAGGTTGCTAGTCACGATCGCGTTAAGTAAATTCCTGGCAGGAGTGTCATGCTTTTCATAGTCACAAATGTCATGTCAACGCTTATGATTTTCACAAAGCTTAATGATCTTTGTTTCGTGTCTCTATCATGCTTTTCATAGTTAGGGAGCTTAATAAAGAATGATTTGGGTTGTCGTATGCTTTTTATCCAATTCAATGAGGCTAGGGAAATCTGAGAATTAATTAGTTCTACACAATTAATTTGGGGCATTGTCATTCATGGTTTGTCGAAAGAATAACTGGAAATCGATTTATATGCATATGTTCATGTGTGGAGAAGGACCCTCTAACTAGCCTTTCACCCTTTTCAATTCACCAAATTCGTTTTCTATAAAGTATTATATGCAAAGTTTCTGTTTTAAGTTTTTAAATTGGACAAAAACAATCCCCCTTTCATTAAGTCTTGTTAGTTGAGTCAAAATCTGTTTTCTTTTAGTTGTTTGAGTCTTTTAAGTTCTATTTTCGTCAAAACCAATTGTTAGGTCTAGATTTGAGTCTTTTTTATTGTTTCTTGCTGTTTTTAGTGTTTTAAGTTAGTTTTGAGTCATTAGAGTCTAGTTTAGTGTTTTTGAGTCTTATTTGTGTTGATTAGCATCCCTAGTTAATCCCCGGTTTAGAACGATCCCTACTTGCATCTTTACTACAATTGTCATCAATAGGGTTTAATTTGTGTGTCAAGTTAAATTTCACATCAAATTTTGGTGCCGTTGCCGGGGATTAGCAAATTTGCTAATCCCCCGTGTTTCTATTTGTGTTTTTGTTTTTACGTTTTAGTTTTTGATTTTGTTTTGTTCTGTTTTCTCTGTTTCAGGTACTAAACATGGCAATTGCAAACATTCAAGCTCAATTGGGGAATCTTACTTCTCAACTGTCCCAGATTGCCAAAAGAACCACAATGCACACTGCCCCTACATTTAATGTACCATATGGGCAAGGACATCAAACTCATCAATTCACTGCGAATGGAGGTGCTTGGTGTTATCAAAGCCATAACCAATCAAGGGACAGCATGTTTTCCAACACTTACAATTCGGATTGGAGATATTATTCAGATTATATGTGGGAGGAACCTCAACAAATTCAACAAGGTGGATATTGGCAGCAAGAGGAGGAGTTCTATTCAAGATCTGCGCAACCACCACAACCTCATATACAATATGCCCAACCCAACTCAGGTTCGTCAATAGATTATGATCAAATTCTTGATGAATTAAATTCTTTGGCGCAGGGTTCACAAAATCAAGCTAAGGAGGTTCAACAAGGAGAATATTGGCAGCCATATGAGGAGTTCTATACAATGCCTATGCAGCCACCACAACCTCCCCCAAAACAATTCCAATCGAATTCAAGTATGCCTATGAATTATGATGAAATTCGTGATGTACTAACCTCTTCGAAGCAGGGCTCACCACAAGAAGGGTATTGGCAGCCATCTGAGGAGATCTATCAAAAGCCATATGAACCACCACAGCCTCAACCATATTCGGCCCAACCAAGTTTAGGTTCGTCAATGGATAATGATAAAATTCTTGAGTTACTCACTTCTTTATCTCAGGGACAAGAAAATCAAGACAAAAGGGTGGACCATTTGGAAAAGCAAATTGGACAGATAGCGGAATTCATAGGACAGATTCTAGAGCAAAGTGAACTCTCCAACTCAACTATTGTCAATTCGATGGGAGATTTAGAAATCCATGATGCTATCACTTTGGGAAGTGCTATGGAGGTTGGAGCTGACCTAAAAACGTCCAAACATACCTTAGAAGTGGACAAAGAGCTGCTGATTGAGGAGGAGGAAGAAGACACACTCACAGCAAGGGAAGAACAACCCTTGCCGCAGCCCCCTAAGCCCTTTCAACCACCCACCACAAGTAAGGACGTCCCAAATTCAGTTCAATCTCATGTTATTCCGCCAAATGTCCCTTTTCCTAGCAGGTTCATGATTTCCAAGAAAGAAGAAAGTGAAAAAGACATCATGGAAGCCTTCCCAAAGGTGCCAAGTACTATCCCGATTCTTGTTGCAACAAATCCAATTCCAGAATGTGTTGAATTTCTTAAAGAACCTTGTACATCAAGAATAATGATTCAAGAGAAAGAAGTGGCTGGAGAATATATAGAATGCATCAAAGAGGATATACTTGAGACAACCAACCCCAAAGAAGTCGCATTTTATGACACAGGACAAGTCATAACTCTCACAACATCAAATCTGGCCAAGTCCAACATTCTTGAAACTTTCAAAGAAGGGGTGTTTGTCCTTGAGTTCTTGTTGAAGCACACAGGTAAGCCACCTCCCCAAATTTCAATTCTGTTTTATATTAACATAATGTTAATGATTCAGGCACCTACATTAGAATTTAAACCATTGCCGGATCATTTCAAGTATCACCTTCCATTCAAAGATCAATTCCATGCCGTGGCCTCCAATGAAGCATAATTGAAGGATTCGTCCGGCTGGAAGACGTTAAAGCAAGCGCTTCTTGGGAGGCAACTCATGCAAATAAAGAAGACCTAGGAACTCTTCGGCTCCACAACCAGATTTGCGTTTCTAAACCCTCCTCTTTATTGCTTTTACTTTGCATATTTGTCATGTTTGCTTGCTTTTGTGTGTGTCTATGTTTGAAACATTGAGGACAATGTTTGGTTTAAGTGTGGGGGGGTAAACAAAGTGTTTTGTTGAAATTCGTGGGATTTTGTCACCTAGCACTTCTAAAGTTGTTTTTCACTGTTTTGAGTGTTTTTAGTGTGTTTCGAAGTGTTTTTATGTGTCTTGAAAGAAAAATACGAAAATTTCATAAAAATTTGAAAAATTGTTTTGAAAAACCCAAAAAGAGTTGTTTTTGTGTGTTTGTTTGTCTTAGGGTACCTTCCAACACAATGATGAGGATTTGGTTTTTAATTGCATGACTGTTAAAGAAAGTTACAAGCATGATAGAAGTTTGATATGCTCTTTGGTTTATGCTTGGTTATAGTTGACATTCATGAATTCACATGTAATCACAAAAAGGATAAAATCAGTTTTTGTAACATGCTTGAAGGAAGTAACTCAAACTAACGCTACAACCCTGAGAGACTTGAGCCTATACGTTCTTTGGAGAGAACCTATACGTTCTTTGGAGAGTTATTAATCTTGACATTCTTTGTTTTCTAAAGTCGTTGCATGATCTCATTATTTCTTTGCTTGGTTGCTACTTAGAATGCATTTCATCATTTAGTTCCAAATACTAGAACTCATGCCCGTTTCATTCAAAACATAAAATTGATAGCATAACAAATAACAAGATGAAGTTGTTTAGTTCAAAACCAGAGCCAAAAAGCCTTAACCCTTTGCATATGTATTGTAGGTTTAACCCCTTTGAGCCTTAGTTAGCCTATTTTCTTTGTTAGCCAATATTATCCTTACCTAGCCTAGTATAGGACTATCCATACCCCTGTTCTTAAGAATAGTGAGGCATGACTTAGAGGGAATTCATTTAGATTGACAAATTGCAGAAAAACAAGTGTGGGCGAAGGGATTTGTGTGTGTGTGTGCCAAAGAAGTAGAAAAGGGCATAGGTAGGAAAAAGAAAAAAAAAAGAAAAAAAAAGAAAATTCGTGAGAAAAAGAAAAGAAAAAGAAAAGTATGTGAAAAGTGTGAAAAGGGTTCAAAATAAGTTAGGATGAGCTCACAAGTATTGTTTGTCAAAGAAAGGGTCTAAAACATAAAAAATCTGACCCTAGAATGTGTGAATTATTCCCTGTGTGTTCAAAGTTGGTTTTTGCATTCAAAAGTGAATTCTAAGTGTTGATTTCATTATTTTGCTTACTATTGCTTTAAGAACGTTTGTTTTCTTTACCTTTCTTTGTTAGCCGATACCCTTAGCCCCGTTACAACCCTTAAACTTCTATCTTGATTGTTATGTATTTCAATATGTGGAGTTTGGGATTGGTATGAGCATATGGTGTCCCTGGTTCTCGCGTCTAAGTAGTGGCATTCGATTCATGAGATCATATCTATACATACATTAATAATTTCAGAAAGTCATATGTGAGTGTTCGTTTTCATGTTGACATCAATCTTCTCACATATACCTAGTGTAGGGAGTGTAGTCAAAAAATCTGAGTGAAAATTGAGTGCATATCTAGTAAGGAATTGAGGGATTCTCTAAGGCATGTTACTGCATTCAAAATGTTGTTTTAATTGATTAGATGCGAGCTAGTGAGTAGTAACTATGATTAAGTATGTGCTCGAGAGTAAGGCTAACTAAAATCTATGTGAGTAATGATTTTCAACATGTTATGTTCCATTGGAAATCCCTGAGGTGAGCATTGGAAGGTTTAGGTTTTGTTTTGTTGTTTTGTTTTGCTCGAGGACTAGCAAAAGCTAAGTGTGGGGGAATTTGATAGGAGCATATTTATGCGACTTTGTTAGCTTGTTTCCTTGCATTTTCTTAGTTAGTTTCTACTTATTAGAGTGTTTTAAGCTATTTTCGTATGTTTGTAGGTCCAATTGGCAAAGTTGGCTAAAAGATGCATTTTGGAGCATTTTTGGGCAAAGAATGGATGTCACATGTATGGAGCAAGATGGATGGACGAATTTGAAGTTCAAGAGAGGCTAGGAATGTGCAAAAGAGTTGAAGAAATAAATTCAAGTCATTGAAGATAAGGAATCAGCTACAAAGAAGGAGAATTATCCAAAACCTTATCCAACCTTGTCTTATCCAACTAACCTTATCTTACCTTATCTTATCTTATCCTATCCTAATCTTATCCTACCTTAATTCCAGTTACAAGGGGGACTCCTTTTCATATTAGGACACCTAAAACCTGTTTTTAGGAGGCCTTTTTGTTCTAGAAACATGCCACAACACTACTTTTTAGAAGTCCTAAAAATCTGGCGCCCCAACCTTTCTAGATGGCCTTTTCCTTGTTGGTTTGGAGTCCTAAATCCTTTTCCTTGACAACCTAGGCCAAGTAATCCCTAGGCCTATAAATACACTATTTTGCTGCACCATTCAGACCACCACCCTCTACCATAAGTCACCTACATCCATCCACCACACACTCATTGTGCCGCAGCTTTGCAAAGGAAGGAAGGAAGAAATCTGGAGCGTTTCTAGGTGTATTCTATCCTTTGTTTTCAATGTTTAATTTTATTTATATTTGTTTAATTGCGAACATGAGGAACTAATTTCTTTATAGTTAGAGGTGAATTCGAAGCCATGGACATATGTTTTATATGAATTGATTTCCTCCAGTTATGATTTCATGAATCGTGAATGTGGTTTACTTATCTGTTTTATTAAGAACTTGTTCTTGTGTGTTGATTAAGGAGGCCTACTTAGTTTGCATGCATGAATTTGATGCTAAAATATAAGGGAGTTTCACCTAATCGTTACAAACTTATATTTACAAGTAGTGGAGGTTGCTAGTCACGATCGCGTTAAGTAAATTCCTGGCAGGAGTGTCATGCTTTTCATAGTCACGAATGTCATGTCAACGCTTATGATTTTCACAAAGCTTAATGATCTTTGTTTCGTGTCTCTATCATGCTTTTCATAGTTAGGGAGCTTAATAAAGAATGATTTGGGTTGTCGTATGCTTTTTATCCAATTCAATGAGTCTAGGGAAATCTGAGAATTAATTAGTTCTACACAATTAATTTGGGGCATTGTCATTCATGGTTTGTCGAAAGAATAATTGGAAATCGATTTATATGCATATGTTCATGTGTGGAGAAGGACCCTCTAACTAGCCTTTCACCCTTTTCAATTCACCAAATTCGTTTTCTATAAAGTATTATATGCAAAGTTTCTGTTTTAAGTTTTTAAATTGGTCAAAAACAATCCCCCTTTCATTAAGTCTTGTTAGTTGAGTCAAAATCTGTTTTCTTTTAGTTGTTTGAGTCTTTTAAGTTCTATTTTCGTCAAAACCAATTGTTAGGTCTAGATTTGAGTCTTTTTGATTGTTTCTTGCTGTTTTTAGTGTTTTAAGTTAGTTTTGAGTCATTAGAGTCTAGTTTAGTGTTTTTGAGTCTTATTTGTGTTGAATAGCATCCCTAGTTAATCCCCAGTTTAGAACGATCCCTACTTGCATCTTTACTACAATTGTCATCAATAGGGTTTAATTTGTGTGCCAAGTTAAGTTTCACATCAACTCTCGCTCGAAATCGTCGTCAAAATCCAAGATATGTTCGCGAATCGGATGAGAACTCCGAGTCATAAAGTAGCACCTAAAACAAGAAACAAAAACAAGGTCAGAATCTGATCTAATTAAAACAAATGAAAATAACAAATCCAAGGGATTAGCAAGGTTGCTAATCCCCGGCAACGGCGCCAAAAATTTGATGCGAAATATATAAGCACACAAATTAAACCCTCTTTTTATCAATTGTAGCAAAGTATGTAAGTAGGGATCGTTCTAGGCCGGGGATTAGGAGGGATTGCTAAATCACTTGAAAACTGACTCAAAAACTTAAAACAAAGTTAAAACACTAAATTAGACTCAAAGAATGCAAAACTATACTTTAAAACACTAAAACAAACCAAAAGACTCAAAACTGCAAACAAACACTCAAAACTGCCTTAAAACCACTTTCTGGGCAGTTTTGAACACTAAGGAAGAATCTGGACGAAAACAGTTTATAACTTGACTCAAGACACTTAAAAACACAAACTAAATTGATTTCTAACTAATTTGACACTTCAAAATAAAGGGGGAATTGGTTTTGACGAGTTTGAAAACAAAACAAAAACTTTGTAAAACAAAACAGATTGTAAAACGAAATTGGTTAAATGAATGGATGGAAGGCTAGCTAAGGGGTTCTTCTCCACACATGTCATACTTGCACACAAAACGATTTCTAATTGCAATTCAATAAACCACGAATTCTCAACACTCCAAGTTAATTAGGTCCGCTTAAATTAACTTTCAGATTTCCCTTATGTCAATGAATTGGACGAAAAATGCGCATCACAATCAAATTATTCTTCAAGAGTTCTCTATATGAAAGCGCATACTAGAGATACAATCAAAGATCATTACGTTCAATGGAAATCATAAGTATTGACGAGGCACTTGTAACTATGAAAGCGCATGATACTTATGCCAAGAATTTACTTAACACAATTGAGATCATCAACCTTTACTACTTGTGAATATAAGTTTGTAACGATTAGGTGAAACTTCCTTATATCCTAGCATTAGATTTATGCATGACAATTAAGCGTGCACTCTCAACCAACACACACAAATCAGTTTAATTCAAATAGATAAGTAAATTGAATTCACAACTTATAAAACGCAATTAGAGGTAATCAAGTCATATAGCAAGCATAAACATGGTTTCGAAACGCCCCCTAGCCAAGGGGGGTTTAGTTCCTCATACGTACAAAACAAAGAATATTGAATTTAAACATTGAAATCAAAGGAAAGGAAACACCTAAAACTTCCAGCAATTCGAACTTGAATGGCATGCACGTCCCAGGCTTCTTCTCCTCCTCTCTGCTGCGGCACAAGGTCTAGGGACAGATTTTAGGGGTTAATTGTATGGGTGAAAGGATATGGAAAGGTGTAGTAGTGTTTAGGGGGAATGGATGGTGCGGCAAGGTCAAAAAATATGGTGGTGTGGTGATGAAGGCTGTGGCAAGGGATGTGTGTAGTGCAGATGGCGTGAATGAATTATATGGAGGGTGGTACTCACGGCAGAGAGTGGAGAAATATATATATAGGCACCAAAAACCCTAGGTAAATCAGATTAGGACTTCTAGAAAGCCAAATCCATTCAGAAATAGGTTTAAAACAATCAGATTTCTAATGGGAAAAGGCCTAAGGTTTGGCAGGTTTGGATAAGGAGGGATAAGGCTTCTAGAAAGCCTTGCAAGGCAAGGAAATCAGATATTCTAGAAGGTTAGGTGGGGCATGGAGGAGATAAGGTTTTTATGTCTCCTAAACTGAAATTAAAACCCTTTTACAGCAGGAATTGAGTTAGGAAAGGATTAGGATAGGATAAGGTTAGTTAAGCTAGGATAAGGATTGGATAAGATAAGGATAAGATAAGGTTGTTTGGATAATGTTTTGGATAATTCTCCTTCTTTGTAGCTGATTCCTTATCTTCTTTGACTTGAATTTATTTCTCCAACCTTGAAACATATTGCTAACTCCATTTGGACTCCAAATTCGTCCATCTTCTTGGCTCCAAGCATATGATATCCATTCCAAGCCCAGATTTGCTCTAAAATGCTCCAAAATGCATCATTTTGCATACTTTGCCCTTAGAACCTGAAAATACATCAAACTAGCTTAAAAGACAACTTTAACTAAGGAAAAACAACATAAATGCACAAGAACAAGCTAACTAAGGTGCATAAATATGCCCCTATCAAAAATAGGCTAAACAAGGCTCAACGGGGTTTAAACCTACAAAACAAATGACAAAGGGGGGTTCGGCTATTTGGCTTGTGGTCACTACACAACTTCATCTTGAATATGTGTTATGCAAATCAATATCATGCTTTGAATGAAATAGGTATGAGTTCTAGTATTTGGAACTAAATGATGAAACGCCTTCTAAGTAGCAACCAAGCAAAGGATAATGAGATCATGCAACAACTTTAGAAAACAAGAATGCACAGATTATCAACTCTCCAAATAAACATTTTAGGCTCAAATCTCTCAAGGTTGTAGCATTAATTTGAGTTCCTTCCATCAAACATGTTACAAAAACTGATTTTTCCACTACGATTACATGTGAATTCATAAATTATAACCACAACCAAGCATAAACCACAGAGTAAATCAAACTTTCATCCATGTTTACAACTCTCTTTAACAGTCATGTAATTAAAAACCAAATTCTCATGATTGTGTTGGAAGGTACCTAAGACACAAACACACCAAAACAACACAAAAACAACTCTTTTTGGGTTTTTCAAAACAATTTTTCAAATTTTTATGAGATTTTCGGATTTTATGCCAAAACACACTAAAATATTCCAAAACAGCTTAAAAACATTTAAAAACAGCAAGGAACAACTTTTCAAGTAATGGGTGGTAAAATCCCACGAATTTCATGCAAAAACACTTGTTTACCCCCCCCCCCAACACTTAAATCAAACATTGTCCTCAATGTTTCAAGCATAAACTCACACAAAAACAAACAAACTAACAACCAATGAATAAACACACTAAACATGGCAGAAAAGACACAACAATAAGGAGAAGGGTTTAGGAACGCAAATCTGGAATTGGAGTGATCCCTAGGTCTTCCTTTGTTGAATGCATGGGTTGCCTCCCAAGTAGCTCTTGCTTTAACGTCATGCAGCCGGACGAAAAACTCAGTCACTCCTCATTGGAGTCCACGGCATGCAGAGAGATGTCATCCACGGCATACTCCACAAAGTTCTCATAATATGGCCTCAAACGATGTCCGTTCACTTGAAATAGATGACCTGTTTTGAGACTTTGAATCTGGATTGCACCATAAGGAGATACGTTAGTAATGACAAATGGTCCAATCCACTTAGAACGCAACTTACCAAGAAACGAACGTAGACGTGAATTGAAAAATAGCACTTTCTGCCCTATGGAGAATGTTTCGCCACGAATCATTTTGTCATGGAAAACTTTGGTCTTCTCCTTGTGGATGCGAGCATTCTCATACTCGTCGTTCCTTATCTCATCAAGTTCATGTAATTGGAGCTTCCTATGACTGCCTGCTGCACCTAAGTCCATGTTGAACTTCTTGACTGTCCAATGTGCTTTGTGCTCCAATTCAACGGGGAGATGGCATGGCTTGCCATAGATGAGCCGAAATGGGGACATCCCATTGGGTGATTTGTACGCTGTACAATATTCCCACAGTGCATCATCTAAACGTAAGCTCCAATCCTTCCTTGTTGGTCCAACGGTGTTTTCCAAAATCTGTTTTATTTCTTGGTTAGAAACCTCGGCTTGGCCATTTGTTTGAGGATGGTAAGGTGTAGAAACCTTATGTGTGACATTGTACTTCTTGAACAGCGCCTCAATGGTCCGATTGCAAAAGTGAGACCCTCCATCACTGATGATTACTCGTGGCATGCCAAAACTTGCAAATATGTTAGTCCTAATGAAATCTGCAACCACTTTAGAATCATTAGTCCAGGTGGCTTTTGCTTCCAACCACTTTGACACATAATCAACTGCAAGCAGAATATACATGAAACCATACGAGGACGGAAAGGGACCCATGAAATCAATACCCCAAACGTCAAAGATTTCAACATTGAGGATGGAAACCTGCGGCATTTGATCTCTTGCACTTATATTTCCTGTTCTTTGGCATTTATCACATGTTAAGCAAAAAGTTCTAGCATCCTTAAACATACTAGGCCAATAGAATCCACATTGTAACACTTTAAGTGTTGTTCTCTGTGTGCCAAAGTGACCACCACATGCATATGTATGACAAAAGCTTAAAATGGAATGAAACTCAGAATCATGCACACATCGACGTACAATCTGATCAGGGCAATATTTCCACAAATATGGATCATCCCATACATACAACCGTGCATCATTTATGAGCTTATCACGTTGGTGTCTAGTGAAAGTGTTTGGAATTCGTTTAGGCACCAAAAAGTTGACCAAATCAGCATACCAAGGTTCACTTACCTTAATAGACAGCAATTGTTCATCAGAAAATGTTTCAGCAATGGGTAAGGGTTCCTCATTATGCACCATTGGCTGAGGTGGTCAGCCACCACGTTTTCACTTCCCTTTTTGTCTCGAATCTCAATGTCAAACTCTTGAAGAAGTAGCATCCATCGAATTAGCCTTGGCTTGGCTTCCTTCTTTGTGAACAAATATTTCAAAGCTGCATGATCAGTGAAAACAATTACTTTAGTACCAATTAGATATGATCTAAATTTATCTAAAGCAAAGACAACAGCAAGAAGTTCTTTTTCAGTTGTGGAGTAGTTTAGTTGGGCACCATTCAACGTCCGAGAGGCATAGTAGATGACATGCGGCCTCTTGTCCTTCCTTTGCCCTAAAACAGCCCCTAAAGCATAATCAGATGCATCACACATAAGCTCGAAATGAAGGCTCCAATCAGGTGGAACAATAATTGGGGCCGTGGTCAGCAACTCCTTGAGTTGTTTGAAGGAGGCCGTGCACTCCTCATTGAAATCAAACACCACATCTTTTTGAAGGAGACGGCAAAGAGGTTGGGAAACCTTTGAGAAATCTTTGATGAATCGTCGATAGAAACCTGCATGTCCAAGAAAAGAACAAACCTCTCTAACCGATGTAGGAGAGTGTAAGTGACGTACAAGATCTATCTTTGCTTTATCAACCTCAATACCATTTTCAGAGATGATATGACCTAAAACTATGACTTGTCTAACTATGAAATGACATTTTTCCCAATTGAGAACAAGGTTAGTTTCAACACATTGTTTTAAGATCAAACTGAGATTATGCAAACAACCATCAAATGAATCACCAAAAACACTGAAATCATCCATGAAAACTTCAATAATTTTCTCAACATAATCAGAAAATATGCTCATCATGCATCTTTGAAATGTGGCAGGTGCATTGCATAAACCAAATGGCATGCGATGATAAGCAAATGTACCAAATGGGCATGTGAAAGTGATTTTTTCTTGGTCCTCAGGTGCTATAACAATTTGATTATAACCAGAATACCCATCAAGAAAACAATAGAATGCATAACCTGCTAACCTTTCAAGCATCTGATCAATGAATGGCAATGGGAAGTGATCTTTCCTTATGGTGGCGTTGAGCTTCCTATAATCGATACAAACCCTCCAACCTGTTTGGATTCGAGTAGGCACAAGCTCCTCTTCGGCATTCTTTACCACAGTCCGCTGGAAAGATTAAATGATTGACCTGCACTAAAACATCTTCCAAAACACCCTTTGGATAGGCATTAGATCGATCGGCCAATTGCATAATCACACCATCATTTTTCAATTCGCCTAAGCCCATAGATGCATAAATTGAATATTGCATGACATTTATAGATGCACCTAAGTCTAACATGGCAGATTCAAAACGAGTATTGCCAATAACACAAGGAATTGTAAAACTACCAGGATCTTTGCATTTAGGGGGCAGTTTGCGTTGCAAGATGGCTGAGACATTTTCACCTACCTTTACAACCTCCTTGGTCGAAATTCTCTTCCTGGTGGTACAAAGTTCTTTCAAAAACTTGGCATACCTTGGAACTTGCTTAATTGCATCCAAAAGTGGTATATTGACTTGAACTTTTCTGAATGTTTCGAAAATGTCCTTTTCAGCCTCCTCCTTCTTTGATTGCATAAACCTACGAGGAAAGGGGACATTTGGAGGAACAACATTAGAATTAACCAAAATTGGAACTTCCTTACCTGTGTTGGCCGAATTGGATTGTTTGGGTGGCTGTGGCAAGGGTGGTGCTACCCTTGCCGTGGGTGTGCATTGCTCATCTTCTTCAATTATCAACTCTTCAAACTCGTTGGAACGTGATTTGGAAGGTTGGGGATCAGATCCAATTTTTTTTCCATTTCGCAGACTCATGGCTTTGGCAGATTCGAATCCACCCTTTGGGTTGACAACGGTTGAACTAGGCAACTTGCCTTGCTCTCGGAATTGGCCCATGAACTCTGCAATCTGCCCTACTTGCTTCTCCAACTCATCCACCTTTTTGTCCCTAGTTTGCATACCCTACGCCACAGAAGTTAGTAATTGAAAAATCTGATCATTATCAACAGACGAACCTGATTTGGTTTGGGCAGGTGGTGCTTGGGGTTGTGTGGGTGCATATGGTTTTGAATAGAAACCCGGGGGTTGCTGCCTAAATGCACTTTGTTGTTGGTTTTTTTAGGGTTCTCGCCATTTGAAATTTGGATGATCTCTCCAACCTGGATTGTATGTGTTAGAGAAAGGATCACTTCTTGGTTGTTGATTCCCAAAACCCACAGCATTGGCAGATTCCCACCCTCCATTCTCAATCAATTGTGGGCACTTATCAGAGGGATGTCCTTGCATGGAACACACACCACAAGCAGCCACACTTTGCACTATTGGTCCTTCCACAACCTGAGAAAGAAGAGTGGTAAGATTAGCCATTTGATTTTGAAGTTCGGAAATAGCACTTACCTCATTCACTTGTTGTTGCCGTGAGGTGCTTCTTTGTCCAACACCTTCATATTATTGAGCGTTCAAAGCTCGGTTAGCAATTAAGATCTTGGCAGCCGTGGGTATCTTATCCACCAAAGCTCCTCCCGCCGAGGTATCTAGCATTTGACGTTCAATGGGTAGAAGCCCTTCGTAGAAATATTGAAGAAGAAGCTCATCCTTCATTTGATGCTGTGGACATGAAGCAACAAGAGTTTTAAAGCGTTCATAATAAGTGGGAAATGATTCACCTTCATTTTGCTGAATGCCACTAATCCTTTTGCTTAGAAGAATGACTCGAGAAGTTAGGAAAAACTTCTCCAAGAATGCCCGTTTCATGCTCTCCCAAGATGTGACAGTTCCAGAGGCTAGTTCATACAACCAATCTTTAGCTTTTTCCAAGAGAGAAAAAGGAAAAGCCTTCATCTTCAGTATGCTTCCATCGACATTGACAGGGGTCATGCTTGAACACACCACTTCGAACTCTTTCAAGTGCTTGTTTGGATCCTCCATGGACAGCCCATGGTACTTTGGAATGTGGTGCAGCAAGCTTGACTTCAACTCGAACTCCTCGGTCTTTCCTTGAGCAGCTGTAGGGTATTGGATGCATAGGGGTGCGGCATTGTCCAATCCTGAAGCAGAAAGCTCTGTTATTGTTTGATTGTCTGCTGCCATGGCTAGTGCTTCCTCTAAAATCTGAGCCGTGGCCTCCTCTTCAACTTGTAGTGCGTCTTCTTCAAGATTTGGTGCAGGTTGAGAAGGTTGGGGCTCTTGTTGATTCCTATTCTTTCTCAAAGTTCTCTCAAAATCGGCGTCAAAGTCCAAAATATTCTTACTAACAGCTTGAGAGCTTCGAGTCATAAACTAGTACCTAAAAACAAGAGAACAAAACAAAGTCAGAAACTTAACAAAAACTAAAAAAAACAAACAGAAAGAAAAATCCAAGGGATTAGCAAAGTTGCTAATCCACGGCAACGGCGCCAAAAATTTGATGCGAAATATATAAGCACACAAATTAAACCCTCTTGTTGACAAGTGTAGTATAGATGCAAGTAGGGATCGTTCTAGACCGGGGATTAGGAGGGATTGCTAAAACACTTGGAACTGACTCAAAAACGTAAAACTAAGTTAAAAACACTAAACTAGACTCAAAGAATGCAAAACTAAACTCTAAAACACTTAAACAACTCAACAGACTCAAAACAGCACAAAACAAGCTAAAAGACTCAAATCTGCCACTAGGAGTAAATTTGGACGAAAATAAGTTTTGACTTGACTCAAAACACTTAAAAACACGAACTAAATCAGTTTCTAACAAATATGACTCAACAAAGTAAATGGGGATTGGGTTTTGACGAATTTGAAAACAAAACAGGTAAAGTAAAGGACTAATGAAATCTGCACGAATTTGGATGAAACTATGGATGATGGACTAGCTAGGAGGTTCTTCTCCACACATGTCATACTTGCAAACAAAACGACATAGAAGTTAGTAATTGAAAAATCTGATCATTATTAACAGACGTACCAGATTTGGTTTGGGCAGGTTGTGCTTGGGGTTATGCAGGTTGATAGGAGCATATTTACATCACTTAGTTAGCTTGTTTCCTTGCATTTACGTTGTTAGTTCTTAGTTATTTTAGTATTTTAAGCTATTTTCGTGTGTTTGTAGGTCTAATGTGCAAAGTATGCAAGAAAGTGCATTTTGGAGCTTTTTGGAGCAGTTTTGAGCACTAAATGGATTGCACATGCTTGGAGCTAAGTGGATGGACGAAATTGAAGATCAAATGAGCTTAGGATCAAATGAAGAATGAAGAGTTCAAAATTGGAAGCCAAGGTTTCTAAAGTTGGAAGTTTCTATTTGTGAAGGTTTCCATTTGTGCAAGTTTCCATTCGTGGAGGTTTCCAATTTTGGGGTTTCCAAAACATGTAGGTTGCCTAATTACTCATTCTAGAAGCCCAAAACCGTGCCTAACACATTCCCCTTTTGTTTCAATCCTTGCTGCACAAGGGAGGGGTTTTCTTGCCTATTTTTTGTCATAAAACACATTCCTCTTTTGTTGCAATCCTTGCTGCACAAGGGAGAGGTTTTCTTGCCTATTTTCTGCCCAAAAATACTTCCCCTTTCTCTTACAAATCAATGCCACACCTTCTTTCCCTTTCTCTCTTAATTTCTGACCTTTAAAACACATTCCTTTTCTCTCCTACATATTCTGCCGAATTTCACATTCTTATTCTCTTTGAATTTCTGATTCTTTCTTACCTATTAAATTGTGGAACCAAAATAGCTAAGTATTGAACCTTTCGTATTATTTTCTGAGTACCCTAGCCCTTTAAATAAAGCTTGTTGCACCATTTAAATCACTCTACACAATTTCTGTCGAAAATCCACAATCCACCCTTCACCATAACTCACCTATATCCATCCACCACCACCATTCACCACTTCGACCACCACTGCCACCTTGTGTCGCAGCAAAGGAGAAGGAAGGAGACCCTTGGACGTGCTTGCATTCAAGACGTTGGATTGCTGGAACGTTTCTAGGTGTAATCTATCTTTGTTTTCAATGTTTAATTTAATTTCTCTTTGCTTTGCTGTGAACATGAGGAGCTAAACCCTTTTGGCTAGGGGGAATTTCAAAGCCATGAATATATTTGCAATGTTAATTGATTACCTTCAGTTGTAATTTCATAAATTGTGAATGCAATTTGCTTAACTGTTTGATTCAGAACTTATTCTTGTATGTTGATTAAGGATGCATACTTAGTTTGCATGCATGAATTTGATGCTAGAATATAAGGGAGTTTCACCTAATCGTTATGAACTTATATTCACAAGTAGTGAAGGTCATTGGTCACGATCATGTTAAGTAGATTCCTGGCAGGAGTATCATGCGCTTTCATAGTTACGAATGTCTTGTCAATGCTTATGATTTTCATAGAGCTTAATGATCTTTGATTGTATCTCTATTATGCGCTTTCATGTAGGGAACTTTTGAAGAATAATTTGATTGTGATGCGCTATTTCCGTCCAATTCAATGACATAAGGAAAATCTGAGGTTTAATTTAAGCGTACCTAATTAATCTGGGGTGTTGAGTTTCATGGTTTATTGAAAGAACAACTGAAAATTGATTTGTATGCAAGTGTGTCATGTGTGGAGAAAAACCTTCTAGCTAGCCCATTATCCATCCAATTCACCAATTTCGTGAAAATCTGTTTAGTTTTAGTTTTAGTTTTGTTTTTAGCTTAATTTCGTCCAAAACCTAATCCCCTTTTACTTTCTTGTTTCTAAGTGTTTAAAATCTGTTTAGTTTGTGTTTTAGAGTGTTTTGAGTCAAGCCAAAACCCTAAATTCGTCCAAAGTTGTGTTTTGAGTCAGAAACTGCCCAATTAGTGTTTTTAGGCAGTTTTGAGTGTTTTTAAGTTGTTTTGAGTCTTGTGAGCCTGTTTTGAGTCCTTTGAGTCTATTCAAACGTTTTTAACTTTGTTTTTATGTTTTAAAGTCAGTTTAGAGGTTTTAGCAAGCCCTCCTAATCCCCGGTCCAGAACGATCCCTACTTGCATGTTTACTACAATTCGACAACAAGAGGGTTTAATTTGAGTGCTTAACTTACATCGCATCACAGGTGCGTATGGTTTTGAATAGAAACCCGGAGGTTGCTGCCTAAATCCACTTTGTTTTTGTGGTTGTTGAGGCTCCCTCCACTTGAAATTTGGATGATCTCTCCAGCCCGGATTGTAAGTGTTGGAATAAGGATCATTGCGTGGCTGATTTTGGCTCCCAAAACCTATGGCATTGGCAGATTCTGATAGGGGCATATTTATGCACCTTAGTTAGCTTGTTCTTGTGCATTTATGTTGTTTTTTTCCTTAGTTAAAGTAGTCTTTTAAGCTAGTTTGATGTATTTTCAGGTTCTAAGGGCAAGTATGCAAAATGATGCATTTTGGAGCCTTTTGGAGCACATTTGAGCTTGGAATGGATATCATATGCTTGGAGCCAAGAGGATGGACGAATTTGGAGTCCAAATGGAGTGAGGAATATGTTTCAAGGTTGGAGAAATAAATTCAGATCATTGAAGATAAGGAATCAGCTCAAAAGAAGGAGAATTATCCAAAACATTATCCAAAACAACCTTATCTTATCTTATCTTATCCAATCCTTATCCTATCCTAATCCTTTTCTAATTCAATTCCTAGTACAATGAGGGCTTATTTTCTGATTGGGGGACATTTAATTTAGGATTCTAGAACCCTAAGTCCTTGCCGCACCTAGCCTTCTAGAAAACCTGATTTCCTTGCCTTGCAAGGCTTTCTAGAAGCCTTATCCCTCTTTATCCAAATCTGCCGCACCTTAGGCCCTTTCCCATGAGAAATCTGATTGTTTTGAACCTATTTCTGGATGGATTTGGCTTTCTAGAAGTCCTAATCTGATTTACCTAGGGTTTTTGGTGCCTATATATATATTTCTACACCCTTTGCCGCAGGTACCACCCTCCATATACATCCATTCATCCATCCACACAACCATTCTCGCCAGAATTCCTTTCCCAACCTTAGCTGCCCCTATCCTTCACCATTCTCCATAGTTTCTGACCTAATTCACTACCTGCCGCACCATACATCCATCCTAGCCAATAACCCAGCCTTCTACACCATTCATAACCCCCAAAATATGTCCCTAGACCTTGTGCCGCAGCAAAGAGGCGGAGAAGGAGCCTTGGACGTGCATGTCATTCAAGTTTGAATTGCTGGAAGTTTTAGGTGTTTCCTTTCCTTTGATTTCAATGTTTAAATTCAATACTCTTTGTTCTGTGAGTATGAGGAACTAAACCCCCTCTGGCTAGGGGGGATTCGAAACCATGTTTATGCTTGCTATATGATTTGATTGCTCTAGTTGTGATTCATAAATTGTGATTTCAATTTACTTATCTATTTGAATTAAACTGATTTGTGTGTGTTGGTTGAGAGTGCACGCTTAATTGTCATGCATAAATATAATGCTAGGATATAAGGAAGTTTCACCTAATCGGTACAAACTTATATTCACAAGTAGTAAAGGTTGATGATCTCAATTGTGTTAAGTAAATTCTTGGCATAAGTTTCATGCAATTCATAGTAACGAATGCCTCGTCAATGCTTATGGTTTTCATAGAACATAATGATTCTTGCTTGTATCTCTATTATGCAATTCATGTAGGGAACTTGTGGGGAATGCTTTGGGTTGTCGTATGCAATCATCCAATTCAATAACGTTAGGAAAATCTGAGGGTTAATTAGTGCAATTCACGGTTAATCTGGGGTGTTGAGAATCCATGGTTTATTGAAAAGCAACTAGAAATCGTTTTGTATGCAGTGGGGGGTTGAGAATCCACGGTTAATCTGGGGTGTTGAGAATCCATAGTTGCACTTACCTCATTCACATGTTGTTGCCGTGGGGGGTCCCTTTGTCCAACACCTTCGTATTGTTGTGCATTCAAGGCTCGGTTTGCAATTAAGATTTTGGCAGCCACCGGGGTGTTGTCAACCAAGGCACCTCCCGCTGAAGCATCAAGCATTTGTCTCTCAATTGGAAGAAGTCCTTCATAGAAATATCGAATCAAAAGCTCTTCCTTCATTTGGTGTTGTGGGCAGGATGCAACTAGGGCCTTAAAACGCTCATAATATGCTGGAAAAGATTCTCCTTGGCTTTGTTCAATGCCACTAATTCTCTTCCTCAAAAGAAGAACTCTCGAAGTTGGGAAGAATTTCTCTAAAAACGCTCTTTTCATGCTTTCCCAAGAAGTGACCGTTCCAGGTGCCAATTCGAATAACCAATCCTTAGCCTTTTCAAATAGAGAGAATGGAAAGGCTTTCATCTTCAGAATATTCCCATCTACGTTGATTGGTGTCATGCTTGAGCACACCACCTCAAATTCCTTCAAATGCTTGTTTGGATCTTCCATGGACAGCCCATGGTACTTAGGAATGTGATGCAACAAGCTTGACTTCAATTCAAACTCTTCAGTCTTGCCCTCGGCTGCCCTAGGATATTGAATGCATAAGGGCACGGCATTGTCAAGTCCTGAGGCTGAAAGCTCTTTGATTGTACGATTGTCCACAGCCATGTTTTCCACTTCCTCTTCAAAGTCAGATTCAATTTCAACTTCATATTCAAAATTAGAACTTGAACTAAGGAGATCAGGTTCTGGGTGCCTCCTCTTCCTTCTCAAATCTCGCTCAAAATCGTCGTTAAAATCCAAGATATGTGCGTGAACGGGTTGAGAATTTCGAGTCATACACTAGTACCTACAACAAAGAAAACAAAACAAAATCAGAAGACTAGACAACTAACCCAAACGAAAATAACAATCCAAGGGATTAGCAAAGTTGCTAATCCCCGGCAACGGCACCAAAAATTTGATGCAAAATATATAAGCACACAAATTAAACACTCTTTTTATCAATTGTAGCAAAGTATGTAAGTAGGGATCGTTCTAGGCCGGGGATTAGGAGGGATTGCTAAATCACTGGAAAACTGACTCAAAAACTTAAAACAAAGTTAAAACACTAAATTAGACTCAAAGAATGCAAAACTAAACTCTAAAACACTAAAACAAACCAAAAGACTCAAAACAGCAAACAAACACTCAAAACTGCCTTAAAACCACTTTCTGGGCAGTTTTGAGCACTAAGGAAGAATTTGGACGAAAATATGTTATAACTGGACTCAAGACACTTAAAACACAAACTAAATTGATTTCTAACTACTTTGACACTTCAAAATAAAGGGGGAATTGGTTTTGACGAATTTGAAAACAAACAAAAACTTTGTAAAACAAAACAGATTGTAAAACGAAATTGGTTAAAGTGAATGGATGGAAGGCTAGCTAAGGGGTTCCTCTCCACACATGTCACACTTGCATACAAAACGATTTCTAGTTGCTTTTCAATAAACCATGGATTCTCAACACCCCAGATTAACCGTGAATTGCACTAATTAACCCTCAGATTTTCCTAACGTTATTGAATTGGATGATTGCATACGACAACTCAAAACATTCCCCACAAGTTCCCTACATGAATTGCATAATAGAGATACAAGCAAAGATCATTAAGTTCTTTGAAAATCATAAGTATTGACGAGGCATTCGTTACTATGAATTGCATTAAACTTATGCCAAGAATTTACTTAACACAATTGAGATCATCAACCTTTACTACTTGTGAATATAATTCTGTAACGATTAGGTGAAACTTCCTTATATCCTAGCATTAGATTTATGCATGACAATTAAGCGTGCACTCTCAACCAACACACACAAATCAGTTTAATTCAAATAGATAAGTAAATTGAAATCACAATTTATGAATCACAACTAGAGGTAATCAAGTCATATAGCAAGCATAAACATGGTTTCGAATCCCCCCCTAGCCAGAGGGGATTTAGTTCCTCATACTCAGAGAACAAAGAGTATTGAATTTAAACATTGAAATCAAAGGAAAGGAAACACCTAAAACTTCCAGCAATTCAAACTTGAATGGCATGCACGTCCAAGGCTCATTCTCCTCCTCTTTGCTGCGGCACAAGGTCTAGGGACAGATTTTGGGGGTTATGAATGGTGTAGAAGGCTGGGTTATTGGCTAGGATGGATGTATGGTGCGGCAGGTGGTGAATTAGGTCAGAAACTATGGAGAATGGTGAAGGAAGGGTGCGGCAGAGAGTGGTGGATAATTTCTGGCGTGAATGATGTATATGGAGGTTGGTGTGCACGGCAAAGGGTGGAGCAATATATATATAGGCACCAAAAACCCTAGGTGAATCAGATTAGGACTTCTAGAAAGCCAAATCCATCCAGAAATAGGTTCAAAACAATCAGATTTCTCATGGGAAAGGGCCTAAGGTGCGGCAGATTTGGATAAAGAGGGATAAGGCTTCTAGAAAGCCTTGCAAGGCAGGGAAATCAGGTTTTCTAGAAGGCTAGGTGCGGCAAGGACTTAGGGTTCTAGAATCCTAAATTAAATGTCCCCCAATCAGAAAATAAGCCCTCATTGTACCAGGAATTGAATTAGAAAAAGATTAGGATAGGATAAGGTTAGTTAAGATAGGATAAGGATTGGATAAGATAAGATAAGATAAGGTTGTTTTGGATAATGTTTTGGATAATTCTCCTTCTTTTGAGCTGATTCCTTATCTTCAATGATTTGAATTTATTTCTCCAACCTTGAAACATATTCCTAACTCCATTTGGACTCCAAATTCGTCCATCCTCTTGGCTCCAAGCATATGATATCCATTCCAAGCTCAAATGTGCTCCAAAAGGCTCCAAAATGCATCCTTTTGCATACTTTGCGCTTAAAACCTGAAAATACATCAAACTAGCTTAGAAGACTACCTTAACTAAGGAAAAACAACATAAATGCACAAGAACAAGCTAACTAAGGTGCATAAATATGCTCCTATCACAACCTGTGACAAATGAATAGTGAGATTAGCCATTTGAGATTGAAGTTCAGAAATTGCACTTACCTCATTCACTTGTTGTTGTCGTGGGGGGTCTCTTTGTCCAAGGCCTTCGTATTGTTGTGCATTCAAAGCTCGGTTGGTGATTAGGATCTTTGCAGCCATTGGTGTTTTGTCAACCAATGCACCTCCTGCTGAAGCATCTAGCATTTGTCGCTCAATTGGAAGAAGTCCTTCATAGAAGTATTGAAGTAAAAGTTCCTCTTTCATTTGATGTTGAGGACATGAGGCGACAAGGGCTTTAAAACGCTCATAGTATGCTGGGAATGTCTCTCCTTGGCTTTGTTGAATTCCACTAATCTTCTTCCTTAAGAGAATGACTCTCGAAGTGGGGAAGAACTTCTCTAAAAATGCCCTCTTCATGCTTTCCCAAAAAGTGACCGTTCCGGGTGCTAATTCATAAAGCCTCTCTTTAGCCTTTTCCAAAAGAGAAAATGGAAAAGCCTTCATCATCAAAATGTTCCCATCAACATTGATGGGTGTCATGCTCGAACAAACCACTTCGAACTCCTTAAGATGCTTGTTTGGACCTTCCATGGATAGCCCATGGTATTTGGGAATGTGATGCAACATGCTTGACTTCAATTCGAACTCATCGGTCTTGCCTTGAGCAGCCGCGGGGTATTGAATGCAAAGGGGTTCGGCATTGGCCAACCCCGAGGCTGAAAGTTCCTTGATTGTACGATTATCCATAGCCACGACTTGTTCTTCTTCTTCAAATTCAGATTTGGCCTCTGAGCTTGAACTAGGTTCACTAGGTTCTGGATGCCTCCTCTTCCTTCTCAATGGTCGTTCAAAATCGTCGTCAAACTCCAAGATATGCTCACGAACTGTTTGAGAACTTCGAGTCATAAACTAGTACCTAAAACAAGAAAACAAAACAAAATCAGAAACAAAGTAAAACAACACACACGGCAAACAAGGGATTAGCAAATTTGCTAATCCCCGTCAACGGTGCCAAAATTTGATGTGAAAATTAACTTGACACACAAATTAAACCCTATTGATGACAATTGTAGCAATGACGTAAGTAGGGATCGTTCTAGACCGGGGATTAACTAGGGATGCTAATCAACACAAATAAGACTCAAAAACACTAAACTAGACTCTATAGATTCTAAACTAACTTAAAACACTCAAAATAGCAAGAAACAATCAGAAAGACTCAATTCTAAACCTAACAAGTGGTTTTGACGAAAATAAAACTTAAGACTCAAAAGACTAAAACAAAACAGGTTTTGACTCTAAAAACAAGTTTAAATGAAAGGGGGTTTGTTTTTGACGAATTTAAGACATAAAACAGAAGTTTTGCATAAAATACTTTGTAAAAACGAGTTTGGTGATTTAAAATGGGTGAAAGGCTAGTTAGAGGGCCCTTCTCCACACATGAACATATGCATATAAATTGATTTCCAGTTATTCTTTCAACAAACCATGAATGACAATGCCCCAAATTAATTGTGTAGAACTAATTAATTCTCAGATTTCCCTAGACTCATTGAATTGGATGAAAAGCATACGACAACCCAAATCATTCTTTATTAAGCTCCCTAACTATGAAAAGCATGATAGAGACACGAAACAAAGATCATTAAGCTTTATGGAAACCATAAGCATTGACGAGGCATTCATAACTATGAAAAGCATGTTACTCTTGCCTAGGATTTACTTAACATGATTGTGACTAGCAACCTTTACTACTTGTGAATATAAGTTCATAACGATTAGGTGAAACTCCCTTATACTCTAGCATGAAATTCATGCATGCAAACTAAGTATGCATCCTTAATCAACACACAAGAACAAGTTCTTAATAAAACAGTTAAGCAAACCACATCCACGATTCATGAAATCATAACTGGAGGAAATCAATTCATATAACACATATGTCCATGGCTTTGAATTCGCCTCTAACTATAAAGAAATTAGTTCCTCATGTTCGCAATCAAACAAATATAAATAAAATTAAACATTGAAAACAAGAGATAGAAAACGCCTAGAAAACGCTCCAGAGTCCTTCCTTCCTTCCTTGCAAGTTACGGCACAATGAGGGTATGGCTGAATGGTAGTGTAGAGATGTGTGAATGAGGGATGGTGGTCTTGAATGGTGTAGCAAAATATGTATATATAGGGAGAGGGTGCGGCACAACATTACTGTAGGAAAAGGATTACAAAATGTAGTTTGTGTAGGAAAATAAAAACACAATCCTAAGGGGAAAAGGTTTATGTAATCCTAGCAGGAAATAGGATATCTAGAAGGTCAAAAACCAAAGGGATTTAGGAGAAAGGTGCGGCTGGATCATGCATCTAGAAGGCTTGGGGCGCCACTTTTTTAGGGACTTCTAGAAAGGGTGTTATTTGGCTGATTTTGACACTTCTAGAAGGGGGTAGGTGCGGCACCTTTGTAGGAGAGGATGAGGTTCCTAGAAATCAGGTTCTTAGGTCTCCTAAACTGAAATTGAATCCCTTTTGCAATAGGAATTAGGTTAGGAAAGGATTAGGATAAGATAAGATAAGGATAAGATAAGGTAGTTTTGGATAATGTTTTGGATAATTCTCCTTCTTCGTAGCTGATTCCTTATCTTTTTTTTTTGACTTGGATTAATTTCTTCAACTCTTTTGCACATTCCTAGCCTCTCTTGAACTTCAAATTCGTCCATCCATCTTGCTCCAGTCTTATGATATCCATTCCAAGCCAAAAACTGCTCTAAAATGCTCCAAATTGCATCTTTTTGCCAACTTTGCTTCTAGGACCTACAAACACAAGAAAATGACTTAAGACACTATAATAAGCAACAAATAACTAAGTAAATGCAAGAAAACACACTAACTAAGTCGCACAAATATGCTCCTATCATATGGTTGGACGTTTTTAGGTCAGCTCTAACCTCCATAACACTTCCCAAAGTGATAGCATCATGGATTTCAAAATCTTCCTTCGAATTGACAATAGTTGAGTTGGAGAGTTCCCGTTGTTCTTGAATTTGTACCATAAGTTCTGCAATCTGCCCAATTTGCTTTTCCAAATGGTCCGCCCTTTTGTTTTGATTTTCTTGTCCCTGAGATAAAGAAGTGAGTAAATCAAGAATTTTATCATTATCCATTGACGAACCTGAACTTGGTTGGGCCGAATATGGTTGAGGCTGTGGTGGTTCATATGGCGTTGTATAGAACTCCTCAGATGGCTGCCAATATCCTTCTTGGTGTGAGCCCTGCGTGAAAGAAGTTAGTACATCAAGAATTTCATCATAAGTCATGGACATACTTGAATTCGATTGGAGTTGTTGTGGGGGAGGCTATGGTGGCTGCATAGGTCTTGAATAGAACTCCTCTTCTTGCTGCCAATATCCACCTTGTTGGAATTGTTGAGGTTCTCCCCACATGTAATCTGAATAATCTCTCCAATCCGAATTGTAAGCGTTGGAAAACATATTGTCCCATGATTGGTTATGGCTTTGATAACCCCAAGCACCTCCGTTTGCAGTGAATTGAGGACGTTGATGAGTTTGAGCAGTGTGCATTGTTGTTGTTTCGGCAATCTGGGACAATTGAGAAGTAAGATTTGCTAATTGAGCTTGAATGGTAGTAAGTGCCATGTCTTACTTCTCTATGTACCTGAAATCAAAGAATTAAAACTAAATCAAATATCAAAAATAAAGGACACAAACAGAAACAAAGTCAGCAACTAAAACAAAAACAAAATAAACGAAAAGAAAAGAACCAAGGGATAGCAAAGTTGCTAATCCTCGGCAACGGCGCCAAAAATTTGATGCGATGTAAAACAGCAAACAAATTAAACCCTCTTGTTGACAATTGTAGTATAGATGCAAGTAGGGATCGTTCTGGACCGAGGATTAGGAGGGCTTGCTAAAACCTCTAAACTGACTCAAAAACATAAAAACAAAGTTAAAAACACTTAACAAGACTCATAAGACTCAAAACAAACTTAAAAGACTCAAAACAGCTTAAAACAACCAAAAAGACTCAAAACAGACACTAGGAACTGATTTGGCCGAATTCCAGACTAGTAAGACTCAAAACACTAATTTAGACAGATTTAAACACACTTCTAACTAATCTAACACACTTAATTAAAGGGAGATTGGGTTTTGGACGAAATTAAGCTAAAAACAAAACAGAAACTAAAACTAAACAGATTTGCACGAAATTGATAAATTGGATGGATGATGGGCTAGCTAGGAGGTTCTTCTCCACACATGAAATACTTGCAAACAAAACCATTTCCAGTTGCTTTTCAATAAACCATGAATTCTCAACGCCCCAGATTAACCTTGAATTGCACTAATTAACCCTCAGATTTTCCTAATTTTATTGAATTGGATGATTGCATACAACAACCCAAATCATTCTCCACAAGTTCTCTACATGAATTGCATAATAGAGATACAAGCAAAGATCATTAAGTTCTCTGAAAATCATAAGCATTGACAAGGCACTCGTAACTATGAATTGCATGATACTTATGCCAGGAATTTACTTAACACGATTGTGACTAGCAACCTTCACTACTTATGAATATAAGTTCATAACGATTGGGTGAAACTCCTTTATATCCTAGCATCAGATTTATGCATGAAAATTAAGCATGCACTCTCAACCGACACACACAAATCAGTTTTAATTCAACAGATAAGTAAATTGAATTCACAACTTATGAATCACAAATGGATGTAATCAAATCATATTGCAAGCATATTCATGGCTTTGAATAGCCCCCTAGCCAAAAGGGCCTAGTTCCTCATGTTCACAGCAAAACAAAGAGAAATTAAATTGAATATTGAAAACAAAGATAGATTACACCTAGAAACGTTCCAGCAATCCAACGTCTTGAATGGCTAGGCACGGCTTCAAGTTAATCCTCTCCTTCTTCCCTTGTAGAGCTGCGGCACAAGGGGTTAAGGTGTGTAGAATGGGTGATGATGGGTGGTAGAGGATGGATAGGTAGATAGGTGGATGGAATGGATGCAGAGAATCTGTCTAGAGAGAGCCCAACTAAATGGTGCGGATGGTTTTATTTATAGGGCTAGGGTTGAAAGGCAATCAGAAAATAATAGGAAAGGTTCAATACTTAGCTATTATGGTTCCACAATTTAATAGGTAAGAAAGAATCAGAAAATTGATGCGAAATATATAAGCACACAAATTAAACCCTCTTTTTATCAATTGTAGCGAAGTATGTAAGTAGGGATCGTTCTAGGCTGGGGATTAGGAGGGCTTGCTAAAACCTCTAAACTGACTCAAAAACATAAAAACAAAGTTAAAAACACTAATCTAGACTCAAAGAATGCAAGACTAAACTCTAAAACACTAAGACAACCCAAAAGACTCAAAACAGCAAACAAACACTCAAAACTGCCTTAAAACCACTTTCTGGGCAGTTTTGAACACTAAGGAAGAATTTGGACGAAAACAGTTTATAACTTGACTCAAGACACTTAAAAACACAAACTAAATTGATTTCTAACTAATTTGACACTTCAAAATAAAGGGGGAATTGGTTTTGACGAATTTGAAAACAAAACATAAACTTTGTAAAACAAAACAGATTTTAAAACGAAATTGGTTAAAGTGAATGGATGGAAGGCTAGCTAAGGGGTTCTTCTCCACACATGTCATACTTGCATACAAAACGATTTCTAATTGCAATTCAATCAACCACGAATTCTCAACACTCCAAATTAATTAGGTCCGCTTAAATTAACTTTCAGATTTCCCTTATGTCAATGAATTGGACGGAAAATGCGCATCACAATCAAATTATTCTTCAAGAGTTCTCTATATGAAAGCGCATACTAGAGATACAATCAAAGATCATTACGTTCAATGGAAATCATAAGTATTGACTGATAGGGGCATATTTATGCACCTTAGTTAGCTTGTTCTTGTGCATTTATGTTGTTTTTCCTTAGTTAAAGTAGTCTTTTAAGCTAGTTTGATGTATTTTCAGGTTTTAAGGGCAAAGTATGCAAAAGGATGCATTTTGGAGCCTTTTGGAGCACATTTGAGCTTGGAATGGACATCATATGCTTGGAGCCAAGAGGATGGACGAATTTGAAGTTCAAGAGAGGTTAGGAATGTGCAAAAGAGTTGAAGAAATAAATCCAAGTCAAAGAAGATAAGGAATCAGCTACAAAGAAGGAGAATTATCCAAAACATTATCCAAACTACCTTATCTTATCCAACCTTATCCTATCTTATCAAGCCTTATCTTATCTTATCCTATCCTAATCCTTTCCTAACTTAATTCCTGCTGTAAAAGTGTTTTAATTTCAGTTTAGGAGACATAAAAATCTGATTTCCTTGCCTTGCAAGGCTTTCTAGAAGCCTTATCCCTCCTTATCCAAACTTGCCGCACCTTAGGCCTTTTCCCATTAGAAATCTGATTGTTTTAAACCTATTTCTGGATGGATTTGGCTTTCTAGAAGTCCTAATCTGATTTGCCTAGGGTTTTTGGTGCCTATATATATATTTCTACACCCTTTGCCTCAGGTACCACCCTCCATATACATCATTCACGCCAGAATTCCTTCCCCAACCTTAGCCGCACCCTTCCTTCACCATTCTCCATAGTTTCTGACCTAATTCACTACCTGCCGCACCATACATCCATCTAGCCAATAACCCAGCCTTCTACACCATTCATAACCCCCAAAAACTCATCACCAACCCTTGTGCCGCAGCAAAGAAGAGGAGAAGAAGCCCTGGACGTGCATGCCATTCAAGTTCGAATTGCTGGAAGTTTTAGGTGTTTCCTTTCCCTTGATTTCAATGTTTAAATTCAATACTCTTTGTTTTGTACGTATGAGGAACTAAACCCCCCCTTGGCTAGGGGGGGATTCGAAACCATGGTTATACTTGCAATATGATTTGATTAAATCCAGTTGTGATTCATAAATTGTGATTTCAATTTACTTATCTATTTGAATTAAACTGATTTGTGTGTGTTGGTTGAGAGTGCACACTTAATTGTCATGCATAAATCTAATGCTAGGATATAAGGAAGTTTCACCTAATCGTTACAGAGTTATATTCACAAGTAGTAAAGGTTGATGATCTCAATTGTGTTAAGTAAATTCTTGGCATAAGTTTCATGCAATTCATAGTAACGAATGCCTCGTCAATGCTTATGGTTTTCATAGAACTTAATGATTCTTGCTTGTATCTCTATTATGCAATTCATGTAGGGAACTTGTGGGGAATGCTTTGGGTTGTCGTATGCAATCATCCAATTCAATAACGTTAGGAAAATCTGAGGGTTAATTAGTGCAATTCACGGTTAATCTGGGGCGTTGAGAATCCATGGTTTATTGAAAAGCAATTAGAAATCGTTTTGTATGCAAGTGTGACATGTGTGGAGAGGAACCCCTTGGCTAGCCTTCCATCCATTCACTTCAACCAATTTCGTTTTACAATCTGTTTTGTTTTACAAAGTTTTTGTTTTGTTTTCAAATTCGTCAAAACCAATTCCCCCTTTATTTTGAAGTGTCAAATTAGTTAGAAATCAATTTAGTTTGTGTTTTAAGTGTCTTGAGTCAAGTTATAAACTGTTTTCGTCCAAATTCTTCCTTAGTGTTCAAAACTGCCCAGAAAGTGGTTTTAAGGCAGTTTTGAGTGTTTGTTTGCAGTTTTGAGTCTTTTGGTCTGTTTTAGTGTTTTAAAGTATAGTTTTGCATTCTTTGAGTCTAGTTTAGTGCTTTAACTTTGTTTTTACGTTTTTGAGTCGGTTTTCAAGTGATTTAGCAATCCCTCCTAATCCCCGGTCCAGAACGATCTCTTCTTGCATCTATACTACAATTGTCAACAAGAGGGTTTAATTTGTGTGCTTATATATTTCGCATCATTGACGAGGCACTTGTAACTATGAAAGCGCATGATACTTATGCCAAGAATTTACTTAACACAATTGAGATCATCAACCTTTACTACTTGTGAATATAAGTTTGTAACGATTAGGTGAAACTTCCTTATATCCTAGCATTAGATTTATGCATGCAAACTAAGTTGCCCACCTCAATCAACACACACAAATCAGTTTTAATATGAACAGATAAGTAAATTGAATTCACAACTTATGAAACGCAATTAGAGGTAATCAAGTCATATAGCAAGCATAAACATGGTTTCGAATCCCCCCCTAGCCAAGGGGGGTTTAGTTCCTCATACGTACAGAACAAAGAGTATTGAATTTAAACATTGAAATCAAAGGAAAGGAAACACCTAAAACTTCCAGCAATTCGAACTTCAATGGCATGCACGTCCAAGGCTTCTTCTCCTCCTCTCTTCTGCGGCACAAGGACTCGGGACAGGTTTAGGGACTTAGGTGTATGGGTGAAAGGATATGGAGTGGTGTAGTAGTGTTTAGGGGGACTGGATGGTGCGCCAAGGTCAGGAAGTATGGTGGTGTGGTGATGAAGGCTGCGGCAAGGGATGTGTGTAGTGTAGATGGCATGAATGAAGTATATGGAGGGTGGTACCTGCGGCAAGGGATGTGTAAATATATATATAGGCACCAAAAACCCTAGGTAAATCAGATTAAGACTTCTAGAAAGCCAAATCCATCCAGAAATAGGTCTACAACAATCATATTTCTAATGGGAAAAGGCCTAAGGTGCGGCAGGTTTGGATAAGGAGGGATAAGGCTTCTAGAAAGCCTTGCAAGGCAAGGAAATCAGATATTCTAGAAGGCTAGGTGCGGCATGCTTATAGAAAAAGGATAAGGTGTCCTAAAGTGAAATTAAAACCCTTTTACAGCAGGAATTAAGTTAGGAAAGGATTAGGATAGGATAAGATAAGGCATGGTAAGATAAGATAAGATAAGGTTTGGATAAGATAAGGATAAGATAAGGTAGTTTTGGATAATGCTTTGGATAATTCTCCTTCTTTGTAGCTGATTCCTTATCTTCTTTGACTTGAATTTATTTCTCCAACCTTGAAACATATTCCTAACTCCATTTGGACTCCAAATTCGTCCATCCTCTTGGCTCCAAGCATATGATATCCATTCCAAGCTCAAATGTGCTCCAAAAGGCTCCAAAATGCATCCTTTTGCATACTTTGCCCTTAAAACCTGAAAATACATCAAACTAGCTTAAAAGACTACTTTAACTAAGGAAAAACAACATAAATGCACAAGAACAAGCTAACTAAGGTGCATAAATATGCTCCTATCAAATTCCCCCACACTTAGCTTTTGCTAGTCCTCGAGCAAAACAAAATGAAACAAAGTAAACAAAATTAAACAAAAACAAGTATAACACAACCTAAACCTTCCAACAATTGTCTCAGGGATTTCCAATGCACATGACATGTTAAAAATCATCACTCCCACAGATTTTGGCCATCTTTACGCTTAAGCACATACTTAATCATAGTCACTACTTACTAGTTCACAAATAACCAATTAAAACGATGTTTTGAATGTAGTAACATGCCTTAGAGAATTCCCTCAATTCCTTACAAGATATGCACTCAATCTTCACTCAGATTTTCTAACTACACACCCTACACTAGTTATATGTGAGAAGATTGATGAAAATATGAAAACGAACGCTCACATATATGTATCACAAGAAAAGCAATTTCCGGAGTTAATAACATGTTTAGATATGATCTCATGAATGGAATGCTACTACTTAGATGCGAGAACCAGTGACACCATATGCTCAAACCAAATTCAAACTCCACAAATTGAAACACACAACACTCAAGATTACAGTCAAGGGTTGTAACGGGGCTTGGGGAGTAGGCTAACATTGAAAGGATAGGAAAAACAAACGTTCTTAAAGCAATAGCAAGCAAAATAATGAAATCGAACTTAGAATTCCCTTTTGCATGCAGAAATCAACTTTTAAACACAAAGGGAAGATTCAAGCAACAATTAGGGCTGGATTCAATGTTTTGGACCCTTCCTTTAACAAACAACACTTGAGAACTCTTTTTCACATCTTTTCAACTCCTTTTTCATTCTTTTCACAACTTTTTCTTTTTTTTCACAACTTTATCTTTTTTTCTTTCTTTTTCTTTTCTCTGCCGTGCCTCATTCAAGACTTTGGCACACCCACAACAAAACTCACTTCCCCCACACTTGTTTTCTGCCAAACAATGATCAAAAGGAACTCATATTGAGTCATGCGTTACTATGCTTTAAGAACAAAGGTATGGATGGTCCTAATCTAGGCTAGGTGAGGATAATATGGGTTAACAAAGAACATAGGCTAAACAAGGCTCAACGGGGTTAAAAACCTACAAAACACAATGAAATAGGGAGATACGGCAATTTGGCTATGGTGGTCACTACACAACTTCATCTTGAATATGTGTTATGCAAATCAATAACATGCTTAGAATGAATTGGGCATGAGTTCTAGTGTTTGGAACTAAATGATGAAACGCCGTCTAAGTAGCAACCAAGCAAAGAATAATGAGATCATGCAACGACTTTAGAAAACAACAATGCACAGATTATTAACTCTCCAAATAAACGTTTAGGCTCAAGTCTCACAAGGTTGTAGCGTTAGTTTGAGTTCCTTCCTTCAAGCATGTTACAAAAACTGATTTTTCTTTTATGATTGCATGTGAATTCATAAGTTATAACCACAACCAAGCATAAACCAAAGAGTATATCAAACTTTCATCCATGTTTACAACTCTCTTTAACAGTCATGCAATTACAAACCGAATCCTCATCATTGTGTTGGAAGGTACCCTAAGACACAAACAACTCTTTTTTTGGGTTTTTTAAAACAATTTTTCAAATTTTTATGGGATTTTCGGATTTTTGAGTCAAAACACACTAAAACACATCAAAACAGCTTAAAAACACTTAAAAACAGCAAGGAACAACATTAGAAGTTATGGGTGATAAAAGCCTACGAATTTGCATCAAAACACTTTGGTTACCCCCCCCACACTTAAATCAAACATTGTCCTCAATGTTTCAAGCATAAACTAACACAAATAAACAAGAAGCAAACAAAACAGCAACGAAACAATAAACAAGGCAGAAACGAAAACAACAACAAAGAGAAGGGTTTAGGAACGCAAATCTGGAATTGGAGTGCTCCCTAGGTCTTCCTTTGTTGAATGCATGGGTTGCCTCCCAAGTAGCGCTTGCTTTAACGTCGTACAGCCGGACGAAACGCCCATTCATTCCAGATTGGTACCCACGGCATGCAGAGGTAGTTCTTCCACCACATGCTCCTTAAACAGCTCGTGCATTGGATCTATGAATGGAAGGGGATTGTAATCCTTCTTGATTGGGGTGTTGAGCATTCTAAAGTCCATGTAATCATGCCCACCAGCTTGGATTCGATTGGGATTCTGCACCATACAAGGTAACAACCTATTAGTTGAAATGGGAATCGAAATTGGAATAGGTGGCTTACCAATGTACTGCAATGAAGTGGCAGCACTATCAACAAATGCATGTGGGATGCTCTCGCCCAGATTTGGGGGTTTGAGGGTTGTGGCCGTGCAATCCTTGTGCTTCAATCCAATTCCCTCTTCGTTGGTGGTTCGAAATGCATCTTTCTTGAATGATACTGAACGTTCCTGTCCTTTATTTTTTATTTTATCAATGACAAAACAACAGCGAACACGATTAGTATTCTCAACAGATTCAGAAATATTAAAATTAATCATATCACCACCAAACTCCATAGTCACTGCTCTTTTGGCCACGTCAATCTTGGTTTGAGCTGTTTTCATGAAAGGTCGTCCAAGTAAGATTGGCAATGTTGAAGAGTGGGCTGAATCCTCCATGTCAAGCACATAGAAATCTGCAGGAAAAATCAAATGGTCTACCTGCACGAAAACATCTTCCAAAACTCCTTTTGGGTATGCATTAGATCGATCGGCTAATTGGATAATAACACCATCCTTTTTAAGCTCTCCTAGATTCATAGATGCATAAACAGAATATGGCATGACATTAATTGATGCACCTAAGTCTAACATGGCATGTTCAAACCGAGTATTGCCAATAACACAAGGAATTGTAAAACTACCAGGATCTTTGCACTTAGGGGGCAGTTTACATTGCAAGATGGCTGAGACATTTTCCCTCATATACACCACTTATTTCTCTTGAATTCGTTTCTTTGTTGTGCACAGCTTCTTCAACAACTTAGCATACTTCGGAATTTGCTTTATTGCATCAAGGAGCGGGATATTGACATGCACCTTCCTAAACGTGTCCAGAATGTCTTTTTCATCCTCTTCCTTCTTTGATTGCATGAATCTGCTAGGAAAAGGCACAGTTGATGGAATAACATTAGAAAGAATCCAATTTCGACCTACCTTAGTTAAGGCAGATGGCATAGGGTGCTTAGGAGGCTGCGGCAATGGTGTCTCTTTTCTTGCCGTGGGTTTCACTTGCTCTTCCTCCTCAATCAGCAACTTTTCATCCTCCTTTTGACTTGATTTGGATGGTTGTGGGTCGGCTCCAACCTGTTTGCCATTTCTCAACGTGATTGCATTGGCGGTTTCAAATCCTCCTTTAGGATTAACAACGGTTGAACTAGGCAATCTGCCTTGTTCTCTGAATTGCCCCATGAACTCGGCAATCTGCCCTACTTGCTTCTCCAACTCATCCACCTTCTTGTCCCTAGTTTGCATACCCTGCGCCATAGAAGTTAGTAATTGAAAAATCTGATCATTATCAATTGAAGAACCTGATTTGTTTTGGGCAGGTTGTGCTTGGGCTTGTGTTGGTGCCAATGGCTTTTGATAGAAACCCGGGGGTTGTTGCCTAAATCCGCTTTGTTGTTGGCCTTGTTGGGGTTCTCGCCATTTGAAATTTGGATGATCACGCCAACCGGGATTGTAAGTATTGGAAAAGGGGTCACCACGGTTTTGGTATTGATTCCCAAAACCCACGGCATTGAGTGTCTCCCACCCTCCATTCTCTATCAATTGTGGGCACTTATCCGTGGGATGTCCTTGCATGGAGCACACGCCACATGAAGCCACGGTTTGCACTTTTGGTCCTTCAACAACCTAAGAAAGAAGAGTGGTAAGGTTAGCCATTTGATTTTGAAGTTCGATTATAGCACTTACCTCATTCACTTGGTGTTGCCGTGGAATGCTCCTTTGTCCAACACCTTCGTATTGTTGAGTGTTCAACGCTCGATTAGCAATCAAGGTCTTTGCAGCCGTGGGGGTCTTGTCCACCAAGGCTCCTCCCGCTGAGGCATCGAACATTTGACGTTCGATTTGTAGAAGTCCCTCGTAGAAGTATTGTAGGAGAAGTTCCTCCTTCATCTGATGCGGTGGACATGAAGCAATAAGAGATTTAAAACGTTCATAATACGTAGGAAAAGACTCACCTTCTTCTTGCTGAATTCCACTTATCCTTTTTCGTATGGTGATGGCTCGAGAAGTTGGGAAAAACTTCTCCAAGAAAGCCCGTTTCATGCTCTCCCACGATGTGACAGTTCCGGGAGCCAATTCATACAACCAATCTTTCGCCTTCTCCAAGAGAGAAAAGGGAAAGGCCTTCATCTTCAAAATACTCCCATCGACATTGACGGGGGTCATGCTTGAACACACCACTTCGAATTCTTTCAAGTGTTTGTTAGGATCTTCCATGGACAACCCATGGAATTTGGGAATGTGGTGCAACAAGCTAGACTTCAATTCGAATTCATCAGTTTTGCCCTCGGCTGCCCTAGGATATTGAATGCATAAAGGGGTTGCATTGTCTAATCCCGAGGCTGAAAGTTCTTTGATCGTTCGATTATCTGCAGCCATGTCTTGCTCCTCTTCTAAATCCTCTTCAATTTCAACTTCAGATTCAGAATTAGAACTTGAACTAAGTAGATCAGGTTATGGGTGCTTCCTCTTCCTTCTCAAATATCGCTCAAAATCATCGTTAAAATCCAAGATATGTGTGTGAACGGGTTGAGATTTTCGAGTCATACACTAGTACCTACAACAAAGAAAACAAAACAAAATCAGAAGACTAGACAACTAAACCAAAAACACACGGCAAACACAAGGGATTAGCAATTTTGCTAATCCCCGGCAACGGCGCCAAAAATTTGATGCGAAATATATAAGCACACAAATTAAACCCTCTTTGTATCAATTGTAGCGAAGTATGTAAGTAGGGATCGTTCTAGGCCGGGGATTAGGAGGGCTTACTAAAACCTCTAAACTGACTCAAAAACATAAAAACAAAGTTAAAAACACTAATCTAGACTCAAAGAATGCAAGACTAAACTCTAAAACACTAAGACAACCCAAAAGACTCAAAACAGCAAACAAACACTCAAAACTGCCTTAAAACCACTTTCTGGGCAGTTTTGAACACTAAGGAAGAATTTGGACGAAAACAGTTTATAACTTGACTCAAGACACTTAAAAACACAAACTAAATTGATTTGTAACTAATTTGACACTTCAAAATAAAGGGGGAATTGGTTTTGACGAATTTGAAAACAAAACATAAACTTTGTAAAACAAAACAGATTTTAAAACGAAATTGGTTAAAGTGAATGGATGGAAGGCTAGCTAAGGGGTTCTTCTCCACACGTGTCATACTTGCATACAAAACAATTTCTAATTGCAATTCAATCAACCACGAATTCTCAACACTCCAAATTAATTAGGTCCGCTTAAATTAACTTTCAGATTTCCCTTATGTCAATGAATTGGACGGAAAATGTGCATCACAATCAAATTATTCTTCAAGAGTTCTCTATATGAAAGCGCATACTAGAGATACAATCAAAGATCATTACGTTCAATGGAAATCATAAGTATTGACGAGGCACTTGTAACTATGAAAGCGCATGATACTTATGCCAAGAATTTACTTAACACAATTGAGATCATCAACCTTTACTACTTGTGAATATAAGTTTGTAACGATTAGGTGAAACTTCCTTATATCCTAGCATTAGATTTATGCTTGCAAACTAAGTTGGCCACCTCAATCAACACACACAAATCAGTTTTAATATGAACAGATAAGTAAATTGAATTCACAACTTATGAAACGCAATTAGAGGTAATCAAGTCATATAGCAAGCACAAACATGGTTTCGAATCCCCCCCTAGCCAAAGGGGGTTTAGTTCCTCATACGTACAGAACAATGAGTATTGAATTTAAACATTGAAATCAAAGGAAAGGAAACACCTAAAACTTCCAGCAATTCGAACTTCAATGGCATGCACATCCAAGGCTTCTTCTCCTCCTCTCTACTGCGGTACAAGGACTCGGGACAGGTTTAGGGACTTAGGTGTGTGGGTGAAAGGATATGGAGTGGTGTAGTAGTGTTTAGGGGGACTGGATGGTGCGGCAAGGTCAGGAAGTATGGTGGTGTGGTGATGAAGGCTGCGGCAAGGGATGTGTGTAGTGTAGATGGCGTGAATGAAGTATATGGAGGGTGGTACCTACAGCAAGGGATGTGTAAATATATATATAGGCACCAAAAACCCTAGGTAAATCAGATTAGGACTTCTAGAAAGCCAAATCCATCCAGAAATAGGTCTAAAACAATCAGATTTCTAATGGGAAAAGGCCTAAGGTGCGGCAGGTTTGGATAAGGAGGGATAAGGCTTCTAGAAAGCCTTGCAAGGAAAGGAAATCAGATATTCTAGAAGGCTAGGTGTGGCATGCTTATAGAACAAGGATAAGGTGTCCTAAAGTGAAATTAAAACCCTTTTACAACAGGAATTAAGTTAGGAAATGATTAGGATAGGATAAGATAAGGCATGGTAAGATAAGATAAGATAAGGTTTGGATAAGATAAGGATAAGATAAGGTAGTTTTGGATAATGCTTTGGATAATTCTCCTTCTTTGTAGCTGATTCCTTATCTTCTTTGACAATGGAATTTGATGGGGAAGTTATTAATTTCAATCTTTCAAATTCTATCAAGTATCCTAGTGAGGATCACTTATGTTTTTCTATTGATGTAATTGACTCTTTGGCGCATAACCATTTTGAACAATTGAAGGAAGATGCACTTGAATTGGTCATTGCACAAGGAATGGACATTCAAAACAATGGAGCAGCAACCCTGCATCCCCACGGCATGAATGACTTTTCTCTTGCCGTGCCCCCTAGTGATGATGTAATTGAGATGGTGGCTGCCCTCGAATCATTGCCACCACAATCTGGTAAGTTTCTAGACCCAATTTCAACTTCAGTTTCTGCTAACAAGTTACTTCCATCAGTTATGCAGCCCCCTACACTTGAACTCAAACCATTGCCAAGTCATTTGAAGATGTTTTTTTGGGAGAAGATGAGACGTTGCCAGTCATCATCTCAAGCACACTCACGGCACAAGAGGAGAACAAGTTGGTGAGGGTGTTAAAAGAGCACAAAACGGCAATTGGGTGGACATTGGCTGACATCAAAGGAATTAGCCCTACCACTTGCATGCATCGTATACTTTTGGAGGAAGGGTCTAAAACATCTCGAGAGGCTCAACGCCGACTCAACCCTCCAATGATGGAAGTTGTGAAGAAGGAGATAATCAAGCTACTTGATTGTGGGGTGATCTATCCAATCTCAGATAGTCGTATGGGTCCCTTTCCTTCCTCGTATGGTTTCATTTATATTTTATTTGCAGTTGATTATGTGTCAAAATGGGTGGAAGCAAAAGCCACCCGGACTAATGATTCTAAAGTGGTTGCAGATTTCATTAGAACTAACATATTTGCAAGGTTTGGCATGCCCCGAGTAATCATCAGTGATGGAGGGTCTCACTTTTGCAATCGGACCATTGAGGCGCTGTTCAAGAAGTACAATGTCACACATAAGGTTTCTACACCTTACCATCCTCAAACAAATGGCCAAGCCGAGGTTTCTAATCGGGAAATCAAGCAGATTTTGGAAAAGACCGTTGGACCAACAAGGAAGGATTGGAGCGTACGTTTAGATGATGCACTGTGGGCATATCGTACAGCGTATAAATCACCCATTGGGATGTCCCCATTTCGGCTCATCTATGGCAAGCCATGCCATCTCCCCGTCGAATTGGAGCACAAAGCACATTGGGCAGTCAAGAAGTTCAACATGGACCTAGGTGCAGCAGGAAATCGTAGGAAACTCCAATTACATGAACTTGATGAGATAAGGAACGAGGCGTATGATAATGCTCGCATTTACAAGGAGAAGACCAAGGCTTTCCATGACAAAATGATTCGTGGCAAAACATTATCCATAGGGCAGAAAGTGCTATTGTTCAATCCCCGTCTACGTTTGTTTCCTGGTAAGTTAGGTTTTAAGTAGATTGGACCGTTTGTTGTTACTAACGTATCTCCTTATGGTGCAATCCAGATTCAAAGTCTCAAAACAGGCCATGTATTTCAAGTGAACGGACATCGTTTGAAGCCATATTATGAGAACTTTGTTGAGCATGCTGTGGATGACATCTCCCTGCATGCCGTGGGCTCCAATGGGGAGTGAATGAGGTCTTCGTCCGGCTGCATGACGATAAAGCAAGCGCTACTTGGGAGGCAACCCATGCATTCAACAAAGGAAGACCTAGGAATCACTCCACTTCCAGATTTGCGTTCTTAAACCCTTCTCTTTGTTGTTGTTTCTTTTCTGCCATATTGAGTGTGTTCATTTGTTGTTTGTTTGTTTTTGTGTGAGTTTATGCTTGAAACATTGAGGACAATGTTTGATTTAAGTGTGGGGGGGTAACAAAGTGTTTTTGATGCAAATTCGTGGGATTTTATCACCCATTACTTCAAAAGTTGTTCCTTGCTGTTTTTAAGTGTTTTTAAGCTGTTTTGGCAAAAAGAGTTGTTTTTGTGTTGTTTTGGTGTGTTTGTGTCTTAGGTACCTTCCAACACAATGATGAGGATTTGATTTTTAATTACATGACTGTTAAAGAGAGTTATAAACTTGCATGAAAGTTTGATTTACTCTTTGGTTTATGCTTGGTTGTGGTTATAATTTATGAATTCATATGCAATCATAGAGAAAAAAAATCAGTTTTTGTAACATGCTTGAAGGAACTCAAATTAACGCTACAACCCTGTGAGATTTGAGCTTAAAACGTTCTTTGGAGAGTTGATAATCTGTGCATTCTTGTTTTGTAAAGTTGTTGCATGATCTCATTATTCTTTGCTTGGTTACTACTTAGAAGGCGTTTCATCATTTAGTTCCAAATACTAGAACTCATACCTATTTCATTCAAAGCATGCTATTGATTTGCATAACACATTTTCAAGACGAAGTTGTCTAGTAACCACCAGCCAAATAGCCGAAACCCCCTTTGTCATTTGTTTTGTAGGTTTAAACCCCGTTGAGCCTTGTTTAGCCTATTTTCTTTGTGAACCATATCATCCCTACCTAGCCTAGATTAGGACCATCCATACCCTTGTTCTTAAAGCATAGTGAAGCATTGATGTGAAAATTAACTTGACACACAAATTAAACCCTATTGATGACAATTGTAGCAATGATGTAAGTAGGGATCGTTCTAGACCGGGGATTAACTAGGGATGCTAATCAACACAAATAAGACTAAAAAACACTAAACTAGACTCTATACACTCTAAACTAACTTAAAACACTAAAAACAGCAAGAAACAATAAAAAAGACTCAAATCTAAACCTATCAATTGGTTTTGACGAAAATAGAACTTAAAAGACTCAAACAACTAAAAGAAAACAGGTTTTGACTCTAAAAACAAGATTAAATGAAAGGGGGATTGTTTTTGACGAAATTAAGACTTAAAACAGAAATTTTGCATAAAAACTTTAGAAAAACGAGTTTGGTGATTTAAAACGGGTGAAAGGCTAGTTAGAGGGCCCTTCTCCACACATGAACATATGCATATAAATTGATTTCCAGTTATTCTTTTGACAAACCATGAATGACAATGCCCCAAATTAATTGTGTAGAACTAATTAATCATCAGATTTCCCTAGACTCATTGAATTGGAAGAAAAGCATACGACAACCCAAATCATTCTTTATTAAGCTCCCTAACTATGAAAAGCATGATAGAGACACAAAACAAAGATCATTAAGCTTTGTGAAAATCATAAGCATTGACAAGGCATTCGTGACTATGAAAAGCATGACACTCCTGCCAGGAATTCACTTAACGCGATCGTGACTAGCAACCTCCACTACTTTTAAATATAAGTTCATAACGATTAGGTGAAATTCCCTTATATTTTAGCATCAAATTCATGCATGCAAACTAAGTATGCATCCTTAATCAACACACAAGAACAAGTTCTTAATAAAACAGTTAAGCAAACCACATTCACAATTCATGAAATCATAACTGGAGGAAATCAATTCATATAAAACATATGTCCATGGCTTTGAATTTGCCTCTAACTATAAAGAAATTAGTTCCTCATGTTCGCAATCAAACAAATATAAATAAAATTAAACATTGAAAACAAAGGATAGAAAACACCTAGAAAACGCTCCAGATTCCTTCCTTCCTTGCTTGCAAGTTGCGGCACAATGAGGGTACGGCTGAATGGTAGTGCAGAGATGTGTGAATGAGAGATGGTGGGTTCAATGGTGCAGCAAATATGTGAATATATATAGGGAGGGTGTGGCACAATTAGATGGTGTAGGGAAAGGATTACAAAATGTAGTTTGTGTAGGAAAATAAAACACAATCCTAAGGGGAAAGGGTTTATGTAATCCTAGCAGGAAATAGGACATCTAGAAGGCCAAAAACCAAAGGGAATTAGGATAAAGGTGCGGCTGGATCATGCATCTAGAAGGCTTGGGGCGCCACTTTTTTAGGGACTTCTAGAAAGAGTGTTATTTGGCTGATTTTGGGGTTTCTAGAAAGGGATAGGTGCGGCACCTTTATAGGAAGGGATAAGGTTCCTAGAAATCAGGTTTTAAGGTCTCCTAAACTGAAATTGAATCCCTTTTGCAGCAGGAATTAAGTTAGGAAAGGATTAGGATAGGATAGGATAAGGCATGGTAAGATAAGATAAGATAAGGTTTGGATAAGATAAGGATAAGATAAGGTAGTTTGGATAATGTTTTGGATAATTCTTCTTCTTTGTAGCTGATTCCTTATCTTCTTTGACTTGGATTTATTTCTTCAACTCTTTTGCACATTCCTAGCCTCTCTTGAACTTCAAATTCGTCCATCCATCTTGCTCCAATCTTGTGATATCCATTCTTGGCCCAAAACTGCTCTAAAATGCTCCAAATTGCATCCTTTTGCATACTTTGCTTCTAGGACCTACAAACACACGAAAATGACTTAAGACACTATAATAAGCAACAAATAACTAAGTAAATGCAAGAAAACACACTAACTAAGTCGCATAAATATGCTCCTATCAAATTCCCCCACACTTAGCTTTTGCTAGTCCTCGAGCACAACAAACAAACAAAACAAAACCTAAACCTTCCAACGTTTGCCTCAGGGATTTCCTAATGAAACATAACATGTTAAAAATCATTACGTACATAGATTTTACTTATCCTTACTCTCTAACTTATACTTAATCATAGTTACTACTCACTAGCTCGCATTTAATCAATTAAAACAACTTTTTGAATGTAGTAATATGCCTTAGAGAATCCCTCAATTCCTTACTAGATATGCACTCTATTTTCACTCAGATTGTCTGACTACACTCCCTACACTAGGTATCTGTGAGAAGATTGATGTAAACATGAAAAACTAAACACTCACATATATGTTTTAACAACGAAAGCAATTTCTGGAATGCATGTATATATAATCTCATGAATGGAATGCTACTACTTAGACGCGAGAACCAGGGACACCATATGCTCATACCAATCCCAAACTCCACATATTGAAACACATAACAATCAAGATTGAAGTCAAAAGGGTTGTAATGGGGCTAAGGGTATTGGCTAACAAAGAAAGGTAAGGAAAACAAACGTTCTTAAAGCAATAGCAAGCAAAGTAATGAATATGACACTTAGAACTCCCTTTCTAAATGCATAAAGGGAAGATCACACATACTTAGGGCCGAATTCAACCTTTTTGGACCCTTTCTTCAACAACCAACACTTGTGAGCTTTAATCTCACTTATTTTGAACACTTTTCACACTCTTTCACATACTTTTCTTTTTCTTTTCTTTTTCTCACGAATTTTCTTCTCTTCTTTTTTTTTTTTTTTTTTTTTTTCCTTCTCACCCGTGCCCTTTTTGATATTTTGGCACACAAAACCTTCTCCCACACTTGTTTGCTGCCTAATAACGATCAAAGGGAATTCACTCTAGGTCATGCTTCACAACGCCTTAAGAACAAGGGTAAGGATGGTCCTAATCTAGGCTAGGTAAGGATAATGTAGGCTAACAAAGAAAATAGGCTAATTATGGCTCAAAGGGGCTAAACCTACAATACATATGCAAAGGGTTAGGCTTTTTGGCTCTGGTTTTGAACTAAACAACTTCATCTTGTTATTTGTTATGCTAATCAATTTCATGCTTTGAATGAAATGGGTATAAGTTCTAGTATTTGGATCTAAATAATGAAATGCATTCTAAGTAGCAACCAAGCAAAGAATGATGAGATCATGCAACAACTTTAGAAAACAAAGAATGTCAAGATTAATAACTCTCCAAAGAACGTATAGGCTCAAGTCTCTCAGGGTTGTAGTGCTTGTTTGAGTTACTTCCTTCAAGCATGTTACAAAATCTGATTTTATCCTTTTTGTGATTACATGGGAATTCATGAATGTCAACTATAACCAAGCATAAACAAAAGAGCATATCAAACTTCAATCCATGTTTGTAACTTTCTTTAACAGTCATGCAATTAAAAACCAAATCCTCATCATTTTGTTGGAAGGTACCCTAAGACACAAACACACAAAAACGACTCAAAAACGACTCTTTTTGGTATTTTCAAAACGTTTTCGATTTTTTTTTCAAAATTTTTGTATTTTTCTTTCAAGACACATAAAAACACTTCAAAACACATAAAAAAACACTCAAAAACAGTGAAAAACAACCTTAGAAGTGATAGGTGATAAAAACCCACGAATTTTTCAATGAAAACACTTGTTTACCCCCCCCCCCCCCCCCCAACACTTAAACCAAACATTGTCCTCAATGTTTCAAAGATAGACTCACACACAAGCAAGCAAACAACACAACTAACAAACATGACAAATATGGCAAAGTAAAAGCAATAAAGAGTAGAGTTGAGAAACGCAAATCTGGTTATGGAGCTGGAGAGTTCCTAGGTCTTCTTTATTTGCATGGGTTGCCTCCCAAGAAGCGCTTGCTTGAACGTCTTCCAGCCGGACGAACCTTCCTTCTATTCTTCAATGGGGTCCACGACATGGAAGGGTATGTCTTCCACGGTATGCTCCTTAAAATTCCCGTACATTGGCTCTATGAATGGAAAGGGATAGTAATCCTTCCTGATTGGGGCCTTGAGCATCGTAAACTCAATGTAATTGATGCATTGTAAAACAAGCACACAAATTAAACCCTCTTTTTGACAATTGTAGTATATGTATAAGTAGGGATCGTTCTAGACCGGGGATTAGGAGGGATTGCTACAACCTCTAAACTGACTCAAAAACGTAAAAACAAAGCTTAAAACACTTAACTAGACTCAAAAGACTCAAAACAAATTCACAAGACTCAAAATGGGCTAAAAACACTCAAAACTGCCTAAAAACACAAACTGGGCAGTTTTGGACTCTAAACACAATTTTGGACGAAAATAGGTTTTAACTTAACTCAAGACACTTAAAAACACAAGCAAAACAGATTTTAAACACCTTGGAACAAGAAAGTAAAAGGGGGGTTTGGGTTTTGATGAAATTAAAAACAAAACAAACAGATTGTAAACTAAAACAGATTTTGGACGAATTTGGTAAAACTTATGGATGATGGGCTAGCTAGAGGGTTCTTCTTCACACATGACACACTTGCATACAACCAATTTTCAGTTGTTCTTTCGATAAATCATGAAACTCAACACCCCAGGTTAATTAGGTCCGCTTAAATTAACCTTCAAGTTCTCCTTAAGTTATTGATTTGGACGGGATAACGCATACAACAACTCAACACATTCTCTAAAAGTTCCCTATGTGAACAGCACAATAAAGATACAATCAAAGATCATTAAGCTTTGTGAGAACTATAGGCATTGACGAGGCATTTGTAACTATGAAAAGCATGATACTCCTGCCAAGAATTCACTTAACACGATCGTGACCAGCAACCTCCACTACATATGAATATAAGTTCATAACGATTAGGTGAAACTCCCTTATATTCTAGCATCAAATTCATGCATGAAAACTAAGCGTGCACTCTCAATCAACATACAAGAATAAGTTATCAATCAAACAGTTAAGCAAATTGAATTCACAATTTATGAAATCACAACTGAAGGTAATCAATTTATATTGCAAGCATATTCATGGCTTTGAATAGCCCCCTAGCCAAAAGGGCTTAGTTCCTCATGTTCACAGCAAAACGAAAGGAAAAGAGATTAAACATTGTAAACTTAGAACGAATTACACCTAGAATGCTCCAACAATCAAGCTTGAACATCCAGGAGTCCTTCCTTCTTCCTCCTTGCTGCGGCACAAAGATGGGTAAGGTGTATGGGATGTGTTTTAGGGTCAGGAATGTGTTTAGGGTGAATGGGAATTGCGGCAAAGGTGTGTGAATGGTTTCTGACGTGAATGGATGATTGGGTGAGTGAATGAATCTCCTTTGTGCGGCACAAGGAAGGTTTATTTAAGGAATTAGGGTAATAAAGCTAGGGAACAATTTTGGAAACAGAAATTAAATCAAAACCTTAAGGGAAATAGGAATTAAAGTCAGAATCCTAAGGGAATTGGGCAAGTAGGTGCGGCAAGGGTGTAAAGGGTAAGGGAATGCCTTGCAAGGCAAGGCAAAAGGGTTTCCTTGCTGATTTAGGTCCAGATTTTGGGTAAGTAGGAGATGGCTTGCACGGCAAGGATGGGAAAGTGAGGGAATGGTGCGGCAAAGGATCTTTAGGTACAAGGAAGGTTCAATTTGTGTCCTAAAATGCATAGGAGGCCTTCAATGTTGCTGGAACTTAGGGACATTTAGGATTAGGAAAGGTCAAACCAAAATAGGAAACCTTGGCTTAACTTTCCTACTTCAAGTAGGAATCCTTGTGTGAGTAGGAATCCTTGTTCAACTAGGAATCCTCTTTCTTCTAGTAATCCTCCTTTGATTAGGAATCCTTAATCCTAACTTCTTCAAGTCTTCAATTTCGTCCATTCCTTTTGCTCCAAACATGTGATATCCATTCCAAGCCTAATTTTGCTCCAAAAAGCTCCAAAATGCACTTTCTTGCATACTTTGCCCTTAGAACCTGAAAACACACGAAAATGGCTTAAAAGACTAAAATAACTAAGAAATAACAACGTAAATGCACAAGAACAAGCTAACTAAGTCGCATAAATATGCTCCTATCAGTAATCATTCCCACCAGCTTGGATTCGATTGGGAACCTGCACCATACGAGGTAACAACCTATTAGCTGAAATTGGAATCGAAATGGGAATAGGTGGCTCACCAATGTTCTGCAATGAAGTGGCAGCACTATCAACAAATGCATGTGGGGTGCTCTCGGCTAGATTTGGGGATTTGAGGGTTGTGGCTGTGCAATCCTTATGCTTCACTCCAATTCCCTCTTCGTTGGTGGTTCAAAATGCATCCTTCTTGATTGGTGCTGAATGTTTCTGCCCTTTATTTTTTATTACATCAATGACAAAACAAGAACGAACGTCATTAGTATTCTCAATAGATTCAGAAACATTAAAATTAATCATATCACCACCAAACGCCATAGTTACTGCTCCCTTGGCCACATCAATCTTGGTTTGAGCTGTTTTCATGAAAGGTCATCCAAGTAAGATTGGCAAAGTTGGAGAGTGGGCTGAATCCTCCATGTCAAGCACATAGAAATCTGCAGGAAAAATCAAGTGGTCTACCTGCACCAAAACATCTTCCAAAACTCCTTTCGGATATGCATTAGATCGATCGGCTAATTGGATAATAACACCATCATTTTTAAGCTCACCTAGATTCATAGATGCATAAACAGAATATGGCATGACATTTATTGATGCACCTAAATCTAGCATAGCATGTTCAAACCTTGTATTGCCAATAACACAAGGGATAGTGACACTACCTGGATCTTTGCATTTAGGTGGTAGCTTTCTTTGCAACATAGCAGAGACATTTTCACTTACATGTACGACTTCTTTCTCTCGAATCCGTTTCCTTGTTGTGCAAAGCTTCTTCAAAAACTTAGCGTACTTCGGGATTTGCTTTATAGCATCAAGGAGCGGAATATTGACATGCACCTTCCTAAAGGTCTCTAGAATGTCTTTTTCATTCTCTTCGTTCCTAGCTTGCATAAACCTGCTAGGAAAGGGTGCATTTAGTGGAATAGAACTTGAAGAATTCGATTTTGGACTTACCTTGGTGGTTGGGGACGGCATAGGTGCATTTGAAGGCTGCGGCATTGTTTCTTTCTTCCTTGCCATGGCTTCCTCATTCCCTTCTTCTTGCATCAGTTTGTTATCCTTGTGGTGGCCTTGTTGAGATACTTTCGAATGGTCTCCAAGTTCCTTACCACTTCTCAATATAATGGCTTTGGCAGATTCAAATCCTCCATTTGGATTCACAATGGTTGAGCTAGGAAGTTTGCCTTGTTCTCGAAATTGTCCTATGAACTCCGCCATCTGCCCCATTTGTTTCTTTAAATCGTTCACCTCTTTGTCTCTAATTTGCATGCTCTGCGACATAGAAGTTAGTAATTGAAAAATCTGATCATTATCAACGGACGTACCTGATTTGGTTTGGGGAGGTTGTTCCTGGGGTTGTGTGGGTGCGTATGGTTTTGAATAGAAACCCGGCGGTTGCTGCCTAAATCCACTTTGTTGTTGTGGTTGTTGAGGCTCCCTCCACTTGAAATTTGGATGATCTCTCCAGCCCGGATTGTAAGTGTTGGAGTACGGATCATTGCGTGGCTGATTTTGGCTCCCAAAACCCATGGCATTGGCAGATTCCCACCCTCTATTCTCAATCAACTGAGGGCATTGATCGTTGAGGTGCCATTGCATAGAACACACGCCACATACACTTTGTGTAATCCCTTGCAATTTCGATCCATCGATAACCTGTGACAAAAGAACAGTGAGATTAGCCATTTGAGATTGAAGTTCAGAAATTGCACTTACCTCATTCACTTGTTGTTGCCGTGGGGGGTCTCTTTGTCCAAGGCCTTCGTATTGTTGTGCATTCAAAGCTCGGTAGGCGATTAGGATCTTTGCAGCCATTGGTGTTTTGTCAACCAATGCACCTCTCGCTGAAGCATCTAGCATTTGTCGCTCAATTAGAAGAAGTCCTTCATAGAAGTATTGCAGTAAAAGTTCCTCTTTCATTTGATGTTGAGGACATGAGGCGACAAGGGCCTTAAAACGCTCATAGTATGCTGGGAATGTCTCTCCTTGGCTTTGTTGAATTCCACTAATCTTCTTCCTTAAGAGAATGACTCTCGAAGTGGGGAAGAACTTCTCTAAAAATGCCCTCTTCATGCTTTCCCAAGAAGTGACCGTTCCGGGTGCTAATTCATAAAGCCAATCTTTAGCCCTTTCCAAAAGAGAGAATGGAAAAGCCTTCATCATCAAAATGTTCCCATCGACATTGATGGGTGTCATGCTCGAACAAACCACTTCGAACTCCTTACGATGCTTGTTTGGATCTTCCATGGACATCCCATGGTATTTAGGAATGTGGTGCAACAAGCTTGACTTCAATTCGAACTCATCGGTCTTGCCTTGAGCAGCCGCGGGGTATTGAATGCAAAGGGGTGCGGCATTGGCCAACCCCGAGGCTGAAAGTTCCTTGATTGTACGATTATCCATAGCCATGGCTTGTTCTTCTTCTTCAAATTCAGATTCGGCCTCTGAGCTTGAACTAGGTTCACTAGGTTCTGGATGCCTCCTCTTCCTTCTCAATGTTCGTTCAAAATCGTCGTCAAACTCCAAGATATGCTCACGAACTGTTTGAGAACTTCGAGTCATAAACTAGTACCTAAAACAAGAAAACAAAACAAAATCAGAAAACAAAGTAAAACAAAACACACGGCAAACAAGGGATTAGCAAATTTGCTAATCCCCAGCAACGGCGCCAAAATTTGATGTGAAAATTAACTTGACACACAATTGTAGCAATGATGTAAGTAGGGATCGTTCTAGACCGGGGATTAACTAGGGATGCTCATCAACACAAATAAGACTCACAAACACTAAACTAGACTCTATAGACTCTAAACTAACTTAAAACACTAAAAACAGCAAGAAACAATAAAAAAGACTCAAATCTAAACCTATCAATTGGTTTTGACGAAAATAGAACTTAAAAGACTCAAACAACTAAAAGAAAACAGGTTTTGACTCTAAAAACAAGATTAAATGAAAGGGGGATTGTTTTTGACGAAATTAAGACTTAAAACAGAAATTTTGCATAAAAACTTTAAAAAAACGAGTTTGGTGATTTAAAACGGGTGAAAGGCTAGTTAGAGGGCCCTTCTCCACACATGAACATATGCATATAAATTGCTTTCCAGTTATTCTTTCGACAAACCATGAATGACAATGCCCCAAATTAATTGTGTAGAACTAATTAATCATCAGATTTCCCTAGACTCATTGAATTGGAAGAAAAGCATACGACAACCCAAATCATTCTTTATTAAGCTCCCTAACTATGAAAAGCATGATAGAGACACAAAACAAAGATCATTAAGCTTTGTGAAAATCATAAGCATTGACAAGGCATTCGTGACTATGAAAAGCATGACACTCCTGCCAGGAATTCACTTAACGCGATCGTGACTAGCAACCTCCACTACTTGTAAATATAAGTTCATAACGATTAAGTTCATAACATATGTCCATGGCTTTGAATTCGCCTCTAACTATAAAGAATTTAGTTCCTCATGTTCGCAATCAAACAAATATAAATAAAATTAAATATTGAAAACAAAGGATAGAATACACCTAGAAAACGCTCCAGATTCCTTCCTTCCTTGCTTGCAGGTTGCGGCACAATTAGGGTATGGTTGAATGGTAGTGCAGAGATGTGTGAATGAGAGATGGTGGGTTCAATGGTGCAGCAAATATGTGAATATATAGAGGGAGGGTGCGGCACAATTAGATGGTGTAGGAAAAGGATTACAAAATGTAGTTTGTGTTGGAAAATAAAACACAATCCTAAGGGGAAAGGGTTTATGTAATCCTAGCAGGAAATAGGACATCTAGAAGGCCAAAAACCAAAGGGAATTAGGATAAAGGTGCGGCTGGATCATGCATCTAGAAGGCTTGGGGCGCCACTTTTTTAGGGACTTCTAGAAAGAGTGTTATTTGGCTGATTTTGGGGTTTCTAGAGGGGGATAGGTGCGGCACCTTTATAGGAAGGGATAAGGTTCCTAGAAATCAGGTTTTAAGGTCTCCTAAACTGAAATTGAATCCCTTTTGCAGCAGGAATTAAGTTAGGAAAGGATTAGGATAGGATAGGATAAGGCATGGTAAGATAAGATAAGATAAGGTTTGGATAAGATAAGGATAAGATAAGGTAGTTTGGATAATGTTTTGGATAATTCTTCTTCTTTGTAGCTGATTCCTTATCTTCTTTGACTTGGATTTATTTCTTCAACTCCTTTGCACATTCCTATCCTCTCTTGAACTTCAAATTCGTCCATCCATCTTGCTCCAATCTTGTGATATCCATTCTTGGCCCAAAACTGCTCTAAAATGCTCCAAATTGCATCCTTTTGCATACTTTGCTTCTAGGACCTACAAACACACGAAAATGACTTAAGACACTATATAATAAGCAACAAATAACTAAGTAAATGCAAGAAAACACACTAACTAAGTCGCATAAATATGCTCCTATCAAGCATGACTTAAAAAGAATTCCTTTTGATTGACTTCTTGCAGAAAAACATGTGTGGGGGAAGGGATTTGTGTGTGTGTGCGCGCCAAGAAAAAGAAATAAGGCACGGGTAGAAAAGAAAGAAATTTTGTGGGAAAAGAAAAGAAAAAGAAAAAGTTATGAAAAAAAGTAAAAAAAGAGTGGAAAATTATGAGAAAAAAAGTTCTAAAGTGTTGATTGTTGAAGGAAGGGTCCAAAACATCAAATCTGGCCCTAGAATGTGTATTTTTTTCTCTTTTTGTCTAAAAGTTGATTTCTGCATTCTAAAGTGAATTCTAAAGTTTCGAGTTCATTACTTTGCTTGCTATTGCTTTAAGAACGTTTGTTATCCCTATCCTTCCTTTGTCAACCAATACCTCAAGCCCCGTTCCAACCCTTGACTTCTATCTTGAGTGTTATGTGTTTCAATTTGTGGAGTTTGAATTTGGTATGAGCATATGGTGTCACTGGTTCTCGCATCTAAGTAGTAGCATTCCATTCATGAGATCATATCTAAACATGCTTATTAACTCCAGAAATTGCTTTCTTTGTTATACATATATGTGAGCATTCGTTTTCATGTCTAAATCAATCTTCTCACATATAACCAGTATAGGGTGTGTAGTTAGAAAATCTGAGTGAAAATTAAGTGCATATCTTGTAAGGAATTGAGCGAATTCTCTAAGGCATGTTACTACATTCAAAACATAGTTTTAATTGGTTAATTATGAACTAGTAAGTGGTGACTATGATTAAGTATGTGCTCAAGTGTGAAGATGACTAAAATCTGTGGGGATGATGATTTTTAACATGTCATGTGCATTGGAAATCCCTGAGGCAAACGTTGGAAGGTTTAGGTTGTGTTTTGTTGTTTTGTTTCGTTTTGTTTTCTTTTGCTCGAGGACTAGCAAAAGCTAAGTGTGGGGGAATTTGATAGGAGCATATTTATGCGACTTAATTGGCTTGTTCTTGTGCATTTTTGTGGTGTTTCCTTAGTTATTATAGTGTTTAAAGTCATTTTCGTGTGTTTTCGGATTCTAAGGACAAAGTATGCAAGAAGATGCATTTTGGAGCCTTTTGGAGAAACATTGGGCTTGGAATGGTTATTACATGTTTGGAGCAAAAGGAATGGATGAAATTGAACACTTGAAGAAGTTAGGATTCCTAATTGAAGATGGATTCCTACTCACACAAGGATTCCTGGTGTGAAAATTAACTTGACACACAAATTAAACCCTATTGATGACAATTGTAGTAGAGATGCAAGTAGGGATCGTTCTAGACCGGGGATTAACTAGGGATGCTAATCAACACAAATAAGACTCAAAAACACTAAACTAGACTCTAATGACTCAAAACTAACTTAAAACACTAAAAACAGCAAGAAACAATAAAAAAGACTCAAATCTAGACCGAACAATTGGTTTTGAAGAAAATAGAACTTAAAAGACTCAAACTACTAAAAGAAAACAGGTTTTGACTCTAAAAACAAGATTAAATAAAAGGGGGTTTGTTTTTGACGAATTTAAAACTTAAAACAGAAACTTTGCATAAAATACTTTATAGAAAACGAATTTGGTGAATTGAAAAGGGTGAAAGGCTAGTTAGAGGGCCCTTCTCCACACATGAACATATGCATATAAATCGATTTCCAGTTATTCTTTCAACAAACCATGAATGACAATGCCCCAAATTAATTGAGTAGAACTAATTAATTCTCAGATTTCCCTACACTCATTGAATTGGATGAAAAGCATACGACAACCCAAATCATTCTTTATTAAGCTCCCTAACTATGAAAAGCATGATAGAGACACGAAACAAAGATCATTAAGCTTTATGGAAACTAAGTATGCATCCTTAATCTACACACAAGAACAAGTTCTTAATAAAACAGTTAAGTAAACCACATTCACGATTCATGAAATCATAACTGGAGGAAATCAATTCATATAAAACATGTCCATGGCTTTGAATTCGCCTCTAACTATAAAGAAATTAGTTCCTCATGTTCGCAATCAAACAAATATAAATAAAATTAAACATTGAAAACAAAGGATAGAATACACCTAGAAAACGCTCCAGATTCCTTCCTTCCTTGCAAGACTGCGGCGCAATGAGTGTGTGGTGGATGGATGTAGGTGAGTTATGGTAGAGGGTGGTGTTCTGAATGGTGCAGCATAAACTTGTATTTATAGGGCTAGGGATTACTTGGCCTAGGTTGTCAAGGAAAAGGATTTAGGACTCCAAACCAACAAGGAAAAGGCCATCTAGAAAGGTTGGGGCGCCAGATTTTTAAAACTTCTAGAAAGCAGTGTTGTGGCATGTTTCTAGAACAAAAAGGCCTCCTAAAAACAGGTTTTAGGTGTCCTAATATGAAAAGGAGTCCCCCTTGTAGCTGGAATTAAGGTAGGATAAGATTAGGATAGGATAAGATAAGATAAGGTAAGATAAGGTTAGTTTGGATAAGATAAGGTTGGATAAGGTTTTGGATAATTCTCCTTCTTTGTAGCTGATTCCTTATCTTCTATGACTTGAATTAATTTCTCCAACACTTTTGCACATTCCTAGCCTCTCTTGAACTTCAAATTCGTCCATCCATTATGCTCCATACTTGTGATATCCATTCTAAGCCCAAAACTGCTCTAAAATGCTCCAAATTGCATCTTTTTGCCAACTTTGCTTCTTGGACCTATAAACACACGAAAATGACTTAAGACACTATAATAAGCAACAAATAACTAAGTAAATGCAAGAAAATACACTAACTAAGTCGCATAAATATGCTCCTATCAAATTCCCCCACACTTAGCTTTTGCTAGTCCTCGAGCAAAACAAACAAACAAAACAAAACCTAAACCTTCCAACGTTCACCTCAGGAATTTCCAATGGTACATAACATGCTAAAAATCATTACTCACATAGATTTTAGCCATCCCTACTCTCGAGCACATACTTAATACTACTAGCTCGCATTTAATCAATTAAAACAACTTTTTGAATCTAGTAACATGCCTTAGGGAATCCCTCAATTCCTCACAAAATATACACTCTATTTTCACACAGAATTTCTGACTACACACCCTACACTAGGTATATGTGAGAAGATTAATGTAAACATGAAAACGAACACTCACATATGTTTATAACAAAGAAAGCAATTTTTGGAGTTATTAAGCATGTATAGATATATGATCTCATGAATGGAATGCCACTACTTAGACGCGAGAACCAGGGATTCCATATGCTCATACCAATCCCAAACTCCACATATTGAAACACATAACAATCAAGATAGAAGTCAAAAGGTTGTAACGGGGCTAAGGTATTGGCTAACAAAGAAAGGTAAAGAAAACAAACGTTCTTAAAGAAATAGCAAGCAAAGCAATGAAATCAACTTAGAACTCCCTTTTTGATACATAAAGGGAAGATCACACATACTTAGGGCCGAATTCAACTTTTTGGACCCTTTCTTCAACAACCAACACTTGTGAGCTTAATCTCACTTATTTTGAACACTTTTCACACTTTTTCATATACTTTTCTTTTCCTTTTCTTTCTCTCACGAATTTTCTTCTTTTGTTGTTTTTTTTTTCGGCACACAACATTGTACAACCTCTCCCACACTTGATTGCTGCCTAATAACAAACAAAGGGAATTCACTCTAGGTCATGCTTCACTATGCCTTAAGAACAAGGGTAAGGATGATCCTAATCTAGGCTAGGTAGGGAACATGTGGGTTAACAACGAACATAGGCTAAACAAGGCTCAAAAGGGTTAAACCTACAAAATAAATGAGAAAGGGTATGCTTTTTGGCACTGGTTTTGAACTAAACAACTTCATCTTGCTTTATGTTATGCTAATCAATTTTAGTTTTGAATGAAATGGGTATAAGTTCTAGTATTTGGAACTATAATGATGAAACGCATTCTAAGTAGCAACCAAGCAAAGAATGATGAGATCATGCAACGACTTTAGAAAACAAAGAATTTCAAGATTAATAACTCTCCAAAGAACGTATAGGCTCAAGTCTCTTAGGGTTGTAGCGTTAGTTTGAGTTTCTTCCTTCAAGCATGTTACAAAAACTGATTTTTTTTTCTTTTTATGATTACATGTGAATTCATGAATGTCAACTATAACCAAGCATAAACCAAAGAGCATATAAAACTTCAATCCATGTTTGTAACTTTCTTTAACAGTCATGCAATTAAAAACCAAATCCTCATCATTGTGTTGAAAGGTACCATAAGACACAAATGATGTGAAATTTATATGACACTCAAATCAAACCCTATTGATGACAATTGTAGTAAAGATGCAAGTAGGGATCGTTCTAAACTGGGGATCAACTAGGGATGCTAATCAACACAAATAAGACTCAAAAACACTAAACTAGACTTTAATGACTCAAAACTAACTTAAAACAGCACAAAACTAACAACTAGACTCAAAACAGACTCTAGGGAGTTATTTGGACGAATTCTAGACTAATATGACTCAAAACACTAAAGAAAACCTAATTTAGACAGATTCTAACTAATTTGACACAACAAAGTAAAGGGACTTGGGTTTTTGACGAAATTAACTAAAACTAAGCAAATTAAAGAAACAAAGTAACAAAGGTACGAAATTGGGTGCTTTGGATGGTGAAAGGCTAGTTAGAGGGTCCTTCTCCACACATGACATATGCATATGAACCAATTTCCAGTTATTATTCCTTTAGACATGAATGACAACATCCCAAGTTAATCGTGACAGCACAAATTAACCATCAGATTTTCCTTAGTTCATTGAATTGAATGGAAGACGCATTACAACCAAATTATCCTTATCAAGTCTCCTAACTATGACAGCATGATAGAAAACATATCAAAGGTCATTACGTTCTTTGAAAATCATAAGTGTTGACGAGGCATTCGTAACTATGACAGCATGATACTCTTGCCTAGGACTTACTTAACATGATTGTGACTAGCAACCTTTACTACTTGTGAATATAAGTTCATAACGATTACGTGAAACTCCCTTATACTCTAGCATCAAATTCATGCATGCAAATTAAGTGTTGACCCCCAATTATCACACACAAACAAGTTTTAATAACTCAGTTAAGCAAATCACATTTCTAACTATAAAGAAATTAGTTCCTCATGTCCACAAGCAAACAAAGAAAACTTAAATTAAACATTAAAAACAAAGGATAGAATACACCTAGAAATGCTCCAGATTTCTTCCTTCCTTCCTTTGCAAAGCTGCGGCACAAGAGTGTGTGGTGGATGGATGTAGGTGAGTTATGGTAGAGGGTGGTGGTCTGAATGGTGCAGCAAAAGGGTCAATTTATAGGGGGAGGTGCGGCACAAACATGTAGTGTAGGAAAAGGATTACAAAATGTAGTTTGTGTAGGAAAATAATAACATAATCCTAAGGGGAAAAGGTTATGTAATCCCAGCAGGAAATAGGACATCTGGAAGGTTAAAAACCAAAGGGAACAAGGGATAAGGTTAGGATAGGATAAGATAAGGTAAGATAAGGTTAGTTTGGATAAGATAAGGTTAGATAAGGTTTTGGATAATTCTCCTTCTTTGTAGCGGATTCCTTATCTTCTTTGACTTGGATTTATTTCTTCAACTCTTTTGCACATTCCTAGCCTCTCTTGAACTTCAAATTCGTCCATCCATCTTGCTCCAATCTTGTGATATCCAGTCCAAGCCCAAAACTGCTCTAAAATGCTCCAAATTACATCTTTTTGCCAACTTTGTCATTTGAACCTGAAAACACAGGAAAATAGCTTAAATCACTATAATAAGTAGAAACTAACTAAGAAAATGCAAGGAAACAAGCTAACAAAGTCGCATAAATGTGCTCCTATCAACAAACACAAAAACGACTCTTTTTGGCTTTTTCAAAACTTTTTTCAAACTTTTTTTTGTAAATTTTCGTAGTTCTCTTTCAAGACACATAAAAACACTTCAAAACACACTAAAAACACTCAAAACAGTGAAAAACAACCTTAGACGTGATGGGTGACAAAAACCTACGAATTTTTCAATGAAAACACTTGTTGACCCCCCCACACTTAAAACCAAATATTGTCCTCAATGTTTCAAACATAGACGCACACACAAGCAAGCGAACAACACAACTAACAAACATGACAAAGATGGCAAAGTAAAAGCAATAAAGAGTAGGGTTTAGAAACGCAAATCTGGTTGTGGAGCTGGAGAGTTCCTAGGTCCTCTTTATTTGCATGGGTTGCCTCCCAAGAAGCGCTTGCTTTAACGTCTTCCAGCCGGACGAATCCTTCAACTATGCTTCATTGGAGGCCACGGCATGGAATTGATCTTTGAATGGAAGGTGATACTTGAAATGATTCGACAATGGTTTAAATTCTAGTGTGGGTACCTGAATCATTAACAACATATTAGTATAAAACAGAATTGAAATTCGAGGAGGTGGCTTACTTGTGTGCTCCGACAAGAACTCAAGGACAAACACCCCTTCTTTGAAAGTTTCAGGAATTTTGTACTCGGCCAGATTTGGTGTTGTGAAAGTTATGACTTGTCCCGTGTCATAAAATTCAACTTCTTTGGGTTTTATTGTCTCATGAACATCCTATTTGATGCATTCTACATATTCTCCAGCCACTTCTTTCTCTTGAATCATTCTTCTTGATGTACAAGGTTCTTTAAGAAATTCAACACATTCTGGAATTTGATTTGGTGTATCAAGAATTGGGATATCACTTGGCACATTTGGGAAGGCTTCCACGATGTTGTTTTCACTCTCAGCTTTCTTGGGAATTAAAAACCTGCGAGGCAAAGGTGCATTCAGAGGAATAACATTAGAATGAATTGAATTTGGGACGTCCTTACTTGTGGTGGGTGGTTGAGAGGGCTTAGGGGGCTGCGGCAAGGGTTGTTCTTCCCTTGCTGTGAGTGTGTCTTCTTCCTCCTCCTCAATCAGTAGCTCTTTGTCCACTTCTAAGGTATGTTTGGACGTTTTTAGGTCAGCTCCAACCTCCATAGCACTTCCCAAAGTGATAGCATCATGGATTTCTAAATCTCCCATCGAATTGACAATAGTTGAGTTGGAGAGTTCACTTTGCTCTAGAATCTGTCCTATGAATTCCGCTATCTGTCCAATTTGCTTTTCCAAATGGTCCACCCTTTTGTCTTGATTTTCTTGTTCCTGAGATAAAGAAGTGAGTAACTCAAGAATTTTATCATTATCCATTGACGAACCTGAACTTGGTTGCGCCGAATATGGTTGAGGCTGTGGTGGCTGCGCAGATCTTGAATAGAACTCATCCTCTTGCTGCCAATATCCACCTTGTTGAATTTGTTGAGGTTCCTCCCACATATAATCTGAATAATCTCTCCAATCCGAATTGTAAGCGTTGGAAAACATGTTGTCCATTGATTGGTTATGGCTTTGATAACCCTAAGCACCTCCGTTTGCAGTGAATTGAGGACATTGATGAGTTTGACATCCTTGCCCATAGGGCAACCCAAATGTAGGGGCAGTGTGCATTGTGGTTCTTTTGGCAATCTGGGACAGTTGAGAAGTAAGATTCGCCAATTGAGCTTGAATGTTGGTAATTGCCATGTCTAGTACCTGAAACAAAGAAAACGAAACAAAACAAAAACAAAAACTAAAATGTAAAGACAAAAACACAAACAGATGCGGGGGATTAGCAAATTTGCTAATCCCCGGCTACAGCGCCAAAATTTGGTGTGAAAATTAACATGACACACAAATTAAACCCTATTGATGACAATTGTAGTAGAGATGCAAGTAGGGATCGTTCTAGACCGGGGATTAACTAGGGATACTAATCAACACAAATAAGACTCAAAAACACTAAACTAGACTCTAATGACTCAAAACTAACTTAAAGCACTAAAAACAGCAAGAAACAATCAAAAAGACTCAAATCTAGACCGAACAATAGGTTTTGACGAAAATAGTACTTAAAAGACTCAAACAACTAAACGAAAACAGGTTTTGACTCTAAAAACAAGATTAAATGAAAGGTGGTTTGTTTTTGACGAATTTAAAACTTAAAACAGAAACTTTGCGTAAAATACTTTATAGAAAACGAATTTGGTGAATTGAAAAGGGTGAAAGGCTAGTTAGAGGGCCCTTCTCCACACATGAACATATGCATATAAATCGATTTCCAGTTATTCTTTCAACAAACCATGAATGACAATGCCCCAAATTAATTGTGTAGAACTAATTAATTCTCAGATTTCCCTACACTCATTGAATTGGATGAAAAGCATACGACAACCCAAATCATTCTTTATTAAGCTCCCTAACTATGAAAAGCATGATAGAGACACGAAACAAAGATCATTAAGCTTTGTGAAAATCATAAGAATTGACATGACATTCGTGACTATGTAGCATGACACTCTTGCCAGGAATTTACTTAACGCGATCGTGACTAGGAACCTCCACTACTTGTAAATATAAGTTTGTAACGATTAGGTGAAACTCCCTTATATTTTAGCATCAAATTCATGCATGCAAACTAAGTAGGCCTCCTTAATCAACACACAAGAACAAGTTCTCAATAACTCAGATAAGTAAACCACATTCACGATACATGAAATCATAACTGGAGGAAATCAATTCATATAAAACATATGTCCATGGCTTTGAATTCGCCTCTAACTATAAAGAAATTAGTTCCTCATGTTCGCAATCAAGCAAATATAAATAAAATTAAACATTGAAAACAAAGGATAGAATACACCTAGAAAACGCTCCAGATTCCTTCCTTCCTTGCAAGACTGCGGCACAATGAGTGTGTGGTGGATGGATGTAGGTGAGTTATGGTATAGGGTGGTGTTCTGAATGGTGCAGCATAAACTTGTATTTATAGGGCTAGGGATTACTTGGCCTAGGTTGTCAAGGAAAAGGATTTAGGACTCCAAACCAACAAGGAAAAGGCCATCTAGAAAGGTTGGGGAGCCAGATTTTTAAAGCTTCTAGAAAGGAGTGTTGTGGCATGTTTCTAGAACAAAAAGGCCTCCTAAAAACAGGTTTTAGGTGTCCTAATATGAAAAGGAGTCCCCCTTGTAGCTGGAATTAAGGTAGGATAAGATTAGGATAGGATAAGATAAGATAAGGTAAGATAAGGTTAGTTTGGATAAGATAAGGTTGGATAAGGTTTTGGATAATTCTCCTTCTTTGTAGCTGATTCCTTATCTTCTATGACTTCAATTAATTTCTCCAACACTTTTGCACATTCCTAGCCTCTCTTGAACTTCAAATTCGTCCATCCATTATGCTCCATACTTGTGATATCCATTCTAAGCCCAAAACTGCTCTAAAATGCTCCAAATTGCATCTTTTTGCCAACTTTGCTTCTTGGACCTATAGACACACGAAAATGACTTAAGACACTATAATAAGCAACAAATAACTAAGTAAATGCAAGAAAACACACTAATTAAGGCGCATAAATATGCTCCTATCAATTCCTACTTGAAGTAGGAAAGTCAAGCCAAGGTTTCCTATTTTGGTGTGACCTTTCCTAATCCTAAATGTCCCTGAATTCCAGCAACTTTGAAGGCCTCATATGCATTTTAGGACACAAACTACACATTCCTTGCACCATTAAAGTCCTTGCCGTACATTTCCCATTCTCCATTTCCCTTGCCGTGCAAGGGGACCCCTTTCCCTTTAGTTTTAGGACACTTTCCCTTTCCTAAACATCCAGCCGCACTTCCTTACCCTTTACTCTTCCTTGCTGTGCAAGGGAGAGGGTTATTTCCTATTTCCTTGCATTAAAACACATTCCTAATTTGTTTTAAAGCCTTGACGCAATTCTTAGCCAATTTCCTTTAGTTTTCTGATTTGTTTACCTTTTTCTAGAAGCCTTTGACTTAATTTCTGTTTACCTAAATAACCTAGGGTTTTAATTCCTGAAACCTTTAAATAAACTTCCTTTTTGCAGCCATAATACATCATTCATTCACCCATTCACGCCAGAAATCATCCACCACTCTCTGCTGCACCCTTCCTTCACCATTCTGATGTGAGAATTACTTGACACTCAAATTAAAACCCTATCGACGTAGTATATGAAAGTAGGGATCGTTTAAGGCCGGGCATTAGAAGGGATGCTAATCTATACAAATTAAACTCTAAAACACTAAAACTGGACTCTAGACAATGAAAACAGGTACTATGGATCAATCTGAACGAATTTTAACTCTAGACAACCTAACTTGACTCAAATAACACAAAACAAACTTAAAACAACAAATAAAACTCAACTAGGCAGATTCTAGACACTAGAGACTCAAAACAGGCTAAATAGACTCAAAACAACAAAACTAACTTAAACAGACTCAAAACAGGTTCTAAGGGGTGAATTGGATGACTTTTGGACTAGTTAGACTCAAAACACTAAAAAGAGACAGATTTGGACGAATTTAAACAAACTAAGACTCAATTAAGAACTAGGGGGGTTTTTGGACGAATTAAGCAAAACTAAGCAGATTTAAGCAAACAAAGTAAATTGAAAGAGATAAAGGTGAATTCAGGGGTGAAAACTAGTTAGAGGGTTCATCTCCACACATGAACATATGCATACGAATTGATTTCCAGTTATTCTTTCGATAAACCATGAATGACAATGCTTCGAATTAATTGTATTGAACTAATTAATTCCCAAATTTCCCTAAGTTCATTGAATTGAATGGATAACGCATCACAACCAAATTATTCTTATCAAGTTCCCTAACTATGGAAGACGCATGATAGAGATACATATCAAAGATCATTAAGTTCCATGGAAACCATAAACATTGACAAGGCATTCATAACTATGGAATACGCATGTTACTCTTGCCTAGGATTTACTTAACACAATTGTGACTAGCAATCTTTACTACTTGTGAATATAAGTTCCTAACGATTAGGTGAAATTCCCTTATATCCTAGCATCAAATTCATGCATGTAAACTAAGTAGGCCTTCCTAATCAACACACAAGAACAAGTTCTTCATAAAACATATAAGTAAATCACATTCACAATTTATGAAACAATAACTGAAGGTAATCAATTCATATCAAACATATGTCCATGGCTTTGAATCCACCTCTAACTAAAACGAAATTAGTTCCACATGTTCAACATAATTGAAAAGCAAATTAAATTAAACATAGAAACGAAACAAGAGAAGAAAGAACTCCTCCTTCTCCAATGGAAGCCACGGCAAGGCCTTGTCTTCCCTTCTCTGCAGCAAAATATGGATTTCTGAAAGTGTGGTGGTGTAGAATTCGTATGGATGGGTGGTGGTCTGCGGCAGGGCTTGGAAATATGTATATATAGCATGGCAAACCCTAGGGAAATCAGTTTAGGACTTGGACTTAGCAGAAAAATAGGATTAGGGTGCGGCAATTAATTTGGAAAAGGAATTGTGGTCCAATTAATTTCTGAAAAGGATTTGTAGAACCCAAATCCACAAGGAAAAGGCCTAACAATCAGAATCCAAGAGGGAAAGGGAGTGAAAACCCACGGCACAAAGGGATAAGGCAGGGAATGCCTTGCAAGGCAAGGAAAAAGGATTCTAGAAGGGAAGGAGACGCCATATTTTTAGGCTTCTAGAAAGAATGTGTTTCTGGGCAGATTTTGGGGTTTCTAGAAGAGTTTGGGGCGCCACTTTTGTAGGGGAATGGATAGGACTTCTAGAAATCAGGTTTTAAGTCCCCTAAACTGAAGAAAACAGGTTAGGATAAGATTAAGATAAGATAAGGTAAGATAAGATAAGGATTGGGTAAGATAAGATAAGATAAGGTTGTTTTGGATAATGTTTTGGATAATTCTCCTTCTTTTGAGCTGATTCCTTATCTTCTTTATCTTCAATTTCTTTCTTCCATCTTCTTAGCTGATTTCAAGCCTTTATATCTTCAATCGTCCATCAACTTGCCTCCATGCTTGCACTACCCAATCTTGGCCCAAAAATGCTCTAGATTGCTCCAAATTGCCTCTTTTTGCCATCTTGACACTTTGAACCTACAAACACACGAAAATAGCTTAAAATACAAAATTAACTAAGAACTAACAACGTAAATGCATGAAAACAAGCTAACTAAGTCGCATAAATATGCTCCTATCAAATTCCCCCACACTTAGCTTTTGCTAGTCCTCAAGCAAAACGAATCAAAACAAACGAAACAAACACCAAACAAACTAGACCTTCCAACTTTCACCTCAGGGATTTCCAACATACATGACATATTTAAGATCATCATAACCATAGCTTCTAGTCTTCCCCACCCTTTAGTACATACTTAACCACAGCCACCATCCATTAGCTCTCATTTAACCAATTAAAACAATGTTTTAAACGTAGTAACATGCCTTAGAGAATTCACTCAATTCCTCACTAGGTACACTCTTATTTTCACTCAGATTTTCTAACTACACTCCCTATACTAAGTATATGTGAGAAGATTGATGTAAACATGAAAACGAACACTCACATATGTTTATAACAAAGAAAGCAATTTCTGGAATGCATGTTATATATGATCTCATGAATGGAATGCTACTACTTAGATGCGAGAACCAGGGATACCATATGCTCTTACCAATCCCAAACTCCACATATTGAAACACACAACACTCAAGATTAAAGTCAAGGGTTGTAACGGGGCTTAGGGAGTTGGCTAACAATGAAAGGATAGGAAAAACAAACGTTCTTAAAGCAAAAGCAAGCAAAGTAATGAATATGACACTTAGAACTCCCTTTCTTGAATGCAGCCGCACACTTTGATACATAAGCGGAAGATCACACATATTTAGGGCTAACTTCAACTTTTTGGACCCTTTCTTCAACATCCAACATTTGTGAGCTTATTCTCACTTATTTTGAACACTTTTCATACTTTTTTTTCACAAACTTTTCTTCTTTTTCTTTTGCACGAATTTGGCACATATAAACGCACAACTTTCTTTCCCCCACACTTGTTTGCTGCCCAATAACGAACAAAGGGAATTCACTCTAAGTCATGCTTAGCTATGCCTTAGGAACAAGGGTAAGGATGGTCCTAATCTAGGCTAGGTAGGGATATTGTGGGCAAACAAAGAACATAGGCTAAACAAGGCTCAAAAGGGTTAAACCTACAAGACAAATAACATAGGGAGGTTTGGCTATTTGGCTCTGGTTTTAAACTAAACAACTTCATCTTGTTTATGTGTTATGCTAATCAATTTCATGCTTTGAATGAAACGGGTATGAGTTCTAGTATTTGGAACTAAATGATGAAACGCCTTCTAAGTAGCAACCAAGCAAAGAATAATGAGATCATGCAACGACTTTAGAAAACAACAAATGCACATATTTTTAACTCTCCAAAGAACGTTTTAAGCTCAAGTCTCTCAGGGTTGTAGCGTTAGTATGAGATTCTTCCTTCAAGCATGTTACAAAAACTGATTTTTTTCTCTTTTTGATTAAACATGAATTCATGAACTATAACCATAATCAAGCATAAACCAAAGAGCAATTCAAACATCCATCCATGTTTATAACGTTCCTTAATAGTCATGCAATTAAAAACCGAATCCTCATCATTGTGTTGGAAGGTACCCTAAGACACAAACAAACACACAAAAACAACTCTTTTTGGGTTTTTCAAAACAATTTTTCAAATTTTTATGGTATTTTCTGATTTTCTTTTCAAAACACACTAAAAGACTCCAAAACAGCTTAAAAACACTTAAAAACACTGAAAACAACATTCAAAGTGATAGGTGATAAAAACCCACGAATTTCATGCAAAAACACTTTGTTACCCCCCCACACTTAAATCAAACATTGTCCTCAATGTTTCAAACATAAACTCACACAAAAGCAAGCAAATAACACAACTAACACACATAACAGATATGGCAAAACAAAAGCAATAAAGAGAGAGAGTTTAAGAACGCAAATCTGGTTTTGGAGCTAGAATTCCATCGTTCTCTCGTTTGAACACATGGGTTGCCTCCCAAGAAGCGCTTGCTTTAACGTCTTCCAGCTGGACGATTCTTCCATTTAAGTTCCCATGGTACCCACGGCATGCAGAGGTAGTTCTTCCACCACATGCTCCTCAAACAGCTCGTGCATTGGATCTTTGAATGGTAAGGGATAGTGATCCTTCCGGATTGTGGCATTGAACATCCTAAAATCAATGTAATCATGCCCACCAGCTTGGATTTGATTGGGAATCTGCACCATACAAGGTAACAACCTATTAGTTGAAATGGGAATCAAATCTGGAATAGATGGCTTACCAATGTACTGCAATGAAGTGGCAGCACTATGAACATTCTTCCCCATGATTTTTTCGACCAATTGGGGCATTTTGAGGGCAGTGGCTGTATGGTCCTTGTGCTCCACTCCAATTCCCTCGTTTTGTATGGTTCTTCATGTATCCTTTGTGCTTGAACGGTCCGGCCCTATCTTTTTTATTTTATCCATGGCAAAACAAGAACGAACAACGTTAGGATTCTCAACAGACTTAGAAACATTAAATTTAATCTTATCACTACCAAACTTCATAGTTAATGTTCCCTTGGCCACATCAATCTTGGTTTGGGCTGTTTTCATGAATGGTCGGCCAAGTAAGAGTGGTAATGGATGGGAATGGTCTGAATCCTCCATGTCAAGCACATAGAAATCTGCAGGAAAAATCAAGTGGTCTACCTGCACCAAAACATCTTCCAAAACTCCTTTTGGGTATGCATTAGATCGATCGGCTAATTGGATAATAACACCATCATTTTTAAGCTCTCCTAGATTCATAGATGCATAAACAGAATATGGCATGACATTTATTGATGCACCTAAGTCTAACATGGCAGATTCAAAACGAGTATTTCCAATAACACAAGGAATTGTAAAACTACCCGGATCTTTGCATTTAGGGGGTAATTTCCTTTGTAAAACAGCAGAGACATTCTCACTTACTTGAACCACTTCTTTGTTAGAAATCCTTCTCCTTGTTGTACAAAGCTCTTTCAAAAACTTAGGATACCTTGGGACCTGCTTTATTGCATCAAGGAGTGGGATATTGACTTGAACTTTCCGGAATGTCTCTAGAATGTCCTTTTCATCATCCTCTTTCTTTGATTGCCGCAACCTGCCAGGAAATGGCACAATTAGTGGAGTAGAGCTAGAAGAATTCATATTGGAACTTACCTTGATGGTTGGGGATGGTTTAGAAGTGGGAATTGGCTGCGGCAAAGATGTCTCTTTCCTTGCCGTGGGTTTGGGTGATTCATCCTCCTCCAATTGCAGCTTCGTGTCCTCTTCTTGACTTGATCTAGATGGTTGTGAATCAGTTCCAACCTGCTTACCACTTCTCAACGTGATTCCTTGGGCGATTTCAAATCCTCCTTTGGGATTAACAACGGTTGAACTAGGCAATCTGCCTTGTTCTCTGAATTGGCCCATGAATTCAGCCATTTGCCCCATTTGTTTCTTCAATTCGGCCACCTCTTTAGCTTGATTCTTTATGCTCTGTATGTCCTGCGTCAAAGAGGTTAGTACTTGAAGAATTTTATCATTATCTAACAACGAACCTGAATTGATTTGGGCCGAAATTGGTTGAGGTTGTGTGGCTGCATATGGCCTTGGAAACAACCCAGGGGGCTGTCTAAATTCGCCTTGTTGCTGTGCTTGTTGAGAGTCCCTCCACTTGAAGTTTGGATGATCTCTCCATCCCGGATTGTATGTATTGGAAAAGGGGTCACCACGGTTTTGGTATTGATTCCCAAAACCCACGGCATTGAGTGTCTCCCACCCTCCATTCTCTATCAATTGTGGGCACTTATCCGTGGGATGTCCTTGCATGGAGCACACGCCACAAGAAGCCACGGTTTGCACTTTTGGTCCTTCAACAACCTGAGAAAGAAGAGTGGTAAGGTTAGCCATTTGATTTTGAAGTTCGGTTATAGCACTTACCTCATTCACTTGGTGTTGCCGTGGAATGCTCCTTTGTCCAACACCTTCGTATTGTTGAGCGTTCAACGCTCGATTAGCAATCAAGGTCTTTGCAGCCATGGGGGTCTTGTCCACCAAGGCTCCTCCCGCTGAGGCATCTAACATTTGACGTTCGATTGGTAGAAGTCCCTCGTAGAAGTATTGTAGGAGAAGTTCCTCCTTCATCTGATGCTGTGGACATGAAGCAACAAGAGATTTAAAACGTTCATAATACGTAGGAAAAGACTCACCTTCTTCTTGCTGAATTCCACTTATCCTTTTTCGTATGGTGATGACTCGAGAAGTTGGGAAAAACTTCTCCAAGAAAGCCCGTTTCATGCTCTCCCACGATGTGACAGTCCCGGGAGCCAATTCATACAACCAATCATTCGCCTTTTCCAAGAGAGAAAAGGGAAAGGCCTTCATCTTCAAAATACTCCCATCGACATTGACGGGGGTCATGCTTGAACACACCACTTCGAATTCTTTCAAGTGTTTGTTCGGATCTTCCATGGACAACCCGTGGAATTTGGGGATGTGGTGCAACAAGCTTGACTTCAATTCAAACTCATCGGTCTTTCCCTGACTTGCCGCAGGGTATTGGATGCATAGAGGCACGGCATTGTCAAGTCCTGAGGCTGAAAGCTCTTTGATTGTACGATTGTCCACAGCCATGGCTTGTTCTTTCTCTTCTTGTTCTTCAAATTCAGATTCAGAGCTAGAACTAGTACCTACAACTAAGAAAACAAAACGAACTCAGAAAACAAAGAAAAACAAAAACAACTAAGACACACGGCAGAAAATAGGGAGATTAGCAAGTTTGCTAATCCCCGGCAACGGCGCCAAAATTTGATGTGAGAATTACTTGACACTCAAATTAAAACCCTATCGACGTAGTATATGAAAGTAGGGATCGTTTAAGGCCAGGGATTAGAAGGGATGCTAATCTATACAAATTAAACTCTAAAACACTAAAATTGGACTCTAGACAATGAAAACAGGTACTATGGATCAATCTGAACGAATTTTAACTCTAGACAACCTAACTTGACTCAAATAACACAAAACAAACTTAAAACAACAAATAAAACTCAACTAGGCAGATTCTAGACACTAGAGACTCAAAACAGGCTAAATAGACTCAAAACAACAAAACTAACTTAAACAGACTCAAAACAGGTTCTAAGGGGTGAATTGGATGACTTTTGGACTAGTTAGACTCAAAACACTAAAAAGAGACAGATTTGGACGGATTTAAACAAACTAAGACTCAATTAAGAACTAGGGGGGTTTTTGGACGAATTAAGCAAAACTAAGCAGATTTAAGCAAACAAAGTAAATTGAAAGAGATAAAGGTGAATTCAGGGGTGAAAACTAGTTAGAGGGTTCATCTCCACACATGAACATATGCATACGAATTGATTTCCAGTTATTCTTTCGATAAACCATGAATGACAATGCTTCGAATTAATTGTATTGAACTAATTAATTCCCAGATTTCCCTAAGTTCATTGAATTGAATGGATAACGCATCACAACCAAATTATTCTTATCAAGTTCCCTAACTATGGAAGACGCATGATAGAGATACATATCAAAGATCATTAAGTTCCATGGAAACCTTAAACATTGACAAGGCATTCATAACTATGGAATACGCATGTTACTCTTGCCTAGGATTTACTTAACACAATTGTGACTAGCAATCTTTACTACTTGTGAATATAAGTTCCTAACGATTAGGTGAAATTCCCTTATATCCTAGCATCAAATTCATGCATGTAAACTAAGTAGGCCTCCCTAATCAACACACAAGAACAAGTTCTTCATAAAACAGATACGTAAATCACATTCACAATTTATGAAACAATAACTGAAGGTAATCAATTCATATCAAACATAGGTCCATGGCTTTGAATCCACCTCTAACTAAAACGAAATTAGTTCCACATGTTCAACATAATTGAAAAGCAAATTAAATTAAACATAGAAACGAAACAAGAGAAGAAAGAACTCCTCCTTCTCCAATGGAAGCCACGGCAAGGCCTTGTCTTCCCTTCTCTGCAGCAAAATATGGATTTCTGAAAGTGTGGTGGTGTAGAATTCGTATGGATGGGTGGTGGTCTGCGGCAGGGCTTGGAAATATGTATATATAGCATGGCAAACCCTAGGGAAATCAGTTTAGGACTTGGACTTAGCAGAAAAATAGGATTAGGGTGCGGCAATTAATTTGGAAAAGGAATTGTGGTCCAATTAATTTCTGAAAAGGATTTGTAGAACCCAAATCCACAAAGAAAAGGCCTAACAATCAGAATCCAAGAGGGAAAGGGAGTGAAAACCCACGGCACAAAGGGATAAGGCAGGGAATGCCTTGCAAGGCAAGGAAAAAGGATTCTAGAAGGGAAGGAGACGCCAGATTTTTAGGCTTCTAGAAAGAATGTGTTTCTGGGCAGATTTTGGGGTTTCTAGAAGAGTTTGGGGCGCCACTTTTGTAGGGGAATGGATAGGACTTCTAGAAATCAGGTTTTAAGTCCCCTAAACTGAAGAAAACGGGTTAGGATAAGATTAAGATAAGATAAGGTAAGATAAGATAAGGATTGGGTAAGATAAGATAAGATAAGGTTGTTTTGGATAATGTTTTGGATAATTCTCCTTCTTTTGAGCTGATTCCTTATCTTCTTTATCTTCAATTTCTTTCTTCCATCTTCTTAGCTGATTTCAAGCCTTTATATCTTCAATTTCGTCCATCAACTTGCCTCCATGCTTGCACTACCCAATCTTGGCCCAAAAATGCTCTAGATTGCTCCAAATTGCCTCTTTTTGCCATCTTGACACTTTGAACCTACAAACACACGAAAATAGCTTAAAATACAAAATTAACTAAGAACTAACAACGTAAATGCATGAAAACAAGCTAACTAAGTCGCATAAATATGCTACTATCACATTCTCCATAGTTTCTGACCTTAAACAACCCTTGCCGCACCATCCATCCTAGCCATAAACCCAGCCTTCTACACCATTCATAACCCTAAAAACTCACCACCAAACCTTGTGCCGCAGCAAAGAGGAAGGAGGAGAGCCCTTGGACGTGCCTGCCATTCGAGTTAGGATTGCTGGAACGTTTTAGGTGTAATCTTTCTTTTGTTTTCAATGTTTCAATTCAATAATCCTTGTTCTGTGAGTATGAGGAACTAAACCCCTCTTAGCTAGGGGGAATTTGAAACCATGGTTATACTTGCAATATGATTTGATTACATCCAGTTGTGATTCATAAGTTGTGAATTCAATTTACTTATCTGTTGAATTAAAACTGATTTGTGTCTGTTGGGTGAGAGTGCACGCTTAATTTTCATGCATAAATCTGATGCTAGGATATAAGGGAGTTTCACCTAATCGTTACGAACTTATATTCATAAGTAGTGAAGGTTGCTAGTCACAATCGTGTTAAGTAAATTCCTGGCATAAGTATCATGCAATTCATAGTTACAAGTGCCTTGTCAATGCTTATGATTTTCATAGAACTTAATGATCTTTGCTTGTATCTCTATTATGCAATTCATGTAGGGAACTTGTGGAGAATGCTTTGAGTTGTTGTATGCATTCATCCAATTCAATAAAATTAGGAAAATCTGAGGGTTGATTAGTGCAATTCACGGTTAATCTGGGGTGTTGAGAATTCATGGTTTGTTGAAAAGCAACTAGAAATCGTTTTGTTTGCAAGTGTGTCATGTGTGGAGAATGACCTCCTAGCTAGCCCATCATCCATAGTTTCACCCAAATTCGTGCAGATTTCATTAGTTCTTTACTTTACCTGTTTCGTTTTCAAATTCGTCAAAACCCAATCCCTGTTTACTTTGTTGAGTCATATTAGTTAGAAACTGATTGAGTTTGTGTTTTTAAGTGTTTTGAGTCAAGTCAAAACCTATTTTCGTCCAAATTTACTCTTAGTCGCAGATTTGAGTCTTTTAGCTTGTTTTGTGCTGTTTTGAGTCTTTTGAGTTGTTTTAGTGTTTTAGAGTTTAGTTTTGCATTCTTTGAGTCTAGTTTAGTGTTTTAACTTAGTTTTACGTTTTTGAGTCAGTTTCAAGTGTTTTAGCAATCCCTCCTAATCCCCGGTCTAGAACAATCCCTACTTGCATCTATACTACAATTGTCAACAAGAGGGTTTAATTTGTGTACTTATATATTTCGCATCACCTGCCATTCAAGTTAGGATTGCTGGAACGTTTTAGGTGTAATCTTTCTTTTGTTTTCAATGTTTCAATTTAGTAATCTTTGTTCTGTGAGTATGAGGAACTAAACACCTCTTAGCTAGGGGGGAATTCGAAACCATGGTTATACTTGCAATATGATTTGATTACATCCAGTTGTGATTCATAAGTTGTGAATTCAATTTACTTATCTGTTGAATTAAAACTGATTTGTGTGTGTTGGTTGAGAGTGCACGCTTAATTTTCATGCATAAATCGGATGCTAGGATATAAGGGAGTTTCACCTAATCGTTATGAACTTATATTCATAAGTAGTGAAGGTTGCTAATCACAATCGTGTTAAGTAAATTCCTGGCATAAGTATCATGCAATTCATAGTTACAAGTGCCTTGTCAATGCTTATGATTTTCATAGAACTTAATGATCTTTGCTTGTATCTCTATTATGCAATTCATGTAGGGAACTTGTGGAGAATGCTTTGAGTTGTTGTATGCAATCATCCAATTCAATAAAATTAGGAAAATCTGAGGGTTAATTAGTGCAATTCACGGTTAATCTGGGGCGTTGAGAATTCATGGTTTATTGAAAGGCAACTGGAAATCGTTTTGTTTGCAAGTGTGTCATGTGTGGAGAAGAACCTCCTAGCTAGCCCATCAACCATAGTTTTACCCAAATTCGTGCAGAATTCATTAGTTCTTTAATTTACTTGTTTTGTTTTCAAATTCGTCAAAACCCAATCCCCATTTACTTTGTTGAGTCATATTAGTTAGAAACTGATTTAGTTTGTGTTTTTTAAGTGTTTTGAGTCAAGTCAAAATCTATTTTCGTCCAAATTTACTCTTAGTGGCAGATTTGAGTCTTTTGGCTTGTTTTGTGCTGTTTTGAGTCTTTTGAGTTGTTTTAGTGTTTTAGAGTTTAGTTTTGCATTCTTTGAGTCTAGTTTGGTGTTTTTAACTTAGTTTTACGTTTTTGAGTCAGTTTCAAGTGTTTTAGCAATCCCTCCTAATCCCCGATCTAGAACGATCCCTACTTGCACTATACTACAATTGTCAACAAGAGGGTTTAATTTGTGTGCTTATATATTGTGCATCAAATTTTTGGCGCCGTTGCCGGGGATTAGCAACTTTGCTAATCCCTTGGATCTTTTCTTTCTGTTTTTTTTCTTTTAGTTTGTTTAAATTTCTGACTTTGTTTTGTTCTCTTGTTTTTAGGTACTAGTTTATGACTCGAAGCTCTCAACCTGTTAGTAAGAATATTTTGGACTTTGACGACGATTTTGTGAGAACTTTGAGAAAGAATAAGAATCAGCAAGAGCCCCAACCTTCTCAACCTGCACCAAATCTTGAAGAAGACGAAGTACAAGTGGAAGAGGAGGCCACGGCTCAGATTTTAGAGGAAGCACTAGCCATGGCAGCAGACAATCGAACAATCAAGGAGCTTTCGGCTTCAGGATTGGACAATGCCACACCCCTATGCATCCAATACCCTACAGCTGCTCAAGGAAAGACCGAGGAGTTCGAGTTGACGTCAAGCTTACTGCACCACATTCCAAAGTACCATGGGCTATCCATGGAGGATCCAAACAAGCACTTGAAAGAGTTCGAAGTGGTGTGTTCAAGCATGACCCCTGTCAATGTCGATGGAAACATACTGAAGATGAAGGCTTTTCCTTTTTCTCTCTTGGAAAAATCTAAAGATTGGTTGTATGAACTAGCCCCTGGAACTGTCACATCTTGGGAGAGCATGAAACGGGCATTCTTGGAGAAGTTTTTCCCAACTTCTCGAGTCATTCTTCTACACAAAAGGATTAGTGGCATTCAGCAAAATGAAGGTGAATCGTTTCCCACTTATTATGAATGTTTTAAAACTCTTGTTGCTTCATATCCACAGCATCAAATGAAGGAGGAGCTTCTTCTTCAATATTTCTACGAAGGGCTTCTACCCATTGAACGTCAAATGCTAGATGCCTCAGCAGGAGGAGCTTTGGTGGACAAGACACCCACGGCTGCCAAGACCTTGATTGCTAACCAAGCTTTGAACGCTCAACAATATGAAGGTGTTGGACAAAGAAGCACCTCACGGCAACAACAAGTGAATGAGGTAAGTGCTATTTCCGAACTTCAAAATCAAATGGCTAATCTTACCACTCTTCTTTCTCAGGTTGTGGAAGGACCAAAAGTACAAAGTGTGGCTGCTTGTGGCGTGTGTTCCATGCAAGGACATCCCTCTGATAAGTGCCCGCAACTGATTGAGAATGGAGGGTGGGAATCTGCCAATGCCGTGGGTTTTGGGAATCAACAACCAAGAAGTGATCCTTTCTCTAACACATACAATCCAGGTTGGAGAGATCATCCAAATTTAAAATGGCGAGAACCCTAAAAAAACCAACAACAAAGTGCATTTAGGCAGCAACCCCTGGGTTTCTATTCAAAACCATACGCATCCACACAACCCCAAGCACAACCTGTCCAAGCAAGTAGGGCAGATTGCAGAGTTCATGGGCCAATTCCGAGAGCAAGGTAAGTTGCCTAGTTCAACCGTTGTCAACCCAAAGGGTGGATTCGAATCTACCAAAGCCATGAGTTTGCGAAATGGAAAACAAGTTGGATCAGATCCCCAACCTTCCAAATCACGTTCCAACGAGTTTGAAGAGTTGATAATTGAACAAGAGGAGCAATGCACACCCACGGCAAGGGTAGCACCACCCTTGCCACAGCCACCCAAACAATCCAATTTGGCCAACACAGGTAAGGAAGTTCCAATTTTGGTTAATTCCAATGTTGTTCCTCCAAATGTACCATTTCCTCGTAGGTTTATGCAATCAAAGAAGGAGGAGGCTGAAAAGGACATTTTGGAAGCGTTTAGAAAAGTTCAAGTCAATATACCACTTGTGGATGCAATTAAGCAAGTTCCACGGTATGCCAAGTTTTTAAAAGAACTTTGTACCACTAGGAAGAGAATTTCGACTAAGGAGGTTGTAAAGGTAGGAGAAAATGTCTCAGCCATCTTGCAACGCAAACTGCCCCCTAAGTGCAAGGATCCCGGTAGTTTTACAATTCCTTGTGTTATTGGCAATACTCGTTTTGAATCTGCCATGTTAGACTTAGGTGCAACTATAAATGTCATGCCATATTCAATTTATGCATCTATGGGCTTAGGCGAGTTGAAAAATGATGGTGTGATTATACAATTGGCCGATCGATCTAATGCCTATCCAAAGGGAGTTTTGGAAGATGTTTTAGTGCAGGTTAATCACTTAATCTTTCCAGCGGACTTCTACGTGCTTGAAATGGACGAATCAGACCATTCCCCTTCATTGCCCATCCTTCTTGGAAGGCCATTCATGAAAACTGCCCGTACGAAGATTGATGTGTTTAACGGAACCTTGACGATGGAATTTGATGGGGAAGTTATTTATTTCAATCTTTCAAATTCTATCAAGTAACCTAGTGAGGATCACTCATGTTTTTCTATTGATGTAATTGACTCTTTGGCGCATGACCATTTTGAACAATTGAAGTAAGATGCACTTGAATTGGTCATTGCACAAGGAGTGGACATTCAAAACAATGGAGCAGCAACCATGCATCCCCACGGCATGCATGAATTTTCCCTTGCCGTGCCCCCTAGTGATGATGTAATTGAGATGGTGGCTGCCCTCGAATCATTGCCACCACAATCTGGTAAGTTTCTGGACCCAATTTCAATTTCAGTTTCGGCTAATAAGTTACTTCCATCAGTTATGCAGCCACCTACACTTGAACTCAAACCATTGCCAAGTCATTTGAAGTATGTTTTCTTGGGGGAAGATGAGACACTACCCGTCATCATCTCAACCACACTCACAGCACAAGAGGAGAACAAGTTGGTGAGGGTGTTAAAAGAGTACAAAATGGCAATTGGGTGGACATTGGCTGACATCAAAGGAATCAGCCCTACCACTTGCATGCATCGTATACTTTTGGAGGAGGGGTCTAAAACATCTCGAGAGGCTCAACGCCGACTCAACCCTCCAATGATGGAAGTTGTGAATAAGGAGATAATCAAGCTACTTGATTGTGGAGTGATCTATCCAATCTCAGATAGTCGTTGGGTTTCACTTGTGCAATGTGTTTCAAAGAAATCTGGAGTGACTGTGGTAAAGAATGCCGAAGAGGAGCTTGTGCCTACTCACATCCAAACAGGTTGGAGGGTGTGTGTCAATTATAGGAAGCTCAACGCCACCACAAGGAAGGATCACTTCCCTTTGCCGTTCATTGATCAAATGCTTGAAAGGTTAGCAGGTTATGCATTCTATTGTTTTCTTGATGGTTATTCTGGTTACAATCAAATTGTCATAGCACCTGAGGACCAAGAAAAAACCACTTTCACATGCCCATTTGGTACATTTGCTTATCGACGCATGCCATTTGGTTTATGCAATGCACCTGCCACATTTCAAAGATGCATGATGAGCATATTTTCTGATTACGTTGAGAAAATTATTGAAGTTTTCATGGATGATTTCAGCGTTTTTGGTGATTCATTTGATGGTTGTTTGCATAATCTCAGTTTGAACTTAAAACGATGCGTTGAAACTAACCTTGTTCTCAATTGGGAAAAATGTCATTTCATGGTTAAACAAGGAATAGTTTTAGGTCATATCATCTCTGGAAATGGTATTGAGGTTGATAAGTCAAAGATAGATCTTGTACGTCACTTACCCTTTCCGGTTCGTTCTTTTCTTAGACATGTAGGTTTCTATCGACGATTCATCAAAGATTTCTCAAAGGTTTCCCAACCTCTTTGCCGCCTCCTTCAAAAAGATGTGGTGTTTGATTTCAATGAGGAGTGCACGGCCTCCTTCAAACAACTCAAGCAGTTGCTGACCACAGCCCCAATTATTGTTCCACCTGATTGATGCGAAATATATAAGCACACAAATTAAACCCTCTTGTTGACAATTGTAGTATAGATGCAAGTAGGGATCGTTCTAGATCGGGGATTACGAGGGATTTCTAAAACACTTGAAACTGACTCAAAAACGTAAAACTAAGTTAAAAACACTAAACTAGACTCAAAGAATGCAAAACTAAACACTAAAACACTAAAACAACTCAAAAGACTCAAAACAGCACAAAACAAGCTAAAAGACTCAAATCTGCCACTAAGAGTAAATTTGGATGGAAATAGGTTTTTACTTGACTCAAAACACTTAAAAACACAAACTAAATCAGTTTCTAACTAATATGACTTAACAAAGTAAATGGGGATTGGGTCTTGACGAATTTGAAAACAAAACTAGTAAAGTAAAGAACTAATGAAATCTGCCGAATTTGGGTAAAACTATGGATGATGGGCTAGCTAGGAGGTCCTTCTCCACACATGACACACTTGCTAACAAAACGATTTCCAGTTGCTTTTCACTAAGCCACGAATTCTCAACACCCCAGATTAATTAGGTACGCTTAAATTAACCCTCAGATTTTCCTCATGTCATTGAATTGGATGGAAAAAGCGCATCACAATCAAATTATTCTTCAAAAGTTCCCTACATGAAAGTGCATGATAGAGATACAATCAAAGATCATTAAGTTCAATGAAAATCATAAGTATTGACGAGGCACTCGTAACTATGAAAGCGCATGATACTTATGCCAAGAATTTACTTAACACGATTGTGACTAGCAACCTCACTACTTGTGAATATAAGTTCATAACGATTAGGTGAAACTCCCTTATATTCTAGCATCAGATTTATGCATGAAAATTAAGCGTGCACTCTCAACCAGCATACACCAATCAGTTTTAATTCAACAGATAAGTAAATTGAATTCACAGCTTATGAATCACAACTGGATGTAATCAAATCATATTGCAAGTATAACCATGGTTTCGAATTCCCCCCTAGCTAAGAGGGGTTTAGTTCCTCATACTCACAGAACAAAGATTATTGAATTGAAACATTGAGAACCAAAGAAAGATTACACCCAAAACGTTCCAGCAATCCTAACTTGAATGCAGGCACGTCCAAGGGCTCTCCTCCTTCCTCTTTGCTGCGGCACAAAGGTGGGTGAAGTGTATGGGATGTGTTTTGGGGTCAGGAATGTGTTTAGGGTGAATGGAGATTGCGGCAAAGGTGTAGGGATGATTTCTGACCTGAATGGATGAATGGGTGAGTGAATGCAACCTTCTGTGCGGCACTAAGATGTTTTATTTAAAGACTTTAGGGTAATAAAGCTAGGAAACAATTTAGGAAACAGAAATTAAATCAAAACTTTAAGGGAAATAGGACTTAAAGTCAGAATCCTAAGGGAATTGGGCAAGTAGGTGCGGCAAGGATGGAAAAGGTAAGGAAATTGATGCGAAATATATAAGTACACAAATTAAACCCTCTTGTTGACAATTGTAGTATAGATGCAAGTAGGGATCGTTCTAGACCGGGGATTAGGAGGGATTGCTAAAACACTTGAAACTGACTCAAAAACGTAAAACTAAGTTAAAAACCCCAAACTAGACTCAAAGAATGCAAAACTAAACACTAAAACACTAAAACAACTCAAAAGACTCAAAACAGCACAAAACAAGCTAAAAGACTCAAATCTGCCACTAAGAGTAAATTTGGACGAAAATAAGTTTTGACTTGACTCAAAACACTTAAAAACACAAACTAAATCAGTTTTTAACTAATATGACTCAACAAAGTAAATGGGGATTGGGTTTTGACGAATTTGAAAACAAAACAAGTAAATTAAAGAACTAATGAATTCTGCACGAATTTGGGTAAAACTATGGTTAATGGGCTAGCTAGGAGGTTCTTCTCCACACATGACATACTTGCAAACAAAACGATTTCCAGTTGCTTTTCAATAAACCATGAATTCTCAACGCCCCAGATTAACCGTGAATTGCACTAATTAACCCTCAGATTTTCCTAATTTTATTGAATTGGATGATTGCATACAACAACCCAAAGCATTCTCCACAAGTTCCCTACATGAATTGCATAATAGAGATACAAGCAAAGATCATTAAGTTCTCTGAAAATCATAAGCATTGACGAGGCACTTGTAACTATGAATTGCATGAAACTTATGCCAAGAATTTACTGAACGCTATTGTGACCAGCAACCTTCACTACTTATGAATATAAGTTCGTAACGATTAGGTGAAACTCCCTTATATCCTAGTATCAGATTTATGCGTGAAAATTAAGTGTGCACTCTCAACCAACACACACAAATCAGTTTTAATTCAACAAATAAGTAAATTGAATTCACAACTTATGAATCACAACTGGATGTAATCAAATCATGTTGCAAGTATAACCATGGTTTCGAATTCCCCCCTAGCTAAGAGGGGTTTAGATCCTCATACTCACAGAACAAAGATTATTGAATTGAAACATTGAAAACAAAAGAAAGATTACACCTAAAACGTTCCAGCAATCCTAACTTGAATGGCAGGCACGTCCAAGGGCTCTCCTCCTTCCTCTTTGCTGCGGCACAAAGGTGGGTGAAGTGTATGGGATGTGTTTTGGGGTCAGGAATGTGTTTAGGGTGAATGGAGATTGCGGCAAAGGTGTAGGGATGATTTCTGGCCTGAATGGATGAATGGGTGAGTGAATGCAACCTTCTGTGAAGCACTAAGATGTTTTATTTAAAGACTTTAGGGTAATAAAGCTAGGAAACAATTTAGGAAACAGAAATTAAATCAAAACTTTAAGGGAAATAGGACTTAAAGTCAGAATCCTAAGGGAATTGGGCAAGTAGGTGCGGCAAGGATGAAAAAGGTAAGGAAATTGATGCGAAATATATAAGTACACAAATTAAACCCTCTTGTTGACAATTGTAGTATAGATGCAACTAGGGATCGTTCTAGACCGGGGATTAGGAGGGATTGCTAAAACACTTGAAACTGACTCAAAAACGTAAAACTAAGTTAAAAACCCCAAACTAGACTCAAAGAATGCAAAACTAAACACTAAAACACTAAAACAACTCAAAAGACTCAAAACAGCACAAAACAAGCTAAAAGACTCAAATCTGCCACTAAGAGTAAATTTGGACGAAAATAAGTTTTGACTTGACTCAAAACACTTAAAAACACAAACTAAATCAGTTTTTAACTAATATGACTCAACAAAGTAAATGGGGATTGGGTTTTGACGAATTTGAAAACAAAACAAGTAAATTAAAGAACTAATGAATTCTGCACGAATTTGGGTAAAACTATGGTTAATGGGCTAGCTAGGAGGTTCTTCTCCACACATGACATACTTGCAAACAAAACGATTTCCAGTTGCTTTTCAATAAACCATGAATTCTCAACGCCCCAGATTAACCGTGAATTGCACTAATTAACCCTCAGATTTTCCTAATTTTATTGAATTGGATGATTGCATACAACAACCCAAAGCATTCTCCACAAGTTCCCTACATGAATTGCATAATAGAGATACAAGCAAAGATCATTAAGTTCTCTGAAAATCATAAGCATTGACGAGGCACTTGTAACTATGAATTGCATGAAACTTATGCCAAGAATTTACTGAACGCTATTGTGACCAGCAACCTTCACTACTTATGAATATAAGTTCGTAACGATTAGGTGAAACTCCCTTATATCCTAGTATCAGATTTATGCGTGAAAATTAAGTGTGCACTCTCAACCAACACACACAAATCAGTTTTAATTCAACAAATAAGTAAATTGAATTCACAACTTATGAATCACAACTGGATGTAATCAAATCATGTTGCAAGTATAACCATGGTTTCGAATTCCCCCCTAGCTAAGAGGGGTTTAGATCCTCATACTCACAGAACAAAGATTATTGAATTGAAACATTGAAAACAAAAGAAAGATTACACCTAAAACGTTCCAGCAATCCTAACTTGAATGGCAGGCACGTCCAAGGGCTCTCCTCCTTCCTCTTTGCTGCGGCACAAAGGTGGGTGAAGTGTATGGGATGTGTTTTGGGGTCAGGAATGTGTTTAGGGTGAATGGAGATTGCGGCAAAGGTGTAGGGATGATTTCTGGCCTGAATGGATGAATGGGTGAGTGAATGCAACCTTCTGTGCGGCACTAAGATGTTTTATTTAAAGACTTTAGGGTAATAAAGCTAGGAAACAATTTAGGAAACAGAAATTAAATCAAAACTTTAAGGGAAATAGGACTTAAAGTCAGAATCCTAAGGGAATTGGGCAAGTAGGTGCGGCAAGGATGAAAAAGGTAAGGAAATTGATGCGAAATATATAAGTACACAAATTAAACCCTCTTGTTGACAATTGTAGTATAGATGCAAGTAGGGATCGTTCTAGACCGGGGATTAGGAGGGATTGCTAAAACACTTGAAACTGACTCAAAAACGTAAAACTAAGTTAAAAACACCAAACTAGACTCAAAGAATGCAAAACTAAACACTAAAACACTAAAACAACTCAAAAGACTCAAAACAGCACAAAACAAGCTAAAAGACTCAAATCTGCCACTAAGAGTAAATTTGGACGAAAATAAGTTTTGACTTGACTCAAAACACTTAAAAACCCAAACTAAATCAGTTTTTAACTAATATGACTCAACAAAGTAAATGGGGATTGGGTTTTGACGAATTTGAAAACAAAACAAGTAAATTAAAGAACTAATGAATTCTGCACGAATTTGGGTAAAACTATGGTTAATGGGCTAGCTAGGAGGTTCTTCTCCACACATGACATACTTGCAAACAAAACGATTTCCAGTTGCTTTTCAATAAACCATGAATTCTCAACGCCCCAGATTAACCGTGAATTGCACTAATTAACCCTCAGATTTTCCTAATTTTATTGAATTGGATGATTGCATACAACAACCCAAAGCATTCTCCACAAGTTCCCTACATGAATTGCATAATAGAGATACAAGCAAAGATCATTAAGTTCTCTGAAAATCATAAGCATTGACGAGGCACTTGTAACTATGAATTGCATGAAACTTATGCCAAGAATTTACTGAACGCTATTGTGACCAGCAACCTTCACTACTTATGAATATAAGTTCGTAACGATTAGGTGAAACTCCCTTATATCCTAGTATCAGATTTATGCGTGAAAATTAAGTGTGCACTCTCAACCAACACACACAAATCAGTTTTAATTCAACAGATAAGTAAATTGAATTCACAACTTATGATCACAACTGGATGTAATCAAATCATGTTGCAAGTATAACCATGGTTTCGAATTCCCCCCTAGCTAAGAGGGGTTTAGATCCTCATACTCACAGAACAAAGATTATTGAATTGAAACATTGAAAACAAAAGAAAGATTACACCTAAAACGTTCCAGCAATCCTAACTTGAATGGCAGGCACGTCCAAGGGCTTTCCTCCTTCCTCTTTGCTGCGGCACAAAGGTGGGTGAAGTGTATGGGATATGTTTTGGGGTCAGGAATGTGTATAGGGTGAATGGAGATTGCGGCAAAGGTGTAGGGATGATTTCTGGTGTGAATGGCTGAATGAATGAGTGAATGGAACCCTTTTGTGCGGCACCAAGATGTTTTATTTAAAGACTTTAGGGTAATAAAGCTAGGAAACAATTTAGGAAACAGAAATTAAACCAAAACTTTAAGGGAAATAGGAATTAAAGTCAGAATCCTAAGGGAATTGGGCAAGTGGGTGTGGCAAGGATGGAATAGGTAAGGGAATGCCTTGCAAGGCAAGGAAAACGGATTTCCTTGCTGATTTAGGTCCAGAAATTAGGCAAGTGAGAGATCTCTTGCACGGCAAGGATAGGAAATAAAGGGATGGTGCGGCAAAGGCTGATTTGGTGGATGATGAGATGTAAAACAACACACAAATTAAACCCTCTTGTTGACAGTTGTAGTAAAGATGCAAGTAGGGATCGTTCTAGGCCGGGGATTAGGAGGGATTGCTAATCTACTCTAAACTGACTTTAAAACACAAAAACACAAAAAGAAACTTAAAAACACTTAACTAGACTCTATAGACTCAATACAAACCGAAAAGACTCAAAACTAACTAGAAAGACTCAAAACAGCACAAAACAATGAAATAGACTCAAAACTGACTCTAAGAAGTTATTTGGACGAAAATTAACTTGAACTTGACTCAAAACACTTAAAAACACAAATTGGACAGATTCTAACCTAATTAACACAACAAAGTAAAGGGGGATTGGGTTTTGGACGAAAATAAAGTAAAACATAATAGAAAATAGAACTAGACAGATTTGCACGAATTTGGGTAAAACTATGGATGATGGGCTAGCTAGAGGGTTCTTCTCCACACATGACACACTTGCACATAAACCAATTTTCAGTTGTTCTTTCGATAAATCATGAAACTCAACACCCCAGGTTAATTAGGTCCGCTTAAATTAACCTTCAAGTTCTCCTTAAGTTATTGAATTGGATGGGAAAGCGCATACAACAATTCAAAGCATTCTTCAAAAGTCCTTTACGTGAACAGTACAATAACGATACAATCAAAGATCATTAAGCATCATGAAAACTATAAGTATTGACGAGGCATTCGTTACTATGATGAGCATGAAACTCCTGCCAAGAATTCATTTAACGCGATCATTTATAAGCGACCTCCACTACTTGTGAATTTAAGTTTGTAACTATTAGGTGAAACTCCCTTATACTCTAGCATCATATTCATGCATGCAAACTAAGTGTGCACTCTTAATAAACATACACAAATAAGTTATCAATCAAGCAGTTAAACAAATTGAATTCACAACTTATGAAATCACAACTGAAGGTAATCAATTCATATTGCAAGTATGTTCATGGCTTTGAATCTTCCCCTAGCCAAAAGGGATTTAGTTCCTCATAATCGCAAAGCAAAGAATAACAAGTTTATACATTGAAAACAAAAGAAAGAAAACACTTAAACGCTCCAGCGATCCAAACTGAACAGCAAGCACGTCCAAGAACTTCCCTTCCCTTCCTTGATTGCGGCACAAGGTTTTGTGGTAGGTTTTGGGGATTATGGATGGTGTAGAATGGGTGGTAGAGGATGGATAGGTAGATAGGTGGATGGAATAGATGCAGAGAATCTGTTCAGAGAGGGAGAGACTAAATGGTGCGGATGGCTTTATTTATAAGGCTAGGGTTCAAAGGCAATCAGAAAATAATAGGAAAGGTTCAATACTTAGCTATTTTGGTTCCACAATTTAATAGGTAAGAAAGAATCAAAAAATCAAAGAGAATAAGAAAGTGAAATTCGGCAGAATATGTAGGAGAGAAAAGGAATGTGTTTTAAAGGTCAGAAATTAAGAGAGAAAGGGAAAGAAGGTGTGGCATTGATTTGTAAGAGAAAGGGGAAGTATTTTTGGGCAGAAAATAGGCAAGAAAACCTCTCCCTTGTGCAGCAAGGATTGCAACAAAAGAGGAATGTGTTTTATGACAGAAAATAGGCAAGAAAACCCCTCCCTTGTGCAGCAAGGATTGAAACAAAAGGGGAATGTGTTAGGCACGGTTTTGGGCTTCTAGAATGAGTAATTAGGCAACCTACATGTTTTGGAAACCCCAAAATTGGAAACCTCCACAAATGGAAACTTGCACAAATGGAAACCTTCACAAATAGAAACTTCCAACACCTTGGCTTCCAATTTTGAACTCTTCATTCTTCATTTGATCCTAAGCTCATTTGAACTTCAATTTCGTCCATCCACTTAGCTCCAAGCATGTGCAATCCATTCCAAGCCCAAAACTGCTCCAAAAGGCACCAAAATGCACTTTCTTGCTCCTTTAGCCCTTAGAACCTAAAAACACACGAAAATGGCTTTAAAGACTAAAATAACTAAGAACTAACAACCTAAATGCAAGGAAACAAGCTAACTAAGTGATGTAAATATGCTCCTATCAAATACCCCCACACTTAGCTTTTGCTAGTCCTCGAGCAAAACAAAAGAAACAAAACTCAATCTAAACCTTCCAACAATTGCCTTAGGGATTTCCAATGCACATGACATATTAAAAATCATCACTTGCACAGATTTTAGTCATCCTTACCCATGAGCACATACTTAATCATAGTCACCATTCATTAGCTCGCATTTAATCAATTAAAACAACATTTTGAATGTAGTAACATGCCTTAGAGAATTCCCTCAATTCCTTACTAGATATGCACTCAATTTTCACACAGATTTTCTGACTACACACCCTACACTAGGTATATGTGAGAAGATTGATGTAAACATGAAAACTAATACTCACATATGTTGCAACAAAGAAAGCACTTTTCTGGAGTTATTAATGCATATATGAATATGATCTCGTGAACGGAATGCTACTACTCAGATGCGAGAACCAGTGACACCATATGCTCATACCAATTCCAAACTCCACATATTGAAACACACAACACCCAAGATCGAAGTTAAAGGGTTGTAACGGGGCTTGGGGTGTTGGGTAAGAAAGAAAGGATATGGAAAACAAGGGTTCTTAAAGAATAGCAAGCAAAGCAATGAAATCAATGGAATGCAGAAATTTAACTTTGAACAAAAAGGGGAGATTTACACATTTTAGGGCCAGATTTGATGTTTTGGACCCTTTCTTCAACAATCAACACTCGTAAACTCATTCTTTCTTCTTTTCAAACTCTTTTTCATTCTTTTCACAACTTTTTCTTCTTCTTTTCTTTTTTCCACGAATTTTCTTTTCTTTTGAAACACAAAATGTAGAATTGAGCTTAAAACAACCAATCCTTCCCCTACACCTAAATTACTGCATAATGTAGATCAAAACGAATTCATTTTAAGTTATGCCTCACTATCCTTTAAGAACAAGGGTATGGATAGTCCTACACTAAGCTAGGTGAGGTTAATGTGGGCTAACAAAGAAAATAAGCTAAACAAGGCTCAACGGGGTTAAACCTACAAAACATATGACACAGGGGTTCGGCTTTTTGGCTGTGGTGGTCACTACACAACTTCATCTTGATATGTGTTATGCAAATCAATGTCATGCTTTGAATGGAATGGGCATGAGTTCTAGTATTTGGAACTAAATGAAGAAACGCCTTCTAAGTAGTAACCAAGCAAAGAATAATGAGATCGTGCAACGACTTTAGAAAACAAGAAATCACAGATTAATAACTCTCCAAAAGAACGTTTAGGCTCAAGTCTCACAGGGATGTAGCGTTAATTTGAGTTCCTTCCTTCAAGCATGTTACAAAAACTGATTTTTCCTTTATGATTGCATGTGAATTCATAAATTATAACCACAACCAAATTTAAACCAAAGAGTAAATCAAACTTTCATCCATGTTTATAAACAGTCATGTAATTAAAAACCAAATCCTCATCATTGTGTTGGAAGGTACCCTAAGACACAAACAAACACACAAAAACGACTCTTGTTGGGTTTTTTTAAAACAATTTTTCAAATTTTTATGAGATTTTCGGATTTTTAAGGCAAAACACACTAAAACACTCCAAAACAACTTAAAAACACTTAAAAACAACAAGGAACAACTTTTGAAGCAATGGGTGATAAAATCCCACGAATTTGCATCAAAAATACTTTGTTACCCCCCCACACTTAAATCAAACATTGTCCTCAATGTTTCAAGCATAAACTCACACAAAAACAAACAAACTAACAAACAAACACACTCAACATGGCAGAAAAGAAACAACAACAAAGAGAAGGGTTTATGAACGCAAATCTGGAATTGGAGTGATCCCTAGGTCCTCCTTTGTTGAATGCATGGGTTGCCTCCCAAGAAGCGCTTGCTTTTACGTCGTGCAGCCGGACGATACCTCCAATTAAGCTTCATTGGAGGCCACGACATGGAATTGATCTGTGAATGGAAGGTGATACTTGAAATGATCCGGCAATGGTTTAAATTCTAGTGTGGGTGCCTGAATCATCAAAATTAGCAAGTTAGTAGAAAACTGAATTGAAATTTGAGAAGATGGCTTACTTGCTTCCTCCGACACAAACTCAATGACAAACACCACATCTTTGAAAGTTTCAGGGATTCTGGATGTGGCCAGATTGACTATGATGGTTATAACTTGTCCCGTGTCATCAAACTCAACTTCTTTGGGCTTTGTTGTCTCATATATGTCCTCTTTGATGAATTCCTCATATGCTCCAGCCACTTCCTTCTCTTGAATCCTTCTTCTTGATGTACAAAGTTCTTTGAACACTTCAATACAATTTGGAACTTGATTTTAGCATCAAATTCATGCATGCAAACTAAGTAGGCCTCCTTAATCAACACACAAGAAAAAGTTCTCAATAACTCAGATAAGTAAACCACATTCACGATTCATGAAATTATAACTGGAGGAAATCAATTCATATAAAACATATGTCCATGGCTTTGAATTCGCCTCTAACTATAAAGAAGTTAGTTCCTCATGTTCGCAATCAAACAAATATAAATAAAAATAAACATTGAAAACAAAGGATAGAATACACCTAGAAAACGCTGTAGATTCCTTCCTTCCTTGCAAGTTGCGGCACAAGAGGGTGTATGGCTGATTGTAGTGTAGAGATATGTGAATGATAGATGGTGGTGTGTCTGAATGGTGCAGCAAAAGGGTGTATTTATAGGGGGAGGTGCGGCACAAACATTTAGTGTAGGAAAAGGATTGCAAAATGTAGTTTGTGTAGGAGAATAATAACACAATCCTAAGGGGAAAAGGTTATCTAATCCCAGCAGGAAATAGGACATCTAGAAGGTCAAAAACCCAAGGGATCAAGGACAAGGGTGCGGCACCTTTGTAGGAGAGGATGAGGTTCCTAGAAATCAGGTTTTTATGTCTCCTAAACTGAAATTAAAACCCTTTTATAGCAGGAATTAAGTTAAGAAAGGATTAGGAGAGGATAAGATAAGGTTAGTTTGGATAAGATAGGGTTGGATAAGGTTTTGGATAATTCTCCTTCTTTGTAGCTGATTCCTTATCTTCAATGACTTGAATTTATTTCTTCAACTCTTTTGCACATTCCTAGCCTCTCTTGAACTTCAAATTCGTCCATCCATTCCAAGCCCAAAACTGCTCTAAAATGCTCCAAATTGTACCTTTTTGCCAACTTTGCTTCTTGGACCTACAAACACACGAAAATGACTTAAGACATCATAATAAGCAACAAATAACTAAGTAAATGCAAGAAAACACACTAACTAAATCGCATAAATATGCTCCTATCAAATTCCCCCACACTTAGCTTTTTGCTAGTCCTCGAGCAAAACAAAACAACAAAACAAAACCTAAACCTTCCAACGTTCACCTCAGGGATTTCGTATGGAACATAACATGTTAAAAATCATTACTTACATAGATTTTAGTTATCCTTACTCTCGAGCACATACTTAATCATAGTTACTACTCACTAGCTCGCATTTAATCAATTAAAACAACTTTTTGAATGTAGTAACATGCCTTAGAAAATCCCTCAATTCCTTACTAGATATGCACTCTATTTTCACTCAGATTTTCTGACTACATTCCCTATTCTAGGTTTATGTGAGAAGATTGATGTAAACATGAAAACGAACACTCACATATGTATATAACAAAGAAAGCAATTTCTGGAATTATTAATGCATGTATATATATAATCTCATGAATGGAATGCTACTACTTAGACGCGAGAACCAGGGACACCATATGCTCATACCAATCCCAAACTCCACATATTGAAACACATAACAATCAAGATACAAGTCAAAAGGTTGTAACGGGGCTAAGGTATTGGCTAACAAAGAAAGGTAAAGAAAACAAACGTTCTTAAAGAAATAGCAAGCAAAGCAATGAAATCAACTTAGAATTCCCTTCTAAAATGCAGCAATCAACTTTGAATCTTTTAGGGGAAGATTCATACAACTTCTAGGGCCAGATTCAATCTTTTGGACACTTTCTTCAACAACCAACACTTGTGAGCTCATTCTCACTTATTTTGAACACTTTTCACACTTTCTCACATACTTTTCTTTTTCTTTCCTTTTTCTCAAGAATTTTTTCCTTTTTTTTTTTTTTTTTCTTTTTTTTCTACCCGTGCCCTTTTCTACTTCTTTGGCACACAAAACCACTAAAAACCTTCCCCCACACTTATTTTTCTGCAATTTGTAGATCAAAAGGAATTCCTCTAAGTCATGCTCCACTATTCTTTTAGAACAAGGGTATGGATAGTCCTATTCTAAGCTAGGTAAGGATAATGTGGGCTAACAAAGAAAATAGGCTAACTAAGGCTCAAAGGGGTTAAACCTACAATACATTGATAGGAGCATATTTATGCGACTTAGTTAGCTTGTGTTCATGCATTTACGTTGTTAGTTCTTAGTTAATTTTGTATTTTAAGCTATTTTCGTGTGTTTGTAGGTTCTAAGTGTCAAGATGGCAAAAAGAAGCGATTTGGAGCATTCTAGAGCATTTTTGGGCCATGATTGGGTAGTGCAAGCATGGAGGCAAGTTGATGGACGAAATTAAAGATACAAAGGCTTGAAATCAGCTAAAATGAGGGAGGAAAGAAGTCAAAGATAAAGAAGATAAGGAATCAGCTATAAAGAAGGGGAATTATCCAAAACATTATCCAAACTACCTTATCTTATCCTATCCTAATCTTATCCTACCTTGTTTTCAGCTACAAAAGAGATTTAATTTCAGTTTTGGAGACAAAAAACCTGATTTCTAGAAGTCCTATCCCTTGTCCTACAAAAGTGGAGCCCCAAACCTTCTAGAAACCCCAAAATCTGCCACAAAACACATTCTTTCTAGAACCCTAAAAATCTGGCGCCTCTTTCCTTTCTAGAAGGCCTTTGCCTTGCTATTGCTTTAAGAACGTTTGTTTTCCTTACCTTTCTTTGTTAGCCAATACCCTTTGCCCCGTTACAACCCTTTTGACTTCTATCTTGATTGTTATGTGTTTCAATATGTGGAGTTTGGGATTGGTATGAGCATATGGTATCCCTGGTTCTCGCGTCTAAGTAGTAGCATTCCATTCATGAGATCATATATATACATGCTTAATAACTCCAGAAATTGGTTTCTTTGTTATAAACATATGTGAGTGTTCGTTTTCATGTTTACATCAATCTTCTCACATATACCTAGAATAGGGAGTGTAGTCAGAAAATCTGAGTGAAAATTGAGTGCATATCTAGTAAGGAATTGAGGGATTCTCTAAGGCATGTTACTATATTCAAAATGTTGTTTTAATTGATTAGATTCGAACTAGTGAGTGGTAACTATGATTAAGTATGTGCTCAAGGGTAGGGATAACTAATATCTATGTAAGTAATGATTTTTAACATGTTATGTACCATTGGAAATCCCTGAGGCGAACGTTGGAAGGTTTAGGTTTTGTTTTGTTTGTTTTGTTCTGCTCGAGGACTAGCAAAAGCTAAGTGTGGGGGAATTTGATAGGAGCACATTTATGCGACTTTGTTAGCATGTTTCCTTGCATTTTCTTAGTTAGTTTCTACTTATTATAGTGATTTAAGCTATTTTCGTGTGTTTTCAGGTTCAAATGACAAAGTTGGCAAAAAGATGCAATTTGGAGCATTTTAGAGCAGTTTTGGGCTTGGACTGGATATCACAAGATTGGAGGAAGATGGATGGACGAATTTGAAGTTCAAGAGAGGCTAGGAATGTGCCAAAGAGTTGAAGAAATAAATCCAAGTCAAAGAAGATAAGGAATCAGCTACAAAGAAGGAGAATTATCCAAAACCTTATCCAACCTTATCTTATCCAAACTAACCTTATCTTACCTTATCTTATCTTATCCTATTCTAATCTTATCCTACCTTAATTCCAGTTGCAAGGGGGACTCCTTTTCATATTAGGACACCTAAAACCTGTTTTTAGGAGGCCTTTTTGTTCTAGAAACATGCCACAACACTCCTTTCTAGAAGCCCTAAAAATATGGCGCCCCGACCCTTCTAGATGTCCTATTTCCTGCTGGGATTACATAACCTTTTCCCCTTAGGATTGCGTTTTTATTTTCCTACACAAACTACATTTTGTAATCCTTTTCCTTGACAACCTAGGCCAAGTAATCCCTAGGCCTATAAATACAAGTTTATGCTGCACCATTCAGACCACCACCCTCTACCATAACTCACCTACATCCATCCACCACACACTCTTGTGCCGCAGCTTTGCAAAGGAAGGAAGGAAGAAATCTGAGCGTTTCTAGGTGTATTCTATCCTTTGTTTTTAATGTTTAAATTTATTTATCTTTGTTTAATTGTGAACATGAGGAACTAATTTCTTTATAGTTAGAGGTGAATTTGAAGCCATGATTATATATTATATATGAATTGATTACGTCCAGTTATTGTTTCTTAAGACTAGAATGTGATTTGCTTAACTGAGTTATTAAAACTTGTTTATGTGTGTTAATTGGGGGTCAACACTTAATTTGCATGCATGAATTTGATGCTAGAGTATAAGGGAGTTTCACCTAATCGTTATGAACTTATATTCACAAGTAGTAAAGGTTGCTAGTCACAATCATGTTAAGTAAGTCCTATGCAAGAGTATCATGCTGTCATAGTTACGAAGGCCTCGTCAACACTTATGATTTTCAAAGAACGTAATGACCTTTGATATGTTTTCTATCATGCTGTCATAGTTAGGAGACTTGATAAGGATAATTTGGTTGTAATGCGTCTTCCATTCAATTCAATGAACTAAGGAAAATCTGATGGTTAATTTGTGCTGTCACGGTTAACTTGGGGTGTTGTCATTCATGTCTAAAGGAATAATAACTGGAAATTGGTTCATATGCATATGTCATGTGTGGAGAAGGACCCTCTAACTAGCCTTTCACCAACCAAAGCACCCAATTTCGTACCTTTGTTACTTTGTTTCTTTAATTTGCTTAGTTTTAGTTAATTTCGTCAAAAACCCAATTCCCTTTACTTTGTTGTGTCAAATTAGTTAGAATCTGTCAAAATTAGGTTTTCTTTAGTGTTTTGAGTCTTATTAGTCTAGAATTCATCCAAATAACTCCCTAGAGTCTGTTTTGAGTCTAGTTGTTAGTTTTGTGCTGTTAGAGTCTAGTTATGTGTTTTTAAGTTTAGTTTTGTGTTTTTGAGTCAGATTTGCGTAGATTAGCATCCCTTCTAATCCCCGGCTAGAACGATCCCTACTTACACATACTACATTGATAGGGTTTAAGTTTGAGTGCAATTTAATTTCACATCAATGGATTCACAAATTCTGTCGCACCTAGGACCCTAATCCTTTGCTTATGCTGAGTCCAAGCCCTAATCTGATTACCCTAGGGTTTGTGGTGCCTATATATACAAGTTTGGAGGGTTGCCGCAGGTTTCACCACCCCATATACACTTCATAATTCGTTCTACACCACCACCCCTTCAGAAATTCATACTTTGCCGCAGAGGAGAGAAGACAAGGCCTTGCCGTGGCTTCCATTGGAGAGGAAGGGTTGTGCCACAGCCTACCTGCAACCGTTGGAGTTCTTAGAGTTCTTTCTTCTCTTGTTTCTGTTTCCATGTTTAATTTAATTTGCTTTTCAATTATGTTGAACATGTGGAACTAATTTCGTTTTAGTTAGAGGTGGATTCAAAGCCATGGACATATGTTTAGTATGAATTGATTACCTCCAGTTATTGTTTCATAAATTGTGAATGTGGTTTACTTATCTGTTTTATTAAGAACTTGTTCTTGTGTGTTGATTAAGGATGCATACTTAGTTTACATGCATGAATTTGATGCTAGGATATAAGGGAATTTCACCTAATCGTTATGAACTTATATTCATAAGTAGTAAAGGTTGCTAGTCACAATCATGTTAAGTAAATCCTAGGCAAAAGTAACATGCAGTTCATAGTTATGAATGCCTTGTCAATGTTTATGATTTCCATGGAACTTAATGATCTTTGATATGTGTCTCTATCATGCGTATTCCATAGTTAGGGAACTTGATAAGAATAATTTGGTTGCAATGCGTTATCCATTCAATTCAATGAACTTAGGGAAATCTGAGAATTGATTAGTGCAATACAATTAATTCGGAGCATTGTCATTCATGGTTTATCGAAAGAATAACTAGAAATCAATTCGTATGCATATGTTCATGTGTGGAGAAGAACCCTCTAACTAGTTTTTCACCCCTGAATTCACCTTCACCTCTCTTTAATTTACTTTGTTTGCTGGAATCTTCTTAGTTTTGATAAATTCGTTTAAAAACCCCCTCAGTTCTTATTTGTGTTTTAGTTTTTTTTAAATTCGTCCAAATCTGTCTCCTTTTAGTGTTTTGAGTCTTACTAGTCTGAAATTCATCTAATTCACTTCCTAGTACCTGTTTTGAGTCTGTTTAAATTAGTTTTGCTGTTTTGAGTCAATTTGGTCAGTTTTGAGTTGTCTAAAGTCTAGTTAGTGTTTTAGAGTTTAACTTGTGTAGATTAGCATCCCTTCTAATCCCCGGCCTAAAACGATCCCTACTTTCATATACTACGTCGATAGGGTTTTAATTTGAGTGTCAAGTAATTTTCACATATACATATGCAAAGGGTTAAGGCTTTTTGGCTCTGGTTTTAACTAAACAACTTCATCTTGTTATTTGTTATGCTAATCAATTTCATGCTTTGAATGAAACGGGCATGAGTTCTAGTATTTGGAACTAAATGATAAAATGCATTCTAAGTAACAACCAAGCAAAGAATGATGAGATCATGCAACAACTTTAGAAAATAAGAAATCACAGATTAATAACTCTTTAAACAAAGTTTAGGCTCAAGTCTCTCAAGTTTGTAGCGTTTGTTTGAGTTTCTTCCTTCAAGCATGTTACAAAAACTGATTTTATCCTTTTTATGATTACATGTGAATTCATGAATGTCAACTATAACCAAGCATAAACCAAAGAGCATATCAAACTTCAATCCATGTTTGTAACTTTCTTTAACAGTCATGCAATTAAAAACCAAATCCTCATCATTGTGTTGGAAGGTACCCTAAGACACAAACACAAAAACGACTCTAAAAACGACTCTTTTTGGTATTTTTCAAAACTTTTTTCAAATTTTTTTTGTAAATTTTCGTATTTTCTGACACACCCCGTCCCGAAGGAGGGCATGCTGGCCGTCACGTGAGCGTGACGTAACCATTTACACAGTTCGGAAGCTTTAAAGATACAAATACTTAGATATAACACCCGAAGACGAATCCTACATTTGTGAATTCTGTCAGAACACCGTTGGATTCCTCGTGGCCACCAAAGCTCTGCTCTATCTCGAACCTGGAGGGGCGAAAAACATAAAACTGAGTGGGTCAGTAAAACAATTCTTTTCAAAAACCTTTCCTTTCAAAAGTAATAGCCCCTCGCCGTAAAACCTGTATAATTTTCCCAGAAATAATGTATATACTCAAATATATATCTTTCTCAAAAACCGCTGTAAAACAAGTATATATAAACGTATGCATATGCCATGCCAAAGTATCAACTGAATGCCAAAGCATCAATGTGAATGTGATTGAATCATCAAATATCATCTCAGCCCTCGGCTGTATATAGCTCATATCATACTCATCAATTTATATCTCATCATCATCATAATCAAATCATATATATACCCTGCACACACATCAATACCACATCTTGTGGTCTGCACAACATCACTGATAATAAACTAATATGCTGTAGTGCTACAATCACGTGAAGACTGAGCGATAAATCGCGGGTCACCTACGAGTCGAACCCACCTATAGTGGCCTATTCGACAGGACTGAGCACCTAACTTGGATCCAAGGCGAGCATGCGGTGCGGGAGGTGAACAACACGTGAAAGACTGAGCCCCTCTCTGGGCGTGAGCACTAATATCAGTGTGCAGGTCTATGAGCTCTAATCATATCACATCACATCACATTTCATCATTCGTTCTCAATAACTAGCATATAAACTTACCTGCAACTTACCTGTGCGTCCTCAGCACCGACATTAATATAAACAATCAATAATGCATAATTAACATATAAATACTTTGCATGGCATTTCATATCGCATTTATAACACATTTCATTCAAACTGATTTTCTGGGTAAAATTCATTTATATAGGTATATACGGAAAACAAAACTGCCCACTCACCTGGAGTTCGCCCTACAACTCCCTAGCACAACCCATCAAGGCGTCATGACGATCGGGGCCTAGAACAATCATCAAATCATGTCTCAGAATCATATCGATAGAATATAAACTTATATAAAACACGTCACTATGCAGTTCGATCCGGAAGATCTGCAACTCAAATTTCCAATCCGTAACTTCCAGAGGTCCACAATAAATCTCTAGAACAACATCCTAAAATTTCATGACCATCCAACGGTCGGATCTCCGTCAATTGCCAAACTAAGTGACGGTTAACATTATATTTTATGAACTGACAACTCCAATTCCGGGAGATCCGTAAATCGGATTCTCGATCTGTAAGTTCCTATAATCCTCAAATATTACGTATTACAACGTATCAAAGTTTGGTGACGATCCAACGGTCGGATCGTCAATTCATATTTCATCCTAACCATGCATCGTAATGAATTTAAGTCCAAACGATCAACCAACGTTAAGCCACTATCAAAATTGAACTCAGGACATCCAATATAGCTTAAAAATAACATTGGCGGCCCACTGGCCACGCGCCGCCGCACGCGCCGCCCCGGCTCGCCGGAAAATCCAACTTTATCCAAAAATTACCAAAATTTGCAGAATTGAAGATCTCAAAGAGTAGAACAACTTTCATACCTGTGGCCAAGGCCAATTCGGTCGGCAAAGCCTCCAATTCCAACAAAATCCGTCGGAACCCTAGGTTTTGGTGTGCTCCAATTCGACCTCCAAACTTGTTCCAACGCCTCAACCACTGCTTGGGCTTTGTTCTAGGCCTCAAGAGGATGCCATGGGTGGTGATGATTGGAAGAAATTGCTTCACATCGTGGCGGAAATAAACCCAACCCGTGCGCCCCCTTTTTGCACGGTTTCTTCCAATTTCAAAGCCAAATCTCTCCAAATTTGAGGTGGAATGGGTAGAGGAAGGATCCTAGAGTGTTTCCCATGAGGTTTCTTGGATCAATTCGCCGGAAAAACGGATGAAAATCATCGAACATGGACACGGGTCGTGACCGGGTCAAAAACGGGCCAAGGGGATCCGGCCGATCCCCCGCGCCACCTTCTCCCTCCTTTCCTCCTTTCCCTGTTCCGATTGGCTGGGCTCTTTCCTCTCTCCTCTCCCCATTCGTCAGTCTCTCTCCCTTTCTCTCCCGGAGCTCCTGCTCTCCTCTGGTTGGGCAGATTGCCCAATCTCTCTTCTTCTTCCTCTTCCCGTCAGCCACAACACACACACACACATAAACTCATATAAATTTATTCCTTTTAATCCCAGCCATCCATTGATTCCTTTATTAAATCTGGGCCGTCCATTTTCATAAAAGAATTTCCATATTTTATTATTATAATTCCCAAAATGCCCAAACTTCAAACTTTAATATCTTTTTCGTTATAACTCCAAATCACGAACCGCTTGCGCCCACGCGTCCGTAGCGACGAATGCTACGAGGATATGTCAAGAAAATAAATCTTAGATGGCACGATACAATGATTAACCTCGAACAATGCGCGTATCTCAAAGGGCATTTTTGTAAAATCCTTTATTAAAACTTTAAAAATTCTTAAAATCAGGGACGGGCTGTCACATTTTCTGCTATAGGACACATTGAAACACTTCAAAACACACTAAAAACGTTTTAAAACAGTGAAAAACAACTCTAGAAGTGATGGGTGACAAAAACCTACGAATTTTTCCTAAAACCTACAAATTTGCTAATCTCCCTATTTTCTGCCGTGTATCTTAGTTTATTTTTGTTTTTGTTTTGCTTTGTTTTCTGAGTTGTTTTGTTTTCTTTGTTGTAGGTACTAGTGTATGACTCGAAGTTCTCAGCCCGTTCACGCATATATCTTGGATTTTAACGACGATTTTGAACGAGATTTGAGAAGGAAGAGGAAGCACCCAGAACCTGATCTACTTAGTTCAAGTTCTAATTCTGAATCTGAAGTTGAAATTGAAGAGGATTAGAAGAGGAGTAAGATATGGCTGCAGATAATCGAACGATCAAAGAACTTTCAGCCTCGGGATTGGACAATGCAACCCTTTTATGCATTCAATATCCTAGGGCAGCCGAGGGCAAAACTGATGAATTCGAATTGAAGTCTAGCTTGTTGTACCACATTCCTAAATTCCACGGGTTGTCCATGGAAGATCCAAACATGCACTTGAAGGAATTTGAAGTGGTTTGTTCAAGCATGACCCCTGTCAATGTCGATGGAAGTATATTGAAGATGAAAGCCTGTCCATTCTCTCTTTTGGAAAAGGCTAAGGATTGGCTCTACGAACTAGCACCTGGAACCGTTACTTCTTGGGAAAGCATGAAGCGCGCATTCTTAGAGAAATTTTTCCCAACTTCAAGAGTCATTCTCTTGAGGAAAATGATTAGTGGCATTCAACAAAACCAAGGAGAATCGTTTCCAGCCTATTATGAGCGTTTCAAGACGCTTGTTGCTTCCTGTCCACAACACCAAATGAAAGAAGAGCTTCTCCTTCAATATTTCTATGAAGGACTTCTTCCAATTGAGAGACAAATGTTCGATGCTTCAGCGGGAGGAGCTTTGGTTGACAAAACTCCAGTGGCTGCCAAGACTCTAATTGCAAATCGAGCCTTGAATGCTCAACAATATGAGGGAGTTGGACAGAGAGAAGGGCCACGGCAACATGTGAATGAGGTAAGTGCAATTTCAGAATTGCAATCTCAAATGGCTAATCTCACTCTTATTTTGTCACAGGTTGTTGATGGAACCAAAGTGCAAGGCGCAGCAGTTTGTGGAATGTGTTCTATGCAGGGACATCTCAACGATCAATGCCCTCAGTTGATTGAGGGAAACTGCCCATGCCGTGGGATCTCAAGGCCAAAACCAGCAAAGAAATGACCCATACTCAAACACATACAATCCAGGGTGGAGAGATCATCCAAACTTCAAGTGGAGGGACTCCCAACAAGCACAGCAACAAAGCGGATTTAGACAGCCCCCTGGGATGTTTCCAAGACCATATGCAGCCACACAACCTCAACCAATTTCGGCCCAAACCAATTCAGGTTCATCGTTAGATAATGATAAAATTCTTCAAGTACTAACCTCTTTGACGCAGGAAATGCAAAGCATAAAAAATCAAGCTAAAGAGGTGGACGAATTGAAGAAACAAATGGGGCAAATGGCTGAATTCATCGGCCAATTCAGAGAACAAGGCAGATTACCTAGTTCAACCGTTGTTAATCCTAAAGGAGGATTTGAAACCGCCAAAGCAATCATGTTGAGAAGTGGTAAGCAGGTTGAAACTGATCCAAAACTATCTAACTCAAGTCAAGAAGAGGATAAGAAGCTCCAAATGGAGGAGGAAGGACCAGCCAAACTCACGGCAAGGGATGCACAACCCTTGCCACAGCCACTTCCTACTTCTAAACCGTCCCCAACCATCAAGGTAGGTTCCAATTCGAATTCTTCTAGTTCTGCTCCACTGATTGTGCCCTTTCCTGGCAGGTTTAGGCAGTCAAAGAAAGAAGATGCTGAAAAGGACATTCTAGAGACATTCCGGAAAGTTCAAGTCAATATCCCACTCCTTGATGCAATAAAGCAAGTCCCAAGGTATGCTAAGTTTTTGAAAGAGCTTTGTACAACAAGGAGAAGGATTTCCAACAAAGAAGTGGTTCAAGTAAGTGAGAATGTTTCTGCGGTGTTGCAAAGGAAGTTACCCCCTAAATGCAAAGATCCGGGTAGTTTTACAATTCCTTGCGTTACTTACCCTCTCCTACTTCGGTTAGAGAGGTTCGTTCTTTTTTGGGACATGCAGGATTCTATAGGCGATTCATTAAGGATTTTTCAAAGATTTCCAACCCCCTTTGCCGTCTACTCCAGAAAGATGTGGCTTTTGTGTTTGATGAGGAATGTGAGAAGGCGTTCAAACACCTCAAAGAAATGCTAACTTCGGCCCCTATCATAGTTCCACCAGATTGGAGCCTTCCTTTTGAGCTTATGTGTGATGCTTCGGATTATGCATTAGGAGCTGTCTTGGGACAAAGAAAGGACAAGAAACCCCATGTCATCTATTATGCATCCCGGACCTTGAATGATGCGCAATTGAACTACTCCACCACTGAAAAAGAACTTCTTGGTGTTGTGTTTGCTTTAGATAAGTTTCGTTCTTATTTACTTGGTACTAAAGTTATTATTTACACTGACCATGCAGCTTTGAAGTATTTGTTCACCAAGAAAGAGGCCAAACCAAGACTCATTCGCTGGATGCTTCTTCTCCAAGAGTTCAATATTGAAATCCGGGACAAGAAATGAAGTGAAAACATGGTGGCTGACCACTTGAGCCGTATGGTGCATGAGGAGGATGCCGTGCCTATCCAAGAGACATTCCCAGATGAGTAGCTTCTATCCATCAAGGTAAGTGAGCCATGGTATGCTGATGTAGTGAATTATTTGGTGTCTAAACATATTCCAAGAGAGCTAAATAAGCACCAACATGATAAACTTCAAAAGGATGCACGTTTTTATGTTTGGGATGACCCATACTTGTGGAAATATTACCCTGATCAGATTCTTCGTAGGTGTGTGCATGATTCTGAGTTTAATTCAATTTTAACTTTCTGTCACACTTATGCATGTGGAGGTCACTTTGGTACTCAAAGAACAGCACATAAAGTTTTAGAATGTGGATTTTATTGGCCTACTATCTTTAGAGATGCTAGAACTTTTTGTATGACTTGTGATCGTTGTCAAAGAACGGGTAATATAAGTGCACGAAACCAAATGCCGCAGCATCCTATATATTCTGTCGAAATCTTTGATGTTTGGGGTATTGATTTCATGGGGCCCTTTCCTTCTTCACAGGGTTTCCTTTATATTTTGTTTGCTGTGGATTATGTGTCGAAATGGGTGGAAGCAAAAGCCACATGTACTAATGATTCTAAAGTGGTTGCAGATTTCATTAAAACTAACATATTTGCAAGGTTTGGAATGCCAAGAGTACTAATCAGTGATGGGGGTTCCTATTTTTGCAATCGAACCATTGAGGCGCTGCTCAAGAAGTACAATGTCACGCATAAGGTTTCAACACCTTATCATCCTCAAACAAGTGGGCAAGCCGAGGTTTCTAATAGGGAAATCAAGCAGATTTTAAAGAAGACAGTTGGACCAACTCGGAAGGATTGGAGCTTGCGTTTGAATGATGCATTGTGGGCGTATCATACCGCCTACAAAACACCAATAGGGATGTCCCCATTTCGGCTCATTTATGGGAAACCATGTCACCTTCCCGTTGAGTTAGAGCATCAGGCACATTGGGCTGTTAAGACATTCAATATGGACACTGATGCCGTTGGAATTCATAGGAAGCTTCAATTGAATGAGCTTGAAGAGATAAGGAATGAAGCTTATGAGAACGCTCACATTTACAAGGCGAAAACAAAGGCTGCCCATGACAAGATGATTCGTGGCAAGACGTTCTCTGTGGGGCAGAAAGTGTTACTTTTCAATTCTCGCCTTCGGTTGTTTCCGGGTAAGTTACGTTCTAAGTGGATTGGTCCTTTTGTTGTTACTAATGTTTTTTCTCATGGTGCAGTCCAAATTCAAAGTTTGAAGACGGAACAAGAGTTTAAAGTGAATGGACATCGGTTGAAGCCATATTACGAGACTTTTGAGGAGCAGGTTCTGGAGGATGTACCCCTCCATGCCGTGGGCCCTATTGCAGCATAAATGGAGGTACTGTCCGGCTGGAAGACGTTAAAGCAAGCGCTTCTTGGGAGGCAACCCATGTGTTCAAACCAGAGAACGATGGAATTCTAGCTCCAAAACCAGATTTGCGTTCCTCTACTCTCTCTCTTTATTGCTTTTGTTTTGCCATATCTGTTATGTGTGTTCGTTGTGTTCTTCGCTTGCTTTTGTGTGTGTTTATGTTTGAAACATTGAGGACAATGTTTGATTTAAGTGTGGGGCGGGGTAACAAAGTGTTTCTGTATGAAATTCGTGGGTTTTTATCACCTATCACTTCAAATGTTGTTTTCATTATTTTTAAGTGTTTTTAGTGTGTTTTGAAGCATGTTAGTGTGTCTAGACATAAAAATCCGAAAATCTCATAAAAATTTGACAAAATTGTTTTGAAAAACCCAAAAAGAGTTGTTTTTGTGTGTTTGTGTCTTAGGGTACCTTCCAACACAATGATGAGGATTCAGTTTTTAATTGCATGACTATTGAGGAAAGTTATAAATATGGATGGAAGTTTGAATTGCTCTCTGGTTTATGCTTGATTATGGTTATAATTCATGAGTTCAATCAAAAAGGAAAAAAATCAGTTTTTGTAACATGCTTGAAGGAAGGAACTCAAACTAACGCTACAACCCTGAGAGACTTGAGCTTAAAATGTTCTTTGGAGAGTTAAAAATCTGTGCATTTATTGTTTTCTAAAGTCGTTGCATGATCTCATCATTCTTTGCTTGGTTGCTACTTAGAAGGCGTTTCATCATTTAGTTCCAAATACTAGAACTCATACCCGTTTCATTCAAAGCATGAAATTGATTAGCATAACACATAATCAAGATGAAGTTGTGTAGTGAACCAGTGCCAAAAAGCCTTATCCCTGTGCATTAAGTTTTGTAGGTTTAACTCTTTTGAGCCTTGTTTAGCCATTTTCTTTGTTTAACCACATGCTCCCTACCTAGCCTAGATTAGGACCATCCTTACCCTTGTTCTTAAGGCGTAGTGAAGCATGACCTAGAGTGAATTCCCTTTGTTCGTTATTTGGCAGCAAATAAGTGTGGGGGAAGTTGTACGTTCATGTGTGCCAAGGTATCAAAGAGGCATGGGTAGAAAAGGAAAAAAAAAAAGTGAAAAGAAAAAAACATTCGTGGAAAAAGAAGAAGAAGAAGAAAAAGTTGTGAAAAGTGTGAAAAGAGTTGAAAAATAAGTGAGAATAAGCTCACAAGTGTTGGTTGTTGAAGAAAGGGTCCAAAAAGTTGAATTCGGCCCTAAGTATGTGTGATCTTCCCTTTATGTATTAAAGTTTGTGGCTGCGTTTCAAAAGGGAGTTCTAAGTGTCATATTCATTACTTTGCTCGCTATTGCTTTAAGAACGTCTGTTTTCCTTACCTTTCTTTGTTAGCCAATACCCCTAGCCCTGTTACAACCCTATACTTCAATCTTGAGGTTGTGTGTTTCAATATGTGGAGTTTGGGATTGGTATGAGCATATAGTGTCCCTGGTTCTCGCATCTAAGTAGTAGCATTCCATTCATGAGATCATGTCTAAACATGCTTATTAACTTCAGAAATTGCTTTCTTTGTTATAAAAATATGTGAGTGTTTGTTTTCATGTTTACATCAATCTTCTCACATATACCTAGTGTAGGGAGTGTAGTTAGAAATTCTGTGTGAAAATAGAGTGTGTACCTTGTGAGGAATTGAGTGAATTCTCTAAGGCATGTTACTACATTCAAAACATTGTTTTACTTGGTTAAATGTGATGCGATGTAAAACAGCACACAAATTAAACCCTCTTGTTGACAATTGTAGTATAAATGCAAGTAGGGATCGTTCTAAACCGGGGATTATGAGGGCTTGCTAAAACCTCTAAACTGACTCAAAAACATAAAAACAAAGTTAAAAACACTTAAAAAGACTCACAAGACTCAAAACAAACTTAAAAGACTCAAAACAACTTAAAACAACCAAAAAGACTCAAAATAGACACTAGGAACTGATTTGGACGAATTCCAGACTAGTAAGACTCAAAACACTAATCTAGACAGATTTAAACACACTTCTAACTAATCTAACAAACTTAATTAAAGGGGGATTGGGTTTTGGACGAAAATAAAGTAAAACAAAACAGAAACTAGAACTAGACAGATTTGCACGAAATTGGTGAATTGGATGGATGATGGGCTAGCTAGGAGGTTCTTCTCCACACATGATGTCACAGCCCGTCCCGGAATTAATTAATCGAGGATGTGAAATGACGGGATTGCCCTTGAATCTATTACGGTATGTGACATTTCATTGGGTTTTATTGTCCTATCCTAAGTTTATTTTGGAAAAATAGTTGGAAATTAATTTGGAATATTTTATATGTGGTTGGGGTTTTGTAGACCACACCTTCATTTTTTTCACTCTCTCTCTCTCTCTCTAGCATATCATTAGGAGTGTACTGCTAGTATTCGGTTTCTAATTATTCATACTCTTTATCCTATTGCTTCCGCATTGCGTAATGGTTACGTCACGTTTGTGACGGCCAGCACGCCCTGATTCTCGGGTCGGGGTGTGTCACATGACATACTTGCAAACAAAACGATTTCCAGTTGCTTTTCAATAAACCATGAATTCTCAACGCCCCAGATTAACCGTGAATTGCACTAATTAACCCTCAGATTTTCCTAATTTTATTGAATTGGATTATTGCATACAACAACCCAAAGCATTCTCCACAAGTTCCCTACATGAATTGCATAATAGAGATACAAGCAAAGATCATTAAGTTCTCTGAAAATCGTAAACATTGACAAGGCACTCGTAACTATGAATTGCATGATACTTATGCCAGGAATTTACTTAACACGATTGTGACCAGCAACCTTCACTACTTATGAATATAAGTTCATAACGATTAGGTGAAACTCCCTTATATCCTAGCAACAGATTTATGCATGAAAATTAAGCGTGCACTCTCAACCAACACACACAAATCAGTTTTAATTCAACAGATAAGTAAATTGAATTCACAGCTTATGACTCACAACTGGATGTAATCAAATCATATTGCAAGTATAACCATGGTTTCGAATTCCCCCCTAGCTAAGAGGGGGTTTAGTTCCTCATACACACAAAACAAAGATGATTGATTTGAAACATTGAAAACAAAAGAAAGATTACACCTGAACGTTCCAGCAATCCTAACTCGAATGGCAGGCACGTCCAAGGGCTCTCCTCCTTCCTCTTTGCTGCGGCACTAGGTTTGGTGGTGAGTTTTTGGGGTTATGAATGGTGTAGAAGGCTGGGTTTATGGCTAGGGTGGATGTATGGTGCGGCAAGGGTTGTTTAAGGTCAGAAACTATGGACAATGGTGAAGGAAGGGTGCGGCAGAGAGTGATGGATGATTTCTGGCGTGAATGGGTGGTAGAGGATGGATAGGTAGATAGGTGGATGGAATGGATGCAGAGAATCTGTCCAGAGAGAGAGAGAGAGACTAAATGGTGCGGATGACTTTATTTATAGGGCTAGGGTTGAAAGGCAATCAGAAAATAATAGGAAAGGTTGAATACTTAGCTATTTTGTCTCACAATTTAATAGGTAAGAAAGAATCAGAAAATCAAAGAGAAATAGGAATGTGAAATTCGGCAGAAATGTGTAGGAGAAAAAAAGAATGTGTTTAAAGGTCAGAAAATAGGAAATAGAGGCCTCCCCTTGTGCAGCAAGGCTAGGTACTAAAGGGGAAGGTGTTTTCATGACAGAAAATAGGAAAGGCACTCTCCCTTGCACGGCAAGGAAGAGGAAAAGTCAAGGGAGGTGCGGCTAGGTGATTTAAGTGCAAGGAAGGTTCAATATGTGTCCTAAAATGCATAGGAGGTCTTCATTGTTGCTGGAACTTAGGGACATTTAGGATTAGGAAAGGTCAAACCAAAATAGGAAACCTTGGCTTAACTTTCCTACTTCAAGTAGGAATCCTTGTTTGAGTAGGAATCCATCTCCAATTAGGAATCCTTCTTCAATTAGGAATCCTTCTTCAATTAGGAATCCTTCGTCAGTTAGGAATCCTTCGTCAATTAAGAATCCTAACATCTTCAATTTTTCAATTTCGTCCATTCCTTTAGCTCTAAGCATGTGCTAACCATTCCAAGCCCAAATTTTCTCCAAAAAGCTCCAAAATGCACTTTCTTGCATACTTTGCACATTAGACCTACAAACACACGAAAATAGCTTAAAATACTAAAATAACTAGGAACTAACAACGTAAATGCAAGGAAACAAGCTAATTAAGTGATGTAAATATGCTCATATCAAAATGCGAGCTAATGAATGGTGACTATGATTAAGTATGTACTAAAGGGTGGGGATGACTAAAAATCTATGGTTATGATGATCTTGAATATGTCATGTGCGTTAGTAATCCCTGAGGTGAACGTTGGAAGGTTTAGTTTGTTTGGTGTTTGGTTTGTTTGTTTTGTTTCGTTTTGCTTGAGGACTAGCAAAAGCTAAGTGTGGGGGAATTTGATAGGAGCATATTTATGCGACTTAGTTAGCTTGTGTTCATGCATTTACGTTGTTAGTTCTTAGTTAATTTTGCATTTTAAGCTATTTTCGTGTGTTTGTAGGTTCTAAGTGTTAAGATGGCAAAAAGAAGCGATTTGGAGCATTCTAGAGCATTTTTGGGCCAAGATTGGGTAGTGCAAGCATGGAGGCAAGTTGATGGACGAAATTGAAGATACAAAGGCTTGAAATCAGCTAAAATGAGGGAGGAAAGAAGTGAAAGATAAAGAAGATAAGGAATCAGCTATAAAGAAGGGGAATTATCCAAAACATTATCCAAACTACCTTATCTTATCCTATACTAATCTTATCCTACCTTGTTTTCAGCTACAAAAGAGATTTAATTTCAGTTTAGGAGACAAAAAACCTGATTTCTAGAAGTCCTATCCCTTGTCCTACAAAAATGGCGCCCCAAACCTTCTAGAAACCCCAAAATCTGCCACAAAACACATTCTTTCTAGAACCCTAAAAATCTGGCGCCTCCTTCCTTTCTAGAAGGCCTTTGCCTTGCCTTGCACTCAATTCCCTTCCCACCAAGCCTTGCCATGCATCCCTTATCCCTTTCCCTCTTGGATTCTGATTTGTTAGGCCTTTTTCCTTATGGATTTGGGTTCTACAAATCCTTTTCAGAAATCAATTGGGCTATAATCCTTTTTCCTAATGGATTCAAAAATTCTGCCGCACCTAGGGCCCTAATCCTTTGCTTATGCTGAGTCCGAGCCCTAATCTGATTACCCTAGGGTTTGTGGTGCCTATATATACAAGTTTAGAGGGTTGCCGCAGGTTTCACCACCCCATATACACTTCATAATTCGTTCTACACCACCACCCCTTCAGAAATTCAAACTTTGCCGCAGAGGAGAGAAGACAAGGCCTTACCGTGGCTTCCATTGGAGAGGAAGGGTTGTGTCGCAGCCTACCTGTAACCATTGGAGTTCTTAGAGTTCTTTCTTCTCTTGTTTCTGTTTCCATGTTTAATTTAATTTGCTTTTCAATTATGTTGAACATGTGGAACTAATTTCGTTTTAGTTAGAGGTGGATTCAAAGCCATGGACATATGTTTAGTATGAATTGATTACCTCCAGTTATTGTTTCATAAATTGTGAATGTGGTTTACTTATCTGTTTTATTAAGAACTGGTTCTTATGTGTTGATTAAGGATGCATACTTAGTTTACATGCATGAATTTGATGCTAGGATATAAGGGAATTTCACCTAATCGTTATGAACTTATATTCACAAGTAGTAAAGGTTGCTAGTCACAATCATGTTAAGTAAATCCTAGGCAAAAGTAACATGCATTTCATAGTTATGAATGCCTTGTCAATGTTTATGATTTCCATGGAACTTAATGATCTTTGATATGTGTCTCTATCATGCGTATTCCATAGTTAGGGAACTTGATAAGAATAATTTGGTTGCAATGCGTTATCCATTCAATTCAATTAACTTAGGGAAATCTGAGAATTGATTAGTGCAATACAATTAATTCGGAGCATTGTCATTCATGGTTTATCGAAAGAATAACTAGAAATCAATTCGTATGCATATGTTCATGTGTGGAGAAGAACCCTCTAACTAGTTTTTCACCCCTGAATTCACCTTCACCTCTCTTTAATTTACTTTGTTTGCTGGAATCTTCTTAGTTTTGATAAATTCGTCTAAAAACCCCCTCAGTTCTTATTTGTGTTTTAGTTTTGTTAAATTCGTCCAAATCTGTCTCCTTTTAGTGTTTTGAGTCTTACTAGTCTAAAATTCATCTAATTCACTTCCTAGTACCTGTTTTGAGTCTGTTTAAATTAGTTTTGCTGTTTTGAGTCAATTTGGTCAGTTTTGAGTTGTCTAAAGTCTAGTTAGTGTTTTAGAGTTTAACTTGTGTAGATTAGCATCCCTTCTAATCCCCGGCCTAAAACGATCCCTACTTTCATATACTACGTCGATAGGGTTTTAATTTGAGTGTCAGGTAATTTTCACATCATACATATGCAAAGGGTGAAGACTTTTTGGCTCTGGTTTTAACTAAACAACTTCATCTTGTTATTTGTTATGCTAATCAATTTCATGCTTTGAATGAAACGGGCATGAGTTCTAGTATTTGGAACTAAATGATAAAAAGCATTCTAAGTAACAACCAAGCAAAGAATGATGAGATCATGCAACGACTTTAGAAAACAAGAAATCACAGATTAATAACTCTCCAAACAAAGTTTAGGCTCAAGTCTCTCAAGGTTGTAGCGTTTGTTTGAGTTTCTTCCTTCAAGCATGTTACAAAAACTGATTTTATCCTTTTTATGATTACATGTGAATTCATGAATGTCAACTATAACCAAGCATAAACCAAAGAGCATATCAAACTTCAATCCATGTTTGTAACTTTCTTTAACAGTCATGCAATTAAAAACCAAATCCTCATCATTGTGTTGGAAGGTACCCTAAGACACAAACACAAAAACGACTCTAAAAACGACTCTTTTTGGTATTTTTCAAAACTTTTTTCAAATTTATTTTGTAAATTTTCGTATTTTCTGCTATGGGACACATTGAAACACTTCAAAACACACTAAAAACGTTTTCAAATAGTGAAAAACAACTCTAGAAGTGATGGGTGATAAAAACCTACGAATTTTTCCTAAAAACACTTTGTTTACCCCCCCACACTTAAACCAAACATTGTCCTCAATGTTTCAAACATAGACGCACACACAAGCAAGCAAACAACACAACTAACAAACATGACAAAGATGGCAAAGTCAAAGCAATAAAGAGTAGGGTTTAGAAACGCAATTCTAGTTGTGGAGCTGGAGAGTTCCTAGGTCCTCTTTATTTGCATGGGTTGCCTCCCAAGAATTGCTTGCTTTAACGTCTTCCAGCCGAACGAACCTTCCTTCTATTCTTCAGTGGGGCCCACGGCATGAAGGGGTATGTCTTCCACAATATGCTCCACGAAATGCTCATAGTATGGCTTCAAACGATGTCCGTTTACCTTGAGTTCTTGCCCCGTTTTCAGACTTTGGATTTGAACTGCACCATGAGAAAAAACATTAGTAATAACAAACGGTCCAATCCACCTTTTACGTAACTTACCTAGAAATAATCAGAGACGGGAATTGAAAAGTAGAACTTTCTGCCCATTGGAGAATGTTTTGGTTCGAATCATCTTATCATGAAAGGCCTTCGTCTTCTCTTTATAAATTCGCGCATTCTCGTAAGCTTCATTCCTAATCTCCTCAAGCTCGTTCAATTGAAGCTTCCTATGAACTCCAGCGGCATCTATGTCCATATTGAAGGTTTTGACTGCCCAATGTGCCTTGTGTTCTAATTCAACGGGAAGATGGCATGGTTTCCCATAGATGAGCCGAAATGGGGACATGCCAATGGGTGTTTTGTAGGCCGTACGATACGCCCATAGTGCATCATTCAAGCGCAAACTCCAATCCTTCCTCGTTGGCCCAACTATTTTCTCTAAAATTTGCTTGATCTCACGGTTTGAAACCTCGGCTTGCCCACTTGTTTGAGGAAGATAAGGTGTAGAAACTTTATGCGTGACATTGTACTTTTTAAGTAATGCCTCAATGGTCTGATTGCAAAAGTGAGAGCCTCCATCGCTGATAAGTACTCGTGGCATGCCAAACCTTGCAAATATGTTAGTTCTAACAAAATCTGCAACCACTTTAGAATCATTAGTTTGGGTGGCTTTTGCTTCCACCCATTTCGAGACATAATCAACCGCAAGTAAAATACATGTAAAACCATGCGATGAAGGAAAAGGACCCATAAAATCAATACCCCAAACATCAAAAATTTCAACAGTAAAGATAGGGGCTTGCGGCATTTGGTCTTTTGGGCCTATATTTCCCATTCTTTGGCAACGATCACAAGTCACACAAAAAGTTCTAGCATCCTTAAAGATCGTAGGTAAATAAAATCCACATTCTAACACTTTAAGGGCCGTGCATTGTGTGCCAAAGTGTCCCCCGCATGCATAAGTGTGGCAAAAAGTTAAAATTGAGTTAAACTCCGAATTATGCACACCTACGTATAATCTAATCGGGGCAGTACGTCCACAAGTATGGATCATCCCAAACATAAAACGGTGCATCTTTCTTCAATTTATCACCTTGTTGCTTGTTTAGGGTGTTTGGAACTTGCTTAGTAACCAAATAGTTAACTAAATCGGCATACCATGGGATACTTACCTTAATGGACAGCAGCTGCTCATTTGGAAACGTCTCAGGGATGGGAATTGGGTCTTCTTCACGCACCAATCTGCTTAAATGGTCAGCCACTACGTTTTCAACTCCTTTCTTGTCCCGGATTTCGATATTGAACTCTTGAAGTAAGAGCATCCATCGAATAAGCCTTGGTTTAGCCTCCTTCTTCGTAAGTAAGTATTTTAAAGCTGCATGATCAGAGTAAATAATGACTTTAGTACCAAGTAAATATGAACGAAACTTATCTAAAGCAAAGACAATGGCAAGAAGTTCTTTTTCCGTCGTAGAGTAGTTCAATTGAGCATCGTTCAAGGTCCTTGAGGCATAGTAGATGACGTGCAGATTCTTGTCCTTCCTTTGTCCTAACACAGCCCCTAATGCATAGTCGGAAGCATCGCACATTAGCTCACACGGAAGGCTCTAATCTGGTGGCATAATGATTGGTGCCGTGGTTAGCATCTTTTTGAGTTGGTTGAAAGCCTTCTCACATTCCTCGTCAAACTTGAAAGCTACTTCCTTTTGAAGGAGACGGCACAAAGGTTGAGAAATCTTTGAAAAATCCTTGATGAATCGCCTATAGAATCCTGCATGACCAAGAAACGAACTAACCTCTCTAACCGAAGTAGGAGAGGGTAAGTAGCGTACAAGATCTATTTTTGATTTATCAACCTTAATTCCCTTTTCTGAAATGATATGCCCTAAAACTATGCCTTGTTTAACCATAAAGTGACATTTTTCCCAATTTCACACAAGGTTAGTTTCAACGCATCGTTGCATGATTAATGTGAGATTTTCCAAACAACCGTCAAACGAATCACCAAATACACTAAAGTCATCCATAAAAACCTCAATAATCTTCCCAACAAAATCGGAAAAGATACTTACGATGCATTTTTGAAATGTGGCAGGTGCATTGCATAAACCGAATGGCATGCGATGATAGGCAAAGGTACCAAAGGGGCACGTGAAAGTGGTCTTTTCTTGGTCTTCCGGGGCTATGACAATTTGATTATATCCCGAATAGCCATCAAGAAAACAATAAAAAGAATGACCGGCTAACCTTTCAAGCATTTGATCAATGAACGGCAAAGGGAAGTGATCCTTCCTTGTGGTGGCGTTGAGCTTCCTATAATCGATGCACACTCTCCAACCTGTTTGGTTACGTGTTGGCACAAGCTCATTCTCGGCATTCTTCACCACAGTGACTCCGGATTTCTTTGGAACAACTTGCACCGATGAAACCCAACGGCTATCCGAAATTGGATAAATCACTCCACAATCAAGAAGCTTGATAATCTCCTTTTTCACAACTTCCATCATTGAAGGGTTGAGTCGGCGTTGAGCCTCTCTATTTGGTTTAGCCCCCTCCTCTAGAAGTATGTGATGCATGCATGTTGTAGGGCTAATGATGTGAAATTAAATCGCACACAAACTTAAACCCTTATCAATGTAGTATGTGAAAGTAGGGATCGTTCTAAGCCGGGGATTAAAGGGATTGCTAATCTACACAAATTAGACTCTAAAACAATAAACTGGACTTTAAACAATGAAAACAAGTACTAGGGATCAATTTGGACGAATTTTTACTCTAGACACCTTAAACAACTTAACTTGACTCAAATAACTCAAAACAAACTCAAAACAGCAAATAGAATTCAATTAAACAGTTTCTGGACTCTAGAGACTCAAAACAAGCTAAATAGACCTAAAACACACAAAACAAGTTATCTAGACTCTAAACTAACACCTAAGACTGATTAGAACGAAATTAAGACTCTAATTGACTCAAAAGACTAGAAAACAAAAGTGCTTACGAATTTAGACTATCTTAACACAAATTAAGAGCAAGGGATTGTTTGAAAACGGATTTAAACTTAAGCAAAATAGAATTGTAAACTAGACTTAGTTTTGTACGAAATTGGTGATTTAAATGGGTGAATGGCTAGCTAGAGGGTCCTTCTCCACACATGACACATATGCAACACAAATCGATTTCCAGTTGTTCTTTCTATAAACCATGAACGACAACGCCCCAAATTAATCGTGACTGCACGCATTAACCTTCAGATTTTCCTAAGTTCATTGAATTTGGACGTAGCGCCGCAAACCAAATTATTCTTATCAAGTTCCCTATATGACTGCATACTAGAGATACATATCAAAGATCATTAAGCTTTGTGAAAATCATAAGCATTGACATGACATTCGTGACTATGACTGCATGACACTCCTGCCACTAATTTACTTAACGCGATCGTGACTAGCAACCTTCACTACTTGTAAATATAAGTTCGTAACTATTAGGTGAAACTCCCTTATATTTTAGCATCAAATTCATGCATGCAAATTAAGTATGCATCCCTAATCAACATACAAGAATAAGTTTTAAATCAAACAGTTATTGCATTCACGATTTATGAAATTACAACTAGATGAAATCAATTCATATCACATATATGCTCATAGTTTCGAATTCCCCCTAGCTAAGAAGGGGTTTAGTTCCTCATGATCGCAAATAAACGAAGACAATTAAATTTAAACATCAAAAGTAAAGATAGAATACACCTAGAAACGCTCCAAATTTCTTCCTTCCTTCCTTTGCAAAGCTGCGGCACAATGAGGTTGAGTGGTAGATGGTGGTTGATAGGAGCATATTTACATCACTTAGTTAGCTTGTTTCCTTGCATTTAGGTTGTTAGTTCTTAGTTATTTTAGTCTTTTAAGCCATTTTCGTGTGTTTTCAGGTTCTAAGGGCTAAAGGAGCAAGAAAATGCATTCTGGTGCCTTTTGGAGCAGTTTTGGGCTTGGAATGGATTGCACATGCTTGGAGCTAAGTGGATGGACGAAATTGAAGATCAAATGAGCTTAGGATTGAATGAAGAATGAAGAGTTCAAAATTGGAAGCCAAAGTTTCTAAAGTTGGAAGTTTCTATTCTTGAAAGTTTCTATTATTGGCTTAGAGTTTCCTAATCCTTCCTCACCTATGTTCCAGCCATAAAAGGGTTTCAAAACATGTTAGGTTGCCTCATTACATGTTTCTAGAAGTCCTAGAACCTTTCCCTAACCTTGCCGCATATCTCCTTTCCCTTTGTTCTAAAATCTGCCACATAAGTGCCTTTCCCTTTCTCTCCACAACCTTGCCGCACAAGGGATCCTTTTCTTTCCTATTTTTAGACCCAAAATCACATTCCCTTTGTGTTCTATGCCTTGCCGCACAAGGAGGAGCTTTTCTTACCTATTTTGTGCCTCAAAACACATTCCTAAATCTGTCTTACATATTCTGCCGAATTTCACTTTCTTATTCTCTTTGATTTTCTGATTCTTTCTTACCTATTAAATTGTGGAACCATAATAGCTAAGTATTGAACCTTTCCTATTATTTTCTGATTGCCTTTCAACCCTAGCCCTATAAATAAAGCCATCCGCACCATTTAGTTGGGCTCTCTCTAGACAGATTCTCTGCATCCATTCCATCCACCTATCTACCTATCCATCCTCTACCACCCATCACCACCCATTCTACACACCTTAACCCCTTGTGCCGCAGCTCTACAAAGAAAGAAGGAGAGGATTAACTTGAAGCCGTGCCTACCCATTCAAGACGTTGGATTGCTGGAACGTTTCTAGGTGTAATCTATCTTTGTTTTCAATGTTTAATTTAATTTCTCTTTGTTTTGCTATGAACATGAGGAACTAAGCCATTTTGGCTAGGGGGCTATTCAAAGCCATGAATATGCTTGCAATATGATTTGATTACATCCAGTTGTGATTCATAAGTTGTGAATTCAATTTACTTATCTGTTGAATTAAAACTGATTTGTGTGTGTTGATTGAGAGTGCACGCTTAATTTTCATGCATAAATCTGATGCTAGGATGTAAGGGAGTTTCACCTAATCGTTATGAACTTGTATTCATAAGTAGTGAAGGTTGCTAGTCACAATCGTGTTAAGTAAATTCCTGGCATAAGTATCATGCAATTCATAGTTACGAGTGCCTTGTGAATGCTTATGATTTTCAGAGAACTTAATGATCTTTGCTTGTATCTCTATTATGCAATTCATGTAGGGAACTTGTGGAGAATGCTTTGGGTTGTTGTATGCAATCATCCAATTCAATAAAATTAGGAAAATCTGAGGGTTAATTAGTGCAATTCACGGTTAATCTGGGGCGTTGAGAATTCATGGTTTATTAAAAAGCAACTGGAAATCGTTTTGTTTGCAAGTATGTCAAGTGTGGAGAAGAACGTCCTAGCTAGCCCATCATCCATCCAATTGACCAATTTCGTGCAAATCTGTTTAGTTTTAGTTTCTGTTTTGTTTTTAGCTTAATTCCATCCAAAACCCAATCCCCCTTTAATTAAGTATGTTAGATTAGTTAGAAGTGTGTTTAAATCTGTCCAAATTAGTGTTTTGAGTCTTACTTGTCTAGAATTCGTCCAAATTAGTCCCTAGTGTGAATATAAGTCACGGTCAATAATGAGATCATTCAACAACTTTAGAAAACAAAGAATCACAGATTAATAACTTACCTAGCCTAGTGTTTTCATCATTCGTTGGAATTAAGAACCTGCGAGGAAACGGTGCATTCGAAGGAATAACATTAGAATGAATTGAATTTGGGACGTCCTTACTTGTGGTGGGTGGTTGAGAGGGCTTAGGGGGCTGCGGCAAGGGTTGTTCTTCCCTTGCTGTGGGTGTGTCTTCTTCCTCCTCCTCAATCCGCAGCTCCTCATCCACTTCTAGGCTATGTTTGGACGTTTTTAGGTCAGCTCCAACCTCCATAGCACTTTCCAAAGTGATAGCTTCAGCAATTTCAAAGTCTCCCATTGAATTGACAATAGTTGAGTTGGAGAGTTCACGTTGTTCTTGAATTTGTACCATTAGCTCTGCAATCTGCCCAATTTGCTTTTCCAAATGGTCCACCCTTTTGTTTTGATTTTCTTGTCCCTGAGATAAAGAAGTGAGTAACTCAAGAATTTTATCATTATCCATTGACGTACCTGAATTTGTTTGGGAAGATTGTGGTGGAGGCTGTGAAGGTGCATATGGCCATTGATAGAACTCCTCTGATGGCTGTGAGTATTCTTCTTGTTTTGAGCCCTGCGTCAAAGAGGTTAGTACATCAAGAATTTCATCATAACTCATGGACATAGCTGAATTTAATTGGAATTGTTGTGGGGGAGGTTGTGGTGGCTGCATAGGTCTTGAATAGAACTCTTCTTCTTGCTGCCAATATCCACCTTGTTGGAATTGTTGAGGTTCTCCCCACATGTAATCTGAATAATCTCTCCAATTCGAATTGTAAGCGTTGGAAAACATGTTGTCCCATGATTGGCTATGGCCTTGATAACCCCAAGCATCTTCATTCACAGCGAATTGAGCACTTTGATGAGTTTGAGCAGTGTACATTGTGGTTGTTTCGGCAATCTGGGACAATTGAGAAGTAAGATTCGCCAATTGAGCTTGAGTGTTAGCAAAATCCATGTCTTGCTTCTCTAATACCTGAAATCAAAGAAGTAAAACTAAATCAAATATCAAAAGTAAAAGACAAAAACAAAAACAAAGGGGATTAGCCAAAGAAAACAAGAAAACAACACAAAGTCAGAAACTAAAACAAAAACAAAATAAACGAAAAGAAAAGAACCAAGGGATTATCAAAGTTGCTAATCCCCGACAACGGCGCCAAAAATTTGTTGTGATAAAAGTTAAGCACACAAATTAAACCCTCTTGTTGACAATTGTAGTATAGATGCAAGTAGGGATCGTTCTGGACCGGGGATTAGGAGGGCTTGCTAAAACCTCTAAACTGACTCAAAAACATAAAAACAAAGTTAAAAACACTTAACAAGACTCACAAGACTCAAAACAAACTTAAAAGACTCAAAACAGCTTAAAACAACCAAAAAGACTCAAAACAGACACTAGGGACTGATTTGGACGAATTCTAGACTAGTAAGACTCAAAACACTAATTTGGACAGATTTAAACACACTTCTAACTAATCTAACACACTTAATTAAAGGGGGATTGGGTTTTGGACGAATTTAAAGTAAAACAAGTCAGAAACTAAAACTAGACAGATTTTGCACGAAATTGGTGAATTGGATGGATGATAGACTAGCTAGAAGCTCTTTCTCCACACATGACATGTATGCAAACGACTCGATTTCCAGTTACTCCTTCATTGAATTATGAACGACAATGCCCCAAATTAACCGTGACATCACTAATTAACCCTCAGATTCTCCTTGTATTATTGGATTGGATGACATCATTCGACAACCCAAAGCATTCTTCAAAAGTCCCCTACATGACATCATAATAGAGATACAATCAAAGATCATTATGTTCAATGGAAATCATAAGCATTGACAAAGCACTTGCAACTATGACATCATGTCACTCATGCTAGGAATTGAACTTAACGCGGTTGTGACTAGCAACCTTCACTACATATGAATATAAGTTTGTAACGATTATGTGAAACTCCCTTATACTCTAGCATAAGATTTATGCATGCCAATTAAGTGTCGACCCTCAATCAACAAACACAAATAAGTTCTTAATCAAACAGTCAAGCCAATTGCATTCACAATTCAAGAATTCATAACTGGAATTTATCAACTCAAATTGCACACATAATCATGGCTTTGAAATCACCCCTAGCCAAAAGGCTTTAGCTACTCATGTTTACAGCAAGACGAAAGGAAAAGAAATTAAACATTGTAAACATAGAACGAATTACACCTAGAATGCTCCAACAATCAAGCTTGAACATCCAAGAGTCCTTCATTCTTTCTCCTTGCTGCGGCACAAAGGTGGGTGAAGTGTAAGGGATGTGTTTGGGTGGTAGAGGATGGATAGGTAGATAGGTGGATGGAATGGATGCAGAGAATCTGTCCACAGAGAGAGAGACTAAATGGTGCGGATGGCTTTATTTATAGAGCTAGGGTTGAAAGGCAATCAGAAAATAATAGGAAAGGTTCAATACTTAGCTATTATGGTTCCACAATTTAATAGGTAAGAAAGAATCAGAAAATCAAAGAGAATAAGAAAGTGAAATTTGGCAGAATATGTAAGACAGATTGAGGAATGTGTTTTGAGGCACAAAATAGGTAAGAAAAGCTCCTCCTTGTGCGGCAAGGCATAGAACACAAAGGGAATGTGATTTTGGGTCAGAAAATAGGAAAGAAAAGGATCCCTTGTGCGGCAAGGTTGTGGAGAGAAAGGGAAAGGCACTTATGTGGCAGATTTTGGAAGAAAAGGGAAAGGAGATATGCGGCAAGGTTAGGGAAAGGTTCTAGGACTTCTAGAAACATGTAATGAGGCAACCTAACATGTTTTGAAACCCTTTTATGACTGGAACATAGGTGAGGAAGGATTAGGAAACTCTAAGCCAAGAATAGAAACTTCCAATTTTAGAAACTTTGGTTTCCAATTTTGAACTCTTCATTCTTCATTCAATCCTAAGCTCATTTGATCTTCAATTTCATCCATCCACTTAGCTCCAAGCATGTGCAATCCATTCCAAGCCCAAAAGGCACCAAAATGCACTTTCGTGCTCCTTTAGCCCTTAGAACCTGAAAACACACGAAAATGGCTTAAAAGACTAAAATAACTAAGAACTAACAACGTAAATGCAAGGAAACAAGCTAACTAAGTGATGTAAATTGATGTAAAAATTACTTGACACTGAAATTAAAACCCTATCGACGTAGTATATGAAAGTAGGGATCGTTTTAGGCCGGGGATTAGAAGGGATGCTAATCTACACAATTTAAACTCTAAAACACTAAACTAGACTCTTATGACTCAAAACACACAAACTAAGCTAAATAGACTCAAAACAGATACTAGAGAGTGAATTGGACAAATTCTAGACTAGTAAGACTCAAAACACAGAAAGGGGACAGATTTGGACGAATTTGACAAAACTAAAACACAAATAAGAACTGAGGGGGTTTTTGGACGAATTTGACAAAACTAAGTAAATTGCAGCAAACAAAGTAAGTTAAAACGAAATTAAGGTGAATTCAAGGGTGAAAAGCTAGTTAGAGGATCCTTCTCCACACATGAAACATATGCATACAAATTGATTTCCAGTATTGTTTCTTTAAACCATGAATGACAATGCCCCGAATTAATCGTGAATGCACAAATTAACTTTCAGATTTTCCTTAATTCATTGAATTGGATGGATAACGCATCGACAATCAAATTATTCTTATCAAGTTCCCTACATGGAATACGCATAATAAAGATACATTCAAAGATCATTAAGTTCTATGAAAATCATAAGCATTGACAAGGCATTCGTAACTATGAACAACATGACGATACTCCTGCCATGGATTCACTTAACACGATTGTGACTAGCAACCTTTACTACTCATAAATATAAGTTCATAACAATTAGGTGAAATTCCCTTATATTTTAGCATCAGATTCATGCATGCAAACTAAGTGTGCACCCTTAACCCACATACAAGAATAAGTTTTAATCAAACAGATAAGTGAATCGCATTCATGTTTTACGAAACAATAACTAGAGGTAATCAATTCATATTAAACATATGTCCATGGCTTCGAATTCACCTCTAACTAAGAAAAACTTAGTTACACATGTTCATAACAATTGAAAAGCAATCTGAAATAAACATTGAAACTAAAATAAGGGAAGAAAGAACTCAGGAAGTCTCCAATGGTTGCAGGTTGTTGCGGCACAAGGTCCTCCTCCAATGGAAGCCACGGCAAAGCTCTCCTCCTCTCCTTCTTGCTGCAAAGGGTGTTTCTGTGTATGGATGGTGATGGCTACGAATTATGGTGTGGTATAGGGGGTGGTAACCTGCAGCAAAGCCTCAAAATATGTATATATAGGCATGGAAAACCCTAGGGAAATCAGGGTACGACTTAGACTTAGCAGAAATAAGGGATTAGGGCCCTAGGGTGCGGCACAAGGCTTAAATCCATCAGGAAAGGGGTTTAGCCCAATTAATTTCTGAAAAGGCTTTGCACAATCCAAATCCACAAAGGAATAGGCTAATTAAATCAGAATCCAAGAGGAATAAGGGTAGGGAAGGTGCGGCAACAATTGGAGGGAAGGGGATGGAGTGCAAAGCAAGGCAAAGGCCTTCTAGAAAGGTTTGGGGCGCCAGATTTTTAGGACTTCTAGAAAGGAGTGTTGTGGCATGTTTCTAGATGGAAAAGACCTCCTAAAAACAGGTTTTAGGCATCCTAATATGAAAAGGAGTCCCCCTTGCAGCTGGAATTAAGATAGGATAAGATTAGATAAGATAAGGTTGGTTTGGATAATGTTCCATGTTTGTAGCTGATTCCTTATCTTCTTTGACTTGAATTTGTTTCTCCAACTTTTAAACATATTCCTAGCCTCATTTGAACTTCAAATTCGTCCATTCCTTGTGCTCCATATGCATGCAATCCATTTCAGCCCAGAATTGCTCCAAAATGCTCTAAAATGCACTTTCTTGCCAACTTTGCCAATTGGACCTACAAACACACGAACATAGCTTAAAACACTATAATAAACATAAACTAACTACGTAAATGCAAGGAAACAAGCTAACTAAGTCGCATAAATATGCTTCTATCAAATACCCCCACACTTAGCTTTTGCTAGTCCTCGAGCAAAACAAAAGAGACAAAACTCAATCTAAACCTTCCAACAATTGCCTTAGGGATTTCCAATGCACATGACATATTAAAAATCATCACTTGCACAAATTTTAGTCAACTTAACACTTGAGCACATACTTAATCACAGTCACCACTTACTAGTTCACATTTAACCAATTAAAACGATGTTTTGAATGTAGTAACATGCCTTAGAGAATTCCCTCAATTCCTTACTAGATATGCACTCAGTTTTCACTCAAATTTTCTAACTACACACCCTACACTAGGTATATGTGAGAAGATTGATGTAAACATGAAAACTAATACTCACATATGTCATAGCAAAGAAAGCACTTTTCTGGAGTTATTAATGCATATATGAATATGATCTCATGAACGGAATGCTACTACTTAGATGCGAGAACCAGTGACACCATATGCTCATACCAATTCCAAACTCCACATATTGAAACACACAACACCCAAGAACGAAGTTAAAGGGTTGTAACGGGGCTTGGGGTGTTGGGTAAGAAAGAAAGGATATGGAAAACAAAGGTTCTTAAAGAATAGCAAGCAAAGCAATGAAATCAACACTTAGAATTCACTTTGGAATGTAGAAATATAACTTTGAACAAAAAGGGGAGATTTACACATTTTAGGGCCAGATTTGATGTTTTGAACCCTTTCTTCAACAATCAACACTTGTGAGCTCATTCTCACTTATTTTTCAACTCTTTTTCATTCTTTTCACAACTTTTTCTTTTTCTTTTGAAACACAAAATGTAGAACTGAGCTTAAAACAACCAATCCTTCCCCCACACTTAATTTACTGCATAATGTAGATCAAAACGAATTCATTTTAAGTTATGCTTCACTATCCTTTAAGAACAAGGGTATGGATAGTCCTACACTAGGCTAGGTAAGGATAATGGGGTTAACAAAGAACATAGGCTAAACAAGGCTCAAAGGGGTTAAACCTACAAAACACATGAAAATGGGGTACGGCTGTTTGGCTTTGGTGGCAACTAAACAACTTCACCTTGATATGTGTTATGCAATTCAATATCATGCTTTGAATGGAACGGGCATGAGTTCTAGTATTTGGAACTAAATGATGAAACGCCTTCTAAGTAGCAACCAAGCAAAGAATAATGAAATCATGCAACGACTTTAGAAAACAAAGAATCATAGATTAATAACTCTCCAAAAGAATGTTTTAGGCTCAAGTCTCGCAGGGATGTAGTGTTAATTTGAGTTCCTTCCTTCAAGCATGTTACAAAAACTGATTTTTCCTTTATGATTACATGTGAATTCGTAAACTATAACAATAACCAAGCATAAACCAAAGAGCATATCAAACTTCCATCCATGTTTATAACTCTCTTTAACAGTCATGTAATTAAAAACCAAATCCTCATCATTGTGTTGGAAGGTACCTAAGACACAAACACACAAAAACAATTCTTTTTGGGTTTTTCAAAACAATTTTTCAAATTTTTATGAGATTTTCGGATTTTTACTTCAAAACACACAAAAGTACTCCAAAACAGCTTAAAAACACTTAAAAACCGTGAGAAACAAGTTTAGAAGTAATGGGTGATAAAATCCCACGAATTTGCATCAAAAACACTTTGTTACACCCCCACACTTAAATCAAACATTGTCCTCAATGTTTCAAGCATAAACTCACAGAAAAACAAGCAAACTAACAAACAACAAATAAACAAACTAAACAAGGCACAATAGAAACAACAACACAGAGAAGGGTTTAGGAACGCAAATCTGGAATTGGAGTGATTCCTAGGTCCTCCTTTGTTGAATGCATGGGTTGCCTCCCAAGAAGCGCTTACTTTTACGTCGTGCAGCCGGACGACACGTCCAATTAAGCTTCATTGGAGGCCACGGCATGGAATTGATCTTTGAATGGAAGGTGATACTTGAAATGATCCGGCAATGGTTTAAATTCTAGTGTGGGTGCCTGAATCATTAAAATCAGCAAGTTAGTAGAAAACAAATCGAAATTGGAGAACATGGCTTACTTGCTTGCACCGACACAAACTCAATTACGAACACCACATCTTTGAAGGTTTCAGGGACTTTAAACTTGGCCAGATTTACTATGATGGTTGCTACTTGTCCTTTGTCATCAAATTCAACTTCTTTGGGCTTTGTTGTTTCAAATACGTCTTCTTTGATGCATTTTACACATTCTCCCGCCACTTCCTTCTCTTGACTCCTTCTTCTTGGTGTACAAGGTTCTTTGAACACAATCTGGAACTTGATTTGGTGTGCCAAGAATTGGGATATCACTTTGAACCTTTGGAATGGCTTCCACAATGTCTTTTGCACTTTCATCTTTCTTCGGAATTAAAAACCTGTGAGGAAAAGGTGTATTCGGAGGAATAACATTAGAATGAATTGAATTTGGGACGTCCTTACTTGTGGTGGGTGGTTGAGAGGGCTTAGGGGGCTGCGGCAAGGGTTGTTCTTCCCTTGCTGTGGGTGTGTCTTCTTCCTCCTCCTCAATCAGCAGCTCCTCATCCACTTCTAGGCTATGTTTGGACGTTTTTAGGTCAGCTCCAACCTCCATAGCACTTTCCAAAGTGATAGCTTCAGCAATTTCAAAGTCTCCTATTGAATTGACAATAGTTGAGTTGGAGAGTTCACGTTGTTCTTGAATTTGTACCATTAGCTCTGCAATCTGCCCAATTTGCTTTTCCAAATGGTCCACCCTTTTGTTTTGATTTTCTTGTCCCTGAGATAAAGAAGTGAGTAACTCAAGAATTTTATCATTATCCATTGACGTACCTGAATTTGTTTGGGAAGATTGTGGTGGAGGCTGTGAAGGTGCATATGGCCATTGATAGAACTCCTCTAATGGCTGTGAGTATTCTTCTTGTTGTGAGCCCTGCGTCAAAGAGGTTAGTACATCAAGAATTTCATCATAACTTATGGACATAGCTGAATTCAATTGGAATTGTTGTGGGGGAGGCTGTGGTGGCTGCATAGGTCTTGAATAGAACTCCTCTTCTTGCTGCCAATATCCACCTTGTTGGAATTGTTGAGGTTCTCCCCACATGTAATCTGAATAATCTCTCCAATCCGAATTGTAAGCGTTGGAAAACATGTTGTCCCATGATTGGCTATGGCCTTGATAACCCCAAGCATCTTCATTCACAGCGAATTGAGCACTTTGATGAGTTTGAGCAGTGTACATTGTGGTTGTTTCGGCAATCTGGGACAATTGAGAAGTAAGATTCGCCAATTGAGCTTGAATGTTAGCAAAATCCATGTCTTGCTTCTCCAATACCTGAAGTCAAAGAAGTAAAACTAAATCAAATATCAAAAGTAAAAGACAAAAACAAAAACAAATGGGATTAGCTAAACAAAACAAGAAAACAACACAAAGTCAGAAACTAAAACAAAAACAAAATAAACGAGAAGAAAATAACCAAGGGATTAGCAAAGTTGCTAATCCCCGGCAACGGCGCCAAAAATTTGTTGTGATAAAAGTTAAGCACACAAATTAAACCCTCTTGTTGACAATTGTAGTATAGATGCAAGTAGGGATCGTTCTGGACCGGGGATTAGGAGGGCTTGCTAAAACCTCTAAACTGACTCAAAAACATAAAAACAAAGTTAAAAACACTTAACAAGACTCACAAGACTCAAAACAAACTTAAAAGACTCAACACAGCTTAAAACAACCAAAAAGACTCAAAACAGACACTAGGGACTGATTTGGACGAATTCTAGACTAGTAAGACTCAAAACACTAATTTGGACAGATTTAAACACACTTCTAACTAATCTAACACACTTAATTAAAGGGGGATTGGGTTTTGGACGAATTTAAAGTAAAACAAGTCAGAAACTAAAACTAGACAGATTTTGCACGAAATTGGTGAATTGGATGGATGATAGACTAGCTAGAGGCTCTTTCTCCACACATGACATGTATGCAAACGACTCGATTTCCAGTTACTCCTTCATTGAATTATGAACGACAATGCCCCAAATTAACCATGACATCACTAATTAACCCTCAGATTTTCCTTGTATTATTGGATTGGATGACATCATTCGACAACCCAAAGCATTCTTCAAAAGTCCCCTACATGACATCATAATAGAGATACAATCAAAGATCATTACGTTCAATGAAAATCATAAGCATTGACAAAGCACTTGCAACTATGACATCATGTCACTCATGCTAGGAATTGAACTTAACGCGGTTGTGACTAGCAACCTTCACTACATATGAATACAAGTTTGTAACGATTATGTGAAACTCCCTTATACTCTAGCATCAGATTTATGCATGCCAATTAAGTGTCGACCCTCAATCAACAAACACAAATAAGTTCTTAATCAAACAGTCAAGCCAATTGCATTCACAATTCAAGAATTCATCACTGGAATTTATCAACTCAAATTGCACACATAATCATGGCTTTGAAATCACCCCTAGCCAAAAGGCTTTAGCTACTCATGTTTACAACAAGACGAAAGGAAAAGAAATTAAACATTGTAAACATAGAACGAATTACACCTAGAATGCTCCAACAATCAAGCTTGAACATCCAAGAGTCCTTCCTTCTTTCTCCTTGCTGCGGCATAAAGGTGGGTGAAGTGTAAGGGATGTGTTTGGGTGGTAGAGGATGGATAGGTAGATAGGTGGATGGAATGGATGCAGAGAATCTGTCCACAGAGAGAGAGACTAAATGGTACGGATGGCTTTATTTATAGGGCTAGGGTTGAAAGGCAATCAGAAAATAATAGGAAAGGTTCAATACTTAGCTATTATGGTTCCACAATTTAATAGGTAAGAAAGAATCAGAAAATCAAAGAGAATAAGAAAGTGAAATTCGGCAGAATATGTAAGAAAGATTTAGGAATGTGTTTTGAGGCACAAAATAGGTAAGAAAAGCTCCTCCTTGTGCGGCAAGGCATAGAACACAAAGGGAATGTGATTTTGGGTCAGAAAATAGGAAAGAAAAGGATCCCTTGTGCGGCAAGGTTGTGGAGAGAAAGGGAAAGGCACTTATGTGGCAGATTTTGGAAGAAAAGGGAAAGGAGATATGCGGCAAGGTTAGGGAAAGGTTCTAGGACTTCTAGAAACATGTAATGAGGCAACCTAACATGGTTTGAAACCCTTTTATGACTGGAACATAGGTGAGGAAGGATTAGGAAACTCTAAGCCAAGAATAGAAACTTCCAATTTTAGAAACTTTGGTTTCCAATTTTGAACTCTTCATTCTTCATTCAATCCTAAGCTCATTTGATCTTCAATTTCGTCCATCCACTTAGCTCCAAGCATGTGCAATCCATTCCAAGCCCAAAACTGCTATAAAAGGCACCAAAAGGCACTTTCGTGCTCCTTTAGCCCTTAAAACCTGAAAACACACGAAAATGGCTTAAAAGACTAAAATAACTAAGAACTAACAACGTAAATGCAAGGAAACAAGCTAACTAAGTGATGTAAATATGCTCCTATCAATAACAAATATCAAGATGAAGTTGTGTAGTGACCACCACAGCCAAAAAGCCGTACCCCCTTTTCATATGTTTTGTAGGTTTAACCCCTTTGAGCCTTGTTTAGCCTATGTTCTTTGTTAACCCACATTAACCTTACCTAGCCTAGTATAGGACCGTCCATACCCTTGGTCTTAAAGCATAGTAAGTATGGCTTAAAATGAATTCCTTTTGATCTACATTATGCAGACAATCAAGTGTGGGGGAAGGATTGGTTGTTTTAAGCTCAGTTCTACATTTTGTGTTTCAAAAGAAAAGAAAATTCGTGGAAAAAGAAAAAGACAAAGAAAAAGTTGTGAAAAGAATGAAAAAGAGTTGAAAAATAAGTGAGAATGAGTTTAAGAGTGTTGATTGTTGAAGAAAGGGTCCAAAACATCAAATCTGGCCCTAAAATGTGTAAATCTCCCCTTTTTGTTCAAAGTTAAATTTCTGCATTCCAAAGTGAATTCTAAGTGTTGATTTCATTTCATTGCTTTGCTTACTATTTCTTTAAGAACCTTTGTTTTCCATATTCTTTCTTTCTTACCCAACACCCTTAGCTTCGTTTCAACCCTTTAACTTCGATCTTGGGTGTTGTGTGTTTCAATATGTGGAGTTTGGAATTGGTATGAGCATATGGTGTCACTGGTTCTTGCATCTAAGTAGTAGCATTCCATTCATGAGATCATATTCATATATGCATTAATAACTCCAAAAAAGTGCTTTCGTTGTTGCAACATATGTGAGTGTTAGTTTTCATGTTTACATCAATCTTCTCACATATACCTAGTGTAGGGAGTGTAGTTAGAAAATCTGAGTGAAAATAGAGTGTATATCTAGTAAGGAAATGAGGGAATTCTCTAAGGCATGTTACTACATTCAAAACATCGTTTTAATTGGTTAAATGTGAACTAGTGAATGGTGACTGTGATTAAGTATGAATTCAAGGGTAAGGATGACTAGAATCTGTGCAAGTGATGATTTTTAATATGTCATGTGCATTGGAAATCCCTAAGGCAATTGTTGGAAGGTTTAGATTGAGTTTTGTTTCTTTTGTTTCTTTTGTTTTGCTCGAGGACTAGCAAAAGCTAAGTGTGGGGGTATTTGATAGGAGCATATTTACATCACTTAGTTAGCTTGTTTCCTTGCATTTAGGTTGTTAGTTCTTAGTTATTTTAGTCTTTTAAGCCATTTTCGTGTGTTTTCAGGTTCTAAGGGCTAAAGGAGCAAGAAAGTGCATTTTGGTGCCTTTTGGAGCAGTTTTGGGCTTGGAATGGATTGCACATGCTTGGAGCTAAGTGGATGGACGAAATTGAAGATCAAATGAGCTTAGGATTGAATGAAGAATGAAGAGTTCAAAATTGGAAGCCAAAGTTTTTAAAGTTGGAAGTTTCTATTCTTGGAGGTTTCCATTCTTGAAAGTTTCTATTCTTGGCTTAGAGTTTCCTAGTCCTTCCTCACCTATGTTCCAGCCATGAAAGGGTTTCAAAACATGTTAGGTTGCCTCATTACATGTTTCTAGAAGTTCTAGAACCTTTCCCTAACCTTGCCGCATATGTTTCTAGAAGTTCTAGAACCTTTCCCTAACCTTGCCGCATATCTCATTTCCCTTTCTTCCAAAATCTGCCACATAAGTGCCTTTCCCTTTCTCTCCACAACCTTGCCGCACAAGGGATCCTTTTCTTTCCTATTTTCTGACCCAAAATCACATTCCCTTTGTGTTCTATGCCTTGCCGCACAAGGAGGAGCTTTTCTTACCTATTTTGTGCCTCAAAACACATTCCTAAATCTGTCTTACATATTCTGCCGAATTTCAGTTTCTTATTCTCTTTGATTTTCTGATTCTTTCTTACCTATTAAATTGTGGAACCATAATAGCTAAGTATTGAACCTTTCCTATTATTTTCTGATTGCCTTTCAACCCTAGCCCTATAAATAGAGCCATCCGCACCATTTAGTTGGGCTTTCTCTAGACAGATTCTCTGCATCCATTCCATCCACCTATCTACCTATCCATCCTCTACCACCCATCACCACCCATTCTACACACCTTAACCCTTTGTGCCGCAGCTCTACAAAGGAAGAAGGAGAGGATTAACTTGAAGCCGTGCCTAGCCATTCAAGACGTTGGATTGCTAGAACCTTTCTAGGTGTAATCTATCTTTGTTTTCAATGTTTAATTTAATTTCTCTTTGTTTTGCTGTGAACATGAGGAACTAAGCCCTTTTGGCTAGGGGGCTATTCAAAGCCATCAATATGCTTGCAATATGAATTGATTACATCCAGTTGTGATTCATAAGTTGTGAATTCAATTTACTTATCTGTTGAATTAAAACTGATTTGTGTGTGTTCATTAAGAGTGCACGCTTAATTTTCATGCATAAATCTGATGCTAGGATATAAGGGAGTTTCACCTAATCGTTATGAACTTTTATTCATAAGTAGTGAAGGTTGCTAGTCACAATCGTGTTAAGTAAATTCCTGGCATAAGTATCATGCAATTCATAGTTACGGGTGCCTTGTGAATGCTTATGATTTTCAGAGAACTTAATGATCTTTGCTTGTATCTCTATTATGCAATTCATGTAGGGAACTTGTGGAGAATGCTTTGGGTTGTTGTATGCAATCATCCAATTCAATAAAATTAGGAAAATCTGAGGGTTAATTAGTGCAATTCACGGCTAATCTGGGGTGTTGAGAATTCAGGGTTTATTGAAAAGCAACTGGAAATCGTTTTGTTTGCAAGTATGTCATGTGTGGAGAAGAACCTCCTAGCTAGCCCATCATCCATCCAATTCACCAATTTCGTGCAAATCTGTTTAGTTTTAGTTTCTGTTTTGTTTTTAGCTTAATTCCATCCAAAACCCAATCCCCCTTTAATTAAGTATGTTAGATTAGTTAGAAGTGTGTTTAAATCTGTCCAAATTAGTGTTTTGAGTCTTACTAGTCTAGAATTCGTCCAAATCAGTCCCTAGTGTCTGTTTTGAGTCTTTTTGGTTGTTTTAAGCTGTTTTGAGTCTTTTAAGTTTGTTTTGAGCCTTGTGAGTCTTGTTAAGTGTTTTTAACTTTGTTTTTATGTTTTTGAGTCAGTTTAGAGGTTTTAGCAAGCCTCCTAATCCCCGGTCCAGAACGATCCCTACTTGCATCTATACTACAATTGTCAACAAGAGGGTTTAATTTGTGTGCTGTTTTACATCGCATCAGTGGTGTTTTTAATGGTGCAACATACACTTGTATTTATAGGGGAAGGGTGCGGCACAAACTTTTGGTGTAGGAAAAGGATTGCAAAACATAGTTTGTGTAGGAAAATAATAACACAATCCTAAGGGGAAAAGGTTATGTAATCCCAGCAGGAAATAGGACATCTAGAAGGTCAGAAACCCAAGGGATCTAGGACAAAGGTGCGGCACCTTTGTAGGAGAGGATAAGATTCCTAGAAATCAGGTTTTTATGTCTCCTAAACTGAAATTAAAACCCTTTTACAGCAGGAATTAAGTTAGGGAAGGATTAGGATAGGATAGGATAAGATAAGGCAAGGTAAGATAAGATAAGGTTAGTTTGGATAAGATAAGGTTGGATAAGGTTTTGGATAATTCTCCTTCTTTATAGCTGATTCCTTATCTTCAATGACTTGAACTTATTTCTCCAACTCTTTTGCACATTCCTAGCCTTTCTTGAACTTCACATTCGTCCATCCATCTTGCTCCATACTTGTGCTATCCATTCCAAGCACAAAACTGCTCTAAAATGCTCCAAATTGCATCTTTTTGCCAACTTTGCCAATTGGACCTACAAACACACGAAAATGACTTAAGACACTATAATAAGCAACAAATTACTAAATAAATGCAAGAAAACACACTAACTAAGTCGCATAAATATGCTCCTCCCCACACTTAGCTTTTGCTAGTCCTCGAGCAAAACAAACAAACAAAACAAAACCTAAACCTTCCAACATTTGCCTCAGGGATTTCCAATGGTACATAACACGTTAAAAATCATTACTTACATAGATTTCAATTATCCCTACTCTCGAGCACATAATTAATCATAGTTATCACCCACTAGTTCGCATCTAATCAATTAAAACAAATTTTTGAATGTAGTACATGCCTTAGAGAATCCCTCAATTCCTCACTAGATATGCACTCAAATTTCACTCAGATTTTCTGACTACACTCCCTACACTAGGTATATGTGAGAAGATTGATGTAAACATGAAAACTAAACACTTACATATGTTTTAACAAAGAAGGCACTTTCTGGAGTTTATTAATGCATGTGTATATATGATCTCATGAATGGAATGCCACTACTTAGACGCATGAACCAAGGACACCATATGCTCAAACCAATCCCAAACTCCACATATTGAAACACATAACAATCAAGATAGAAGTTTAAGGGTTGTAACGAGGCTAAGGGAATTGGCTAACAAAGAAAGGTAAAGAAAACAAACGTTCTTAAAGCAATAGCGAGCAAAGTAATGAATATGACACTTAGAACTCCCTTTTAAACGCAGCCACAACTTTGATACATAAAGGGAAGATAACACATACTTAGGGCCGAATCCAACTTTTTGGACCCTTTCTTCAACAACCAACACTTGTGAGCTTAATCTCACTTATTTTGAACACTTTTCAAACTTTTAAATACTTTCCTTTTTCTTCTCTTTTTCTCACGAATTTTCTTCTTCTTTTTTTCTTTTTTCTTTTCTTCTTCTCACTCGTGCCTCTTTGTTTACTTTGACACACAACATTGCACAACCTCCCCCACACTTGATTGCTGCCTAATAACGAACAAAGGGAATTCACTCATGCTTCACTATGCCTTAAGAACAAGGGTAAGGATGATCCTAATCTAGGCTAGGTAGGGAACATGTGGGTTAACAACAAACATAGGCTCAACAAGGCTCAAAAGGGTTAAACCTACAATACATATGCAAAGGGTGAGGCTTTTTGGCTCTGGTTTAACTAAACAACTTCATCTTGTTATTTGTTATGCTAATCAATTTTATGCTTTGAATGAAACAGGCATGAGTTCTAGTATTTGGAACTAAATGATGAATTGCATTCTAAGTAGCAACCAAGCAAAGAAATAATGAGATCATGCAACGACTTTAGAAAACAAAGAATGTCAAGATGAATAACTCTCCAAAGAACGTATAGGCTCAAGTCTCTCAGGGTTGTAGCGTTAGTCGTTAGTTTGAGTTACTTCCTTCAAGCATGTTACAAAAACTGATTTTTTTCTTTTTGTGATTACATGTCAATTCATGAATGTCAACTATAACCAAGCATAAACCAAAGAGCATATCAAACTTCAATCCATGTTTGTAACTTTCTTTAATAGTCATGCAATTAAAAACCAAATCCTCATCATTGTGTTGGAAGGTACCCTAAGACACAAACACACAAAAACAACTCTTTTTGGTATTTTTCAAAACTTTTTTTTCCATTTTTTTTTCAAATTTTCGTATTATCTTTTAAAGACATATAAAAATACTTCAAAACAGTGAAAAACAACTTTAGAAGTGATAGGTAATAAAATCCCACGAATTTTCAACAAAACACTTTGTTTACCCCCCCCACACTTAAACCAAACATTGTCCTCAATATTTCAAGCATAGACGCACACACAAGCAAGCAAACAACACAACTAACAAATATGGCAAATATGGCAAAGTAAAAGCAATAAAGAGTAGGGTTTAGGAATGCAAATCTAGTTGTAGGGCCGAAGCTTCCTAGTTCTTCTTTATTTGCATGGGTTGCCTCCCAAGAAGCGCTTGCTTTAACGTCTTCCAGCCGGACGAATCCTGCATGTTAGGCTTCATTTGAGCCCACGGCATAGAGGGGTATGTCCTCCACGTTATGCTCCACAAAATTCTCATAATACGGCTTCAAACGATGTCCGTTCACCTTGAATTCTTGTCCCGTTTTTAGACTTTGGATGTGAACTGCACCATAAGGAAAAACGTTAGTAACAACAAAGGGTCCGCTCCATCTAGAACGTAACTTACCTGGAAACAATTTAAGGCGCGAATTGTAAAGTAACACTTTCTGCCCCTGGAGAACGTCTTGCTTCGAATCATCTTGTCGTGAAAGGCCTTCGTCTTCTCTTTGTAGATTCGAGCGTTCTCGTAAGCGTCATTCCTAATCTCTTCAAGCTCATTCAATTGAAGTTTTCTATAAACTCCTGCGGCATCTATGTCCATATTGAAGGTCTTAACTGCCCAATGCGCCTTGTGCTCTAATTCAACGGGAAGAAGGCATGGTTTCCCATAGATGAGCCGAAATGGGGACATGCCATTGGGTGTTTTGTAGGCCGTACGATACGCCCATAGTGCATCATTCAAGCGCAAGCTCCAATCCTTCCTCGTTGGCCCAACTGTCTTCTCTAAAATCTGCTTGATTTCACGGTTTGAAACCTCGGCTTGCCCACTCGTTTGAGGATGATAAGGCGTTGAAACCTTATGCGTGACATTTTACTTTTTGAGAAGCGCCTAGATGGTTCTATTGCAAAAATGGGACCCTCCATCACTGATAAGTACTCGTGGCATGCCAAACCTTGCAAATATGTTAGTTCTAACAAAATCTGCAACAACTTTAGAATCATTAGTGCGGGTGGCTTTTGCTTCCACCCATTTCGAGACATAATCGACCGTAAGTAAAATATAATTAAAACCATGCGATGAAGGAAAATGACCCATAAATTCAATACCCCAAACATCAAAAATTTCAACAATAAAGATAGGGGCCTGCGGCATTTGGTCCTTTGGGCCTATATTGCCCATTCTTTGCCAACGGTCACAAGTAACACAAAACGTCCTTGCATCCTTAAAGATTGTAGGCCAATAGAATCCACATTCGAATACTTTAAGGGCTGTGCGTTGTGTGCCAAAGTGTCCCCCACATGCATAAGTGTGACAAAAACTTAAAATTGAGTTAAACTCCGAATTATGCACACACCTACGTATAATCTGATCGGGGCAATACGTCCACAAGTATGGATCATCCCAAACATAAAACCTAGCATCCTTTTTCAATTTTTCAAGTTGGTTTTTGTTTAGGGTGCTTGGAACTTGCTTAGACACCAAAAAATTGACCAAATCAGCATACCAAGGCTCACTTACCTCTATGGACATCAATTGCTCGTCTGGGAAAGCTTCTGGGATGGGTAATTGCTCCTCATTGTGCACCAAACGACTTAGATGGTCAGCCACCACGTTTTCACTTCCTTTCTTGTCCCGAATTTCGATGTCGAACTCTTGAAGAAGCAGCATCCATCGAATAAGTGATGTGAAATTAAATTGCACTCAAACTTAAACCCTATCAATGTAGTATGTGTAAGTAGGGATCGTTCTAGCCGGGGATTAGAAGGGATGCTAATCTACGCAAATTTGACTCAAAAACACAAAACTAAACTTAAAAACACTTAACCAGACTCTAAAGACTCAAAACAACTTAACACAGCACAAAACTAACAACTAGACTCAAATCAGACTCTAGGGAGTTATTTGGACGAATTCTAGACTAATAAGACTCAAAACACTAACGAAAACCTAATTTAGATAGATTCTAACTAATTTGACACAACAAAGTAAAGGGAATTGGGTTTTTGACGAAATTAACTAAAACTAAGCAAATTAAAGAAACAAAGTAACAAAGGTACGAAATTGGGTGTTTTGGATGGGTGAAAGGCTAGTTAGAGGGTCCTTCTCCACACATGACATATGCATATGAACCAATTTTCAGTTATTATTCCTTTAGACATGAATGACAACACCCCAAGTTAACCGTGACTGCACAAATTAACCGTCAGATTTTCCTTAGTTCATTGAATTGAATGAAAGACGCATTACAACCAAATTATCCTTATCAAGTCTCCTAACTATGTCAGCATGATAGAAAACATATCAAAGGTCATTAAGTTCTTTGAAAATCATAAGTGTTGACGAGGCATTGGTAACTATGACAGCATGATACTCTTGCCTAGGACTTACTTAACATGATTGTGACTAGCAACCTTTACTACTTGTGAATATAAGTTCATAACGATTAGGTGAAACTCCCTTATACTCTAGCATCAAATTCATGCATGCAAATTAAGTGTCGACCCCCAATTAACAAACACAAACCAGTTTTAATAACTCAGTTAAGCAAATCACATTCTAGTCTTAAGAAACAATAACTGGACGTAATCAATTCATATATAACACATAATCATGGCTTCAAATTCACCTCTAACTATAAAGAAATTAGTTCTTCATGTCCATAAGCAAACAAAGATAAATAAATTTAAACATTAAAAACAAAGGATAGAATACACCTAGAAACGCTCCAGATTTCTTCCTTCCTTCCTTTGCAAAGTTGCGGCACAATGAGTGTGTGGTGGATGGATGTAGGTGAGTTATGGTAGAGGGTGGTGTTCTGAATGTAGCAGCAGATGTGTGTATTTATAGGCCTAGGGATTACTTGGCCTAGGTTGTCAGGGAAAAGGATTTAGGACTCCAATCCAACAAGGAAAAGGCCTTCTAAAAACAGGTTGGGGCGCCAGATTTTTAAAGCTTCTAGAAAGGAGTGTTGTGGCATGTTTCTAGAACAAAAAGGCCTCCTAAAAACAGGTTTTAGGCATCCTAATTTGAAAAGGAGTCCCCCTTGTAGCTGGAATTAAGGTAGGATAAGATTAGGATAGGATAAGATAAGGTAAGATAAGGTTAGTTAGATAAGATAAGGTTGGATAAGGTTTTGGATAATTCTCCTTCTTTGTAGCTGATTCCTTATCTTCTTTGACTTGGATTTATTTCTTCAACTCTTTTGCACATTCCTAGCCTCTCTTGAACTTCAAATTCGTCCATCCATCTTGCTCCAATCCTGTTATATCCATTCCAAGCCCAAAACTGCTCTAAAATGCTCCAAATTGCATCTTTTTGCCTACTTTGCTTCTTGGACCTATAAACACACGAAAATGACTTAAGACACTATAATAAGCAACAAATAACTAATTAAATGCAAGAAAACACACTAACTAAGTCGCATAAATATGCTCCTATCAAATTCCCCCACACTTAGCTTTTGCTAGTCCTCGAGCAAAACAAAACAACAAAACAAAACCTAAACCTTCCAACGTTCACCTCAGGGATTTCCAATGGAACATAACATGTTAAAAATCATTACTTACATAGATTTTAGTTAGCCTTACTCTCGTGCACATACTTAATCGCAGTTACTACTCACTAGCCCCCATCTAGTCAATTAAAACAACTATTTGAATGTAGTAACATGCCTTAGAGAATCCCTCAATTCCTTACTAGATATGCACTCTATTTTCACTCAGATTTTCTAACTACACTCCCGACACTAGGTATATGTGAGAAGATTGATGTAAACTTGAAAAACTAAACACTCACATATGTTTTAACAAAGAACGCACTTTCTGGAATTATTAATGCATGTATATATATGATCTCATGAATGGAATGCCACTACTTAGACGCGAGAACCAGGGACACCATATGCTCATACCAATCTCAAACTCCACATATTGAAACACATAACAATCAAGATAGAAGTCTAGGGGTTATAACGGGGCTAAGGGTATTGGCTAACAAAGAAAGGTAAGAGATAAACAATGGTTCTTAAAGAAATAGTAAGCAAAATAATGAAATTGACACTTAGAATATACTTTTGAAAGCAGAAATCAACTTTAAACACAAAGGGAATAATTCACACATTCTAGGGTCAGATTTTTGATGTTTTGGACCCTTTCTTCAACAAACAACACTTGTGAGCTCATCCTCACTTATTTTTCAACTCTTTTTCTTTCTTTTTCGCACACTTTTTCTTTTCTTCTTCTTTTTCTACGAATTTTTTTCCTTTTTATTTTCTATTCACCCAAACCACTAAAAACCTTCCCCCACACTTAGTTTTCTGCAAATTGTTGATCAAAAGGAATTCCCTCTAAGTCATGCTTCACTATCCTTAAGAACAAGGGTAAGGATGGTCCTAATCTAGGCTAGGTAAGGATAATATGGTTAACAAAGAAAATAGGCTAAATATGGCTCAAAGGGGCTAAACCTACAATACATATGCAAAGGGTTAGGCTTTTTGGCACTGGTTTAAACTAAACAACTTCATCTTGTTATTTGTTATGCTAATCAATTTCATGCTTTGAATGAAACGGACATGAGTTCTAGTATTTGGAACTATAATGATGAAACGCATTCTAAGTAGCAACCAAGCAAAGAATGATGAGATCATGCAACGACTTTAGAAAACAAAGAATGTCAAGATTAATAACTCTCCAAATAACGTATAGGCTTAAGTCTCTCAGGGTTGTAGCGTTATTTTGAGTTTCTTCCTTGAAGCATGTTACAAAAACTGATTTTATCCTTTTTGTGATTACATGTGAATTCATGAATGTCAACTATAACCAAGCATAAACAAAAGAGCATATCAAACTTCAATCCGTGTTTGTAACTTTCTTTACAGTCATGCAATTAAAAACCAGATCCTCATCATTGTGTTGGAAGGTACCCTAAGACACAAACACACAAAACGACTCTTTTTGGTATTTGTCAAAACTTTTTTCATTTTTTGTCAAGTTTTCGTATTTTCTGCTATAGGACCCATTGAAACACTTCAAAACACACTAAAAACGTTTTAAAACAGTGAAAAACAACTTTAGAAGTGATGGTTGATAAAAACCTACGAATTTTTCAATGAAAACACTTGTTTACCCCCCCCACACTTAAACCAAACATTGTCCTCAATGTTTCAAACATAGACACACACAAAAGCAAGCAAACAACACAACTAACAAACATGACAAATATGGCAAAGTAAAAGCAAAGAGTAGGGTTTAGAAACGCAAATCTGGTTGTGGAGCCGGAGCCTAGGTCTTCTTTATTTGCATGGGTTGCCTCCCAAGAAGCGCTTGCTTTAACGTTTTCCAGCCGGACGAATCCTTCAATTATGCTTCATTGGAGGCCACGACATGGAATTGATCTTTGAATGGAAGGTGATACTTGAAATGATTCGGCAATGGTTTAAATTCTAGTGTGGGTGCCTGAATCATTAACAACAAATTAGTATAAAACAAAAGTGAAATTCGGAGAGGTGGCTTACCTGTGTGCTCCGACATGAACTCAAGAATAAACACCCCTTCGAAAGTTGCAGGAACTTTGAACTTGGCCAGATTTACTATGATGGTTGTGACTTGTCCTGTGTCATAAAATTCAACTTCTTTGGGCTTTGTTGTCTCATGTACATCCTCTTTCATGCATTCTACATATTCTCCAGCCATTTCTTTCTCTTGAATCATTCTTCTTGATGTACAAGGTTCTTTAAGAAATTCAACACATTCTGGAATTTGATTTGGTGTATCAAGAATTAGGATATCACTTTGCACCTTGGGAAGGGCTTCTGCGATGTACTTTTCACTTTCTGGATTGGATGGCCTAGAAACACTAAGGGCCTGCAGCAACGGCACCAAAATTTGATATGAAATTAAATTGCACTCAAACTTAAACCCTATCAATGTAGTATGTGTAAGTAGGGATCATTCTAGCCGGGGATTAGAAGGGATGCTAATCTATGCAAATCTGACTCAAAAACACAAAACTAAACTTAAAAACACTTAACTAGACACTAAAGACTCAAAACAACTTAAAACAGCACAAAACTAACAACTAGACTCAAAACAGACTCTAGGGAGTTATTTGGACGAATTCTAGACTAATAAGACTCAAAACACTAAAGAAAACCTAATTTAGACAGATTCAAACTAATTTGACACAACAAAGTAAAGGGAATTGGGTTTTTGACGAAATTAACTAAAACTAAGCAAATTAAAGAAACAAAGTAACATAGGTACGAAATTGGGTGTTTTGGATGGGTGAAAGGCTAGTTAGAGGGTCCTTCTCCACACATGACATATGCATATGAACCAATTTCCAGTTATTATTCCTTTAGACATGAATGCCAACACCCTAAGTTAACCGTGACTGCACAAATTAACCGTAAGATTTTCCTTAGTTCATTGAATTGAATGAAAGACGCATTACAACCAAATTATCCTTATCAAGTCTCCTAACTATGTCAGCATGATAGAAAACATATCAAAGGTCATTAAGTTCTTTGAAAATCATAAGTGTTGACGAGGCATTGGTAACTATGACAGCATGATACTCTTGCCTAGGACTTACTTAACATGATTGTGACTAGCAACCTTTACTACTTGTGAATATAAGTTCATAACGATTAGGTGAAACTCCCTTATACTCTAGCATCAAATTCATGCATGCAAATTAAGTGTCGACCCCCAATTAACACACACAAACAAGTTTTAATAACTCAGTTAAGCAAATCACATTCTAGTCTTAAGAAACAATAACTGGACGTAATCAATTCATATATAACATATAATCATGGCTTCAAATTCACCTCTAACTATAAAGAAATTAGTTCCTCATGTCCACAAGCAAACAAAGATAAATAATTTAAACATTAAAAACAAAGGATAGAATACACCTAGAAACGGTCCAGATTTCTTCCTTCCTTCCTTTGCTAAGCTGCGACACAATGAGTGTGTGGTGGATGGATGTAGGTGAGTTATGGTAGAGGGTGGTGTTCTGAATGTAGCAGCAGATGTGTGTATTTATAGGCCTAGGGATTACTTGGCCTAGGTTGTCAGGGAAAAGGATTTAGGACTCCAATCCAACAAGGAAAAGGCCTTCTAAAAACAGGTTAGGGCGCCAGATTTTTAAAGCTTCTAGAAAGGAGTGTTGTGGCATGTTTCTAGAACAAAAAGGCCTCCTAAAAACAGGTTTTAGGCATCCTAATATGAAAAGGAGTCCCCCTTGTAGCTGGAATTAAGGTAGGATAAGATTAGGATAGGATAAGATAAGATACGGTAAGATAAGGTTAGTTGGATAAGATAAGGTTGGATAAGGTTTTAGATAATTCTCCTTCTTTGTAGCTGATTCCTTATCTTCTTTGACTTGGATTTATTTCTTCAACTCTTTTGCACATTCCTAGCCTCTCTTGAACTTCAAATTCGTCCATCCATCTTGCTCCAATCTTGTGATATCCATTCCAAGCCCAAAACTGCTCTAAAATGCTCCAAGTTGCATCTTTTTGCCTACTTTGCTTCTTGGACCTATAAACACACGAAAATGACTTAAGGCACTATAATAAGCACCAAATAACTACGTAAATGCAAGAAAACACACTAACTAAGTCGCATAAATATGCTCCTATCAATAAGCCTTGGCTTGGCCTCCTTTTTCGTGAGCAAGTACTTTAATGCTGCATGATCAGTGTAAACAATCACTTTAGTACCAATTAAATATGAACGAAATTTATCTAAAGCAAAAACTACAGCAAGAAGTTCTTTTTCCGTAGTGGAGTAGTTCAATTGGGTGTCATTCAAGGTCCTAGAAGCATAGTAAATGACGTGAGGCCTCTTGTATTTTCTCTGTCCCAAAACAGCTCCAATTGCATAATCGGATGCATTGCACATTAGCTTGAAAGGAAGGCTCCAATCTAGTGGTACAATTATGGGGGCCGAAGTAAGCATCTCCTTGAGGTGTTTAAAGGCCTTCTCGCACTCCTCGTCGAACTTGAATGGCACTTCCTTCTACAAAAGTCGGCATAGGGGGGTAGAAATCTTCGAGAAGTCCTTGATGAATCGCCTATAGAATCCTGCATGACCAAGAAAAGAACGAACCTTTCTCACCGAAGTGGGAGAGGGTAAGTACCGTACAAGATCTATTTTCGACTTATCAACCTCAATTCCCCTTTCCAAAACGATGCGACCTAAAACTATGCCTTGTTTAACCATAAAGTGGCATTTTTCCCAATTCAAAACAAGGTTAGTTTCCATGCATCGTTTTAAGATCAAACTGAGATTATTTAAGCAACTGTCAAACGAATTCACCAAAAACACTAAAATCGTCCATAAACACTTCAATAATCTTTTCAACAAAATCAGAGAAGATACTTACCATGCACCGTTGAAAAGTTGCTAGAGCATTGCACGAACCGAATGGCATTCGACGATACGCAAAGGTGTTGGAAATGTGCCCTAAAACCAATCATATGATGATACTTTACGGACATTTCACATGTTAAACTAATCTAGTTTAATATAAAGGGCAAAGATTATTGTTTTAAGCCGTCTCATATAAATGTTATATGCTTAAACGATAAGTCCAAGGAATATGTAATAGGGAGAATGTGATCTAAAGAAGTTAGATTCATGAGACCATTCTCTTTCGAATACATATCTTAAAAGTTCCTGATCATAGGATTGCCAATTGGGCATTGACAGTCCGTTAAGATCAGTACGTCCTATGTCTTCTCTTAGGGAGAGTGACTGGTCTCGAGTCAATGGTGTGACTGACACCAAGACAAGTACGTAGGTGCTCAATAGAGAATGAGTCCATTGAACGCGATCAATGAGGAGTTCTCATACTCATGTCACATGAGAACTCCTGGTTGGGATAATGCAAAGTAGTCCTTTGACCTGAGGCATCATAGTTGTCTTGTGGTTAGGTCCTTGATCTTTGGCTATGTCAAAGTCACTCCATCAGAGGGTGTCCACGGCATAGTTGGGGTTAAGCCACTTAACCATGGAGGCAAGTGAATGCGCAACAAGGGATCTCTAACCTTCAAACGTTGAGGGAGAATACTCTATGATATGATTTAGAATCTCTGGCCAGAGTATGAATGAGATTTAGGAAGTTGTTCCAAATCACATTCAAGGTAATCATATAATTAAGAGAATCACATTGGATAGTAGACATGAATAAACTATTAAACCAAACAATGTGGTCAAGAGTATTGTATTAGAGAAAGACCGTATTGCATTGTAATCCCAAACTGAATAGGTTCTCCAACCTCTTCTGATTAGCTTGGGTAGCCATGACATACTGCTAGGTGTCACTCATGGCTTGTGGAAGCCCTGAAGATGTATAATCACTAAAGGGAGAATTGAAAGTAAGTTTCAATTCATAATCGATTAGTAAGAGTTCTAATCCCCCACTGCCTCGCTAAAAGGAACCTAATGGATCGCACACCGTGTAAGGTAATGATTGAAGGATACAATGGAGATGAGTAAGGATAATTAAATGGTTTAATTATTTATGGCTAGGATTAATTAATATGTTAATTAATCAAACGAATAAGTTCGTTTTAGACCTCGGGTTAGTTTTGGGCCTCAAGGCCCAATGGGCTTTGAATGTTAAGCCCATTAACATAAGTTGTATGACAACTTATTGACTAAATACCCAAAAGGGCCCAAACAGCCCATAGCCTTAAGGAGCCCGGCCATATAGAGAAGAAAAGGGTTTGTGGTTCTTTTAGTCACTTAATTGAAGGGACTATATAAAGAACTTTATAGCCAAAATTCATTTAGGGTTTCTTTTGGAGAAAATTGGAGAGAACATGTCTCTCCCTTTCTCTCTAGGAGGTCGGCCCCCTTGGAGGGGATTAGCTAGCAATCCTTCCTCCTCCAAGGTCACTCATCTTCTTCCTTCACCATCCTTGGTGTCGAAAATTAGAGGTCTCCTACCTTGGGGACTTTTGGAGAATCAATTCTTCCATCCATATCCATGGAGCCAAGGAGCAAGGAGACAAAGGAAAGAAGGCCCTCACATGGGTGATTAACCTTTGCTAAGCAAAGAGGTGCTTCAAAGGTATAAAAGTTTCTCAACTCATTTCTTTAAGATTTGAGTTGAGTCATGGTTCAACATAACTACTAGGCTTTGAATTTCATGGGTAATGTTTTGTTTTGAGTGCATACAAGCATGATTCCGCCTTTAATTGTTAATTGCATGCCATAGATGTTGCTCAAATGAACATGTTTTTCACAAATTTTCCTTCAAGTGGTATCAGAGCCTAGGTCTAGTAGTTGGTGAATCCTTTTGGGTTTTGTAGTTCATAGTTTGTGATTTGAATGTTGTAATTGTTACAAGCTTTATTCTTGCTTCTTTGAATGTAAATTTTGTTAGAAAATTTGCCATCTCAAATGTTGTAGATGTAGTACATATGAGCATGAATTTTTGAGCTAAAATTTGGTGCCATGTTTTTTGGGAAATTCGGCCAAATCCAAAGGGTGGATTTTTGGGTTCATGTTTGTCTTGTTAAAAGTGTTTTAAAGTGACATTAGGAACCCCTAAGTACCCTAGTATGGTAATATGTTTTTTTCCCTCAAGTTTTAGAATTTTTTGGGTGTCTTTGGGTGAAAAATGTTCATGGAGCTCTTATGGGTTTTCATGGATGTTCTTCATTGTTCTTGATATGTTCTTGGCAAGAACAAAAAGTTTGGGAATTTTGATTCAAAAAGGTGTTTGGTTGTTTACTTGTTTTTGTTAGTGATGGATGGTTTGAATTTTCAAAACTTCACCCATGCTTTTTCAACTATTCACACCATACCAATCACTTACATATTTCTAGGGGTGGTTCGGTATGGGATCCCATACCAAAACCCTTGTCCCGATTCCCAAACTGAAACTTTCGGGAATCCCAATTTCAATACCGATCCCAAACCAAATTTTCGGGAATCCCGATTTTTGGGAATCCCGAAACTCCCATACCGAAACCCTTGTCCGGATTCCCAAACCGAAATTTTTCGGGAATCCCAATTTCAATACCGATCCCAAACCAAATTTTCGGGAATCCCGAAATAGTTTCGGGATTTCGGGACAAATCGGGAATCCAGAAATGGTTTTGGGCTTTTGGACTAAAATTTGACATATTATGCTTTTGGGCTAAAATTCAACCTTTTATATTGAAAAATTGACATATAGGCATGCCCAATTTGCCAATTTGTTTCTACTAATCTGTGCACACAAATCTGCCAATCAAATGGCAAGGCCCAGTTAGTATCTGCCTATTCAAAAGCAATCTGCTAATATGAAACGTTAATATATGCTTGAGTAAATTAGTAAATCTATCTTTAATCATGCTAGTCCCCAAAATTACGTCTAAAACGTTAATATATGCTTGAGTAAAATTCTGTACATATATAATATAAATATTATAGATAGATGTAAAGTTTTCTCAAGCAAATTGTAACTTATAATCTATCCATGTATCCATCTATCAATCTCCCATGTTTATTCTGCATCTATGTATCCATCTATCAATCTTTTGTGATTTAAAAATTCTGCATATGTTCCACTATCTATCTTAGGGCTCCTTCATGTATATGTTCCATCATCGATTTCCAATGCTCCTTCAGTATTTCAATTTTCACTATTGTAGGTAGATGATGTTCCCCTTAAAGATGTGATCCTATATATTTAAAAATTAAATAATATATATATATATATATATATTTTTCGGTTTGGTTTGGGAATACCGAAATCTCAAAAACTTGAGACCGATTCCCGTACCAAAATATCGGGATCGGTTGGGTATTGGGTACCAAAATTTTCGGGAATTTCGGTTTGGGATTTTTTTGGTTTGGTTTCGGGAATTTTTCGGTTCGGTTTGGGATTTTTGGGATTTTTTTCCAGCCCTACATATTTCCATCACCTTTCAAACCTAAAAATCAACTCACACACATCACTCTCACCTACCAAAACCGGCCACTCCCTCAATGGGAGTACTTTTGGGGCTTTTATGTAATTACATAAAGTTTTGATACTTTTGTGTATTTGCAATTTGACCCAAAAGTTTACGTTTTTACGTAAAGGCCCAAAATCACTAAAGGACAAATTGTTTTGCTCCTTTAATGAAGTTTTTGCATTTGTTGAAATTTTTGGGTTCTAGTTGTAATTACATGAAGTAGTGGACTTTTGTGTTTTTACAAAGTGACCCCAAAAGTTTGTGTTTTGCAATATAGCCCAATGGTTGAGGTTATTGCTTTTTGGCCCAAATTAGTAGAGAACAAAATAGTTTTGTATCTTTAAATGAGAATTGGATTTTCATTTCTTTTAGCTCTATTTAAATCAATTCTATGGATACAAAAACCAAATGAAAATGTTGCATTCAAGTTTAATTAGTTAAAGCGTTAATTAATTAAAGAAAAGGTGATTATGAACCTAAGCCTACGATAATTGAGCTATGTGAAAGGCCGTCTCAAATTTGTTTGAACCATGGGAATGTGTAGATTAATTTTGGTTGTAATTTGTTATGATCAAATGTTGTAAAAGAGCATAAGCTCTTCTTTACTTTAAAGTAATTTGTTTTGATCAAATGTTGTAAAGAGCATAAGCTCTTCTTTACTTTGAAGTACTCCTTTCTTGTTTATTTGATATGCATGAAATTGGAGTAGTTGGGTCCAACGCCCAATAGGAGAAACACGCCTTAATATGATTAAATGCGAAACTAAAATCAATCACCATCCCTAGACCGAGATCCAACACTAGGCTCGTGTTGGATCGAATCAAAGGTTCATAGTCATCCTAAGGCCCTAAGGTAACTATATAGTCCATTAATGAATGCAAAGCTTATGTTAGTAGTACCATATACTCTTGCTTTAAAAACCGTTTTACAAGCTTAGTGGGAGTATCATATACTACTAAATCAATCAAATGGACCAATAGTTGTAATAGGACCGAATTGTTTTAATAAGATTAAAATGTATGCTTAAATGTGATGAGACCTAAAACCCTCAACCAAACCATTATTAAGTTGACAAGCGTGAGAGTGCTTTGAACACTCTTTCGTGGCCTTCCACCGTGGTAGGCTCCGATCGTTTGTGACTCGTACACCGTCTTCGCCCAGTTCTGGGGAATACAAAGTATGTGCTTACACTCAGGAGGGGTTCTATATACATACATGATGTTGTGACGGTAGGCAACGAGTATGGCCAATATGATATTCTTCTGAGGCTATTCTTGAACCCCTATACGAACTGGCATGGTGGGAATAACTTAACTAAGTGCAATGGTGCCAATATGATATTCTTCGGAGGCATCATTCTCTAGAGGCCAAACAAGATGGGCACTTACATGAGATGTAAATGAGTAAGTGTACTCTCTCATTATTATTAAAGCTAGCCAATATGATATTCTTCTGAGGTGGGCTTGGTAATAGTGAGCCTTCCATACCCTACTAAGAGTTTTCTCCAAAACTCTCGAATTCCGATGAGGGATATGGAATTTGCCGAAAATAGTGGGTGGTGCTATTTGATTTAAAGACCCGGATCAAATGGCTTAAAATCAATCAATTTATATTCGTTATGTATTTATTTACCGATATATTTGCAAATGCTATCCAAAACTTGACAAAGAAAAGCCAAAGGCTTTAGTTTCCGGACTTGGTACCACAATCCCATAGATTGTCTTAAATGGATTGTATATGTGCCTAAGTAGTCTCATCCTCACAATTTTCCTATTGATAATGTATCATTGGAAGAACATGTTAGATAAGTCTATCATAAAGAGGACAACACAAACAACCAATGCTTATTCCTTTGTTGTATGAACAAAGGAATTTATGAAGATTAGCACAAAGACATGAACACTTTTTGTGTCATAGTTCTTCACTTTCAAATCGTTGTATGAAGAAATAAGAGTTGCTTAGAACAACCCTTAGTTTATGCAAACACTAGTGCTTGTTTCTTTGTTAAATGAACAAGGAACTTGAGAAGTAAGCACAAGGGCATGGACACTTAATGTGCCATGATTCTTCACTTACAAATTGTTGTATGAAGAAATGAGAGTTTCCTTGAACAACTCTTGAAAGTTTGTAATCTTGTTTAGAACAAGATGGTTGGTTGACAAAAATAGTCCATCAATATGGACTTATGATGATTTTGAATCATTGAGTGTTGAAGTGTTAAACCACTTCACGAGAGGGAAACTAGGCTAGGACTTCACCTTTGTGTCCCTATCCATATGGTTCACTAAGTTTATAGTAAACTATATAGTGAACAATAGCCGTACGCTCTCCAAATCGTTTGATGTGTTTAACACAATTGAAATAAGTTTCAAGAGAGACAGTGGGAGTTTAGGGACCATGACTATTGTAGTCAAGGGAGAAGTCAAATGAAGAAGGCAAAATAACTCCAAGGGAACAAACTTTCTTTATGAAAGGATGGACATTGGAAGGGGTATATGCAAGAAATATCTTGCAAGTGTCAAGAATACACCTTTCGAAGGTGTTGTAAATTGTTCTTGAATAGTTCAAAACAGTTAGTTCTTCTACTTGAATGCTTGATTCCGTATTAGTAACTATGTTTTTACAATCGTTGTAAAAGTGTGGCTAATAAGAAGTAGAAGATTAATGAGAGAAGAGAAAGTACTTCACATTCAGAACGTGAATCAAATATAGATCTCTGCGAAAGCAGATAGTACTTACTTCCTCATATGAACTACCAAAGAAATTGGAAAAACAAAGATTGTCTTTACATCCCAATTTGAATAAGGAACTTAATTCCGTCACTATAAGATATGGATGAATGATAGGAGCATATTTATGCTACTTAGTTAGTGTGTTTTCTTGCATTTGCTTAGCTATTTGTTGCTTAGTATAGTGTTTAAAGTCATTTTCGTGTGTTTTTAGGTCCAAGAAGCAAAGTTGGCAAAAAGATGCATTTTGGAGCATTTTAGAGCAAATCTGGGCTTGGAATGGATAGCACAAGCAATGGGCATGAAGATGGACGAATTTGGAGTTTAAATGGAGTTGGGATTATGTTTCAAGGTTGGAGAAATAAATTCAAATCATTGAAGATAAGGAATCAGCTCAAAAGAAGGAGGATTATCCAAAACATTATCCAAACAACCTTATCTTATCTTATCTTATCCAATCCTTATCTTATCTTAACAAACCTTATCCTATCCTAATCCTTTTCTAATTCAATTTCTGGTACAATGAGGGTTTATTTTCTGATTGGGGGACATTTAAATTAAGTTTCTAGAAACCCTAAGCCTTGCCGCACCTAGCTTTCCAGAAAACCTGATTTCCTTGCCTTGCAAGGCTTTCTAGAAGCCTTATCCCTCCTTATCCAAATCTGCCGCACCTTAGGGTCTTTCCCATCAGAAATCTGATTGTTTTGAGCCTATTTCTGGATGGATTTGGTTTTCTAGAAGTCCTAATCTGATTCACTTAGGGTTTTTGGTGCCTATATATATATATTAAAACACCCTTTGCCGTGCACACCACCCTCCACACACAACCATTCACGCCAGAAATCATCCACCACCCCCTGTCGTGCCATATCATCCACACAAACCCAGAAAATCCCTCTTGTGCCGCAGCTATTCAAGGAAGGAGAAGGTGCCACTCTAAGTCGTGACTATTGCTGGAGCGTTCTTAGGTGTTGTCTATCCTTGTTTTCAATGTTTCAATTCAGTTTTCTTTGTTTAATTGCTATCATGAGGAACTAAACCCCTATTAGTTAGAGGGGGAATTTGAAGCCATGAATATATGTTTCTTATGATTTGATTTACTCCAGTTATGATTTCATAAATTGTGAATGTGGTTTGCTTAACTGTTTTATTAAGAACTTGTTCTTGTGTGTTGATTAAGGATGCATACTTAGTTTACATGCATGAATTTGATGCTAGAATATAAGGGAATTTCACCTAATCGTTATGAACTTATATTCACAAGTAGTAAAGGTTGCTAGTCACAATCATGTTAAGTAAACCCTAGGCTGGATTAACATGCGTCTTCCATAGTTATGAATGCCTTGTCAATGTTCATGATTTCCATTGAACTTAATGATCTTTGTTGAATGTCTCTATCATGCGTATTCCATAGTTAGGGAGTTTGAGAAAGAATAATTTGGTTGTGAAGCGTTATCCATTCAATTCAATGAATCTAGGGAAATCTGGGAATTAATTAGTTCAATACAATTAATTCGGAACATTGTCATTCATGGTTTATCGAAAGAGTAACTGGGAATCAAGTTGTATGCATATGTTTATGTGTGGATAAGAATCCTTCTAACTAGCCATTCACCCATTCAAATCACCAATTTCGTGCCTTTTTAAGTTGTCTTTACAATTTTGTTTGTTTAAGTTTAAATTCGTTCAAAAACAAATCCCCCTTTATTTTGAAGTGTTAGAATAGTTAAAATCTGTTTTGATTTGTGTTTTTAAGTGTCTTGAGTCAAGTTAAAGTCTATTTTCGTCCAAAGTAGTGTTTAGAGTTCAAAACTGCCCAGTTTGTGTTTTTAGGCAGTTTTGAGTGTTTTTCTGCTGTTTTGAGTCTTTTGAGTTGTTTTAGTGTTTTAGAATTTAGTCTTGCATTCTTTGAGTCTAGTTTAGTGTTTTAAACTTTGTTTTTACGTTTTTAAGTCAGATTCAAGTGTTTAGCAATCCCTCCTAATCCCCGGTCCAGAACGATCCCTACTTATACATATACTACAACTGTCAAGAAGAGGGTTTAATTTGTGTGTCAAGTTAATTTTCACATCAAATTTTGGCGCCGTTGCCGGGGATTAGCAAATTTGCTAATCCCCCGTGTTTCTGTTTGTGTTTTTATTTTTACGTTTGAGTTTTTGATTTTGTTTCGTTTTGTTTTCTTTGTTTCAGGTACTAGACATGGCAATTGCCAACATTCAAGCTCAATTGGCCAATCTTACTTCTCAATTGTCCCAGATTGCCAAAAGAACCACATTGCACACTGCCCCTACATTTAATGTACCCTATGGGCAAGGACATCAAACTCGTCAATTCACTGCAAACGGAGGTGCTTGGGGTTATCAAAGCCATAACCAATCAAGGGACAACATGTTTTCCAACGCTTACAATTCGGATTGGAGAGATTATTCAGATTATATGTGGGAGGAACCTCAACAAATTCAACAAGGTGGATATTGGTAGCAAGAGGAGGAGTTCTATTCAAGATCTGTGCAGCCACCACAACCTCCCCCACAACAATTCCAATCGAATTCAAGTATGCCTATGAGTTATGATGAAATTCGTGACGTACTAACCTCTTTGAAGCAGGGCTCACAACAAGAAGGGTATTGGCAGCCATCTGAGGAGATCTATCAAAAGCCATATGAACCACCACAGCCTCAACCTGCCCAAACCAAATCAGGTTCGTTGTTAGAAAATGATAAAATTCTTCAAGTACTAACCTCTTTGACGCAGGACATACAGAGCATAAAGAATCAAGCTAAAGAGGTGGCCGAATTGAAGAAACAAATGGGGCAAATGGCTGAATTCATGGGCCAATTCAGAGAACAAGGCAGATTGCCTAGTTCAACCGTCGTTAATCCTAAAGGAGGATTTGAAACCGCCAATGCAATCACGTTGAGAAGTGGTAAGCAGGTTGGAACTGATTCACAACCATCTAGATCAAGTCAAGAAGAGGACACAAAGCTGCAATTGGAGGAGGATGAATCACCCAAACCCACGGCAAGGAAAGAGACATCTTTGCCGCAGCCATCCCCAACCATCAAGGTAAGTTCCAATATGAATTCTTCTAGCTCTACTCCACTAATTGTGCCCTTTCCTGGCAGGTTGCGGCAATCAAAGAAAGAGGATGCTGAAAAGGACATTCTAGAGACATTCCGGAAAGTTCAAGTCAATATCCCACTCCTTGATGCAATAAAGCAGGTCCCAAGGTATGCTAAGTTTTTGAAAGAGCTTTGTACAACAAGGAGAAGGATTTCTAACAAAGAAGTGGTTCAAGTAAGTGAGAATGTCTCTGCTGTCTTACAAAGGAAATTACCCCCTAAATGCAAAGATCCGGGTAGTTTTACAATTCCTTGTGTTATTGGAAATACTCGTTTTGAATCTGCCATGTTAGACTTAGGTGCATCTATAAATGTCATGCCATATTCTGTTTATGCATCTATGAATTTAGGAGAGCTTAAAAATGATGGTGTTATTATCCAATTAGTCGATCGTTCTAATGCATATCCAAAAGGAGTTTTGGAAGATGTTTTGGTGCAGGTTGGAAATCTGATTTTTCCAGCGGATTTTTATGTGCTTGACATGGAGGATACACCCCATTCTACCCCTTTGCCGATCCTCCTTGGGAGACCTTTCATGAAAACAGCCCGCACCAAGATCGATGTGTTCAAAGGGACGTTGACAATGGAATTTGATGGGGAAGTTATTGATTTCAATCTTGCTGAAACTATTAAATTTCCTAAAGAAAATCATTCTTGTTTTGCTATTGACATATTTGATGAATTGGCGCAGGATTACCTTGATTCCTTGGATAGGGATCCCCTTGAATCAACAATTGCACAAGGAATTGGGCAAAAACCCAATATTGCCATGCCTATAAGTGAAGAAGAGGCCGAGATGGTGGCTGCCCTAGAGTCACTACCTCAGCACCATGGTAAGCCTTCAAAACCAATTTCAATTCCAATTTCTACTAACAAGTTGTTACCCTCAGTGATTCAGGCACCCGTACTTGAGCTTAAACCATTGCCGGATCATTTGAAGTACGTCTTTTTGGGAGATAACGAGACATTGCCCGTCATTGTATCCTCCACACTCACGGCAACAGAGGAAGGAAAGTTAATTCAGGTGTTGAAAGAGCACAAAACAGCCATTGGATGGACATTGGCCGATATTAGGGGGATTAGCCCTACAACATGCATGCATCGCATACTTCTAGAGGAGGGGGCTAAACCAACTCGAGAGGCTCAACGCCGACTCAACCCTCCAATGATGGAAGTTGTGAAGAAGGAAATTATAAAGCTTCTTGATTGTGGAGTAATTTATCCAATCTCAGATAGCCGTTGGGTTTCACCGGTGCAATGTGTTCCAAAGAAATCCGGAGTCACTGTGGTGAAGAATGCCGAGAATGAACTTGTGCCCACACGTATCCAAACAGGTTGGAGAGTGTGCATTGACTATAGGAAGCTAAACGCCACCACGAGGAAGGACCACTTCCCTTTGCCGTTCATTGATCAAATGCTTGAAAGGTTAGCCGGTCATTCTTTTTATTGTTTTCTTGATGGGTACTCTGGATATAATCAGATTGTTATAGCTCCGGATGACCAAGAAAAGACCACTTTCACGTGCCCCTTTGGTACCTTTGCCTATCGTCGCATGCCATTCGGGTTATGCAATGCACCTGCCACCTTTCAAAGATGCATGGTAAGTATCTTTTCAGATTTTGTGGAGAAGATTATTGAGGTATTCATGGATGATTTTAGTGTTTTTGGGGATTCGTTTGATGGGTGCTTAGATAATCTCACTTTGATTCTAAAACGTTGCATTGAAACTAACCTTGTTTTGAATTGGGAAAAATGTCACTTTATGGTAAAACAAGGCATAGTTTTAGGTCATATCATTTCAGAAAGGGGAATTGAGGTTGATAAATCAAAAATAGATCTTGTACGCTACTTACCCTCTCCTACTTCGGTTAGAGATGTTCGTTCTTTTCTTGGACATGCAGGATTCTATAGGCGATTCATCAAGGACTTTTCAAAGATTTCAAACCCTCTTTGCCGTCTCCTCCAGAAAGATGTGGCTTTTAACTTCAACGAGGAATGTGAGAAGGCATTCAAACACCTCAAAGAGATGCTAACTTCGGCCCCCATCATAGTCCCACCAGATTGGAGCCTCCCTTTTGAGCTTATGTGTGATGCTTCGGATTATGCATTAGGAGCTGTTTTGGGACAAAGGAAGGACAAGAAGCCCCATGTCATCTATTATGCATCTCGGACCTTGAATGATGCACAATTGAATTACTCTACCACTGAAAAAGAACTTCTTGCTGTTGTGTTTGCTTTAGATAAGTTTCGTTCTTATTTACTTGGTACTAAAGTTATTATTTACACTGACCATGCTGCTTTGAAGTATTTGTTCACCAAGAAAGAGGCCAAACCAAGACTCATTCGCTGGATGCTTCTTCTCCAAGAGTTCGATATTGAAATCCGGGACAAGAAGGGGAGTGAAAACGTGGTGGCTGATCACTTGAGCCGTATGGTGCAAGAGGAGGATGCCGTGCCTATCCAAGAGACATTCCCAGATGAGCAGCTGCTGTCCATCAAGGTAAGTGAGCCATGGTATGCCGATGTAGTAAATTATTTGGTGTCTAAACACATTCCAAGAGAGCTAAACAAGCACCAAAGTGATAAACTTAAAAAGGATGCACGTTCTTATGTTTGGGATGACCCATACTTGTGGAAATATTGCCCTGATCAGGTTCTACGTAGGTGTGTGCATGATTCTGAGTTTAATTCAATTTTAACTTTTTGTCACACCTATGCATGTGGAGGTCACTTTGGTACGCAAAGAACAGCACATAAAGTTTTAGAATGTGGATTTTATTGGCCTACTATCTTTAGAGATGCTAGAACTTTTTGTATGACTTGTGATAGATGTCAAAGAACGGGCACTATAGGTCCTAAACAACAAATGCCGCAACACCCCATATTTAGTGTTGAAATCTTTGATGTTTGGGGTATTGATTTCATGGGTCCTTTTCCTTCCTCACATGGTTTCCTTTATATTTTGCTTGCTGTGGATTATGTGTCGAAATGGGTGGAAGCAAAAGCCACCCGAACTAATGATTCTAAAGTGGTTGCAGATTTTGTTAGAACTAACATATTTGCTAGATTTGGAATGCCAAGAGTCCTAATCAGTGATGGGGGTTCCCATTTTTGCAATCGAACCATTGAGGCGCTGCTCAAGAAGTATAATGTCACGCATAAGGTTTCAACACCTTATCACCCTCAAACCAGTGGGCAAGCCGAGGTTTCAAATAGAGAAATCAAGCAGATTTTGGAGAAAACTGTAGGGCCAACTCGGAAGGATTGGAGCTTGCGTTTGAATGATGCATTGTGGGCATATCGCACTGCCTATAAAACCCCAATTGGAATGTCCCCATTTCGGCTAGTCTATGGGAAACCATGTCATCTTCCCGTCGAGTTAGAACATCGTGCACATTGGGCTGTCAAAACATTCAACATGGACATTGATGCCGCAGGTCTTCATAGAAAGCTTCAATTGAATGAGCTAGAAGAAATTAGGAATGAAGCTTATGAGAATGCACGGATCTACAAGGAGAAAACAAAGGCATTCCATGACAAGATGATTCGTAGCAAGCTGTTCTCTATAGGGCAGAAAGTGTTACTTTTCAATTCTCGCCTTCGTCTATTTCCAGGTAAGTTGCGTTCTAAGTGGATTGGTCCTTTTGTGGTTACTAATGTTTTTCCTCATGGTGCAGTCCAAATTCAAAGTTTAAAAACGCAACAAGAATTCAAAGTGAATGGACATCGATTGAAGCCATATTATGAGCACTTTGAAGAGCACATTACGGAGGATATATCCCTTAATGCCGTGGGCCCCATTGAAGAATAGAGGGAAGGTTCGTCCGGCTGGAAGACGTTAAAGCAAGCGCTTCTTGGGAGGCAACCCATGCAAATAAAGACGACCTAGGCACTCTCCGGCTCCAAAACCAGATTTGCGTTTCTAAACCCTACTCTTTATTGCTTTTCCTTTGCCATCTTGTTATGTTAGTTAGTTGTGTTGATTGCTGTTTGCTTTCTGTGAGTATATGTTTGAAACATTGAGGACAATGTTTGGTTTAAGTGTGGGGGGGTAACAAAGTGTTTTTTGCATGAAATTCGTGGGTTTTTATCACCTATCACTTTGAATGTTGTTTTCAGTGTTTTTAAGTGTTTTTAAGCTGTTTTTCAGTCTTTTAGTGTGTTTTGAAAAGAAAATCCGAAAATACCATAAAAATTTGAAAAATTATTTTGAAAACCCAAAAAGAGTTGTTTTTGTGTGTTTGTTTGTGTCTTAGGGTACCTTCCAACACAATGATGAGGATTTGGTTTTTAATTGCATAACTGTTAAAGAAAGTTACAAACTTGGATTGACGTTTGATATACTCTTTGGTTTATGCTTGGTTGTAGTTGACATTCATGAATTCACATGTAATCACAAAAAGGATAAAATCAGTTTTTGTAACATGCTTGAAGGAAGTAACTCAAACTAACGCTACAACCCTGAGAGACTTGAGCTTAAAACGTTCTTTGGAGAGTTAAAAATCTGTGCATTCTTTGTTTTCTAAAGTCGTTGCATGATCTCATTATTCTTTGCTTGGTTGCTACTTGGAATGCGTTTCATTATTTAGTTCCAAATACTAGAACTCATACCCGTTTTATTCAAAGCATGAAATGGATTAGCATAACACATAATCAAGATGAAGTTGTTTAGTTTAAAACCAGAGCCAAAAAGCCTAACCCTTTGCATATGTATTGTAGGTTTAACCCATTTGAGCCTTGTTTAGCCTATGTTCTTTGTTTACCCACATTATCCTTACCTAGCCTAGATTAGGACCATCCTTACCCTTGTTCTTAAGGCATAGTGAGCATGACCTAAGAATGAATTCCCTTTGTTCGTTATTTGGGCGGCAAAACAATTGTGGGGGAAGGGATTTATGTGTCTGATTGTGTGCCAACAAAGTATCAAACAAGGGCACGGGTGAAGAAAAAAAAAAAAAAAAAAAAAAAAAAAGAAAAGTTGTGAAAAAGTATGAAAAGTGTTCAAAATAAGTGAGAATAAGCTCACAAGTGTTGATTGTTGAAGAAGGGGTCCAAAAAGTTGAATTCGGCCCTAAAATATGTGTAATCTTCCCCTTTGTGTTCAAAGTGTGCGGCTGCATTCAAGAAAGGGAGTTCTAAGTGTCATATTCATTGCTTTGCTTGCTATTGCTTTAAGAACGTTTGTTTTCCTTACCTTTCTTTGTTAGCCAATACCCCCTAGCCCCGTTATAACCCTATACTTCAATCTTGAGTGTTGTGTGTTTCAATATGTGGAGTTTGGGATTGGTATGAGCATATGGTATCCCTGGTTCTCGCGTCTAAGTAGTAGCATTCTATTCATGAGATCATATCTATACATGCATTCCAGAAATTGCTTTCTTTGCCATAAACATATATGTGAGTATTAGTTTCATATTTACATTAATCTTCTCACATATAACTAGTATAGGGAGTGTAGTCAGAAAATCTGTGTGATTGAGTACATATCTAGTAAGGAATTGAGGGATTCTCTAAGGCATGTTATTACATTCAAAATGTTGTTTTAATTGATTAAATGCGAGCTAATGTGTGGTAACTTTGATTAAGTATGTGCTCAAGGGTAGGGATAACTAAAATCTGTGGGAGTAATGATCTTTGGCATGTTATGTATCATTGAAGATCCCTGAGGTGAACGTTGGAAGGTTTAGGTTACGTTTTGTTTGTTTTGTTTTGCTTGAGGACTAGCAAAAGCTAAGTGTGGGGGAATTTGATAGGAGCATATTTATGCTACTTAGTTAGTGTGTTTCCTTGCATTTGCTTAGCTATTTGTTGCTTAGTATAGTGTTTAAAGTCATTTTCGTGTGTTTTTAGGTCCAAGAAGCAAAGTTGGCAAAAAGATGCATTTTGGAGCATTTTAGAGCAAATCTGGGCTTGGAATGGATAGCACAAGCAATGGGCATGAAGATGGACGAATTTGGAGTTTAAATGGAGTTGGGATTATGTTTCAAGGTTGGAGAAATAAATTCAAATCATTGAAGATAAGGAATCAGCTCAAAAGAAGGAGGATTATCCAAAACATTATCCAAACAACCTTATCTTATCTTATCTTATCCAATCCTTATCTTATCTTAACAAACCTTATCCTATCCTAATCCTTTTCTAATTCAATTTCTGGTACAATGAGGGTTTATTTTCTGATTGGGGGACATTTAAATTAAGTTTCTAGAAACCCTAAGCCTTGCCGCACCTAGCTTTCCAGAAAACCTGATTTCCTTGCCTTGCAAGGCTTTCTAGAAGCCTTATCCCTCCTTATCCAAATCTGCCGCACCTTAGGGTCTTTCCCATCGGAAATCTGATTGTTTTGAGCCTATTTCTGGATGGATTTGGTTTTCTAGAAGTCCTAATCTGATTCACTTAGGGTTTTTGGTGCCTATATATATTAAAACACCCTTTGCCGTGCACACCACCCTCCACACACAACCATTCACGCCAGAAATCATCCACCACCCCCTGCCGTGCCATATCATCCACACAAACCCAGAAAACCCCTCTTGTGCCGCAGCTATTCAAGGAAGGAGAAGGTGCCACTCTAAGTCGTGACTATTGCTGGAGCGTTCTTAGGTGTTGTCTATCCTTGTTTTCAATGTTTCAATTCAGTTTTCTTTGTTTAATTGCTATCATGAGGAACTAAACCCCTATTAGTTAGAGGGGGAATTTGAAGCCATGAATATATGTTTCTTATGATTTGATTTACTCCAGTTATGATTTCATAAATTGTGAATGTGGTTTGCTTAACTGTTTTATTAAGAACTTGTTCTTGTGTGTTGATTAAGGATGCATACTTAGTTTACATGCATGAATTTGATGCTAGAATATAAGGGAATTTCACCTAATCGTTATGACCTTATATTCACAAGTAGTAAAGGTTGCTAGTCACAATCATGTTAAGTAAACCCTAGGCTGGATTAACATGCGTCTTCCATAGTTATGAATGCCTTGTCAATGTTCATGATTTCCATTGAACTTAATGATCTTTGTTGAATGTCTCTATCATGCGTATTCCATAGTTAGGGAGTTTGAGAAAGAATAATTTGGTTGTGATGCGTTATCCATTCAATTCAATGAATCTAGGGAAATCTGGGAATTAATTAGTTCAATACAATTAATTCGGAACATTGTCATTCATGGTTTATCGAAAGAGTAACTGGGAATCAAGTTGTATGCATATGTTTATGTGTGGATAAGAATCCCTCTAACTAGCCATTCACCCATTCAAATCACCAATTTCGTGCCTTTTTAAGTTGTCTTTACAATTTTGTTTGTTTAAGTTTAAATTCGTTCAAAAACAAATCCCCCTTTATTTTGAAGTGTTAGAATAGTTAAAATCTGTTTTGATTTGTGTTTTTAAGTGTCTTGAGTCAAGTTAAAGTCTATTTTCGTCCAAAGTAGTGTTTAGAGTTCAAAACTGCCCAGTTTGTGTTTTTAGGCAGTTTTGAGTGTTTTTGTGCTGTTTTGAGTCTTTTGAGTTGTTTTAGTGTTTTAGAATTTAGTCTTGCATTCTTTGAGTCTAGTTTAGTGTTTTAAACTTTGTTTTTACGTTTTTAAGTCAGATTCAAGTGTTTAGCAATCCCTCCTAATCCCCGGTCCAGAACGATCCCTACTTATACATATACTACAACTGTCAAGAAGAGGGTTTAATTTGTGTGTCAAGTTAATTTTCACATCAATGAATGTTTTGTTTGACAAAACATTGTTCTTTATTAATCAATGATTGGATTATTATAATCTAATTGATTGTCTCTATAGTAGAGATAATGTGGTAGTGTTAACTGTTTAGAATATGACGATGCTTAAAACCCAAAAGGTTGCAAGGTAGTGACTAATCCCAACTTAATTGTGACACCTCTAAAAACATAAATTACGAGTTGGTCATAGATGGATACTTTGGATCGTTAGGTCCGGATCCAATGCCTTCTTGTTGAAATTGTATAGAGGCGAAATGTTCGAATCTTTATTCTTTAGGAAAGAAGAAAGAATCACAAAGTAGTTGAGGTTAATTCACTTAGATGTTAGTGGCACTTGTCCACAACATAATACTACTCATATTGTATGACATTCACCGAAGATCGCTCTCGGTTGGACTATCGTTTATTTTGAATAAACAAAAGTCCGAATACTTTACAAAAGGTTTCAAAGAATTCAAGAATGAAAGTTGATGAGTAAGACGTCTTTACCTCCTTAGATTTGATCCAAGGAAATATAACACTTTAGAAGAGTTTCCTTGATAGAAATCAAGGAAAGTAGCATCATAAGATAACAGATTTCTCCATTAGGAGAATAACGAACTTGAATAAGACTTAGTTCGTTGGATGTTATCAATTACCCACATATATAGGATATATATACTTCTAAGACAATATGATTGTCAATTAGAAGATCTTCCAAAATTTTCATAACTCCATAGGATGTAGTTGGAAAGAAAGACAAGTCTTAATCGTGTTAAGATTTGGGGTTGTGTGCTAATAAGCAATATTTGTTTGAGAACAATCTTGTGGGATATCCTTAAATTAACTTTTGGATATCACTTATATAAACCAACTAATAAATGTTATATGTTGGGTAGTTCATTGTAATCCTACAGTAGGTTTTGCCTAAGATAGAGCAAATGAACGAGAGATAGAACTCAAAGAATGGGTTCTTTGAGTGACAAGATGATGATCAACAAATATAACAACCTAGTTCCTACACCACAAGCTCCAAATGTAGTTGAGAAGGATTTATAAACCGTCTCAGTTGAATGCTTTATGACTATGTCATAGAGTTACACCTCTTAATTCGAAAGAAATAAGAATGAAAATCCTTATGACTACATTGAGTGTATATACAAGATATACTCAAGGAAATGGTATAGTACCATTTGACCCGAAATAATGAAACCTTCGTAGCTAATTGGTAGCTTAAGGTGACTACAATCAAAGAGATTGGTTGACTTGGAAGAAACCATCTTTGACGTAGTCTTGGTTTCCATTAATTCGAGGATTGCTAACTACAACTAAACGGTGATTGAATGTTTGGACATAATATGGGTTTCCGAAACCATTACCAAGATAGTCTTGATAATATATGTCTAAAACTAAGAATCACAAGACGTGTAAGTTGTAAAGATCCATCCATCATGAATCTTAGCAAGCTAGTGGGAGCTGTAAGCGTCTTATGAGAGAAAGATCAAATCGTTTGATTTCTCATAAAGATGTAAATGAATCTTTTGTTTACTAGGTTTACAAAAGATTAGTGGTAGTTAATCGTATTCCTAAATTTGAACATATATATGATATATTAATTTTAGAAATGAATGGAATTCTTCTTCGTTAAAAGTTATGACTTTAAACGTTCTATAATGATATAATGTATATGGGAGACATAGTCTATATACATGGGATGGAAATCTATAATGATAGATTTCAGTATATATAATTTGATTATATCAATCCCTAATGATAGACAAAAGATGCTAGGAAGTTTCCCATATGATGATAAACTTTAGTCAGAAGGACAATTCTAGTAAGACTAGGAAGTTGCTCTTCACAAAGGGATCGTACCCCTTTGACTCCCAAAGAATTAATGCGTAAATAGAATCCTTTATGCGTACGCAGAACGGTGATTTATGTATTTCATATTGTATGAAAAGCGTTGATATGAGTTGTACCAAGATTGGTACAAGACGATATCAATGCAAGCCCAGGATCAGAACCAAGGCAACTGTCAAGTGAGTCCTTATGTATTTAAGAAATACTAAAGGATAGATTCCTCAATAATGAGGAAGAATTAGAGTAACGCAATGGAAGCGTAAAAGTATTAGATTATGAATCTAATATCGTATCCATCATTGGATGTCTCTTCATTTTGAATGAAGAGATAATTGGATATCTCTTTATTATGACTAAAGAGATATTTGGGTGAAACATTAAAGGTAATGACTTTAGTGTCTTCCATCATGAATGCAAAATATATATCGCCATATAGAAGTTTACAACAATGTTTCTAGTGTGCCGACACTACGACACTAATGGGGCGATAGCTCAAGCCAGGGAATCAAGGTCTCATCAAGATCCGAACTCAAATGAGAGACTGAACCACATGATTAAGAATCATGTATAATGGTGATGTCGTTATTCTCAAGGTTGCTTCTATGGATAACATATAGATATCCATTGTCTAGGCCTACTACTCAGCCATTTTTGAAATGACTACAGAAGAGGTATCATCACTGATGACCAAGCTGATTGGCTCTAGTGCAAGTGGGAGATTGTTGGAAATGTGCCCTAAAACCAATCATACGATGATACTTTACGGACATTTCACATGTTAAACTAATCTAGTTTAATATAAAGGGCAAAGATTATTGTTTTAAGCCGTCTCATATAAATGTTATATGCTTAAACGATAAGTCCAAGGAATATGTAATAGGGAGAATGTGATCTAAAGAAGTTAGATTCATGAGACCATTCTCTTTCGAATACATATCCTAAAAGTTCCTGATCATAGGATTGCCAATTGGGCATTGACAGTCCGTTAAGATTAGTACATCCTATGTCTTCTCTTAGGGAGAGTGGCTGGTCTCGAGTCAATGGTGTGACTGACACCAAGACAAGTATGTAGGTGCTCAATAGAGAATGAGTCCACTGAATGCGATCAATGAGGAGTTCTCATACTCATGTCACATGAGAACTCCTGGTTGGGATAATGCAAAGTAGTCATTTGACCTGAGGCATCATAGTTGTCTTGTGGTTAGGTCCTTGATCTTTGGCTATGTCAAAGTCACTCCATCAGAGGGTGTCTACGGCATAGTTGGGGTTAAGCCACTTAGCCATGGAGGCAAGTGAATGCGCAACAAGGGATCTCTAACCTTCAAACGTTGATGGAGAATACTCTATGATATGATTTAGAATCTCTGGCCAGAGTATGAATGAGATTTAGGAAGTTGTTCCAAATCACATTCAAGGTAATCATATAATTAAGAGAATCACATTGAATAGTAGACATGAATAAACTATTAAACCAAACAATGTGGTCAAGAGTATTGTATTAGAGAAAGACCGTATTGCATTGTAATCCCAAACTGAATAGGTTCTCCAACCTCTTCTGATTAGCTTAGGTAGCCATGACATACTGCTAGGTGTCACTCATGGTTTATGGAAGCCCTGAAGATGTATAATCACTAAAGGGAGAATTGAAAGTAAGTTTCAATTCACAATCGATTAGTAAGAGTTCTAATCCCCCACTGCCTCGCTAAAAGGAACCTAATGGATCGCACACCGTGTAAGGTAATGATTGAAGGATACAATGGAGATGAGTAAGGATAATTAAATGGTTTAATTATTTATGGCTAGGATTAATTAATATGTTAATTAATCAAACGAATAAGTTCGTTTTAGACCTCGGGTTAGTTTTGGGCCTCAAGGCCCAATGGGCTTTGAATGTCAAGCCCATTAACATAAGTTGTATGACAACTTATTGACTAAATACCCAAAATGGCCCAAACAGCCCATAGCCTTAAGGAGGCCGGCCATATAGAGAAGAAAATGGTTTGTGGTTCTTTTAGTCACTTAATTGAAGGGACTATATAAAGAACTTTATAGCCAAAATTCATTTAGGGTTTCTTTTGGAGAAAATTGGAGAGAACATGTCTCTCCCTTTCTCTCTAGGAGGCCGGCCCCCTTGGAGGGGATTAGCTAGCAATCCTTCCTCCTCCAAGGTCACTCATCTTCTTCCTTCACCATCCTTGGTGTCGAAAATTAGAGGTCTTCTACCTTGGGGACTTTTGGAGAATCAATTCTTCCATCCATATCCATGGAGCCAAGGAGCAAGGAGACAAAGGAAAGAAGGCCCTCACATGGGTGATTAACCTTTGCTAAGCAAAGAGGTGCTTCAAAGGTATAAAAGTTTCGCAACTCCTTTCTTTAAGATTTGAGTTGAGTCATGGTTCATCATAACTACTAGGCTTTGAATTTCATGGGTAATGTTTTGTTTTGAGTGCATAGAAGCATGATTCCGCCTTTAATTGTTAATTGCATGCCATAGATGTTGCTCAAATGAACATGTTTTTCACAAATTTTCCTTCAAAAGGTGCCAAACGGACAAGTAAAAGTGGTCTTTTCTTGGTCGTTCGGAGCTATGACAATTTGGTTATACCCAGAATATCCATCAAGAAAACAATAAAAGGAATGACTGCTAACCTCTCAAGCATTTGGTCAATGAACGGCAAGGGAAAGTGGTCATTCCTCGTGGTGGCGTTGAGCTTTCTATAGTCGATGCACACTCTCCAACCTGTTTGGATTCGGGTAGGCACAAGTTCATTTTCTTCATTGTTCACCACAGTGACTCCCAACTTCTTTGGAACTACTTGAATTGGTGAAACCCAACAGCTATCTGAAATTGGATAGATGACCCCACAATCAAGGAGCTTTAGAATCTCTTTTTTCACAACTTCCATCATCGGAGGGTTAAGACGGCGTTGAGCCTCTCGAGTTGGTTTAGCCCCTTCCTCAAAACGTATGCGATGCATGCATGTCGTAGGGCTAATCCCTTTGATATCGGCAAGGGTCCATCCAATGGCAATTTTATTCTCCCGCAACACACGAATGAGCTTTTCTTTCTCCAATGCCGTGAGAGATGATGAAATAATGATGGGCAACGTTTCTTTTTCTCCCAAAAAGACATACTTCAAGTGGTTGGGCAATGGTTTGAGCTCTAGTGTATGTGCCTGCACCACCGAAGGTAATAACTTGTTAGTAGAAACAGGAATTGACATTGGGATTGAAGACTTACCAACACATGGTGGGGATGACTCAAGTGCAGCCACCATCTCCTCAATTTCCTCACAAAAACCCACGGAAACAACTTCCTCCTTGTTGTTGCCGTGCCTTTGCACAATTTCTGGGGCTTGGGTTGTGCTTTTTATTCCTTGAACGATGGTTGTTTCAAGGGCATCTCGATTTAATGAGTCAAGAAATTCCTGTGCCAAAGATTCTAAAATATCAATAGAAAAACACGAATGATCATCAATAGGATATTTCATGGCTTCAGAAATATTAAAATCAATAACTTCCCCATCAAATTCCATTGATAAAGTCCCCTTGAACACATCGATCTTTGTCCGGGCTGTTTTCATGAAGGGTCGCCTAAGCAAGATTGGCAATGGAGTAGCTTGGGCCGAATCATCCATCTCTAGCACATAGAAATCAGCTGGGAAGACTAAATGATCCACCTGCACCAAAACATCTTCCAAAACTCCTTTTGGATAGGCATTAGAACGATCGGCTAATTGAATGATTACACCATCACTTTTAAGTTCGCTTAAGTTCATAGATGCATAAATTGAGTATGGCATGACATTAATTGATGCTCCTACGTCTAGCATGGCATGTTCAAATTTAGTATTGCCAATAACACAAGGAATCGTAAAACTCCCTGGATCTTTGCATTTAGGGGGTAATTTCCTTTGTAAAACAGCAGAGACATTCTCACTTACCTGGACAACCTCCTTGTTCGAAATCTTCCTCTTTGTTGTGCAAAGCTCCTTCAAAAACTTGGCGTACCTTGGAAGTTGCTTAATTGCATCAAGGAGAGGGATATTGACTTGCACCTTTCTAAAGGTCTCAAGAATGTCCTTTTCAGCTTCCTCCTTCTTTGATTACATAAATCTGTGAGGGAAGGGCACATTCGGAGGAACAACATTAGAAATAATCGAATTTTGAACCTTCTTACCTGAAGTGGACGGATTAGATGGCTTAGGTGGCTGCGGCAAGGGTGTTTCACCCTTTGCCGTGGGTTGTGCTTCCTCATTCTCTTCAATCTGCAACTTTTCGTCCTCCTTTTGACTTGATTTGGATGGTTGTAGGTCGGTTCCAACTTGCTTGCCACTTGGTAACATGATTGCCTTTGCAGATTCAAATCCTCATTCCGGATTGACAATTGTTGAACTAGGCAATTTGCCTTGTTCTTGAAACTGCCTCATAAACTCAATCATCTGCCCAAATTGTTTCTTCAAATCACCCACTTCTTTGGCTTGATTTTGGAATTCCTGTGACAAAGTAGTTAGTAATTTAAATGTGGCATCATTATTCAATAACATACCTGCACTATTTTGGGCAGATTGCGTTGGAGGTGGATTTGATGCAAATGGCTTTTGATAGAAGCCCGGGAGTTGCTGCCTAAATCCTCCTTGATGTTGGGCTTGTTGAGGCTCCCTCAATTTGAAATTTGGATGATCTCTCCAACCCGAATTGTAAGTGTTTGAGTACGGATCATTCCTTGGCTGATTTGGACCTTAATACCCAATTGCGTTGGCACTTTCCCATCCCCCATTCTCTATCAACTGAGGGCATTGCTCAAAAGGGTGCCCTTGGATAGAGCACACGCCACAAGTGCTTGATGCTTGCACTTTCATCCCGTCGGCCATCTGTGACATCATAGTAGTAAGATTAGCTATTTGAGATTGTAATTCTGAAATTGCACTTACCTCATTTACTTGTAGTTGCCGTGGGGGTTCCCTTTGTCCAACATCTTCATATTGTTGTGCATTTAAGGCTCGATTTGTGATGAGAATCTTTGCATCAACGGGCATTTTGTCCACCAAAGCACCACTTGCCGAGGCATCTAGCATCTGCCTCTCAATGGGAAAAAGTCCTTCGTAAAAGTATTGAATGAGAAGCTTTTCTTTCATTTGATGTTGAGGACATGAGGCAACAAAACCCTTGAAACATTCATAATATGCTAAGAATGATTCGCCTTGATTTTGTTGAATCCCGCTAATCTTCTTCCTCAAAAGTATAACTCTAGAAGTTGGGAAGAATTTCTCTAAAAACGTTCTTTTCATGCTTTCCCAAGATGTGACAGTTCCGGGCACCAATTCGAACAACCAATCCTTAGCTTTATCCACAAGAGAGAATGGAAAAGCTTTCATCTTCAGAATATTCCCATCAACATTAATGGGAGTCATGCTTGAACAAACAACTTCAAATTCCTTTAAGTACTTGTTTGGATCTTCCATGGACAGCCCATGGTATTTTGGAACATGATGCAACAAGCTAGACTTCAGTTCGAATTCGTCGGTCTTGCCTTCACTTGCCGCAGGGTATTGGATACATAAAGGCACATCATTATCCAACCCCGAGGCTGAAAGCTCTTTAATTGTACGATTGTCCGCTGCCATGACTTGTTCGTCTTCCTCCTCTTTTCCAAATTTGGATTCCCTGCTTGAAATAGATGAAGTGGGTGGCAGCTTTCTCTTGTTTCTTCTCAACGTTCGCTCAAAATCGTCGTCAAACTCAAAGATGTGCTCGTGAACTGGTTGAGAACTCCGAGTCATACACTAGTGATAGGAGCATATTTATGCGACTTAATTGGCTTGTTCTTGTGCATTTATGTCGTGTTTCCTTAGTTATTTTAGTGTTTAAAGTCATTTTCGTGTGTTTTCAGATTCTAAGGACAAAGTATGCAAGAAGATGCATTTTGGAGCCTTTTGGAGCAAAATTGGGCTTGGAATGAATATCACATGTTTGGAGCAAAATTGAGCCATAAAAATCATCAATCATTCACCCATTCTCGCCAGAAATCATCCACCACTCTCTGCCGCACCCTTCCTTCACCATTCTCCATAGTTTCTGACCAAAAACAACCCTTGCTGCACCATACATCCATCCTAACCATAATCACATCCTTCTCCACCATCCATAATCCCCAAAACCTACCACAATTACTTGTGCCGCAATCTAGGAAGAGAAGGGAAGTTCTTGAACGTGCTTGCTGTTCAGTTTGGATCGCTGGAGCGTTTAGGTGTTTTCTTTCTTTTGTTTTCAATGTATAAACTTGTTATTCTTTGTTCTGCGATTATGAGGAACTAAATCCCTTTTGGCTAAGGGAAGATTCAAAGCCATGAACATACTTGCAATATGAATTGATTACCTTCAGTTGTGATTTCATAAGTTGTGAATTCAATTTGTTTAACTGCTTGATTGATAACTTATTTGTGTATGTTTATTAAGAGTGCACACTTAATTTGCATGCATGAATATGATGTTAGAGTATAAGGGAGTTTCACCTAATAGTTACAAACTTATATTCACAAGTAGTGGAGGTCGCTTATAAATGATCGCGTTAAATGAATTCTTGGCAGGGGTTTCATGCTCATCATAGTAAGATCTGTGATTGTATCTTTATTGTGCTGTTCACGTAAAGGACTTTTGAAGAATGCTTTGAATTGTTGTATGCGCTTTCCCATCCAATTCAATAACTTAAGGAGAACTTGAAGGTTAATTTAAGCGAACCTAATTAACCTGGGGTGTTGAGTTTCATGATTTATCGAAAGAACAACTGAAAATTGGTTTATTTGCAAGTGTGTCATGTGTGGAGAAGAATCCTCTAGCTAGCCCAGCATCCATATTTTATCCAAATTCGTCCAAAATCTGTTTTAGTTTACAATCTGTTTGTTTTGTTTTCTAATTCGTCAAAATCAAATCCCCCTTTATTTTGAAGTATTAGGAAACACAACATAAATGCATAAGAACAAGCCAATTAAGTCGCATAAATATGCTCCTATCAAATTCCCCCACACTTAGCTTTTGCTAGTCCTCGAGCAAAACAAAACAAACAAAGAAAACAAAACGAAACAAACAAAACACAACCTAAACCCTCCAACATTTGCCTCAGGGATTTCCAATGCACATGACATGGTAAAAATCATCATTCCCACAGATTTTAGTCAACTTAACACTTGAGCACATACTTAATCACAATCACCACTTACTAGTTCACATTTAACCAATTAAAACGATGTTTTGAAGGTAGTAACATGCCTTAGAGAATTTGCTCAATTCCTTACAAGATACTCTCTATTTTCACACACATTTTCTGACTACACACCCTACACTAGTTATATGTGAGAAGATTGATGTAAACTTGAAAACTAGTACTCACATATGTTATATCAAAGAAAGCAATTTCTAGAGTTAATTAGCATGTTTAGATATGATCTCATGAATGGAATGCTACTACTTAGATGCGAGAACCAGTGACACCATATGCTCATACCAATTCCAAACTCCACATATTGAATCACACAACACCCAAGATCGAAGTCAAGGGTTGGAACGGGGCTTGAGGTATTGGTTGACAAAGGAAGGATAGGGATAACAAATGTTCTTAAAGCAATAGCAAGCAAAGTAATGAAATCGAAACTTTAGAATTCACTTTAGAATGCAGAAATCAACTTTTAGACAAATAGGGAAGATTCATGCAACACTTAGGGCCGAATTCAATGTTTTGGACCCTTTCTACAACAAACAACACTTTAGAACTCTTTTTCTCATATTTTTCAACTCTTTTCACAACTTTTCACAACTTTTCTTTTCTTTTCTTTTTTTATTCTTTTCTACCCGTGCCTTATTTCTTTTTCTTGGCATAAACACACACACAAATCCCTTCCCCCACACTTGTTTTTCTGCAAGAAGACAATCAAAAGGAATTCTTTTTAAGTCATGCTTCACTATACTTTATGAACAAGGGTATGGATGGTCCTAATCTAGGCTAGGTGAGGATAGTGTGGGTTAACCAAGAACATAGGCTAACAAGGCGCAACGGGGCTAAACTTAAACACATAATGAAATAAGGGTCACGGCAATTTGGCTGTGGTGGTGGTCACTACACAACTTCATCTTGAATATGTGTTATGCAAATCAATAGCATGCTTTGAATGAAATAGGCATGAGTTCTAGCATTTGGAACTAAATGATGAAACGCCTTCTAAGTAGTAACCAAGCAAAGAATAATGAGATCATGCAACGACTTAGAAAAACAACAATGCACAGATTATCAACTCTCCAAATAATCGTTTAGGCTCAAGTCTCACAAGGTTGTAGCGTTAATTTGAGTTCCTTCATTCAAGCATGTTACAAAAACTGATTTTTCCTTTATGATTGCATATGAATTCATAAATTATAACCACAACCAAGCATAAACCAAAGAATAAATCAAACTTTCATCCATGTTTATATCTCTCTTTAACAGTCATGCAATTAAAAACCAAATCATCATCATTGTGTTGGAAGGTTACCTATAACACAAACAAACACACAAAAACAACTCTTTTTGGGTTTTTCAAAACAATTTTTTCAAATTTTTATGAGATTTTCGGATTTTTTAAGGCAAAACACACTAAAACACTCCAAAACAGCTTAAAAACACTTAAAAACAGCAAGGACAACATTTGAAGTAATGGGTGGTAGAATCCCACGAATTTCATGCAAAACAACTTGTTTACCCCCCCACACTTAAATCAAACATTGTCCTCAATGTTTCAAGCATAAATTCACACAAATCACAAGTAAACATACAAACAGCAACTAAACAACTCAACATGGCAGAAACGAAACAACAATAAAAAGAAGGGTTTTAGGAACGCAAATCTGGAAGTGGAGTGAATCCTAGATCTTCCTTTGTTGAATGCATGGGTTGCCTCCCAAGTAGCGCTTGCTTTAACGTCTTGCAGCCGGACGAAGACCTCATTCACTCCCCATTGGAGCCCACGGCATGCAGGGGGATCTCCTCCACTACATGCTCAACAAAGTTCTCATAGTAGGGCTTCAATCGATGCCCATTCACCTTGAATTCTTGTCCAATTTTCAAACTTTGTATTTGGACTGCACCATGCATAAAAACATTAGTAATAACAAATGGACCAACCCACTTAGAACGTAACTTACCGGGGAATAAACGAAGACGGGAGTTAATAGCAACACTTTCTGCCCAATTGAGAATGTTTTGCCTCAAATCATCTTGTCATGGAATGCCTTGGTCTTCTCTTTGTAAATGCGAGCATTCTCATAAGCGTCATGCCTAATCTCTTCTGGTTCATTCAGTTGAAGCTTTCTATGATTTCCAGCCGTGTCCACATCCATATTGAAGGTTTTGACCGCCCAATGTGCCTTGTGCTCAAGCTCCACGGGTAAATGGCATGGCTTGCCATAGATGAGCCGAAATGGGGACATGCCAATGGGCGTTTTGTAAGCCGTTCTATATGCCCACAGTGCATCCTCCAAACTCAAGCTCCAATCCTTTCTATTTGGCTCAATGGTCTTCTCTAAAATCTGCTTGATCTCCCTATTTGAAACCTCGGCTTGCCCACTTGTTTGGGGGTGATAAGGTGTTGAAACCTTATGTGTCACATTGTACTTCTTGAGTAGTGCCTCAATGGTACGATTGCAAAAATGAGACCCACCATCACTTATGAGCACTCTAGGCATCCCAAATCTGGAAAAAATGTTAGATTTCACAAAATCTGCCACAACTTTAGAATCGTTAGTGCGGGTGGCTTTTGCTTCCACCCACTTCGAAACATAATCAACCGCAAGTAAAATGTAAGTGAAACCAAAAGATGAAGGAAAAGGACCCATAAAATCAATACCCCAAATGTCAAAAATTTCAACAACAAGAATTCGAGTCTGTGGCATTGATAGGAGCATATTTACATCACTTTGTTAGCTTGTTTCCTTGCATTTACATTGTTAGTTCTTAGTTATTTTAGTATTTTAAGCTATTTTCGTGTGTTTGTAGGTCTAATGTGCAAAGTATGCAAGAAAGTGCATTTTGGAGCTTTTTGGAGCAGTTTTGGGTACTAAATGGATTGCACATGCTTGGAGCTAAGTGGATGACGAAATTGAAGATCAAATGAGCTTAGGATTGAATGAAGAATGAAGAGTTCAAAATTGGAAGCCAAAGTTTCTAAAGTTGGAAGTTTCTATTCATGGAGGTTTCCATTCTTGAAAGTTTCTATTCTTGGCTTAGAAGTTTCCTAATCCTTCCTCACCTATGTTCCAGCCATAAAAGGGTTTCAAAACATGTTAGGTTGCCTCATTACATGTTTCTAGAAGTCCTAGAACCTTTCCCTACCTTGCCGCATATCTCCTTTCCCTTTTCTTCCAAAATCTGCCACATACGTGCCTTTCCCTTTCTCTCCACAACCTTGCCGCACAAGGGATCCTTTTCTTTCCTATTTTCTGACCCTTAATCACATTCCGTTTGTGTTCTATGCCTTGCCGCACAAGGAGGAGCCTTTCTTACCTATTTTGTGCCTCAAAACACATTCCTAAATCTGTCTTACATATTCTGCCGAATTTCACTTTCTTATTCTCTTTGATTTTCTGATTCTTTCTTACCTATTAAATTGTGGAACCAAAATAGCTAAGTATTGAACCTTTCCTATTATTTTCTGATTGCCTTTCAACCCTAGCCCTATAAATAAAGCCATCCGCACCATTTAGTCTCTTTCTCTCTCTCTGAACAGATTCTCTGCATCCATTCCATTCACCTATCTACCTATCCATCCTCTACCACCCATCACCACCCATTCTACACACCTTAACTCCTTGTGCCACAGCTTTACAACAGGAAGAAGGAGAGGATTAACTTGAAGCCGTGCCTAGCCATTCAAGACGTTGGATTGCTGGAACGTTTCTAGGTGTAATCTATCTTTGTTTTCAATGTTTAATCTAATTTCTCTTTGTTTTGCTGTGAACATGAGGAGCTAAACCCTTTTGGCTAGGGGAAGATTCAAAGCCATGAACATACTTGCAATATGAATTGATTACCTTCAGTTGTGATTTCATAAGTTGTGAATTCAATTTGTTTTACTGCTTGATTGATAACTTATTTGTGTATGTTTATTAAGAGTGCACACTTAGTTTGCAGGCATGAATATGATGCTAGAATATAAGGGAGTTTCACCTAATACTTACAAACTTATATTCACAAGTAGTGGAGGTCGCTTATAAACGATCGCGTTAAATGAATTCTTGGCAGGAGTTTCATGCTCATCATTGTAACGAATGCCTCGTCAATACTTATAGTGTCATGATGCTTAATGCTTTGAATTGTTGTATGCGCTTTCCCATCCAATTCCATAACTTAAGGAGAACTTGAAGGTTAATTTAAGCAGACCTAATTAACTTGGGGTGTTGAGTTTCATGATTTATCGAAAGAACAACTGAAAATTGGTTTATGTGGAAGTGTGTCATGTGTGGAGAAGAACCCTCTAGCTAGCCCATCATCCATATTTTATCCAAATTCATCCAAAATCTGTTTTAGTTTACAATCTGTTTGTTTTGTTTTCAAATTCGTCAAAATCAAATCCCCCTTTATTTTGAAGTGTTAGATTAGTTAAAATTTGTGTTTTTAAGTGTCTTGAGTCAAGTTAAAATCTATTTTCGTCCAAAGTAGTGTTTAACGTTCAAAGCTGCCCAGTTTGTGTTTTTAGGCAGTTTTGAGTGTTTTTGTGCTGTTTTGAGTCTTTTGAGTTGTTTTAGTGTTTTAGAATTTAGTTTTGCATTCTTTGAGTCTAGTTTCAAGTGTTTTAGCAATCCCTCCTAATTCCCGGTCTAGAACGATCCCTACTTATACATAAACTACAATTGTCAAAAGAGGGTTTAATTTGTGTGCTATTTTACATCGCATCAAATTTTTGGCGCCGTTGCCGGGGATTAGCAATCCCTTGGTTCTTTTCTTTTCGTTTATTTTGTTTTTGTTTTTGTTTCTGACTTTGTGTTGTTTTCTTGTTTTCTTTAGCTAATCCCCTTTGTTTTTGTTTGTGTCTTTTACTTTTGATATTTGATTTAGTTATAATTCTTTGATTTCAGGTACATAGAGAAGTAAGACATGGCACTTGCTACCATTCAAGCTCAATTAGCAAATCTTACTTCTCAATTGTCCCAGATTGCCGAAACAACCACAATGCACACTGCTCAAACTCATCAATGTGCTCAATTCGCTGCGAATGAAGATGTTTGGGGTTATCAAGGCCATAGCCAATCATGGGACAACATGTTTTCCAACGCTTACAATTCGGATTGGAGAGATTATTCAGATTACATGTGGGGAGAACCTCAACAATTCCAACAAGGTGGATATTGGCAGCAAGAAGAGGAGTTCTATTCAAGACCTATGCAGCCACCACAACAATTCCAATCGAATTCAAGTATGCCCATGAGTTATAATGAAATTCTTGAAAGACTAATCTCTTTGACGCAGGGCTCACAAAAAGAAGAACAATTGCAGCCATCTGAGGAGTTTTATCAGTGGCCACATGCACCATTACAGCCTCCACCACAATCTGCCCAAACAAACTCAGGTATGTCTTTGTGTAATGATAACATTATTCAATTAATCACCTCTTTGACATAGGGAGTAGAAAATCAAAACAATGAGATGAAAGACCGAGTCAAAAGAGTGGACAAATTGGAGAAGCAAGTTGGGCAGATTATGGAGTTCATGGTGCTGATTCAAGAGCAAAGTGAACTCTCCAACTCAACTATTGCAAATTCGAAGGAAGATTTTGAAAACCATGATGCTATCACTTTGGGAAGTGCTATAGAGGTTGGAGTTGACCTAAAAACGTCCCAACATAGCCTAGAAGTGGATGAGGAGCTGCTGATTGAGGAGGAGGAAGAAGACATACACATAGCAAGGGTAGAACAACCCTTGCCGCAGCCCCCTAAGCCCTCTCAACCACCCACCACAAGTAAGGACGTCCCAAATTCAATTCATTCTAACATTATTCCACCAAATGCACTTTTCCTCGTAGGTTTTTAATTCCCAAGAAAGAAGAGAGTGACAAGGACATCATGGAAACCCTTCCAAAGGTGCAAAGTACTATCTCAATTCTTGGTACACCAAATCAAGTTCCAGATTGTGTTGAAGTGTTCAAAGAACTTTGTACATCAAGAAGAAGGATTCAAGAGAAAGAAGTGGCTGGAGCATATGAAGAATGCATCAAAGAGGACATATATGAGACAACAAAGCCCAAAGAAGTTGAGTTTGATGACACAGGACAAGACACAACCATCATAGTCAATCTGGCCAAGTCCAACATTCCTGAAACATTCAAAGATGTGGTGTTTGTAATTGAGTTTGTGTCGGAGCAAGCAAGTAAGCCATCTTCTCCAATTTCGATTTTGTTTTCTACTAACTGGCTGATTTTAATGATTCAGGCACCCACACTAGAATTTAAACCATTGCAGGATCATTTCAAGTATCACCTCCCATTCAATGATCACCTACATGCCGTGGCCTCCAATGAAGCTTAATTGGAGGTATCGTCTGGCTGCACGACGTAAAAGCAAGCGCTTCTTGGAAGGCAACCCATGCATTCAACGAAGGACGTTCTAGGAATCACCCACATCCAGATTTGCGTTCCTAAACCCTTCTCTTTACTGCATTTATTTTGCTTTGCTGAGTTAGTTGTTTGTTTGTTTGTTTCTGTGAGTTTATGCTTGAAACATTGAGGACAATGTTTGATTTAAGTGTGGGGGGGTAACAAAGTGTTTTTGATGCAAATTCGTGGGATTTTATCACCCATTACTTCAAAAGTTGTTTCAAGCTGTTTTTAAGTGTTTTTAAGCTGTTTTGGAGTGCTTTTGTGTGTTTTGAAGTAAAAATCCAAAAATTTGATAAAAACTTGAAAAATTGTTTTCAAAAACCCAAAAAGAGTTGTTTTTGGTGTGTTTGTGTCTTAGGTACCTTCCAACACAATGATGAGGATTTGGTTTTTAATTACATGACTGTTAAAGAGAGTTATAAACATGGATGAAAGTTTGATTTACTCTTTGGTTTATGCTTGGTTGTGGTTAAAATTTATGAATTCACATGCAGTCATAAAGGATAAAATCAGTTTTTGTGACATGCTTGAAGGAAGAAACTCAAACTAACGCTACATCCTTGAGAGACTTGAGCCTAAAATGTTCTTTTGGAGAGTTAATATTCTGTTCATTCTTGTTTTCTAAAGTCGTTGCATGATCTCATTATTCTTTGCGTTTCATCATTTAGTTCCAAATACTAGAACTCATGCCCGTTCCATTCAAAGCATGACATTGATTTGCATAACACATATCAAGATGAAGTTGTGTAATGACCACCACAGCCAAAAAGCCGAACCCCTTTGTCATATGTTTTGTAGGTTTAACCCCGTTGAGCCTTGTTTAGCCTATTTTCTTTGTTAACCACGTTATCCTTACCTAGCCTAGTTTAGGATTATCCATACCCTTGTTCTTAAAGGATAGTGAAGCATGACTTAGAATGAATTCCTTTTGATCTACATTATGCAGTAAATCAAGTGTGGGGGAAGGGATTTGTGTGTGTTTGTGTGCCAAGAAAAAGAAAAATTCGTGGAAAAAGAAAAAGAAAAAGAAAAGTTGTGAAAAGAATGAAAAAGAGTTGAAAATGATAAGAAAAAGAGTTCTAAAGTGTTGTTTGTTGAAGAAAGGGTCCAAAACATTGAAATATGGCCCTAGAATGTGTGAATCATTCCCTTTGTTTAAAGTTGATTTCTGCATTCAAAAGTGAATTCTAAGTGTCAATTTCATTACTTTGCTTACTATTTCTTTAAGAACCTTTGTTTTCCATATCCTTTCTTTCTTACCCAACACCCTTAGCCCCGTTTCAACCCTTTAACTTCTATCTTGGGTGTTATGTGTTCAATATGTGGAGTTTGGCATTGGTATGAGCATATGGTGTCCCTGGTTCTCGTATCTAAGTAGTAGCAATCCATTCATGAGATCATATCTAAATATGCTTATTAACTCCAGAAAGTGCTTTCTTTGTTGCAACATATGTGAGTATTAGTTTTCATGTTTACATCAATCTTCTCACATATACCTAGTGTAGGGTGTGTAGTTAGAAAATTTGAGTGAAAATTGAGTGCATATCTAGTAAGGAATTGAGTGAATTCTCTAAGGCATGTTACAACATTCAAAACGTTGTTTTAATTGATTGAATGCGAGCTAGTGAATGGTGACTATGATTAAGTATGTGCTCAAGGGTAAAGATGACTAAAATCTGTGCAAGTGATGATTTTTAATATGTCATGTGCATTGGAAATCCCTAAGGCAATTGTTGGAAGGTTTAGATTGAGTTTTGTTTCTTTTGTTTTGCTCGAGGACTAGCAAAAGCTAAGTGTGGGGGTATTTGATAGAAGCATATTTACATCACTTAGTTAGCTTGTTTCCTTGCATTTACGTTGTTAGTTCTTAGTTATTTTAGTATTTTAAGCTATTTTCGTGTGTTTGTAGGTCTGATGTGCAAAGTATACAAGAAAGTGCATTTTGGAGCAGTTTTGGGCACTAAATGGATTGCACATGCTTGGAGCTAAGTGGATGGACGAAATTGAAGATCAAATGAGCTTAGGATTGAATGAAGAATGAAGAGTTCAAAATTGGAAGCCAAAGTTTCTAAAGTTGGAAGTTTCTATTCTTGGAGGTTTCCATTCTTGAAAGTTTCTATTCTTGGCTTAGAAGTTTCCTAATCCTTCCTCACCTATGTTCCAGCCATAAAGGGGTTTCAAAACATGTTAGGTTGCCTCATTACATGTTTCTAGAAGTCCTAGAACCTTTCCCTACCTTGCCGCATATCTCATTTCCCTTTTCTTCCAAAATCTGCCACATAAGTGCCTTTCCCTTTCTCTCCACAACCTTGCCGCACAAGGGATCCTTTTCTTTCCTATTTTCTGACCCAAAATCACATTCCCTTTGTGTTCTATGCCTTGCCGCACAAGGAGGATCGTTTCTTACCTATTTTGTGCCTCAAAACACATTCCTAAATCTGTCTTACATATTCTGCCGAATTTCACTTTCTTATTCTCTTTGATTTTCTGATTCTTTCTTACCTATTAAATTGTGGAACCAAAATAGCTAAGTATTGAACCTTTCCTATTATCTTCTGATTGCCTTTCAACCCTAGCCCTATAAATAAAGCCATCCGCACCATTTAGTCTCTCTCTTTCTCTCTTAACAGATTATCTGCATCCATTCTATTCACCTATCTACCTATCCATCCTCTACCACCCATCACCACCCATTCTACACACCTTAACTCCTTATGCCGCAGCTTTACAAAAGGAAGAAGGAGAGGATTAACTTGAAGCCGTGCCTAGCCATTCAAGATGTTGGATTGCTGGAACGTTTCTAGGTGTAATCTATCTTTGTTTTCAATGTTTAATCTAATTTCTCTTTGTTTTGCTGTGAACATGAGGAGCTAAACCCTTTTGGCTAGGGGAAGATTCAAAGCCATGAACATACTTGCAATATGAATTGATTACCTTCAGTTGTGATTTCATAAGTTGTGAATTCAATTTGTTTAACTGCTTGATTGATAACTTATTTGTGTATGTTTATTAAGAGTGCACACTTAGTTTGCATGCATGAATTTGATGCTAGAATATAAGGGAGTTTCACCTAATCGTTACAAACTTATATTCACAAGTAGTGGACGTCGCTTATAAACGATCGCGTTAAATGAATTCTTGGCAGGAGTTTCATGCTCATCATAGTAACGAATGCCTCGTCAATATTTATAGTTTTCATGATGCTTAATGATCTTTGATTGTATCGTTATTGTGATGTTCACGTAAAGGACTTTTGAAGAATGCTTTGAATTGTTGTATGCGCTTTCCCATCCAATTCCATAACTTAAGGAGAACTTGAAGGTTAATTTAAGCGGACCTAATTAACCTGGGGTGTTGAGTTTCATGATTTATCGAAAGAACAACTGAAAATTGGTTTATGTGCAAGTGTGTCATGTGTGGAGAAGAACCCTCTAGCTAGCCCATCATCCATATTTTATCCAAATTCGTCCAAAATCTGTTTTAGTTTACAATCTGTTTGTTTTGTTTTCAAATTCGTCAAAATCAAATCCCCCTTTATTTTGAAGTGTTAGATTAGTTAAAATTTGTGTTTTTAAGTGTCTTGAGTCAAGTTAAAATCTATTTTCGTCCAAAGTAGTGTTTAACGTTCAAAACTGCCCAGTTTGTGTTTTTAGGCAGTCTTGAGTGTTTTTGTGCTGTTTTGAGTCTTTTGAGTTGTTTTAGTGTTTTAGAATTTAGTTTTGCATTCTTTGAGTCTAGTTTCAAGTGTTTTAGCAATCCCTCCTAATCCCCGGTCTAGAACGATCCCTACTTATACATATACTACAATTGTCAAAAGAGGGTTTAATTTGTGTGCTGTTTTACATCGCATCAGGCATTTGGTCTCTTTGGCCTAAATTTCCTGTCCTTTGGCAACGATCACATGTTATGCAAAAAGTTCTAGCATCTCTAAACAAAGTAGGTCAATAAAATCGACATTCAAGAACCTTAAGGGCAGTGCGTTGTGTGCCAAAGTGTCCACCACATGCATATGTATGGCAAAAGCGTAGAATTGGATTAAACTCAGATTCATGAACACATCTACGCACGATTTGATCAAGGCAAAATTTCCACAAATATGGGTCGTCCCAAACATAAAAACTGATAGGAGCATATTTATGCTACTTAGTTAGTGTGTTTTCTTGCATTTACTTAGCTATTTGTTGCTTAGTATAGTGTTTAAAGTCATTTTCGCGTGTTTTTAGGTCCAAGAAGCAAAGTTGGTAAAAAGATGCATTTTGGAGCATTTTAGAGCAAATCTGGGCTTGGAATGGATAACACAAGCAATGGGCAAGAAGATGGACGAATTTGGAGTTCAAATGGAGCTAGGAATATGTTTCAAGGTTGGAGAAATAAATTCAAATCATTGAAGATAAGGAATCAGCTCAAAAGAAGGAGAATTATCCAAAACATTATCCAAACAACCTTATCTTATCTTATCTTATCCAATCCTTATCCTATCTTAACTAACCTTATCCTATCCTAATCCTTTTCTAATTCAATTTCTGGTACAATGAGGGTTTATTTTCTGATTGGGGGACACTTAATTTAGGCTTGCCGCACCCTTATCCCTTTTCCTAGGTGGTTTTAGTTCCTTCTAGAAGATCAAATTTCCTGCTGAGTCACCACCAATATCTGCCGCAAGAACTCCTTGTCCTTTGGAGTTTCCTACCTTCTAGATGGCCTATTCCTGATGGGTTTAGGTTGTGTAATTCTTCTCTGATTCCTAAACCCTTTATGCCGCACCTTAACCCCTATAAATAGCCATCTTTGCCGTGCCATTTAAAATCAAGCCTTCCATTCATTCTCTGCCTTCACACACCCATTCATCCGCAGCCCTCTCTATAAATACCCCCACGCCATTCATCATCATCCATCCTTCACCAAACCCATCCCTAAACCCAGAAAACCCCTCTTGTGCCGCAACTATTCAAGGAAGGAAGGAGAAGGTGCCATTCTAAGTCATGACTGTCATTCAAAGCATTGAATTGCTGGAGCGTTCTTAGGTGTTGTCTATCTTTGTTTTTAATGTTTCAATTCAGTTTTCTTTGTTTAATTGCTATCATGAGGAACTAAACCCTTATTAGTTAGGGGGGGAATCTGAAGCCATGGATATATGTTTCTTATGATTTGATTTACTCCAGTTACAATTTCATAAATTGTGAATGTGGTTTACTTATCTATTTTATTAAGAACTTGTTCTTGTGTGTTGATTAAGGATGCATACTTAGTTTACATGCATGAATTTGATGCTAGGATATAAGGGAATTTCACCTAATCGTTATGAACTTATATTCACAAGTAGTAAAGGTTGCTAGTCACAATCATGTTAAGTAAACCCTAGGCTGGATTAACATGCGTTTTCCATAGTTATGAATGCCTTGTCAATGTTTATGATTTCCATTGAACTTAATGATCTTTGTTGAATGTCTCTATCATGCGTATTCCATAGTTAGGGAGTTTGAGAAAGAATAATTTGGTTGTGGTGCGTTATCCATTCAATTCAATGAATCTAGGGAAATCTGGGAATTGATTAGTTCAATACAATTAATTCGAACATTGTCATTCATGGTTTATCGAAAGAGTAACTGGGAATCAAGTTGTATACATATGTTCATGTGTGGATGAGGATCCCTCTAACTAGCCTTTCACCTTTCTCAATTTCATCAAAAATCGTTTTTCTTTAAAGTTTGGTTACAAGTTTCGGTTTTAAATTTCAATTTCGTCAAAACAATCCCCCTTGCTTTTAAGTCTTGTTTTTAGAGTCTAAATCTGTTTTCTTTTAGTCTTTTAAGTCAAGTTAAAACCTTATTTTCGTCCAAAGTAGTGTTCAGAGCTCAAAACTGCCCAGTTTGTGTTTTTAGGCAGTTTTGAGTGTTTTTGTGCTGTTTTGAGTCTTTTGAGTTGTTTTAGTGTTTTAGAAGTTAGTTTTGCATTCTTTGAGTCTAGTTTAGTGTCTTAAACTTTGTTTTTACGTTTTTGAGTCAGTTTCAAGTGTTTAGCAATCCCTCCTAATCCCTGGTCCAGAACGATCCCTACTTATACATATACTACAACTGTCGAAAAGAGGGTTTAATTTGTGTGTCAAGTTAATTTTCACATAAAAAACGTGCATCCTTTTTAAGTTTATCACGTTGGGACTTGCTTAGAGTTATTGGAACTTGCTTAGACACCAAATAGTTGACCAAATCAGCATACCAAGGTATACTTACCTCAATGGACAGTAGTTGCTTATCTGGAAACGTTTCTAAAATGGGAATGGACTCCTCTTCACGCACCATTCGACTTAGGTGGTCAGCCACCACGTTTTCACACCCTTTCTTGTCCCTAATTTCAATGTTGAACTCTTGAAGTAAAAGCATCCAGCGAATGAGTCTTGGTTTAGCTTCCTTTTTGGTGAGCAAGTACTTCAAAGATGCATGATCAGTGAAAACAATGACTTTAGTGCCAATTAAATAAGATCGAAACTTATCTAATGCAAATACAACAGCCAAGAGTTCTTTTTCAGTTGTGGAATAGTTCAATTGGGCATCATTTAAGGTGCGTGAAGCATAATAAATGACATGTGGCTGCTTGTTTTTCCTTTGGCCCAATACAGCTCCAATTGCATAATCGGATGCATCACACATGAGCTTGAAGGGAATGCTCCAATCTGGTGGAGTGATGATTGGTGCCGTGGTGAGTAAGGCCTTGAGATGGTTGAATGCTTTCTCACACGCCTCGTTGAATTCAAAAGACACTTCGTTTTGTAGGAGACGGCATAGGGGCTGTGCAATCTTTGAAAAATCCTTGATAAATCGTCTATAGAATCCTGCATGACCGAGAAAAGAACGAACCTCTCTAACCGAAGTAGGAGAGGGTAAGTAGCGTACAAGATCTATTTTAACCAAAGTAGGAGAGGGTAAGAACGAACCTTTTTCAGAGATTATGTGACCCAAAACAATACCTTGTTTAACCATAAAATGACATTTCTCCCAATTTAACACAAGGTTTGTTTCAACGCAACGTTTCAAGATTAAAGTGAGATTATCTAAGCAATTATCGAGTGAATCACCAAACACACTAAAATCATCCATGAATATCTCAATAATCCTTTCAATATAATAAAAAAATATACAAACCATACACCTTTGAAACGTGGCAGGAGCATTGCATAAACTGAATGGCATGCGTTGATATGCAAATGTTCCAAAGGGACAAGTGAAAGTGGTCTTTTCTTGATCATTCGGGGCTATGACAATTTGATTATAACCAGAATATCCATCAAGAAAACAATAAAATGAATGACCTGCTAACCTCTCAAGCATTTGATCAAGGAATGGCAATGGAAAGTGATCCTTTCTTGTTGTGGCGTTGATCTTCCTATAGTCAATGCACACTCGCCAACCGGTTTGGATCCGGGTGGGCACAAGCTCATTCTCAGCGTTTTCCACGATCGTCACTCCAGATTTCTTGGGAACAACTTGGATAGGTGAGACCCAACGGCTATCGGAGATAGGATAGATCACTCCACAATCAAGTAGCTTGATTATCTCATTTTTCACAACTTTCATCATCGGAGGGTTGAGACGGCGTTGAGCCTCTCTAGTTGGTTTGGCCCCCTCCTTAAGAAATATGTGATGCATACAAGTTGTAGGGCTTATCCCCTTGATGTCGGCTAAGGTCCAACCTAGGGCAGATTTGAACTCCCTTAAAACACGCACTAGCTTCTCTTCTTCTTGTGCCGTGAGGGATGAGGAAATAATGGCAGGTAAGGTCTCTTTTTCCCCCAAGAAAACATACTTCAAATGGTTTGGTAACGGTTTAAGTTCAAGGGTAGGTGCCTGAATTACTGAAGGAAGCAACTTATTAGTCGAAACGGGAATTGAATCAAAGTTAGGAGACTTACCATCATGCATGGGTAACGACTCAAGGGCAGCAACCATCTCAATGAATTCCTCACAAGGGGGCACGGCATGGATTGGTTTATGTGTGCCGTGGGTTAGCATAGGTTCTGCCCACTTGTTGTTGAGTTCCATTCCTCTTGTAATGACCATTTCAACTGCATCGTCATTCAAATCTTCAAAATACCCCTGCGCCAAAGAATCAATAATATCAATAGAAAAACAAGAGTGATCATCATTAGGATATCTCATGGTTTCAGAAATACTGAAATCAATCACTTCCCCATCAAATTCCATTGACAATGTTCCTTTGAACACATGAATCTTGGTGCGGGCTGTCTTCATGAATGGCCTACCAAGGAGAATCGGCAAAGAGGTGGAATGGGCTGAATCTTCCATGTCTAAAACATAAAAATCAGCCGGGAAGACTAAATGATTCACCTGCACTAAAACATCCTCCAATACTCCTTTGGGATAAGCGTTAGAACGATCAGCCAATTGTATGATCACACCATCCTTTTTCAATTCACCCAAATTCATAGATGCATAAATAGTATAAGGCATGACATTTATAGATGCACCTAAGTCAAGCATTGCATGTTCAAACCGATTAGTGCTAATTACACAAGGAATCGTAAAACTATCGGGGTCTTTGCATTTAAGGGGCAGTTTACATTGCAATACGGCTAAAACATTTTCACTTACCTTCACAACCTCCTTGTTCGAAGCTCTCTTCCTAGTTGTGCAAAGTTCTTTCAAAAATTTGGCATACCTTGGCACTTGCTTTATTGCATCCAAAAGTGGTATATTGACTTGAACTTTCCTAAATGTCACTAGAATGTCCTTTTCAGCTTCCTCTTTCTTTGTTTGCATGAACCTGCTAGGAAAAGGAACATTTGATGGAAAAACATTAGTAGGAATTGAATTTGACACGTTCTTACCCTTGTTGGACAGATTTGATGGTTTAGGAGTACTTAGGGCCTGCGGCAAAGGTGTATCCACCCTTGCCGTGGGTTGGCTTTGTTCCTCATCTTCAAATTGAAGTTTTTCATCTTCTTTGTGACCTGATGTTGATGGTTGTGCAACTGCCCCAACTTCTTTTCCATTTCTCAACAATATGGCTTTTGCAGTTTCGAAACTTCCCTTCGGATTTGGAATGGTTGAACTAAGGAGTTGGCCTTGGTCTCGAAATTTCCCTACAAATTCTGCAATCTGCCCAATTTGTTTCTCCAAATGATCCACCCTTTTGTCTTGGTTTTGCATTGCTTTGGCTTGATTTTCTTGTCCCTGAGACAAATTGGTTAATAGCTTAAGAAGTGTATCATTATCTAAAGATGTACCTGAAGCATTTGGGGCAGATTGTTGCAGAACTTGTGTGGGTGCATATGGCTTGGTGTAAAAGCCTGGGGGTTGCTGTCTAAAACCTCCTTGTTGTTGAGATTGTTGGGGCTCCCTCCACTTGAAATTTGGATGGTCTCTCCAACCTGGATTATACGTATTAGAATATGAATCGTTCCTTGGTTGGTTTTGGCCTCCAAAACCCACTTCATTGGTAGATTCCCATCCACCATTCTCAATTAGTTGTGGGCACTTATCAGAGGGGTGTCCTTGGATATAACACACTTGATCCTTGCATCTTCATCCCTTCAGCCATCTGAGACACAATGGAAGTAAGATTAGTTAATTGGGATTGAATGTCAGATGTGGAACTTACCTCATTTACTTGCTGTCGTGGGGTTCCTCTTTGTCCAACGCCTTCATATTGTTGAGCGTTCAAAGCTCGATTAGCAATCAAGATCTTGGCAACCATGGGTGTCTTGTCCACCAAAGCTCCACCCGCTGAGGCATCTAGCATTTGGAGTTCAATTGGTAGAAGCCCTTCGTAGAAATATTGAAGAAGAAGCTTCTCCTTCATTTGGTGCTGTGGACATCAAGAAACAAGAGATTTAAAACGTTCATAATAAGTGGGAAATGATTCACCTTCGTCTTGCTGAATTCCACTTATCCTTTTGCGTAGAAGAATGACTCGAGAAGTTGGGAAAAACTTCTCCAGAAATGCCCGTTTCATGCTCTCCCAAGATGTGACAGTTCCGGGAGCTAATTCATACAACCAATCTTTGGCTTTGTCCATTAGAGAGAACGGAAAAGCTTTCATCTTCAATATGCTTCCATCGACATTGATAGGGGTCATGCTTGAACACACCACTTCAAACTCTTTCAAGTGCTTGTTTGGATCCTCCATGGACAGCCCATGGAACTTCGGGATGTGGTGCAACAAACTGGACTTCAATTCAAACTCATCAGTCTTGTCTTGGGCAGCCCTAGGGTATTGAATACATAGAGGGCGGCATTGGCGAATCCCGAAGCAGAGAGCTCCTTGATTGTTCAATTCTCCGCTGCGATGGCTTGTACTTCCTCCAACACTTAAGCCGTGGGCTCTTCTTCCTCTTCTAGCACTGGTTCTTTAAGCTCAGGTTCAGGGCTAGGTGGATTAGATTCTTGCTGGTTCCTCTGCCTTCTCAAAGTCCTCTCAAAATCGTCGTCAAAGTCCAAGATATTCTTATGAACAGTTTGAGAACTCCGAGTCATAAACTAGTACCTAAAAACAAGAAACAAAACAAAGTCAGAAACTGAAACAAATTAAAAGTAAACAGAAAGAAAAGATCCAAGGGATTAGCAAAGTTGCTAATCCCCGGCAACGGCACCAAAAATTTGATGCGAAATATATAAGCACACAAATTAAACCCTCTTGTTGACAATTGTAATATAGATGCAAGTAGGGATCGTCCTAGACCGGGGATTAGGAGGGATTGCTAAAACACTTGAAACTGACTCAAAAACGTAAAACTAAGTTAAAAATACTAAAGTAAACTCAAAGAATGCAAAACTAAACTCTAAAACACTAAAACAACTCAAAAGACTCAAAACAGCACAAAACACTCAAAACTGCCTAAAAACACAAACTGGGCAGTTTTGAACTTTAAACACTACTGTGGACGAAAATAGATATTAACTTAACTCAAGACACTTAAAAACACAAATCAAAACAGATTTTAACTAATCTAACACTTCAAAATAAAGGGGGATTTGATTTTGACGAATTTGAAAACAAAACAAACAGATTGTAAACTAGAGCAGAATCTGGACGAATTTGGATAAAATATGGATGATAGGCTAGCTAGAGGGTTCTTCTCCACACATGACACACTTGCACATAAACCAATTTTCAGTTGTTCTTTCGATAAATCATGAAACTCAACACCCCAGGTTAATTAGGTCTGCTTAAATTAACCTTCAAGTTCTCCTTAAGTTATTGAATTGGATGGGAAAGCGCATACAACAATTCAAAGCATTCTTCAAAAGTCCTTTACGTGAACAGCACAAGAACGATACAATCAAAGATCATTAAGCATCATGAAAACTATAAGTATTGACTGATAGGAGCATATTTATGCGACTTAGTTGGCTTGTTCTTGTGCATTTATGTTGTGTTTTCTTAGTTATTTTAGTGTTTAAAGCCATTTTCGTGTGTTTCTAGGTCCTAAAGACAAAATATGCAAGAAGATGCATTTTGGAGCAAAATTGGGCTTGGAATGGATATCACATGTTTGGAGCAAAAGGAATGGACGAAATTGAAGACTTGAAGATGTAAGGATTCCTAATCAAAGAAGGATTCCTAATCAAAGAAGGATTCCTAATTGAAGATGGATTCCTAGAAGAATGAGGATTCCTACTCACATAAGGATTCCTACTCAAACAAGGATTCCTACTTGAAGTAGGAAAGTTAAGCCAAGGTTTCCTATTTTGGTTTGCCTTTCCTAATCCTTAATGTTTCCAAATTCCAGCAACTTTGAAGGCTTCCTTTGCATTCTAGGACACAAATTGAAGGACCTAGACCACCTAAGAACCCTTGCCGCACCTCCTTACCCCTTTCCTCTTCCTTGCTGTGCAAGGGAGAGGGTTATTTCCTGTTTCCTTGCACTAAAACACATTCCTTTTTAATTTAAAGTCCTGGCCGCATATCCCTGGCACTTTCCCTTAGTTTTCTGATTTTGTTTCCTCTTTCTAGATGCTTTTGACTTAATTTCTGATTACCAAAATAAGTTAGGGTTTTAATTTCCCTAAAACCTTTAAATAAACTTCCTTGTTGCAGCCACAAATGATCCATCCACACAACCTGTCTCGCCAGAATTCCTTCCCCAACCCTAGCCGCACCTATCCTTCACCATTCTCCATAATTTCTGACCAAAAACACTCCCTGCCGCACCATACATCCATCCTAGCCATAAACCCAGCCTTCTACACCATTCATAATCCCCAAAACTCACCAACAACCCTTGTGCCGCAGCAAAGAGGAAGGAGGAAAGCCCTTGGATGCGCCTGCCATTCAAGTTAGGATTGCTGGAGCGTTTAGGTGTTTTCTTTCTTTTGTTTTCAATGTATAAACTTGTTATTCTCTGTTCTGCGATTATGAGGAACTAAATCCCTTTTGGCTAGGGGAAGATTCAAAGCCATGAACATACTTGCAATATGAATTGATTACCTTCAGTTATGATTTCATAAGTTGTGAATTCAATTTGTTTAACTGCTTGATTGATAACTTATTTGTGTATGTTTATTAAGAGTGCACACTTAATTTGCATGCATGAATATGATGCTAGAATATAAGGGAGTTTCACCTAATAGTTACAAACTTATATTCACAAGTAGTGGAGGTCGCTTATAAACGATCGCGTTAAATGAATTCTTGGCAGGAGTTTCATGCTCATCATAGTAACGAATGCCTCGTCAATACTTATAGTTCTCATGATGCTTAATGATCTGTGATTGTATCTTTATTGTACTGTTCACGTAAAGAACTTTTAGAGAATGCTTTGAATTGTTGTATGCGCTTTCCCATCCAATTCAATAACTTAAGGAGGACTTGAAGGTTAATTTAAGCGGACCTAATTAATCTGGGGTGTTGAGTTTCATGATTTATCGAAAGAACAACTGAAAATTGGTTTATGTGCAAGTGTGTCATGTGTGGAGAAGAATCCTCTAGCTAGCCCATCATCCATAAGTTTTACCAAATTCGTCCAAATTCTGTTTTAGTTTACAATCTGTTTGTTTTGTTTTCCAATTCGTCAAAACCCAATCCCCTTTTACTTTGTTGAGTCATATTAGTTAGAAATTGATTTAGTTTGTGTTTTTGAGTGGTTTGGGTCAAGTTAGAATCTATTTTCGTCCAAAGTAGTGTTTAGAGTCTAAAACTGCCCAATTTGTGTTTTTAGGCAGTTTTAAGTGTTTTTGTGCTGTTTTGAGTCTTTTGAGTTGTTTTAGTGTCTTAGAGTCTAGTTTTGCATTCTTTGAGTCTAGTTTAGTGTTTTAAACTTTGTTTTAATGATTTTGAGTCAGTTTTGAGGTTTTAGCAAGCCCTCCTAATCCCCGGTCCAGAACGATCCCTACTTGCATCTATACTACAATTGTCAACAAGAGGGTTAAATTTGTGTGCTTATATATTTCGCATCAAATTTTTGGCGCCGTTGCCGGGGATTAGCAACTTTGCTAATCCCTTGGATTTTTTTTTCTTTCTGTTTACTTTTAGTTTGTTTAAGTTTCTGACTTTGTTTGTTTCTTGTTTTTAGGTACTAGTTTATGACTCGAAGCTCTCAACCTGTTCAAAAGAATATTTTTGAATTTGACGACGATTTTGAGAGGACTTTAAGAAGGCAGAGGAACCAGCAAGAATCTAATCCACCTAGCCCTGAACCTGAGCTTGAAGAACCGGTGCTAGAAGAGGAAGAGGAGCCCACGGCTCAAGTGTTGGAGGAAGTGCAAACCATGGCAGCGGACAATCGAACAATCAAGGAGCTCTCTGCTTTGGGATTTGCCAATGCCGCCCCCCTATGTATTCAATACCCTAGGGCTGCCCAAGACAAGACTGATGAGTTTGAGTTGAAGTCCAGTTTGTTGCACCACATCCCAAAGTTCCATGGGCTGTCCATGGAGGATCCAAACAAACACTTGAAGGAGTTTGAAGTGGTGTGTTCAAGCATGACCCCTATCAATGTGGATGGAAGCATATTGAAGATGAAAGCTTTTCCATTCTCTCTAATGGACAAAGCTAAAGATTGGTTGTATGAACTAGCCCCCGAAACTGTCACATCATGGGAGAGCATGAAACGGGCGTTTTTGGAGAAGTTTTTCCCAACTTCTCGAGTCATTCTTCTACGCAAAAGGATAAGTGGAATTCAGTAAGACGAAGGTGAATCATTTCCCACTTATTATGAATGTTTTAAATCTCTTGTTGCTTCATGTCCACAGCACCAAATGAAGGATGAGCTTCTTCTTCAATATTTCTACGAAGGGCTTCTACCAATTGAACGCCAAATGCTAGATGCCTCAGCGGGAGGAGCGTTGGTGGACAAGACACCCATGGCTGCCAAGATCTTGATTGTTAATCGAGCTTTGAACGCTCAACAATATGAAGGCGTTGGACAAAGAGGAACCCCACGGCAGCAAGTAAATGAGGTAAGTTCCACATCTGACATTCAATCACAATTAACTAATCTTACTTCCATTGTGTCTCAGATGGCTGAAGGAATGAAGATGCATGGATCAAGTGTGTGTGGCGTGTGTTCTATCCAAGGACACCCCTCTGATAAGTGCCCGCAACTAATTGAGAATGGTGGATGGGAATCTGCCAATGCAGTGGGTTTTGGAGGCCAAAACCAACCAAGGAACGATCCATATTCCAATACGTATAATCCAGGTTGGAGAGACCATCCAAATTTCAAGTGGAGGGAGCCCCAACAATCTCAACAACAAGGAGGTTTTAGACAGCAACCCCCAGGCTTCTACACCAAGCCATATGCACCCACACAAGTTCCGCAACAATCTGCCCCAAATGCTTTAGGTACATCTCTAGATAATGATACACTTCTTAAGCTATTAACCAATTTGTCTCAGGGGCAAGAAAATCAAGCCAAAGCAATGCAAAACCAAGACAAAAGGGTGGATCATTTGGAGAAACAAATTGGGCAGATTGCAGAATTTGTAGGGAAATTTCGAGACCAAGGCCAACTCCCTAGTTCCACCATTCCAAATCCAAAGGGAGGTTTCGAAACTGCAAAAGCCATATTGTTGAGAAGTGGAAAAGAAGTTGGGGCAGGAACACAACCATCAACATCAGGTCACAAAGAGGATGAAAAACTTCAATTTGAAGAGGAGGGACAAAGCCAACCCACGACAAGGAAGGATACACCTTTGCCGCAGGCCCTAAGTGCTCCTAAACCATCAAATCTGTCCAACAAGGGTAAGAATGTGTCAAATTCAATTCCTACTAATGTTTTTCCTTCGAATGTTCCTTTTCCTAGCAGATTCATGCAAACAAAGAAAGAGGAAGCTGAAAAGGACATTCTAGTGACATTTAGGAAAGTTCAAGTCAATATACCACTTTTGGATGCAATTAAGCAAGTTCCAAGGTATGCCAAGTTTCTGAAGGAGTTGTGCACAACTAGGAAGAGAGTTTCAAACAAGGAGGTTGTGAAGGTAAGTGACAATGTTTGAGCCGTATTGCAACGTAAACTGCCCCCTAAATGCAAAGATCCCGGCAGTTTTACGATTCCTTGTGTAATTGGCCATACTCGTTTTGAATCTGTCATGCTTGACTTAGGTGCATCTATAAATGTCATGCCTTATTCCATTTATGCATCTATGAACTTGGGTGAATTGAAAAAGGATGGTGTGATCATACAATTGGCTGATCGTTCTAACGCTTATCCAAAAGGAGTATTGGAGGATGTTTTAGTGCAGGTGAATCATTTAGTCTTCCCGGCTGATTTTTATGTTTTGGACATGGAAGATTCAGCCCATTCCACCTCTTTGCCGATTCTCCTTGGTAGGCCATTCATGAAGACAGCCCGCACCAAGATTGATGTGTTCAAAGGAACGTTGTCAATGGAACTTGATGGGGAAGTGATTGATTTCAATATTTCTGAAACCATGAGATATCCTAATGATGATCACTCTTGTTTTTCTATTGATATTATTGATTCTTTGGCGCAGGGGTATTTGGAAGATTTGAATGACGATGCACTTGAAAAGGTCATTACAAGAGGGATGGAGCTCAACAACAAATGGGCAGAACCCATGCTAACCCACGGCATACATGAACCCATCCATGTCGTGCCCCCTTGTGAGGAATTCATTGAGATGGCTGCTGCCCTTGAGTCGTTACCCAAGCATGATGGTAAGTCTCCTAACTTTGATTCAATTCCCATTTCGACTAATAAGTTGCTTCCTTCAGTAATTCAGGCACCTACCCTTGAACTTAAACCGTTACCAAACCATTTGAAGTACGTTTTCTTGGGGGAAAAAGAGACCTTACCTGCCATTATTTCCTCATCCCTCACGGCACAAGAAGAAGAGAAGCTAGTGCGTGTTTTAAGAGAGTTCAAATCTGCCCTAGGTTGGACCTTAGCCGACATCAAGGGGATAAGCCCTACAACCTGTATGCATCACATATTTCTTGAGGAGGGGGCCAAACCAACTAGAGAGGCTCAACGCCGTCTCAACCCTCCGATGATGGAAGTTGTGAAAAAGGAGATAATCAAGCTACTTGATTGTGGAGTGATCTATCCAATCTCCGATAGTCGTTGGGTTTCCCCTGTGCAGTGTGTTCCAAAGAAATCTGGAGTGACTGTGGTCAAGAATGCTGAAGATGAGCTTGTGCCTACTCGAATCTAAATAGGTTGGAGGGTTTGTATCGATTATAGGAAGCTCAACGCCACCACACGAAAGGATCATTTCCCATTGCCATTCATTGATCAAATGCTTAAAAGGTTAGCAGGTTATGCATTTTATTGTTTCCTTGATGGTTATTCTGGTTATAACCAAATTGTCATAGCACCTGAGGACCAAGAAAAAACCACTTTCACATGCCCATTTGGTACATTTGCTTATCGTCGTATGCCATTTGGTTTATGCAATGCACCTGCCACATTTCAAAGATGTATGATGAGCATTTTTTCTGATTATGTTGAGAAAATTATTGAGGTTTTCATGGATGATTTCAGCGTTTTTGGTGATTCATTTGATGGGTGTTTGCATAATCTCAGTTTGATCTTAAAACGATGTGTTGAAACTAACCTTGTTCTTAATTGGGAAAAATGTCATTTCATGGTTAAACACGGCATAGTTTTAGGTCATATCATCTCTGAAAATGGTATTGAGGTTGATAAGTCTAAAATAGATCTTGTACGCTACTTACCCTCTCCTACTTCGGTTAGAGAGGTTCGTTCTTTTCTTGGTCATGCAGGATTCTATAGACGATTTATCAAGGATTTTTCCAAGATTGCACAGCCCCTATGCCGTCTCCTACAAAAGGAAGTGTCGTTTGAATTTAACGAGGCGTGTGAGAAAGCATTCAACCATCTCAAGGCCTTACTGACCACGGCATCAATCATCACTCCACCAGATTGGAGCATTCCCTTCGAGCTCATGTGTGATGCATCAGATTATGCACTTGGAGCTGTTTTGGGCCAAAGGAAAAACAAGCAGCCACATGTCATTTATTATGCTTCACGCACCTTAAATGATGCCCAATTGAATTATTCCATAACTGAAAAAGAACTCTTGGCTGTTGTATTTGCATTAGATAAGTTTCGATCTTATTTCATTGGCACTAAAGTCATTGTTTTCACTGATCATGCAGCCTTGAAGTACTTGTTCACCAAAAAGGAAGCTAAACCAAGACTCATTCGCTGGATGCTTTTACTTCAAGAGTTCGACATTGAAATAAGGGACAAGAAAGGATGTGAAAACGTGGTGGCTGACCACCTAAGTCGGATGGTGCGTGAAGAGGAGTCCATTCCCATTTCAGAAACGTTTCCGGATGAGCAACTACTGTCCATTGAGGTAAGTATACCTTGGTATGCTGATTTGGTCAACTATTTGGTGTCTAAGCAGATTCCAAACACTCTAAGCAAGTCCCAACGTGATAAACTTAAAAAGGATGCACGTTTTTATGTTTGGGACGACCCATATTTGTGGAAATTTTGCCCTGATCAAATCGTGCGTAGATGTGTTCATGAATCTGAGTTTAACCCAATTCTAAGCTTTTGCCATACATATGCATGTGGTGGACACTTTGGCACACAGCGCACTGCCCTTAAGGTTCTTGAATGTGGATTTTATTGGCCTACTTTGTTTAGAGATGCTCGAACTTTTTGCATAACATGTGATCGCTGCCAAAAGACAGGAAATTCAGGCCAAAGAGACCAAATGCCGCAGACTCCAATTCTTGTTGTTGAAATTTTTTACGTTTGGGGTATTGATTTTATGGGTCCTTTTCCTTCTTCTTTCGGTTTCACTTACATTTTACTTGCGGTTGATTATGTGTCGAAGTGGGTGGAAGCCAAAGCCACCCGCACTAATGATTCTAAAGTTGTGGCAGGTTTTGTGAAATCTAACATTTTTTCCAGATTTGGGATGCCGAGAGTACTTATAAGTGATGGTGGGTCTCATTTTTGCAATCGCACCATTGAGGCACTACTGAAGAAGTACAATGTGACACATAAGGTTTCAACACCTTATCACCCCCAAACAAGTGGCCAGGCCGAGGTCTCGAATAGGGAGATCAAGCAGATTTTAGAGAAAACCGTTGGGCCAACTAGAAAGGATTGGAGCTTGCGTTTGGAGGATGCACTGTGGGCATATTCAACGGCTTACAAAACGCCTATTGGCATGTCCCCATTTCGGCTCATCTATGGCAAGCCATGCCATTTACCCGTGGAGCTTGAGCACAAGGCACATTGGGCGGTCAAGACCTTCAATATGGATGTGGACATGGCTGGAAATCACAGAAAGCTGCAATTGAATGAACTTGAAGAGATTAGGCATGATGCTTATGAGAATGCTCGAATTTACAAAGAGAAGACCAAGGCATTCCATGATAAGATGATTCGAGGCAAAACATTCTCAATTGGGCAGAAAGTGTTGCTATTTAACTCCCGTCTTCGTTTATTCCCTGGTAAGCTACGTTCTAAATGGGTTGGTCCATTTGTTATTACTAATGTTTTTGTGCATGGTGCAGTCCAAATACAAAGTTTGAAAACTGGACAAGAATTCAAGGTGAATGGACATCGATTGAAGCCCTACTATGAGAACTTTGTTGAGCATGTAGTGGAGGAGGTTCCCCTGCAGGCCGTGGGCTCCAATGGGGAGTGAATGAGTTCTTCGTCCGGCTGCAAGACGTTAAAGCAAGCGCTTCTTGGGAGGCAACCCATGTATTCAACAAATGAAGATCTAGGAATCACTCCAATTCCAGATTTGCGTTCCTAAACCCTTTTCTTTGTTGTTGTTTCAATTCTGCCTTGTTTAATTGTTTATTTGTTGTTGTTTGTTTGTTTGTTTTTTGTGTGAGTTTATGCTTGAAACATTGAGGATAATGTTTGATTTAAGTGTGGGGGGGTAACAAAGTGTTTTTGATGAAATTCGTGGGGTTTTATCACCCATTGCTTCAAAAGTTGTTCCTTGCTGTTTTTAAGTGTTTTTAAGCTGTTTTGGAGTGTTTTAGTGCGTTTTGCCTTAAGAATCCGAAAATCTCATAAAAATTTGAGCAAATTGCTTAGAAAAACGCAAAAAGAGGTGTTTTTGTGTGTTGTCTGTGTCTTAGATACCTTCCAACACAATGATGAGGATTTGGTTTTTAATTGCATGACTGTTAAAGAGAGTTATAAACATGGATGAAAGTTTGATTTACTCTTTGGGTTATGCTTGGTTGTGGTTATAATTTATGAATTCACATGCAATCATAAAGGATAAAATCAGTTTTTGTAACATGCTTGAAGGAAGGAACTCAAATTAACGCTACAACCTTGTGAGACTTGAGCCTTAAACGTTCTTTTGGAGAGTTATAATCTGTGCATTTGTTGTTTTCTAAAGTCGTTGCATGATCTCATTATTCTTTGCTTGGTTGCTACTTAGAAGGCGTTTCATCATTTAGTTCCAAACACTAGAACTCATGCCCATTCCATTCAAAGCATGACATTGATTTGCATAACACACGATCAAGATGAAGTTAATTAGTGAACCACCACAGCCAAATAGCCGAACCCCCTGTGTTATATGTTTTGTAGGTTTAAACCCCGTTGAGCCATATTTAGCCTATGTTCTTTGTTAACCACATTATCCTCACCTAGCCTAGATTAGGACCATCCATACCCTTGTTCTTGAAGCATAGTGAAGCATGACTTAAAAGGAATTCCTTTTGATTGACTTCTTGCAGAAAAACAAGTGTGGGGGATGGGAGTTGTGTGTGTGTGTGTGCCAAGAAAAAGAAATAAGGCACATGTAGAAAAGAAAAGAAATTTCGTGGAAAAAGAAAAGAAAAAGAAAAAGTTATGAAAAAAAAAAGTGAAAAAGAGTTGAAAATTAAGAGAAAAAGAGTTCTAAAGTGTTGATTGTTGAAGGAAGGGTCCAAAACATTGAATTCGGCCCTTGAGTGTGTAAATCTTCCCTTTTTGTGTTCAAGTTGATTTCTGCATTTAAAGTGAATTCTAAGTGTTGATTTCATTACTTTGCTTACTATTTCTTTAAGAACCTTTGTTTTCCATATCCTTTCTTTCTCACCCAACACCCCAAGCCCCGTTACAACCCTTTAACTTCAATCTTGAGTGTTGTGTGTTTCAATATGTGGAGTTTGGAATTGGTATGAGCATATGGTGTCACTGGTTCTCGCATCTAAGTAGTAGCATTCCATTCATGAGATCATATCTAAACATGTTTATTAACTCCAGAAATTGCTTTCTTTGCTATAAATATGTGAGTGTTCGTTTTCATGTTTACATCAATCTTCTCACATATACCTAGTGTAGGGTGTGTAGTCAGAAAATGTGTGTGAGAATTGAGTGCATATCTTGTAAGGAATTGAGTGAATTCTCTAAGGCATGTTACTACATTCAAAACATCGTTTTAATTGGTTAAATGTGAACTAGTAAGTGGTGACTATGATTAAGTATATGCTCAAGTGTTAAGTTGACTAAAATCTGTGGGAATGATGATTTTTAACATGTCATGTGTATTAGAAATCCCTGAGGCAAATGTTGGAAGGTGTAGGTTGTGTTTTGTTTATTTTGTTTCGTTTGTTTTCTTTTGTTTGTTTGTTTTGCTCAAGGACTAGCAAAAGCTAAGTGTGGGGGAATTTGATAGGAGCATATTTATGCGACTTAGTTGGCTTGTTCTTGTGCATTTATGTTGTGTTTTCTTAGTTATTTTAGTGTTTAAAGCCATTTTCGTGTGTTTCTAGGTCCTAAAGACAAAATATGCAAGAAGATGCATTTTGGAGCATTTTGGGGCAAAATTGGGCTTGGAATGGATATCACATGTTTGGAGCAAAAGGAATGGACGAAATTGAAGACTTGAAGATGTAAGGATTCCTAATCAAAGAAGGATTCCTAATCAAAGAAGGATTCCTAATTGAAGATGGATTCCTAGAAGAATGAGGACTCCTACTCACATAAGGATTCCTACTCAAACAAGGATTCCTACTTGAAGTAGGAAAGTTAAGCCAAGGTTTCCTATTTTGGTTTGCCTTTCCTAATCCTTAATGTTTCCAAATTCCAGCAACTTTGAAGGCTTCCTTTGCTATGACACAAATTGAAGGACCTAGACCACCTAAGAACCCTTGCCGCACCTCCTTACCCCTTTCCTCTTCCTTGCTGTGCAAGGGAGAGGGTTATTTCCTGTTTCCTTGCACTAAAACACATTCCTTTTTAATTTAAAGTCCTGGCCGCATATCCCTGGCACTTTCCCTTAGTTTTCTGATTTTGTTTCCTCTTTCTAGATGCTTTTGACTTAATTTCTGATTACCAAAATAAGTTAGGGTTTTAATTTCCCTAAAACCTTTAAATAAACTTCCTTGTTGCAGCCACAAATGATCCATCCACACAACCTGTCTCGCCAGAATTCCTTCCCCAACCCTAGCCGCACCTATCCTTCACCATTCTCCATAATTTCTGACCAAAAACACTCCCTGCCGCACCATACATCCATCCTAGCCATAAACCCAGCCTTCTACACCATTCATAATCCCCAAAACTCACCAACAACCCTTGTGCCGCAGCAAAGAGGAAGGAGGAAAGCCCTTGGATGCGCCTGCCATTCAAGTTAGGATTGCTGGAGCGTTTAGGTGTTTTCTTTCTTTTGTTTTCAATGTATAAACTTGTTATTCTCTGTTCTGCGATTATGAGGAACTAAATCCCTTTTGGCTAGGGGAAGATTCAAAGCCATGAACATACTTGCAATATGAATTGATTACCTTCAGTTGTGATTTCATAAGTTGTGAATTCAATTTGTTTAACTGCTTGATTGATAACTTATTTGTGTATGTTTATTAAGAGTGCACACTTAATTTGCATGCATGAATATGATGCTAGAATATAAGGGAGTTTCACCTAATAGTTACAAACTTATATTCACAAGTAGTGGAGGTCGCTTATAAACGATCGCGTTAAATGAATTCTTGGCAGGAGTTTCATGCTCATCATAGTAACGAATGCCTCGTCAATACTTATAGTTCTCATGATGCTTAATGATCTGTGATTGTATCTTTATTGTGCTGTTCACGTAAAGAACTTTTAGAGAATGCTTTGAATTGTTGTATGCGCTTTCCCATCGAATTTAATAACTTAAGGAGGACTTGAAGGTTAATTTAAGCGGACCTAATTAATCTGGGGTGTTGAGTTTCATGATTTATCGAAAGAACAACTGAAAATTGGTTTATGTGCAAGTGTGTCATGTGTGGAGAAGAATCCTCTAGCTAGCCCATCATCCATAAGTTTTACCAAATTCGTCCAAAATCTGTTTTAGTTTACAATCTATTTGTTTTGTTTTCAAATTCGTCAAAACCCAATCCCCTTTTACTTTGTTGAGTCATATTAGTTAGAAATTGATTTAGTTTGTGTTTTTGAGTGGTTTGGGTCAAGTTAGAATCTATTTTCGTCCAAAGTAGTGTTTAGAGTCTAAAACTGCCCAGTTTGTGTTTTTAGGCAGTTTTGAGTGTTTTTGTGCTGTTTTGAGTCTTTTGAGTTGTTTTAGTGTCTTAGAGTCTAGTTTTGCATTCTTTGAGTCTAGTTTAGTGTTTTAAACTTTGTTTTAATGATTTTGAGTCAGTTTTGAGGTTTTAGCAAGCCCTCCTAATCCCCGGTCCAGAACGATCCTTACTTGCATCTATACTACAATTGTCAACAAGAGGGTTAAATTTGTGTGCTTATATATTTCGCATCATTGACGAGGCATTCGTTACTATGATGAGCATGAAACTCCTGCCAAGAATTCATTTAACGCGATCGTTTATAAGCGACCTCCACTAGTTGTGAATATATGTTTGTAACTATTAGGTGAAACTCCCTTATACTCTAGCGTCATATTCATGCATGCAAACTAAGTGTGCACTCTTAATAAACATACACAAATAAGTTATCAATCAAGCAGTTAAACAAATTGAATTCACAACTTATGAAATCACAACTGAAGGTAATCAATTCATATTGCAAGTATGTTCATGGCTTTGAATCTTCCCCTAGCCAAAAAGGGATTTAGTTCCTCATAATCGCAAAGCAAAGAATAACAAGTTTATACATTGCAAACAAAAGAAAGAAAACACCTAAACGCTCCAGTAATCCAAACTGAAAAGCAAGCACGTCCAAGAACTTCCCTTCCCTTCCTTGATTACGGCACAAGGTTTTGTGGTAGGTTTTGGGGATTATGGATGGTGTAGAAGGATGGGATTATGGTTAGGATGGATGTATGGGGCGGCAAGGGTTGTTTAAGGTAAGAAACTATGGAGAATGGTGAAGGAAGGGTGCGGCAGAGAGTGGTGGATGATTTCTGGCGTGAATGGGTCAATGAATGATGTTTTGTGGCTGCAACAAGGAAGTTTATTTTAAAGGTTTCAAGAATTAAAACCCTAGGTTATTTAGGTAAACAGAAATTAAGTCAAAAGCTCTAGAAAGAGGAAACAAAATCAGAAAACTAAGGGAAAGTGCAAGGGATTTGCGGCAATGATCTAAATTAAAAAGGGAATGTGCTTTAAATGCAAGAAATAGGAAAGAAAGAACTCCACCTTGCACGGCAAGGAAGAGGGAATGTCCAAAGGGTGCGGCAAGGGTCCTTAGGTAGTCTAGGTCCTTCAATTTGTGTCCTAGAATGCATAGGAAGCCTTCAAACTTGCTGACATTTAGGAACATTTAGGATTAGGAAAGGTCAAACCAAAATAGGAAACCTTGGGTTAACTTTCCTACTTCAAGTAGGAATCCTTGTTTGAGTAGGAATCCTTGTTTGAGTAGGAATCCTTCGTTGATTAGGAATCCTCATGTGAGTAGGAATCCATCTTCAATTAGGAATCCTAACATCTTCAAGTCTTCAATTTCGTCCATTCCATTTGCTCCAAGCATGTGATATCCATTCCAAGCCCAATTTTGCTCCAAAAGGCTGGATGCATCTTCTTGCATACTTTGTCCTTAGAATCTGAAAACACACGAAAATGACTTTAAACACTAAAATAACTAACGAAACACAACATAAATGCACAAGAACAAGCCAATTAAGTCGCATAAATATGCTCCTATCAGAATGCACAGATTATCAACTCTCCAAAGAACGTTTTAAGCTCAAATCTCACAGGGTTGTAGCGTTAATTTGAGTTCCTTCCTTCAAGCATGTTACAAAAACTGATTTTTCCTTTATGATTGCATGTGAATTCATAAATTATAACCACAACCAAGCATAAACCAAAGAGTAAATCAAACTTTCATCCATGTTTATAACTCTCTTTAATAGTCATGTAATTAAAAACCAAATCCTCATCATTGTGTTGGAAGGTACCTAAGACACAAACACACCAAAATAACACAAAAAAAAACAACTCTTTTTGGGTTTTTCAAAACAATTTTTCAAATTTTTATGAGATTTTCGGATTTTATGCCAAAACACACTAAAATACTCCAAAACAACTTAAAAACACTTAAAAACAGCAAGGAACAATTTTTCAAGTAATGGGTGATAAAATCCCACAAATTTGCATCAAAAACACTTGTTTACACCCCCCCCCCCCCCCCCACACTTAAATTAAACATTGTCCTCAATGTTTTAAGCTTAAACTCAGAAAACAAACAAACAACAAATAAACACACTCAATATGGCAGACAAGAAACAACACAAAGAGAAGGGTTGAGGAACGCAAATCTGGAAGTGGAGTGATTCCTAGGTCTTCCTTTGTTGAATGCATGGGTTGCCTCCCAAGTAGCGCTTGCTTTAACGTCGTGCAACCAGACGAAAAACTCAGTCACTCCCCATTGGAGCCCACGGCTTGGAGGCCGATGTCATCCACAGCATGCTCAACAAAGTGCTCATAGTATGGTTTCAAACGGTGCCCATTCACCTTGAATTCTTGCCCAGTTTTCAAGCTTTTGAGTTGGACTACACCATGAACAAAAACATTAGTAATAACAAACGGACCAACCCACTTGGAACGTAACTTACCAGGAAACAAGCGAAGGCGCGAATTAAAGAGTAACACTTTCTGCCCAATTGAGAATGATTTGCTACGAATCATCTTGTCATGGAAAGGCTTGGTCTTCTCTTTGTAAAGTCAAGCGTTTTCATAAGCCTCATGCCTAATCTCTTCAAGTTCATTCAATTGGAGCTTTCGATGGATTCCAGCAGCATCGAGATCCATGTTGAAGTTCTTCACAGCCCAATGTGCCTTGTGTTCTAACTCCCCGGGTAAATGACAGGGCTTACCATAGACGAGCCGAAAAGGTCACATGCCAATGGGAGATTTGTAGGCCGTACGATAAGCCCACAATGCATCGTCCAAGCGCAAGCTCCACTACTTCCTTGTTGGGCCCATAGTTTTCTCCAAAATCTGCTTGATTTCTCTATTTGAAACCTCAGCTTGCCCATTGGTTTGAGGATCATAAGCTGTTGAAACCTTATGCGTAACATTGTACTTCTTGAGCAAAGCCTCATTGGTTCAATTGCAAAAGTGAGACCCTCCATCGCTTATGATCACTCTTGGCATTCCAAACCTTGCAAATATGTTAGTTCGAATGAAATCTGCAACCACTCGAGAATCATTAGTTCAGGTGGCTTTTGCTTCCACCCATTTCGATACATAATCCATAGCAAGTAAGATGTAAAGAAAACCATGTGATGAAGGAAAATGACCCATGAAATCAATGCCCCAAACATAAAAAATTTCAACAGGAAGTATGACATTTTGCGGCATTTGATCTCTTGCACTTATATTTCCTGTTCTTTTGCATTTATCACATGTTATGCAAAAAGTTCTAGCATCCTTAAAGATACTAGGCCAATAGAATCCATATTGTCACACTTTAAGTGCTGTTCTCTGTGTGCCAAAATGACCACCACATGCATATGTATGACAAAAGCTTAAAATGGAATGAAACTCAGAATTATGCACACATCGACGTACAATTGATGTGAAAATTAACTTGACACACAAATTAAACCCTCTTTTTGACAGTTGTAGTATATGTATAAGTAGGGATCGTTCTGGACCGTGGATTATGAGGGATTGCTAAACACTTGAAACTGACTAAAAAACGTAAAAACAAAGTTTAAAACACTAAACTAGACTCAAAGAATGCAAGACTAAATTCTAAAACACTAAAACAACTCAAAAGACTCAAAACAGCACAAAAACACTCAAGACTGCCTAAAAACACAAACTGGGCAGTTTTGGACTTTAAACACTACTTTGGACGACAATAGATTTTAACTTGACTCAAGACACTTAAAAACACAAATCAAAACAGATTTTAACTAATCTAACACTTCAAAATAAAGGGGGATTTGTTTTTGATAAATTTAAATCTAAAACAAAAACTTTGCATAAAAAAAAAACTTTAGAAAAACGATTTTTATGAATTAAGAAGGGTGAAAGGCTAGTTAGAGGGTCCTTCTCCACACATGAACATATGCATATAAACCAATTTCTAGTTATTATTCCTTTAGACATGAATGACAACACCCCAAGTTAACCGTGACTGCGCAAATTAACCATCAGATTTTCCTTAGTTCATTGAATTGAATGGAAGACGCATTACAACCGAATTATCCTCATCAAGTCTCCTAACTATGACAACATGATAGAAAACATATCAAAGGTCATTACGTTCTTTGAAAATCATAAGTGTTGACGAGGTATTCGTAACTATGACAGCATGATACTCTTGCCTAGGACTTACTTAACATTATTGTGACTAGCAACCTTTACTACTTGTGAATATAAGTTCATAACGATTAGGTGAAACTCCCTTATACTCTAGCATCAAATTCATGCATGCAAATTAAGTGTCGACCCCCAATTAACACACACAAACAAGTTTTAATAACTCAGTTAAGCAAATCACATTCTAGTCTTAAGAAACAATAACTGGACGTAATCAATTCATATATAACATATAATCATGGCTTCAAATTCACCACTAACTAAAAAGAAATTAGTTCCTCATGTCCACAAGCAAACAAACATAAATAAATTTAAACATTGAAATAAAGATAGAAAACACCTAGAAAACGCTCCAGATTCCTTCCTTCCTTTGCAAAGTTGCGGCACAATGAGGTTGAATGGCTGATTGTGGTGTAGAGATGTGTGAATGATAGATGGTGGTGTCTTGAATGGTGCAGAAAATATGTATATATAGGGAGAGGGTGCGGCACCAACATATAGTGTAGGAAAAGGATTACAAAATGTAGTTTGTGTAGGAAAATAAAATCACAATCCTAAGGGGAAAAAGGTTTATGTAATCCTAGCAGGAAATAGGACATCTAGAAGGCCAAAAACCAAAGGGATTTAGGAGAAAGGTGCGGCTAGATCATGCATCTAGAAGGCTTGGGGCGCCACTTTTTTAGGGACTTCTAGAAAGGGTGTTATTTGGCTGATTTTGGCACTTCTAGAAGGGGATAGGGTTCCTAGAAATCAGGTTTTTAAGTCTCCTAAACTGAAATTGAATCCCTTTTGCAGCAGGAATTAAGTTAGGAAAGGATTAGGATAAGATAAGATAAGGTTTGGATAAGATAAGGATAAGATAAGGTAGTTTGGATAATGTTTTGGATAATTCTCCTTCTTTGTAGCTGATTCCTTATCTTCTTTGACTTGGATTTATTTCTTCAACTCTTTTGCACATTCCTAGCCTCCCTTGAACTTCAAATTCGTCCATCCATCTTGCTCCAATCTTGTGATATCCATTCCAAGCCCAAAACTGCTCTAAAATGCTCCAAATTGCATCTTTTTGCCTACTTTGCTTCTTGGACCTATAAACACACGAAAATGACTTAAGACACTATAATAAGCAATGAATAACTAAGTAAATGCAAGAAAACATACTAACTAAGTCGCATAAATATGCTCATATCAAATTCCCCCACACTTAGCTTTTGCTAGTCCTCAAGCAGAACAAAACAAACAAAACAAAACCTAAACCTTCCAACGTTCGCCTCAGGGATGTCCAATGGTACATAACATGTTAAAAATCATTACTTACATAGATTTTAGTTATCCTTACTCTTGAGCACATACTTAATCGCAGTTACCACACACTAGCTGGCATCCAATCAATTAAAACAACTTTTTGAATGTAGTAACATGCCTTAGAGAATCCCTCAATTCCTTACTAGATATGCACTCAATTTTCACTCAAATTTTCTGACTACACACCCTACACTAGATATATGTGAGAAGAGTGATGTAAACATGAAAACTAGTACTCACATATGTATTAACAAAAAAGGCACTTTCTGGAATGCATGTATAGATATGATCTCATGAATGGAATGCCACTACTTAGACGTGAGAACCGTGGATACCATATGCTCATACCAATCCCAAACTCCACATATTGAAACACATAACAATCAAGATTGAAGTCAAAAGGGTTGTAACGGGGCTAAGGGTATTGGCTAACAAAGAAAGGTAAGGAAAACAAACGTTCTTAAAGCAATAGCAAGCAAAGTAAGAAATATGACACTTAGAACTCCCTTTTTAAATGCAAAAACAAACATTGAACACAAAGGGGAAGATCACACATACTTAGGGCCGAATTCAACCTTTTTGGACCCTTTCTTCAACACCCAACACTTGTGAGCTTATTTTCACTTATTTTGAACACTTTTCACACTTTTTCACATACTTTTCTTTTTCTCACGAATTTTCTTTTTTCTCTTTTTTTTTTTTCTTTCTTTCTGCCCGTGCCCTTTTTTTCTTTTCTTGGCACATACACAAGAATCCCTTCCCCCACACTTGTTTGCTGCCTAATAACGAACAAAGGGAATTCACTCTAGGTCACTACTCCTTAAGAACAAGGGTAAGGATGGTACTAATCTAGGCTAGGTAAGGATAATGTGGTTAACAAAGAAAATAGGCTAAATATGGCTCAAAGGGGCTAAACCTACATTACATATGCAAGGGGTTAGGCTTTTTGGCACTGGTTTTAAACTAAACAACTTCATCTTGTTTTATGTTATGCTAATCAATTTTAGTTTTGAATGAAATGGGTATAAGTTCTAGTATTTGGAACTATATGATGAAACGCATTCTAAGTAGCAACCAAGCAAAGAAACAATGAGATCATGCAACGACTTTAGAAAACAAGAATGTCAAGATTAATAACTCTCCAAACAAAGTTTAGGCTCAAGTCTCTCAGGGTTGTAGCTTTAGTTTGAGTTTCTTCCTTCAAGCATGTTACAAAAACTGATTTTATCCTTTTTGTGATTACATGTGAATTCATGAATGTCAACTATAACCAAGCATAAACAAAAGAGCATATCAAACTTCAATCCATGTTTGTAACTTTCTTTAACAGTCATGCAATTAAAAACCAAATCTTCATCATTGTGTTGGAAGGTACCCTAAGACACAAACACAAAAACGACTCTAAAAACGACTCTTTTTGGCTTTTTCAAAACTTTTTTCAAATTTTTTTTTTGTAAATTTTCGTATTTCTCTTTCAAGACACATAAAAACACTTCAAAACACACTAAAAACACTCAAAACAGTGAAAAACAACCTTAGAAGTGATGGGTGATAAAAACCTACGAATTTTTCAATGAAAACACTTGTTGACCCCCCCACACTTAAACCAAACATTTTCCTCAATGTTTCAAACATAGACACACACAAAAGCAAGCAAACAACACAACAAACAAACATGACAAATATGCAAAGTAAAAGCAATAAAGAGGAGGGTTTAGAAACGCAAATCTGGTTGTGGAGCCGAAGAGTTCCTAGGTCTTCTTTATTTGCATGGGTTGCCTCCCAAGAAGCGCTTGCTTTAACATCTTCCAGCCGGACGAACCTTCCTTCTACTCTTCAATGGGGCCCACGACATTGAAGGATATGTTCTCCGCAATGTGCTCTTCAAAGTGCTCATAGTAAGGCTTCAAACGTTGTCCATTCACTTTGAACTCTTGTCCCGTCTTTAAACTTTGAATTTGGACTGCACCATGAGGAAATACATTAGTAACAATAAATGGACCCCTCCACTTAGAACGTAACTTACCTGGAAATAATCGAAGACGGGAATTGAAAAGTAGAACGTTCTGCCCATTGGAGAACGTTTTGGTTCAAATTATCTTGTCATGAAAAGCCTTCGTCTTCTCTTTGTAAATTCGAGCGTTCTCGTAAGCTTCATTCCTAAGCTCCTCAAGCTCGTTCAATTGAAGCTTCCTATGGATTCCTGTGGCATCTATGTCCATATTGCAGGTCTTGACTGCCCAATACGCCTTGTGCTCCAATTCAACGGGAAGATGGCATGGTTTCCCATAGATGAGCCGAAATGGGGACATTCCAATTGGTGTTTTGTAGGCCGTACGATACGCCCACAATGGATCATTTAAACGCAAGCTCCAATCTTTTCAGTTTGGCCCTACAGTTTTTTCCAAAATCTGCTTGATTTCTCTATTTGAGACCTCGGCTTGCCCACTTGTTTGAGGGTGATAAGGTGTTGCCACCTTATGCGTGACATTATATTTCTTGAGTAGCGCCTCAATGGTTCGATTGCAAAAGTGTGAACCCCCATCACTTATAAGAACTCTTGGCATTCCAAATCTAGCAAATATGTTCGTTCTAACAAAATCTGCAACCACTTTAGAATCATTAGTACGGGTGGCTTTTGCTTCCACCCATTTTGAAACATAATCAACCGCAAGTAGAATGTAAACAAAACCATGAGATGAAGGAAAATGACCCATGAAATCAATGCCCCAAACATCAAAAATTTCGACACCAAAGATAGAGACCTGCGGCATTTGGTCTTTTGGTCCTATGTTTCCGGTTCTTTGACAACGATCACATGTTATGCAAAAAGTTCTAGCATCCTTAAAGATAGTAGGCCAATAAAAACCACATTCAAGTACTTTACGTGCAGTCCCTTGAGTGCCAAAGTGACCTCCACATGCATAAGTGTGACAAAAGTTTAAAATTGAATGAATTTCAGAATCATGCACACATCTGCGAATGATTTGATCAGAGCAATATTTCCACAAATAAGGATCATCCCACACATAATTTCGTGCATCATGCTTGAGTTTATCACGTTGGTTTTTGTTTAGCTCATTTGGAATCACTTTAGACACTAAATAATTGACTAAATCAGCAAACCAAGGTGTACATACCTTAATGGACAGCAGCTGCTCATCTGGGAACGTCTTTGGGATGGGAATTTGGTCCTCTTCACGCACTAATCTGCTTAGGTGGTCAGCCACTATGTTTTCAACTCCTTTCTTGTCCCGGATTTCGATATCGAACTCTTGAAGTAGGAGCATCCATCGAATAAGTCTTGGTTTAGCCTCCTTCTTCGTAAGTAGGTATTTCAAAGCTGTATGATCAGAGTAAATAATGACTTTAGTACCAGTAAATATGAACGAAACTTATCTAAAGCGAAGACAATGGCAAGAAGTTCTTTTTCCGTCGTAGAGTAGTTCAATTGAGCGTCGTTCAAGGTCCTTGAGGCATAGTAGATGACGTGCAAATTCTTATCCTTCCCCTGTCCTAACACGGCTCCTAATGCATAATCGGAAGCATCGCACATTAGCTCAAACGGAAGACTCCAATCTGGTGGCATAATGATTGGTGCCGTGGTGAGCTTCTCTTTGAGTTGGTTGAAAGCCTTTTCACATTCCTCGTCAAATTTGAATGCTACTTCCTTTTGAAGGAGACGGCACAAAGGTTGAGAAATCTTCGGAAAATCTTTGATGAATCGTCTATAGAATCCTGCATGACCAAGAAAAGAACGAACCTCTCTCACCGAAGTAGGAAAGGGTAAGTAGCGTACAAGATCTATTTTTGACTTGTCAACCTCAATTCCTCTTTCTGAAACGATATGACCTAAAACTACACCTTGTTTTACCATAAAATGACATTTCTCCCAATTTAAAACAAGGTTAGTTTCAACACATCGTTTTAAGATTAATGTAAGGTTATCCAAACAATTATCAAACGAATCACCAAATACACTAAAATCATCCATGAATACCTCAATAATCTTCTCTACGAAATCTGAAAAGATACTTACCATGCATCGTTGAAATGTGGTAGGTGCATTGCATAAACTGAATGGCATGCGACGATAAGCAAAGGTACCAAAAGGGCACGTGAAAGTGGTCTTTTCTTGGTCATCCGGAGCTATGACAATCTGATTATATCCTGAGTAGCCATCAAGAAAACAATAAAAAGAATGACCGGCTAACTTTTCAAGCATTTGGTCAATGAATGGCAAAAAGAAGTGGTCTTTTCTTGTGGTGATGTTGAGCTTTCTATAATCGATGCATACTCTCCAACCTGTTTGGATACGGGTTAGCACAAGCTCATCTTCAGCATTCTTCACCTCTGTCACTCCAGATTTCTTTGGCACAACTTGAATCAGTGAAACCCAACGGCTATCAGAGATGGGATAAATCACTTCACAATCCAGAAGCTTGATAATCTCTTTCTTCCCAACTTTCATCATTGGCGGGTTTAGTTGACGTTGAGCCTCTCGAGTTGGTTTAGCCTCCTCCTCTAGAAGTATGCAATGCATGCAAGTTGTAGGGCTAATACCTTTAATGTCGGCCAAGGTCCACCCTACGGCTGTTTTGTGCTCTTTCAACACCCGAATCAGTTTCTCTTCCTCTAATGCCGTGAGTGTTGAAGAAATTATGACCGGCAACGTTTCTTTGTCTCCTAGATAGGCGTACTTCAAATGACTTGGCAATGGTTTAAGTTCAAGAATCGGGGCCTGAATCACTGAAGGTAACAACTTATTAGTAGAAACGGGAATTGAAATTGAGATTGGAGACTTATCCTGATATTGTGGCAATGCTCCTAGGGCAGCCACCATCTCTCCAATTTCTTCACTAGGCACGGCCAGATTGGGTTCTAGGCCCAATCCCTCGACAATTGTTGTTTCAAGGGGATCTTCGTCCAATGAGTCAAGAAATTCCTGCACCATTGAATCAAATGCATCAATAGAAAAGCAAGAATGACCATCTTTAGGGAATTTAATAGCTTCAGAAATATTGAAATCAATCACTTCCCCATCAAATTCCATCGTGAACATCCCCTTGAACACGTCGATCTTGGTGCGTGCTGTTTTCATGAAGGGCCTCCCAAGTAGAATCGGCAATGGGGTAACATTGGGTGAATCCTCCATCTCTAAAACATAGAAATCTGCTGGGAATATCAAATTGTTAACCTGCACCAAAACATCTTCCACAACTCCTTTCGGATATGCATTAGAACGATCGGCCAATTGAATAATCACACCATTGTTTTTAAGCTCTCCTAAGTTCATATATGCATAAATTGAATAAGGCATAACGTTAATTGAAGCTCCTAAGTCTAACATGGCATGTTCAAACTTATTATTTCCAATAACACAAGGAATTGTAAAACTACCTGGATCTTTGCATTTAGGTGGTAATTTCCTTTGTAACACCGCAGAAACATTCTCACTTACCTGGACCACCTCTTTGTTTGAAATCCTTTTCCTTGTTGTGCAAAGCTCTTTAAAAAATTTGGCATACTTTGGAACTTGCTTGATTGCATCAATGAACGGAATATTGACTTGTACTTTCCTAAAGGTTTCCAGAATGTCCTTCTCGTTCTCTTCTTTCCTTGATTGCTTAAACCTGCTAGGAAATGGCACATTTAGTGGAATAGAACTTGAATGGGTCAAATTCTTACTTACCTTGGGTGTAGGATACGGCATAGGTGCATTTGAAGGCTGCGGCATAGTTTCTTTCTTCCTTGCCATGGCTTCCTCATTCCCTTCTTCTTCTTGCATCAGTTTGTTATCCTCTTGGTGGCCTTGTTGAGATACTTTCGAATGGTCTCCAAGTTCCTTACCATTTCTCAATATAATGGCTTTGGCAGATTCAAATCCTCCATTTGGATTCACAATGGTTGAGCTAGGAAGTTTGCCTTGTTCTCGAAATTGTCCTATGAACTCCGCCATCTGCCCCATTTGTTTCTTTAAATCGTTCACCTCTTTGTATCTAATTTGCATGCTCTGCGACATAGAAGTTGGTAATTGAAAAATCTGATCATTATCAACGGACAAACCTGATTTGGTTTGGGCAGGTTGTTCTTGAGGTTGTGTGGGTGCGTATGGTTTTGAATAGAAACCCGGCGGTTGCTGCCTAAATCCACTTTGTTGTTGTGGTTGTTGAGGCTCCCTCCACTTGAAATTTGGATGATCTCTCCAGCCCGGATTGTAAGTGTTGGAGTACGGATCATTGCGTGGCTGATTTTGGCTCCCAAAACCCATGGCATTGGCAGATTCCCACCCTCAATTCTCAATCAACTAAGGGCATTGATCGTTGAGGTGCCCTTGCATAGAACACACGCCACATACACTTTGTGTAATCCCTTGCAATTTCGATCCATCGACAACATGTGACAAAAGAACAGTGAGATTAGCCATTTGAGATTGAAGTTCAGAAATTGCACTTACCTCATTCACTTGTTGTTGCCGTGAGGGGTCTCTTTGTCCAAGGCCTTCGTATTGTTGTGCATTCAAAGCTCGGTTAGTGATTAAGATCTTTGCAGCCATTGGTGTTTTGTCAACCAATGCACCTCCCGCTGAAGCATCTAGCATTTGTCGCTCAATTGGAAGAAGTCCTTCGTAGAAATATTGAAGTAAAAGTTCTTCTTTCATTTGATGTTGAGGACATGAGGCGACAACGGCCTTAAAACGCTCATAGTATGCTGGAAATGTCTCTCCTTGGCTTTGTTGAATTCCACTAATCTTCTTCCTTAAGAGAATGACTCTCGAAGTGGGGAAGAACTTCTCTAAAAATGCCCTCTTCATGCTTTCCCAAGAAGTGACCGTTCCGAGTGCTAATTCATAAAGCCAATCTTTAGCCTTTTCCAAAAGAGAGAATGGAAAAGCCTTCATCATCAAAATGTTCCCATCGACATTGATGGGTGTCATGCTAGAACAAACCACTTCGAACTCCTTAAGATGCTTGTTTGGATCTTCCATGGATAGCCCATGGTATTTGGGAATGTGATGCAACAAGCTTGACTTCAATTCAAACTCATCGGTCTTGCCTTGAGCAGCGCGGGGTATTGAATGCAAAGGGGTGCGGCATTGGCCAACCCCGAGGCTGAAAGTTCCTTAATTGTACGATTATCCATAGCCATGGCTTGTTCTTCTTCTTCAAATTCAGACTCGGCCTCTGAGCTTGAACTAGGTTCACTAGGTTCTGGATGCCTCCTCTTTCTTCTCAATGTCTGTTCAAAATCGTCGTCAAACTCCAAGATATGCTCACGAACTGTTTGAGAACTTCGAGTCATAAACTAGTACCTAAAACAAGAAAACAAAAACAAAAATCAGAAATCAAAGTAAAAGAAATAAAAACACACGTCAACAAGGGATTAGCAAAAATTTGCTAATCCCCGGCAACGGCGCCAAAATTTGATGTGAAAATTAACTTGACACACAAATTAAGCCCTCTTTTTGATAGTTGTAGTATATGTATAAGTAGAGATCGTTCTGGACCGGGGATTAGGAGGGATTGCTAAACACTTGAAACTAACTAAAAAACGTAAAAACAAAGTTTAAAACAACAAACTAGACTCAAAGAATGCAAGACTAAATTCTAAAACACTAAAACAACTCAAAAGACTCAAAACAGCACAAAAACACTCAAGACTGCCTAAAAACACAAACTGGGCAGTTTTGGACTTTAAACACTACTTTGGACGAAAAAAGATTTTAACTTGACTCAAGACACTTAAAAACACAAATCAAAACAGATTTTAACTAATCTAACACTTCAAAATAAAGGGGGATTTGTTTTTGACGAATTTAAATCTAAAACAGAAACTTTGCATAAAAAAAAACTTTAGAAAAACGATTTTTATGAATTAAGAAGGGTGAAAGGCTAGTTAGAGGGTCCTTCTCCACACATGAACATATGCATATAAACCAATTTCCAGTTATTATTCCTTCAGACATGAATGACAACACCCCAAGTTAACCGTGACTGCACAAATTAACCATCAGATTTTTCTTAGTTCATTGAATTGAATGGAAGACGCATTACAACCGAATTATCCTTATCAAGTCTCCTAACTATGACAGCATGATAGAAAACATATCAAAGGTCATTACGTTCTTTGAAAATCATAAGTGTTGACGAGGTATTCGTAACTATGACAGCATGATACTCTTGCCTAGGACTTACTTAACATGATTGTGACTAGCAACCTTTACTACTTGTGAATATAAGTTCATAACGATTAGGTGAAACTCCCTTATACTCTAGCATCAAATTCATGGATGTAAATTAAGTGTCGACCCCCAATTAACACACACAAACAAGTTTTAATAACTCAGTTAAGCAAATCACATTCTAGTCTTAAGAAACAATAACTGGACGTAATCAATTCATATATAACATATAATCATGGCTTCAAATTCACCTCTAACTAAAAAGAAATTAGTTCCTCATGTCCACAAGCAAACAAACATAAATAAATTTAAACATTGAAATAAAGATAGAAAACACCTAGAAAACGCTCCAGATTCCTTCATTCCTTTGCAAAGTTGCGGCACAATGAGGTTGAATGGCTGATTGTGGTGTAGAGATGTGTGAATGATAGATGGTGGTGTGTTGAATGGTGCAAAAAATATGTATACATAGGGAGAGGGTGCGGCACCAACATATAGTGCAGGAAATGGATTACAAAATGTAGTTTGTGTAGGAAAATAAAATCACAATCCTAAGGGGAAGAGGTTTATGTAATCCTAGTAGGAAATAGGACATCTAGAAGGGCAAAAACCAAAGGGATTTAGGAGAAAGGTGCGGCTGGATCATGCATCTAAAAGGCTTGGGGCGCCACTTTTTTAGGGACTTCTAGAAAAGGTGTTATTTGGCTGATTTTGGCACTTCTAGAAGGGGATAGGGTTCCTAGAAATCAGGTTTTTAAGTCTCCTAAACTGAAATTGAATCCCTTTTGCAGCAAGAATTAAGTTAGGAAAGGATTAGGATAAGATAAGATAAGGTTTGGATAAGATAAGGATAAGATAAGGTAGTTTGGATAATGTTTTGGATAATTCTCCTTCTTTGTAGCTGATTCCTTATCTTCTTTGACTTGGATTTATTTCTTCAACTCTTTTGCACATTCCTAGCCTCTCTTGAACTTCGAATTCGACCATCCATCTTGCTCCAATCTTGTGATATCCATTCCAAGCCCAAAACTGCTCTAAAATGCTCCAAATTGCATCTTTTTGCCTACTTTGCTTCTTGGACCTATAAACACACGAAAATGACTTAAGACACTATAATAAGCAATGAATAACTAAGTAAATGCAAGAAAACATACTAACTAAGTCGCATAAATATGCTCCTATCAAATTCCCCCACACTTAGCTTTTGCTAGTCCTCGAGCAGAACAAAACAAACAAAACAAAACCTAAACCTTCCAACATTCGCCTCAGGGATTTCCAATGGTACATAACATGTTAAAAATCATTACTTACATAGATTTTAGTTATCCTTACTCTCGAGCACATACTTGATCGCAGTTACCACACACTAGCTCGCATCCAATCAATTAAAACAACTTTTTGAATGTAGTAACATGCCTTAGAGAATCTCTCAATTCCTTACTAGATATGCACTCAATTTTCACTCAAATTTTCTGACTACACACCCTACACTAGATATATGTGAGAAGAGTGATGTAAACATGAAAACTAATACTCACATATGTATTAACAAAGAAGGCACTTTCTGGAATGCATGTATAGATATAATCTCATGAATGGAATGCCACTACTTAGACGCGAGAACCAGGGATACCATATGCTCATACCAATCCCAAACTCCACATATTGAAACACATAACAATCAAGATTGAAGTCAAAAGGGTTGTAACGGGGCTAAGGGTATTGGCTAACAAAGAAAGGTAAGGAAAACAAACGTTCTTAAAGCAATAGCAAGCAAAGTAAGAAATATGACACTTAGAACTCCCTTTTTAAATGCAAAAACAAACTTTGAACACAAAGGGGAAGATCACACATACTTAGGGCCGAATTCAACCTTTTTGGACCCTTTCTTCAACACCCAACATTTGTGAGCTTATTCTCACTTATTTTGAACACTTTTCACACTTTTTCACATACTTTTCTTTTTCTCACGAATTTTCTTTTTTCTCTTTCTTTTTTTTTTCTTTCTTTCTTCCCGTGCCCTTTTTTTCTTTTCTTGGCACATACACAAGAATCCCTTCCCCCACACATGTTTGCTGCCTAATAACGAACAAAGGGAATTCACTCTAGGTCATGCTTCACTACGCCTTAAGAACAAGGGTAAGGATGGTCCTAATCTAGGCTAGGTAAGGATAATGTGGTTAACAAAGAAAATAGGCTAAATATGGCTCAAAGGGGCTAAACCTACAATACATATGCAAAGGGTTAGGCTTTTTGGCACTGGTTTTAAACTAAACAACTTCATCTTGTTTTATGTTATGCTAATCAATTTTAGTTTTGAATGAAATGGGTATCAGTTCTAGTATTTGGAACTATATGATGAAACGCATTCTAAGTAGCAACCAAGCAAAGAAACAATGAGATCATGCAACGACTTTAGAAAACAAGAATGTCAAGATTAATAACTCTCCAAACAAAGTTTAGGCTCAAGTCTCTCAGGGTTGTAGCTTTAGTTTGAGTTTCTTCCTTCCAGCATGTTACAAAAATTGATTTTATCCTTTTTGTGATTACATGTGAATTCATGAATGTCAACTATAACCAAGCATAAACAAAAGAGCATATCAAACTTCAATCCATGTTTGTAACTTTCTTTAACAGTCATGCAATTAAAAACCAAATCTTCATCATTGTGTTGGAAGGTACCCTAAGACACAAACACAAAAACGACTCTAAAAACGACTCTTTTTGGCTTTTTCAAAACTTTTTTCAAATTTTTTTTTTGTAAATTTTCGTATTTCTCTTTCAAGACACATAAAAACACTTCAAAACACACTAAAAACACTCAAAACAGTGAAAAACAACCTTATAAGTGATGGGTGATAAAAACCTACGAATTTTTCAATGAAAACACTTGTTGACGCCCCCACACTTAAACCAAACATTGTCCTCAATGTTTCAAACATAGACACACACAAAAGCAAGCAAACAACACAACAAACAAACATGGCAAATATGCAAAGTAAAAGCAATAAAGAGGAGGGTTTAGAAACGCAAATCTGGTTGTGGAGCCGAAGAGTTCCTAGGTCTTCTTTATTTGCATGGGTTGCCTCCCAAGAAGCGCTTGCTTTAACATCTTCCAGCCGGACGAACCTTCCTTCTACTCTTCAATGGGGCCCACGGCATTGAAGGATATGTCCTCCGCAATGTGCTCTTCAAAGTGCTCATAGTAAGGCTTCAAACGTTGTCCATTCACTTTGAACTCTTGTCCCGTCTTTAAACTTTGAATTTGGACTGCACCATGAGGAAATACATTAGTAACAATAAATGGACCAATCTACTTAAAACGTAACTTACCTGGAAATAATCGAAGACGGGAATTGAAAAGTAGAACGTTCTGCCCATTGGAGAACGTTTTGGTTCGAATCATCTTGTCATGAAAAGCCTTCGCTTCTCTTTGTAAATTTGAGCGTTCTCGTAAGCTTCATTCCTAAGCTCCTCAAGCTCGTTCAATTGAAGCTTCCTATAGATTCCTGCGGCATCTATGTCCATATTGCAGGTCTTGACTGCCCAATACGCCTTGTGATCCAATTCAACGGGAAGATGGCATGGTTTCCCATAGATGAGCCGAAATGGGGACATTCCAATTGGTGTTTTGTAGGCCGTACGATACGCCCACAATGCATCATTTAAACGCAAGCTCCAATCTTTTCGGTTTGGCCCTACGGTTTTTTCCAAAATCTGCTCGATTTCTCTATTTGAGTCCTCGGCTTGCCCACTTGTTTGATGGTGATAAGGTGTTGCCACCTTATGCGTGACATTATATTTCTTGAGTAGCGCCTCAATGGTTCGATTGCAAAAGTGTGAACCCCTATCACTGATAAGAACTCTTGGCATTCCAAATCTAGCAAATATGTTAGTTCTAACAAAATCTGTAACCACTTTAGAATCATTAGTACGGGTGGTTTTTGCTTCCACCCATTTCAAAACATAATCAACCGCAAGTAAAATGTAAACAAAACCATGAGATGAAGGAAAAGGACCCATGAAATCAATGCCCCAAACATCAAAAATTTCGACACCAAAGATAGAGACCTGTGGCATTTGGTTTTTTGGTACTATGTTTCCGGTTCTTTGACAACGATCACATGTTATGCAAAAAGTTCTAACATCCTTAAAGATAGTAGGCCAATAAAAACCACATTCAAGTACTTTACGTGCAGTCCTTTGAGTGCCAAAGTGACCTCCACATGCATAAGTGTGACAAAAATTTAAAATTGAATGAATTTCAGAATCATGCACACATCTACGAATGATTTGATCAGAGCAATATTTCCACAAATAAGGATCATCCCACACATAATTTCATGCATCATACTTGAGTTTATCATGTTGGTTCTTGTTTAGCTCATTTGGTTTTGACGAATTTGACGAATTTGAAAACAAAACAAGAAACTTAAAGTACTAGTGAAATCTGCACGAAATTGGGTGAAAACTATGGATGATGGGATAACTAAGAAGTTCTTCTCCACACATGACACACTTGCATACAAAACAATTTCCAGTTGCTTTCCATAAACCACGAATCCTCAACGCCCCAGATTAACCGTGAATTGCACTAATTAACCCTCAGATTTTCCTAATTTTATTGAATTGGATGACTGCATTCGACAACCCAAAGCATTCCCCACAAGTTCCCTACATGAATTGCATAATAGAGATACAAGCAAAGATCATTAAGTTCTATGAAAATCATAAGCATTGACGAGGCACTTGTAACTATGAATTGCATGATACTTATGCCAAGAATTTACTTAACGCGATCGTGACTAGCAACCTTCACTACTTGTGAATATAAGTTCATAACGATTAGGTGAAACTCCCTTATACTCTAGCATCAAATTCATGCATGCAAATTAAGTTGGCCACCTCAATCAACACACACAAATCAGTTATAATATGAACAGATAAGTAAATTGAATTCACAACTTATGAATCACAACTGGATGTAATCAAATCATATTGCAAGTATAATCACGGTTTCGAATCCCCCCCTAGCTAAGAGGGGTTTAGTTCCTCATACTCACAGAACAAAGATTATTGAATTGAAACATTGAAAACAAAACAAAGATTACACCTAAAACGTTCCAGCAATCCTAACTCGAATGGCAAGCACGTCCAAGGGCTCTCCTCCTTCTTCTTTGCTGCGGCACAAGGGTTGGTGGTGAGTTTGCGGGTTATGAATGGTGTAGAAGGCTGGGTTATTGGTTAGGATGGGTGTATGGTGCGGCAAGGAGTGGATTAGGTCAGAAACTATGGAGAATGGTGAAGGATAGGTGCGGCTAAGGTTGGGGAAGGAATTCTGGCGAGAATGGGTGAATGAATAGATGAATGAATCCTTTTTAAGCAGCTAAGGAAAGTTTATTTAAAGGCTTTAGGGAAAGTAAAACCCTAACTTATTTAGGTAATCAGAAATTAAGTCAAAAGCATCTAGAAAGAGGAAACAAAATCAGAAAACTAAGGGAAAGTGCAAGGTATTTGCGGCAAGGCTTTAAAACAGAATAGGAATGTGTTTTAATGCAAGGAAACAGGAAATAACCCTCTCCCTTGCACGGCAAGGAAGAGGAAAAGGGTAAGGAGGTGCGGCAAGGGTCCTTAGATGATCTGAGTCCTTCAATTTGTGTCCTAGAATGCATAGGAAGCCTTCAAAGTTGCTGGAATTTGGGAACATTTAGGATAAGGAAAGGTCAAACCAAAATACGAAACCTTGGCTTAGCTTTCCTACTTCAAGTAGGAATCCTTGTTTGAGTAGGAATCCTTATGTGAGTAGGAATCCTCATTCTTCTAGGAATCCATCTTCAATTAGGAATCCTCATTCTTCTAGGAATCCATCTTCAATTAGGAATCCTTCGTTGATTAGGAATCCTAACTTCTTCAAGTATTCAATTTTGTCCATTCCTTTTGCTCCAAACATGTGATATCCATTCCAAGCCCAATTTTGCTCCAAAAAGCTCCAATATGCATCTTCTTGCATACTTTGTCCTTAGAATCTGAAAACACACGAAAATGACTTTAAACACTAAAATAACTAAGGAAACACAACAAAAATGCACAAGAACAAGCCAATTAAGTCGCCTAAATATGCTCCTATCAAATTCCCCCACACTTAGCTTTTGCTAGTCCTCGAGCAAAACAAACAAACAAAACAAAACAAATGAAACAAAACAAACAAAACACAACCTACAGCTTCCAACGTTTACGTCAGGGATTTCCAATGCACATGACATGTTAAAAATCATCATTCCCACAGATTTTAGTCAACTTAACACTTGAGCACATACTTAATCACAGTCACCACTTACTAGTTCACATTTAACCAATTAAAACGATGTTTTGAATGTAGTAACATGCCTTAGAGAATTCCCTCAATTCCTTACTAGATATGCACTCAATTTTCATTCAGATTTTCTGACTACACACCCTACACTAGGTATATGTGAGAAGATTGATGTAAACATGAAAACTAATACTCACATATGTTGCAACAAAGAAAGCACTTTCTGGAGTTAGTAAGCATATTTAGATATGATCTCATGAATGGAATGCTACTACTTAGATGCGAGAACCAGTGACACCATATGCTCATACCAATTCCAAACTCCACATATTGAAACACACAACACCCAAGATCGAAGTTAAAGGGTTGTAACGGGGCTTGGGGTGTTGGGTAAGAAAGAAAGGATATGGAAAACAAGGGTTCTTAAAGAATAGCAAGCAAAGTAATGAAATTGACACTTAGAATTCAATTTTGAATGCAGAAATCAATTTAAACACAAAAGGGAAGAACTACACATTCTAGGGCCATATTTGATGTTTTGGACCCTTTCTTCAACAAGCAACACTTTAGAACTTTTTTTTTTCATAAATTTCAACTCTTTTTCACTCTTTTCACAACTTTTTCTTTTTCTTTTTCTTTTTTCCACGAATTTACTTTTTCTTTTTTCCACGAATTTACTTTTCTACCCGTGCCTTATTTCTTTTTCTTGGCACACACACACACACACAAATCCCTTCCCCCACACTTGTTTTTCTGCAAGAAGTTCAACAAAAGGAATTCCATCGAAATTATGCTTTACTATGCTTCAAGAACAAGGGTATGGATAGTTCTACACTAGGCTAGGTAAGGATAATGGGGTTAACAAAGAACATAGGCTAAACAAGGCTCAAACGGGGTTTAAACCTACAAAACATATGACAAAGGGGGTACGGTTGTTTGTCTATGGTGGTCACTACACAACTTCATCTTGATATGTGTTATGCAAATCAATGTCATGCTTTGAATGGAACGGGCATGAGTTCTAGTATTTGGAACTAAATGATGAAACGCCTTCTAAGTAGCAACCAAGCAAAGAATAATGAGATCATGCAACGACTTAAGAAAATAAAGAATCACAGATTAATAACTCTCCAAAAGAACGTTTTAAGCTCAAGTCTCACAGGGTTGTAGCGTTAATTTGAGTTCCTTCCTTCAAGCATGTTACAAAAACTGATTTTTCCTTTATGATTACATGTGAATTCATAAATTATAACCACAACCAAGCATAAACCAAAGAGTAAATCAAACTTCCATCCATGTTTACAACTCTCTTTAATAGTTATGCAATTGAAAACCAAATCCTCATCATTGTGTTGGAAGGTACCCTAAGACACAAACAAACACACAAAAAACAACTCTTTTTGGGTTTTTCAAAACAATTTTTCAAATTTTTATGAGATTTTCGGATTTTTATGTCAAAACATACTAAAACACTCCAAAACAGCTTAAAAACACTTAAAAACAGCAAGGAACAACTTTTCAAGTAATGGGTGATAAAATCCCACGAATTTGCATCAAAACACTTGTTTACCCCCCCCCCCCCAACACTTAAATCAAACATTGTCCTCAATGTTTCAAGCATAAACTCACACAAACAACATACAAACTAACAAACAATGAATAAACACACTAAGCATGGCAGAAAAGAAACAACAACAAAGAGAAGGGTTTAGGAACGCAAATCTGGAATTGGAGTGATCCCTAGGTCTTCCTTTGTTGAATGCATGGGTTGCCTCCCAAGTAGCGCTTGCTTTAACGTCATGCAGCCGGACGAAGACCTCATTCACTCCCCATTGGAGCCCACGGCATGCAGGGATAGTGCTTCCACCACATGCTCCTCAAACAGCTCGTGCATTGGGTCAATGAATGGTAAGGGATAGTGATCCTTCCGGATTGTGGCATTGAACATCCTAAAATCAATGTAATATTGCCCACCAACTTGGATTCGACTGAGAATCTGCACCCTACAAGGTAACAACCTATTAGCTGAAATGGGAATTGAATCTGGAATAGGTGGCTTACCAATGCACTGCAATGAAGTGGCAGCACAATCAACAAATGCATGTGGGATGCTCTCGGTCAGATCTGGAGGTTTGAGGGTTGTGGCCGTGCAATCCTTGTGCTTCACTCCAAGTTCCTCTTCGCTGGTGGGTTGAAATGCATCGTTCTTGAATGATACTGAATGGTCATGCCCTTTATTTTAGATTTTATCAATGACAAAACAAGAACGAACACCATTAGTATTCTCAACAGATTCAGAAATATTAAAGTTGATCATATCACCACCAAACGCCATAGTTACTGCTCCCTTGGCCACGTCAATCTTGGTTTGAGCTGTTTTCATAAAAGGTCGTCCAAGTAGGAGTGGTGATGGTGGAGAGTGGGCTGAGTCCTCCATGTCAAGTACGTAGAAATCCGCTGGAAAAATCAGATGATCAACCTGCACCAAAACATCTTCCAAAACCCATTTTGGATATGCGTTAGAATGATCGGCCAATTGAATAATCACACCATCATTTTTCAACTTGCCTAAGTTCATAGATGCATAAATAGAATAAGGCATGACATTAATTGATGCACCTTGTTTGTACCATACTTGACCAATCCCGAAACTACTGAGAACCGGTCAACATTATACCGTCAAGGACCCACAAGGTCAGAGGCCAATCACAAGGTGACATGTGTCGACATCAGAGGCCAATCACAGCGCGACACGTGTCAACATCAGAGGCTAATCACAGCTCGACACGTGTCAACATCAGAGGCCAATCACAGCATGACACATGTCAATGTCAGAACCAAGCTAGAAACTCTCTTCTATAAATAGGGATCATTCTCCCACAATAATCTCTAATGTCATTTGTACTAAATCATTCACTAGAATTCACTAAAGGAGAGCTTGAACCTTTGTATTTGTGTAAACCCTTCACAATTAATGAGAACTTCTCTACTCCGTGGACATAGCCAATCTGGGTGAACCACGTACATCTTGTGTTTGCTTCCTTGTCTTTGTCCATTTACATACTTGTCCACACTAGTGACCGGAGCGACCAAGCGAAGGTCACGAACTTGAAACTTTCTGTTGTACCAAAGTCCTCACTGATTTTGTGCATCAACATTTGGCGCCGTCTGTGGGAATCGACACTTATTCCCACTCTCTACAGCTTTGTCAAGCTGGTTTCCACCATTCGTATACTCTCTTTTGATCAAGCATCCCTCTCCAACATGGGGAGCGAAAGAAGCCACAACTCACAGAATGACACCCCTCTCGCACCTAGTGCGAAGCAACGAAAAAAGGAAGGAAAAAGGGTTTCTCTTCAAGCTAAAGTCGATGAGCTAGAAGCTCAGAACAACAAGATAGCAATGAAAAACAAGGTCCTTCAAGAGCAATACGAGAAGCTCTTCGAGACGCTCCACGAAGCTAGGCATGCTCAAACACATGAGCTCGTTGCCCCTGTGAACGTCAACCATCAATCGGATGCCTTCCAACATGGAGGGTCACCTGCCTTTAACATGGTTATTCTTGATAAGGAGCAAGCTACTCCTCAAAATGTCGATCAACATGAAACTTCTCTCAACCTAGCTGCTTCAACCCGAAGCAGGAGAAGTGGAGGAAGGCACCTCCTGGCAGAGGGAGCGGAATGATCGAAAGCTGTTTATTGTGACTGTCGAGACTTCCTGAAGCAACGTTGAGAGAACCCCATCCACATAAGCTCAAAGATCAATGACCCAAGGGTTTCTGAAAGACTCGGTCCTCTACCACGGCCCAGGCCGGCTACCAATTTGGGGAATGGGCAACAAGTCCTAGAGAAACATGAGGGTATAGGGGACTCAGAGGTGTTCCGACAGACATACCCTAGAAGTCAGTACGGCGAGTCCAGGGAAAAATCACATGCTCTTGATCAGACTTTCCTACTTTCAAGAGGGGATGGAAATTTCTGAAAGAAAGCTCCAGTGATACAAAAGTCCACCCAGGACCCCCTTGTCCTACAGCTCCTTGAAGAAGTAAACAAGTTGAAGGCCGAACGACAAGCTGAGATACCTGACTGGAATCAACCCAGGCCTGGCCCTCTTACAAGGAGGATCCTCGACACCCCCCTCCAGGCGAAGACAAAACAGAAGCTTGGCTTGCAACTCTATACTGGAAAGGAGGATCCTATTGAACACCTTAACCTCTTTGAGTCTACCATGGCATACCGGATGCACACCGACGAAGAGCGACGTCTTCTCTTCCCCTCCACCTTCTCTGGTGGAGCTTTAAACTGGTATTGTCGTCTTCCACCTGAGATGGTTGACTTATTTGAGGAATTGAGGAAACTGTTTGTTTCTCAACACATCTTCTAGACCGATCGCTTGCATTCTGCAGATGATTTGTACACTATCCGCCAGAAGCCGGACGAGTCACTATGAGAGTATGCCGGCCGCTTCAGCCATGAATATTCTCACTGCGCTGAGGCAGATGACAAGACCGCCCTCAAGGCCTTCACAATAGGCTTACGTGACTGTTTCTTCAAGTACATGATCAATGCCAACACTTGGAAAACTTACTCCGAGGTGATGGCACATGCCTATAACCACGCCTCCGCCGAGGCAAGAACATATCAAGCGAAACCCCCTACAGTCACCCCTTATCAGCAAGTAGGGAGTGGAAGCCAGATCCAACCAAATGAGAAGACATCGGCCCTCCAAACGGCAACAGCGTATCCCCCTGCCTCACTTAATGCTTCGCCAAGTCAACAGACATACCAATCTCAAGGCAAGAGGAAGGATTTCCATCCCCACTACTCTCATTTCAGTAAAAAGAGTAAAGGGCACTATCGCGATAACCAAGGGTATCGCCACGATAATGCCCGCCCCCAACCAGTCAATGAAGTGGGCCAAACACGTGTCAAGACACGCCCTACCTCGAGGTATGAGACGTACACGCCCTTGAACACCACATGCGTGGCCATTTATCCCGGTATAACTCACCTGATACCGAACCAAAGTCGAGAGAGCCAGTTTACAAGTCCATGAAGAACACGGGCATGTTCTGCTGCTACCATGAGCATAACGATCATGACAGCGAGAAGTGTATCATCCTCCGTGATCATATTGAAGCTTTGGCACGTGAAGGAAAAATTGATCAATTCCTCCTTCACTCTCCAAGAGATAACAGTAACCAACGCCAAGTGAATGTGATATATTCCATAAGCGACGGCATACCCATATCTGAATCTTCCAACAGGGCCATGAAAAACAATGAACGAACTTTGAGGCCTGGTCACCAAGTGTTTCACGTGGAAGACATCAGGGGAGGCAAGTATCAAAAACCTAATTGGGATCCAATATGTTTCTACCCTGAGGAAGAAAGAGGTATCATCTACCCTCACAGTGACCCATTGATCGTGGAAGCTCACATAGCCAACTTTGACGTACGACGAATCCTGGTAGACACGGGGGCTTCGGTCAATATCATGTTTGCTGAAGCTTTCAGGGCCCTTAATATAGCTGAACACTTGCTCGATCACTCAGTTTTTCCTTTGACAAGCTTCTCCGGTGACGTCGTACAACCTCTAGGGAGTATACACTTACCCTTCACCATTGGTACGGGCCCTTATAAAGCTACCATTACCACTAACTTCCTAGTGGTTGACTGCCCAACGGTATACAATGTCATCTTTGGGCGCACATGCATCAATGATCTCAAGGCCATGGTATCTACACATATGTTGTTGATGAAATTTCCAACCCCCTATGACAACGGTTATATCAGAGGAGATCAACTTAGTGCACGATCATGTTACAACACTTCAGTCAAGCAACAACATCTGCGTGCACGATCATGTTACAACACCTCAGTCAAGCAACAACATCTGCCTATGCCTAAGGAAACCCTTTCTATACATGACCAAGTCATAAAAACAAGCCCGGAAGAAGCCAACTTAGATCTTCATGATGGCAACAGTCAACCCGACGATCCTCGAGATGACTCTTTCACCTAGCAAGCCCAACCTGCTGAAGAGTTAGAAAATGTCTTTATCTCAAAAGATTATCCGGATCGCATGGTGAAGATTGGCACTACCTTGTCGCCACCCCTTCGGTTGGCATTGATCTCTTTTTTGCAAGAGAACACTGAGGTCTTCGCCTGGTCATACGAGGACATGCCAGGCATCTCTCCGGATATCATCTGTCATCACTTGAGTATTGACCCCAAGACCAAGCTGGTAAGACAAAGCGAAGATCTTATGACGCTAAACGATACAAGGCAATGAAGGCGGAAGTTGAAAAACTCAAAGGCATAGGCTTCGTCCGTGAAGTCAATTATCCAACATGGGTGGCAAATGTGGTTCTTGTTAAGAAAAGTCCGACCAAGGAAAGTATCTTGCTTCAAAAGATCTTGTGGAGAATGTGTGTAGACTACACCGACCTAAACAAAGGATGCCCGAATGATAGCTTTCCCCTTCCTCTCATTGATAGACTTATAGACTCTACAGCAGGGTGTGAACTCTTAAGCTTCATGGATGCTTACTCAGGGTACAACCAAATCCTCATGAACCCTTCGGACCAAGAACACATAGCCTTCACTACTGATAGGGGACTATACTGCTATAAAGTCATGCCCTTCGGCCTAAAGAATGCAGGGGCAACTTATCAAAAACTTGTAAATTCAATGTTCGCCGAACAGATTGGGAAGAGCATAGAAGTGTACGTTGATAATATGCTAGTCAAGAGCAAACATGCTGACCAACACATTACCAACCTATCTAAAACTTTCACCATTCTGAAGAGGTATCGAATAAGGTTGAACCCCAACAAATGTACATTCGGTGTGGGCTCTGGCAAATTCTTGGGTTTCATGATTAGCCAACGAGGCATTGAAGCTAATCCTGAGAAGATCAAAGCAATCCTCGACATGAAGGAACAGTTAACTTCAAAGGACATTCAGACCCTCACTGGTAAGGTGGCAGCATTAACCAGGTTCATCTCTAAAGCCACAGACAGATGTGCTCCTTTCTTCAAAACACTTAAGGGAAGTAAGAAGTACATTACATGGACTATTGAATGTACCGAGGCATTCAAGAACCTCAAGGAGTACATGAGTAAAGCCCATCTGCTCTCCAAACCTGAAGTTAGTGACACTCTCATTATCTACCTATCGGTATCAGCTTCAGCAGTAAGTTCCGTTCTCATTCGAAAGGATGGTAATGTCGAACGGCCCGTCTACTACGCTAGTAAAGCCTTACAAGATGCGGAGACACGATATTCCAACATTGAGAAATTGGCTCTAGCATTGGTCATGTCTGCTCGAAAACTTCGCCCTTACTTCCAAGCACACTCAATCATCGTACTTACTAATCATCCTTTTCGACAGATACTACAAAGCCCTGACACTTCAGGGCGAATGATCAAATGGGCGATAGCATTGGGTGAGTTTGACATCTCTTACTAACCAAAGCCAGCTGAGAAAGGCCAAGCGGTGGCAGACTTCATCGCCGACTTCACATATCCTGTTAACATTGCTTCTACACCTAAAGCAGTGGCTTCGTTACCCTTGGAAGCCCAGAAAATAGAATCAACAGCCCCAGTATGGAGTCTGTATGTTGATGGCTCATCCAACCAACAGGGCTGTGGATCAGGACTAGTCTTGACTACCCCTGACAAAGTGGCGATGGAGTATGCTCTTCGTTTCAAATTCAAGGCGTCGAACAACAAGGTCGAATATGAAGCCCTTCTAGCAGGCTTATGTTTGGCCAAACATCTTGGGGTTAAACAAATTGATATCTTCAGTGACTCCCAATTAGTGGTTAACCAAGTTACGAACAACTTTGATGCTAAGGATAGCTCAATGGCAGCATATCTTGCGCAAACACAACTTTTGCTCAAGCATTTCCGCTACCAGATCACCCAAGTTCCTCGAGCGGCAAATAGTCATGCAGATGCCTTGGCTCGCCTCGCCTCAGCAGTGGAAGACAAAGTTGGGAGAAAAATTGATGTCGAACTATTGGTTGCTCCTAGCACCACGGCCGCGGAAGTGTGCAACTTACAACAGGGGGATAGTTGGATCACCCCAATTTATAAATTCCTTGCTCATGGCTCCCTCCCAAATGATAAAGTCCAGGCAAAGCAAATTCGATACAAGTCTACCCGCTACCTGATCATCAACGATCAACTCTACAAGCGAGGTTTTAACTTGCCGTACTTAAGGTGCCTTACGCCTGCCGAGGCAGAAATTGTCTTCCGGGAAATACATGAGGGAGTCTATGGAGATCATGCTGGATCTCGGTCCCTAGCACACAAGACTTTTCGCCAAGGATATTATTGGCCAACATTCCACCAGGATGCCATCAAAGTATCCCGCGCATGTGACAAATGTCAACGCTATGCGACTATTCCTCACTCCCCTCCAGAACCTCTCACTCTCATAATCAGCCCTTGGCCCTTCGCCCAGTGGGGACTTGATTTGATCGGCCCAATGCCTGTAGGGAAGGGCAATGTCCGTTATGCAATCGTTGCGGTTGACTACTTCACAAAGTGGGCCGAAGTAGAACCCTTGGCAACCATTACTGAGGCAAAGATAGAAGACTTCGTCTGGAAGAACATCCTTTGCAGATTTGGCATTCTCAATGCGATAGTCACTGACAATGGGCGACAGTTCGACAACAAGAAGTTCAAGATGTTCTGCTCTAAGTTCAACATCAACTTATGCTTCGCCTCCCCAGCTCATCCCCAGTCTAATGGACAAGTTGAGGCCATCAACAAAATAATCAAGCGCACTTTGAAAACCAGCTTGGACAAGGCTAAAGGTTGTTGGCCTGAATTTGTACCCCAAGTTCTTTAGTCATACCGCACTTCATATCGGACTTCAACGGGAGAAACCCCATTCTCACTTGCCTTTGGTACAGAGGCGGTTGTCCCAGTCGAGCTTGAGCAAGCAACATTTCGAGTCCAGAACTACCTGCAAAGTGAAAATGACAAACAACTCACCCTCAACTTGGATCTAGTCGAGGAACACAGAAACCAGGCTCACTTGAGGAATGTCGCCTACAAGCAACGTATTTCCAACTACTACGACTCAAGGGTCAAACCTAGCTCTTTCAAAGTGGGGGATTGGGTATTAAAAAAAAGATTACTCTGCGATAGAGTCCCAAGTGAAGGCACATTGAGTCCAAACTGGGATGGACCGTTTGAAGTTATTGGCATCAGTCGCCCTGGCTCCTACAAGCTCAGAAGTTTTGATGGCAAGATCCTTGGCCATCCATGGAATGCTGATCACTTGAAGTACTACTACAAGTAGACTCACAGTGTACAAGTGTTGAGCTATAGCCGTTCGGCATCCTATGTAATGAAGACCATTTGGCAATTCAATAAAGAGATGATTTATCCAACTCGGCCCTAACTCTTTTACATTGCTAGCAATGAAACACTCAAGTGTTAAAACTTCAACGGGAATGCTTCCGACATGAAACAAAATCTAAGTATGTGTCAACGAGACTATACAAAGAAACGAACAACCAAGTCATGGCTTATATCCAAACAAGGGATCTATTCAAACATAGCCAAACATTCATCAATGATAGTGCAAACACTCGTAAACATCCAAAACAAAAAGCTCTCAGGCTTATAACATGGCACACGCTATACAAACAACAAACTAGTACATCCAGAGTACATGCAGAAAGTGAAGACACTTGTAGTAATCCTCATCTGAAGTCGAACCCCTGACAATATCACTCTGGATCCCACCACCATCCTCTGCATCTCCAAGATCATCTTCACCTTGGTGAATCTGCTCATCAACACTAACCTCATCGTCAGACTCCTCTTCACTACTAGGATCGACTGCGAGGACGAAGGTTTCACCCTTTTGTCGATACTCATCTTTCTCCTCACAGTACTTACGAATAATGCTTCCATCATCGTAACGATCAAGGACGGCCATCCATTTCCTTTTCTCAAAATTAGCCGCCCGGATGCAGTGAGGTCTAAAGGCATCATGAAAGGCTTGAGAACTTAAGAACTCGTGCACGGCAGCTTTCCTCTCAGTTGGGATACTCCTCTTCAGCTCAGAAACCTCAACCAAGGCACTATCCAACTCCGCTTTAACCTTGGAAACCTCGAGGATAGTTGTCTCCAACTATTCCTTAGCCGCCTCTAACTGTGTTTTGAGCCTCAAGTTCTCACCATTCCGCCTCTTCAAACTCTCAAAGTTTTGATCTTTGCATTGGACGGCCTCAACCAAAGCTTTACTTGTCTTCTTGGCATCTTTCACAAGCCGCCTATTCTCTATAAACTTTGCCTTGTATTTCTCAAGCTCTTGTAGCCTGTCGTCGTACTCAGTCATGACCTACATGACAAGATGATCGTCACTACTAGAAAAAAGATGGAAGAAAGTAAAGAAATGACAGAGTAACACTCACATAGGAAGATAGCCTCATCATCCGGTCACGATCAGATTCGTGCCTAGCTAGCGGCTCGCCAAGCTCTTCAACAGTAGATCGACGTTGATAGGGGCATATTTATGCACCTTAGTTAGCTTGTTCTTGTGCATTTATGTTATTTTTCCTTAGTTAAAGTAGTCTTTTAAGCTAGTTTGATGTATTTTCAGGTTCTAAGGGCAAGTATGCAAAAAGAAGCAATTGGGAGCATTCTAGAGCATTTTTGGGCCAAGATTGGGTAGTGCAAGCATGGAGGCAAGTTGATGGACGAAATTGAAGATATAAAGGCTTGAAATCAGCTAAGAAGATGGAAGAAAGAAGTCAAAGATAAAGAAGATAAGGAATCAGCTCAAAAGAAGGAGAATTATCCAAAACATTATCTAAAACAACATTATCTTATCTTATCTTATCCAATCCTTATCCAATCTTAACTAACCTTATCCTATCCTAATCCTTTTCTAATTCAATTCCTGGTACAATGAGGGCTTATTTTCTGATTGGGGGACATTTAATTTAGGATTCTAGAACCCTAAGTCATTGCCGCACCTAGCCTTCTAGAAAACCTGATTTCCTTGCCTTGCAAGGCTTTCTAGAAGCCTTATCCCTCTTTATCCAAATCTACCGCACCTTAGGCCCTTTCCCATGAGAAATCTGATTGTTTTGAACCTATTTTTGGATGGATTTGGCTTTCTAGAAGTCCTAATCTGATTCACCAAGGGTTTTTGGTGCCTATATATATATTTCTCCACCCTTTGCCGTACACACCACCCTCCATATACATCATTCACGCCAGAAATCATCCACCACTCTCTGCCGCACCCTTCCTTCACCATTCTCCATAGTTTCTGACCTAATTCACTCCATGCCGCACCATACATCCATCCTAGCCATTAACCCAGCCTTCTACACCATTCATAACCCCCAAAATCTGTCCCTAGACCTTGTGCCACAGCAAAGAGGAGGAGAAGGAGCCCTGGACGTGCATACCATTCAAGTTTGAATTGCTGGAAGTTTTAGGTGTTTCCTTTCCTTTGATTTCAATGTTTAAATTCAATACTCTTTGTTCTGTGAGTATGAGGAACTAAACCCCCTCTGGCTAGGGGGATTCGAAACCATGTTTATGCTTGCTATATGACCTGATTACCTCTAATTGCGTTTCATAAATTGTGAATTCAATTTACTTATCTGTTCATATTAAAACTGATTTGTGTGTGTTGATTGAGGTGGCCAACTTAGTTGCATGCATAAATCTAATGCTAGGATATAAGGAAGTTTGACCTAATCGTTACAGAATTATATTCACAAGTAGTAAAGGTTGATGATCTCAATTGTGTTAAGTAAATTCTTGGCATAAGTTTCATGAAATTCATAGTAACAAATGCCTCGTCAATGCAATTCATAGAACTTAATGATTCTTGCTTGTATCTCTATTATGCAATTCATGTAGGGAACTTGTGGGGAATGCTTTGGGTTGTCGTATGCAATCATCCAATTCAATAACGTTAGGAAAATCTGAGGGTTAATTAGTGCAATTCACGGTTAATCTGGGGCGTTGAGAATTCATGGTTTATTGAAAAGCAATTAGAAATCGTTTTGTATGCAAGTATGACATGTGTGGAGAAGAACCCCTTAGCTAGCCTTCCATCCATTCACTTTAACCAATTTCGTTTTACAATCTGTTTTGTTTTACAAAGTTTATGTTTTGTTTTCAATTTCGTCAAAACCAATTCCCCCTTTATTTTGAAGTGTCAATTTAGTTAGAAATCAATTTAGTTTGTGTTTTTAAGTGTCTTGAGTCAAGTTATAAACTGTTTTCGTCCAAATTCTTCCTTAGTGCTCAAAACTGCCCAGAAAGTGGTTTTAAGGCAGTTTTGAGTGTTTGTTTGCTATTTTGAGTCTTTTGGTTTGTTTCAGTGTTTTAGAGTTTAGTTTTGCATTCCTTGAGTCTAATTTAGTGTTTTAACTTTGTTTTAAGTTTGTGAGTCAGTTTTCAAGTGGTTTAGCAATCCCTCCTAATCCCCAGCCTAGAACGATCCCTGCTTACATACTTTGCTACAATTGATAAAAAGAGGGTTTAATTTGTGTGCTTATATATTTTGCATCAGACGTCCTGCCAAGCAATTATTGACATACCTAAAACTACTTGGTTGCATGGCAACCTTCAAATCCTTCCAATGGACGCTGCCAACCTCTTCCTTGTACTTCCTCTTGCGGCTACAGCTAGGACCACCTTCTTGGTCAATGGACTCCATGGTTGGAGGAAAGATGGGATCGATGGTAGGAATAGGAGACAATAGTCGCTTCTCCTCTCCTGCAACTATGGCAGCAGCACACCTGATAGCCTCAGCTTCAGCCTTCTTTGAGGAAGCAATCTTGAGGACCTCCTCTTGCGACTTAGGTCTAGGGGCTGGCCTCACCCGATGCTTACGAGCTCCCTTGTGAAAAAAAATGTCGTCTACAGGAACCAACATGGGTGCTTTCCCTTTCTTGGTGCTAGTCTCCCCTTTTTTGCTCACTTTCTCCACTGAACAAAAAAAAAAAAAAAAAAAAAAAAATCAAAGTAAGGAATGCAATTTTGTAAGAGCAAGAGGAGGCGAAATGAAAGATACAACTTACTTGTTCGTCTCTGGCACTCGGAAACTTGGGGCTGGAAACCGTACTTTTGAAATAAGGGTCGTAGCTTGCCCAAATGCCTATACTCTTCGGGCACCCTTAAAACCTTCTCTACGTCAGCTAGCTCTTGTCCGGATAGTTTGATGGTTCCTCGTGTCACTGCAAAAAAAAAAAAAAAATGTTAGAAGCAAGAAGAAATCACAACAAATAGCAAACTATGCAAACAATGGATACATTACAACCTACAGTCTGGAAGTGAGTAGGAACACGTCGCTCAGGTGTGACACCCTTAGCATGCTCCCAATCGTTATAAAGAAAGCACCAACGGTTTTTCCAAGTGCAGTACGCCTTTTTCTTACCAAAGACAACACGCTCTCTCTCACTCCGACATGCACACTCGGCATACCCAGTGCATGCTTTCATCGGGTGCATCTTATAACAGTAGCGCCACTGATGGAAGGAAGTCTCACCTAACCCACATTCCATCCAAATAATATAAAACCTGATCAAGGTATCCCAAAAACCAGGGTTGAGTTGCCCAGGCGCATATCCAATAAAAGATAACATCTGTTGCAACCATGGGTGTAAAGGTAGCTTCACCCCTAAGGTCAATAATACCTGGGTATAGAACATAACATGACCCTTGGGCGGCTCAGAGGGCAATTGTTCACAATGCACCAAATGCATTCCTACATTACAGGGGACACTACATGACTGCCTTAGGGCCTCCAGCTGCTTTTCGCTATCTAACAAATTTTTCTCTAAATGGTCCGCTGTGAACTCAGAGCGAAATATGGGTATGGCGTCACAAACAACCCCTTCACCCACTGGCATGGAGGAAGAACCAATATTGGCTAAAGTTTAACAAGTGTGAAGATCATCCAACGTTTGTTTTGTACAAGACTCTGACAAAGACCATGAAGACTCCGACAGTGCAGGCTCCAACCTAGAGCTAGAGCCAGGGGAGCCCTCATCACTAGAACTTCCAGGCTCTAACATCTACAACAAACAAAAACAAACTCTATCACTACATGGAGGATCGAAACATAAGGAAGTTCCTAGGGCATGAAAAAAAAAAAAAACCTCAACCAGTTCATTATGTTCTTAACCAAGTACATGACCACTCAAACAATTCAGCAAGAATGAAAGCATTCGATCTAGTGGAGAAGACTACCAACCTGTAGATGGTGCAAAGCAATGCCGGAATCCCTCTTAACTATAGAGCACTTTGTCTTCAAAAATCACTAGAAAATTAGCAAATGAAGGCAAGGTAAAGAGTGGAAACTTATCATTCTTATATAGATAGTTCAACATAGCCAAAGAACTTTGAAATTCAAATTCAAACCATGAGAAAGCCACACTTGGAAATTCTTCAAACTTCCACACAAGCTAGAGAGTTTCAAATTTCAAATGTTCAGTTCCCCCACTCCAAAAGAAAAAAAAAAAAAAAAAAAAAAGAAAAAATGGAAGGGGTAACACAACAAAGCTTCATCAACGGAGGACAACTACAATTCTCAAAAGCTTCACACACTCTTGATCAAGATAGTGTGAAGCAAAATCAATTTATGGTGCAAACAAAGCTTCACCCTAAAAGCTTCACCCTACAAAGCTTCACCCACAAAGCTTCACCCTACAAAGCTTCACCCACAAAGCTTCACCCTACAAAGCTTCACCCTACGAAGCTTCACCATACAAAGCTTGACCCACAAAGCTTGACCCTACAAAGCTTGACCCTACAAAGCTTCACCCTACAAAGCTTGACCATACAAAGCTTCACCCTACAAAGCTTCACCCTACAAAGCTTGACCATACAAAGCTTGACCCACAAAGCTTGACCCTACAAAGCTTCACCCTACAAAGCTTCACCCTACAAAGCTTGACCATACAAAGCTTCACCCTACAAAGCTTCACCCACAAAGCTTCACCCTACAAAGCTTCACCATACAAAGCTTCACCCTACAAAGCTTCACCATACAAAGCTTCACCCTACAAAGCTTCACCTACAAAGCTTCACCATACAAAGCTTCACCTACAAAGCTTCACCCCACAAAGCTTCACCTACAAAGCTTCACTACAAAATTTCAACACTAAAACATGCAAGACCTTCACACACTCTTGATCAAGATAGTGTGAAGCTAAATCAAATTTTGTGTCCTAAAAAATAGCTTCAACTAGTCAAGCCTTTTTCTCTTTCTCCCTCTTCCGTCACCTTTCATCTATCAAATTTCTGCAACTTCTGCTCTTCTTCAATGGAGCCGAATTTTTGACATCTTATAGTCCTTGAACAGATAACAACTTTGAAGAAGGAAATATTTCTGTTTGAGCGAAGGAAATTAGAGTTTTGAAGCTCCAAAAATAACAGTCAGATTCCTGCCGATTTCAAAGCTATTGTGATGTTTCAAAGATCTGGAAGTATTTAACAGTTAATTCATTCTGAATTTTTGCTATGTTATGGAAGAGATGATAAGGAACAACTTTGATGAAGAAAGTATGTTGATTTGAGCAAGATAAAAGGCAGTTTCGAAGCTAACAACAGGCCTGATGGGTTGACAGACAAATCATGAACAGTTACTCATCATACCTGAATATATGGAGTTGTACTGCTACGATGGATCTCAAATTTGGATATGTTGTAGATCACAAGTTAAGGAACAACTTTCATGAAGACGACTTTGCGATTTGAGCTACAGAGAAAGGTGTTATAATTGCAGCAACTCAAGCTGATTAGTGGAAACGAAAAGCAATTCCACCAGAAAAGTGAACAGCAACAAAAATAAAAAATAATAATTAAAAATAAATAAAAAAAAGGGGGAAGCAGAAATGGGCAAAGGGATGAGACCTTGGGTTTCATTTTTATTATTTCCCTACCTCTCAAACATGAAGCAAGAAAGAATTGTACTTCACTAAAAAAGAATTGTGCTTCACCAAATGAAGCAAGGCAAGGCATTGATATTTTGACAACTTGGTAACAAGCAAGACACCTCCTTCGGCAACTCTCCTCGACCGACGACTTGGGGGACTCCTATCATATACTACTACACCTCGGTACTTGGAAGTTCCGCTACTACTTAGTGACTTGGATCTTTCAACTCCCCAATCGAGAAGTTTTCCTCACTCGGGAAATTAGGGGAGCTCTATTTCAGCCTACAGGATCCACCCACGAAGTTTCAACATGCAAACTTCAACAACAGAAATAATTCAAAGAACTTAGTGGAGGATGCCTTAGTGTATTTAACATAATACGCTGAATGAAGCAAAGCTTGTTTATTGACATCATCGATAAATTACATATATGTACATACATAAGAATCAAAACAAACAAACAGGAGGAAACCTTCACAAAGGTTGCCCAGGAGAAGCCTCAGTACTCAACAAAGCACCAGAAAGAGGAGGCACCGGAGGGTGGTCATTTGGAACCTCTGTACTGGGCAGAACCCCAGAAGGAGGAGGCACCGGAGGTCGATCGTTTGGAGCTTCAGTACGCGATAAAGCTCCAGAAGACGAAGGTAATAGATGCCTTAGAATCTGGTGATCACTTAGAATCTGGCTCTCGGATCCCTCCAGCCGGTCAAGCTTTCTCTTCATGCCCGTGGAGTAGCTATGTGCAAGCAGGTGCAACTGTCTATTCTCATGCTTAAGCCATCTGATCTCCTGTCTGAGGCTTATCACCTCAGCCGCCAAGGACTTAACCTGGCGGGTTCGAGCAAATAGGCGCTGGGCCATATTAGACACAGAAGCCGCACACTGAACACTGAAAGCCAGAGAATCCTTAACAGCCAACTCATCGGACCGTTTGGAAAGTAGTCTGTTATCTTTGGGAGTGAGAAGATTTCTGGCCATCACCACAGCGGTCATGTCATTCTTCATCACAGAATCCTCAACGGTAAGATGACTAGTAGGTGATAAGAAAGACGGACGCCATATGTTGTCTTAAGGAGACCTGGTTGCCTCTTCCTCAACATTCAAGTCAAAACGACGGTCGGATGGGCCAGACATTTTCAGAAATGACGAAGGAAAAATGAGGTCCAATAAATCTCAGAAGCACAAAAATAAATGGAAGATTTCTACAAGTAGTAGCTCTCTAAATGTACTTCTTGAACACAATTGGTGCCCCTATAAAAGAAAAGGCAACAGGGCCGTTTGTTCAAAAAATTGAAGAGACACCACTTTCCGAATTTCGAGAAGCAGATTTTCGTGGGTAAAATTTATCGACAATCTTCACACGCAACACCAGCTCCTCGGATACCAAAGGTGACTCTGCCAAAGAACTCTAACAAACTTAAGGCACGAGAATTTCGAAGTTCTAGCTACCCTACTATTACCCATAAGGGTAAATGAACAGCACCCGCTACTTGCTAATTGATGAATCCCTAGATGTGTCGACCTTTGTCTTTCATGGCAAAGCATACTCACAAGAATGCCTAATTTTTCCTCATCTTCAAAGATACACCTTCAACAGATCTACTTGTTCGAAAATCAAAGAGGCACCGCTCCTCGAATTTCGAGAGCCAGATCTCATTAGATAAATTGTGTCTGCAACCTTCACACGCAACATCAGTTTTCCGGATATCACGGACCACTTTTTCAAAGTGCTCTGACAAAGTTAAAACACGTGAACCTCGCAGCTCCCACTACATCGATATGACCAATAAAGGTAAAGGAACAGCTTACCCAGAAAGGTAAAGGAATAGCACCACTACTTGCTAATTGGGAAATCACTATACGAGTCAAATATGTCCTCTATGGCAAAGCATACCCACAAGAATGCCTAATTTTTCGGCACTTTTCACAAACAACATCAGCTTTCCGGATATCACGGAACACTTCATCAAAAGATCTCTGACAAAGGTAAAACACGTGAATCTCGCAGCTCCCACTGCATTACTGTAATCGAGAAGGGTAAAGGAACAACATTACTACTTGCCAATTGGAGAATTCCTATATATGCCAACCTTCATCCTCCACGACCAAGTAGACCTCTAAAAATGCTCAACCTTTCCTCACATCTTAGAGGGCACTCCCAGCAAAACCTCTCGAAATACTCGGCTTTCTTTCCTCTCGATAATACCTTTGCAAACAAGCCACACCAGAGGCAAGAATATCTCATATCATCAGGGACAAAAGCAAGAGTATCCCATATCATGCTTTTTCCCTGTCTTTTCCTTTGCCCTTGCTCTTACCTGCAAGACAAGGAGAAAGAGAGCAATCAGCAAGCACTTGGTATCAATCTTCCGATCTGGAACCGATTGCCTGGAACCCCTTCCTGATTGCTTACCTAGCATTGCTATCGAGTACTCATCTTCAACAACTTGTGCTTCCAGAGAAGATGCCACATCTGCATGGAGAACAGATAAGGCAAATGAAACTGATACCTTGAAGCATGTGGAGACAACGTGCTAATTCATCCTCAACTAAACTGAGGATCACTTGCCATGTGAGATTACTCATGGTCCGATTTCCTTCAAAAATCAAGCCACAAACGGCCCTTGAAGAAATTACAAGTCCAATTCACGATCAAGTTTCATATTCCTTGCTAAGAAACCCTCCAGCTCAGTTCAAGAATAAACCTGTGGAAAGATACTTCTTCAAAAGCAACAGTACCTCATATCATCAGAGTCGAAGGCAAAATTATCTTATGGCCAGCTTTTCCTTTACCCTTGCTCTTGCCTACGGGACAAGGAGAAAGAAAGCAATCGGTCGGCACTTAGAAATGTTGAGCAAAGAAATAGACCATCACCTCTACCTCATGCCTGCTTGCCGTTCAGAAGAAACAAGCAGAGAAGAATGCAGCATGATGACCTGTAACAGATCACTATAGCATGACACCCTGCCTTGCATAATCATATAACTCAGCAGAAGGAGTCTAAGTTGAATCCAAGAGCTCGAGAAGCTTCAACAACCTTTCGTTGGCACCGTTGCCAAAAAGCAAAGCCTCGCCATACCGCACTCACTACTTTGTCAATAGTAAAAGTATCCCATATCATCAGGGTCAAACGTACTTTAGATTTGACGGACTTGTTTTGACCCTCAAATTCCTGAGTTGGCCCGCTTATTTGGAGGAAACCAAAAAACCCTTCAACCTAGTTCAAGAATAAGCCTGTGGAAAGTTACTTCTTCAAAAGCAAAAGTATCTCATATCATCTATTCTCCCTTTTCTTCTCTTTATCCTTGTAGCTGAATGAGAGACAAGTAGAAGGAGAACAATCAGCCGGAACCCGAAGTCAAGCTTCCGATCTAGACCTGATTACTTGGGCCTCATTTCCCTGATTGGTTACCTCTTTCGGCAAATCTCATCACTTAGAGACTTGGGGGCTTCTACTATAGTGTTTGTATCACACTTGACCAAGCCCGAAACTACAAGTAAGCTTCAAGTGAAAATGATACATTACCTTGTGCGTCAACATCAGTTAGAGATACCACTCATGAATGGAGGAGAAATGCTTCCAGAGAAGATGCCACTTCCACCTATGGAACAGAAAAGGCAAGTGAAAACGACACCACGCTTCAGTACTTGGAAGTTTCGGGATTACTCAGTGGCTTGGAACTTGCAAGTCCCCAACCGAGGAGCTTCCCTCACTCGAGAACTTAGGGGAGCACTGTTTGTACCATACTTGACCAATCCCGAAACTACTGAGAACCGGTCAACATTATACCGTCAAGGACCCACATGGTCAGAGGCCAATCACAAGCTGACATGTGTCGACATCAGAGGCCAATCACAGTGCGACACATGTCAACATCAGAGGCCAATCACAGCTCGTCACGTGTCAACATCAGAGGCCAAACACAGCATGACACGTGTCAATGTCAGAACAAAGCTAGAAACTCTCTTCTATAAATAGGGATCATTCTCCCACAATAATCTCTAATGTCATTTGTACTAAATCATTCACTAGAATTCACTAAAGGAGAGCTTGAACCTTTGTATTTGTGTAAACCCTTCACAATTAATGAGAACTTCTCTACTCCGTGGACGTAGCCAATCTGGGTGAACCACGTACATCTTGTGTTTGTTTCCCTGTCTTTGTCCATTTACATACTTGTCCACACTAGTGACCAGAGCTACCAAGCGAAGGTCACGAACTTGAAACTTTCTGTTGCACCAAAGTCCTCACTGATTTTGTGCATCAACACACCTAAGTCTAACATGGCAGATTCAAAACGAGTATTGCCAATAACACAAGGAATTGTAAAACTACCCGGATCTTTGCATTTAGGGGGCAGTTTATGTTGCAAGATGGCTGAGACATTTTCACTCATATGCACCACTTCTTTCTTGTGAATTAGTTTCTTGGTTGTGCAAAGCTTCTTCAAAAACTTAGCATCCTTCAGAATTTGCTTTATTGCATCAAGAAACGGAATATTGACTTGCACTTTCCTAAAGGTCTCTAGAACATCCTTTTCATTCTCTTCACTCTTAGCTTGTAAAAACCTGCGAGGGAAAGGCACATTTGATGGAATAACGTTAGAAAGAATCCAATTTTGACCTACCATAGTTAAAGAGGACGGCAAATGGTGCTTAGGAGGCTGCAACAAGGGTGGTTCTACCCTTGCCGTGGGTTGTGCATGCTCCTCCTCTTCAATCAGCAACTTCTCAACCTCATTGGAATGTGATTTGGAAGGTTAGGGATCAGATCCAACTTGTTTTCCATTTCGCAAACTCATGGCTTTGGCAGATTCGAATCCTCCCTTTGGGTTGACAACAATTGAACTAGGCAACTTGCCTGGTTCTCGAAATTGTCCCACAAACTCTGCAAGCTGTCCAATTTGCTTCTCCAATTGATCCACCCTTTTTTCTTGTCTTTGCATTGCTTTGGTTTGATTTTCCTGCCCTTGAGACAAATTGGTGAGTAATTTAAGAAGTGTGTCATTATCCAAAGAAATACTTGAAGTGTTTTAGGTAGATTGCTGTGGGGCTTGTGTGGGTGCATATTGATTTGAATATAAGCCCGGGAGTTGCTGCCTAAAGCCACCTTGTTGTTGGGATTGTTGGGGCTCCCTCCACTTGAAATTTGGGTGGTCTCTCCAACCTGGATTGTAGGTATTAGAATATGGATCGTTTCTTGGCTGGTTTTGGCCTCCAAAACCCACGGCATTGGCAGATTCCCATTAACCATTCTCAATTAATTGAGGACACTTCTCAGATTGGTGGCCTTGAATGAAGCACACGCCATACACATTGGAGGACATTCCTTGCGTTTTACATCCTTCCATAAACTGCGAAAACATAGAAGTAAGGTTAGTGATTTGAGATTGCAAATCAGAAACGGCACATACCTCATTTACTTGCTGCCGTGAGTTACTTCTTTGTCCAACACCTTCATATTGTTGAGCATTCAATGCTCGGTTAGCAATCAAGGTCTTGGCAGCCGTGGGGGTTTTGTCCACCAAAGGTCCTCCCGCTGAGGCATCTAGCATTTGACGTTCAATGGGTAGAAGCCCTTCGTAGAAATATTGAAGAAGAAGCTCCTCCTTCATTTGATGTTGTGGACATGAAGCAACAAGAGTTTTAAAACGTTCATAATAAGTAGGAAACGATTCACCTTCATTTTGCTGAATGCCACTAATCATTTTGCATAGAAGAATGACTCGAGAAGTTGGGAAAAACTTCTCCAGAAACGCCCGTTTCATGCTCTCCCAAGATGTGACAGTTCCGGGAGCTAATTCATACAACCAATCTTTGGCTTTATCCATTAGAGAGGATGGAAAAGATTTCATCTTTAATATGCTTCCATCGACATTGATAGGGGTCATGCTTGAACACACCCCTTCAAACTCCTTCAAGTGCTTGTTTGGATCCTCCACGGACAGCCCATGGAACTTCAGGATGTGGTGCAACAAACTGGACTTCAATTCAAACTCATCAGTCTTGTCTTGGGCAGCCCTAGGGTATTGAATACATAGGGGGGCGGCATTGGCGAATCCTGAAGCAGAGAGCTCCTTGATTGTTCGATTGTCCGCTGCCATGGCTTGTACTTCCTCCAACACTTGAGCTGTGGGCTCTTCTTCCTCTTCTAGCACTGGTTCTTCAAGCTCATGTTCAGGGCTAGGTGGGTTAGATTCTTGCTGGTTCCTTTGCCTTCTCAAAGTCCTCTCAAAATCGTCGTCAAAGTCCAAGATATTCTTATGAACAGCTTGAGAACTCCGAGTCATAAACTAGTACCTAAAAACAAGAAACAAAACAAAGTCAGAACTGAAACAAATTAAAAGTAAATAGAAAGAAAAGATCCAAAGGATTAGAAAAGTTGCTAATCCCCGGCAACGGCGCCAAAAATTTGATGCGTTGTAAAATAGCACACAAATTAAACCCTCTTTTTGACAATTGTAGTATATGTATAAGTAGGGATCGTTCTAGACCGGGGATTAGGAGGGATTGCTAAACACTTGAAACTAACTCAAAAACGTAGAAACAAAGTTTAAAACACTAAACTAGACTCAAAGAATGCAAAACTAAACTCTAGGACACTAAACAACTTTAAAACACTTAAAACTGCCTAAAAACACAAACTGGGCAGTTTTGAACTCTAAACACAACTTTGGACGAAAATAGGCTTTGACTAAACTCAAAACACTCAAAAACACAAACTAAATCAGTTTCTAACTAATATGACTCAACAAACTAAGGGGGGATTGGGTTTTGACGAATTTGAAAACAAAACAAAAAACTTAAAGTACTAGTGAAATCTGCACGAAATTGGGTGAAAACTATGGATGATGGGGTAACTAGGAGGTTCTTCTCCACACATGACTCACTTGCATACAAAACGATTTCCAGTTGCTTTCCATAAACCACGAATCCTCAACGCCCTAGATTAACCGTGAATTGCACTAATTAACCCTCATATTTTCCTAATTTTATTGAATTGGATGATTGCATTCGACAACCCAAAGCATTCCCCACAAGTTCCCTACATGAATTGCATAATAGAGATACAAGCAAAGATCATTAAGTTCTATGAAAATCATAAGCATTGACGAGGCACTTGTAACTATGAATTGCATGATACTTATGCCAAGAATTTACTTAACGCGATCGTGACTAGCAACCTTCACTACTTGTGAATATAAGTTCATAACAATTAGGTGAAACTTCCTTATACTCTAGCATCAAATTCATGCATGCAAATTAAGTTGGCCACCTCAATCAACACACACAAATCAGTTATAATATGAACAGATAAGTAAATTGAATTCACAACTTATGAATCACAATTGGATGTAATCAAATCATATTGCAAATATAATCATGGTTTCAAATCCCCCCTTAGCTAAGAGGGGTTTAGTTCCTCATACTCACAGAACAAAGATTATTGAATTGAAACATTGAAAACAAAAGAAAGATTACACCTAAAATGTTCCAGCAATCCTAACTCGAATGGCAAGCACTTCCAAGGGCTCTCCTCCTTCCTCTTTGCTGCGGCACAAGGGTTGGTGGTGAGTTTTGGGGGTTATGAATGGTGTAGAAGGCTGGGTTATTGGTGCGGCAAAGAGTGGATTAGGTCAGAAACTATGGAGAATGGTGAAGGATAGGTGCGGCTAAGGTTGGGGAAGGAATTCTGGCGAGAATGGGTGAATGAATGGATGAATGGATCCTTTTTGAGCAGCTAAGGAAAGTTTATTTAAAGGCTTTAGGGAAATTAAAACCCTAACTTATTTAGGTAATCAGAAATTAAGTCAAAAGCATCTAGAAAGAGGAAACAAAATCAGAAAACTGAGGGAAAATGCAAGGTATTTGCGGCAAGGCTTTAAAACAGAATAGGAATGTGTTTTAATGCAAGGAAACAGGAAATAACCCTCTCCCTTGCACGGTAAGGAAGAGGAAAAGGGTAAGGAGGTGCGGCAAGGTTCCTTAGGTGGTCTGAGTCCTTAAATTTGTGTCCTAGAATGCATAGAAAGCCTTCAAAGTTGTTGGAATTTGGGAACATTTAGGATTAGGAAAGGTCAAACCACAATAGGAAACCTTGGCTTAGCTTTCCTACTTCAAGTAGGAATCCTTGTTTGAGTAGGAATCCTTATGTGAGTAGGAATCCTCATTCTTCTAGGAATCCATCTTCAATTAGGAATCCTCATTCTTCTAGGAATCCATCTTCAATTAGGAATCCTTCGTTGATTAGGAATCCTAACTTCTTCAAGTCTTCAATTTCGTCCATTCCTTTTGCTGCAAACATGTGATATCCATTCCAAGCCCAATTTTGCTCCAAAAAGCTCCAAAATGCATCTTCTTGCATACGTTGTCCTTAGAATCTGAAAACACACGAAAATGACTTTAAACACTAAAATAACTAAGGAAACACAACAAAAATGCACAAGAACAAGCCAATTAAGTCGCCTAAATATGCTCCTATCAGTAGATGACATGCGGCTTCTTGTCCTTCCTTTGTCCTAAACCAGCCCCTAAAGCATAATCCGATGCATCACACATAAGCTCGAAAGGAAGGCTCCAATCAGGTGGAACAATAATTGGGGCCGTGGTCAGCAACTCCTTGAGTTGTTTGAAGGAGGCCGTGCACTCCTCATTGAAATCAAACACCACATCTTTTTGAAGAAGACGGCAAAGAGGTTGATAAACCTTTGAGAAATCTTTGATGAATCGTCGATAGAAACCTGCATGTCCAAGAAAAGAACGAACCTCTCTAACCGAAGTAGGAGAGGGTAAGTGACGTACAAGATCTATCTTTGACTTATCAACTTCAATACCATTTTCAGAGATGATATGACCTAAAACTATGCCTTGTTTAACCATTAAATGACATTTTTCCCAATTGAGAACAAGGTTAGTTTCAACGCATCGTTTTAAGATCAAACTGAGAGTATGCAAACAACCATCAAATGAATCACCAAAAACAATGAAATCATCCCTGAAAACTTCAATAATTTTCTCAACATAATTAGAAAATATGCTCATCATGCATCTTTGAAATGTGGCAGGTGCATTGCATAAACCAAATGGCATATGACGATAAGAAAATGTACCAAATGGGCATGTGAAAGTGGTTTTTTCTTGGTCCTCAGGTGCTATGACAATTTGATTATAACCAGAATAACCATCAAGAAAACAATAGAATGCATAACCTGATAACCTTTCAAGCATTTGATCAATGAATGGTGATGGGAAGTGATCCTTCCTTGTGGTGGCGTTGAGCTTCCTATAATCGATACAAACCCTCCAACCTGTTTGGATTCGAGTAGGCACAAGCTCCTCTTCGGCATTCTTTACCACAGTTTCCAGATTTCTTTGGAACACATTGCACAGGTGAAACCCACCGACTATCTGAGATTAGATAGATCACTCCACAATCAAGTAGCTTGATTATCTCCTTCTTCACAACTTCCATCATTGGAGGGTTGAGTCGGCGTTGAGCCTCTCGAGATGTTTTAGACCCCTCCTCCAAAAGTATACGATGCATGCAAGTGGTAGGGCTGATTCCTTTGATGTCAGCCGATGTCCACCCAATTGCCGTCTTGTGCTCTTTTAACACCCTCACCAACTTGTTCTCCTCTTGTGCTTTGAGTGTGCTTGAGATGATGACTGGCAACATCTCATCTTCTCCCAAGAAAACATACTTCAAATGACTTGGCAATGGTTTGAGTTCAAGTGTAGAGGGCTGCATAACTGATGGAAGTAACTTGTTAGCCGAAACTGAAATTGAAATTGGGTCCAGAAACTTACCAGATTGTGGTGGCAATGATTCGAGGGCAGCCACCATCTCAATTACATCATCACTAGGAGGCACGGCAAGGGAAAAGTCATTCATGCCGTGGGGATGCGGGGTTGCTGCTCCATTATTTTGAATGTCCATTCCTTGTGCAATGACCAATTCAAGTGCATCTTCCTTCAATTGTTCAAAATGGTTCTGCACCAAAAGTCAATTACATCAATAGAAAAACATGAGTGATCCTCACTAGGATTTGAACACATCAATCTTAGTCCGGGCAAAGAATAGAATTTGAGTGATCCTCAATAGAAAAACATGAGTGATCCTCACTATGATAGAATTTGAAAGATTGAAATTAATAACTTCCCCATCAAATTCCATTGTTAATGTTCCATTAAACACATCAATCTTAGTACGAGCAGTTTTCATGAATGGCCTTCCAAAAAGGATGGGCAATGAAGGGGAATGGTCTGACTCGTCCATTTCAAGCATGTAGAAGTCCGCTGGAAAGATTAAATGATTGACCTGCACTAAAACATTTTCCAAAACTCCCTTTGGATAGGCATTAGATTGATCGGCCAATTGTATAATCACACCATCATTTTTCCACTCGCCTAAGCCCATAGATGCATAAATTGAATATGGCATGACATTTATAGATGCACCTAAGTCTAACATGGCGGATTCAAAACGAGTATTGCCAATAACACAAGGAATTGTAAAACTACCAGGATCTTTGCATTTAGGGGGCAGTTTGCGCTGCAAGATGGCTGAGACATTTTCACCTACCTTTACAACCTCTTTGGTCGAAATTCTCTTCCTAGTGGTACAAAGTTCTTTTAAAAACTTGGCATACCTTGGAACTTTCTTAATTGCATCCAAAAGTGGTATATTGACTTGAAGTTTTCTGAATGTTTCCAAAATGTCCTTTTCAGCCTCCTCCTTCTTTGATCGCATAAACCTACGAGGAAAGGGTACATTTGGAGGAACAACGTTAGAATTAACCAAAATTGGAACTTCCTTACTTGTGTTGGCCGAATTGGATTGTTTGGGTGGCTGTGGCAAGGGTGGTGTTACCCTTGCCGTGGGTGTGCATTACTCATCTTCTTCAATTATCAACTCTTCAAACTCGTTGGAACGTGATTTGGAAGGTTGGGGATCAGAGCCAACTTGTTTTACATTTCGCAAACTCATGGCTTTGGTAGATTCGAATCCACCCTTTGTGTTGACAACGATTCAACTAGGCAACTTGCCTTGCTCTCGGAATTGGCCCATGAACTCTGCAATCTGCCCTACTTGCTTCTCCAACTCATCCACCTTTTTGTCCCTAGTTTGCATACCCTGCGCCATAGAAGTTAGTAATTGAAAAATCTGATCGTTATCAACGGACAAACCTGATTTGGTTTGGACAGGTTGTGCTTGGGGTTGTGTGGATGCGTATGGTTTTGAATAGAAACCCAGGGGTTGCGGCCTAAATGCACTTTGTTGTTGGTTTTGTTGGGGTTCTCGCCATTTGAAATTTGGATGAATTCTCCAACCTGGATTGTATGTGTTAAAGAAAGGATCACTTATTGCTTGTTGATTCCCAAAACCCACGGCATTGGCAGATTCCCACCCTCCATTCTCAATCAATTGCGGGCACTTATCCGAGGGATGTCCTTGCATGGAACACACGCCACAAGCAGCCACACTTTGTACTTTTGGTCCTTGCACAACCTGAGAAAGAAGAGTGGTAAGATTAGCCATTTGATTTTGAAGTTCAGAAATAGCGCTTACCTCATTCACTTGTTGTTGCCGTGAGGTGCTTCTTTGTCCAACACCTTCATATTGTTGAGCGTTCAAAGCTCGGTTAGCAATCAAGGTCTTGGCAGCCGTGGGTGTCTTATCCACCAAAGCTCATCCCGCTGATGCATCTAGCATTTGACGTTTGATAGGAGCATATTTATGCGATTTAGTTAGTGTGTTTTCTTGCATTTACTTAGTTATTTGTTGCTTATTATGGTGTCTTAAGTCATTTTCGTGTGTTTGTAGGTCCAAGAAGCAAAGTTGGCAAAAATGTGCAATTTGGAGCATTTTAGAGCAGTTTTGGGCTTGGAATGGATAGCACAAGTATGGAGCAAGATGGATGGACGAATTTGAAGTTCAAGAGAGGCTAGGAATGTGCAAAAGAGTTGGAGAAATAAATTGAAGTCATTGAAGATAAGGAATCAGCTACAAAGAAGGAGAATTATCCAAAACCTTATCCAACGTTATCTTATCCAAACTAACCTTATCTTATCTTACCTTATCTTATCCTATCCTAATCCTTTCTTAACTTAATTCCTGCTGTAAAAGAGTTTTAATTTCAGTTTAGGAGACATAAAAACCTGATTTCTAGGAACCTTATCCTCTCCTACAAAGCTGCTGCACCCTTGTCCTTGATCCCTTGGGTTTTTGACCTTCTAGATGTCCTATTTCCTGCTGGGATTACATAACCTTTTCCCCTTAGAATTGTGTTATTATTCTCCTACACAAACTACATTTTGCAATCTTTTTCCTACACTAAATGTTTGTGCCACACCTCCCCCTATAAATACACCCTTTTGATGCACCATTCAGACACACCACCATCTATCATTCACACATCTCTACACTACAATCAGCCATACACCCTCTTGTGCCGCAACTTGCAAGGAAGGAAGGAATCTGGAGTGTTTTCTAGGTGTTTTCTATCCTGCTTTCAATGTTTGATTTTATTTATATTTGTTTGATTGCGAACATGAGGAACTAATTTCTTTATAGTTAGAGGCGAATTCAAAGCCATGGACATATGTTTTATATGAATTGATTTCCTCCAGTTATGATTTCATGAATCATGAATGTGGTTTACTTATCTGTTTTATTAAGAACTTGTTCTTGTGTGTTGATTAAGGAGGCCTACTTAGTTTGCATGCATGAATTTGATGGTAAAATATAAGGGAGTTTCACCTAATAGTTACAAACGTATATTTACAAGTAGTGGAGGTTGCTAGTCACGATCGCGTTAAGTAAATTCCTGACAGGAGTGTCATGCTTTTCATAGTCATGAATGCCTTGTCAATGCTTATGATTTTCACAAAGCTTAATGTTCTTTGTTTCGTGTCTCTATCATGCTTTTCATAGTTAGGGAGCTTAATAAAGAATGATTTGGGTTGTCGTATGCTTTTCATCCAATTCAATGAGTCTAGGGAAATCTGAGAATTAATTAGTGCTACACAATTAATTTGGGACATTGTCATTCATGGTTTGTTGAAAGAATAACTGAAAATCGATTTATATGCATATGTTCATGTGTGGAGAAGGACCCTCTAACTAGCCTTTCACCCTTTTTAATTCACAAAATTCGTTTTTATAAGTGTTTTATGCAAAGTTTTAGTTTTAAGTTTTAAATTCGTCAAAAACAATCCCCCTTTCATTTAATCTTGTTTTTAGAGTCAAAACCTGTTTTCTTTTAGTTGTTTGAGTCTTTTGAGTTCTATTTTCGTCAAAACCAATTATTAGGTCTAGATTTGAGTCTTTTTTTATTGTTTCTTGCTGTTTTTAGTGTTTTAAGTTAGTTTTGAGTCATTAGAGTCTAGTTTAGTGTTTTTGAGTCTTATTTGTGTTGATTAGCATCCCTAGTTAATCCCCGGTCTAGAACGATCTCTACTTGCATCTCTACTACAATTGTCATCAATAGGGTTTAATTTGAGTGTCATATAAATTTCACATCAACGTTCAATGGGTAGAAGCCCTTCGTAGAAATATTGAAGAAGAAGCTCCTCCTTCATTTGATGCTGTGGACATGAAGCAACAAGAGTTTTAAAATGTTCATAATAAGTGGGAAACGATTCACCTTCATTTTGCTGAATGCCACTAATCCTTTTGCGTAGAAGAATGACTCGAGAAGTTGGCAAAAACTTCTCCAAGAATGCCCGTTTCATGCTCTTCCAAGATGTGACAGTTCCAGGGGCTAATTCATACAACCAATCTTTAGCTTTTTCCAAGAGAGAAAAAGGAAAAGCCTTCATCTTCAGTATACTTCCATCGACATTGACAGGGGTCATGCTTGAACACACCACTTCGAACTCTTTCAACTGCTTGTTTGGATCCTCCATGGACAGCCGATGGTACTTTGGAATGTGGTGCAACAAGCTTGATTTCAACTTGAACTGCTCGGTCTTTCCTTGAGCAGTTGTAGGGTATTGGATGCATAGGGGTGCGGCATTGTCCAATCCTGAAGCAGAAAGCTCCTTGATTGTTCGATTGTCTGCTGCCATGGCTAGTGCATTCTCTAAAATCTGAGCCGTGGCCTCCTCTTCCACTTGTACTTCGTCTTCTTCAAGATTTGGTGCAGGTTGAGAAGGTTGGGGCTCTTGTTGATTCTTATTCTTTCTAAAAGTTCTCTCAAAATCGTCGTCAAAGTCCAAAATATTCTTACTAATAGGTTGAGAGCTTCGAGTCATAAACTAGTACCTAAAAACAAGAGAACAAAACAAAGTCAGAAACTTAAACAAACTAAAAGAAAAAAAACAAAAAGAAAAGATCAAAGGGATTAGCAAAGTTGCTAATCCCCGGCAACGGCGCCAAAAATTTGATGCGAAATATATAAGCACACAAATTAAACCCTCTTGTTGACAATTGTAGTATAGATGCAAGTAGGCATCGTTCTAGATAGGGGATTAGGAGGGATTGCTAAAACACTTGAAACTGACTCAAAAACGTAAAACTAAGTTAAAAACACTAAACTAGACTCAAAGAATGCAAAACTAAACTCTAAAATACTAAAACAACTCAAAAGACTCAAAACAGCACAAAACAAGCTAAAAGACTCAAATCTGCCACTAAGAGTAAATTTGGATGGAAATAGGTTTTGACTTGACTCAAAACACTTAAAAACACAAACTAAATCAGTTTCTAACTAATATGACTCAACAAAGTAAATAGGGATTGGGTCTTGACGAATTTGAAAACAAAACAAGTAAAGTAAAGAACTAACGAAATATGCACGAATTTGGGTAAAACTATGAATGATGGGCTAGCTAGGAGGTCCTTCTCCACACATGACACACTTGCTAACAAAACGATTTCCAGTTGCTTTTCAATAAACCACAAATTCTCAACACCCCAGATTAATTAGGTACGCTTAAATTAACCCTCAGATTTTCCTCATGTCATTGAATTGGATGGAAAAAGCGCATCACAATCAAATTATTCTTCAAAAGTTCCCTACATGAAAGCGCATGATAGAGATACAATCAAAGATCATTAAGTTCAATGAAAATCATAAGTATTGACGAGGCACTCGTAACTAAGAAAGCGCATGATACTTATGCCAAGAATTTACTTAACACGATTGTGACTAGCAACCTTCACTACTTATGAATATAAGTTCATAACGATTAGGTGAAACTCCCTTATATTCTAGCATCAGATTTATGCATGAAAATTAAGCGTGCACTCTCAACCAACATACACAAATCAGTTTTAATTCAACAGATAAGTAAATTGAATTCACAGCTTATGAATCACAACTGGATGTAATCAAATCATATTGCAAGTATAACCATGGTTTCGAATTCCCCCCTAGCTAAGAGGGGTTTAGTTCCTCATACTCACAGAACAAAGATTATTGAATTGAAACATTGAAAACAAAAGAAAGATTACACCTAAAACGTTCCAGCAATCCTAACTTGAATGCAGGCACGTCCAAGGGCTCTCCTTCTTCCTCTTTGCTGCGGCACAAAGGTGGGTGAAGTGTATGGGATGTGTTTTGGGGTCAGGAATATGTTTAATGTGAATGAAGATTGCGGCAAAGGTGTAGGGATGATTTCTGGCGTGAATGGATGAATGGGTGAGTGAATGCAACCTTTTGTGCGGCACTAAGATGTTTTATTTAAAGACTTTAGGGTAATAAAGCTAGGAAACAATTTAGGAAACAGAAATTAAATCAAAACTTTAAGGGAAATAGGAATTAAAGTCAGAATCCTAAGGGAATTGGGCAAGTAGGTGCGGCAAGGATGGAAAAGGTAAGGAAATGCCTTGGAAGGCAAGGAAAAAGGATTTCCTTGCTGATTTAGGTCCAGAAAATAGGCAAGTGAGAGGTACCTTGCACGGCAAGGATGGGAAACAAGGGATGGTGCGGCAAAGGCTGATTTGGTGCAAAGAAGGTTCAGTTTGTGTCCTAAAATGCATAGGAGGCCTTCAATGTTGCTGGAACTTAGGGACAATTAGGATTTGGAAAGGTCAAATCAAAATAGGAAACCTTGGCTTAACTTTCCTACTCCAATTAGGAATCCTCTTTCAATTAGGAATCCTTCGTCAATTAGGAATCCTTCTTCAATTAGGAATCCTTCTTCAATTAGGAATCCTTCTTCAATGGGGAATCCTTCGTTGATTAGGAATCCTAACATCTTTAATTCTTCAATTACGTCCATTCCTTTTGCTCCAAGCATGTGATATCCATTCCAAGCCCAATTTTGCTCCAAAAGGCTCCAAAACGCACCTTCTTGCATACTTTGCCCTTAGAACCTGGAAACACACGAAAATGGCTTTAAAGACTAGAATAACTAAGAAATAACAACGTAAATGCACAAGAACAAGCCAACTAAGTCGCCTAAATATGCTCCTATCACTGATTGGAGCCTTCCTTTTGAGCTTATGTGTGACGCATCCTATTATCTTTAGGGGCTGTTTTAGGACAAAGGAAGGACAAGAGGCCGCATGTCATCTTCTATGCCTCTCGGACGTTGAATGATGCCCAATTGAACTATTCCACAACTGAAAAAGAACTTCTTGCTGTTGTGTTTGCTTTAGATAAATTTAGATCATATTTAATTGGTACTAAAGTAATTGTTTTCACTGATCATGCAGCTTTGAAATATTTGCTCACAAAGAAGGAAGCCAAGCCATGGCTAATTCGATGGATGCTGCTTCTTCAAGAGTTTGACATTGAGATTCAAGACAAAAAGGGAAGTGAAAACGTGGTGACTGACAACCTCAGGCGTATGGTGCATAATGAGGAGTCCTTACCCATTGCTGAAACATTTCCTGATGAACAATTGCTGTCCATTAAGGTAAGTGAACCTTGGTATGCTGATTTGGTCAACTTTTTGGTGTCTAAACGAATTCCAAACACTTTCACTAGACACGAACGTGATAAGCTCATAAATGATGCACGGTTTTATGTTTGGGATGATCCATATTTATGGAAATATTGCCCTGATCAGATTGTACGTCGATGTGTGCATGACTCTGAGTTTCATTCCATTTTAAGCTTTTGTAATACATATGCATGTGGTGGTCACTTTGGCACACAGAGAACAACACTTAAAGTGTTACAATGTGGATTCTATTGGCCTAGTATCTTTAAGGATGCTAGAACTTTTTGCTTAACATGTGATAAATGCCAAAGAACAGGAAATATAAGTGCAGGAGATCAAATGTCGCAGGTTTCCATCCTCAATGTTGAAATTTTTTACGTTTGGGGTATTGATTTCATGGGTCCCTTTCCTTCCTCGTATGGTTTCATGTATATTCTGCTTGCAGTTGATTATGTGTCAAAGTGGGTGGAAGCAAAAGCCACCCGGACTAATGATTCTAAAGTGGTTTCAGATTTCATTAAAACTAACATATTTGCAAGGTTTGGCATGCCATGAGTAATCATCAGTGATAGAGGGTCTCACTTTTGCAATCGGACCATTGAGGCGCTGTTCAAGAAGTACAATGTCACACATAAGGTTTCTACACCTTACCATCCTCAAACAAATGGCCAAGCCGAGGTTTCTAATCGGGAAATCAAGCAGATTTTGGAAAAGACTGTTGGACCAACAAGGAAGGATTGGAGCTTACGTTTAGATGATGCACTGTGGGCATATCGTACAACGTACAAATCACCCATTGGGATGTCCCCATTTCGGCTCATCTATGGCAAGCCATGCCATCTCCCCGTTGAATTGGAGCACAAAGCACATTGGGCAGTCAAGAAGTTCAACATGGACTTAGGTGCAGTAGGCAGTCATAGGAAGCTCCAATTACATGAACTTGATGAGATAAGGAACGAGGCGTATGAGAATGCTCGCATCTACAAGGAGAAGACCAAAGCTTTCCATGACAAAATGATTCGTGGCAAAACATTCTCCATAGGGCAGAAAGTGCTATTGTTCAATTCCCGTCTACGTTTGTTTCCTAGTAAGTTACGTTCTAAGTGGATTGGACCATTTGTTTTTACTAACGTATCTCCTTATGGTGCAATCCAGATTCAAAGTCTTAAAACAGGTCATGTATTTCAAGTGAACGGACATCGTTTGAAGCCATATTATGAGAACTTTGTGGAGCATGCCTTGGATGACATCTCTCTGCATGCCGTGGGCTCCAATGGGGAGTGACTGAGTTTTTCGTCCAGCTGCACGACGTGAAAGCAAGCGCTACTTGGGAGGCAACCCATGCATTCAACAAAGGAAGACCTAGGGATCACTCTAATTCCAGATTTGCGTTCCTAAACCCTTCTCTTTGTTGTTGTTTCTTTTCTGCCATGTTGAGTGTGTTTGTTTGTTAGTTTGTTTGTTTTTGTGTGAGTTTATGCTTGAAACATTGAGGACAATGTTTGATTTAAGTGTGGGGGGGTAACAAAGTGTTTTTGATGCAAATTCGTGGGATTCTACCACCCATTACTTCAAAAGTTGTTTCAAGCTGTTTTTAAGTGTTTTTAAGCTGTTTTGGAGTATTTTAGTGTGTTTTGGCATAAAATCCGAAAATCTCATAAAAATTTGAAAAATTGTTTTGAAAAACCCAAAAAGAGTTGTTTTTTGTGTTATTTTGGTGTGTTTGTGTCTTAGGTACCTTCCAACACAATGATGAGGATTTGGTTTTTAATTACATGACTATTAAAGAAAGTTATAAACATGGATGAAAGTTTAATTTACTCTTTGGTTTATGCTTGGTTGTGGTTATAATTTATGAATTCACATGCAATCATAAAGGAAAAATCAGTTTTTGTAACATGCTTGAAGGAAGGAACTGAAATTAACGTTACAACCATGTGAGATTTGAGCTTAAAACGTTCTTTGGAGAGTTGATAATCTGTGCATTCTTGTTTTCTAAAGTTGTTGCATGATCTCATTATTCTTTGCTTGGTTGCTACTTAGAAGGCGTTTCATCATTTAGTTCCAAATACTAGAACTCATACCTATTTCATTCAAAGCATGTTATTGATTTGCATAACACATATTCAAGATGAAGTTGTGTAGTAACCACCAGCCAAATAGCCGAACCCCCTTTGGCATTTGTTTTGAAGGTTTAAACCCCGTTGAGCTTTGTTTAGCCTATTTTCTTTGTGAACCATATCATCCCTACCTAGCCTAGATTAAGAACCATTGTTTTCCATATCCTTTCTTTCTTAACCATTTCCCTTAGCCCTGTTTCAACCCTTAAACTTCAATCTTGAGTGTTATGTGATTCAATATGTGGAGTTTGGAATTGGTATGAGCATATGGTGTCCCTGGTTCTCGCATCTACGTAGTAGCATTCTGTTCATGAGATCATATTCTTATATGCATTAATAACTCCAGAAATTGCTTTCTTTGTTATAACATATGTGAGTACTAGTTTTCATGTTTACATCAATCTTCTCACATATACCTAGTGTAGGGTGTGTAGTCAGCAAATCTGAGTGAAAATTGAGTGCATATCTAGTAAGGAATTGAGTGAATTCTCTACGGCATGTTACTACATTCAAAACGTTGTTTTAATTGATTGAATGCAAGCTAGTGAATGGTGACTATGATTAAGTATGTGCTCAAGGGTAAGGATGACTAAAATCTGTGGGAATGATGATTTTTGACGTGTCATGTGCATTGGAAATCCCTGAGGCAAATGTTGGAAGGTTTATGTTGTGTTTTGTTTGTTTTGTTTCGTTTTTTTTTCTTTGTTTGTTTTGTTTTGCTCGAGGACTAGCAAAAGCTAAGTGTGGGGGAATTTGATAGGAGCATATTTAGGCGACTTAGTTGGCTTGTTCTTGTGCATTTACGTTGTTATTTCTTAGTTATTTTAGTCTTTTAAGCCATTTTCGTGTGTTTTCAGGTTCTAAGGAGGAAGTATGCGAGAAGGTGCCTTTTGGAGCAAAATTGGGCTTGGAATGGATATCACATGCTTGGAGTAAAAGGAATGGACAAAATTGAAGAATTAAAATGTTAGGATTCCTAATCAATGAAGGATTCCTAATTGAAGTAGGAAAGTTAAGCCAAGGTTTCCTATTTTGGTTTGACCTTTCCTAATCCTAATTGTCCCTAATTTCCAGCAACATTGAAGGCCTCTTATGCATTTTAGGACAAAAATTGAACCTTCCTTGCACCAAATCAGCCTTTGCCGCACCATCCCCTTGTTTCCCATCCTTGCCGTGCAAGGTATCTCTCACTTGCCTAATTTCTGGACCTAAATCAGCAAGGAAATCCTTTTTCCTTGCCTTGCAAGGCATTTCCTTACCTTTTCCATCCTTGCCGCACCTACTTGCCCAATTCCCTTAGGATTCTGACTTTAATTCCTATTTCCCTTAAAGTTTTGATTTAATTTCTGTTTCCTAAATTGTTTCCTAGCTTTATTATCCTAAAGTCTTTAAATAAAACATCTTGGTGCCGCACAAAAGGTTCCATTCACTCATTCATTCAGCCATTCATGCCAGAAATCATCCCTACACCTTTGCCGCAATCTCCATTCACCCTAAACACATTCCTGACCCTAAAACACATCCTATACACTTCACCCACCTTTGTGCCGCAGCAAAGAGGAAGGAGGAGAGCCCTTGGACATGCCTGCCATTCAAGTTACGATTGCTGGAACGTTTGAGGTGTAATCTTTCTTTTGTTTTCAATGTTTCAATTCAGTAATCTTTGTTCTGTGAGTATGAGGAACTAAACCCCTCTTAGCTAGGGGGGAATTCGAAACCATGGTTATACTTGCAATATGATTTGATTACATCCAGTTGTGATTCAGAAGTTGTGAATTCAATTTACTTATCTGTTGAATTAAAACTGATTTGTGTGTGTTAGTTGATAGTGCACGCTTAATTTTCATGCATAAATCTGATGCTAGGATATAAGGGAGTTTCACCTAATCGTTACGAACTTATATTCATAAGTAGTGAAGGTTGTTAATCACAATCGTGTTAAGTAAATTCCTGGCATAAGTATCATGCAATTCATAGTTACAAGTGCCTTGTCAATGCTTATGATTTTCATAGAACTTAATGATCTTTGCTTGTATCTCTATTATGCAATTCATGTAGGGAACTTGTGGAGAATGCTTTGAGTTGTTGTATGCAATCATCCAATTCAATAAAATTAGGAAAATCTGAGGGTTAATTAGTGCAATTCACGGTTAATCTGGGGCGTTGAGAATTCATGGTTTATTGAAAAGCAACTGGAAATCGTTTTGTTTGCAAGTGTGTCATGTGTGGAGAAGAACCTCCTAGCTAGCCCATCAACCATAGTTTTACCCAAATTTGTGCAGAATTCATTAGTTCTTTAATTTACTTGTTTTGTTTTCAAATTCGTCAAAACCCAGTCCCCACTTACTTTGTTGAGTCATATTAGTTAGAAACTAATTTAGTTTGTGTTTTTTAAGTGTTTTGAGTCAAGTCAAAATCTATTTTCGTCCAAATTTACTCTTAGTGGCAGATTTGAGTCTTTTGGCTTGTTTTGTGCTGTTTTGAGTCTTTTGAGTTGTTTTAGTGTTTTAGAGTTTAGTTTTGCATTCTTTGAGTCTAGTTTGGTGTTTTTAACTTAGTTTTACGTTTTTGAGTCAGTTTCAAGTGTTTTAGCAATCCCTCCTAATCCCCGGTCTAGAACAATCCCTACTTGCATCTATACTACAATTGTCAACAAGAGGGTTTAATTTGTGTGCTTATATATTGTGCATCAGCAATCAATTTTATGCTTTGAATCAAATAGGCATGAGTTCTAGTATTTGGATCTATAGTGATGAAACGCATTCCAACTAGCAACCAAGCAAAGAAATAATGAGATCATGCAACGACTTTAGAAAACAAGAATATCAAGATTAATAACTCTCCAAACAAAGTAAAGGCTCAAGTCTCTCAGGGTTGTAGCGTTAGTTTGAGTTTCTTCCTTCAAGCACGTTACAAAAACTGATTTTATCCTTTTGTGATTACATGTGAATTCGTAAACCAAATCCTCATCATTGTAATTTTCTTTAACAGTCATGCAATTAAAAACCAAATCCTCATCATTGTGTTGGAAGGTACCCTAAGACACAAACACACAAAAACGACTCTAAAAACGACTCTTTTTGGTATTTTTCAAAACTTTTTCAATTTTTTTTTCAAAATTTTCGTATTATCTTTTAAAGACGTATAAATACACATCAAAACACAATAAAAACACTCAAAAACAGTGAAAACAACTTTAGAAATGCTAGGTGGTAAAAACCCACAAATTTTCAACAAAAAACTTTGTTTACCCCCCCACACTTAAACCAAACATTGTCCTCAATGTTTCAAACATAGACTCACACACAAACAAGCAAACAACACAACTAACAAACATGACAAATATGGCAAAGTAAACGCAATAAATAGTAAGGTTTAGAAATGCAAATCTGGTTGTGGAGCCGAAGCTTCCTAGTTCTTCTTTATTTGCATGGGTTGCCTCCTAAGAAGCGCTTGCTTTAACGTCTTCCAGCCGGACAATACCTCCAATTTAAGCTACATTGGAGCCCACGGCATGGAATTGATCTTTGAATGGAAGATGATACTTGAAATGATCCGGCAATGGTTTAAATTCTAGAGTGGGTGCCTGAATCATTAACAACATATTAGTATAAAACAAAATTGAAATTCGGGGAGGTGGCTTACTTGTTTGCTCCGACGAGAACTCAAGGACAAACACTTCTTTGAACATTTCAGGAATGTTGGACTTGGCCAGATTTAATGTAATGGTTGTGACTTGTCCTGTGTCATAAAATTCAACTTCTTTGGGCTTGGTTGTCTCAAGTATATCCTCTTTGATGCATTCTACATATTCTCCAGCCACTTCTTCCTCTTGAATCATTCTTCTTGATGTACAATGATAGGAGCATATTTAGGCGACTTAGTTGGCTTGTTCTTGTGCATTTACGTTGTTATTTCTTAGTTATTTTAGTCTTTTAAGCCATTTTCGTGTGTTTTCAGGTTCTAAGGGCAAAGTGTGCAAGAAAGTGCATTTTGGAGCCTTTTGGAGCAAAATTGGGCTTGGAATGGATATCACATGCTTGGAGCAAAAGGAATGGACGAAATTGAAGACTTGAAGAAGTTAGGATTCCTAATCAACGAAGGATTCCTACTTGAAGTAGGAAAGTTAAACCAAGGTTTCCTATTTTGGTTTGACCTTTCCTAATCTTAAATGTCCCAAAGTTCCAGCAACATTGAAGGCCTCCTATGCATTTTAGGACACAAATTGCACCTTCCTTGCACCTAATCAACCCTTGCCGCACCCCATCTCCTTATTTCCATCCTTGCCGTGCAAGGAATCCTATACTTGCCTAATTTCTAGACCTAACTCAGCAAGGAAATCCTTTTTCCTTGCCTTGCAAGGCTTTTCCTTACCCTTTCCACCCTTGCTGCACCCACTTGCTCAATTCCCTAAGGATTCTGACTTTAATTCCTATTTTCCTTAAAGTTTTGATTTAATTTCTGTTTCCTAAATTGTTTCCTAGCTTTATTACCCTAAAGTCTTTAAATAAAACACCTTTGTGCCGCACCAAAGGCCCCATCCATTCATCCATTCAGCCTAAACACATTCCTGACCCCAAAACACATCCCATACACTTCACCCACCTTTGTGCCGCAGCAAGGAGAAAGAATGAAGGATTCTTGGATGTTCAAGCTTTATTGTTGGAGCATTCTAGGTGTAATTTGTTCTATGTTTAAAATGTTTAATTTCTTTTCCTTTCGTTTTGCTGTAAACATGAGTGGCTAAACCCCTCTTGGCTAGGGGTGATTTCAAAGCCATGATTATGTGTGCAATATGAGTTGATAAAATCCAGTTATGAATTCTTGAATCATGAATGCAATTGGCTTAACTGTTTGATTGATAACTTATTTGTGTTTGTTGATTGAGGGTCGACACTTAATTGGCATGCATAAATCTGATACTAGAGTATAAGGGAGTTTCACATAATCGTTACAAACTTGTATTCATATGTAGTGAAGGTTGCTAGTCACGATCGCGTTAAGTTCAATTCCTAGCATGAGTGACATGATGTCATAGTTGCAAGTGCTTTGTCAATGCTTATGATTTTCATTGAACGTAATGATCTTTGATTGCATCTCTATTATGATGTCATGAAGGGGACTTTTGAAGAATGCTTTGGTTGGTCGAATGATGTCATCCAATCCAATAATACAAGGAAAATCTAAGGGTTAACTAGTGATGTCATGGTTAATTTGGGGCATTGTCGTTCATAATTCAATGAAGGAGTAACTGGAAATTGAGTCGTTTGCATACATGTCATGTGTGGAGAAAGAGCCTCTAACTAGCCCATCATCCATCTTATTCGCCAAATTCGTTTTCAAAACTGTTTAGTTTTACAATCTGTTTTGTTAGTTTTACAACCCTTTAACTTCGATCTTGGATGTTGTGTATTTCAATATGTGGAGTTTGGGATTGGTATGAGCATATGGTGTCCCTGGTTCTCGCATCTACGTAGTAGCATTCTGTTCATGAGATCATATTCTTATATGCATTAATAACTCCAGAAATTGCTTTCTTTGTTATAACATATGTGAGTACTAGTTTTCATGTTTACATCAATCTTCTCACATATACCTAGTGTAGGGTGTGTAGTCAGCAAATCTGAGTGAAAATTGAGTGCATATCTAGTAAGGAATTGAGTGAATTCTCTACGGCATGTTACTACATTCAAAACGTTGTTTTAATTGATTGAATGCAAGCTAGTGAATGGTGACTATGATTAAGTATGTGCTCAAGGGTAAGGATGACTAAAATCTGTGGAATGATGATTTTTAACATGTCATGTGCATTGGAAATCCCTAAGGCAATTGTTGGAAGGTTTAGATTGAGTTTTGTTTCTTTTGTTTTGCTCGAGGACTAGCAAAAGCTAAGTGTGGGGGTATTTGATGGGAGCATATTTACATCACTTAGTTAGCTTGTTTCATTGCATTTACGTTGTTAGTTCTTAGTTATTTTAGTCTTTTAAGCCATTTTCGTGTGTTTTCAGGTTTTAAGGGCTAAAGGAGCAAGAAAGTACATTTTGGAGCCCTTTGGAGCAAAATTGGGCTTGGAATGGATATCACATGCTTGGAGCAAAAGGAATGGACGAAATTGAAGACTTGATGATGTTAGGATTCCTAATCAATGAGAGTGAATTGGACAAATTCTAGGCTCGTAAGACTCAAAACACAGAAAGGGGACAGATTTGGACGAATTTGACAAAACTAAAACACAAATAAGAACTGAGGGGGTTTTTGGACGAATTTGACAAAACTAAGTAAATTGCAGCAAACAAAGTAAGTTAAAACGAAATTAAGGTGAATTCAAGGGTGAAAAGCTAGTTAGAGGATCCTTCTCCACACATGAAACATATGCATACAAATTAATTTGCAGTATTGTTTCTTTAAACCATGAATGACAATGCCCCAAATTAATCGTGAATGCACAAATTAACTTTCAGATTTTCCCTAATTCTTTGAATTGGATGGATAACGCATCGACAATCAAATTATTCTTATCAAGTTCCCTACATGGAATACACATAATAGAGATACATTCAAAGATCATTAAGTTCTATGAAAATCATAAGCATTGACAAGGCATTCGTAACTATGAAAAGCATGATGATACTTCTGCCATGGATTCACTTAACACGATTGTGACTAGCAACCTTTACTACTCATAAATATAAGTTCATAACAATTAGGTGAAATTCCCTTATATTTTAGCATCAGATTCATGCATGCAAACTAAGTGTGCACCCTTAACCCACATACAAGAATAAATTTTAATCAAACAGATAAGTGAATCGCATTAATGTTTTACGAAACAATAACCGGAGGTAATCAATTCATATTAAACATATGTCCATGGCTTCGAATTCACCTCTAACTAAGAAAAACTTAGTTACACATGTTCATAACAATTGAAAAGCAATCTGAAATAAACATTGAAACTAAAACAAGGGAAGAAAGAACTCAGGAAGTCTCCAATGGTTGCAGGTTGTTGTGGCACAAGGTCCTCCTCCAATGGAAGCCACGGCAAAGCTCTCCTCCTCTCCTTCTTGCAGCAAAGGGTGTTTCTGTGTATGGATGGTGATGGCTACGAATTATGGTGTGGTATAGGGGGTGGTAACCTACAGCAAAGCCTCAAAATATGTATATATAGGCATGGCAAACCCTAGGGAAATCAGGTTACGACTTGGACTTAGCAGAAATAAAGGATTAGGACCCTAGGGTGCGGCACAAGGCTTAAATCCATCAGGAAAGGGGTTTAGCCCAATTAATTTCTGAAAAGGCTTTGCACAATCCAAATCCACAAGGGAATAGGCTAATTAAATCAGAATCCAAGAGGAATAAGGGTAGGGAAGGTGCGGCACAATTGGAGGGAAGGGGATGGAGTGCAAGGCAAGGCAAAGGCCTTTTAGAAAGGTTTGGGGCGCCAGATTTTTTGGACTTCTAGAAAGGAGCGTTGTGGCATGTTTCTAGATGGAAAAGACCTCCTAAAAACAGGTTTTAGGCATCCTATTATGAAAAGAAGTCCCCCTTGCAGCTGTAATTAAGATAGGATAAGATTAGATAAGGATAAGATAAGATAAGGATGGTTTGGATAATGTTCCATGTTTGTAGCTGATTCCTTATCTTCTTTGACTTGAATTTGTTTCTCCAACTTTTAAACACATTCCTAGCCTCATTTGAACTTCAAATTCGTCCATTCCTTGTGCTCCATATGCATGCAATCCATTTCTGCCCAGAATTGCTCCAAAATGCTCTAAAATGCACTTTCTTGCCAACTTTGCCAATTGGACCTACAAACACACGAAAATAGCTTAAAACACTATAATAAACATAAACTAACTAAGTAAATGCAAGGAAACAAGCTAACTAAGTCGCATAAATATGCTCCTATCAATCAACGAAGGATTCCTAATCAACAAAGGATTCCTAATCAACGAAGGATTCCTAATCAACGAAGGATTCCTAATCAAAGGAGGATTCCTAGTTGAACAAGGATTCCTACTCAAACAAGGATTCCTACTTGAAGTAGGAAAGTTAAGCCAAGCTTTCCTATTTTGGTTTAACGTTTCCTAATCCTAAATGCCCCTAAGTTCCAGCAACAATGAAGACCTCCTATGCATTTTAGGACACATATTAAACCTTCCTTGCACCTTCCTACCCTTTGCCGCACCTCCCTAAGTCCTTTCCCCTTCCTTGCCGTGCAAGGTAGGCCCTCATTTCCTATTTTCTGCACAAAATCACATTCCCTTTTCTTCAAATCTTCTAAGTATCTCCCTTCCTGATTTCCTTAACTTTTGTTAACCTTTTCTTAGGGATTTGGAAAGTGAAAACCTTCCCTAAAAATACATTAAAGTCGTGGCCCTCCCTTGCTCCATAAATAACTCAATCTGCCACACCATTAAAGGAGGTCTGAACACATTCTCTGCATCCATTCCATCCACCTATCTATCTATCCATCCTCTACCACCCATCACCACCCATTCTACACACCTTAACCCCTTGTGCCACAGCTCTACAAAGGAAGAAGGAGAGGATTAACTTGAAGCCGTGCCTAGCCATTCAAGACGTTGGATTACTGGAACGTTTCTAGGTGTAATCTATCTTTGTTTTCAATGTTTAATTTAATTTCTCTTTGTTTTGCTGTGAACATGAGGAGCTAAACCCTTTTTGGCTAGGGGGAATTTCAAAGCCATGAACATATTTGCAATATGATGTGATTAAAGTTAAGCACTGATGCGAAATATATATATAGCACACAAATTAAACCCTTTTGTTAACAATTGTAGTATAGATGCAAGTAGGGATCTTTCTAGACTGTGGATTAGGAGGGATTGCTAAAACACTTGAAACTGACTCAAAAACACAAAAACAAACTTAAGAACACTTAACAAGACTCACAAGACTCAAAACAAACCTAAAAGACTCAAAACAGCTTAACAGCCAAATGGACTCAAAACAGACACTAAGAGTAAATTTGGACGAAAATAGGTTTTGACTTGACTCAAAACACTTAAAAACACAAACTAAATCAGTTTTTAACGAATATGACTCAACAAAATAAATGGGGATTGGGTTTTGACGAATTTGAAAACAAAACAAGTAAATTAAAGAACTAATGAAATCTGCACGAAAAACTATGGATGATGGGCTAGCTAGGAGGTCCTTCTCCAGACATGACACACTTGCTAATGGATGAATGGGTGAGTGAATGGATCCTTTTGTGCGGCCAAGGAAGTTTTATTTAAAGACTTTAGGGTAATAAAGCTAGGAAACAATTTAGGAAACAGAAATTAAACCAAAACTTTAAGGGAAATAGGAATTAAAGTCAGAATCCTAAGGGAATTGGGCAAGTAGGTTCGGCAAGGATGGAAAAGGTAAGGAAAAAGGATTTCCTTGCTGATGTAGGTCCAGAAATTAGGTAAGTGAGAGATACCTTGCATGGCAAGGATAGGAAATAAGGGGATGGTGCGGCAAAGGCTGATTTGGTGCAAGGAAGGTTCAATTTGTGTCCTAAAATGCATAGGAGGCCTTCAATGTTGCTGGAACTTAGGGACAATTAGGATTCGGAAAGGTCAAATCAAAATAGGAAACCTTGGCTTAACTTTCCTACTTCAAGTAGGAATCCTTGTTTGAGTAAGAATCCATCTCCAATTAGGAATCCTTCGTTGATTAGGAATCCTAACATTTTAATTCTTCAATTTCGTCCATTCCTTTTGCTCCAAGCATGTGATATCCATTCCAAGCCCAATTTTGCTCCAAAAGGCTCCAAAACGCACCTTCTTGCATACTTTGCCCTTAGAACCTGAAAACACACGAAAATGGCTTAAAAGACTAGAATAACTAAGAAATAACAACGTAAATGCACAAGAACAAGCCAACTAAGTCGCCTAAATTTTCTCCTATCAAATTCCCCCACACTTAGCTTTTGCTAGTCCTCGAGCAAAACAAAACAAACAAAGAAAACAAAACAAAACAAAACAAACAAAACACAACCTAAACCTTCCAACATTCGCCTCAGTGATTTCCAATGCACATGACATATCAAAAATCATCATTCCCACAGATTTTAGTCATCTTCACACTTGAGCACATACTTAATCACAGTCACCACTTACTAGTTCACATTTAACCAATTAAAACGATGTTTTGAATGTAGTAACATGCCTTAGAGAATTTGCTCAATTCCTTACAAGATACTCTCTATTTTTACACACATTTTCTGACTACACACCCTACACTAGTTATATGTGAGAAGATTGATGTAAACTTGGAAACTTGTACTCACATATGTTATAGCAAAGAAAGCAATTTCTGGAGTTAATAAGCATGTTTAGATATGATCTCATGAATGGAATGCTACTACTTAGATGCGAGAACCAATGACACCATATGCTCATACCAATTCCAAACTCCACATATTGAATCACATAACACTCAGGATTGAAGTTAAGGGTTGAAACGGGGCTAAGGGAAATGGTTAAGAAAGAAAGGATATGGAAAACAATGGTTCATAAAGCAATAGCAAGCAAGATAATGAAATTGACACTTAGAATTCAATTTTGAATGCAGAAATCAACTTTAAACACAAAAGGGAAGATATACACATTCTAGGGCCAGATTTGATGTTTTGGACCCTTCCTTCAACAATCAACACTTTAGAACTCTTTTTCTCATAATTTTCAACTTTTTTTCACTTTTTTCATAACTTTTTCTTTTTCTTTTTTTTTTCCACGAATTTTCTTTTTTTTTTTTTTTTTTTTCTACACATGCCTTATTTCTTTTTCTTGGCACACACACACACAAATCCCTTCCCCCACACTTGCTTTTCTGCAAGAAGACAATCAAAAGGAATTCTTTTTAAGTCATGCTTCACTATGCTTTAAGAACAAGGGTATGGATGGTCCTAATCTAGGCTAGGTAGGGATGATATGGTTCACAAAGAAAATAGGCTAAACAAGGCTCAACGGGGTTTAAACCTACAAAACAAATGGCAAAGGGGGGTTCGGCTATTTGGCTGGTGGTCACTACACAACTTCATCTTGAATATGTGTTATGCAAATCAATAGCATGCTTTGAATGAAATAGGTACGATTTCTAGTATTTGGAACTAAATGATGAAACGCCTTCTAAGTAGCAACCAAGCAAAGAATAATGAGATCGGGCAACAACTTTAGAAAACAAGAATGCACAGATTATCAACTCTCCAAAGAACGTTTTAAGCTCAAGTCTCACAGGGTTGTAGTGTTAATTTGATTTCCTTCCTTCAAGCATGTTACAAAAAATGATTTTTCCTTTATGATTACATGTGAATTCATAAATTATAACCACAACCAAGCATAAACCAAAGAGTAACTCAAACTTTCATCCATGTTTATAACTCTCTTTAACAGTCATGTAATTAAAAACCAAATCCTCATCATTGTATTGGAAGGTGATAGGAGCATATTTACATCACTTAGTTAGCTTGTTAGTTCTTAGTTATTTTAGTCTTTTAAGTCATTTTCGTGCAATTTCAGGTTCTATAGACAAAGTATGCAAGAAAGTGCATTTTGGAGCCTTTTGGAGCAAAATTGGGCTTGGAATGGATATCACATGCTTGGAGCAAAAGGAATGGATGAAATTGAAGACTTGAAGATGTTAGGATTCCTAATCAACGAAGGATTCCTAATTGAAGAAGGATTCCTAATTGGAGATGGATTCCTACTCAAACAAGGATTCCTACTTGAAGTAGGAAAGTTAAGCCAAGGTTTCCAATTTTGGTTTGACCTTTCCTAATCCTAAATGTCCTTAAGTTCCAGCAACAATGAAGACCTCCTATGCATTTTAGGACACAAATTGAACCTTCCTTGCACTTAAATCACCTAGGCGCAACTCCCTTGACTTTTCCTCTTCCTTGCCGTTCAAGGGAGAGTGCCTTTCCTATTTCCTGTCATGAAAACAACTTCCCCATTCTACACCATCCATAATCCCCAAAACCTACCACAAAACCTTGTGCCGCAATCAAGGAACTGAAGGGAAGTTCTTGGACGTGCTTGCTGTTCAGTTTGGATCGCTGGAGCGTTTAGGTGTTTTCTTTCTTTTGTTTTCAATGTATAAACTTGTTATTCTTTGCTTTGTGATTATGAGGAACTAATTCCCTTTTGGCTAGGGGAAGATTCAAAGCCATGAACATACTTGCAATATGAATTGATTACCTTCAGTTGTGATTTCATAAGTTGTGAATTCAATTTGTTTAACTGCTTGATTGATAACTTATTTGTGTATGTTTATTAAGAGTGCACACTTAGTTTGCACGCATGAATATGAAGCTAGAGTATAAGGGAGTTTCACCTAATAGTTACAAACTTATATTCACAAGTAGTGGAGGTCGCTTATAAACGATCGCGTTAAATGAATTCTTGGAAGGAGTTTCATGCTCATCGTAGTAACGAATGCCTCGTCAATACTTATAGTTTTCATGATGCTTAATGATCTTTGATTGTATCGTTATTGTGCTGTTCACGTATAGGACTTTTGAAGAATGCTTTGAATTGTTGTATGCGCTTTCCCATCCAATTCAATAACTTAAGGAGAACTTGAAGGTTAATTTAAGTGGACCTAATTAACCTGGGGTGTTGAGTTTCATGATTTATCGAAAGAACAACTGAAAATTGGTTTATGTGCAAGTGTGTCATGTGTGGAGAAGAACCCTCTAGCCAGCCCATCATCCATCCAATTCACCAATTTCGTGCAAATCTGTTTAGTTTTAGTTTCTGTTTTGTTTTTAGCTTAATTTCATCCAAAACCTAATCCCCCTTTAATTAAGTGTGTTAGATTAGTTAGAAGTGTGTTTAAATCTGTCTAAATTAGTGTTTTGAGTCTTACTAGCCTAGAATTCGTCCAAACCAGTCCCTAGTGTCTGTTTTTGGTTGTTTTAAGCTGTTTTGAGTCTTTTAAGTTTGTTTTGAGTCTTGTGAGTCTTGTTAAGTATTTTTAACTTTGTTTTTATGTTTTTGAGTCAGTTTAAAGGTTTTAGCAAGCCCTCCTAATCCCTAGTCCAGAACGATCCCTACTTATACATATACTACAATTGTCAAAAGAGGGTTTAATTTCTATGCTGTTTTACATCGCATCAAATTTTTGGTGCCATTGCCGGGGATTAGCTTGCTAATCCCTTGTTTCTTTGTCATGTATTTTTTTTCTTAGTTTCTGACTTTGTTTTGTTTTCTTTAGCTAATCCCCCTTTGTTTTTTTTTAGTGACTTGTTTTAGTTGCTGATTTTGTTTGTGTTTCTGTTTGTGTCTTTTACTTTTGATATTTGATTTAGTTTTAATTCTTTGATTTCAGGTACATAGAGAAGTAAGACATGGCACTTGCTACCATTCAAGCTCAATTAGCAAATCTTACTTCTCAATTGTCCCAGATTGCCGAAACAACCACAATGCACACTGCTCAAACTCATCAATGTGCTGAATTCACTGCAAACGGAGGTGCTTGGGGTTATCAAAGCCATAACCAATCAAAGGACAACATGTTTTCCAACGCTTACAATTCAGATTGGAGAGATTATTCAGATTATATGTGGGAGGAACCTCAACAATTCCAACATGGTGGAAATTGGCAGCAAGAAGAGGAGATCTATTCAAGATCTATGCAGCCACCACAGCCTCCCCCACAACAATTCCTATCGAATTCCTGTATGCCCATGAGTTATAATGAAATTCTTGAAGGACTAATCTCTTTGACGTAGGGCTCACAAAAAGAAGAACAATTGCAGCCATCTGAGGAGTTTTATCAATGGCCATATGCACCATTACAGCCTCCATCACAATCTGCCCAAACAAACTCAGGTATGTCTTTGTGTAATGATAACATTATTCAATTAATCACCTCTTTGAACAAGGAGTAGAAAATCAAAACAAGGAGATGAAAGACCGAGTCAAAAGAGTGGACGAATTGGAGAAGCAAGTTGGGCAGATTATGGAGTTCATGGTGTAGATTCAAGAGCAAAGTGAACTCTCCAACTCAACTATTGCAAATTCGAAGGAAGATTTTGAAATCCATGATGCTATCACTTTGCGAAGTGCTATGGAGGTTGGAGCTGACCTAAAAACGTCCAAACATAGCCTAGAAGTGGATGAGGAGATGCTGATTGAGGAGGAGGAAGAAGACATACACACAGCAAGGGTAGAACAACCCTTGCTGCAGCCCCCTAAGCCCTCTCAACCACCCACCACAAGTAAGGACGTCGCAAATTCAATTCATTCTAATGTTATTCCTCCGAATGCACCTTTTCCTCGCAGGTTTTTTATTCCTAAGAAAGATGAGAGTGAAAAAGACATTGTGGAAGCCATTCCAAAGGTGCAAAGTGATATACCAAGAATTCATCAAAGAGGACATATATGAGACAACAAAGCCCAAAGAAGTTGAGTTTGAGGACACGGGACAAGTCACAACCATCCTAGTCAATCTGGCCACATCCAAAATCCCTGAAACTTTCAAAGATGTGGTGTTTGTCATTGAGTTTGTGTCGGAGCAAGCAAGTAAGCCATCTTCTCCAATTTCAATTCTGTTTTCTACTAACTTGCTGATTTTGATGATTCAGGCACCCACACTAGAATTTAAACTATTGCCGGATCATTTCAAGTATCACCTCCCATTTAAAGATCACCTACATACCGTGGCCTCCAATGAAGCTTAATTGGAGGTATCGTCTGGCTGCACGACGTAAAAGCAAGCGCTTCTTGGGAGGCAACCCATGCATTCAACAAATGACGTTCTAGGAATCACCCATATCCAGATTTGCGTTCCTAAACCCTTCTCTTTACTGCATTTATTTTGCTTTGCTGAGTTAGTTGTTTGTTTGTTTGTTTCTGTGAGTTTATGCTTGAAACATTGAGGACAATGTTCGATTTAAGTGTGGGGGTGTAACAAAGTGTTTTGATGCAAATTTGTGGGATTTTATCACCCATTACTTGAAAAGTTGTTCCTTGCTGTTTTTAAGTGTTTTTAAGATGTTTTGGAGTGTTTTAGTGTGTCTTGACATAAAAATCCGAAAATATCATAAAAATTTGAAAAATTGTTTTGAAAAACCCAAAAAGAGTTGTTTTTGTGTTGTTTTGGTGTGCTTGTGTCTTAGGTACCTTCTAACACAATGATGAGGATTTGGTTTTTAATTACATGACTATTAAAGAGAGTTATAAACATGGATGAAAGTTTGATTTACTCTTTGGTTTATGCTTGGTTGTGGTTATAATTTATGAATTCACATGTAATCAAAAGGAAAAATCAGTTTTTGTGACATGCTTGAAGGAAGAAACTCAAACTAATGCTACATCCTTGAGAGACTTAAGCCTAAAACGTTTTTTTGGAGAGTTATTAATCTGTGATTCTTTGTTTTCTAAAGTCGTTGCATGATCTCATTATTCTTTGCTTGGTTGCTACTTAGAAGGCGTTTCATCATGTAGTTCCAAATACTAGAACTCATGCCCGTTCCATTCAAAGCATGACATTGATTTGCATAACACACGATCAAGATGAAGTTAATTAGTGAACCACCACAGCCAAAAAGCCGAACCCCTTTGTCATATGTGTTGTAGGTTTAACCCCGTTTGAGCCTTGTTTAGCCTATGTTCTTTGTTAACCACATCATCCTTACCAAGCCTAGTTTAGGATTATCCATACCCTTGTTCTTAAAGGATAGTGAAGCATGAATTAAACTGAATTCCTTTTGATTGTCCTTTTGCAGAAAAACAAGTGTGGGGGAAGGGATTTGTGTGTGCGTGTGTGTGTGTGTGTGCCAAAGTCCTTAATAAGGCACGGATAGAAAAGAAAAGAAAAAATATGTGGAAAATGGAAAGGATAAAAAGAAAAGTTGTGAAAAGAATGAAAAAGAGTTGAAAAATAAGTGAGAATGAGCTCACAAGTGTTGATGCTGAAGGAAGGGCCCAAAACATCAAAATTCGGCCCTAGAATGTGTACATCTTCCCTTTTGTGTTTAAAGTTGATTTTTGCATTCAATATTGAATTCTACGTGTCAATTTCTTTACTTTGCTTACTATTTCTTTAAGAACCTTTGTTTTCCATATCCTTTCTTTCTTACCCAACACCCTTAGCCCCGTTACAACCTTTTAACTTCGATCTTGGGTGTTGTGTGTTTCAATATGTGGAGTTTGGAATTGGTATGAGCATATGGCATCACTGGTTCTCGCATCTAAGTAGTAGCAGTCCAGTCATGAGATCATATCTAAATATGCTTATTAACTCCAGAAAGTGCTTTCTTTGTTGCAACATATGTGAGTATTAGTTTTCATGTTTACATCAATCTTCTCACATATACCTAGTGTAGGGTGTGTAGCCAGAAAATTTGAGTGAAAATTGAGTGCATATCTAGTAAGGAATTGAGTGAATTCTCTAAGGCATGTTACTACATTCAAAACATTGTTTTAATTGATTAAATGCGAGCTAATGAATGGTGACCATAATTAAGTATGTGCTTATGGGTAAGGATGACCAAAATCTGTGTAAGTGATGATTTTTAATATGTCATGTGCATTGGAAATCCCTAAGGCAATTGTTGGAAGGTTTAGATTGAGTTTTGTTTCTTTTGTTTCTTTTGTTTTGCTCGAGGACTAGCAAAAGCTAAGTGTGGGGGTATTTGATAGGAGCATATTTACATCACTTAGTTAGCTTGTTTCCTTGCATTTAGATTGTTAGTTCTTAGTTATTTTAGTCTTTTAAGTCATTTTCGTGCAATTTCAGGTTCTATAGACAAAGTATGCAAGAAAGTGCATTTTGGAGCCTTTTGGAGCAAAATTGGGCTTGGAATGGATATCACATGCTTGGAGCAAAAGGAATGGACGAAATTGAAGACTTGAAGATGTTAGGATTCCTAATCAACGAAGGATTCCTAATTGAAGAAGGATTCCTAATTGGAGATGGATTCCTACTCAAACAAGGATTCCTACTTGAAGTAGGAAAGTTAAGCCAAGGTTTCCTATTTTGGTTTGACCTTTCCTAATCCTAAATGTCCTTAAGTTCCAGCAACAATGAAGACCTCCTATGCATTTTAGGACACAAATTGAACCTTCCTTGCACTTAAATCACCTAGCCGCACCTCCCTTGACTTTTCCTCTTCCTTGCCGTGCAAGGGAGAGTGCCTTTCCTATTTTCTGTCATGAAAACAACTTCCCCTTTAGTACCTAGCCTTGCAGCACAAGGGGATGCCTCTCTTTCCTATTTTCTGACCTTTAAACACATTCCTTTTTTCTCCTACACAATTCTGGCGAATTTCACATTCCTATTTCTCTTTGAATTCTGATTCTTTCTTACCTATTCAATTGTGAGACAAATTAGCTAAGTTATGAACCTTTCTTATTATTTTCTAATTGCCTTTCAACCCTGGCCCTATAAATAAAGCCATCCGCACCATTTAATCTCTCTCTTTGAACAGATTCTCTACACACTTTCTGACGAAAATCCACCTTCCATCCACCTATCTACCTATCCATCCTCTACCACCCATCACCACCCATTCTACACCATCCATAATCCCCAAAACCTACCACAAAACCTTGTGCCGCAATCAAGGAAGGGAAGGGAAGTTCTTGGACGTGCTTGCTGTTCAGTTTGGATCGTTGGAGTGTTTAGGGTGTTTTCTTTCTTTTGTTTTCAATGTATAAACTTGTTATTCTTTGCTTTGCGATTAAGAGAAACTAAATCCCTTTTGGCTAGGGGAAGATTCAAAGCCATGAACATACTTGCAATATGAATTGATTACCTTCAGTTGTGATTTCATAAGTTGTGAATTCAATTTGTTTAACTGCTTGATTGATAACTTATTTGTGTATGTTTATTAAGAGTGCACACTTAGTTTGCATGCATGGATATGATGCTAGAGTATAAGGGAGTTTCACCTAATAGTTACGAACATATTCACAAGTAGTGGAGGTCGCTTATAAACGATCGCGTTAAATGAATTCTTGGCAGGAGTTTCATGCTCATCATAGTAACGAATGCCTCGTCAATACTTATAGTTTTCATGATGCTTAATGATCTTTGATTGTATCGTTATTGTGTTGTTCACGTAAAGGACTTTTGAAGAATGCTTTGAATTGTTGTATGCGTTTTCCCATCCAATTCAACAACTTAAGGAGAACTTGAAGGTTAATTTAAGCGGACCTAATTAACCTGGGGTATTAAGTTTCATGATTTATTGAAAGAACAACTGAAAATTGGTTTATGTGCAAGTGTGTCATGTGTGGAGAAGAACCCTCCAGCTAGCCCATCATCCATCCAATTCACCAATTTCGTGCAAATCTGTTTAGTTTTAGTTTATGTTTTGTTTTTAGCTTAATTTCGTCCAAAACCCAATCCCCCTTTAATTAAGTGTGTTAGATTAGTTAGAAGTGTGTTTAAATCTGTCTAAATTAGTGTTTTGAGTCTTACTAGTCTAGAATTCGTCCAAATCAGTCCCTAGTGTCTGTTTTGAGTCTTTTTGGTTGTTTTAAGCTGTTTTGAGTCTTTTAAGTTTGTTTTGATTCTTGTGAGTCTTGTTAAGTATTTTTAACTTTGTTTTTATGTTTTTGAGTTAGTTTAGAGGTTTTAGCAAGCCCTCCTAATCCCCGGTCCAGAACGATCCCTACTTATACATATACTACAATTGTCAAAAGAGGGTTTAATTTGTATGCTGTTTTACATCGCATCAGAAGGTACCCTAAGACACAACAAACACACAAAAACAACTCTTTTTAGGTTTTTCAAAACAATTTTCAAATTTTTATGAGATTTTCGGATTTTTACTTCAAAACACACTAAAAAACTCCAAAACAGCTTAAAAACACTTAAAAACAGCAAGGAACAACATTTCAAGTACTGGGTGATAAAATCCCACGAGTTTCATGCAAAAATTGCTTACCCCCCCACACTTAAAGCAAGCATTGTCCTCAATGTTTCAAGCATACACATACACAAAGACAAGGAAACAAACAAATAACGAATAAACACACTCAACAAGGCAGAATAGAAACAACAACAAAGAGAAGGGTCTAGGAACGCAAATCTGGAAGTGGAGTGATTCCTAGATCTTCCTTTGTTGAATGCATGGGTTGCCTCCCAAGAAGCGTTTGCTTTAACGTCGTGCAGCCGGACGAAGACCTCATTCACTCCCTATTAGAGCCCACGGCATGCAGGGATAGTTCTTCCACAACATGCTCCTCAAACAGCTCGTGCATTGGGTCTATGAATGGTAAAGGATATTGATCCTTCCGGATTGTGGCGTTGAACATCCTAAAATCAATGTAATCATGCCCACCAACTTGGATTTGACTAGGAATCTGCACCCTACAAGGTAACAACCTATTAGTTGAAATGGGAATCGAATCTGGAATAGGTGGCTTACCAATGCACTGCAATGAAGTGGCAGCACAATCAACAAATACATGTGGGATGCTCTCGGCCAGATTTGGATGTTTTAGGGTTGTGGCCGTGTAATCTTTATGCTTCACTCCAAGTCCCTCTTCGTTGGTGGGTTGAAATGCATCCTTCTTGAATGATACTGAATGTTCCTGCCCTTTATTTTTTATTTTATCAATGTCAAAACAAGAACGAACACCATTAGTTGATAGGAGCATATTTATGCGACTTAGTTAGCTTGTTCTTGTGCTTTTACGTTGTTAGTTCTTAGTTATTTAGTCTTTCAAGCCAAATTCGTGTGTTTTCAGTATCTAAGGACAAAGTATGCAAAAGAAGCAATTTTGAGCATTCTAGAGCATTTTTGAGCCAAGATTGGGTTGTGCAAGCATGGAGGCAAGTTGTTGGACGAGTTTGAAGACAGAAAGGCTTGAAATCAGCCTCAAAACACATTTTCTAGAAGTCCTGTCCTTTGTCCTACAAAAGTGGCGCCCCAAATCCTTCTAGAAACCCCAAAATCTGCCACAAAACACATTCCTTCTAGAACCCTAAAAATCTGGCGCCTCCTTCCTTTCTAGAATTCTTTTTCCTTGCCTTGCAAGGCATTCCCTTGCCCTTATCCTATTGTGCCGCACCTCTCAGGCCCTTTCCCTCTTGGATTATGATTTATTAGGCCTTTTTCCTTTTCGATTTGGGTTCTACAAATCCTTTTCAGAAATTAATTGGACCACAATTCCTTTTCCAAATTAAATGCCGCACCCTAGGCCTTTATTCCTTAATTTCTGTTAAGCCCAAGTACAAATCTGATTTCTCTAGGGTTTTGAGGTGCCTATATATACATGTTTTAGGGTTTTGTCGCAGAAGACCCAGCCATTCATCATAGAAATCCTTTGCCGCACTCAACACCACCATTCTACAAATTCAAAACACAATTCCAGCCATCTTCCAAGCCTTGCCGCAACCCACATCCATCCTAAATCCATCTCTGACCCTTTCATACGTCCATACACATCCTTGAACCCTTGTGCCACAGCTAGTTGGGAAAGAAGGAGGACCTTGGCGCTTCATGCTTGCAGATTGGAGCGTTTTAGGTGTACTTCGTTCTCGTTTTCAATGTTTAATTCGTTATTACTTTCTGAACTTGCTGTAATCATGAGTGGCTAAGCCCCTAATTAGTTAGGGGGAAGTTTGAAGCCATGAACATGCTTGAGATATGAATTGATTTCTTCCAATTGTGATTTGATAAGTTATGATTGCAATTCAATTATCTGTTTTATTCATAACTGATTTGTGTATGTTTATTAAGGATGCATACTTAGTTTTCATGCATGAATCAAATGCTAGAATATAAATGAGTTTCACCTAATCGTTACAAGTTTATATTCCTGAGTAGTGAAGGTTGATTGTCACAATCGCGTTAATTGAATTCTTGGCAAACGTATCATGCATTCATAGTTACAATTGCCTCGTCAACACTTATGATTTTCATGAAACGTAATGATCTCTGATTGTATCTCTATTATGCATTCATGTAGAGGACTTTTGGAGAATGATTTGAGTTGTCGCATGCATTCATCCAATTCAATGAGTAAAGGAAAATCTGAGGGTTAATTTGTGCATCACCGTTAATCTGGGGTGTTGAGCATCATAGTTTATTGAAAAGCAATTGGAAATCGATTCGTATACAAGTGTGTCATGTGTTGAGAACGGAGCTCTAACTAATCTATCTATCATCTTTTTTCCTGAATTCGTTTTAGAATCTATTTAGTTTCACAATTTGTTTGTTTGATTCAATTTCGTCAGAACCAAAACCCCCATTTACTTTCTTGTTTCAAAGTGTCTAAAATCTGTTTTGTTTGTGTTTTAGAGTATTTTGAGTCAAGTCAAAACCTTATTTTCGTCCAAAGTAGTGTTTAGAGTCTAAAACTGCCCATATTGTGTTTTTAGGCAGTTTTGAGTGTTTTTAGCTTGTTTTGAGTCTTTTGAGTTTGTTTTGAGTCCCTTGAGTCTTTCCAAACGTTTTTAACTTTGTTTTTATGTTTTAAGTCAGTTTAGAGGTTTTAGCAAGCCCTCCTAATCCCCGGTTTAGAACGATCCCTACTTGCATTTATACTACAATTTCACAACAAGAGGGTTTAATTTGAGTGCTTCACTTTTATCACATCAAATTTTGGCGCTGTTGCCGGGGATTAGCAAAGTTGCTAATCCCTTGGTTCTTTTCTTTTCGTTTAGTTTGTTTTTATTTTAGTTTCTGACTTGTTTTGTTTTCTTGTTTTTAGGTACTAGTGTATGACTCGAAGTTCCCAACCTATTTGTGAGCACATCTTGGACTTTGACGACGATTTTGAGCGAACATTGAGAAGGAAAAGAAAGAATCCAGAACCTCATCCACCTAGTTCAAGCTCTGAAGCCGAGTTTGAAGAGCAAGAAGGGGCCGAATCTGAGGAGATAGAGGTTGACGAGGTTATGGCTGCATATAATCGAACCATCAAAGAGCTTTCTGCCTCGGGTGTGGATAATGCCGCACCTTTATGCATCCAATATCCTAGGGCAGCTCCAGATAAGACCGCCGAGTTTGAATTGAAGTCAAGCTTGTTACATCATATTCCAAAGTACCATGGGTTATCCATGGAGGATCCAAACAAGCACTTAAAGGAGTTTGAAGTAGTTTGTTCGAGCATGACCCCGGTGATTGTCGATGGCAGCATCCTGAAGATGAAAGCTTTTCCATTCTCTCTAATGGATAAAGCTAAAGATTGGTTGTATGAACTAGCACCTGGGAGGGTTACATCTTAGGAAAGTATGAAACGAGCATTCTTGGAGAAATTTTTCCCAACTTCAAGAGTCATTCTCTTGAGGAAATGGATTAGTGGCATCCAACAAAATCAAGGTGAGTCGTTCCCAGCTTATTATGAATGTTTTAAAACTCTTGTTGCTTCATGTCTACAGCACCAAATGAAGGAGGAGCTGCTCATTCAATACTTCTACGAAGGACTCCTTCCCATTGAACGCCAAATGTTAGATGCTTCGGCGGGTGGTGCATTGGCTGACAAGACCCCGGTGGCTGCCAAGACTTTGATTGCAAACCAAGCCCTCAATGCACAACAATATGAAGGTGTTGGACAGAGAGAGAACCCACAGCAGCAACATGTCAATGAGGTAAGTGCAATTTCTGAAATTCAATCACAATTAGCTAATCTTACCTCTCTTGTGTCTCAGGTTGTAATAGGGTCCAAAACACAAGAAAATAGGTTTGCACCGTGTGCTCCATCCAAGGGCATCTATCTGAGAATTGACCTTAGTTGATCGAGAATGGTGGATGGGAATCTGCCAATGCTATTGGATTCCAAGGCCAAAATCAAACCAAATACGATCCATAACCCCCCTGGGTTCCCACGGCCATATCAACAAAATCAACCACTTCCGGCCCAACCTAGAACAGGTACGTCCATGAATAATGATCAACTTGTTCAATTACTAACCAATGTGGCGCAGGGCATGCAAAATCAAGCCAAGGAAGTGGAAGATTTGAAGAAACAAATGGGACAAATGGCTGAATTCATGGGGAAATTCAGTAGAGAACAAGGTGCAACAAATGTGAATCCGAAGGGAGGATTCGAATCTGCCCAAGCCATCATCTTGCGTAGTGGAAAAGAAGTTGGAACTGAGTCCAACACTCCCAAATCTGCCCAGAAAGAAGATGAAAAGTTGCAAAACGAGGAAGGGAGCATTAGCACACCCACGGCAGGGGTGAAATAACCCATGCCGTAGGCCCCTATCCTTCTTAACTCGGCCAAACAAGGTAAATTGGTTTCAAATTCACTTAATACTAATCTGACCAATGTTCCTTTTCCTCGTAGGTTCATGCAATCGAAGAAGGATGAGAATGAGAAGGACATTCTTGAAACATTCCGGAAAGTGCAAGTGAACATACCACTCCTTGATGCAATTAAACAAGTCCCGAAATATGCCAAATTTCTCAAGGAGCTGTGCACAACCAAGAGAAGAATGTCGAACAAAGAGGTAGTTAAGGTAAGTGAAAATGTTTCAGCCGTATTGCAACGTAAACTGCCCCCTAAATGCAAAGACCCCGGTAGTTTTACGATTCCTTGTGTAATTGGCACTAATCGGTTTTAACATGCAATGCTTGACTTAGGTGCATCTATAAATGTCATGCCGTATTCCATTTATGCATCTATGAATTTGGGTGAATTGAAAAAGGATGGTGTGATTATACAATTGGCTGATCGTTCTAACGCATACCCAAAATGTGTTTTGGAAGATGTTTTAGTGCAGGTGAACCATTTGATCTTCCCGACTGATTTTTACGTTCTAGAAATGGAAGATTCAGCCCATTCCACATCCTTGCCGATTCCCCTTGGTAGGCCATTCATGAAGACAGCCCGCACAAGGATAGATGTATTCAAGGGAACCTTGACGATGGAATTTGATGGGGAAGTTATTGATTTTAATATTTCTGAAACTATGAGATACCCCAGTGATGATCACTCTTGTTTTTCTATTGATGTTATTGATTCCTTGGCGCAGGAGTATCTTGAGGAATTGAACGAGGATGCCCTTGAAATAGCCATTACGAAGGGAATAGAACTCAAAAACCAAGAAATTGGAGCAATGCAAACACACGGCCAGATTGGGGAGTCCTTTGCCGTACCCTTTAATGAAGAAGTTGCAGAGGTTGTGGCTGCCCTTAAGTCATTACCACAACAATATGGTAAGGTCCCGCTCTCAATTTCAAGTTCAGTTTCTACTAAGATTTTACCTTCTGTTATTCAGGCACCCACTCTTGAACTTAAGCCATTGCCGGACCATTTAAAGTATGTGTTTTTGGGAAATGACGAGACATTGCCCGTCATTGTTTCTTCAAGTCTCACGGCACATGAGGAAGAAAAGCTTGTGAGGGTGCTACGAGAGCACAAAATGGCCATAGGGTGGACTTTGGTCGACATTAGGGGAATTAGCCCCACCACGTGCATGCACCGCATACTTCTTGAGGAGGGGACTAAACCATCTCGAGAGGCTCAACGCCGTCTCAACCCTCCAATGATGGAAGTTGTGAAGAAGGAAATAATCAAGCTCTTAGATTGTGGAGTGATCTATCCTATTTCCGATAGCCGTTGGGTTTCACCAATTCAAGTAGTTCCCAAGAAGTCTGGAGTTACAGTTGTCAGGAATGCAGAGAATGAGTTGGTGCCTACACGAATTCAAACTGGATGGCGAGTTTGTATTAATTATAGGAAGCTAAACGCCACAACAAGGATAGATCACTTTCCTTTGCCATTCATCGACCAAATGCTTGAAAGGTTAGCCGGTCATGCTTTTTATTGTTTTCTTGATGGATATTCTGGATATAACCAAATTGTGATACCCCCGGACGATCAAGAGAAGACCACATTCACATGTCCCTTTGGAACTTTTGCTTATCGTCGCATGCCATTCGGCCTATGCAACACACCTGCCACTTTCCAAAGGTGTATGGTAAGTATTTTCTCTGATTTCGTTGAGAAGATAATTTAGGTATTTATGGATGATTTCAGTGTATTTGGGGATTCTTTCGATAATTGTTTGGATAATCTGACCTTGATCTTGAAACGATGCATTGAAACTAATCTTGTTTTGAATTGGGAAAAATGTCATTTTATGGTCAAACAAGGTATAGTTTTAGGCCATATCGTTTCTGAAAAAGGAATTGAAACATTGTTGCCGTGGGCCTTCTCTTCGTCCAACACCCTCATATTGTTGTGCATTATGTGCTCGGTTTGCAATTAGAGTCTTGGCAGCCACTGGAGTCATGTCAACCAATGCACCACCCGCCGAGGCATCTAACATTTGGCATTCAATGAGGAGGAGTCATTTGTAGAAGTATTGAATGAGCAGCTCCTCCTTCATTCGGTGTTGTGGACATGAAGCAACAAGAGTTTTAAAATGTTCATAATAAGTGAGAAACGATTCACCTTCATTTTGCTGAATGCCACTAATCCTTTTGCGTAGAAGAATGACTCAAGCAGTTGGGAAAAACTTCTCCAATTCATGCTCTCCCAAGATGTGACAATTCCGGGGGCTAGTTCATACAACCAATCTTTAGCTTTGTCCATTAGAGAGAAAGGAAAAGCCATCATCTTCAAGATGCTTGATACGATGTAAAACAGCACACAAATTAAACCCTCTTGTTGACAATTGTAGTATAGATGCAAGTAGGGATCGTTCTGGACCGGGGATTAGGAACGCTTGCTAAAACCTCTAAACTGACTCAAAAACATAAAAACAAAGTTAAAAACACTTAACAAGACTCACAAGACTCAAAACAAACTTAAAAGACTCAAAACAGCTTCAAACAACCAAAAACACTCAAAACAGACACTAGGTACTGATTTGGACGAATTCTACACTAGTAAGACTCAAAACACTAAATTGGACAGATTTAAACACACTTCTAACTAATCTAACACAAGAAAGTAAAGGAGGATTGGGTTTTGGACGAAATTAAACTAAAAACAAAACAGAAACTAAAACTAAACAGATTTGCACGAAATTGGTGAATTGGATGGATGATGGGTGATGCAAAATATATAAGCACACAAATTAAACCCTCTTTTTGACAATTGTAGTATAGATGCAAGTAGGGATCGTTCTGGACCGGGGATTAGGAGGGATTGCTAAACACTTGAAACTGACTCAAAAATGTAAAAACAAAGTTTAAAACACTAATCTAGACTCAAAGAATGCAAGACTAAACTCTAGGACACCAAAAAAACTTTAAAACACTCAAAACTGCCTAAAAACACAAACTAGGCAGTTTTGGACTCTAAACACAATTTTGGACGAAAATAAGTTTTAACTTGACTCAAAACACTCAAAAACACAAACTAAAACAATTTCTAACTAATATGACTCAACAAGTAAAGGGGGGATTGGGTTTTGACGAATTTAAAGTACTAATGAAATCTGCACGAAATTGGGTGAAAACTATGGATGATGGGATAGCTAGGAGGTTCTTCTCCACACATGACACACTTGCATACAAAACGATTTCCAGTTGCTTTCCATAAACCACGAATCCTCAATGCCCCAGATTAACCGTGAATTGCACTAATTAACCCTCAGATTTTCCTAATTTTATTGAATTGGATGATTGCATACGACAACCCAAAGCATTCCCCACAAGTTCCCTACATGAATTGCATAATAGAGATACAAGCAAGGATAATTAAGTTCTATGAAAATCATAAGCATTGACGAGGCACTCGTAACTATGAATTGCATGATACTTATGCCAAAAATTTACTTAACGCGATCGTGACTAGCAACCTTCACTACTTGTGAATATAAGTTCATAACGATTAGGTGAAACTCCCTTATATTCTAGCATCAAATTCATGCATGCAAATTAAGTTGGCCACCTCAATCAACACACACAAATCAGTTATAATATGAACAGATAAGTAAATTGAATTCACAACTCATGAATCACAACTGGATGTAATCAAATCATATAGCAAGTATAATCATGGTTTCGAATTCCCCCCTAGCTAAGAGGGGTTTAGTTCCTCATACTCACAAAACAAAGATTATTAAATTGAAACATTGAAAACAAAAGAAAGATTACACCTAAAAACGTTCCAGCAATCCTAACTTGAATAGCAAGTACGTCCAAGGGCTCTCCTCCTTCCTCTTTGCTGCGGCACAAGGGTTGTTGGTGAGTTTTGGGAGTTATGAGTGGTGTAGATGGCTGGGTTTTTGGTTAGGATGGGTGTATGGTGCGGCAGGGAGTGAATTAGGTCAGAAACTATGGAGAATGGTGAAGGATAGGTGCGGCTAAGGTTGGGGAAGGAATTCTGGCTTGAATGGTTGTGTGGATGGATGAATGGATCCGTTTTGTGCAACTAAGGAAAGTTTATTTAAAGGCTTTAGGGAAATTAAAACCCTAACTTATTTAGGTAATCAGAAATTAAGTCAAAAGCATCTAGAAAGAGGAAACAAAATCAGAAAACTAAGGGAAAGTGCAAGGGATTTGCAGCAAGGCTTTAAAACAGAATATGAATATGTTTTAATGCAAGGAAACAGGAAATAACCCTCTCCCTTGCACGGCAAGGAAGAGGAAATGGTTAAGGAGGTGCGGCCAGGGTCCTTAGGTGGTCTAGGTCCTTCAATTTGTGTCCTAGAATGCATAGGAAGCCTTCAAAGTTGCTGGAATTTAGGAACATTTAGTATTAGGAAAGGTCAAACCAAAATAGGAAACCTTGGCTTAACTTTCCTACTTCAAGTAGGAATCCTTGTTTGAGTAGGAATCCTCATGTGAGTAGGAATCCTCATTCTTCTAGGAATCCTTCTTCAATTAGGAATCCTTCTTCAATTAGGAATCCGTCGTTGATTAGGAATCCTAACTTCTTCAAGTCTTCAATTTCGTCCATTCCTTTTTCCCCAAACATGTGATATCCATTCCAAGCCCAATTTTGCTCCAAAAAGCTCCAAAATGCATCTTTTTGCATACTTTGTCCTTAGAATCTGAAAACACACGAAAATGACTTTAAACACTAAAATAACTAAGGAAACACAACAAAAGTGCACAAGAACAAGCCAATTAAGTCACATAAATATGCTCCTATCAAATTCCCCCACACTTAGCTTTTGCTAGTCCTCGAGCAAAACAAAACAAACAAAGAAAACAAAACTAAACAAAACAAACAAAACACAACCTAAGTAAACAAAACACACTCTAATCCTTCCAACATTTGCCTCAGGGATTTCCAATGCACATGACATATCAAAAATCATCATTCCCACAGATTTTAGTCAACTTAACACTTGAGCACATACTTAATCACAGTCACCACTTACTAGTTCACCTTTAACCAATTAAAACGATGTTTTGAATGTAGTAACATGCCTTAGAGAATTCACTCAATTCCTTACAAGATATGCACTCAATTTTCACACACATTTTCTGACTACACACCCTACACTAGGTATATGTGAGAAGATTGATGTACACAAGAAAATGAACACTCACATATGTTATAGCAAAGAAAGCAATTTCTGGAGTTAATAAGCATGTTTAGATATGATCTCATGAATGGAATGCTACTATTTAGATGCGAGAACCAGTGACACCATATGCTCAAACCAATTCCAAATTCCACATATTGAATCTCATAACACTCAAGATTGAAGTTTAAGGGTTGAAACGGGGCTAAGGGGAATGGTTAAGAAAGAAAGGATAGGATATGGAAAACAAAGGTTCTTAAAGCAATAGCAAGCAAAGTAATGAAATTGACACTTAGAATTCAATTTTGAATGCAGAAATCAACTTTAAACACAAAAGGGAAGAACTACACATTCTAGGGCCAGATTTGATGTTTTGGACCCTTTCTTCAACAAGCAACACTTTAGAACTTTTTTTTTTCATAAATTTCAACTCTTTTTCACTCTTTTCACAATTTTTTCTTTTTCTTTTTCTTTTTTTCATGAATTTACTTTTCTACCCGTGCCTTATTTCTTTTTCTTGGCACACACACACACACATAATCCCTTCCCCCACACTTGTTTTTCTGCAAGAAGTTCAACAAAAGGAGTTCCATCGAAATTATGCTTTACTATCCTTAAAGAACAAGGGTATGGATGGTCCTAAACTAGGCTAGGTGAGGATAATGTGGTTAACAAAGAATATAGGCTAAACAAGGCTCAACAGGGTTAAACCTACAAAACATATGACAAAGGGATTCGGCTTTTTGGCTGTGGTGGAAACTAAACAACTTCATCTTGATCGTGTGTTATGCAAATCAATGTCATGCTTTGAATGGAATGGGCATGAGTTCTAGTATTTGGATCTAAATGATGAAACGCCTTCTAAGTAGCAACCAAGCAAAGAATAATGAGATCATGCAACGAATTTAGAAAACAAGAATACACAGATTATAACTCTCCAAAAGAAGCACAGGCTCAAGTCTCTCAAGGTTGTAGCGTTAGTTTGAGTTCCTTCCTTCAAGCTTGTTACAAAAACTGATTTTATCCATTATGATTGCATGTGAATTCATAAATTATAACCACAACCAAGCATAAACCAAAGAGTAAATCCAACTTTCATCCATGTTTATAACTCTCTTGAACAGTCATGCAATTAAAAACCAAATCCTCATCATTGTGTTGGAAGGTACCTAAAACACAAACACACCAAAACAACACAAAAACAACTCTTTTTGGGTTTTTCAAAACAATTTTTCAAATTTTTATGAGATTTTCGGATTTTTAAGCCAAAACAAACTAAAACACACCAAAACAACTTAAAAACACTTAAAAACAGCTTGAAACAACTCTTGAAGTTAGGGGTGATAAAATCCCACGAATTTCATGCAGAAACACTTATTTACACCCCCCCCCCCACACTTAAATTAAACATTGTCCTCAATGCTTCAAGCCTAAACTCACAGAAAAACAAACAAACAACAAATAAACAACTAAACATGGCAGAATTGAAACAACAACAAAGAGAAGGGTTTAGGAACGCAAAGCTGGAATTGGAGTGATTCCTAGGTCTTCCTTTGTTGAATGCATGGGTTGCCTCCCAAGAAGCGCTTGCTTTAACGTCGTGCAGCCGGACGAAGAACTCATTCATTCCCCATTGGAGCCCACGGCCTGAAGAGAAATCTCCTCCACGGCATGCTCCTCAAAGTGCTCATAGTAAGGCTTCAAACGCTGTCCGTTTACTTGGAAGTCATGACCTGTTTTGAGACTTTGAATCTGGATTGCACCATAAGGAGATATGTTAGTAATAACAAACGGTCCAATCCACTTTGAACGTAACTTACCGGGAAACAAACGAAGACGGGAACTAAACAATAGCACTTTTTGCCCTAAGGAGAATGTTTTGCCACGAATTAATTTGTCATGGAAAGCCTTGGTCTTCTCCTTGAAAATGCGAGCGTTCTCATACGCCTCGTTCCTTATCTCATCAAGTTCATGTAATTGGAGCTTCCTATGACTGCCTGCTGCACTTAAGTCCATGTTGAACTTCCTGACTGCCCAATGTGCTATGTGCTCCAATTCAACGGGGAGATGGCATGGCTTGCCATAGATGAGTCGAAATGGGGACATCCCAATGGGTGATTTGTACGCTGTACGATATGCCCACGGTGCATCATCTAAACGTAAGCTCCAATCTTTTCGTGTTGGTCCAACGGTCTTTTCCAAAATCTACTTTATTTCTCGGTTAGACACCTCAGCTTGGCCATTTGTTTGAGGATGGTAAGGTGTAGAAACCTTATGTGTGACATTGTACTTCTTGAACAGCGCCTCAATGGTCCGATTGCAAAAGTGAGACCTTCCATCACTAATGATCACTCGTGGCATGCCAAACCTTGTAAATATGTTAGTTCTAATGAAATCTGCAACCACTTTAGAATCATTAGTCCGGGTGGCTTTTGCTTCCACCCACTTTGACACATAATCAACCGCAAGCAAAATATACAAGAAACCAAACGAGGAAGGGAAGAGACCCATAAAATCAATACCCCAAACATCAAAAATTTCAACATTGAGGATGGAAACCTGCGGCATTTGATCTCTTGCACTGATATTTCCTGTTCTTTGGCATTTATCACATGTTAAACAAAAAGTTCTAGCATCTTTAAAGATACTAGGCCAATAGAATCCACATTGTAACACCTTAAGTGCTGTTCTTTGTGTGCCAAAGTGACCACCACATGCATATGTATGACAAAAGCTCAAAATTGAATGAAATTCAGAATCGTGCACACATCGACGTACAATCTGATCAGGGCAAAATTTCCATAAGTATGGATCATCCCACACATAAAACCGTGCATCATTCCTGAGCTTATCACGTTGGTGTCTAGTGAACGTGTTTGGAAATTGTTTAGACACCAAAAAGTTAACCAAATCAGCATACCAAGGTTCACTTACCTTTATGGACAGCAATTGTTCATCAGGAAACGTTTCAGCAATGGGTAAGGACTCCTCATGATGCACCATACGGCTTAGGTGGTCAGCCACCACGTTTTCACACCCTTTCTTGTCCCTAATTTCAATATCGAACTCTTGAAGTAAAAGCATCCAGCGAATGAGTCTTGGTTTAGCTTCCTTTTTGGTGAGCAAGTACTTCAGAGCTGCATGATCAGTGAAAACAATGACTTTAGTGCCAATTAAATAAAAGCGAAACTTATCTTAAGCAAATACAACAGCCAAGAGTTCTTTTTCAGTTGTGGAATAGTTCAATTGGGCATCATTTAAGGTGCATGAAGCATAATAAATGACATGTGGCTGCTTGTTTTTCCTTTGGCCCAAAACAGCTCCAATTGCATAATCCGATGCATCACACATGAGCTCGAAGGGAATGCTCCAATCTGGTAAAGTGATGATTGGTGCCGTGGTGAGTAAGGCCTTGAGATGGTTGAATGCTTTCTCACACGCCTCGTTGAATTCAAAAGACACTTCCTTTTGTAGGAGACGGCATAGGGGCTGTGCAATTTTTGAAAAATCCTTGATAAATCGTCTATAGAATCCTGCATGACCAAGAAAAGAACGAACCTCTCTAACCGAAGTAGGAGAGGGTAAGTAGCGTACAAGATCTATTTTAGACTTATCAACCTCAATACCTTTTTCAGAGATTATGTGACCCAAAACAATACCTTGTTTAACCATGAAATGACATTTCTCCCAATTTAACACAAGGTTTGTTTCAGCGCAACGTTTCAAGATTAAAGTGAGATTATCCAAGCAATTATCGAATGAATCACCAAACACACTAAAATCATCCATGAATATCTCAATAATCCTTTCAACATAATCAGAAAATATACTAACCATACACCTTTGAAACGTGGCAGGGGCATTGCATAAACCGAATGGCATGCGTCGATATGCAAATGTTCCAAAGGGACAAGTGAAAGTGGTCTTTTCTTGATCATCCGGGGCTATGACAATTTGATTATAACCAGAGTATCCATCAAGAAAACAATAAAATGAATGACCCGCTAACCTCTCAAGCATTTGATCAAGGAATGGCAATGGAAAGTGATCATTTCTTGTTGTGGCGTTGATCTTCCTATAGTCAATGCACACTCACCAACCGGTTTGGATCCGGTGGGCACAAGCTCATTCTCAGCGTTCTCCAAGACCGTCACTCCAGATTTCTTGGGAACAACTTGGATAGGTGAGACCCAACGGCTATCGGAGATAGGATAGATCACTCCACAATCAAGTAGCTTGATTATCTCCTTTTTCACAACCTCCATCATAGGAGGGTTGAGACGGCGTTGAGCCTCTCTAGTTGGTTTGGCCCCCTCCTTAAGAAATATGTGATGCATACAAGTTGTAGGGCTTATCCCCTTGATGTCGCGCTAAAGTCTAACCTAGGGCAGATTTGAACTCCCTTAAAACACGCACTAGCTTTTCTTCTTCTTGTGCCGTGAGTGATGAGGAAATAATGGCAGGTAAGGTCTCTTTTTCCCCCAAGAAAACATACTTCAAATGATTTGGTAACGGTTTAAGTTCAAGGGTAGGTGCCTGAATCACTGAAGGAAGCAACTTATTAGTCGAAACGGGAATTGAATCAAAGTTAGGAGACTTACACTCATGCATGGGTAACGACTCAAGGGCAGCAACCATCTCAATGAATTCCTCACAAGGGGGCACGGCATGGATTGGTTCATGTGTGCCGTGGGTTAGCATGGGTTCTGCCCACTTGTTGTTGAGCTCCATTCCTCTTGTAATGACCTTTTCAAGTGCATCGTCATTCAAATCTTCAAAATACCCCTGCGCCAAAGAATCAATAATATCAATAGAAAAACAAGAGTGATCATCATTAGGATATCTCATGGTTTCAGAAATATTGAAATCAATCACTTCCCCATCAAATTCCATTGACAACGTTCCTTTGAACACATCAATCTTGGTGCGGGCTGTCTTCATGAATGACCTACCAAGGAGAATCGGCAAAGAGGTGGAATGGGCTGAATCTTCCGTGTCCAAAACATAAAAATCAGCCGGGAAGACTAAATGATTCACCTGCATTAAAACATCCTCCAATACTCATTTTGGATAAGCGTTAGAACGATCAGCCAATTGTATGATCACACCATCCTTTTTCAATTCACCCAAGTTCATAGATGCATAAATAGAATAAGGCATGACATTTATAGATGCACCTAAGTCAAGCATGGCAGATTCAAAACGAGTATGGCCAATTACATAAGGAATCGTAAAACTGCTGGGATCTTTGCATTTAGGGGGCAGTTTACGTTACAATACGGCTGAAACATTTTCACTTACCTTCACAACCTCCTTGTTCGAAACTCTCTTCCTAGTTGTGCACAACTCCTTCAGAAACTTGGCATACCTCGGAACTTGCTTAATTGCATCCAAAAGTGGTTTATTGACTTGAACTTTCCTAAATGTCTCTAGAATGTCCTTTTCAGCTTCCTCTTTCTTTGTTTGCATGAATCTGCAAGGAAAAGGAACATTCGAAGGAAAAACATTAGTAGGAATTGAATTTGACACATTCTTACCCTTGTTGGACATATTTGATGGTTTAGGAGCATTTAGGGCCTGCGGCAAAGGTGTATCCTTCCTTGCCGTGGGTTGGCTTTGTTCCTCCTCTTCAAATTGAAGTCTTTCATCTTTTTTGTGACCTGATGTTGATGGTTGTGTACCTGCCCCAACCTCTTTTCCACTTCTCAACAATATGGCTTTTGCAGATTCGAAACCTCCTTTTGGATTCACAACGATTGAGCTAGGAAGTTTGCCTTGTTCTCAGAATTGCCCCATGAATTCTGCCATTTGGCCCATTTGTTTCTTCAACTCATCCACCTCTTTAGCTTGATTGAGCATTGTTTTGGTTTGATTTTGCTGTCCCTGCACCAAAGAGGTTAGTAATTGAGTAATTTGATCATTATCCATGGATGTACCTGAATTAGTTTGAGCAAATTGTTGTGGTGCTTGTGTGGGTGCGAATGGCTTAGTGTAGAAGCTCGGGGGTTGTTGCCTAAAGCCTCCTTGTTGTTGGGATTGTTGGGGCTCCCTCCATTTGAAATTTGGATGATCTCTCCAGCCCGGATTATAGGTATTAGAGTATGGATCGTTCCGTTGCTGATTTTGGCTTCCAAAACCCATGGCATTGGCAGATTCCCATCCACCATTCTCAATCAATTGAGGACACTTCTCAGATTGGTGGCCTTGAATGGAGCATACGCCACACACATTAGAGGATATTCCTTGCGTTTTACATCCTTTCATAAACTGCGAAAACATAGAAGTAAGGCTAGTGATTTGAGATTGCAAATCAAAAACGGCACTTACCTCATTTACTTGCTGCCGTGAGTTGCTTCTCTATCCAACACCTTCATATTGTTGAGCGTTCAACGCTCGGTTAGCTATCAAGGTCTTGGCAGCCATGGGTGTCTTGTCCACCAAAGCTCATCCCGCTGAGGCATCTAGCATTTGACGTTCAATGGGTAGAAGCCCTTCGTAGAAATATTGAAGAATAAGCTCCTCCTTCATTTGATGTTGTGGTCATGAAGCAACAAGAGTTTTAAAACGTTCATAATAAGTAGGAAACGATTCACCTTCATTTTGCTGAATGCCACTAATCCTTTTGCGTAAAAGAATGACTCGAGAAGTTGGGAAAAACTTCTCCAAGAACGCCCGTTTCATGCTCTCCCAAGATGTGACAGTTCCGGTGCCTGGTTCATATAACCAATCTTTAGTCTTTTCCAAGAGAGAAAAAGGGAAAGCCTTCATCTTCAGTATGCTTTCATCGACGTTGACAGGGGTCATGCTTGAACACACCACTTTGAACTCTTTCAATTGCTTGTTTGGATCCTCCATGGACAGCCCATGGTACTTTGGAATGTGGTGCAACAAACTTGACTTCAACTCGAACTCCTTTGTCTTCCCTTGAGCAGCCGTGGGGTATTGGATGCATAGGGGTGTGGCATTGTCCAATCTCGAAGCAGAGAGCTCCTTGATTGTTCGATTGTCCGCTGCCATGACTTGTACCTCTTCCACAACCTGTGTCGTGGGGTCTTCTTCCTCTTCTAGCACTGGTTCTTCAAGCTCAGGTTCAGGGCTAGATGGATTAGATGCTTGTTGAGTTCTTTGCCTTCTCAAAGTCCTCTCAAAATCGTCGTCAAAGTCCAAGATATTCTTACGAGCAGTTTGAGAACTCCGAGTCATAAACTAGTACTTGAAACAAAGAAAACAAACGAAATCAGAAACTAAACAAACATAAACGAAAAAGAAACAAGGGATTAGCAAAGTTGCTAATCCCCGGCAACAGCGCCAAAAATTTGATGCAAAATATATAAGCACACAAATTAAACCCTTATTTTGACAATTGTAGTATAGATGCAAGTAGGGATCGTTCTAGACCGGGGATTATGAGGGATTGCTAAACACTTGAAACTGACTCAAAAATGTAAAAACAAAGTTTAAAACACTAATCTAGACTCAAAGAATGCAAGACTAAACTCTAGGACACCAAAACAACTTTAAAACACTCAAAACTGCCTAAAAACACAAACTAGGCAGTTTTGGACTCTAAACACAATTTTGGACGAAAATAAGTTTTAACTTGACTCAAAACACTCAAAAACACAAACTAAAACAGTTTCTAACTAATATGACTCAACAAGTAAAGGGGGGATTGGGTTTTGACGAATTTGAAAACAAAACAAGAAACTTAAAGTACTAATGAAATCTGCACGAAATTGGGTGAAAACTATGGATGATGGGATAGCTAGGAGGTTCTTCTCCACACATGACACACTTGCATACAAAACGATTTCCAGTTGCTTTCCATAAACCACGAATCCTCGACGCCCCAGATTAACCGTGAATTGCACTAATTAACCCTCAGATTTTCCTAATTTTATTGAATTGGATGATTGCATACGACAACCCAAAGCATTCCCCACAAGTTCCCTACATGAATTGCATAATAGAGATACAAGCAAGGATCATTAAGTTCTATGAAAATCATGAGCATTGACGAGGCACTCATAACTATGAATTGCATGATACTTATGCCAAGAATTTACTTAACGCGATCGTGACTAGCAACCTTCACTACTTGTGAATATAAGTTCATAACGATTAGGTGAAACTCCCTTATATTCTAGCATCAAAGTCATGCATGGAAATTAAGTTGGCCACCTCAATCAACACACACAAATCAGTTATAATATGAACAGATAACTAAATTGAATTCACAACTCATGAATCACAACTGGATGTAATCAAATCATGTAGCAAGTATAATCATGGTTTCGAATTCCCCCCTAGCTAAGAGGGGTTTAGTTCCTCATACTCACAAAACAAAGATTATTGCATTGAAACATTGAAAACAAAAGAAAGATTACACCTAAAAACGTTCCAGCAATCCTAACTCGAATGGCAAGTACGTCGAAGGGCTCTCCTCCTTCCTCTTTGCTGCGGCACAAGGGTTGTTGGTGAGTTTTGGGAGTTATGAGTGGTGTAGATGGTTGGGTTTTTGGTTAGGATGGGTGTATGGTGCGGCAGGGAGTGAATTAGGTCAGAAACTATGGAGAATGGTGAAGGATAGGTGCGGCTAAGGTTGGGGAAGGAATTCTGGCATGAATGGTTGTGTGGATGGATGAATGGATCCTTTTTGTGCAGCTAAGGAAAGTTTATTTAAAGGCTTTAGGGAAATTAAAACCCTAACTTATTTAGGTAATCAGAAATTAAGTCAAAAGCATCTAGAAAGAGGAAACAAAATCAGAAAACTAAGGGAAAGTGCAAGGGATTTGCCGCAAGACTTTAAAACAGAATAGGAATGTGTTTTAATGCAAGGAAACAGGAAATAACCCTCTCCCTTGCACGGCAAGGAAGAGGAAAGGGGTAAAGAGGTGCGGCTAGGGTCCTTAGGTGGTCTAGGTCCTTCAATTTGTGTCCTAGAATGCATAGGAAGCCTTCAAAGTTGCTGGAATTTAGGAACATTTAGTATTAGGAAAGGTCAAACCAAAATAGGAAAGCTTGGCTTAACTTTCCTGCTTCAAGTAGGAATCCTTGTTTGAGTAGGAATCCTCATGTGAGTATGAATCATCATTCTTCTAGGAATCCTTCTTCAATTAGGAATCCTTTGTTTATTAGGAATCCTAACTTCTTCAAGTCTTCAATTTCGTCCATTCCTTTTGCCCCAAACATGTGATATCCATTCCAAGCCCAATTTTGCTCCAAAAAGCTCCAAAATGCATCTTTTTGCATACTTTGTCCGTAGAATCTGAAAACACACGAAAATGACTTTAAACACTAAAATAACTAAGGAAACACAACAAAAGTGCACAAGAACAAGCCAATTAAGTCGCATAAATATGCTCCTATCAATGGGCTAGCTAGAGGGTTCTTCTCCACACATGACACACTTGCATACAAACCAATTTTCAGTTGTTCTTTCGATAAACCATGAAACTCAACCCCAGATTAATTAGGTACGCTTAAATTAACCTTCAAGTTCTCCTTAAGTTATTGAATTGGAAGGGATAACGCATACAACAACTCAACACATTCTCTAAAAGTCCCCTACGTGAACAACACAATAAAGATACAATCAGAGATCATTAAGCTTTGTGAGAACTATAAGCATTGACGAGGCATTCGTAACTATGAAAAGCATGATACTCTTTCCAAGAATTCACTTAACACGATCGTGACCAGCAACCTCCACTACACATGAATATAATTTCATAACGATTAGGTGAAACTCCCTTATATTCTAGCATCAAATTCATGCATGAAAACTAAGCGTGCACTCTCAATCAACATACAAGAATAAGTTATCAATCAAACAGTTAAGCAAATTGAATTCACAATTTATGAAATCACAACTTAAGGTAATCAGTTCATATTGCAAGCATATTCATGGCTTTGAAATTCCCCCTAGCCAAAAAGGGTTTAGCTCCTCATGTTCACAGCAAAACAAAGAGAAATTAAATTAAACATTGAAAACAAAGATAGATTACACCTAGAAACGTTCCAGCAATCCAACGTCTTGAATGGCTAGGCACGGCTTCAAGTTAATCCTCTCCTTCTTCCTTTGTAGAGCTGCTGCACAAGGGGTTAAGGTGTGTAGAATGGGTGGTGATGGGTGGTAGAGGTGGATAGGTAGATAAGTGGATGGAATGGATGCAGAGAATCTGTTCAGAGAGAGAGAGAGACTAAATGGTGCATATGGCTTTATTTATAGGGCTAGGGTACTTAGAAAATAATAGGAAAGGTTCAATACCTAGCTATTTTCGTTCCACAATTTAATAGGTAAGAAAGAATCAAAAAATCAAAGAGAATAAGAAAGTGAAATTTGGCAGAATATGTAGGACAGATTTAGGAATGTGTTTTGAGGTCAGGAAATAGGAAAGGGCACTCTCCCTTGCACGGCAAGGAAGAGGAAAACAAGGACAAGGTGCGGCTGGATGATTTAAGTGCAAGGAAGGTTCAATTTGTGTCCTAAAATGCATAGGAGGTCTTCATTGTTGCTGGAACTTAAGGACATTTAGGATTAGGAATGGTCAAACCAAAATAGGAAACCTTGGCTTAACTTTCCTACTTCAAGAAGGAATCCTTGTTTGAGTAGGAATCCATCGTCAATTAGGAATCCTTCTTCAATTAGGAATCCTTCGTTGATTAGGAATCCTTCTCCAATTAGGAATCCTTACATCTTCAAGTCTTCAATTTGGTCCATTCCTTTTGGTCCATTCCTTTTGCTCCAAGCATATGATATCCATTCTAAGCCCAATTTTGCTCCAAAAGGCTCCAAAATGCACTTTCTTGCATACTTTGTCTATAGAACCTGAAATTGCATGAAAATGACATTAAAGACTAAAATAACTAAGAACTAACAACGTAAATGCAAGGAAACAAGCTAACTAAGTGATGTAAATATGCTCCCATCAATGCTGCCATTAACATTCACTGGGGTCATGCTCGAACAAACCACTTTGAACTCCTTCAAGTGCTTGTTTGGGTCCTCCATGGACAGCCCATGGTACTTCGGAATGTGATGCAACAAACTTGACTTTAATTCGAACTCATCTGTCTTCCCTTGGGCTGCCGTGGGGTATTGGATGCATAGGGGCACAACATTGCCCACCCTCGAGGCAGAAAGCTCTTTGATGGTTCGATTATCCGCTGCCATGACTTGTATTTCCTCCATAACTTGTGCCGTGGGCTCCTCTTCCTCCTCAATTGGATGTTCTTCAAGCTCAGGTTTAGGGCTATGTGGATTACACTCTTGCTGATTCTTATTCTTTCTCAAAGTCATCTCAAAATCGTCGTCAAAGTCCAAAATATTCTTATGAACAGGTTGAGAGCTTCGAGTCTTAAACTAGTACCTAAAAACAGGAAACAGAACAAATTTAGAATCTTAAACAAATTAAAAATAAACAGAAAGAAAAGATCCAAGGGATTAGCAAAGTTGCTAATCCCTGGCAACGGCGCTAAAAATTTGATGCGAAATATATAAGCACACAAATTAAACCCTCTTGTTGACAATTGTAGTATAGATGCAAGTAGGGATCGTTCTGGACCGGGGATTAGGAGGGATTGCTAAAACACTTGAAACTGACTCAAAAACACAAAAACAAACTTAAGAACTGATAGGAGCATATTTACATCACTTAGTTAGCTTGTTTCCCTTGCATTTAGGTTGTTAGTTCTTAGTTATTTTAGTCTTTAAAGCCATTTTCGTGTGTTTTCAGGTTCTAAGCGCTAAAGGAGCAAGAAAGTGCATTTTGGTGCCTTTTGGAGCAGTTTTAGGCTTGGGATGGATTGCACATGCTTGGAGCTAAGTGAATGGACGAAATTGAAGATCAAATGAGCTTAGGATTGAATGAAGAATGAAGAGTTCAAAATTGGAAGCCAAAGTTTCTAAAGTTGGAAGTTTCTATTCTTGGAGGTTTCCATTCTTGAAAGTTTCTATTCTTGGCTTAGAAGTTTCCTAATCCTTCATCACCTATGTTCCAGCCATAAAAGGGTTCCAAAACATGTTAGGTTGCCTCATTACATGTTTCTAGAAGTCCTAGAACCTTTCCCTAACCTTGCCACATATCTCCTTTCCCTTTTCTTCCAAAATCTGCCAATAAGTGCCTTTCCCTTTCTTTCCACAACCTTGCCGCACAAGGGATCCTCTTCTTACCTATTTTCTGACCCAAAATCACATTCCCTTTGTGTTCTATGCCTTGCCGCACAATGAGGAGCCTTTCTTACTTATTTTGTGCCTTAAAACACATTCCTAAATCTGTCTTACAATTCTGCCGAATTTCCTTTCCTATTCTCTTTAATTCCTGCACCTTACTTGCCTATTTTCTGCCCAAAAATACTTCCCCTTTCTCTTACAAATCAATGCCACACCTTCTTTCCCTTTCTCTCTTAATTTCTTACCTTTAAAACACATTCCTTTTCTCTACTACATATTCTGCCGAATTTCACTTTCTTATTCTCTTTGATTTTCTTATTCTTTCTTACCTATTAAATTGTGGAACCAAAATAGCTAAGTATTGAACCTTTCCTATTATTTTCTAAGTACCGTAGCCCTTTAAATAAAGCTTGTTGCACCATTTAAATCTGTCTACACAATTTCTGCCGAAAATCCACCATCCACCCTTCACCATAACTCACCTATATCCATTCACCACCATAAACAACCCTTCAAACCATCTCCAACACCTTGTGCCGCAGCAAAGAGAAGAAGGAAGACCCTTGGAGTGCTTGCCATTCAAGATTGGATTGCTGGAACATTGTTAGGTGTTTTCATTCTTTTGTTTTCAATGTCTAAGTTTATGTATCTTTGTTTTGCGATTATGAGGAACTAAAGTTCTTTTGGCTAGAGGAGAATTTCGAAGCCATGAACATACTTGCAATATGAATTGATTACCTTCAGTTGTGATTTCATAAATTGTGAATTCAATTTGTTTAACTGTTTGATTCAAAACTTATTCTTGTATGTTGATTGGGGTGGCCAACTTAGTTTGCATGCATGAATTTGATGCTAGAATATAAGGGATTTTCACCTAATCGTTATGAACTTATATTCATAAGTAGTGGAGGTTGCTAGTCACAATCGTGTTAAGTAAATTCCTGGCATAAGTATCATGCAATTCATAGTTACGAGTGCCTTGTCAATGCTTATGATTTTCATAGAACTTAATGATCTTTGCTCTTATCTCTATTATGCAATTCATGTAGGGAACTTGTGGAGAATGCTTTGGGTTGTTGTATGCAATCATCCAATTCAATGAAATTAGGAAAATCTGAGGGTTAATTTAAGCGTACCTAATTAATCTGGGGTGTTGAGTTTCATGGTTTATTGAAAGAACAACTGAAAATTGATTTGAATGCAAGTGTGTCATGTGTGGAGAAAAACCTTCTAGCTAGCCCATTATCCATCCAATTCACCAATTTCGTGCAAATCTGTTTAGTTTTAGTTTCTGTTTGTTTTTACTTTTCTTTCGCCCAAAACCCAATCCCCATTTACTTGGTTGTGTCTATTAGTTAGAATCTGTCCAAACTTGTGTCTTTTAGTGTTTTGAGTCAAGTAAAGTTAGGAATTCGTCCAATTTCTCCTTAGAGTCTGTTTTGAGTCTATTTGGCTGTTTTAAGCTGTTTTGAGTATTTTAAGTTTGTTTTGAGTCTTGTGAGTCTTGTTAAGTGTTTTTGACTTTGTTTTTATGTTTTTGAGTCAGTTTAGAGGTTTTAGCAAGCCCTCCTAATCCCCAGTCCAGAACGATCCCTACTTGCATCTATACTACAATTGTCAACAAGAGGGTTTAATTTGTGTGCTGTTTTACATCGCATCATGGCACAAAGGTGGGTGAAGTGTATGGGATGTGTTTTGAGGTCAGGAATGTGTTTAGGATGAAAGGAAGTTGCGGCAAAGGTTTAGGGATGATTTCTGGCGTGAATGGATGAATGGGTAAGAGAATGGATCCTTTTGTGCGGCCAAGGAAGTTTTATTTAAAGACTTTAGGGTAACAAAGCTAGGAAACAATTTAAGAAACAGAAATTAAACCAAAACTTTAAGGGAAATAGGAATTAAAGTCAGAATCCTAAGGGAATTGGGCAAGTAGGTGCGGCAAGGATAGAAAAGGTAAGGAAATGCCTTGCAAGGCAAGGAAAAAGGATTTCCTTGCTGATTTAGGTCCAGAAATTAGGCAAGTGAGAGATACCTTGCACGGCAAGGATAGGAAATAAGGGGATGGTGCGGCAAAGGCTGATTTGGTGCAAGGAAGGTTCAATTTGTGTCCTAAAATGCATAGGAGGCCTTCAATGTTGCTGGAACGTAGGGACAATTAGGATTAGGAAAGGTCAAATCAAAATAGGAAACCTTGGCTTAACTTTCCTACTTCAAGTAGGAATCCTTGTTTGAGTACGAATCCATCTCCAATTAGGAATCCTTCTTCAATTAGGAATCCTTCTTCAATTAGGAATCTTTCGTTGATTAGGAATCCTAACATCTTTAATTCTTCAATTTCGTCCATTCCTTTTGCTCCAAGCTTGTGATATCCATTCCAAGCCCAATTTTGCTTCAAAAGGCTCCAAAACGCACCTTCTTGCATACTTTGCCCTTAGAACCTGAAAACACACGAAAATGGCTTAAAAGACTAGAATAACTAAGAAATAACAACGTAAATGCACAAGAACAAGCCAACTAAGTGGCCTAAATATGCTCCTATCAAGCACACAAATTAAACACTCTTGTTATCAATTGTAGTATAAACGCAAGTAGGGATCGTTTTGGACCGGGGATTAGGAGGGCTTGCTAATCTAACACAAACTGACTCAAATAAGCAAAACAAGACTCAAAAGACTCTAAATAGACTAGTAAGACTCAAAACAGGTTCAAACACTCAAAACTGCTTAAAAACACTAATTGGACAGATTCTAGACACTAGACACAACTTTGGACGAAAATTGAACTAAACTTGACTCAAAACACACAAAGACACAAACTAAAACAGATTCTAACTAATTTGACTCAAACAAGTGAAGGGGGGTTGGTTTTAGAGTGAAACTAAGCTAAAACAAATAAAGACTTTTAACTAAGCAGATTTAGACGAAATTGGGTTTTTAGGATGGATGGTGAACTAGCTAGAGGTTTCCTTATCCACACATGACTTATATGCATATAACTTGACTTCCAGTTACACATTCATTGAATTACAAATGACAATGCCCCAGATTAACCGTGTCAATCACTAGTTAACCCTCAGATTCTCCTAATTTCATTGAATTGGACGGACAACTCATCTACAACCAAATTATTCTCATCAATTTCCCTCATGACATCATAATAGAGACACAATAAGAGATCATTATACTCAATGAGAATCATAAGCATTGACGAGGCATCCATAACTATGACATCATGTTACTCACACCAAGAATTGAGCTTAACACGATTGTTTCAGCAACCTTTACTACTTGTGAACATAAGTTTGTAACGAATATGTGAAACTCACTTATATCCTAGCATCAAATTTATGCATGCCAAGTAAGTGTCGACCCTCAACCAACAAACAGAAATAAGTTCTAATTCAAACAGTTAAGCCAATTGCATTCATACTTCAAGAATCTGTAACTGAAATTTATCAAGTCATATCACACACAAAATCATGGTTTCAAAGTAGCCTCTAGCTAAAAACGAGTTTAGCCTCTCATGATTACAGCAAGACAAAAGAAAACTAATTTAAACATCGAAAACATAAGGTAGAAAACACCTAAGAACGCCCAGCACTCCAGATTGGGTGCAAAATGCTCCAAAGCTGCTCCTCTTCTCCTTCCTCCTTGCAAGGCTGCGGCACAGGTGGCTGTAGGGTTTGTGGATGGTGTTTGGAATGGCTGAGATATGTAGAATTAGTGTGGATGGGTGGTGTATGCGGCACACCCCTAAAATATGTATATATATACATCTCCAAACCCTAGGGAAATCAGATTAGGACTTGGACTTAGCAGAAATTAAGGAATAAAGGCCTAGGGTGCAGCATTAAATTTGGAAAAGGAAATGTGGTCCAATTAATCTCTAAAAAGGATTTGTAGAACCCAAATCCACAAGGAAAAGGGCTTAAAAAATCAGAATCCAAGAGAGAAAGGGCTTGAGAGGTGCGGCACAATAGGATAAGGGCAAGGGAATGCCTTGCAAGGCAAGGCAAAGGATTCTAGAAGGGAAAGAGGCGCCAGATTTTTACGGTTCTAGAAAGAATGTGCTTTATGACAGATTTTGGGGCTTCTAGAAGGGTTTGGGGCGCCACTTTTGTAGGGCAAGGGATAGAACTTCTAGAAAGAGTGTTTTGTGGCTGATTTGCAGCCTTTTTATCTTCAAATTCGTCCATCAACTTGCCTCTATGCTTGCACTACCCAATCTTGGCCCAAAAATGCTCTAGAATGCTCCAAATTGCTTCTTTTTGCCATTTTGACACTTAGAACCTACAAACACACAAAAATAGCTTAAAACACTATAATAAGTAGAAACTAACTAAGAAAATGCAAGAAAACATGCTAACTAAGTCGCATAAATATGCTTCTATCACAATATGAATTGATTAATTCCAGTTGTGATTTCATAAAGTGTGAATGCAATTTGCTTAACTGTTTATTCAAAACTTATTATTGTATGTTGATTAAGGAGGCCTACTTAGTTTGCATGCTTGAATCTGAAGCTAGAATATAAGGGAGTTTCACATAATCGTTGCAAACTTATATTCACAAGTAGTGAAGGTTGCTGGTCACGATCGCGTTAAGTTAAATTCTTAGCATGAGTATCATGATGTCATAGTTACGAATGCTTTGTCAATGCTTATGATTTTCATAGAACGTAATGATCTTTGATTGTATCTCTATTATGATGTCATATAGGGAACTTTTGAAGAATGCTTTGGGTTGTCGAATGTTGTCATCCAATCCAATAATACAAGGAAAATCTGAGGGTTAATTAGTGATGTCACGGTTAATCTGGGGCATTGTCATTCATGGTTTATTGAAAAAGCAACTGGAGATCGATTTGTATGCAAGTGTGTCATGTGTAGAGAAGAACCCTCTAGCTAGCCCATCATCCATCCAATTCACCAATTTCGTGCAAATCTGTTTAGTTTTAGTTTCTGTTTTGTTTTTAGCTTAATTTCTTCCAAAACCCAATCCCCCTTTACTTTCTTGTGTTAGATTAGTTAGAAGTGTGTTTAAATCTGTCCAATTTAGTGTTTTGAGTCTTACTAGTCTAGAATTCGTCCAAATCAGTCCCTAGTGTCTGTTTTGAGTCTTTTTGGTTGTTTTAAGCTGTTTTGAGTCTTTTAAGTTTGTTTTGAGTCTTGTGAGTCTTGTTAAGTGTTTTTAACTTTGGTTTTATGTTTTTGAGTCAGTTTAGAGGTTTTAGCAAGCCCTCCTAATCCCCGGTTGATGCGATAAAAGTTAAGCACACAAATTAAACCCTCTTTTGACAATTGTAGTATATGTATAAGTAGGGATCGTTCTGGACCGGGGATTAGGAGGGATTGCTAATCTAAACTAAACTGACTTTAAAACACAAAAAGAAACTTAAAAACACTTAACTAGACTCAATACAAACTGAAAAGACCCAAAACTAACTAGAAAGACTCAAAACAGCACAAAACAATGAAATAAACTCAAAACTGACTCTAGGAAGTTATTTGGACGAAAATTAACTTGAACTTGACTCAAAACACTTAAAAACACAAATTGGACAGATTCTAACCTAATTAATACAACAAAGTAAAAGGGGATTGGGTTTTGGACGAAAATAAAGTAACACAAAACAGAAACTACAACTAGACAGATTTGCACGAAATTAGGTGTTTTGGATGGATGATGGACTAGCTAGAGGGTCTTTCTCCACACATGACACACTTGCATGCAAATCGATTTCCAATTGCTTTTCAATAAACCATGAATTCTCAACGCCCCAGATTAACCGTGAATTGCACTAATTAACCCTCAGATTTTCCTAATTTCATTAAATTGGATGATTGCATACAACAACCCAAAGCATTCTCCACAAGTTCCCTACATGAATTGCATAATAGAGATACGAGCAAAGATCATTAAGTTCTATGAAAATCATAAGCATTGACAAGGCACTCGTAACTATGAATTGCATGGTACTTATGCCAGGAATTTACTTAACACCATTGTGACTAGCAACCTTCACTATTGTGAATATAAGTTCATAACGATTAGGTGAAAATCCCTTATATTCTAGCATCAAATTCATGCATGCAAACTAAGTTGGCCACCTCAATCAACATACAAGAATAAGTTTTGAATAAAAAAGTTAAGTAAATTGACTTCACAATTTATGAAATCACAACTGAAGGTAATCAATTCATATTGCAAGTATGTTCATGGCTTTGAATTTCCCCCTAGCCAAAATGGCTTAGTTCCTCATAATTGCAAAACAAAGATACATAAACTTAGACATTGAAAACAAAAGAATGAAAACACCTAAGAATGTTCCAGCAATCCAATCTTGAATGGCAAGCACTCGAAGGGTCTTCCTTCTTCTCTTTGCTGCGGCACAAGGTGTTGGAGATGGTTTGAAGGGTTGTTTATGGTGGTGAATGGATATAGGTGAGTTATGGTGAAGGGTGGATGGTGGATTTTCGGCAGAAATTGTGTAGACAGATTTAAATGGTGCAACAAGCTTTATTTAAAGGGCTAGGGTACTCAGAAAATAATAGGAAAGGTTCAATACTTTGCTATTTTGGTTCCCCAATTTAATAGGTAAGAAAGAATCAGAAAATCAAAGAGAATAAGAATGTGAAATTCGGCAGAATATGTAGGAGAGAAAAGGAATGTGTTTTAAAGGTCACAAATTAAGAGAGAGAAAGGGAAAGAAGCTGTGGCATTGATTTGTAAGAGAAATGGGAAGTATTTTTGGGCAGAAAATAGGCAAGAAAACCTCTCCCTTGTGAAGCAAGGATTAGAATAAAAGAGGAATGTGTTTTATGACAGAAAATAGGCAAGAAAACCTCTCCCTTGTCCAGCAAGGATTGAAACAAAAGGGGAATGTAGTAGGCACAGTTTTGGGCTTCTAGAATGAGTAATTAGGCAACCTACATGTTTTGGAAACCCCAAAAATGGAAACTTGCACAAATAGAAACTTCCAACTTTAGAAACCTTGGCTTCCAATTTTGAACTCTTAATTCTTCATTTGATCCTAAGCTCATTTGATCTTCAATTTTCATCCATCCACTTAGCTCCAAGCATGTGCAATCCATTTAGTGCCCAAAACTGCTCCAAAAAGCACCAAAATGCACTTTCTTGCATACTTTGCACATTAGACCTACAAACACACGAAAATAGCTTAAAATACTAAAATAACTAAGAACTAACGACGTAAATGCAAGGAAACAAGCTAACTATGTTGCATAAATATGCTCCTATCACCGGTCCAGAACGATCCCTACTTCTATACTACAATTGTCAACAAGAGGGTTTAATTTGTGTGCTGTTTTACAACGCATCAAATTTTTGGCGCCGTTGCCGGGGAGATTAGCAACTTTGCTAATCCCCCGTTGTTTCCTTTGTTTTCTTTTTCGTGTCTTTTATTTTAGTTACTGACTTTGTTTCTGTTTGTGTTTTTGTTTGTGTCTTTTACTTTTGATATTTGATTTAGTTTTAATTCTTTGATTTCAGGTACTAGAGTAGTAAGACATAGATTTTGCAAACATTCAAGCTCAATTGGAAAATCTTACTTCTCAATTGTCCCAGATTGCCGAAACAACGACAATGCACACTGCTCAAACTCATCAACGTCCTCAATTCACTGCAAACGGAGGTGCTTGGGGTTATTAAGGCCTTAACCAATCAAGGGACAACATGTTTTCTAACACTTACAATTCCGATTGGAGAGATTATTCAGATTATATGTGGGGGGAATCTCAACAATTTCAACAAGGTGGATATTGGCAGCAAGAGGAGGAGTTCTATTCAAGACCTATGCAGCCACCACAGCCTTCCCCACAACAATTCCAATCGAATTCAAGTATGTCCATGAATTATAATGAAATACTTGATGAATTAATTTCTTTGACGCAGGGCTCACACCACGAAGGATATTCGCAGCCATCTGAGGAATCCAATCAATGGCCATATGTACCACCACAGCCTTCACCACAATCTGCCCAAACAAATTCAGGTATGTCTTTGGATAATGACACGTTGATTAAGTTACTTACCAATTTGTCTCAGGGACAAGAAAATCAAAACAAAGCAATGCAAAATCAAGCCAAAAAGTGGGGTGAATTGAAGAATCAAATGGGAGAGATTGTAGAATTCATAGGACAGATTCAAGAACAAAGTAAACTCTCCAATTCAAACATTGTAAATCCAATGGGAGATTTTGAAATCACTGAAGCTATCACTTTGGGAAGTGCTATAGAGGTTGAAGCTAACCCAGAACCGTCCAAACACAGCCCGAACGTGAATGAATTGCTGCTGCTAGAAGAAGATGAGGAGGTCACACCCACGGCAAGGGAAGAACAATGATAGGAGCATATTTATGCAACTTAGTTGGCTTGTTCTTGTGCATTTAAGTTGTTATTTCTTAGTTATTTTAGTCTTTTAAGCCATTTTCGTGTGTTTTCAGGTTCTAAGGAGAAAGTATGCAAGAAGGTGCATTTTGGAGCCTTTTGGAGGGTGCATTTTGGAGCCTTTTGGAGCAAAATTGGGCTTGGAATGGGTATCATATGTTTGGAGCAAAAGGAATGGACGAAATTGAAGACTTGAAGATGTTAGGATTCCTAATTGAAGAAGGATTCCTAATTGGAGATAATACTACCCAAACAAGGATTCCTACTTGAAGTAGGAAAGTTAAGCCAAGGTTTCCTATTTTGGTTTGACCTTTCCTAATCCTAATTGTCCCTAAGTTCCACCAACATTGATGGCCTCCTATGCATTTTAGGACACAAATTGAACCTTCCTTGCACGAAATATGCCTTTGCCGCACCAATTCCTTGTTTCCCATCCTTGCCGTGCAAGGTAGCCCTCACTTGCCTAATTTCTGGACCTAAATCAACAAGGAAATCCTTTTTCCTTGCCTTGCAAGGCATTCCCTTACCCTTTTCATCCTTGCCGCACCTACTTGCCCAATTCTCTTAGGATTCTGACTTTAATTCTTATTTCCCTTAAAGTTTTGGTTTAATTTCTGTTTCCTAAATTGTTTCCTAGCTTTATTACCCTAAGTCTTTAAATAAAACATCTCAGTGCCGCATAAGGGGTTCCATTCATTCACCCCTTCATCCATTCACGCCAGAATTCACCCTTACACCTTTGCCCCAACTCCTTTTCACCCTAAACACATTCCTGACCCTAAAACACATCCCATACACTTCACCCACCTTTGTGCCGCAGCAAGGAGAAAGAAGGAAGGACTCTTGGATGTTCAAGCTTGATTGTTGGAGCATTCTAGGTGTAATTCATTCTGTGTTTACAATGTTTAATTTCTTTTCCTTTTGATTTGCTGTAAACATGAGTGGCTAAACCCCTTTTGGCTAGGGGTGATTTCAAAGGCATGATTATGTGTGCAATTTGAGTTGATACATTCCAGTTACGAATTCTTGATTTGTGAATGCAATTGGCTTAACTGTTTGATTAAGAACTTATTTGTGTTTGTTGATTGAGGGTCGACACTTAATTGGCATGCATAAATCTGATGCTAGAGTATAAGGGAGTTTCACATAATCGTTACAAACTTATATTCATATGTAGTGAAGGTTGCTAGTCAGAATCGCGTTAAGTTCAATTCCTGGCACGAGTGACATGATGTCATAGTTGCAAGTGCTTTGTCAATGCTTATGATTTTCATTGAACGTAATGATCTTTGATTGTATCTCTATTATGATGTCATGCAGGGGACTTTTGAAGAATGCTTTGGGTTGTCGAATGATGTCATCCAATCCAATAATACAAGGAAAATCTGAGGGTTAACTAGTAATGTCACGGTTAATTTGGGGCATTGTCGTTCATAATTCAATGAAGGAGTAACTGGAAATCGAGTCGTTTGCATACATGTCATGTGTGGAGAAAGAGCCTCTAGCTAGCCCATCATCCATCTAAGTTCCAAAATTCGTTTTCAAAGCTGTCTAGTTTTACAATCTGTTTTGTTAGTTTAAATTCGTCCAAAACAAAACCCCCTTCTACTTTCTTGTTTCAAAGTGTTGAAAATCTGTTTTGTTTCTGCTTTTAAGTGTTTTGAGTCAAGCCAACACCTTATTTTCTTTCAAAGTAGTGTTTAGAGTCCAAAACTGCCCAGTTTGTGTTTTTAGGCAGTTTTGAGTGTTTTTGTGCTGTTTTGAGTCTTTTGAGTTGTTTTAGCGTCTTAGAGTCTAGTTTAATGTTTTTAACTTTGTTTTGATGTTTTTGAGTCAGTTTTGAGGTTTTAGCAAGCCCTCCTAATCCCTGGTCTAGAACGATCCCTACTTGCATCTTTACTACAATTTGACAACAAGAGGGTTTAATTTGTGTACTTAACTTTTATCACATCAAATTTTTGGCGCCGTTGCTGGGGATTAGCAACTTTGCTAATCCCTTGGATTTTTCTTTCTGTTTGTTTTTTTTAGTTTGTTTAAGTTTCTGACTTTGTTTTGTTCTCTTGTTAATAGGTACTAGTTTATGACTCGAAGCTTTCAACCTGTTCATAAGAATATTTTGGACTTTGACGACGATTTTGAGAGGACTTTGAGAAAGAATAAGAATCAACAAGAGCCCCAACCATCTCAACCTGCACCAAATCTTGAAGAAGACGAAGTACAAGTGGAGGAGGAGGCCACGGCTCAAATTTTAGAGGAAGCACTAGCCATGGCAACAAACGATCGAACAATCAAAGAGCTTTCTGCCTCGGGATTGGACAATGCCGCACCCCTATGCATCCAATACCCCACGGCTGCTCAAGGCAAGACTGAGGAGTTTGAGTTGAAGTCCAGCTTGCTGCACCACATTCCAAAGTACCATGGGCTGTCCATGGAGGATCCAAACAAGCACTTGAAAGAGTTCGAAGTGGTGTGTTCAAGCATGACCCCTGTCAATGTCGATGGAAGCATATTGAAGATGAAGGCTTTTCTTTTTCTCTCTTGGAAAAGGCTAAAGATTGGTTGGATGAATTAGCCCCTGGAACTGTCACGTCTTGGGAGAGCATGAAACGGGCATTCTTAGAGAAGTTTTTCCCAACTTCTCGAGTCATTCTTCTACGCAAGAGGATTAGTGGCATTCAGCAAAATGAAGGTGAATCGTTTCCCACTTATTATGAACGTTTTAAAATTCTTGTTGCTTCATGTCCACAGCATCAAATAAAGGAGGAGCTTCTTCTTCAATATTTCTACAAAGGGCTCCTACCCATTGAACGTCAAATGCTAGATGCCTCACCGGGAGGAGCTTTGGTGGACAAAATACCCATGGCTGCCAAGACCTTGATTGCTAACCGAGCTTTGAACGCTCAACAATATGAAGGTGTTGGACAGAGAAGCACCTCACGGCAACAACAATAAGTAAATGAGGTAAGTGCTATTTCCGAACTTCAAAATCAAATGGCTAATCTTACCACTCTTCTTTCTCAGGTTGTGGAAGGACCAAAAGTACATAGTGTGGCTGTTTGTGGCGTGTGTTCCATGCAAGGACATCCCTCTGATAAGTGCCCACAACTGATTGAGAATGGAGGGTGAGAATCTGCCAATGCCGTGGGTTTTGGGAATCAACAACCAAGAAGTGATCCTTTCTATAACACATACAATCCAGGTTGGAGAGATCATCCAAATTTCAAATGGCAAGAACCCCAACAAAATCAACAACAAAATACATTTAGGCAGCAGCCCCCGGGTTTCTATTCAAAACCATATGCATCCACACAACCCCAAGCACAACCTGCCCAAAACAAATCAGGTTCGTCCGTTGATAATGATCAGATTTTTCAATTACTAACTTCTATGGCGCAGGGTATGCAAACTAGGGACAAAAAGGTGGATGAGTTGGAGAAACAAGTGGGGCAGATTTTAGAGTTCCTAGGGCAATTCAGGGAACAAGGGAAACTTCCTAGCTCAACCATTGTGAATCCAAATGGAGGATTTGAATCTGCCAAGGCCATTTTGTTGAGAAGTGGAAAAGAAGTTGGAACAGACCCCCAAGCATCAAAATCTGCCCAAACGGAGGATGAGAAGCTGCAACATGATGAGGATGCCCAACACACACCCACAGCAAGGAAGAAGACAACCTTGCCGTGCACTCCTTGTAACCCTAAATCGGCCACCACAGGTACGTTGGGTTCCAATTGTGTTAATTCTAACCTTATTCCATCCGATGCACCCTTTCCTCGCAGATTCATGCAAACAAAGAAGGAGGAAAGCGAAAGTGACATTTTGGATACATTTAGGAAGGTGCAAGTCAACATTCCACTTCTAGATGCCATTAAACAAGTTCCCAAGTATGCTAAGTTTATGAAGGAGTTGTGCACTACAAGAAAGAGGGCTTCGAACAAAAAGGTGGTAAGAGTAAGTGAGAATGTCTCAGCCGTTTTGCAAAGAAAATTACCTCCTAAATGCAAAGATCCTGGTAGTTTTACAATTCCTTGTGTTATTGGCAATACTCGTTTTGAATCTGCCATGTTAGACTTAGGTGCATCAATAAATGTCATGCCTTATTCAATCTATGCATCTATGAACTTGGGTGAATTGAAAAATGATGAGTAGTTATTCAATTGGCCGATAGATCTAATGCATATCCAAAAGGCGTTTTGGAGGATGTTTTAGTGCAGGTGAATCACCTAGTCTTTCCAGCGGACTTCTATGTGCTTGAAATGGAAGATTCAGACCATTCTCTTCCATTACCACTCTTACTTGGCCGACCATTCATGAAGACTGCCCGAACAAAGATAGACGTATTTAAAGGAACATTGACCATGGAATTTGATGGGGAAGTGATTGATTTCAATATTTATGATGCTATGAGATATCCTCATGATAATCACTCTTGTTTCTCTATTGATATCATTGACTCTTTTGCGCAGGAATTCCTTGACAATTTGAGTAAGGATGCACTTGAACAGACCCTCACACAAAGCATTGGACTCAAAAACGAAAGATTGGCACTTAGGCATACCCACGACAACAACAAGGACAACCTTGTCGTGCCTATTCAAGAGTAATTGGTGGAAATAGTTGCTGCCCTCAAGTCAAATCCAGAACATATTGGTAAGTTTCCTAACCAAACTTCACTTCCCGTTTCGACTAACAAGTTGTTTCCTTCCATAATCCAGCCACCTTCCCTAGAGCTTAAACCATTGCCTAGCCATTTGAAGTATGTGTTTTTGGGAGAACAAGAGACGCTGCCCATCATCATCTCTTCTTCACTCACGGCACAAGAGGAGGACAAGTTGGTGAGAGTGCTTCGGGAATACAAAACTGCCATTGGGTGGACATTGGCAGATATAAAGGGAATTACCCCAACCACTTGCATGCATCGAATACTCTTGGAAGAAGGCGTAAAACCATCTAGAGAAGCACAACACCGACTCAATCCACCTATGATGGACGTTGTGAAGAAGGAAATCATCAAGCTCTTAGATTGTGGAGTGATTTACCTAATTTCTGATAGCCGTTGGGTCTCTCCAGTCCAAGTGGTCCCTAAGAAGTCCGGAGTGACAGTTGTGAAGAATGAAGAGAATGAGCTTGTGCCTACTCGAATCCAAACAGGTTGGAGGGTTTGTATCGATTATAGGAAGTTCAACGCCACCACAAGGAAGGATCACTTCCCTTTGCCATTCATTGATCAAATGCTTGAAAGGTTAACAGGTTATGCATTCTATTGTTTTCCTAATGGTTATTCTGGTTACAATCAAATTGTCATAGCACCTGAGGACCGAGAAAAAACCACTTTCACATGCCCATTTGGTACATTTGCTTATCGTCGCATGCCATTTGGTTTATGCAATGCACCTGACACATTTCAAAGATGCATGATGAGCATATTTTCAGATTATGTTGAGAAAATTATTGAAGTTTTTATGGATGATTTCAGCGTTTTTGGTGATTCATTTGATGGATGTTTGTATAATCTCAGTTTGATCTTAAAACGATGCATTGAAACTAACCTTGTTCTCAATTGGGAAAAGTGTCATTTCATGGTTAAACAAGGCATAGTTCTAGGTCATATCATCTCTGAAAACGGTATTGAGGTTGATAAGTCAAAGATAGATCTTGTACATCACTTACCCTCTCCTACTTCGGTTAGAGAGGTTCGTTCTCTTCTGCGACATGCAGATTTCTATCGACGATTCATCAAAGGTTTCTCAAAGGTTTCCCAACCTCTTTGCCGACTCCTTCAAAAAGATGTGGCGTTTGATTTCAATAAGGAGTGCACGACATCCTTTACACAACTCAAGGAGTTGCTGACCTTAGCCCTAATTATTGTTCCACCTGATTGGAGTCTTCCTTTCGAGCTCATGTGTGACGCATCCGATTATGTTGTAGGGGCTGTTTTAGGACAAAGGAAGGACACGAGGCCGCATGTCATCTACTATGCCTCACGAACATTGAATGATGCTCAATTGAACTATTCCACAACAGAAAAAGAACTTCTTGCTGTTGTCTTTGCTTTAGATAAATTTCGTTCATACTTAATTGGCACTAAAGTGATTGTATATTCTGACCATGCAGCCTTGAAGTATCTTCTCACCAAGAAGGAGGCCAAACCAAGGCTGATTCGTTGGATGCTCCTGCTACAAGAGTTCGACATTGAAATTCGGGACAAGAAAGGGAGTGAAAACGTCGTGGCTGACCACCTGAGCCGTATGGTGCATGAAGAGGACTCTCTCCCTATTTCAGAGACGTTCCCGGATGAGCAATTGTTGTCCATCGAGGTAAGTGAACCATGGTATGCAGATTTAGTGAACTACTTGGTAACTAAACGTTTTCCAACCACTTTCACTAAACCCCAACGTGACAAACTTAAGAATGATGCACGATTTTATGTGTGGGATGATCCATATTTGTGGACGTATTGCCCAGATCAGATTGTTCGACGATGTGTGCACAATTCTGAGTTTAATTCCATTCGGGCCTTTTGCCACTCTTATGCATGTGGGGGTCATTTTGGCACCCAAAGAACAGCCCTCAAGGTATTAGAGTGTGGTTTTTATTGGCCTACATTGTTTAAAGATGCTCGAATGTTTTGTTTAACATGTGATCGATGTCAAAGAACAGGTAGCATAGGTGCCAGAGATCAAATGCCACAAAACCCTATCTTCAATGCTGAAATTTTTGACGTTTGGGGTACTGATTTCATGGGTCCCTTTCCTTCTTCATATGGTTTCACTTATATCTTGCTTGCAGTTGATTATGTTTCCAAATGGGTAGAAGCAAAGGCTACCCGTACTAACGATTCTAGCGTGGTTGCAGATTTCATCAAAACTAACATTTTCTCTAGATTTGGGATGCCACGGGTCTTCATCAGTGATGGAGGGTCACATTTTTGCAATCGCACCATTGAGGCGCTGTTTAAGAAATACAATGTCAAGCATAAGGTTTTGACACCTTATCATCCTCAAACAAGTGGCCAAGCCGAAGTTTCGAATAGAGAAATCAAGCAAATCTTGGAGAAGACTGTTGGGCCAACCCGGAAGGATTGGAGCTTGCGTTTAGACGATGCATTGTGGGCGTATCGAACTGCCTATAAAACTCCTCTAGGGATGTCTCAATTTCGGCTAATCTATGGCAAGCCGTGTCATCTACCTGTGGAACTAGAGCACAAGGTGCATTGGGCTGTGAAAACATTCAATTTGGACTTAGATGTTGTTGGCATGCATAGGAAGCTCCAATTGAATGAACTTAAAGAGCTAAGGAACAAAGCATATGAGAATGCCCGGATTTACAAGGAGAAAACAAAGGCGTTTCATGACAAGATGATTCGAGGAAAAACATTCTCCATTGGGCAGAAAGTGTTGCTTTTCAACTCTCGTTTACGTTTATTCCCTGGTAAGTTACGATCTAAGTGGATTGGACCTTTTGTTGTTACTAATGTTTTTCCATATGGTGCAGTTCAAGTCCAAAGCTTAAGGAATGGACAGGAATTCCAGGTAAACGGACATCGATTGAAGCCATACTATGAGAGTGTCGTGGGCAGGTTGTGGAGGAGCTCTCTCTCCAAGCCGTGGGCTCCAATGGGGAGTGACTGAGTTTTTCGTCCGGCTGCAAGACGTTAAAGCAAGCGCTACTTGGGAGGCAACCCATGCATTCAACAAAGGAAGACCTAGGGATCACTCTAGTTCCAGATTTACGTTCCTAAACCCTTCTCTTTGTTGTTGCTGCTTTTCTACAATGTTGAGTGTGTTTGTTTGTTAGTTTGTTTGTTTTTGTGTGAGTTTATGCTTGAAACATTGAGGACAATGTTTGATTTAAGTGTGGGGGGGGGGGGGTAACAAAGTGTTTTTGATGCAAATTCGTGGGATTCTACCACCCATTACTTCAAAAGTTGTTTCAAGCTGTTTTTAAGTGTTTGTAAGCTGTTTTGGAGTGTTTTAGTGTGTTTTGCCTTAAAAATCCGAAAATCTCATAAAAATTTGAAAAATTGTTTTGAAAACCCAATTCTTGTTTTCTAAAGTTGTTGCATGATCTCATTATTCTTTGCTTGGTTGCTACTTAGAAGGCGTTTCATCATTTAGTTCCAAATACTAGAACTCATACTTATTTCATTCAAAGCATGCTATTGATTTGCATAACACATATTCAAGATGAAGTTGTGTAGTGACCACCACCACAGCCAAATTGCCGTGACCCTTATTTCATTATGTGTTTAAGTTTAACCCCTTTGAGCCTTGTTTAGCCTATGTTCTTTGTTAACCCCATTATCCTTACCTAGCCTAGTGTAGGACTATCCATACCCTTGTTCTTAAAGGATAGTGAAGCATAACTTAAAATGAATTCGTTTTGATCTACATTATGCAGTAAATTAAGTGTGGGAGAAGGATTGGTTGTTTTAAGCTACAGTTCTACATTTTGTGCTTCAAAAGAAAAGAAAATTCGTGGAAAAAAGAAAAGAAAAAGAAAAAGTTGTGAAAAGAATGAAAAAGAGTATGAAAAGAAGAAAGAATGAGTTTAAGAGTGTTGATTGTTGAAGAAAGGGTCCAAAACATCAAATCTGGCCCTAAAATGTGTAAATCTTCTTTTTTTTGTTCAATGTTAAATTTCTGCATTCCAAAGTGAATTCTAAGTGTTGATTTCATTGCTTTGCTTGCTATTCTTTAAGAACCCTTGTTTTCCATATCCTTTCTTTCTTACCCAATACCCGAAGCCCCGTTACAACCCTTTAACTTCGATCTTGGGTGTTGTGTGTTTCAATATGTGGAGTTTGGAATTGGTATGAGCATATGGTGTCACTAGTTCTCGCATCTAAGTAGTAGCATTCCATTCATGAGATCATATCTAAACATGCTTATTAACTCCAGAAATTGCTTCCTTTGCTATAACATATGTGAGAGTTCGTTTTCATGTTTACATCAATCTTCTCACATATAACTAGTATAGGGTGTGTAGTCAGAAAATGTGTGTGAAAATTGAGTGCATATCTTGTAAGGAATTGAGTGAATTCTCTAAGGCATGTTACTACATTCAAAACATCGTTTTATTTGGTTAAATGTGAACTAGTAAGTGGTGACTGTGATTAAGTATGTACTCAAGTGTGAAGATGACTAAAATCTGTGGGAATGATGATTTTTGACATGTCATGTGCATTGGAAATCCCTGAAGCAAATGTTGGAAGGTTTAGGTTGTGTTTTGTTTGTTTTGTTTCGTTTTGTTTTCTTTGTTTGTTTTGTTTTGCTCGAGGACTAGCAAAAGCTAAATGTGGGGGAATTTGATAGGAGCATATTTATGCCACTTAGTTGGCTTGTTCTTGTGCATTTAAGTTGTTATTTCTTAGTTATTTTAGTCTTTTAAGCCATTTTCGTGTGTTTTCATGTTCTAAGGAGAAAGTATGCAAGAAGGTGCATTTTGGAGCCTTTTGGAGCAAAATTGGGCTTGGAATGGGTATCACATGTTTGGAGCAAAAGGAATGGACGAAATTGAAGACTTGAAGATGTTAAGATTCCTAATTAAAGAAGGATTCCTATTTGGAGATGGATTCCTACTCAAACAAGGATTCCTACTTGAAGTAGGAAAGTTAAGCCAAGTTTTCCTATTTTGGTTTGACCTTTCCTAATCCTAATTGTCCCTAAGTTCCACCAACATTGATGGCCTCCTATGCATTTTAGGACACAAATTGAACCTTCCTTGCACCAAATATGACCTTGCCGCACCAATTCCTTGTTTCCCATCCTTGCCGTGCAAGGTAGCCCTCACTTGCCTAATTTCTGGACCTAAATCAGCAAGGAAATCCTTTTTCCTTGCCTTGCAAGGCATTCCCTTACCCTTTTCATCCTTGCTGCACCTACTTGCCCAATTCTCTTAGGATTCTGAATTTAATTCTTATTTCCCTAAAGTTTTGGTTTAATTTCTGTTTCCTAGCTTTATTACCCTAAGTCTTTAAATAAAACATCTCAGTGCCGCATAAGGGGTTCCATTCATTCACCCCTTCATCCATTCACGCCAGAATTCACCCTTACACCTTTGCCGCAACCCCCTTTCACCCTAAACACATTCCTGACCCCAAAACACATCCCATACACTTCACCCACCTTTGTGCCACAGCAAGGAGAAAGAAGGAAGGACTCTTGGATGTTCAAGCTTGATTGTTGGAGCATTCTAGGTGTAATTCATTCTGTGTTTACAATGTTTAATTTCTTTTCCTTTCGATTTGCTGTAAACATGAGTGGCTAAACCCCTTTTGGCTAGGGGTGATTTCAAAGCCATGATTATGTGTGCAATTTGAGTTGATACATTCCAATTACAAATTCTTGATTTGTGAATGCAATTGGCTTAACTGTTTGATTAAGAACTTATTTGTGTTTGTTGATTGAGGGTCGACACTTAATTGGCATGCATAAATCTGATGCTAGAGTATAAGGGAGTTTCACATAATCGTTACAAACTTATATTCATATGTAGTGAAGGTTGCTAGTCACAATCGCGTTAAGTTCAATTCCTAGCATGAGTGACATGATGTCATAGTTGCAAGTGCTTTGTCAATGCTTATGATTTTCATTGAACGTAATGATCTTCGATTGTATCTTTATTATGATGTCATGTAGGGGACTTTTGAAGAATGCTTTGGGTTGTCAAATGATGTCATCCAATCCAATAATACAAGGAAAATCTGAGGGTTAACTAGTGTTATCACGGTTAATTTGGGGCATTGTCGTTCATAATTCAATGAAGGAGTAACTGGAAATCGAGTCGTTTGCATACATGTCATGTGTGGAGAAAGAGCCTCTAGCTAGCCCATCATCCATCTAAGTTCCAAAATTCGTTTTCAAAGTGATGTGAAATTAAATTGCACTCAAACTTAAACCCTATCAATGTAGTATGTGTAAGTAGGGATCGTTCTAGCCGGGGATTAGAAGGGATGCTAATCTACGCAAATCTGACTTAAAAACTCAAAACTAAACTTAAAAACACTTAACTAGACTCTAAAGACTCAAAACAGCACAAAACTAACAACTAGACTCAATTCTAGACCTAATAATTGGTTTTGACGAAAATAGAACTTAAAAGACTCAAACAACTAAAAGAAAACAGGTTTTGACTCTAAAAACAAGAGTAAATGAAAGGGGGTTTGTTTTTGACGAAATTAACTAAAACTAAGCAAATTAAAGAAACAAAGTAACAAAGGTACGAAATTGGGTGCTTTGGATGGGTGAAAGGCTAGTTAGAGGGTCCTTCTCCACACATGATATATGCATATGAACCAATTTCCAGTTATTATTCCTTTAGACATGAATGACAACACCCCAAGTTAACCGTGACAACACAAATTAACCATCAGATTTTCCTTAGTTCATTGAATTGAATGGAAGACGCATTACAACCAAATTATCCTTATCAAGTCTCCTAACTATGACAGCATGATAGAAAACATATCAAAGGTCATTACGTTCTTTGAAAATCATAAGTGTTGACGAGGCATTCGTAACTATGACAGCATGATACTCTTGCCTAGGATTTACTTAACATGATTGTGACTAGCAACCTTTACTACTTGTGAATATAAGTTCATAACGATTAGGTGAAACTCTCTTATACTCTAGCATCAAATTCATGCATGCAAATTAAGTGTCGACCACCAATTAACACACACAAACAAGTTTTAATAACTCAGTTAAGCAAATCACATTCTAGTCTTAAGAAACAATAACTGGACGTAATCAATTCATATAAAACATATAATCATGGCTTCAAATTCACCTCAAACTAAAAAGAAATTAGTTCCTCATGTTCACAAGCAAACAAAGAAAACTTAAATTAAACATTAAAAACAAAGGATAGAATACACCTAGAAAACGCTCCAGATTTCATCCTTCCTCCCTTTGCAAAGCTGCGGCACAATGAGGTTGTGTGGTGGATGGATGTAGGTGAGTTATGGTAGAGGGTGGTGTTTTGAATGGTGTAGCATAATCTTATATTTATAGGCCTAGGGATTACTTGGCCTAGGTTGTCAAGGAAAAGGATTTAGGACTCCAAACCAACAAGGAAAATGCCATCTGGAAAGGTTGGGGCGTCAGATTTTTAGGGCTTCTAGGAAGGAGTGTTGTGGCATGTTTTTAGAACAAAAAGGCCTCCTAAAAACAGGTTTTAGGCATCCTAATATGAAAAGGAGTCCCCTTTGTAGCTGGAGTTAAGGTAGGATAAGATTAGGACAGGATAAGATAAGATAAGGTAAGATAAGGTTAGTTGGATAAGATAAGGTTGGATAAGGTTTTGGATAATTCTCCTTCTTTGTAGCTGATTCCTTATCTTCTTTGACTTGAATTTATTTCTCCAACTCTTTTGCACATTCCTAGCCTCTCTTGAACTTCAAATTTGTCCATCCATCTTGCTCCATACTTGTGACATCCATTCTTGGCCCAAAACTGCTCTAAAATGCTCCAAATTGCACTTTCTTGCCAACTTTGTCATTTGAACCTTCAAACACACGAAAATAGCTCAAAACATTTAAATAAGCAATAACTAACTAAATAAATGCAACCAAACATGCTAACTAAGTCGCATAAATATGCTCCTATCAAATTCCCCCACACTTAGCTTTTGCTAGTCCTCGAGCAAAACAAAACAACAAAACAAAACCTAAACCTTCCAACGTTCACCTCAGGGATTTCCAATGAAACATAACATGTTAAAAATCATTACTTCCATAGATTTTAGTTATCCCTACCCTTGAGCACATACTTAATCACAGTTACCACTCACTAGTTCGCATCTAATCAATTAAAACAACATTTTGAATGTAGTAACATGCCTTACAAAATCCCTCAATTCCTTACTAGATATGCACTCAATTTTCACTCAGATTTTCTGACTACACTCCCTATTCTAGGTATATGTGAGAAGATTGATGTAAACATGAAAACGAACACTCACATATGTTTATAACAAAGAAAGCAATTTCTGGAGTTATTAAGCATGTATATATATGATCTCATGAATGGAATGGTACTACTTAGACGCGAGAACCAGGGATACCATATGCTCATACCACTCCCAAACTCCACATATTGAAACACATAACAATCAAGATAGAAGTCAAAAGGGTTGTAACGGGGCTAAGGGTATTGGCTAACAAAGGAAGGTAAGGAAAACAAACGTTCTTAAAGCAATAGCAAGCAAAGTAATGAATATCAACACTTAGAACTCCCTTTTTAAATGCAGCCACAAACTTTGAATCTTTTAGGGGATTTCGTACAACTTAGGGTCAAATTCAATTTTTTGGGCCCCTTCTTCAACAACCAACAATTGCGAGCTTATTCTCACTTATTTTGAACACTTTTTCACACTTTTTCACATACTTTTCTTTTTCTTTTCTTTTTCTCACGAATTTTCTTTTTTCTCTTTCTTTTTCTCTTTCTTTTTTCCCGTGCCCTATTTCTTTTTCTTGGCACACTACATTGTACAACCTTCCCCCACACTTATTTTTCTGCAAATTGTAGATCAAAAGGAATTCCTCTAAGTCATGCTTCACTATTCTTTAAGAACAAAGGTATGGATAGTCCTATACTAGGCTAGGTAAGGATAATGTGGGCTAACAAAGAAAATAGGCTAACTAACGCTCAAAGGGGTTAAACCTACAATACATATGCAAAGGGTTAAGGCTTTTTGGCACTGGTTTAAACTAAACAACTTCATCTTGTTATTTGTTATGCTAATCAATTTCATGCTTTGAATGAAACGGACATGAGTTCTAGTATTTGGAACTAAATGATGAAACGCATTCTAAGTAGCAACCAAGCAAAGAAATAATGAGATCATGCAACGACTTTAGAAAACAAAGAATCACAGATTAATAACTCTCCAAACAAAGTTTAGGCTCAAGTCTCTCAAGGTTGTAGCGTTAGTTTGAGTTACTTCCTTCTAGCATGTTACAAAAACTAATTTTTTTTCTTTTTTATGATTACATGTGAATTCATGAATGTCAACTATAACCAAGCATAAACCAAAGAGCATATCAAACTTCAATCCATGTTTGTAACTTTCTTTAACAGTCATGCAATTAAAAACGAAATCCTCATCATTGTGTTGGAAGGTACCCTAAGACACAAACACACAAAAACGACTCAAAAAAGACTCTTTTTGGTATTTTTCAAAACTTTTTCAAATTCTTTTGTAAATTTTCATATTTTTCTTTCAAGACACATAAAAACACTTCAAAACACACTAAAAACACTCAAAATAGTGAAAAACAACCTTAGAAGTGATGGGTGATAAAAACCTACGAATTTTTCAATGAAAGCACTTGTTTACCCCCCCCCACACTTAAACCAAACATTGTCCTCAATGTTTCAAACATAGACACACACAAAAGTAAGCAAACAACACAACCAACAAACATGACAAAGATGGTAAAATAAAAGCAATAAAGAGTAGGGTTTAGGAACGCAAATCTGGTTGTGGAGCCGAAGAGTTCCTAGGTCTTCTTTATTTGCATGGGTTGCCTCCCAAGAAGCGCTTGCTTTAACGTCTTCCAGCTGGACGAATCCTTCAATTATGCTTCATTGGAGGCCACGGCATGGAATTGATCTTTGAATGGAAGGTGATACTTGAAATGATCCGGATTTGGTTTAAATTCTAGTATGGGTACCTGAATCATTAACAACATATTAGTATAAAAAAGAATTGAAATTCGGGGTGGTGGCTTACCTGTGTGCTCCGACAAGAACTCAAGGACAAACACCACATCTTTGAAAGTTTCAGGAACTTTGCACTTGGCCAGATTGAATGTGATGGTTGTGACTTGTCCCGTGTCATAAAATTCAACTTCTTTGGGCTTTGTTGTCTCACGAACATCCTCTTTGATGCATTCTACATATTCTCCAGCCACTTCTTTCTCTTGAATCATTCTTCTTGATGTACCAGGTTCTTTAAGAAATTCAACACTTTCTGGAATTTGACTTGGTGTATCAAGAATTGGGATAGTACTTGGCACCTTTGAGAAGGCTTCCACGATGTTGTTTTCACTTTCTTGATTGGATGGCCTAGAAACACTAGGGGCCTGCGGCAAGGGTATTTCTTCTTCCTCCTCCTCAATTAGCAGCATCTGTTCATCCATGTTAGGGTTGTGTTTGGACGGTTCTGGGTCAGCTTCAACCTCCATAGCACTTTCTAAAGTGATAGCTTCAGTGATTTCAAAATCTCCCATTGGATTTACAATGTTTGAGTTGAAGAGTTTGCTTTGTTCTTGCATTTGTGCCATGAACTCTACCATCTCTCCAAGTTGATTGTTCAATTCACCTATTGTCTTGGTTTGGTCCTGCATAGCCTGCGCCATAGTAGTTAATAATTGAACAATTTGGTCATTATCCATGGACGAACCTGAACTTGGTTAGGCCGAATATGGTTGAGGCTGTGGTGGTTCATATGGCTTTTGATAGATCTCCACAGATGGCTGCCAATACGCTTCTTGTTGTGAGCCTTGCTTCAAAGAGGTTAGTACGTCACGAATTTCATCATAACTCATAGGCATACTTGAATTCGATTGGAATTGTTGTGGGGGAGGTTGTGGTGGCTGCATAGGCGTTGTATAGAACTCCTCATATGGCTACCAATATTCTCCTTGTTGAATTTGTTGAGGTTCCTCCCACATAAAATCTGAATAATCTCTCCAATCGGAATTGTAAGCGTTGGAAAACAGGTTGTCCCTTGATTGGTTATGGCCTTGATAGCCCCTAGCACCTCAATTCGCAGTGAATTGATGAAGTTGATGTCCTTGCCCATAGGGTACATTAAATGTAGGGGCAGTGTGCATTGTGGTTATTTCGGCAATCTGGGACAATTGAGAAGTAAGATTCGCCAATTGAGCTTGAATGTTTACAATTGCCATGTTTAGTACCTGAAACAAAGAAAACAGAACAAAACAAAATCAAAAACTAAAACGTAAAAACAAAAACACAAACAGAAACACAGGGGATTAGCAAATTTGCTAATCCCAGGCAACGGCGCCAAAAATTTGATGTGAAATTAAATTGCACTCAAACTTAAACCCTATCAATGTAGTATGTGTAAGTAGGGATCGTTCTAGCCGGGGATTAGAAGGGATGCTAATCTACGCAAATCTGACTCAAAAACACAAAACTAAACTTAAAAACACTTAACTAGACTCTAACATCACAAAACTAACAACTAGACTCAAAACAGACTCTAGGGAGTTATTTGGATGAATTCTAGACTAATAAGACTCAAAACACTAAAGAAAACCTAATTTAGACAGATTCTAACTAATTTGACACAACAAAGTAAAGGGAATTGGGTTTTTGACGAAATTAACTAAAACTAAGCAAATTAAAGAAACAAAGTAACGAAGGTACGAAATTGGGTGCTTTGGATGGTGAAAGGCTAGTTAGATGGTCCTTCTCCACACATGATATATGCATATGAACCAATTTCCAGTTATTATTCCTTTAGACATGAATGACAACACCCCAAGTTAACCGTGACAGCACAAATTAACCATCAGCTTTTCCTTAGTTCATTGAAATGGAAGACGCATTACAACCAAATTATCCTTATCAAGTCTCCTAACTATGACAGCATGATAGAAAACATATCAAAGGTCATTACATTCTTTGAAAATCATAAGTGTTGACGAGGCATTCGTAACTATGACAGCATGATACTCTTGCCTAGGATTTACTTAACATGATTGTGACTAGCAACCTTTACTACTTGTGAATATAAGTTCATAACGATTAGGTGAAACTCCTGATAGGGGCATATTTATGCACCTTAGTTAGCTTGTTCTTGTGCATTTATATTGTTTTTCCTTAGTTAAAGTAGTCTTTTAAGCTAGTTTGATGTATTTTCAGGTTCTAAGGGCAAGTATGCAAAAAGAAGCAATTTGGAGCATTCTATAGCATTTTTGGGCCAAGATTGGGTAGTGCAAGCATGGAGGCAAGTTGATGGACGAAATTGAAGATATAAAGGCTTGAAATCAGCTAAGAAGATGGAAGAAAGAAAGATAAAGAAGATAAGGAATCAGCTCAAAAGAAGGAGAATTATCCAAAACATTATCCAAAACAACCTTATCTTATCTTATCTTATCCAATCTTATCGTAATCTTATCCTAACCTGTTTTCTTCAGTTTAGGGGACTTAAAACCTAATTTCTAGAAGTCTTATCCCTTGTCCTATAAAAGTGGCACCCCAAATCCCTCTAGAAGCCCCAAAATCTGCCACAAAACACATTCCTTCTAGAACCCTGAAAATCTGGCGCCTCCTTCCCTTCTAGAATCCTTTTCCCTTACCTTGCAAGGCATTCCCTGCCCTTATCCTATTGTGCCGCACCTTTCAGGCCTTTTCCCTATTGGATTCTGATTGTTAGGCCCTTTTCCTTGTGGATTTGGGTTCTACAAATCCTTTTCAGAAATTAATTGGACCACAATGCTTTTTCCAAATTAATTGCCGCACCTAGGGCCCTAATTCCTTGTGCAATGCTGAGTCCAAGCCCTAATCTGATTACCCTAGGGTTTGTGGTGCCTATATATACAAGTTTAAAGGGTTGCCACAGGTTTCACCACCTCCATACACACCATTCTCGCCAGAAACTCTTCACCACTCTCTGCCGCACCCTTCCTACACCATTCTCCATAGTTTCTGACCCAATTCACTCTCTGCCGCACCATACATCCATCCTAGCCATTAACCCAGCCTTCTACACCATTCATAACTCCCTAAACCTGTCCCAAGACCTTGTGCCGCAGCAAAGAGGAGGAGAAGGAGCCCTGGGACGTGCATGTCATTCAAGTTTGAATTGCTGGAAGTTTTAGGTGTTTTCTTTCCTTTGATTTCAATGTTTAAATTCAATACCCTTTGTTCTGTACGTATGAGGAACTAAACTCCCCTTGGCTAGGGGGGATTCGAAACCATGTTTATGCTTGCTATATGACTTGATTACCTCTAATTGCGTTTCATCAGTTGTGAATTCAATTTACTTATTTATTTGAATTAAACTGACTTGTGTGTGTTGGTTGAGAGTGCACGCTTAATTGTCATGCATAAATCTAATGCTAGGATATAAGGAAGTTTCACCTAATCGTTACAACTTTATATTCACAAGTAGTAAAGGTTGATGATCTCAATTGTGTTAAGTAAATTCTTGGCATAAGTATCATGCGCTTTCATAGTTACAAGTGCCTCGTCAATACTTATGATTTCCATTGAACGTAATGATCTTTGATTGTATCTCTAGTATGCGCTTTCATATAGAGAACTCTTGAAGAATAATTTGATTGTGATGCGCAGTTTCCATCCAATTCATTGACATAAGGGAAATCTGAGAGTTAATTTAAGCGGACCTAATTAACTTGGAGTGTTGAGAATTCGTGGTTTATTGAATTGCAATTAGAAATCGTTTTGTATGCAAGTATGACATGTGTGGAGAAGAACCCCTTAGCTAGCCTTCCATCCATTAATTTAAACCAATTTCGTTTTACAATCTGTTTTGTTTTACAAAGTTTATGTTTTGTTTTCAATTTCGTCAAAACCAATTCCCCCTTTATTTTGAAGTGTCAAGTTAGTTAGAAATCAATTTATTTTGTGTTTTTAAGTGTCTTGAGTCAAGTTATAAACTGTTTTTGTCCAAAATCTTCCCTAGTGCTCAAAACTGCCCAGAAAGTGGTTTTAAGGCAGTTTTGAGTGTTTGTTTGCTGTTTTGAGTCTTTTGGTTTGTTTTAGTGTTTTAGAGTATAGTTTTGCATTCTTTGAGTCTAATTTAGTGTTTTAATGTTGTTTTAAGTTTTTGAGTCAGTTTTCAAGTGGTTTAGCAATCCCTCCTAATCCCCGGCCTAGAACGATCCCTGCTTACATACTTTGCTACAATTGATAAAAAGAGGGTTTAATTTGTGTGCTTATATATTTTGCATCAAATTTTTGGCGCCGTTGCCGGGGATTAGCAACTGTGCTAATCCCTTGGATTGTTATTTTCGTTTGGTTTAATTAGATCAGATTCTGACCTTGTTTTTGTTTCTTGAGAGGTACTAGTTTATGACTCGGAGTTCTCATCCGGTTCGTGAACATATTCTGGACTTTGACGCCGATTTCGAGCGAGAGTTAAGGCGAAAGAGGAAGAATCCAGAACCAAGTGAATCAAGTGCAAGTTCAGAAGCCGAATCTGAATTTGAAGAGGAAGTGGACGACATGGCTGTGGACAATCGTACAATCAAAGAGCTTTCAGCCTCAGGACTTGACAATGCCGTGCCCTTATGCATTCAATACCCTAGGGCGGCTCAAGGCAAAACTGATGAGTTTGAATTGAAGTCAAGCTTGTTGCATCACATTCCTAAGTACCATGAGCTGTCCATGGAAGATCCAAACAAGCATTTGAAGGAATTCGAGGTGGTGTGCTCAAGCATGACACCAATCAACGTAGATGGAAATATTATGATGATGAAGGCCTTTCCCTTTTCTCTCTTGGAAAAGGCAAAGGATTGGTTGTATGAATTGGCCCCCGGAACTGTCACATCATGGGAGAGCATGAAACGGGCTTTCTTGGAGAAGTTTTTCCCAACTTCTCGAGTCATCCTCCTACGAAAAAGGATAAGTGGAATTCAACAAGAAGCAGGTGAATCATTTCCTACTTATTATGAACGTTTTAAATCTCTTGTTGCTTCATGTCCACAGCATCAGATGAAGGAGGAACTTCTCCTACAATATTTCTACGAAGGACTTCTACCAATCGAACGTCAAATGCTAGATGCCTCAGCGGGAGGAGCCTTGGTGGACAAGACCCCCACTACAGCCAAGACATTGATAGCCAATCGAGCGTTGAACGCTCAACAATACGAAGGTGTTGGGCAAATGAGCATCCCACGGCAACACCAAGTCAATGAGGTAAGTGCCATAACCGAACTTCAAAATCAAATGGCTAACCTTACTACTTTGCTTTCTCAGGTGGTGGAAGGTCCAAAAGTACAAAATGTAGCTTCTTGTGGCGTGTGCTCCATGCAAGGACATCCCACAGATAAGTGCCCACAATTGATAGAGAATGGAGGGCGGGAGACACTCAATGCCGTGGGTTTTGGCAATTAATACCAACCACGTGGCGATCCTTTTTCCAATACCTACAATCCCGGGTGGCGTGATCATCCAAATTTCAAATGGTGAGAACCTCAACAAGGCCAACAACAAAGCGGATTTAGGCAACAACCCCCGGGTTTCTATTAGAAGCCGTTGGCACCAACTCAAGCCCAAGCACAACCTGCCCAAAACAAATCAGTTCTTCAATTGATAATGATCAGATTTTTCAATTACTAACTTCTATGGCGCAGGGTATGCAAACTAGGGACAAGAAGGTGGACGAGTTGGAGAAGCAGGTAGGACAGATTGCCGAGTTCATGGGGCAATTTCAAGAGCAAGGCAAGTTGCCAAGTTCAACCGTTGTCAATCCAAAAGGCGGATTCGAATCTGTAAAAGCCATGAGTCTGCGAAGTGGGAAGCAAGTAGGATCTGACCCTAAACCATCCAAATCATGTTCCAACGAGGAGGAAGAGTTGAGAATTGAAGAGGAGGAACAAAGCCCACTCACGGCAAAGGTGGAAACACCTTTGCCGCAAGCCCTAAGTGATCCTAAACCGTCCAATTTGTCCAATAGAGGTAAGAACGTGTCAAATTCAGTTCCTACTAATGTTTTTCCTTCGAATGTTCCTTTTCCAAATAGGTTCAAGCAAACAAAGAAAGAAGAAGCAGAAAAGGACATTCTTGAGACGTTTAGGAAAGTTCAAGTCAATATTCCCCTTTTGGATGCAATTAAGCAAGTCCCCAGGTACGCCAAGTTCTTGAAGGAACTTTGCACTAATATGAGGAGGATTTCGACCAAGGAGGTTGTAAAAGTGGGTGAAAACGTCTCAGCCATCTTGCAACGCAAACTGCCCCCTAAATGCAAAGATCTGGGTAGTTTTACAATTCCGTGTGTTATTGGTAATTCTAGGTTTGAATCTGCCATGTTAGACTTAGGTGCATCTATAAATGTCATGCCATATTCAATTTATGCATCTATGAACCTAGGAGCGTTGAAAAACGATGGTGTTATCATACAATTGGCCGATAGATCTAATGCCTATCCAAATGGAGTTTTGGAGGATGTTTTGGTGTAGGTTAATCACTTGATATTCCCGGCGGATTTCTACGTGCTTGAAATGGATGAATCGGACCATTCCCCGACATTGCCCATCCTCCTTAGAAGGCCATTCATGAAAACTGCTCGTACGAAGATTGATGTGTTTAATGGCACTTTGACGATGGAATTTGATGGGGAAGTTATTAATTTCAATCTTTCTGATTCTATGAAGTACCCTAGTGAGAATCATTCATGTTTTGCTATTGATATAATTGACTCTTTGGCGCATGACCATTTGGACAATTTGAAGGACGATGCACTTGAATTGGCCATTGCACAAGGAAGGGACATGCACAACATTGAAACAGCCACAAAAGCAACCCACGGCATGCATGAAGCATCCCTTGCCGTGGCCCCTAGTGAGGATGTCATTGAAATGGTGGCTGCCCTTGAGTCATTGCCATCACAATCTGGTAAGTTTTTGGACCTAATTTTAAGTTCAGTTTCGGCTAATAAGATGTTTCCCTCAGTTGTGCAGCCACCTACACTTGAACTTAAGCCTTTGCCAAGTCACTTGAAGTACTTTTTCTTGGGAGAAGATGAGACGTTGCCTGTCATCATCTCATCCTCACTCACGGCACAAGAGGAAAACAAATTGATGAGGGTGCTAAAAGAGTACAAAACAGCAATTGGATGGACTTTGGCCAACATAAAGGGAATTAACCCTACCACGTGCATGCATCGCATACTTCTAGAGGAGGGGTCCAAAACATCTCGAGAGGCTCAAAGCCGTTTCAACCCTCTGATGATGGAAGTTGTGAAGAAGGAGATAATCAAGCTTTTGGATTGTGGAGTGATCTATCCAATCTCGGATAGTAGGTGGGTTTCACCCGTTCAATGTGTGCCAAAGAAATCTAGTGTGACAGTGGTAGCCAATGTCGAGAATGAACTTGTTCCTACACGCATTCAAATCGGTTGGAGGGTGTGCATCGACTATAGGAAGCTAAATGCCACCACGAGGAAAGATCACTTCCCATTGCCATTTATTGACCAAATGCTTGAGAGGTTAGCGGGTTATGCTTTCTATTGTTTTCTTGATGGTTATTCTGGTTATAATCAAATTGTCATAGCACCCGAGGATCAAGAAAAAACTACTTTCACATGCCCATTTGGTACTTTTGCATATCGTCGCATGCCTTTTGGTTTATGTAATGCACCTGCCACATTTCAAAGATGCATGATGAGCATATTTTCTGATTATGTTGAGAAAATAATTGATGTTTTCATGGATGATTTTAGCGTTTTTGGTGACTCCTTTGACAGTTGCTTGCATAATCTTAGTTTGATTCTAAAACGTTGCGTTGAAACTAACCTTGTTCTTAATTGGGAAAAATGTCACTTCATGGTTAAACAAGGCATAGTTCTAGGTCATATCATCTCTGAAAACGGCATTGAGGTTGATAAGTCAAAAATAGATCTTGTACGTCACTTACCCTCTCCGACTTCGGTTAGAGAGGTTCGTTCTTTTCTTGGCCATGCAGGTTTCTATCGTAGGTTTATCAAAGATTTCTCAAAGGTTGCACAACCTCTTTGCCGTCTCCTACAAAAAGAAGTGGTGTTTGAATTCACCAAGGAGTGCACGGCATCATTCAACCAACTCAAGGAGTTGTTGACCACGACACTCATTATTGTTCCACCAGATTGGAGCCTACCTTTCGAGCTTATGTGTGATGCGTCCGATTATGCTTTAGGGGCTGTATTGGGACAAAGAAAGGACAAGAGGCCGCATGTCATCTACTATGCCTCACGGACATTGAATGATGCCCAGTTGAACTATTCCACTACGGAAAAAGAACTTCTTGCCGTTGTTTTTGCTTTAGATAAGTTTAGATCATCTCTAATTGGTACTAAAGTAATTGTGTTCACTGACCATGCAGCATTGAAGTACTTGCTCACCAAAAAGGAGGCCAAGCCACGGCTAATTCGTTGGATATTGCTACTTCAAGAGTTCGACATTGAGATTCGTGACAGGAAGGGAAGTGAAAACGTGGTGGCTGACTACCTCAGCCGAATGGTGCATAACGAGGAGTCTCTACCTATTTTGGAGACATTCCCCGATGAACAATTGCTGTCCATAAAGGTTAGTGAGCCTTGGTATGCTGATTTGGTGAACTTTTTGGTGTCAAAACAAATTCCAAGCACTTTTGCTAGGCACCAACGTGATAAGTTAAGACATGATGCACGGTTTTATGTGTGGGATGATCCATACTTATGGAAATATTGTTCGGATCAAGTTATACGTCGATGTGTGCATAATATGGAGTTTAATTCAATTTTAACTTTCTGTCACACTTATGCATGTGGGGGACACTTTGGGACACAACGCACTGCCCTTAAGGTTTTAGAATGTGGATTTTATTGGCCGACTTTATTTAAAGATGCTAGAACCTTTTGTATGTCTTGTGATCGTTGCCAAAGAATGGGTAACATAGGTGCTAAGGACCAAATGCCGCAAAACATCATACTTCCTGTTGAAATTTTTGATGTTTGGGGCATTGATTTCATGGGCCCATTTCCTTCATCGCATGGTTTTCTTTACATATTACTTGCCGTGGATTATGTCTCAAAATGGGTGGAAGCAAAGGCCACCCGGACTAATGATTCTAAAGTGGTTGCAGATTTTATTAGAACTAACATTTTTGCAAGGTTTGGTATGCCACGGGTGATCATTAGTGATGGAGGGTCGCACTTTTGCAATCGAACAATTAAGGCGTTGTTGAGGAAGTACAATGTCAATCATGAGGTTTCTACACCTTACCATCCTCAAACGAATGACCAAGCCGAGGTTTCTAACCGGGAGATCAAACAAGTCATAGAAAAAACCGTAGGGCCTACAAGGAAGGATTGGAGCTTGCGCGTGAACGATGCATTGTGGGCCTATCGCACGGCTTACAAAACACCCATTGGCATGTCCCCATTTCGGCTAATATATGGCAAACCATGTCACTTACCTGTGGAGTTAGAGCACAAAGCGCATTGGGCCGTGAAAACATTTAATTTGGAGTTAGATGCGGCTGGAATGCATAGGAAGCTTCAATTGAATGAACTTGAGGAGATAAGGAACGAAGCATATGAGAACGCCCGAATCTACAAGGAGAAGACCAAGGCTTTTCATGACAAGATGATTCGTGGCAAATCATTCTCAGTTGGGCAGAAAATGTTGCTATTCAATTCCTGTCTTCGGTTGTTTCCTGGTAAGTTACGTTCCAAGTGGGTTGGCCCATTTGTTGTTACTAATGTTTTTGTTCATGGTGCAGTGCAAATCAAAAGCTTGAAAACTGGACAAGAATTCAAGGTGAATGGGCACCGATTGAAGCCATATTATGAGAGCTTTGTGGAGCAAACCGTGGATGACATCTCCTTGGATGCCGTGGGTACCAATCTGGAGTGATTGGGTTCTTTGTCCGGCTGTACGACGTTAAAGCAAGCGCTACTTGGGAGGCAACCCATGCATTCAACAAAGGAAGACCTAGGGAGCACTCCAATTCCAGATTTGCGTTCCTAAACCCTTCTCTTTGTTGTTGTTTTCGTTTCTGTTTGTTTCTTGTTTAGTTGCTGTTTTGTTTGTTTGTTTGTTTATTTGTGTTCGTTTATGCTTGAAACATTGAGGACAATGTTTGATTTAAGTGTGAGGGGGTAACCAAAGTGTTTTGATGCAAATTCGTAGGGTTCTCTCACCCATAACTTCTAATGTTGTTCCTTGCTGTTTTTAAGTGTTTTTAAGCTGTTTTGGTGTGTTTTAGTGTGTTTTGACTTAAAAATCCGAAAATCCCATAAAAATTTGAAAAATTGTTTTAAAAAAAACCCAAAAAGAGTTGTTTTTGTGTGTTTGTTTGTGTCTTAGGGTACCTTCCAACACAATGATGAGGATTTGGTTTTTAAGTGCATAACTGTTAAAGAAAGTTACAAACATGGAGGGAAGTTTGAATTGCTCTTTGGTTTATGCTTGGTTATAGTTGGCATTCATGAATTCACATGTAATCACAAAAAGGATAAAATCAGTTTTTGTAACATGCTTGAAGGAAGGAACTCAAACTAACGCTACAACCCTGAGAGACTTGAGCCTTTAACGTTCTTTGGAGAGTTAATAATCTGTGCATTGTTGTTTTCTAAAGTCGTTGCATGATCTCATTATTCTTTGCTTGGTTGCTACTTAGAAGGCGTTTCATCATTTAGTTCCAAACACTAGAACTCATGCCCAATTCATTTTAAGCATGTTATTGATTTGCATAACACATATTCAAGATGAAGTTGTGTAGTGACCATCATAGCCAAATTGCCGTATCTCCCTATTTCATTGTGTTTTGTAGGTTTTAACCCCGTTGAGCCTTGTTTAGCCGATGTTCTTTGTTAACCCACATTATCCTCACCTAGCCTAGATTAGGACCATCCATACCTTTGTTCTTGAAGCATAGTAATGCATGACTCAATATGAATTCCTTTTCATCATTGTTTGGCAGAAAACAAGTGTGGGGGAAGTGAGTTTTGTTGTGGGTGTGCCAAAGTCTTGAATGAGGCACGGCAAAGAAAAGGAAAAAAAGAAGAAGAGGAAAAATTCGTGGAAAATAGAAAGAAAAAAAGAAAAGTTGTGAAAAAAATGAAAAAGGAGTTGAAAAGATGTGGAAAAGAGTTCTCAAGTGTTGTTTGTTGAAGGAAGGGTCCAAAACATTGAATCCGGCCCTAATTGTTGCTTGAAACTTCCCTTTGTGTTTAAAAGTTGATTTCTGCAAGATAAAGGGAATTCTAAGTTCAATTTCATTATTTTGCTTGCTATTGCTTTAAGAACGTTTGTTTTTCCTATCCTTTCTTTGTTAGCCAACTCCCCAAGCCCCGTTACAACCCTTGACTTCAATCTTGAGTGTTGTGTGTTTCAATTTGTAGAGTTTGAATTTGGTTTGAGCATATGGTGTCACTGGTTCTCGCATCTAAGTGGTAGCATTCCATTCATGAGATCATATCTATATATGCTTATTAACTCCAGAAATTGCTTTCTTGTTATAAACATATGTGAGTGTTCGTTTTCATATTTACATCAATCTTCTCACATATAACTAGTGTAGGGAGTGTAGTCAGAAAATGTGTGTGGAAATTGAGTGCATATCTTGTAAGGAATTGAGGAATTCTCTAAGGCATGTTACTACATTCAAAACATTGTTTTAATTGGTTAAATGCGAGCTAATGAATGGTAACTATGTTTAAGTATGTGCTCAAGAGTAAGGATGGCTAAAATCTGTGGGAATAATGATCTTTGGCATGTTGTGTGCATTGGAAATCCCTGAGACAATTGTTGGAAGGTTTAGGTTGTGTTATACTTGTTTTGTTTCATTTTGTTTTGCTCGAGGACTAGCAAAAGCTAAGTGTGGGGGAATTTGATAGGGGCATATTTATGCACCTTAGTTAGCTTGTTCTTGTGCATTTATATTGTTTTTCCTTAGTTAAAGTAGTCTTTTAAGCTAGTTTGATGTATTTTCAGGTTCTAAGGGCAAGTATGCAAAAAGAAGCAATTTGGAGCATTCTACAGCATTTTTGGGCCAAGATTGGGTAGTGCAAGCAAACAGCAAACACGTCCAAGGGCTCTCCTCCTTCCTCTTTGCTGCGGCACAAGGGTTGTTTTAGGTCAGAAACTATGGAGAATGGTGAAGGATAGGTGCGGCTAGGGTTGGGGAAGGAATTCTGGCGTGAATGGGTGGTAGAGGATGGATAGGTAGATAGGTGGATGGAATGGACGCAGAGAATCTGTCCAGAGAGCGAGAGAGAGACTAAATGGTGCGGATGGCTTTATTTATAGGGCTAGGGTTGAAAGGCAATCAGAAAATAATAGGAAAGGTTCAATACTTAGCTATTATGGTTCCACAATTTAATAGGTAAGAAAACAAGCTAACTAAGTGATGTAAATATGCTCCTATCAGTAGTGCAAGCATGGAGGCAAGTTGATGGACGAAATTGAAGATATAAAGGCTTGAAATCAGCTAAGAAGATGGAAGAAAGAAAGATAAAGAAGATAAGGAATCAGCTCAAAAGAAGGAGAATTATCCAAAACATTATCCAAAACAACCTTATCTTATCTTATCTTATCCAATCTTATCGTAATCTTATCCTAACCTGTTTTCTTCAGTTTAGGGGACTTAAAACCTGATTTCTAGAAGTCTTATCCCTTGTCCTATAAAAGTGGCGCCCCAAATCCCTCTAGAAGCCCCAAAATCTGCTACAAAACACATTCCTTCTAGAACCCTGAAAATCTGGCGCCTCCTTCCCTTCTAGAATCCTTTTTCCTTGCCTTGCAAGGCATTCCCTGCCCTTATCCTATTGTGCCGCACCTTTCAGGCCTTTTCCCTCTTGGATTCTGATTGTTAGGCCCTTTTCCTTGTGGATTTGGGTTCTACAAATCCTTTTCAAAAATTAATTGGACCACAATGCTTTTTCCAAATTAATTGTCGCACCTAGGGCCCTAATTCCTTGTGCAATGCTGAGTCCAAGCCCTAATCTGATTACCCTAGGGTTTGTGGTGCCTATATATACAAGTTTAAAGGGTTGCCGCAGGTTTCACCACCTCCATACACACCATTCTCGCCAGAAACTCTTCACCACTCTCTGCCGCACCCTTCCTACACCATTCTCCATAGTTTCTGACCCAATTCACTCTCTGCCGCACCATACATCCATCCTAGCCATTAACCCAGCCTTCTACACCATTCATAACTCCCTAAACCTGTCCCAAGACCTTGTGCCGCAGCAAAGAGGAGGAGAAGGAGCCCTGGGACGTGCATGCCATTCAAGTTTGAATTGCTGGAAGTTTTAGGTGTTTTCTTTCCTTTGATTTCAATGTTTAAATTCAATACTCTTTGTTCTGAACGTATGAGGAACTAAACTCGCCTTGGCTAGGGGGGGATTCGAAACCATGTTTATGCTTGCTATATGACTTGATTACCTCTAATTGCGTTTCATAAGTTGTGAATTCAATTTACTTATTTATTTGAATTAAACTGATTTGTGTGTGTTGGTTGAGAGTGCACGCTTAATTGTCATGCATAAATCTAATGCTAGGATATAAGGAAGTTTCACCTAATCGTTACAACTTTATATTCACAAGTAGTAACGGTTGATGATCTCAATTGTGTTAAGTAAATTCTTGGCATAAGTATCATGCGCTTTCATAGTTACAAGTGCCTCGTCAATACTTATGATTTCCATTGAACGTAATGATCTTTGATTGTATCTCTAGTATGCGCTTTCATATAGAGAACTCTTGAAGAATAATTTGATTGTGATGTGCAGTTTCCATCCAATTCATTGACATAAGGGAAATCTGAGAGTTAATTTAAGCGGACCTAATTAACTTGGAGTGTTGAGAATTCGTGGTTTATTGAATTGCAATTAGAAATCGTTTTGTATGCAAGTATGACATGTGTGGAGAAGAACCCCTTAGCTAGCCTTCCATCCATTAATTTAAACCAATTTCGTTTTACAATCTGTTTTGTTTTACAAAGTTTCTGTTTTGTTTTCAATTTCGTCAAAACCAATTCCCCCTTTATTTTGAAGTGTCAAGTTAGTTAGAAATCAATTTATTTTGTGTTTTTAAGTGTCTTGAGTCAAGTTATAAACTATTTTTGTCCAAAATCTTCCCTAGTGCTCAAAACTGCCCAGAAAGTGGTTTTAAGGCAGTTTTGAGTGGTTGTTTGCTGTTTTGAGTCTTTTGGTTTGTTTTAGTGTTTTAGAGTATAGTTTTGCATTCTTTGAGTCTAATTTAGTGTTTTAATGTTGTTTTAAGTTTTTGAGTCAGTTTTCAAGTGGTTTAGCAATCCCTCATAATCCCCGGCCTAGAACGATCCCTGCTTACATACTTTGCTACAATTGATAAAAAGAGGGTTTAATTTGTGTGCTTATATATTTTGCATCAACTCCCTTATACTCTAGCATCAAATTCATGCATGCAAATTAAGTGTCGACCCCCAATTAACACACACAAACAAGTTTTAATAACTCAGTTAAGCAAATCACATTCTAGTCTTAAGAAACAATAACTGGACGTAATCAATTCATATAAAACATATAATCATGGCTTCAAATTCACCTCTAACTATAAAGAAATTAGTTCCTCATGTCCACAAGCAAACAAACATAAATAAACTTAAACATTGAACAAAGATAGAAAACACCTAGAAAGTGCTCCAGAGTCCTTCCTTCCTTGCAAGCTGCGGCACAAGAGTGTATGGCTGATTTGTGGTGTAGAGAGATGTGAATGAGAGATGGTGATGTTGAATGGTGCAGAAAATATGTATATATAAGGAGAGGGTGCGGCACCAACAAGTCGTGTAGGAAAAGGATTACAAAATGTAGTTTGTGTAGGAAAATAAAATCACAATCCTAAGGGGAAAAGGTTTATGTAATCCTAGCAGGAAATAGGACATCTAGAAGGCCAAAAACCAAAGGGAATTAGGAGAAAGGTGCGGCTGGATCATGCATCTAGAAGGCTTGGGGCGCCACCTTTTTAGGGACTTCTAGAAAGGGTGTTATTGGGCTTTCTAGAAGGGGATAGGTGCGGCACCTTTGTAGGAGGGGATAAGGTTCCTAGAAATCAGGTTTTTAGGTCTCCTAAACTGAATTGAATCCCTTTTGCAATAGGAATTAGGTTTGGATAAGATAAGGATACGATAAGGTAGTTTTGGATAATGTTTTGGATAATTCTCCTTCTTTGTAGCTGATTCCTTATCTTCTCTGACTTGGATTTATTTCTTCAACTCTTTTGCACATTCCTATCCTCTCTAGCACTTCAAATTCGTCCATCCATCTTGCTCCAATCTTGTGATATCCATTCCAAGCCCAAAACTGCTCTAAAATGCTCCAAATTGCATCTTTTTGCCAACTTTGCTTCTAGGACCTATAAACACATGAAAATGACTTCAGACACTATAATAAGCAACAAATAACTAAGTAAATGCAAGAAAACACACTAACTAAGTCGCACAAATATGCTCCTATCAAATTCCCCCACACTTAGCTTTGGGTAGTCCTCGAGCAAAACAAAACAAACAAAACATAACCTAAACCTTCCAACATTCACCTCAGGGATTTCCAATGGAACATAACATGTTAAAAATCATTACTTACATAGATTTTAGTTATCCCTACCCTCGACCACATACTTAATCACAGTTACCACTCACTAGCTCGCATCTAATCAATTAAAACAACTTTTTGAATGTAATAACATGGCTTAGAGAATCCCTCAATTCCTTACTAGATATGCACTCAATTTTCACTCAGATTTTCTGACTACACTCCCTGCACTAGTTATATGTGAGAAGATTGATGTAACAAGAAAACTAATACTCACATATGTATATAACAAAGAAAGCAATTTCTGGAATGCATATATATGATCTCATGAATGGAATGCCACTACTTAGACGCGAGAACCAGGGACACCATATGCTCATACCAATCCCAAACTCCACATATTGAAACACATAACAATCAAGATAGAAGTCAAAAGGGTTGTAACGGGGCTAAGGGTAGTGGCTAACAAAGAAAGGTAAGGAGAACAAACGTTCTTAAAGCAATAGCAAGCAAAGTAATGAATATGACACTTAGAACTCCCTTAAAAACGCAGCCACAAACTTTGATACAAAGGGACAGAAAACACATACTTAGGGCCAAATTCAACTTTTTGGACCCTTTCTTCAACAACCAACACTTGTGAGCTTTAATCTCACTTATTTTGAACACTTTTCATACTTCTTCACATACTTTTCTTTTTCGTTTCTTTTTCTCACGAATTTTCTTCTTTTTTTTTTCTTTTTCTTTTTCTTTTTTCCTACCCGTGCCTCTTTTTTCTTTTTTTTGCACATACACAAGAATCCCTTCCCCCACACTTGTTTGCTGCCTAATAACGAACGAAGGGAATTCACTCTAGGTCATGCTTCACTACGCCTTAAGAACAAGGGTAAGTATGGTCCTAATCTAGGCTAGGTAAGGATAATGTGGCTAACAAAGAAAATAGGCTAAATATGGCTCAAAGGGGCTAAACCTACAATACATATGCAAAGGGTTAGGCTTTTTGGCACTGGTTTTAAACTAAACAACTTCATCATGTTTTATGTTATGCTAATCAATTTTAGTTTTGAATGAAATGGGTATAAGTTCTAGTATTTGGAACTATATGATGAAACGCATTCTAAGTACCAACCAAGCAAAGAATGATGAGATCATGCAACGACTTTAGAAAACAAAGAATGTCAAGATTAATAACTCTCCAAAGAACGTATAGGCTTAAGTCTCTCAGGGTTGTAGCGTTAGTTTGAGTTACTTCCTTCAAGCATGTTACAAAAACTGATTTTATCCTTTTTGTGATTACATGTGAATTTATGAATGTCAACTATAACCAAGCATAAACCAAAGAGCATATCAAACTTCAATCCATGTTTGTAACTTTCTTTAACAGTCATGCAATTAAAAACCAAATCCTTATCACTGTGTTGGAAGGTACCCTAAGACACAAACACACAAAATCGACTCTAAAAACGACTCTTTTTGGTATTTTTCAAAACGTTTTCAAATTTTTTTGTAAATTTTCGTATTTTTCTTTCAAGACCCATAAAAATACTTCAAAACACACTAAAAACACTCAAAAACAGTGAAAAACAACCTTAGAAGTGATAGGTGATAAAAACCCACGAATTTTTCAATGAAAACACTTGTTTACCCCCCCACACTTAAACCAAACATTGTCCTCAATGTTTCAAGCAGAGACTCACACACAAGCAAGCAAACAACACAACTAACAAACATGACAAATATGGCAAAGTAAAAGCAATAAAGAGTAGGGTTTAGAAACGCAAATCTGGTTGTGGAGCCGGAGAGTTCCTAGGTCCTCTTTATTTGCATAGGTTGCCTCCCAAGAAGCTTTTGTGTTAACGTCTTCCAGCCGGACGACCCTTCCTTCTATTCTTCAATGGAGCCCACGGCATTAAAGGATATGTCGTCCGCAATGTGCTCTTCAAAGTGCTCATAGTAAGGCTTCAAACGTTGTCCATTCACTTTGAACTCTTGTCCCGTCTTTAAACTTTGAATTTGGACTGCACCATGAGGAAATACATTAGTAACAATAAACGGACCAATCCACTTAGAACATAACTTACCTGGAAACAGACGAAAGCGGAATTGAAAAGTAGAACTTTCTGCCCATTGGAGAACGTTTTGGTTCGAATCATCTTGTCATGAAAAGTCTTCGTCTTCTCTTTGTAAATTCGAGCGTTCTCGTAAGCTTCATTCCTAAGCTCCTCAAGCTCGTTCAATTGAAGCTTCCTATGGATTCCTGCGACATCTATGTCCATATTGCAGGTCTTAACTGCCCAATACGCCTTGTGCTCCAATTCAACAGGAAGATGGCATGGTTTCCCATAGATGAGCTGAAATGGGGACATTCCAATTGGTGTTTTGTAGGCCGTACGATACGCCCACAATGCATCATTTAAACGCAAGCTCCAATCTTTGCGGTTTGGCCCTACAGTTTTCTCCAAAATCTGCTTGATTTCTCTATTTGAGACCTCGGCTTGCCCACTGGTTTGAGGGTGATAAGGTGTTGCCACCTTATGCGTGACATTATATTTCTTGAGTAGCGCCTTAATGGTTCGATTGCAAAAGTGTGAACCCCCATCACTGATAAGAACTCGTGGCATTCTAAATCTAGCAAATATGTTGGTTCTCACAAAATCTGCAACCACTTTAGAATCATTAGTATGGGTGGCTTTTGCTTCCACCCATTTCAAAACATAATCAACCGCAAGTAGAATGTAAACAAAACCATGAGATGAAGGAAAAAGACCCATGAAATCAATGCCCCAAACATCAAAAATTTCGACACCAAAGATAGAGACATGCGGCATTTGGTCTTTTGGTCCTATGTTTCCGGTTCTTTGACAACGATCACATGTTATGCAAAAAGTTCTAGCATCCTTAAAGATAGTAGGCTAATAAAAACCACATTCAAGTACTTTACGTGCAGTCCTTTGAGTGCCAAAGTGACCTCCACATGCATAAGTGTGACAAAAATTTAAAATTGAATGAATTTCAGAATCATGCACACATCTACGAATGATTTGATCAGAACAATATTTCCACAAATAAGGATGATCCCACACATAATTTCGTGCATCATGCTTGAGTTTATCACGTTGGTTCTTGTTTAGCTCATTTGGAATCACTTTAGGCACTAAATAATTGACTAAATCAGCAAACCAAGGTGTACTTACCTTAATGGACAGCAGCTGCTCATCTGGACACGTCTCAGGGATAGGAATTGGGTCTTCTTCATGCACCAATCTGCTTAGGTGGTCAGCCACTACGTTTTCGACTCCTTTCTTGTCCCGGATTTCGATATTGAATTCTTGAAGTAGGAGCATCCATCGAATAAGCCTTGGTTTGGCCTCTTTCTTCGTAAATAAGTATCTTAAAGCTGCATGATCAGAGTAAATAATGACTTTAGTACCAAGTAAATATGAACGAAACTTATCTAAAGCAAAGACAACGGCAAGAAGTTCTTTTTCCGTCGTAGAGTAGTTCAATTGAGCATTGTTCAAGGTTCTTGAGGCATAGTAGATGACGTGCAGATTTTTGTCCTTCCTTTGTCCTAACACGGCTCCTAATGCATAATCGGAAGCATCGCACATTAGCTCAAACGGAAGATTCCAATCTGGTGGCATAATGATTGGTGCCGTGGTTAGCATCTCTTTGAGTTGGTTGAAAGCCTTCTCACATTCCTCGTCAAACTTGAAAGCCACTTCCTTTTGAAGGAGACGGCACAAAGGTTGAGAAATCTTTGAAAAATCCTTGATGAATCGCCTATGAAATCCTGCATGTCCAAGAAAAGAACGAACCTCTCTAACCGAAGTAGGAGAGGGTAAGTAGCGTACAAGATCTATTTTCGATTTATCAACCTCAATTCCCCTTTCTGAAATGATATGCCCTAAAACTATGCCTTGCGTAACCATAAAGTGACACTTTTCCCAATTTAAAACAAGGTTGGTTTCAACGCATCGTTTTAAGATTAATGTGAGATTTTCCAAACAACCATCAAACGAATCACCAAAGACGCTAAAATCATCCATGAATACCTCAATAATCTTCTCAACATAATCTGAAAAGATACTTACCATGCATCTTTGGAATGTGGCAGGTGCATTGCATAAACCAAATGGCATGCGACGATAGGCAAAAGTACCAAAGGGGCACGTGAAGGTGGTTATTTCTTGGTCGTTCGGAGCTATGACAATTTGATTATATCCTGAATAACCATCAAGAAAACAATAAAAAGAATGACCGGCTAACCTTTCAAGCATTTGATCAATGAACGGCAAAGGGAAGTGGTCCTTCCTTGTGGTGGCGTTGAGCTTCCTATAATCGATACACACTTTCCAACCTGTTTGGATACGGGTTGGTACAAGCTCATTCTCGGCATTCTTCACCACAGTGACTCTGGATTTCTTTGGAACAACTTGAACCGGTAAAACCCAACGGCTATCCGAAATTGGATAGATCACTCCACAATCGAGAAGCTTGATATTCTCCTTCTTCACAACTTCCATCATTGGAGGGTTGAGTCGGCGTTGAGCCTCTCGAGTTGGTTTAGCCCTCTCCTCTAGAAGTATGCGATGCATGCATGTTGTAGGTCTAATCCCCTTAATATCGGCCAATGTCCAACCAATGGCTGTTTTGTGCTCTTTCAACACCCGAATCAACTTCTCCTCCTCTGTTGCCGTGAGTGATGCAGAGACAATGACGGGCAACATCTCTTCATCTCCCAAGAAGACGTACTTTAAATGATCCGGCAATGGCTTAAGTCCAATAATAGGGGCCTGAATCACAGAGGGTAAAAACGTATTAGTAGAAATGGGAATTGGAATTGGGTTAGGAGACGTACCATGATGTCGTGGCAATGAGTCAAAGGCAGCCACAATCTCGGCTTGTTCTTCACTAGGTACGGCCAGATTGGGCTTCATTCCAATTCCTTGTGCAATTGTTGTTTCAAGGAGATCTTCATCCAATGAGTCAAGGAATTCCTGCGCCAATGAATCAAATGCATCAATAGAAAAACAAGAATGATCATCTTTAGGATATTTAATAGTTTCAGAAAGATTGAAATCAATCACTTCCCCATCAAATTCCATTGTTAAAGTCCCTTTGAACACATCGATCTTGGTATGTGCTGTTTTCATGAAGGGCCTCCCAACTAGAATAGGCAATGGGGTAACATTGGGTGAATCCTCCATCTTTAAAACATAGAAATCTGCTGGGAATATCAAGTTATCCACCTGCACCAAGACATCTTCCAAAACTCCTTTCGGATATGCGTTAGAACGATCGGCTAATTGAATTATAACACCATCGTTTTTAAGCTCGCCTAAGTTCATAGATGCATAAATTGAGTAAGGCATAACATTAATTGAAGCTCCTAAGTCTAACATCGCATGTTCAAACTTAGTATTGCCAATAACACAAGGAATCGTAAAACTACCCGGTTCTTTGCATTTAGGGGGTAATTTCCTTTGCAAAACAGCGGAAACATTCTCACTTACCTGGACCACCTCTTTGTTTGAAATCCTTTTCCTTGTTGTGCAAAGCTCTTTAAAAAATTTGGCATACTTTGGAACTTGCTTGATTGCATCAAGGAGCGGAATATTGACTTGTACTTTCCTAAAGGTTTCCAGAATGTTCTTTTCGTTCTCTTCTTTCCTTGATTGCTTAAACCTGCTAGGAAAGGGCACATTTAGTGGAATAGAACTTGAAAAATTCGAGTTAGGACTTACCTTGGCCAAATTGGATGGTTTGGCAGTGAAAGTTGGCTGCGGCAAGGGTTGCTCCCCCCTTACCGTGGGTTTGGCTTGTTCCTCCTCTTCAATCAGCAACTTTTCATCCTCTTTTTGGCTTGATTTGGATGGTTATGGGTTGGTTCCAACTTCTTTTCCACTTCTCAACATAATGGCTTTGGCGGATTCAAATCCTCCCTTTGGATTCACAATGGTTGAGCTAGGAAGTTTGCCTTGTTCTTGGAATTGCCCTAGGAACTCTGAAATCTGCCCTACTCGCTTATCCAAATCATCCACCTTTTTGTCTCTAATTTGCATGCTCTGTGACATAGAAGTTAGTAATTGAAAAATCTGATCATTATCAACGGACGTACCTGATTTGGTTTGGGCAGCTTGTGCATGGGGTTGTGTAGGCACGTATGGTTTAAAATAGAACCCTGGAGGTTGCTGCCTAAATCCAGCTTGTTGTTGAGGTTGTTGAGGTTCCCTCCACTTGAAATTTGGATGATCTCTCCAGCCCGGATTGTAAGTGTTGGAGTACGGATCATTGCGTGGCTGATTTTGACTCCCAAAACCCATGGCATTGGCAGATTCCCAGCCTCCATTCTCAATCAATTGAGGGCATTGGTCAGTGAGATGTCCTTGCATAGAACACACGCCACAAACACTTGGTCCTTGTATCTTCATTCCTTCGGCCATCTGAGTCACAATGGAAGTAAGGTTAGCTAGTTGAGTTTGAATGTCGGAATTGGAACTTACCTCATGGACTTGCTGCCGTGGGGACTCTCTTTGTCCAAGTCCCTCGTATTATTATGCATTCAATGCTCGGTTGGCAATTAGGGTCTTCGCAGCCATTGGTGTTTTGTCAACCAATGCCCCTCCCGCTGAAGCATTTAGCATTTGTCGCTCAATGGGAAGAAGTCCTTCATAGAAGTATTAAAGTAGAAGCTCTTATTTCATTTGATGTTGAGGACATGAGGCGACAAGGGCTTTAAAACGCTCATAGTATGCTGGGAATGTCTCTCCTTGGCTTTGTTGAATTCCACTAATTTTCTTCCTCAAGAGAATGACTCTCGAAGTGGGGAAGAACTTCTCTAAAAACGCCCTCTTCATGTTTTCCCAAGAAGTGACCGTTCCGGGTGCTAATTCATAAAGCCAATCTTTAGCCTTTTCCAAAAGAGAGAATGGAAAGGCCTTCATCATCAAAATGCTCCCATCGACAATGATGGGTGTCATGCTCAAACAAACCACTTCGAATTCCTTAAGATGCTTGTTTGGATCTTCCATGGACAGCCCATGGTATTTGGGAATGTGATGCAACAAGCTTGACTTCAATTCGAACTCATCGGTCTTGCCTTGAGCAGCCGCGGGGTATTGAATGCAAAGGGGTGCGGCATTGGCCAACCCCGAGGCTGAAAGTTCCTTGATTGTACGATTATCCATAGCTATGGCTTGTTCTTCTTCTTCAAATTCAGATTCGGCCTCTGAGCTTGAACTAGGTTCGCTAGGTTCTGGATGCCTCCTCTTCCTTCTCAATGTTCGTTCAAAATCGTTGTCAAACTCCTAGATATGCTCACGAACTGTTTGAGAACTTCGAGTCATAAACTAGTACCTAAAACAAGAAAACAAAAACAAAAATCAGAAATCAAAGTAAAAGAAATAAAAACACACGGCAACAAGGGATTAGCAAAAATTTGCTAATCCCCGGCAACGGCGCCAAAATTTGATGTGAAAATTAACTTGACACACAAATTAAACCCTCTTTTTGACAGTTGTAGTATATGTATAAGTAGGGATCGTTCTGGACCGGGGATTAGGAGGGATTGCTAAACACTTGAAACTGACTCAAAAACGTAAAAACAAAGTTTAAAACACTAAACTCGACTCAAAGAATGCAAGACTAAATTCTAAAACACTAAAACAACTCAAAAGACTCACAATAGCACAAAAACACTCAAAACTGCCTAAAAACACAAACTGGGCAGTTTTGGACTCTAAACACTACTTTGGACGAAAATAGGTTTTAACTTGACTCAAGACACTTAAAAACACAAATCAAAACAGATTTTAACTAATCTAACACTTCAAAATAAAGGGGGATTTGTTTTTGACAAATTTAAAACTAACAACAGAATCTTTGCATAAAAAAAACAAACTTTAGAAAAACGATTTTGATGAATTAAGAAGGGTGAAGGGCTAGTTAGAGGGTCCTTCTCCACACATGATATATGCATATGAACCAATTTCCAGTTATTATTCCTTTAGACATGAATGATAACACCCCAAGTTAACCGTGACAGCACAAATTAACCATCAGATTCCTTAGTTCATTGAATTGAATGGAAGACGCATTACAACCAAATCATCCTTACCAAGTCTCCTAACTATGACAGCATGATAGAAAACATATCAAAGGTCATTACGTTCTTTGAAAATCATACGTGTTGACGAGGCATTCGTAACTATGACAGCATGATACTCTTGCCTAGGATTTACTTAACATGATTGTGACTAGCAACCTTTACTACTTGTGAATATAAGTTCATAACGATTAGGTGAAACTCCCTGATACTCTAGCATCAAATTCATGCATGCAAATTAAGTGTCGACCCCCAATTAACACACACAAACAAGTTTTAATAACTCAGTTAAGCAAATCAGATTCTAGTCTTAAGAAACAATAACTGGACGTAATCAATTCATATAAAACATATAATCATGGCTTCAAATTCACCTCTAACTAAAAAGAAATTAGTTCCTCATGTCCACAAGCAAACAAACATAAATAAACTTAAACATTGAACAAAGATAGAAAACACCTAGAAAGTGCTCTAGAGTCTTTCCTTCCTTGCAAGCTGCGGCACAAGAGTGTATGGCTGATTTGTGGTGTAGAGAGATGTGAATGAGAGATTTTGATGTTGAATGGTGCAGAAAATATGTATATATAGGGAGAGGGTGCCGCACCAACAAGTTATGTAGGAAAAGGACTACAAAATGTAGTTTGTGTAGGAAAATAAAATCACAATCCTAAGGGGAAAAGGTTTATGTAATCCTAGCAGGAAATAGGACATCTAGAAGGCCAAAAGCCAAAGGGAATTAGGAGAAAGGTGCGGCTGGATCATGCATCTAGAAGGCTTGGGGCACCACCTTTTTAGGGACTTCTAGAAAGGGTGTTATTTGGCTGATTTTGGGGTTTCTAGAAGGGGATAGGTGCGGCACCTTTGTAGGAGGGGATAAGGTTCCTAGAAATCAGATTTTTAGGTCTCCTAAACTGAAATTGAATCCCTTTTGCAATAGGAATTAGGTTTGGATAAGATAAGGATAAGATAAGGTAGTTTTGGATAATGTTTTGGATAATTCTCCTTCTTTGTAGCTGATTCCTTATCTTCTCTGACTTGGATTTATTTCTTCAACTCTTTTGCACACTCCTATCCTCTCTTGAACTTCAAAATCGTCCATCCATCTTGCTCCAATCTTGTGATATCCATTCCAAGCCCAAAACTGCTCTAAAATGCTCCAAATTGCATCTTTTTGCCAACTTTGCTTCTAGGACCTATAAACACACGAAAATGACTTAAGACACTATAATAAGCAACAAATAACTAAGTAAATGCAAGAAAACACACTAACTGGGGCATTGTGATTCATGGTTCATTGAAAAAGCAACTGGAGATCGATTTGTATGCAAGTGTGTCATGTGTGGAGAAGAACCCTCTAGCTAGCCCATCATCCATCCAATTCACCAATTTCGTGCAAATCTGTTTAGTTTTAGTTTCTGTTTTGTTTTTAGCTTAATTTCGTCCAAAACCCAATCCCCCTTTACTTTCTTGTGTTAGATTAGTTAGAAGTGTGTTTAAATCTGTCCAATTTAGTGTTTTGAGTCTTACAAGTCTAGAATTCGTCCAAATCAGTCCCTAGTGTCTGTTTTGAGTCTTTTTGGTTGTTTTAAGCTGTTTTGAGTCTTTTAAGTTTGTTTTGAGTCTTGTGAGTCTTGTTAAGTGTTTTTAATTTTGTTTTTATATTTTTGAGTCAATTTAGAGGTTTTAGCAAGCCCTCCTAATCCCCGGTCCAGAACGATCCCTACTTGCATCTATACTACAATTGTCAACAAGAGGGTTTAATTTGTGTGCTGTTTTACATCGCATCAATTAACCCCCATTGAGCCTTGTTTAGCCATTTTCTTTGTTTACCCACATGTTCCCTACCTAGCCTAGATTAGGACCATCCTTACCCTTGTTCTTAAGGCGTAGTGAAGCATGACCTAGAGTGAATTCCCTTTGTTCATTATTAGGCAGCAAACAAGTGTGGGGGAAGGGATTTTTGTGTGTGGGTGTGTGCCAAGTATTAAAAGAGGCACGGGTAGAAAAAAAAAAAAAAAAAGAAGAGAAAAATTCGTGGAAAAAGAAAAGAAAAAGAAAAAGTTGTGAAAAGAAAAGAAAAGTGTTGAAAAATAAGTGAGAATAAGCTCACAAGTGTTGGTTGTTGAAGAAAGGGTCCAAAAAGTTGAATTCGGCCCTAAGTATGTGTGATCTTCCCTTTATGTATCAAAGTTTATGGCTGCATTTCAAAGGGGAGTTCTAAGTGTCATATTCATTACTTTGCTCGCTATTGCTTTAAGAACGTTTGTTTTCCTTACCTTTCTTTGTTAGCCAATACCCCTAGCCCTGTTACAACCCTATACTTCTATCTTGAGTGTTGTATGTTTTAATATGTGGAGTTTGGGATTGGTATGAGCATATGGTGTCCCTGGTTCTCGCATCTAAGTAGTAGCATTCCATGCATGAGATCATATCTATACATGCTTAATAACTCCAGGAATTGCTTTCTTTGTTATCAACATATGTGAGTGTTCGTTTTCATGTTTACATCAATCTTCTCACATATAACTAGTTTAGGGAGTGTACTTCGAAAATCTGAGTGAAAATAAGAGTGTACCAAGTGAGGAATTGAGTGAATTCTCTAAGGCATGTTACTACATTCAAAACATTGTTTTAATTGGTTAAATGCGAGCTAATGAATGGTGATTGTGATTAAGTATGTACTAGAGGGTGGGGACGACTAAAATCTATGGTTATGATGATCTTGAATATGTCATGTGTGCTGGAAATCCCTGAGGTGAACGTTGGAAGGTCTAGTTTGTTTGGTGTTTGTTTTGTTTCGTTTTGCTTGAGGACTAGCAAAAGCTAAGTGTGGGGGAATTTAATAGGAGCATATTTATGCGACTTAGTTAGCTTGTTTTCATGCATTAACGTCCTTAGTTAGCTTGTTTTCATGCATTAACGTCCTTAGTTCTTAGTTAATTTTGTATTTTGAGCTATTTTTCGTGTGTTTGTAGGTTCTAAGTGTCAAAATGGCAAGAATAAGCGATTTGGAGCATTCTAGAGCATTTTTGGGCCAAGATTGGGTAGTGCAAGCATAGAGGCAAGTTGATGGACGAATTTGAAGATAAAAAGGCTTGAAATCAGCCATAAAACACTCTTTCTAGAAGTTCTATACCTTGTCCTACAAAAGTGGCGCCCTAAACCCTTCTAGAAGTCCCAAAATCTGTCTTAAAACACATTCTTTCTAGAACCCTAAAAATCTGGCGCCTCTTTCCCTTCTAGAATCCTTTTTCCTTGCCTTGCAAGGCATTCCTTTTCCCTTATCCTATTGTGTCGCACCTCTCAAGCCCTTTCCCTCTTGGATTCTGATTTGGTAGGCCCTTTTCCTTGTGGATTTGGGTTCTACAAATCCTTTTCAGAGATTAATTGGACCACATTTCCTTTTCCAAATTAAATGCCGCACCCTAGGCCTTTATTCATTAATTTCTGTTAAGCCCAAGTACAAATCTGATTTCTCTAGGGTTTTGAGATGCATACATATAGATATGTTAGGGTTGTGCCGCAGAGACCACCGTTCATCACAGAAAATCCTTTAGCCGCACTCCATCCACCATTCTACACTTCCAAAACACAATTCCAGCCACTTCCTACCCTTGCCGCAGACCATTCCATCCCTTCATCCATACACATCCATAGTCTCTGGTGCCGCAGCAAGGTGGGGAAGAAGAAGAACCTTGGCGTTTCATGCTTGTAGATTGGAGCGTTTTAGGTGTACTTCGTTCTTGTTTTCAATGTTTATTTTGTTATTACTTTCTGATTTTGCTGTAATCATGAGTGGCTAAATCCCTATTTAGTTAGGGGGAAGTTTGAAGCCATGAACATGTTTGAGATATGAATTGATTTCTTCCAATTGTGATTTGTTAAGTTGTGATAGCAATTCAATTATCTGTTTTATTCATAACTGATTTGTGTATGTTTATTAAGGATGCATACTTAATTTTCATGCATGAATCAGATGCTAGAATATAAATGAGTTTCACCTAATCGTTACAAGTTTATATTCCTGAGTAGTGAAGGTTGATTGTCACAATCGCGTTAATTGAATTCTTGGCAAACGTATCATGCATTCATAGTTACAATTGCCTCGTCAACACTTATGATTTTCATGAAACGTAATGATCTCTGGTTGTATCTCTATTATGCATTCATGTACGGGACTTTTGGAGAATGATTTGGGTTGTTGCATGCATTCATCCAATTAAATGAGTAAAGGAAAATCTGAGGGTTAATTTGTGCATCATGGTTAATCTGGGGTGTTAAGCATCATAGTTTATTAAAAAGAAATTGGAAATCGATTCATGTACAAGTGTGTCATGTGTGGAAAACGAACCTCTAACTAATCCATCCAGCATATTATTTCTTAAATTCGTTTTACAATCTGTTCAGTTTTGCAATTTGTTTGTTTGTTTCAATTTTGTCAGAACCAAAACCCCCTTTTACTTTCTTGTTTCAAAGTGTTTAAAACCTGTTTTGTTTGTGTTTTAGAGTGTTTTGAGTCAAGTCAAAACTTAAATTCGTCCAAAGTTGTGTTTAGAGTCCAAACCTGCCCAGTTTGTGTTTTTAGGCAGTTTTGAGTGTTTTTGAGTTGTTTTTAAGTCTTTTGAACCTGTTTTGAGTCCCTTGAGTCTTTCCAAACGTTTTTAACTTTGTTTTTGTGTTTTGAGTCAGTTTAGAGGTTTTAGCAAGCCCTCCTAATCCCCGGTTTAGAACGATCCCTACTTGCATTTATACTACGATTTGACAACAAGAGGGTTTAATTTGAATGCTTAATTTTTATCACATCACCAGCCACAATCATTCACCATTTGACAGATCCAAATACATCCCTAGCCATTCCCTCATACAACTCACCACCCAAACCATCAACCATACCTTGTGCCACAGCAAAGAGGAGGAAGAAGAGCTTTTGGATGTTCTTGCCATTCAAGTTTGATTGCTGGAACATTTTAGGTGTAATTCATTCTTTGTTTTCAATGTTTAAGTTTATTTGTCCTTGTTTTGCTGTGAACATGAGGAACTAAATCCCTCTTAGCTAGGGGGGAATTCGAAACCATGATTAAACTTGCAACATGAATTGATTACGTCCTGTTGTGAATTCATAAGTTGGGAATTCAATTTACTTAACTGTTTGCATTAATTTGCATGCATAAATCTGATGCTAGAGTATAAGGGAGTTTCACCTAATCGTTATGAACTTATATTCACAAGTAGTGAAAGTCGCTGGTCATGATCATGTTAAGTAGATTCCTGGCAGGAGTATCATGCGCTTTCATAGTTACGAATGCCTTGTCAATGCTTATGATTTTCATATAACGTAATGATCTTTGATTGTTTCTCTATTATGCACTTTCATGTAGGGAACTCTTGAAGAATAATTTGATTGCGATGCGCTATTTTCGTCCAATTCAATGACATAAGGGAAATCTGATGGTTAATTTAAGAGTACCTAATTAAGTTGGGGCGTTGAGATTCATGGCTTAATGAAAGAAACAACTGGAGATTGATTTTTATGCAAGTGTGTCATGTGTGGAGAAGAACCCTCTAGCTAGCCCATCATCCATTCAAAACACCAATTTAGTGTCTAAATCTGTCTAGTTCTTAACTTTATTTTGTTAGTTTTCAAATTCGTCAAAACCAAACCCCCCTTTACTTTAAAGTGTCAAATTAGTTAGAATCTGTCCAACTTTGTGTTTTTAAGTGTTTTGAGTCAAAGTAAAACCAATTTTCGTCCAAAAGCACCCCTAGTGTCTGTTTGATTCTAATTAGTTGTTTTAAGCTGTTTTTGAGTCATTATAGTTAGTTTTGGGTCTTTTCAGTTTGTTTTGCATTCTTTGAGTCTAGTTTAGTGTTTTAAATTTAGTTTTACGTTTTTGAGTCAATTTCAAGTGTTTTAGCAATCATTCATATACTACAATTGTCAAAAGAGGGTTTAATTTGTGTGCTGTTTTACATCGCATCACTTTGAAGTACTTACTAACGAAGAAGGAAGCAAAACCTAGGCTCATTCATTGGATGCTTCTTCTTCAAGAGTTTGACATCGAAATCCGAGACAAGAAAGGAAGCGAGAATGTGGTGGCTGACCACCTAAGCTGAATCATCCATGATGAGCGTGCCGTGCCGATCCCTGAAACTGTCTGCGATGAGCAGCTGCTGTCCATTGAGGTAAGTAAACCTTGGTATGCCGATTTAGTGAATTACTTAGTGACTAAACAAGTTCCAAGCACTCTCACCAAGCACCAATGTGATAAACTTCGAAAAGATGCACGATTCTATGTTTGGGATGATCCCTATTTGTGGAAGTATTGCTCCGACCAGATTTTGCGTAGATGTGTACATGATTGTGAATTTCATGCAATTTTAAAATTCTGTCACACTTATGCTTGTGGTGGACATTTTGGCACCCAAAGAACAGCATTAAAGGTTCTGGAATGTGGATTTTATTGGCCCATGATGTGAAAATTAACTTGACACACAAATTAAACCCTATTGATGACAATTGTAGTACAGATGCAAGTAGGGATCGTTCTAGACCGGGGATTAACTAGGGATGCTAATCAACACAAATAAGACTCAAAAACACTAAACTAGACTCTATAGACTCAAAACAATAAAAACAGCAAGAAACAATAAAAAAGACTCAATTCTAGACCTAAAAATTGGTTTTGACGAAAATAGAACTTAAGACTCAAACAACTACAAGAAAACAGGTTTTGACTCTAAAAACAAGATTTAATGAAAGGGGGATTGTTTTGACGAATTTGAAACTTAAAACAGAGACTTTGCATAAAACACTTTATAAAAACGAATTTGGTGAATTGAACACGGTGAAAGGCTAGTTAGAAGGTCCTTCTCCACACATGAAACATATGCATACGAATCGATTTCCAGCTACTCTTTCGACAAACCATGAATGACAATGGCCCGAATTAATTGTATTGAACTAATTAATTCTCAGATTTCCCCATATTCATTGAATTGAATGGATAACGCATCACAACCAAATTATTCTTTATTAAGCTCCCTAACTATGAAAAGCATGATAGAGACACGAAACAAAGATCATTAAGCTTTGTGAAAACCATAAGCATTGACAAGGCATTCATAACTATGAAAAACATGTTACTCTTGCCTAGGATTTACTTAACACAATCGTGACTAGCGACTTTTACTACTCATGAATACAAGTTCATAACGATTAGGTGAAATTCCCTTATACTCTTGCATCAAATTCATGCATACAAACTAAGTATGCATCCTTAATCAACACACAAGAAAAAGTTCTAAATAAAACAGATAAGTAAACCACATTCACGATTCATGAAATCACAACTGGAGGAAATCAATTCATATATAACATATAATCATGGCTTCGAATTCACCTCTAACTATAAAGAAATTAGTTCCTCATGTTCGCAATCAAACAAAGATAAATAAAATTAAACATTGAAACAAAGATAGAAAACACCTAGAAACGCCCCAGATCTCTTCCTTCCTTTCTTTGCAAAGCTGCGGCACAATAGGGATGTATAGCTGATTGTGGTGTAGAGAGGTGTGAATGATAGAGAGTGATGTTATGAATGGTGCAGGAAAAGAGTGTATTTATAGAGGGAGGTGCGGCACAACACTTGGTGTAGGAAAAGGATTGCAAAATATAATTTGTGTAGGAAAATAATAACACAATCCTAAGGGGAAAAGGTTATGTAATCCCAGCAGGAAATAAGACATCTAGAAGGTCAAAAACCAAAGGGATCTAGGACAAAAGGTGCGGCTAGAATCAGGAATCTAGAAGGTTTGGGGTGCCACTTTTTTAGGGATTTCTAGAAAGGGTGTTATTTGGCTGAATTTGGCACTTCTAGAAGGGATAGGTGCGGCACCAATGTAGGAGAGGATAAGGTTTCTTCTAAAACATGTTTTTATGTCTCCTAAACTGAAAATAAATCCCTTTTGCAGCAGGAATTAAGTTAGGAAAGGATTAGGATAGGATAAGATAAGGTAGTTTCGATAATGTTTTGGATAATTCTCCTTCTTTGTAGCTGATTCCTTATCTTCTTTGACTTGAATTTATTTCTCCAACTCTTTTGCACATTCCTAGCCTCCTTGAACCTTCAAATTCGTCCATTCCTTGTGCTCCATGCATGTGACATCCATTCTTGGCCCAAAATTGCTCTAAAATGCTCCAAATTGCCTCTTTTTGCATACTTCGCCATAATAACCTAAAATTGCACGAAAATGACTTTAAACACTATAATAAGTAGTAACTAACTAAGAAAATGCATGAAAACACTCTAACTAAGTAGCATAAATATGCTCCTATCAAATTCCCCCGCACTTAGCTTTTGCTAGGTCTCGAGCAAAACAAAGAAACAAAACATAAACTAAACCTTCCAATGTTCACCTCAGGGATATCCAATGGAACATAACATGTTAAAAATCATTACTCACATAGATTTTAGTTATCCCTACCCTCGAGCACATACTTAATCACAGTTACCACTCACTAGTTCACATTTAATCAATTAAAACAACATTTTGAATGTAGTAACATGCCTTAGAGAATTCTCTCAACTCCTTACTAGATATACACTTCTTTTTTCACTCAGATTTTGTGACTACACTCCCTACACTAGGTATATGTGAGAAGATTGATGTAAACATGAAAACGAACACTCACATATGTTTATAACAAAGAAAGCAATTTCTGGAATTATTAATGCATGTATATATATGATCTCATGAATGGAATGCCACTACTTAGATGCGAGAACCAGGGATACCATATGCTCATACCAATCCCAAACCCTACATTATTGAAACATATAACAAGCAAGATTGAAGTCTAAGGGTTGTAACGGGGCTAAGGGTATTGGCTAACAAAGAAAGGTCAAGATAAACAAGAGTTCTTAAAGAAATAGCAAGCAAAGCAATGAAATCAACTTAGAATTCCCTTCTAAAATGCAGCAATCAACTTTAAATCTTTTAGGGGATTTCGTACAACTTAGGGTCAAATTCAACTTTTTGGACCCTTTCTTCAACAACCAACAATTGTGAGTTCTTTCTCACTTATTTTGAACACTTTTCATACTTTTTTCACATACTTTTCTTTTTCTTTTCTTTTTCTCACGTTTTTTTCTTCTTCTACCCATGCCCTTATTATTTCTTTTGGCACACAAAAATGTACAACCTCCCCCACACTTGTTTTTCTGCAATTTGTAGATCAAAAGGAATCCCTCTAAGTTATGCTTTACTATCCTTTAAGAACAAGGGTATGGATAGTCCTATTCTAGGCTAGGTAAGGATAATGTGGGCTAACAAAGAAAATAGGCTAATTAAGGCTTAAAGGGGTTAAACCTACAAAACAAGGTGCGGCTGTTTGGCTCTAGTTTAACTAAACAACTTCATCTTGTTATTTGTTATGCTAATCAATTTCATGCTTTGAATGAAACGGACATGAGTTCTAGTATTTGGATCTAAAGTCATGAAACGCATTCTAAGTAGTAACCAAGCAAAGAATGATGAGATCATGCAACGACTTTAGAAAACAAGAAATCACAGATTAATAACTCTCCAAACGAAGTTTAGGCTCAAGTCTCTCAAGGTTGTAGCATTAATTTGAGTTACTTCCTTCAAGCATGTTACAAAAACTGATTTTATCCTTTTGTGATTACATGTGAATTCATGAATGTCAACTATAACCAAGCATAAACCAAGGAGCATATCAAACTTCAATCGATGTTTGTAACTTTCTTTAACAGTCATGCAATTAAAAACCAAATCCTCATCATTGTTGATAGGAGCATATTTATGCGACTTTGTTAGCTTGTTTTCTTGCATTTTCTTAGTTAGTTTCTACTTATTATAGTGTTTTAAGCTATTTTCGTATGTTTGTAGGTCCAATTGGCAAAGTTGGCAAAAAGATGCATTTTGGAGCGTTTTGGAGCATTTTTGGGCTTGGAATGAATAGCACAAGTATGGAGCAAGATGGATGGACGAATTTGAAGTTCAAGAGAGACTAGGAATGTGCAAAAGAGTTGGAGAAATAAATTCAAGTCATTGAAGATAAGGAATCAGCTACAAAGAAGGAGAATTATCCAAAACCTTATCCAACCTTATCTTATCCTATCCTAATCTTATCCTACCTTAATTCCAGCTGCAAGGGGGACACCTTTTCATATTAGGACACCTAAAAACCTGTTTTTAGAAGGCCTTTTCCTTCTAGAAACATGCCACAACACTCCTTTCTAGAAGCCCTAAAAATTTGGCGCCCCAACCTTTCTAGAAGGCCTTTTCCTTGTTGGATTGGAGTCCTAAATCCTTTTCCTTGACAACCTAGGCCAAGTAATCCCTAGGCCTATATATACCCCAATCTGCTGCACCATTCAGATTCACCACCCTTTACCATAACTCACCTACATCCATCCACCACACACCTCATTATGCCGCAGCTTTGCAAAGGAAGGAAGGAAGAAATCTGGAGCGTTTCTAGGTGTATGCTATCCTTTGTTTTCAATGTTTAAATTTATTTATCTGCGCTTAATTGCGAACATGAGGAACTAATTTCTTTTTAGCTAGGGGAGAATTCAAAGCCATGAACATATATGTGATATGAATTGATTACATCCAGTTATTATTTCATAAATTGTGAACGCAATTTGCTTAACTATTTGATTAGAACTTATTCTTGTATGTTGATTAAGGGTGCACACTTAGTTTGCATGCTAGGATTTGATGCTAAAATATAAGGGAGTTTCACCTAATAGTTGCAAACTTTATATTTACAGGTAGTGGAGGTTGCTAGTCACGATCGCGTTAAGTAAATTCTTGGCAGGAGTGTCTGATAGGAGCATATTTATGCGACTTAATTGGCTTGTTCTTGTGCATTTTTGTTGTGTTTCCTTAGTTATTTTAGTGTTTAAAGTCATTTTCGTGTGTTTTCAGATTCTAAGGACAAAGTATGCAAGAAGATGCATTTTGGAGCTTTTTGGAGCAAAATTGAGCTTGGAATGGATATCACATGTTTGGAGCAAAAGGAATGGATGAAATTGAAGACTTGAAGAAGTTAGGATTCCTAATCATCGAAGGATTCCTAATCAACGAAGGATTCCTAATTGAAGATGGATTCCTAGAAGAATGAGGATTCCTACTGACATGAGGATTCCTACTCACATAAGGATTCCTATTCACATAAGGATTCCTACTCAAACAAGGATTCCTACTTGAAGTAGGAAAGCTAAGCTAAGGTTTCCTATTTTGGTTTGACCTTTCCTAATCCTAAATGTTCCCAAATTCCAGCATATGCATTCTAGGACACAAATTGAAGGACTCGGACCACCTAAGGACCCTTACCGCACCTCCTTACCCCTTTCCTCTTCTTTGCCGTGCAAGGGAGAGGGTTATTTCCTATTTTCTGCATTTAAAGCACATTCCCTTTTAATTTAGATCATTGCCTCAAATCCCTTGCACTTTCCCTTAGTTTTCTGATTTTGTTTCCTCTTTTTAGAGCTTTTGACTTAATTTTTGTTTACCTAAATAACCTAGGGTTTTAATTCCTGAAACCTTTAAAAATAAACTTCCTTGTTGCAGCCAGAAATCATTCATTCACCCATTCTCGCCAGAAACCCTTCCCCACTCTCTGCCGCACCTATCCTTCACCATTCTCCATAGTTTCTGACCTAATCCACTCCTTGCCGCACCATACATCCATCCTAGCCAATAACCCAGCCTTCTACACCATTCATAACCCCCAAAACTCACCACCAACCCTTGTGCCGCAGCAAAGAGGAAGGAGGAGAGCCCTTGGACGTGCTTGCCATTCGAGTTAGGATTGCTGGAACATTTTAGGTGTAATCTTTCTTTTGTTTTCAATGTTTCAATTCAATAATCTTTGTTCTGTGAGTATGAGGAACTAAACCCCTCTTAGCTAGGGGGGATTCGAAACCATGATTATACTTGCAATATGATTTGATTACATCCAGTTTTGATTCATAAGTTGTGAATTCAATTTACTTATCTGTTCATATTATAACTGATTTGTGTGTGTTGATTGAGGTGGCCAACTTAATTTGCATGCATGAATTTGATGCTAGAATATAAGGGAGTTTCACCTAATCGTTATGAACTTATATTCACAAGTAGTGAAGGTTGCTAGTCACGATCGCGTTAAGTAAATTCTTGGCATAAGTATCATGCAATTCATAGTTACAAGTGCCTCGTCAATGCTTATGATTTTCATAGAACTTAATGATCTTTGCTTGTATCTCTATTATGCAATTCATGTAGGGAACTTGTGGGGAATGCTTTGGGTTGTCGAATGCAATCATCCAATTCAATAAAATTAGGAACATCTGAGGGTTAATTAGTGCAATTCACGGTTAATCTGGGGCGTTGAGGATTCGTGGTTTATGGAAAGCAACTGGAAATCGTTTTGTATGCAAGTGTGTCATGTGTGGAGAAGAACCTCCTAGTTATCCCATCATCCATAGTTTTCACCCAATTTCGTGCAGATTTCACTAGTACTTTAAGTTTCTTGTTTTGTTTTCAAATTCGCCAAAACCCAATCCCCCCTTACTTTGCTGAGTCATATTAGTTAGAAACTAATTTAGTTTGTGTTTTTGAGTGTTTTGAGTTTAGTCAAAACCTATTTTCGTCCAAAGTTGTGTTTACAGTTCAAAACTGCCCAGTTTGTGTTTTTAGGCAGTTTTAAGTGTTTTGAAGTTGTTTAGTGTCCTAGAGTTTAGTTTTGCATTCTTTGAGTCTAGTTTAGTGTTTTAAACTTTGTTTCTACGTTTTTGAGTCAGTTTCAAGTGTTTAGCAATCCCTCCTAATCCCCGGTCCAGAACGATTCCTACTTGCATCTATACTACAATTGTCAAAAAGAGGGTTTAGTTTGTGTGCTGTTTCACATCGCATCAGTGTCATGCAGTCATAGTCACGAATGTCATGTCAATGCTTATGATTTTCACAAAGCTTAATGATCTTTGATATGTATCTCTAGTATGCAGTCATATAGGGAACTTGATAAGAATAATTTGGTTTGCGGCGCTACGTCCAAATTCAATGAACTTAGGAAAATCTGAAGGTTAATGCGTGCAGTCACGGTTAATTTGGGGCATTGTCGTTCATGGTTTATAGAAAGAACAACTGGAAATCAATTTGTGTCGCATATATGTCATGTGTGGTGAAGGACCCTCTAGCTAGCCATTCACCCTTTAATTCACCCAAATTTGTACCAACCTTTGTTTAGTGTCTTAATCAGTTTGTTTTTACTTTAAATTCGTCAAAAACCCAATCCCCTTTATTTTCTTGTGTCAACTTAGTTAGAATTTGTTTAATTTTGTGTCTTTTAGCATTTTGAGTCAAGTTAAAGTTAGAATTCGTCCAAATAACTCCCTACTGTCTGTTTTGAGTCTATTTGGTTGTTTTAAGCTGTTTTGAGTCTTGTAAGACTAGTTTAGTGTTTTAGAGTTTAATTAGTGTAGATTAGCATCCCTTTTAATCCCCGGCTAGAACGATCCCTACTTACACATACTACATTGATAGGGTTTAAATTTGAGTGCAATTTAATTTCACATCAATTGTGTTGGAAGGTACCCTAAGACACAAACACACAAAAACGATTCTAAAACGACTCTTTTTGGTATTTTTCAAAACTTTTAACTTTTTCGAATTTTTTCGTAAACTTTTGGATTTTCTGCTATAGGACACATTAAAACACTTCAAAACACACTAAAAACACTTAAAACAGTGAAAAACAACTTTAGAAGTAATAGGTGATAAAATCCCACGAAAATCATGCAAAAACAGCTTGTTTACCCCCCCCCCCCCACACTTAAACCAAACATTGTCCTCAATGTTTTAAACATAGACTCACACACAAGCAAACAAATAACACAACTAACAAACATAACAAAGATGGCAAAGTAAAAGCAATAAAGAGTAGGGTTTAGTAACGCAAATCTGGTTGTAGGGCCGAAGCGTCATAGTTCTTCTTTATTTGCATGGGTTGCTTCCCAAGAAGCGCTTGCTTTAACGTCTTCCAGCCGAACGATACCTCTGTTTAAGCTTGAATAGGCCCCACGGCATGGAGGGGTACATCATCCACGACATGCTCCTCAAAAGCCTCGTAGTATGGCTTCAAATGATGTCCATTCACTTTGAATTCTTGTTTCGTCTTCATACTTTGAATTTGGATTGCACCATGAGAAAAAACATTAGTAACAACCAAGGTTCGAAATGCCGATATTATCGGCGATATTTCGCCGATAATATCGGTTTTTTGAGTTACTGATATTTTATTGCGTATCCAATGAGTTTTCGTCACAATATCGCGATATTATCGATAATATCGATAATATCGCGATATTATCGAAATATCGCGATATTTTGGATCTGTGCGAATCGGAGAAGAACGCCGAAGCTTCTACAGCTCCGGTCGATTGTAAAAGAGCACCCTATACTCCGATCTAGGTATCAAAATGAAATACAAGACGAAAGGAATGTTTTTATACCTTCCGTTTACCGTGAAACGGTCGGAGGTGTTCGGAAAATTCCTTGACACTCACGGCCTCGTCGGATCTGGGTGCAACGGAAGCCGAGGCTCCGTCGTCGCAGCTGCCAAGATCTGCGGCTCTCTCTGCAATCCACACTCAGACCCATCAAAATGAGCAATCGAGGTGGCTGGAATATGTGTTGGGTGTCCTTGGGGTCATCAGGGTTCATCTGCGCGTCGCCGTGCTTCCGAGAGATGAAGGAGAGGGAGGGAGAGTTCAGGAGGGTGGTGGAGATGCTGCGCTGGCATCGGGGTGGACGAATTTGGGTGTGCCTGGGTGTGGGTGCGATCAGGGAAATGGAGTGAGAGAACGAGAGTTCGAGAGAGAGATAGAGTTGAGAACTGAGAGAGAGTAAGGGGTCCGAGAGAGACTCGAGAAAAGAGAGAGAGAGAGAGAGAGAGAGATAGGGTAAGGGTTAGTGGGCTGCCACGTGGCAGCGTGACGGAGAGTGAGAATCAAGATCGAGGGTCCAGATTAGATTAGGATAAAGGACTCAATTGCACAATTTATATAATTTCAGGGAAAGAGTGAAAATATAAATTAATCTGGGGGTGGGGTTTCACAGGATTGGAGTTCTGCTTTCAACGGACCCGTCTCCATAACCTCAGAATGTGGCTTCTGCTCCACTTGCAAAACCCGACACTTGCAAACGTCTGTGCCTATTCGACATGATGGTTCATCTAAAACAAATGTCCAAGTCGGCATTTGTGCCTATTCGAGCAATTGTGGCAGTAGATCGTGCACTGGGCATGCCTACCTGTTATGTAAAGATATGTGCGTGTGTGTGAGTGTGTTATCCGAGAGAAAAAAACAAAACATCCAAATAATTTTGACAACTTTTGGGGATTTATCATTTGATGACTACTCTTCACAGTACACTTACTATACACAATAATGAAAATTTTGAACCTCATAGGAACTCTATGTGGTACTAAGTCACTCATGTATGTTACCATGCAATGTATAAAGTGTAAAATATTGTACTAATTCATTATACATAAATGATTATGGTGTGTTTAAACTTCTTTCCTTAATTACTACATATTTTCTACACTCACAATGTTTGACAGCTCGCTATATAATCAACTTAAATCAGTTAAATCCATCACGCAATGCATTTCCTTCCAATTTTTTGTGATAAACTGATGTGAAAATTAACTTGACACACAAATTAAACCCTCTTTTTGGCAGTTGTAGTATATGTATAAGTAGGGATCGTTCTGGACCGGGGATTAGGAGGGATTGCTAAACACTTGAAACTGACTCAAAAACGTAAAAACAAAGTTTAAAACACTAAACTAGACTCAAAGAATGCAAGACTAAATTCTAAAACACTAAAACAACTCAAAAGACTCAAAACAGCACAAAAACACTCAAAACTGCCTAAAAACACAAACTGGGCAGTTTTGGACTCTACACACTACTTTGGACGAAAATAGATTTTAACTTGACTCAAGACACTTAAAAACACAAATCAAAACAGATTTTAACTATTCTAACACTTCAAAATAAAGGGGGATTTGTTTTTGACGAATTTAAAACTAAAAACAGAAACTTTGCATAAAAAACTTTAGAAAAACGATTTTGATGAATTAAGAAGGGTGAAAGGCTAGTTAGAGGGTCCTTCTTGACACATGATATATGCATATGAACCAATTTCCAGTTATTATTCCTTTAGACATGAATGACAACACCCCAAGTTAACCGTGACAGCACAAATTAACCATCAGATTTTCCTTAGTTCATTGAATTGAATGGAAGACGCATTACAACCAAATTATCCTTATCAAGTCTCCTAACTATGACAACATGATAGAAAACATATCAAAGGTCATTACGTTCTTTGAAAATCATAAGTGTTGACGAGGCATTCGTAACTATGACAGCATGATACTCTTGCCTAGGACTTACTTAACATGATTGTGACTAGCAACCTTTACTACTTGTGAATATAAGTTCATAACGATTAGGTGAAACTCCCTTATACTCTAGCATCAAATTCATGCATGCAAATTAAGTGTCGACCCCCAATTAGCACACACAAATAAGTTTTAATAACTCAGTTAAGCAAATCACATTCTAGTCTTAAGAAACAATAACTGGACGTAATCAATTCATATAAAACATATAATCATGGCTTCAAATTCACCTCTAACTAAAAAGAAATTAGTTCCTCATGTCCACAAGCAAACAAACATAAATAAAATTAAACATTGAAAACAAAGGATAGAAAAAACCTAGAAACGCTCCAGATTCCTTCCTTCCTTTGCAAGCTGCGGCATAATGGGGTTGAATGGCTGATTGTGGTGTAGAGATGTGTGAATGATTGCTGGTGGTGTTTGAATGGTGCAGCAAAAGGGTCAATTTATAGGGGGAGGTGCGGCACCAACATATAGTGTAGGAAAAGGATTACAAAATGTAGTTTGTGTAGGAAAATAAAATCACAATCCTAAGGGGAAAAGGTTTATGTAATCCTTGCAGGAAATAGGACATCTAGAAGGCCAAAAACCAAAGGGATTTAGGAGAAAGGTGCGGCTGGATCATGCATCTAGAAGGCTTGGGGCGCCACTTTTTTAGGGACTTCTAGAAAGGGTGTTATTTGGCTGATTTTGGCACTTCTAGAAGGGAATAGGTGCAGCACCTTTGTAGGAAAGGATAAGGTTCCTAGAAATCAGGTTTTTAAGTCTCCTAAACTGAAATTGAATCCCTTTTGCAGCAGGAATTGAGTTAGGAAAGGATTAGGATAAGATAAGATAAAGTTTGGATAAGATAAGGATAAGATAAGGTAGTTTGGATAATGTTTTGGATAATTCTCCTTCTTTGTAGCTGATTCCTTATCTTCTTTGACTTGGATTTATTTCTTCAACTCTTTTGCACATTCCTAGCCTCTCTTGAACTTCAAATTCGTCCATCCATCTTGCTCCAATCTTGTGATATCCATTCCAAGCCCAAAATTGCTCTAAAATGCTCCAAATTGCATCTTTTTGCCTACTTTGCTTCTTGGACCTACAAACACACGAAAATGACTTAAGACACTATAATAAGCAACAAATGACCGAGTAAATGCAAGAAAACATACTAACTAAGTCGCATAAATATGCTCCTATCAAATTCCCCCACAGTTAGCTTTTGCCAGTCCTCGAGCAAAACAAAACAAACAAAACATAACCTTAACCTTCCAACGTTCGCCTCAGGGATTTCCAATGGTACATAACATGTTAAAAATCATTACTTACATAGATTTTAGTTATCCTTACTCTTGAGCACATACTTAATCAAAGTTACCACACACTAGCTCGCATCCAATCAATTAAAACAACTTTTTGAATGTAGTAACGTGCCTTAGAGAATCCCTCAATTCCTTACTAGATATGCACTCAATTTTCACTCAGATTTTCTGACTACACTCCCTACACTAGGTATATATGAGAAGATTGATGTAAACATGAAAACTAATCCTCACATATGTATATAACACAGAAAGCAATTTCTGGAATTAATAATGCATGTATATATATGATCTGATGAATGGAATGCCACTACTTAGACGCGAGAACCAGGGATACCATATGCTGATACCAATCCCAAACTCCACATATTGAAACACATAACAATCAAGATAGAAGTCTAAGGGTTGTAATGGGGCTAAGGGTATTGGCTAACAAAGAAAGGTAAGGAAAACAAACGTTCTTAAAGAAATAGCAAGCAAAGTAATGAATATCAACACTTAGAACTCCCTTTTTAAATGCAGCCACAAACTTTGAATCTTTTAGGGGATTTCGTATGATTTAGGGTCAAATTCAACTTTTTGGACCCCTTCTTCAACAACCAACAATTGTGAGCTTATTCTCACTTATTTTGAACACTTTTCACACTTTTTCACATACTTTTCTTTTTCTTTTCTTTTTCTCACGAATTTTCTTCTTTTCTTTTTTCTTTTCTTCTACCCGTGCCCTTTTTTTTCTTTTCTTGGCACATACACAAGAATCCCTTCCCCCACACTTGTTTGCTGCCTAATAACGAACAAAGGGAATTCACTCTAGGTCATACTTCACTACGCCTTAAGAACAAGGGTAAGCATGGTCCTAATCTAGGCTAGGTAAGGATAATGTGGTTAACAAAGAAAATAGGCTAAATATGGCTCAAAGGGGCTAAACCTACAATACATATGCAAAGGGTCAGGCTTTTTGGCTCTGGTTTTAACTAAACTACTTCGTCTTGTTTTATGTTATGCTAATCAATTTTAGTTTTGAATGAAATGGGTATAAGTTCTAGTATTTGGAACTATATGATGAAACGCATTCTAAGTAGCAACCAAGCAAAGAATGATGAAATCATGCAACGACTTTAGAAAACAAAGAATGTCAAGATTAATAACTCTCCAAAGAACGTATAGGCTTAAGTCTCTCTGGGTTTGTAGCATTAGGTTGAGTTACTTCCTTCAAGCATGTTACAAAAATTGATTTTATTCTTTTTGTGATTACATGTGAATTCATGAATGTCAACTATAATCAAGCATAAACCAAAGAGCATATCAAACTTGAATCCATGTCTGTAACTTTCTTTAACGGTCATGCAATTAAAAACCAAATCCTCATCACTGTGTTGGAAGGTACCCTAAGACACAAACACACAAAAACGACTTTTTTTTGTAGTTTTCAAAAATTTTTCAAATTTTTTTGTAAATTTTCGTATTGTTCTTTCAAGACACATAAAAACACTTCAAAACACACTAAAAACACTCAAAAACAACCTTAGAAGTGATAGGTGATAAAAACGCACGAATTTTTCAACGAAAACACTTGTTTACCCCCCCACACTTAAACCAAACATTATCCTCAATGTTTCAAACATTGACACACACAAAAGCAAGCAAACAACAAAACAAACAAACATGACAAATATGCAAAGTAAAAGCAATAAAGAGGAGGGTTTAGAAACGCAAATCTGGTTATGGAGCCGGAGAGTTCCTAGGTCTTCTTTATTTGCATGGGTTGCCTCCCAAGAAGTGCTTGCTTTAATGTCTTCCAGCCGGACGAACCTTCCTTCTATTCTTTAATGGGTTCCACGGCAAGGAAGGGTATGTCTTCCACGGTATGCTCCTCAAAATTCCCGTACATTGGCTCTATGAATGGAAAGGAATAGTAATTCTTCCTGATTGGGGCGTTGAGCATCGTAAACTCAATGTAATCATTCCCACCAGCTTGGATTCGATTGGGAACCTGCACCATACGAGGTAACAACCTATTAGTTGAAATTGGAATCGAAATTGGAATAGGTGGCTTACCAATGTACTGCAATGAAGTGGCAGCACTATCAACAAATGCATGTGGGGTGCTCTCGACTAGATTTGGGGATTTGAGGGTTGTGGCCGTGCAATCCTTGTGCTTCACTCCAATTCCCTCTTCGTTGGTGGTTCGAAATGCATCCTTCTTGATTAGTGCTGAATGTTTCTGCCCTTTATTTTTTATTACATCAATGACAAAACAAGAACGAACGTCATTAGTATTCTCAATAGATTCAGAAACATTAAAATTAATCATATCACCACCAAATGCCATAGTTACTGCTCCCTTGGCCACATCAATCTTGGTTTGAGCTGTTTTCATGAAAGGTCGTCCAAGTAAGATTGGAAAAGTTGGAGAGTGGGCTGAATCCTCCATGTCAAACACATAGAAATCTGCAGGAAAAATCAAGTGGTCTACCTACACCAAAAGATCTTCCAAAACTCCTTTCGGATATGCATTAGATCGATCGGTTAATTGGATAATAACACCATCATTTTTAAGCTCACCTAGATTCATAGATGCATAAACAGAACATGGCATGACATTTATTGATGCACCTAAATCTAGCATAGCATGTTCAAACCTTGTATTGCCAATAACACAAGGGATAGTGAAACTACCTGGATCTTTGCATTTAGGTGGTAGCTTTCTTTGCAACATAGCAGAGACATTTTCACTTACATGTACCACTTCTTTCTCTCGAATCCATTTCCTTGTTGTGCAAAGCTTCTTAAAAAACTTAGCGTACTTCGGGATTTGCTTTATAGCATCAAGGAGCGGAATATTGACATGCACCTTCCTAAAGGTCTCTAGAATGTCTTTTTCATTCTCTTCGTTCTTAGCTTGCATAAACCTGCTAGGAAAGGGCACATTTAGTGGAATAGAACTTGAATGGGTCGAATTCTTACTTACCTTGGGTGTAGGATATGGCATAGGTGCATTTGAAGGCTGCGGTATTGTTTCTTGCTTCCTTGCCGTGGCTTCCTCATTCCCTTCTTCTTCTTGCATCAGTTTGTTATCCTCTTGGTGGCCTTGTTGAGATACTTTCGAATGGTCTCCAAGTTCCTTACCACTTCTCAATATAATGGCTTTGGCATATTCAAATCCTCCATTTGGATTCACAATGGTTGAGCTAGGAAGTTTGCCTTGTTCTCGGAATTGTCCTATGAACTCCGCCATCTGCCCCATTCGTTTCTTTAAATCGTTCACCTCTTTGTCTCTAATTTGCATGCTCTGCGACATAGAAGTTAGTAATTGAAAAATATGATCATTATCAACGGACGAACCTGATTTGGTTTGGGCAGGTTGTTCTTGGGGTTGTGTGGGTGCGTATGGTTTTGAATAGAAACCCAGAGGTTGCTGCCAAAATCCACTTTGTTGTTGTGGTTGTTGAGGCTCCATCCACTTGAAATTTGGATGATCTCTCTACCCCGGATTGTAAGTGTTGGAGTACGGATCATTGCGTGGCTGATTTTGGCTCCCAAAACCCATGGCATTGGCAGATTCCCACCCTCCATTCTCAATCAACTGAGGGCATTGATCGTTGAGGTGCCCTTGCATAGAACACATGCCACATACACTTTGTGTAATCCCTTGCAATTTCGATCCATCGACAACCTGTGACAAAAGAACAGTGAGATTAGCCATTTGAGATTGAAGTTCAGAAATTGCACTTACCTCATTCACTTGTTGTTGCCGTGGGGGGTTTCTTTGTCCAAGGCCTTCGTATTGTTATGCATTCAAAGCTCGGTTCGCGATTAGGATCTTTGCAGCCATTGGTGTTTTGTCAACCAATGCACCTCCCGCTGAAGCATCTAGCATTTGTCGCTCAATTGGAAGAAGTCATTCGTAGAAGTATTGAAGTAAAAGTTCTTCTTTCATTTGATGTTGAGGACATGAGGCGACAAGGGCCTTAAAACGCTCATAGTATGCTGGGAATGTCTCTTCTTGGCTTTGTTGAATTCCACTAATCTTCTTCTTAAGATAATGACTCTCGAAGTGGGGAAGAACTTCTCTAAAAATGCCCTTTTCATGCTTTCCCAAGAAGTGACCGTTCCGGGTGCTAATTCATAAAGCCAATCTTTAGCCTTTTCCAAAAGAGAGAATGGAAAAGCCTTCATCATCAAAATGTTCCCATCAACATTGATGGGTGTCATGCTCGAACAAACCACTTCGAACTCCTTAAGATGCTTGTTTGGATGTTCCATGGATAGCCCATGGTATTTGGGAATGTGATGCAACAAGCTTGATTTCAATTCGAACTCATCGGTCTTGCCTTGAGCAGCTGCGGGGTATTGAATGCAAAGGGGTGAGGCATTGGCCAACCCCGAGGCTGAAAGTTCCTTAATTGTACGATTATCCATAGCCATGGCTTGTTCTTCTTCTTCAAATTCAGATTCGGCCTCTGAGCTTGAACTAGGTTCACTAGGTTCGGGATGCCTCATCTTTCTTCTCAATGTCCGTTCAAAATCGTCGTCAAACTCTAATATATGCTCACGAACTGTTTGAGAACTTCGAGTCATAAACTAGTACCTAAAACAAGAAAACAAAAACAAAAATCAGAAATCAAAGTAAAAGAAATAAAAACACACGGCAACAAGGGTTAGCAAATTTGCTAATCCCCGGCAACGGCGCCAAAATTTGATGTGAAAATTAACTTGACACCCAAATTAAACCCTCTTTTTGGCAGTTGTAGTATATGTATAAGTAGGGATCGTTCTGGACCGGGGATTAGAAGGGATTGCTAAACACTTGAAACTGACTCAAAAACGTAAAAACAAAGTTTAAAACACTAAACTAGACTCAAAGAATGCAAGACTAAATTCTAAAACACTAAAACAACTCAAAAGACTCAAAACAGCACAAAAACACTCAAAACTGCCTAAAAACACAAACTGGGCAGTTTTGGACTCTAAACACTACTTTGGACGAAAATAGATTTTAACTTGACTCAAGACACTTAAAAACACAAATCAAAACAGATTTTAACTATTCTAACACTTCAAAATAAAAGGGGATTTGTTTTTGACGAATTTAAAACTAAAAACAGAAACTTTGCATAAAAAACTTTAGAAAAACGATTTTGATGAATTAAGAAGGGTGAAGGGCTAGTTAGAGGGTCCTTCTCCACACATGATATATGCATATGAACCAATTTCCAGTTATTATTCCTTTAGACATGAATGACAACACCCCAAGTTAACCGTGACAGCACAAATTAACCATCAGATTTTCCTTAGTTCATTGAATTGAATGGAAGACGCATTACAACCAAATTATCCTTATCAAGTCTCCTAACTCTGACAGCATGATAGAAAACATATCAAAGGTCATTACGTTCTTTGAAAATCATAAGTGTTGACGAGGCATTCGTAACTATGACAGCATGATACTCTTGCCTAGGACTTACTTAACATGATTGTGACTAGCAACCTTTACTACTTGTGAATATAGTTCATAACGATTAGGTGAAACTCCCTTATACTCTAGCATCAAATTCATGCATGCAAATTAAGTGTCGGCCCCCAATTAACACACACAAACAAGTTTTAATAACTCAGTTAAGCAAATCACATTCTAGTCTTAAGAAACAATAACTCGACGTAATCAATTCATATAAAACATATAATCATGGCTTCAAATTCACCTCTAACTAAAAAGAAATTAGTTCCTCATGTCCACAAGCAAACAAACATAAATAAAATTAAACATTGAAAACAAAGGATAGAAAACACCTAGAAACGGTCCAGATTCCTTCCTTCCTTTGCAAGCTGCGGCATAATGGGGTTTAATGGCTGATTGTGGTGTAGAGATGTGTGAATGATAGCTGGTGGTGTTTGAATGGTGCAACAAAAGGGTCAATTTATAGGGGGAGGTGCGGCACCAACATATAGTGTAGGAAAAGGATTACAAAATGTTGTTTGTGTAGGAAAATAAAATCACAATCCTAAGGGGAAAAGGTTTATGTAATCCTTGCAGGAAATAGGACATCTAGAAGGCCAAAAACTAAAGGGATTTAGGAGAAAGGTGCGGCTGGATCATGCATCTAGAAGGCTTGGGGCGCCACTTTTTTAGGGACTTCTAGAAAGGGTGTTATTTGGCTGATTTTGGCACTTCTAGAAGGGAATAGGTGCAGCACCTTTGTAGGAAAGGATAAGGTTCCTAGAAATCAGGTATTTAAGTCTCTTAAACTGAAATTGAATCCCTTTTGCAGCAGGAATTGAGTTAGGAAAGGATTAGGATAAGATAAGATAAAGTTTGGATAAGATAAGGATAAGATAAGGTAGTTTGGATAATGTTTTGGATAATTCTCCTTCTTTGTAGCTGATTCCTTATCTTCTTTGACTTGGATTTATTTCTTCAACTCTTTTGCACATTCCTAGCCTCTCTTGAACTTCAAATTCGTCCATCCATTTTGCTCCAATCTTGTGATATCCATTCCAAGCCCAAAACTACTCTAAAATGCTCCAAATTGCATCTTTTCGCCTACTTTGCTTCTTGGACCTACAAACACACGAAATTGACTTAAGACACTATAATAAGCAACAAATAACTAAGTAAATGCAAGAAAAGATACTAACTAAGTCGCATAAATATGCTCTTATCATAAACTAATAGATAATTGACTAAATAAACATCCTGCAAAGTTTCAATAAAAATTTCCAAGTTTTTCTTACAATTTCCGTGGTTTCCGTATTATTTTTATAGATATCGATAATATCCTGATATTTCCTTCGATATTTCCGTGTTTTTGGACTGCCGATATTTCCGATATCATCGATATTTATTACCTTGGTAACAAGAAAAGGATCAATCCACTTAGAACGCAACTTACTTGGAAACAAACGAAGGCGAGAATTGAAAAGTAACACTTTCTGCCCTATAAAGAACGTCTTGCTACGAATCATCTTGTCATGGAACGCCTTCGTCTTCTCCTTATAAATGCGAGCGTTCTCATAAGCTTCATTCCTAATTTCCTCAAGCTCATTCAATTGAAGCTTTCTATGAAGACATGCGGCATCAATGTCCATATTGAACGTCTTGACGGCCCAATGTGCACGATGCTCTAGCTCAACGGGAAGATGACATGGTTTCCCCTAGATGAGCCGAAAGGGGAACATTCCAATTGGTGTTTTGTAGGCAGTACGATACGCCCACAATGCATCATTCAAACGCAAGCTCCAATCCTTACGGGTTGGCCCAACGGTCTTCTCCAAAATCTGCTTGATTTCCCTATTCGAAACCTCGGCTTGCCCACTTGTTTGCGGATGATAAGGTGTTGAAACCTTATGCGTGACATTGTACTTCTTGAGCAGCGCCTCAATGGTTCGATTGCAAAAATGGGAACCCCCATCACTGATTAGCACTCTTGGCATTCCAAACCATGCAAATATGTTAGTTTTAACAAAATCTGCAACCACTTTAGAATCATTAGTACGGGTGGCTTTTGCTTCCACCCATTTCGAAACATAATCAACCGCAAGTAAAATATAAGTGAAACCATGAGATTGGTGTGAAATTTATATGCCACTCAAATTAAACCATATTGATGACAATTGTAGTAGAGATGCAAGTAGGGATCGTTCTAGACCGGGGATTAACTAGGGATGCTAATCAACACAAATAAGACTCAAAAACACTAAACTAGACTCCAATGACTCAAAACTAACTTAAAACACTAAAAACAGCAAGAAACAATAAAAAAGACTCAAATCTAGACCTAATAATTGGTTGACGAAAATAGAACTTAAAAGACTCAAACAACTAAAAGAAAACAGGTTTTGACTCTAAAAACAAGATTAAATGAAAGGGGGATTGTTTTTGACGAATTTATAACTTAAAACTAAAACTTTGCATAAAATACTTTATAAAAACGGATTTTGTGAATTAAAAAGGGTGAAAGGCTAGTTAGAGGGTCCTTCTCCACACATGAACATATGCATATAAATCGATTTCCAGTTATTCTTTCAACAAACCATGAATGACAATGCCCCAAATTAATTGTGTAGAACTAATTAATTCTCAGATTTCCCTAGACTCATTGAATTGGATGAAAAGCATACGACAACCCAAATCATTCTTTATTAAGCTCCCTAACTATGAAAAGCATGATAGAGACACAAAACAAAGATCATTAAGCTTTGTGAAAATCATAAGCATTGACATGACATTCGTGACTATGAAAAGCATGACACTCCTGCCAGGAATTTACTTAACGCGAACGTGACTAGCAACCTCCACTACTTGTAAATATAAGTTTGTAACTATTAGGTGGAACTCCTTTATATTTTAGCATCAAATTCATGCATGCAAACTTAGTAGGCCTCCTTAATCAACACACAAGAAAAAGTTCTCAATAACTCAGATAAGTAAACCACATTCACGATTCATGAAATTATAACTGGAGGAAATCAATTCATATAAAACATATGTCCATGGCTTTGAATTCGCCTCTAACTATAAAGAAGTTAGTTCCTCATGTTCGCAATCAAACAAATATAAATAAAATTAAACATTGAAAACGAAGGATAGAAAACACCTAGAAAACACTCCAGATTCCTTCATTCCTTGCAAGTTGCGGCACAAGAGAGTGTATGGCTGATTGTAGTGTAGAGATGTGTGAATGATAGATGGTGGTGTGTCTGAATGGTGCAGCAAAACGGTGTATTTATAGGGGGAGGTGCGGCACAAACATTTAGTGTAGGAAAAGGATTGCAAAATGTAGTTTGTGTAGGAGAATAATAACACAATCCTAAGGGGAAAAGGTTATGTGATCCCAGTAGGAAATAGGACATCTAGAAGGTCAAAAACCCAAGGGATCAAGGACAAGGGTGCGGCACCTTTGTAGGAGAGGATAAGGTTCCTAGAAATCATCAAGAAACAATCAAAAAGACTCAAATCTAGACCTAATAATTGGTTTTGACGAAAATAGAACTTAAAAGACTCAAACAACTAAAAGAAAACAGGTTTTGACTCTAAAAACAAGATTAAATGTAAGAGGGTTTGTTTTTGACGAATTTAAACTAAAACAGAAACTTTGCATAAAAACTTTAGACAAAACGATTTTGATGAATTAAGAAGGGTGAAAGGCTAGTTAGAGGGTCCTTCGCCACGCATGATATATGCATATGAACCAATTTCAAGTTATTATTCCTTTAGACATGAATGACAACACCCCAAGTTAACCTTGACTGCACAAATTAATCGTGAGATTTTCCTTAGTTCATTGAATTGAATGAAAGACGCATTACAACCAAATTATCCTTATCAAGTCTCCTAACTATGTCAGCATGATAGAAAACATATCAAAGGTCATTAAGTTCTTTGAAAATCATAAGTGTTGACGAGGCATTCGTAACTATGACAGCATGATACTCTTGCCTAGGACTTACTTAACATGATTGTGACCAGCAACCTTTACTACTTGTGAATATAAGTTCATAACGATTAGGTGAAACTCCCTTATACTTTAGCATCAAATTCGTGCATGCAAATTAAGTGTCGACGCCCAATTAACACACACAAAAAAGTTTTAATAACTCAGTTAAGCAAATCACATTCTAGTCTTAAGAAACAATAACTGGACGTAATCAATTCATATATAACATATAATCATGGCTTCAAATTCACCTCTAACTATAAAGAAATTAGTTCCTCATGTCCACAAGTAAACAAACATAAATAAATTTAAACATTGAAAACAAAGATAGAAAACACCTAGAAAACGCTCCAGACTCCTTCCTTTCTTTGCAAAGTTGTGGCACAATGAGGTTGAATGGCTGATTGTGGTGTAGAGATGTGTGAATGATAAATGGTGGTGGTCTGAATGGTGCAGCAAAAGGGTCAATTTATAGGGGGAGGTGCGGCACAAACATGTAGTGTAGGAAAAGGATTACAAAATGTAGTTTGTGTAGGAAAATAAAAACACAATCCTAAGGGGAAAAGGTTATATAATCCCAGCAGGAAATAGGACATCTAGAAGGTCAAAAACCCTAGGGATCAAGGACAAGGGTGCGACACCTTTGTAGGAGAGGATAAGGTTCCTAGAAATCAGGTTTTTATGTCTCCTAAACTGAAATTAAAACCCTTTTGCAACAGGAATTAAGTTAGGAAAGGATTAGGATAAGATAAGATAAGGTTGGTTTGGATAAGATAAGGTTGGATAAGGTTTTGGATAATTCTCCTTCTTTGTAGCTGATTCCTTATCTTCTTTGACTTGGATTTATTTCTTCAACTCTTTTGCACATTCCTAGCCTCTCTTGAACTTCAAATTCGTCCATCCATCTTGCTCCAATCTTGTGATATCCATTCCAAGCACAAAACTGCTCTAAAATGCTCCAAATTGCACCTTTTTGCCAACTTTGCCAATTGGACCTACAAACATACGAAAATAGCTTAAAACACTCTAATAAGTAGAAACTAACTAAGAAAATGCAAGGAAACAAGCTAACAAAGTCGCATAAATATGCTCCTATCAAATTCCCCCACACTTAGCTTTTGTTAGTCCTCGAGTAAAACAAACAAACAAAACAAAACCTAAACCTTCCAACGTTCACCTCAGGGATTTCCAATGGAACATAACATGTTAAAAATCATTACTTCCATAGATTTTAGTTATCCCTACCCTTGAGCACATACTTAATCACAGTTACCACTCACTAGTTCGCATCTAATCAATTAAAACAACATTTTGAATGTAGTAACATGCCTTAGAGAATCCCTCAATTCCTTACTAGATATGCACTCAATTTTCACTCAGATTTTCTGACTACACTCCCTACACTAGGTATATGTGAGAAGATTGATGTAAACATGAAAACTAATACTCACATATGTATTAACAAAGAAGGCACTTTCTGGAATTATTAATGCATGTATATATATGATCTCGTGAATGGAATGCTACTACTTAGACGCGAGAACCAGGGATACCATATGCTCATACCAATCCCAAACTCCACATATTGAAACACATAACAATCAAGATAGAAGTCAGGTTGTAACGTGATAGGAGCATATTTATGCGACTTAATTGGCTTGTTCTTGTGCATTTTTGTTGTGTTTCCTTAGTTATTTTAGTGTTTAAAGTCATTTTCGTGTGTTTTCAGGTTCTAAGGACAAAGTATGCAAGAAGGTGCATTTTGGAGCTTTTTGGAGCAAAATTGGGTTTGGAATGGTTATCACATGCTTGGAGCAAATGGAATGGACGAAATTGAAGACTTGAAGATGTTAGGATTCCTAATTGAAGAAGGATTCCTAATTGAAGATGGATTCCTAGAAGAATGAGGATTCCTATTCAAACAAGGATTCCTACTCAAACAAGGATTCCTACTTGAAGTAGGAAAGTTAAGCCAAGGTTTCCTATTTTGGTTTGACCTTTCCTAAACCTAAATATTCCTAAGTTCCAGCAACATTGAAGGCCTTCTATGCATTTTAGGACACAAAGTGAACTTTCCTTGCACCATTAAAGTCATTGCCGCACCTCCTTACCCTTTATTCTTCCTTGCCGTGCAAGGGAGAGGGTTATTTCCTGTTTCCTTGCATTAAAACACATTCCTAATTTGTTTTAAAGCCTTGCTGCAATTCTTAGCCAATTTCCTTTAGTTTTCTGATTTGTTTACCTTTTTCTAGAAGCTTTTGACTTAATTTCTGTTTACCTAAATAACCTAGGGTTTTAATTCCTGAAACCTTTAAATAAACTTCCTTTTTGCAGCCACAAGAGAATCATTCATTCACCCATTCACGCCAGAAATCGTCCACCACTCTCTGCCTTCCTTCACCATTCTCCATAGTTTCTGACCTTAAACAACCCTTGCCGCACCATACATCCATCCTAACCATAATCCCATCCTTCTACACCACCATAATCCCCAAAACCTACAACAAAACCTTGTGCCGCAATCAAGGAACGGAAGGGAAGTTCTTGGATGTGCTTGCTGTTCAGTTTGTATCGCTGGAGCGTTTAGGTGTTTTCTTTCTTTTGTTTTCAATGTATAAACTTGTTATTCTTTGTTTTACGATTATGAGGAACTAAGCCCTTTTGGCTAGGGGGAAGATTCAAAGCTATGAACATACTTGCAATATGAATTGATTACCTTCAGTTGTGATTTCATAAGTTGTGAATTCAATTTGTTTAACTGCTTGATTGATAACTTATTTGTGTATGTTTATTAAGAGTGCACACTTAGTTTGCATGCATGAATATGATGCTATAGTATAAGGGAGTTTCACCTAATAGTTACAAACTTATATTCACAAGTAGTGGAGGTCGCTTATAAACGATCGCGTTAAATGAATTCTTGGCAGGAGTTTCATGCTCATCATAGTAACGAATGCCTCGTCAATACTTATAGTTTTCATGATGCTTAATGATCTTTGATTCTATCGTTATTGTGATGTTCACGTAAAGGACTTTTGAAGAATGCTTTGAATTGTTGTATGCGCTTTCCCATCCAATTCAATAACTTAAGGAGAACTTGAAGGTTAATTTAAGCGGACCTAATTAACCTGGGGTGTTGAGTTTCATGATTTATCGAAAGAACAACTGAAAATTGGTTTATGTGCAAGTGTGTCATGTGTGGAGAAGAATCCTCTAGCTAGCCATCATCCATATTTTATCCAAATTCGTCCAAAATCTGTTTTAGTTTACAATCTGTTTGTTTCGTTTTCAAATTCGTCAAAATCAAATCCCCCTTTATTTTGAAGTGTTAGATTAGTTAAAATCTGTTTTAGTTTACAATCTGTTTGTTTTGTTTTCAAATTCGTCAAAATCAAATCCCCCTTTATTTTGAAGTGTTCGATTAGTTAAAATCTGTTTTGATTTGTGTTTTTAAGTGTCTTGAGTCAAGTTAAAATCTATTTTCGTCAAAAGTAGTGTTTAAAGTTCAAAACTGCCCAGTTTGTGTTTTTAGGCAGTTTTGAGTGTTTTTGTGCTGTTTTGAGTCGTTTGAGTTGTTTTAGTGTTTTAGAATTTAGTTTTGCATTCTTTGAGTCTAGTTTCAAGTGTTTTAGCAATCCCTCCTAATCCCCGGTCTAGAACGATCCCTACTTATACATATACTACAATTGTCAAAAAGGGGGTTTAATTTGTGTGCTGTTTTATTTCGCATCATAATGGGGCTAAGGTATTGGCTAACAAAGAAAGGTAAACGATAAACAAAAGTTCTTAAAGAAATAGCAAGCAAAGCAATGAAATCAACACTTAGAATTCACTCTTGAATGCAGCCACAAACTTTGATACATAAAGGGAAGATCACGCATACTTAGGGCTGAATTCAACTTTTTGGACCCTTTCTTCAACAACCAACACTTGTGAGCTTAATCTCACTTATTTTGAACACTTTTCACACTTTTTCACATACTTTTCTTTTCCTTTTCTTTCTCTCACGAATTTTCTTCTTTCTTTTTTTTTCTACCCGTGCCCTATTTCTTTTTCTTGGCACACACACACACAAATCCCTTCCCCCACACTTGTTTTTCTGCAAATTGTAGATCAAAAGGAATTCCTCTAAGTCATGCTTCACTATCCTTTAAGAACAAGGGTATGGATAGTCCTATACTAGGCTAGGTAAGGATAATGTGGTTAACAAAGAAAATAGGCTAACTAAGGCTCAAAGGGGTTAAACCTACAATACATATGCAAAGGGTTAAGGCTTTTTGGCTCTGGTTTTAACTAAACAACTTCATCTTGTTATTTGTTATGCTAATCAATTTCATGCCTTGAATGAAATGGCTATAAGTTCTAGTATTTGGAACTATAATGATGAAACGCATTCTAAGTAGCAACCAAGCAAAGAATGATGAGATCATGCAACGACTTTAGAAAACAACAATGCACAGATTAATACTCTCCAAACGAAGTTTAGGCTAAAGTCTCTCAAGGTTGTAGCGTTATTTTGAGTTACTTCCTTCAAGCATGTTACAAAAACTAATTTTATCCTTTTTGTGATTACATGTGACTTCATGAATGTCAACTATAACCAAGCATAAACCAAAGAGCATATCAAACTTCAATCCATGTTTGTAACTTTCTTTAACAGTCATGCAATTAAAAACCAAATCCTCATCATTATGTTGGAAGGTACCCTAAGACACAAACAAAAACGACTCTTTTTGGCTTTTTCAAATTTTTTTTTTAAAATTTTCGTATTTTCCTTTCAAGACACATACAAACACTTCAAAACACACTAAAAACACTCAAAAACAGTGAAAAACAACCTTAGAAGTGATAGGTGATAAAAACCCATGAATTTTTCAATGAAAACACTTGTTTACCCCCCCCCCACACTTAAACCAAACATTGTCCTCAATGTTTCAAACATAGACACACACAAAAGCAAGCAAACAACACAACAAACAAACATGACAAATATGCAAAGTAAAAGCAATAAAGAGTAGGGTTTAGAAACGCAAATCTGGTTGTGGAGCCGGAGATTCCTAGGTCTTCTTTATGTGCATGGGTTGCCTCCCAAGAAGCGTTTGCTTTAACGTCTTCCAGCCGGACGAACCTTCATTCTACTCTGTAATGGGACCCACGACATTGAAGGATATGTCCTCCGTGATGTGTTCTCCAAAGTAGTAAGGCTTCAAACATTGTCCATTCACTTTGAACTCTTGTCCCGTCTTTAAACTTTGAATTTGGACTGCACCATGAAGAAATACATTAGTAACAATAAATGGACCAATCCACTTAGAACGTAACTTACCTGGAAATAGACGAAGGCGGGAATTGAAAAGTAATACTTTCTGCCCTTTGGAAAACGTCTTGGTGCGAATCATCTTGTCATGAAAGGCCTTCGTCTTCTCTTTGTAAATTTGAGCGTTCTCGTAAGCTTCATTCCTAAGCTCTTTAAGCTCGTTCAATTGAAGCTTCCTATGGATTTCTGTGGCATCTATGTCCATATTGCAGGTTTTGACTGCCCAATACGCTTTGTGCTCCAATTCAACGGGAAGATGGCATGGTTTCCCATAGATGAGCAGAAATGGGGACATTCCAATTGGTGTTTTGTAGGCCGTACGATACGCCCACAATGCATCATTTAAACGCAAGCTCCAAGCTTTGCGGTTTGGCCCTACGGTCTTCTCCAAAATCTGCTCGATTTCTCTATTTGAGACCTCGGCGTGCCCACTTGTTTGAGGGTGATAAGGTGTTGCCACCTTATGCGTGACATTATATTTCTTGAGTAGCGCCTCAATGGTTCGATTGCAAAAGTGTGAACCCCCATCACTGATAAGAACTCTTGGCATTCCAAATCTAGCAAATATGTTAGTTCTAACAAAATCTGCAACCACTTTAGAATCATTAGTACCGGTGGCTTTTGCTTCCACCCATTTCGAAACATAATCAACCGCAAGTAGAATGTAAACAAAACCATGAGATGAAGGAAAATGACCCATGAAATCAATGCCCCAAACATCAAAAATTTCGATACTAAAGATAGAGACCTGCGGCATTTGGTCTTTTGGTCCTATGTTTCCGGTTCTTTGACAACGATCACATGTTATGAAAAAAGTTCTAGCATCCTTAAAGATAGTAGGCCAATAAAAACCACATTCAAGTACTTTACGTGCAGTCCTTTGAGTGCCAAAGTGACCTCCACATGCATAAGTGTGACAAAAATTTAAAATTGAATGAATTTCAGAATCATGCACACATCTACGAATGATTTGATCAGAGCAATATTTGCATAAATAAGGATCATCCCACACATAATTTCGTGCATCATGCTTGAGTTTATCACGTTGGTTTTTGTTTAGCTCATTTGGAATCACTTTAGACACTAAATAATTGACTAAATCAGCAAACCCAGGTGTACTTACCTTAATGGACAGCAGCTGCTCGTCTGGGAACGTCTCTGGGATGGGAATTTGGTCCTCTTCACGCACTAATCTGCTTAGGTGGTCAGCCACTACGTTTTCAACTCCTTTCTTGTCCTGGATTTCGATATCGAACTCTTGAAGTAGGAGCATCCATCGAATAAGTCTTGGTTTAGCCTCCTTCTTCGTAAGTAGGTATTTCAAAGCTGCATGATCAGAGTAAATAATGACTTTAGTACCAAGTAAATATGAACGAAACTTAACTAAAGCAAAGGCAACGGCAAGAAGTTCTTTTTCCGTCGTAGAGTAGTTCAATTGAGCGTCGTTCAAGGTCCTTGAAGCATCGCACATTAGCTCAAACGGAAGACTCCAGTTGGGTGGCATAATGATTGGTGCCGTGGTGAGCTTCTCTTTGAGTTGGTTGAAAGCCTTTTCACATTCCTCGTCAAATTTGAACGCTACTTCCTTTTGAAGGAGACAGCACAAAGGTTGAGAAATCTTCGAAAAATCTTTGATGAAGCGCCTATAGAATCCTGCATGACCAAGAAAAGAACGAACCTCTCTCACCGAAGTAGGAGAGGGTAAGTAGCGTACAAGATCTATTTTTGACTTATCAACCTCAATTCCTCTTTCTGAAACGATATGACCTAAAACTATACCTTGTTTTACCATAAAATGACATTTCTCCCAATTTAAAACAAGGTTAGTTTCAACACATCATTTTAAGATTAGTGTAAGGTTATCCAAACAATTATCAAACGAATCACCATATACACTAAAATCATCCATGAATACCTCAATAATCTTCTCTACGAAATCTGAAAAGATACTTACCATGTATCGTTGAAATGTGGCAGGTGCATTGCATAAACCGAATGGCATGCGACGATAAGCAAAGGTACCAAAGGGGCACATGAAAGTGGTCTTTTCTTGGTCATCCGGAGCTATGACAATCTGATTATATCCTGAGTAGCCATCAAGAAAACAATAAAAAGAATGACCGGCTAACCTTTCAAGCATTTGGTCAATGAATGGCAAAGGGAAGTGGTCCTTTCTTGTGGTGATGTTGAGCTTTCTATAATCGATCCATACTATCCAACCTGTTTGGATACGGGTTGGCACAAGCTCATCTTCAGCATTCTTCACCACTGTCACTCCGAATTTCTTTGGTACAACTTGAATCGGTGAAACCCAACGGCTATCCGAGATGGGATAAATCACTCCACAATCCAGAAGCTTGATAATCTCTTTCTTCACAACTTCCATCCTTGGCGGGTTTAGTCGACGTTGAGCCTCTCGAGTTGGTTTAGCCTCCTCCTCTAGAAGTATGCGATGCATGCAAGTTGTAGGGCTAATACCTTTAATGTCGGCCAAGGTCCACCCTATGGCTGTTTTGTGTTCTTTCAACACTCGAATCAGTTTCTCTTCCTCTAATGCTGTGAGTGTTGAAGAAATTATGACCGGCAACGTTTCTTTGTCTCCTAGATAGGCGTACTTCAAATGACTTGGCAATGGTTTAAGTTCAAGAATCGGGGCCTGAATCACTGAAGGTAACAACTTATTAGTAGAAACGGGAATTGAAATTGAGATTGGAGACTTATCCTGATATTGCGGCAATGCTCCTAGGGCAGCCACCATCTCACCAATTTCTTCACTAGGTACGGCCAGATTTGGTTCTAGGCCCAATCCCTCGGCAATTGTTGTTTCAAGGGGATCTTCGTCTAATGAGTCAAGAAATTCCTGCGCTATTGAATCAAATGCATCAATAGAAAAGCAAGAATGATCATCTTTAGGGAATTTAATAGCTTCAGAAATATTGAAATCCATCACTTCCCCATCAAATTCCATCGTTAACGTCCCCTTGAACACGTCGATCTTGGTGCGTGCTGTTTTCATGAAGGGCCTCCCAAGTAGGATCGGCAATGGGGTAACATTGGGTGAATCTTCCATCTCTAAAACATAGAAATCTGCTGGGAATATCAAATTGTTAACCTGCACCAAAACATCTTCCACAACTCCTTTCGGATACGCATTAGAACGATCGGCCAATTGAATAATCACACCATTGTTTTTAAGCTCTCCTAAATTCATAGATGCATAAATTGAATAAGGCATAACGTTAATTGAAGCTCCTAAGTCTAACATGGCATGTTCAAACTTATTATTTCCAATAACACAAGGAATTGTAAAACTACCCGGATCTTTGCATTTAGGTGGTAATTTCCTTTGTACACCGCAGAAACATTCTCACTTACCTGGACCACCTCTTTGTTTGAAATCCTTTTCCTTGTTGTGCAAAGCTCTTTCAAAAATTTGGCATACTTTGGAACTTGCTTGATTGCATCAAGGAGCGGAATATTGACTTGTACTTTCCTAAAGGTTTCCAGAATGTCCTTCTCATTCTCTTCTTTCCTTGATTGCTTAAACCTGCTAGGAAAGGGCACATTTAGTGGAATAGAACTTGAATGGGTCCAATTCTTACTTACCTTGGGTGTAGGATACGGCATAGGTGCATTTGAAGGCTGTGGCATTGTTTCTTTCTTCCTTGCCGTGGCTACCTCATTCCCCTCTTCTTCTTGCATCAGTTTGTTATCCTTTTGGTGGCCTTGTTGGGATACTTTCGAATGGTCTCCAAGTTCCTTACCACTTCTCAATATAATGGCCTTGGCAGTTTCAAATCCTCCATTTGGATTGACAATGGTTGAACTTGGAAGTCTCCCTTGCTCTCTAATCTTCCCCAAAAACTCAGAAATCTGCCCCAATTGATTCTTTATTTCACCCATCTCCTTTTGATGATTCGCCACTACTTGTGCTTGAGTTTGCATCTATTTGGTTTGGTTTTGTATTCCCTGCGACATAGAGGTTAATAACTCAAGAATTTTAGCATTTTCAAGGGATGAACCTGAAGTTTGTTGGGTAGCCTGTGGATAGGCTTGAGATGGCATGAATGGTTTTTGAAGGAACCCAGGGGGCTGTCGAAATTGGCTTTGTTGTTGAGGTTGTTGTGGCTCCCTCCACTTGAAGTTAGGGTGATCTCTCCAACCCGGATTGTACGTGTTGGAGTAAGGATCATTGCGTGGCTGATTTTGGCTCCCAAAACCCGCGGCATTGGCAGATTCCCACCCACCATTCTCAATCAATTGAGAGCATTGATCATTGAGGTGCCCTTGCATAGAGCACACGCCACATACACTTTGTGTAATCCCTTGCAATTTTGATCCATCGACAACCTGTGACAAAAGAATAGTGAGATTAGCCATTTGAGATTGAAGTTCAGAAATTGCACTTACCTCATTCACTTGTTGTTGCCGTGGGGGGTCTCTTTGTCCAAGGCCTTCGTATTGTTGTGCATTCAACGCTCGGTTGGCGATTAGGATCTTTGCAGCCATTGGTGTTTTGTCAACCAATGCACCTCCCGCTGAAGCATCTAGCATTTGTCGCTCAATTGGAAGAAGTCTTTTGTAGAAGTATTGAAGTAAAAGTTCTTCTTTCATTTGATGTTGAGGACATGAGGCGACAAGGGCCTTAAAACGCTCATAGTATACTGGAAATGTCTCTCCTTGGCTTTGTTGAATTCCATTAATCTTCTTCCTTAAGAGAATGACTCTCGAAGTGGGGAAGAACTTCTCTAAAAACGCACTCTTCATGCTTTCCCAAGAAGTGACCGTTCCAGGTGCTAATTCATAAAGCCAATCTTTAGCCTTTTCCAAAAGAGAGAATGGAAAAGCCTTCATCATCAAAATGTTCCCATCGACATTGATGGGTGTCATGCTCGAACAAACCACTTCGAACTCCTTAAGATGCTTGTTTGGATCTTCCATGGATAGCCCATGGTATTTGGGAATTTGATGCAACAAGCTTGACTTTAATTCGAACTCATCGGACTTGCCTTGAGCAGCCGCGGGGTATTGAATGCAAAGAGGTGCGGCATTGGCCAACCCCAAGGCTGAAAGTTCCTTGATTGTATGATTATCCACAGCCATGGCTTGTTCTTCTTCTTCAAATTCAGATTTGGCCTCTGAGCTTGAACTAGGTTCACTAGGTTCTGGATGCCTCATTTTCCTTCTCAATGTTCGTTCAAAATCATCGTCAAACTCCAAGATATGCTCACGAACTGTTTGAGAACTTCGAGTCATAAACTAGTACCTAAAACAAGAAAACAAAACAAAAGCAGAAACAAAGTAAAACAACACACACGGCAAACAAGGGATTAGCAAGTTTGCTAATCCCCGGCAACGGCGAAAAAATTTGGTGTGAAAATTAACTTGACACACAAATTAAACCCTATTGATGACAATTGTAGCAATGATATAAGTAGGGATCGTTCTAGACCGAGGATTAACTAGGGATGCTAATCAACACAAATTAGACTCAAAAACACTAAACTAGACTCTATTGACTCAAAACTAACTTAAAACACTAAAAACAGCAAGAAACAATCAACAAGACTCAAATCTAGACCTAATAATTGGTTTTGACGAAAATAGAACTTAAAAGACTCAAACAACTAAAAGAAAACAGGTTTTGACTCTAAAAACAAGATTAAATGAAAGGGGGTTTGTTTTTGACGAATTTAAACTAAAACAGAAACTTTGCATAAAAACTTTAGAAAAAACGATTTTGATGAATTAAGAAGGGTGAAAGGCTAGTTAGAGGGTCCTTCTCCACACATGATATATGCATATGAACCAATTTCCAGTTATTATTCCTTTAGACATGAATGACAACACCCCAAGTTAACCGTGACTGCACAAATTAACCGTCAGATTTTCCTTAGTTCATTGAATTGAATGAAAGACGCATTACAACCAAATTATCCTTATCAAGTCTCCTAACTATGTCAGCATGATAGAAAACATATCAAAGGTCATTAAGTTCTTTGAAAATCATAAGTGTTGACGAGGCATTCCTAACTATGACAGCATGATACTCTTGCCTAGGACTTACTGAACATGATTGTGACCAGCAACCTTTACTACTTGTGAATATAAGTTCATAACGATTAGGTGAAACTCCCTTATACTCTAGCATCAAATTCATGCATGCAAATTAAGTGTCGACCCCCAATTAACACACACAAACAAGTTTTAATAACTCAGTTAAGCAAATCACATTCTAGTCTTAAGAAACAATAACTGGACGTAATCAATTCATATATAACATATAATCATGGCTTCAAATTCACCTCTAACTATAAAGAAATTAGTTCCTCATGTCCACAAGTAAACAAACATAAATAAATTTAAACATTGGAAACAAAGAAAGAAAACACCTAGAAAATGCTCCAGACTCCTTCCTTTCTTTGCAAAGTTGCGGCACAATGAGGTTGAATGGCTGATTGTGGTGTAGAGATGTGTGAATGATAGATGGTGGTGGTCCGAATGGTGCAGCAAAAGGGTCAATTTAAAGGGGGAGGTGCGGCACAAACATGTAGTGTAGGAAAAGGATTACAAAATGTAGTTTGTGTAGGAAAATAAAAACACAATCCTAAGGGGAAAAGGTTATGTAATCCCAGCCGGAAATAGGACATCTAGAAGGTCAAAAACCCAAGGGATCAAGGACAAGGGTGCGGCACCTTTGTAGGAGAGGATAAGGTTCCTAGAAATCAGGTTTTTATGTCTCTTAAACTGAAATTAAAACCCTTTTGCAACAAAAATTAAGTTAGGAAAGGATTAGGATAAGATAAGATAAGGTTAGTTTGGATAAGATAAGGTTGGATAAGGTTTTGGATAATTCTCCTTCTTTGTAGCTGATTCCTTATCTTCTTTGACTTGGATTTATTTCTTCAACTCTTTTGCACATTCCTAGCTTCTCTTGAACTTCAAATTCGTCCATCCATCTTGCTCCAATCATGTGATATCCAATCCAAGCCCAAAACTGCTCTAAAATGCTCCAAATTGCACCTTTTTGCCAACTTTGCCAGTTGGACCTACAAACATAGAAAAATAGCTTAAAACACTCTAATAAGTAGAAACTAACTAAGAAAATGCAAGGAAACAAGCTAACAAAGTTACATAAATATGCTCCTATCATTTACCCCCCACACTTAAACTAAACATTGTCCTCAATGTTTCAAACATAGACGCACACACAAGCAAGCAAACAACACAACTAACGAACATGACAAAGATGGCAAAGTAAAAGAAATAAAGAGTAGGGTTTAGAAACGCAAATCTGGTTGTGGAGCTTGGAGAATTCCTAGATCTTCTTTATTTACATGGGTTGCCTCCCAAGAAGCGCTTGCTTTAATGTCTTCCAGCCTGATGAACCTTCATTCTATTCTTCAATGGGGCCCACGGCATGGAAGGATGTGTCCTCCGTGATGTGTTCTTCAAAGTGCTGATACATTGGCTCTACGAATGGAAGGGGATAGTAATCCATCCTGATTGGGGCGTTGAGCATCCTAAAGTCGATGTAATCATTCCCACCAGCTTGGATTCGATTGGGGACCTGCACCATACAAGGTAACAACCTATTAGTTGAAATGGGAATCGAAATTGGAATAGGTGGCTTACCAATGTACTGCAATGAAGTGGCAGCACTGTCAACAAATGCATGTGGGGTGCTCTCGGCCAGATTTGGGGGTTTGAGGGGTGTGGCCGTGCAATCCTTATGCTTCACTCTAATTCCCTCTTCGTTAGTGGTTCGAAATGCATCCTTCTTGTTTGGTGCTGATTGTTTATGCCCTTTATTTTTTATTTCATCAATGACAAAACAAGAACGAACGTCATTAGTATTCTCAACAGATTTAGAAACATTAAAATTAATCATATCACCACCAAACGCCATAGTTACTGCTCCCTTGGCCAAGTCAATCTTGGTTTGAGCAGTTTTCATGAAAGGTCGTCCAAGTAAGAATGGCGATGGTGGAGAGTGGGCTGAGTCCTCCATATCAAGCACATAGAAATCTGCAGGAAAAATCAAGTGATCTACCTGCACCAAAACATCTTCCAAAACTCCTTTCGGATATGCTTTAGATCGATCGGCTAATTGAATAATAACACCATCATTTTTAAGCTCTCCTAGATTCATGGATGCATAAACGGAATATGGCATGACATTTATTGATGCACCTAAATCTAGCATAGCATGTTCAAATCTTGTATTGCCAATAACACAAGGGATAGTAAAACTACCTGGATCTTTGCATTTAGGAGGCAGTTTTCTTTACAACATAGCAGAGACATTTTCACTTACTTGTACCACTTCTTTCTCTCGAATCCGTTTCCTTGTTGTGCAAAGCTTCCTCAAAAACTTAGCGTACTTCAGGATTTGCTTTATAGCATCAAGGAGCGGGATATTGACGTGCACCTTCCTAAACGTCTCCAGAATGTCTTTTTCATCCGCTTCCTTCTTTGACTGCATGAATCTGCTAGGAAAGGGTGCATTTAGTGGAATAGAACTTGAAAAATTCGATTTATTACTTAACTTGGGTGTAGGACACGGCAAAGTTGCATTTGGAGGCTGCGGCATTGTTTCATTCTTCCTTGCCGTGGCCTTCTCATTCCTCTCTTCTTCTTGGATCAGTTTGTTATCCTCTTGGTCTTGTTGGGATACTTTCGAATGGTCTCCAAGTTCCTTACCACTTCTCAATATAATGGCCTTGGCAGTTTCAAATCCTCCATTTGGATTCACAACGGTTGAGCTAGGAAGTTTGCCTTGTTCTCGGAATTGCCCTAGGAACTCTGAAATTTGCCCTACTTGCTTCTCCAACTCATCCACCTTCTTGTCTCTATTTTGCATGCTCTGGGACATAGAAGTTAGTAATTGAAAAATCTGATCATTATCAACGGACGAACCTGAATTGGTTTGGGCTGGTTGTGCTTGGGGTTGTGTGTATGGTTTTGAATAGAAACCCGAAGGTTGCTGCCTAAATCCACTTTGCAGCCATTGGTGTTTTGTCAACCAATGCACCTCCCGCTAAAGCATCTAGCATTTGTCGCTCAATTGGAAGAAGTCCTTCATAGAAATATTGAATTAAAAGTTCTTTCATTTGATGTTGAGGACATGAGGCGACAAGAGCCTTAAAACGCTCATAGTATGCTGGGAATGTCTCTCCTTGGCTTTGTTGAATTCCACTAATCTTCTTTCTTAAGAGAATGACTCTTGAAGTGGGGAAGAACTTCTCTAAAAATACCCTTTTCATGCTTTCCCAAGAAGTGACCGTTCCGGGTGCTAATTCATAAAGCCAATCTTTAGCCTTTTCCAAAAGAGAGAATGGAAAAGCCTTCATCATCAAAATGTTTCCATCGACATTGATTGGTGTCATGCTCGAACAAACCACTTCGAACTCCTTAAGATGCTTGTTTGGATCTTCCATGGATAGCCCATGGTATTTGGGAATGTGACGCAACAAGCTTGACTTCAATTCGAACTCATCGGTCTTGCCTTGAGTAGCCGCGGGGTATTGAATGCAAAGGGGTGCAGCATTGGCCAACCCCGAGGCTGAAAGTTCCTTGATTGTACGATTGTCCGCTGCCATGATTTCTTCTTATTCTTCAAACTCAGATTCAGCCTCTGAACTTGAACTAGGTTCACTAGGTTCTGGATGCCTCCTCTTCCTTCTCAATGTTCGTTCAAAATCGTCGTCAAACTCCAAGATATGCTCACGAACTGGTTGAGAACTTCGAGTCATAAGCTAGTACCTAAAACAAGAGAACAAAACAAAATCAGAAAACAAAGTAAAAGAAACACAAAACACACGGCAAACAAGGGATTAGCAAATTTGCTAATCCCCGGCAACGGCGCCAAAATTTGGTGTCAAATTTATATGACACTCAAATTAAACCCTATTGATGACAATTGTAGTAGAGATGCAAGTAGGGATCGTTCTAGACCGGGGATTAACTAGGGATGCTAATCAACACAAATAAGACTCAAAAACACTAAACTAGACTCTAATGACTCAAAACTAACTTAAAACACTAAAAACAGCAAGAAACAATCAAAAAGACTCAAATCTAGACCTAATAATTGGTTTTGGCGAAAATAGAACTTAAAAGACTCAAACAACTAAAAGAAAGCAGGTTTTGACTCTAAAAACAAGATTAAATGAAAAGGGGATTGTTTTTGACGAATTTATAACTTAAAACTAAAACTTTGCATAAAATACTTTATAAAAACGGATTTTGTGAATTAAAAAGGGTGAAAGGCTAGTTAGAGGGTCCTTCTCCACACATGAACATATGCATATAAATCGATTTCCAGTTATTCTTTCAACAAACCATGAATGATAATGCCCCAAATTAGTTGTGCAGAACTAATTAATTCTCAGATTTCCCTAGACTCATTGAATTGGATGAAAAGCATACGACAACCCAAATCATTCTTTATTAAGCTCCCTAACTATGAAAACCATGATAGAGACACAAAACAAAGATCATTAAGCTTTGTGAAAATCGTAAGCATTGACATGACATTCGTGACCATGAAAAGCATGACACTCCTACCAGGAATTTACTTAACGCGATCGTGACTAGCAACCTCCACTACTTGTAAATATAAGTTTGTAACTATTAGGTGGAACTCCCTTATATTTTAGCATCAAATTCATGCATGCAAACTAAGTAGGCCTCCTTAATCAACACACAAGAAAAAGTTCTCAATAACTCAGATAAGTAAACCACATCCACGGTTCATGAAATTATAACTGGAGGAAATCAATTCATATAAAACATATGTCCATGGCTTTGAATTCGCCTCTAACTATAAAGAAGTTAGTTCCTTATGTTCACAATCAAACAAATATAAATAAAATTAAACATTGAAAACAAAGGATTGAAAACACCTAGAAAACACTCCAGATTCCTTCCTTCCTTGCAAGTTGCAGCACAAGAGGGTGTATGGCTGATTGTAGTGTAGAGATGTGTGAATGATAGATGGTTGTGTGTCTGGATGATGCAGCAAAATGGTGTATTTATAGGGGGAGGTACGGCACAAACATTTAGTGTAGGAAAAGGATTGCAAAATGTAGTTTGTGTAGGAGAATAATAACACATCCTAAAGGGAAAAGGTTATGTAATCCCAGCAGGAAATAGGACATCTAGAAGGTCAAAAACCCAAGGGATCAAGGACAAGGGTGCGGCACCTTTGTAGGAGAGGATAAGGTTCCTAGAAATCAGGTTTTTATGTCTCCTAAACTGAAATTAAAACCCTTTTACAGCAGGAATTAAGTTAAGAAAGGATTAGGATAGGATAAGATAAGGTAAGATAAGGTAAGGTTAGTTTGGATAAGATAAGGTTGGATAAGGTTTTGGATAATTCTCCTTCTTTGTAGTTGATTCCTTATCTTCAATGACTTGAATTTATTTCTTCAACTCTTTTGCACATTCCTAGCCTCTCTTGAACTTCAAATTCGTCCATCCATCATGCTCCAAACTTGTGCTATCCATTACAAGCCCAAAACTGCTCTAAAATGCTCCAAATTGCACCTTTTTTCCAACTTTGCTTCTTGGACCTACAAACACACGAAAATGACTTAAGACACCATAATAAGCAACAAATAACTAAGTAAATGCAAGAAAACACACTAAATAAATCGCATAAATATGCTCCTATCAGAGATGAAGGAAAAGGACCCATAAAATCAATGCCCCAAACATCAAAAATTTCGACACAAAAGATGGGGGTTTGCGGCATTTGATCTTTTGAACATATGTTGCCCATTCTTTGACAACGATCACAATTCATACAAAAAGTTGTAGCATCCTTAAAGATCATAGGCCAATAAAAACCACATTCTAACACTTTAAGTGCTGTTCTTTGTGTGCCAAAGTGTCCCCCATATGCATAAGTGTGACAAAAAGTTAGAATTGAATTAAACTCAGAATGATGCATACATCGACGTAGAATCTGATCAGGGCAATATTTCCATAAATAAGGGTCATCCCAAACATAAAACCGTGCATCTTTCTTCAATTTATCACCTTGTTGCTTGTTTAGGGTGTTTGGAACTTGTTTAGTAACCAAATAGTTAACTAGATCGGCATACCATGGCACACTTACCTCAATGGACAGCAGCTGCTCATCTGGAAATGTCTCAGGGATGGGAATTGGGTCCTTTTCACGCACTAATCTGCTTAGGTGGTCAGCTACTACGTTTTCAACTCCTTTCTTTTCCCAGATTTCGATATCGAACTCTTGAAGTAGAAGCATCCATCGAATAAGCCTTGGTTTAGCCTCCTTCTTCGTAAGTAACTGATAGGAGCATATTTACATCACTTAGTTAGCTTCTTTCCTTGCATTTACGTTGTTAGTTCTTAGTTATTTTAGTATTTTAAGCTATTTTCGTGTGTTTGTAGGTCTAATGTGCAAAGTATGCAAGAAAGTGCATTTTGGTGCCTTTTGGAGTAGTTTTGGGCTTGGAATGGATTGCACATGCTTGGAGCTAAGTGGATGGACGAAATTGAAGATCAAATGAGCTTAGGATTGAATGAAGAATGAAGACTTCAAAATTGGAAGCCAAAAGTTTCTAAAGTTGGAAGTTTTTATTCTTGGAGGTTTCCATTCTTGAAAGTTTCTATTCTTGGCTTAGACGTTTCCTAATCCTTCCTCACCTATGTTCCAGCCATAAAAGGGTTTCAAAACATGTTAGGTTGCCTCATTACATGTTTCTAGAAGTGCTAGAACCTTTCCCTACACTTGCCACATATCTCCTTTCCCTTTCTTCCAAAATCTGCCACATAAGTGCCTTTTCCTTTCTTTCCACAACCTTGCCGCACAAGGGATCCTCTTCTTACCTATTTTCTGACCCAAAATTACATTCCCTTTTGTTTCAATTCTTGCCACACAAGGGGAGATGATTCATACCTATTCTCTTTAATTCCTGCACCTTACATGCCTATTTTCCATTGATTTCTAACTTTTAATTATAGGACAAAATAGCTAAGTTATTCCCTTCCCTAAAACACATCAAAACCGAGCCTTCCTCCCTTTAAAATACATATGCCGCACCATTTAGTCTCGCTGGGCACAGAACAGATTCTCTACATCCATTCCATCCACCTATCTACCTATCCATCCTCTACCACCCATCACCACCCATTCTACACACCTTAACCCCTTGTACTGCAGCTTTACAAAGGAAGAAGGAGAGGATTAACTTGAAGCCGTGCCTAGCCATTCAAGACGTTGGATTGCTGGACCGTTTATAGGTGTAATCTATCTTTGTTTTCAATGTTTAATTTAATTTCTCTTTGTTTTGTTGTGAACATGAGTGGCTAAACCCATCTCGGCTAGGGGTGATTTCAAAGCCATGATTATGTGTGCAATTTGAGTTGATAAATTCCAGTTATGAATTCTTGAATTGTGAATGCAGTTGGCTTAACTGTTTGATTAAGAACTTATTTGTGTTTGTTGATTGAGGGTCGACACTTAATTGGCATGCATAAATATGATGCTAGAGTATAAGGGAGTTTCACATAATCGTTACAAACTTATATTCATATGTAGTGAAGGTTGCTAGTCACAATCGCGTTAAGTTCAATTCCTAGCATGAGTGACATGATGTCATAGTTGCAAGTGCTTTGTCAATGCTTATGATTTTCATTGAACGTAATGATCTTTGATTGTATCTCTATTATGATGTCATGTAGGGGACTTTTGAAGAATGCTTTGGGTTGTCGAATGATGTCATCCAATCCAATAATACAAGGAAAATATGAAGGTTAACTAGTGATGTCACGGTTAATTTGGGGCATTGTCGTTCATAATTCAATGAAGGAGTAACTGGAAATCGAGTCATTTGCATACATGTCATGTGTGGAGAAAGAGCCTCTAGCTAGCCCATCATCCATCCAATTCACCAATTTCGTGCAAATCTGTTTAGTTTTAGTTTCTGTTTTGTTTTTAGCTTAATTTTGTTCAAAACCCAATCCCCCTTTACTTTCTTGTGTTAGATTAGTTAGAAGTGTGTTTAAATCTGTCCAATTTAGTGTTTTGAGTCTTACTAGTCTAGAATTCGTCCAAATCAGTCCCTAGTGTCTGTTTTGAGTCTTTTTGATTGTTTTAAGCTGTTTTGAGTCCTTTTTTAGTTTGTTTTGAGTCTTGTAAGTCTTGTTAAGTTTTTTTAACTTTGTTTTTATGTTTTTGAGTCAGTTTAGAGGTTTTAGCAAGCCCTCCTAATCCCCGGTCCAGAACGATCCCTACTTGCATCTATACTACAATTGTCAACAAGAGGGTTTAATTTGTGTGCTTAACTTGTTTCGCATCAGTAAGTATCTCAAAGCTGCATGATCAGAGTAAATAATGACTTTAGTACCAAGTAGATATGAACGAAACTTATCTAAAGCAAAGACAACGGCAAGAAGTTCTTTTTCCGTCGTAGAGTAGTTCAATTGAGCATCGTTCAAGGTCCTTGAGGCATAGTAGATGACGTGCAATTTTTTTTCCTTCCTTTGTCTTAACACGGCTCCTAATGCAAAGTCGGAAGCATCGCACATTAGCTCAAACGGAAGACTCCAATCTGGTGGCATAATGATTGGTGCCGTGGTTAGCATCTCTTTGAGTTGTTTGAAAGCCTTTTCACATTCCTTGTCAAACTTGAAAGCCACTTCCTTTTAAGTCACATTCCCCTTTCCTAAGGGCTTAGCCGCACCACCCTTACCCTTTTTCTCTAAGATTCTGATTTTATTTCCCTTTCTCTAGTGGATTTGAATTAATTTTTGTTAACCAAATTAAGTTAGGGTTTTGATTTCTTTTTAGCCTTAAATAAAGCCTTGCCGTAGTTTTTCATTGAGATATAAATCCAGCCACAATCATTCACCATTCGACAGATCCAAACATATCCTCAGCCATTCTCTCATATAACTCACCACCCAAACCATCAACCATACCTTGTGCCGCAGGAAAGAGGAGAAAGAAGAGCCCTTGGATGTGCTTGCCATTCAAGTTGGATTGCTGGAACATTTTAGGTGTAATTCATTCTTCGTTTTCAATGTTTAAGTTTATTTGTCCTTGTTTTGCTGTGAACATGAGGAACTAAATTCCTCTTAGCTAGGGGGGAATTCGAAACCATGATTAAACCTGCAATATAAATTGATTACATCCAGTTGTGAATTCAATTTACTTAACTGTTTGCATTAAAACTATTTTTGTATGTGGGTTGAGAGTGCACACTTAATTTGCATGCATAAATATGATGCTAGAGTATAAGGGAGTTTCACCTAATCGTTATGAACTTATATTCACATGTAGTGAAGGTCGCTGGTCACGATCATGTTAAGTAGATTCCTGGCAGGAGTATCATGCTCTTTTATAGTTACGAATGCCTTGTCAATGCTTATGATTTTCATAGAACGTAATGATCTTTGATCGTTTCTCTATTATGTGCTTTCATGTAGGGAACTCTATGCGCTATTTCCGTCCAATTCAATGACATAAGGCAAATCTGATGGTTAATTTAAGTGTACCTAATTAACTTGGGGCGTTGAGATTCATGGCTTAATGAAAGAAACAACTGGAGATTGATTTGTATGCAAGTGTGTTATGTGTGGAGAAGAACCCTCTAGCTAGCCCATCATCCATTCAAAACACCAATTTAGTGCCTAAATCTGTCTAGTTCTTAACTTTATTTTGTTAGTTTTCAAATTCGTCAAAACCAAACCCCCCCCTTACTTTAAAGTGTCAAATTAGTTAGAATCTGTCCAACTTTGTGTTTTTAAGTGTTTTGAGTCAAAGTAAAACCAATTTTTGTCCAAAATCACCCTTAGTGTCGGTTTGATTCTAATTAGTTGTTTTAAGCTGTTTTTGAGTCATTATAGTTAGTTTTGGGTCTTTTCAATTTGTTTTGCATTCTTTGAGTCTAGTTTAGTGTTTTAAATTTAGTTTTACGTTTTTGAGTCAGTTTCAAGTGTTTTAGCAATACCTCCTAATCCCCGGTCTAGAACGATCCTTACTTATACATATACTACAATTGTCAAAAGAGGGTTTAATTTGTGTGCTGTTTTACATCGCATCAAATTTTTGGCGCCGTTGCCGGGGATTATGAGGGATTTCTAAAACACTTGAAACTGACTCAAAAACCTAAAACTAAATTTAAAACACTAAACTAGTGTTAGACTTAGGTGCATCTATTAATGTCATGCCTTATTCAATTTATGCATCTATGAACTTAGGAGAGCTGAAAAATGATGTTGTGATTATTCAATTGGCCGATCGTTCTAACGCCTATCCAAAAGGAGTTTTGGAAGATGTTTTAGTGCAGGTCAATCATTTAATCCTTCTGGCGGACTTCTACGTGCTTAAAATGGAAGACTCGGACCGTTCTCCTTCATTGCCCATCCTCCTTGGAAGGCCATTCATGAAAACTGCCTGCACCAAGATTGATGTGTTCAAGGGGACCTTGACAATGGAATTTGATGGGGAAGTTATTGATTTCAATCTTTCTGAATCTATAAAGTACCCTAGTGATGATCATTCTTGTTTTTCTATTGATTTAATTGATTCATTGGTGCAGGAACATCTTGACCAATTGAATGAAGATGCAATTGAAATGGTAATTACAAGAGGAATGGAAATAAAAAACAATGGAGCAGCAACAATGCACACCCACGGCATGCATGAAGAACCTCTTACCGTGCCCCCTAAAGAAGAAGTAATTGAGATGGTGGCTGCCCTAGAATCATTGCCACACCAAAATGGTAAACTTTTGCTCCCAATTTCAAGTTCAGTTTCGACTAATAAGTTACTTCCTTCAGTTGTGCAGCCACCTTCCCTTGAACTTAAACCCTTACCAAGCCATTTGAAGTATGTTTTCTTGGGAGAACAAGAGACTTTGCCCGTTATCATCTCTTCCACACTCACGGCACAAGAAGAAAAGAAGTTGGTGAGGGTGTTAAGGGCGCACAAAACAGCAATTCGTTGGACATTGGCCGACATGAAGGGAATCAGCCCTACCACTTGCATGCATCGTATACTTTTAGAGGAAGGAGCTAAACCATCACGTGAAGCTCAACGCCGACTCAACCCTCCAATGATGGAAGTCATGAAAAAGGAGATAATTGATGCGATGTAAAACAGCACACAAATTAAACCCTTTTGTTGTCCAATTGTAGTAAAGATGCAAGTAGGGATCGTTCTGGACCGGGGATTAGGAGGGCTTGCTAAAACCTCTAAACTCACTCAAAAACATAAAAACAAAGTTAAAAACACTTAACAAGACCCACAAGACTCAAAACAAACTTAAAAGACTCAAAACAGCTTAAAACAACCAGAAAGACTCAAAACACTAAATTAGACAGATTTAAACACACTTCTAACTAATCTAACACACTTAATTAAAGGGGGATTGGGTTTTGGACGAATTTAAAGTAAAACAAGTCAGAAACTAAAACTAAACAGATTTGCAGGAAATTGGTGAATTGGATGGATGATGGGCTAGCTAGAGGGTTCTTCTTCACACATGACACACTTGCATACAAATCGGTCTTCAGTTGCTTTTTCAATAAACCATGAATGACAATGCCTAGATTAACCGTGACATCACTAGTTAACCCTCAGATTTTCCTTGTATTATTGGATTGGATAACATCATTCGACAACCCAAAGCATTCTTAAAAAATTCCCTACATGACATCATAATAGAGATACAATCAAAGATCGTTACGCTCTATGAAAATCATAAGCATTGACAAAGCATTCGTAACTATGACATCATGATACTCATGCTAGGAATTTAACTTAACGCGATCGTGACCAACAACCTTCACTACTTGTGAATATAAGTTTGTAACGATTATGTGAAACTCCCTTATATTCTAGCATCAGATTCAAGCATGCAAACTAAGTAGGCCTCCTTAATCAACATACAAGAATAAGTTATCAATAAAACAGTTAAGCAAATTGCATTCACACTTTATGAAATCACAACTGCAATTAATCAATTCATATTGCAAATATGTTCATGGCTTCGAAATTCCCCCTAGCCAAAAGGGTTTAGCTCCTCATGTTCACAGCAAAACAAAGAGAAATTAAATTAAACATTGAAAACAAAGATAGATTACACCTAGAAACGTTCCACCAATCCAACGTCTTGAATGGCTAGGCACGGCTTCAAGTTAATCCTCTCCTTCCTTTGTAGAGCTGCGGCACAAGGGGTTAAGGTGTGTAGAATGGGTGGTGATGGGTGGTAGAGGATGGATAGGTAGATAGGTGGATGGAATGGATGCAGAGAATGTGTTCAGGGTTCCTTAATGGTGCGGCAGATTGAGTTATTTATAAAGCAAGGGAGGGCCACGACTTTAATGTATTTTTAGGGAAGGTTTTAACTTTCCAAATCCCCAAGAAAAGGTAAACAAAAGTAAAGGAAATCAGGAAGGGAGATACTTAGCAGATTTGAAGAAAAGGAAAGGAGATATGCGGCAGATTTTTGGAAGAAAAGGGAATGTGATTTTGTGCAGAAAATAGGAAAGGAGGGCCTTTCCCTTGCACGGCAAGGAAGGGGAAAGAACTTAGGGTGGTGCGGCAAAGGGTAGGAAGGTGCAAGCAAGGTTCAATTTGTGTCCTAAAATGCATAGGAGGTCTTCATTGTTGCTGGAACTTAGGGACATTCAGGATTAGGAAAGGTCAAACCAAAATAGGAAACCTTGGCTTAACTTTCCTACTTCAAGTAGAAATCCTTGTTTGAGTAGGAATCCTTGTTCAACTAGGAATCCTCCTTTGATTAGGAATCCGTCGTTGATTAGGAATCCTAACATCTTCAAGTCTTCAATTTCGTCCATTCCTTTTGCTCCAAGCATGTGATATCCATTTAGTGCCCAAAACTGCTCCAAAATGCACCAAAATGCACTTTCTTGCTCCTTTAGCCCTTTAAACCTACAAACACACGAAAATAGCTTAAAATACTAAAATAACTAAGAACTAACAACCTAAGTGAAAGGAAATAAGTTAACTAAGTCGCATAAATATGCTCCTATCAAATACCCTCACACTTAGCTTTTGCTAGTTGATGCGATGTAAAACAGCACACAAATTAAACCCTCTTTTTGACAATTGTAGTATATGTATAAGTAGGGATCGTTCTAGACCGGGGATTAGGAGGGATTGCTAAAACACTTGAAACTGACTCAAAAACGTAAAACTAAGTTAAAAACACTAAACTAGACTCAAAGAATGCAAAACTAAACTCCAAAACACTAAAACAACTTAAAAGACTCAAAACAGCACAAAAACACTCAAAACTGCCTAAAAACACAAACTGGGCAGTTTTGAACTTTAAACACTACTTTGGACGAAAATAGATATTAACTTGACTCAAGACACTTAAAAACACAAATCAAAACAGATTTTAACTAATCTGACACTTCAAAATAAAGGTGGATTTGATTTTGACGAATTTGAAAACAAAACAAACAAATTGTAAACTAAAACAGAATTTGGACGAATTTGGATAAAATATGGATGATAGGTAGCTAGAGGGTTCTTCTCCACACATGACACACTTGCACATAAACCAATTTTCAGTTGTTCAACACCCCAGGTTAATTAGGTCTGCTTAAATTAACCTTCAAGTTCTCCTTAAGTTATTGAATTGGATGGGAAAGCGCATACAACAATTCAAAACATTCTTCAAAAGTCCTTTACGTGAACAGCACAGTAATGATACAATCAAAGATCATTAAGCATCATGAAAACTATAAGTATTGACGAGGCATTCGTTACTATGATGAGCATGAAACTCCTGCCAAGAATTCATTTAACACGATCGTTTATAAGCGACCTCCACTACTTGTGAATATAAGTTTGTAACTATTAGGTGAAACTCCCTTATACTCTAGCATCATATTCATGCATGCAAATTAAGTGTGCACTCTTAATAAACATACACAAATAAGTTATCAATCAAGCAGTTAAACAAATTGAATTCACAACTTATGAAATCACAACTGAAGGTAATCAATTCATATTGCAAGTATGTTCATGGCTTTGAATAGCCCCCTAGCCAAAAGGGATTTAGTTCCTCATAATCGCAAAACAAAGAATAACAAGTTTATACATTGAAAACAAAAGAAAGAAAACACCTAAACGCTCCAGCGATCCAAACTGAACAGCAAGCACGTTCAAGGACTTCCCTCCCCTTCCTTGATTGCGGCACAAGGTTTTGTGGTAGGTTTTGGGGAATATGGATGGTGGAGAAGGATGGGATTATGGTTAGGATGGATGTATGGTGCGGCAAGGGTTGTTTTTGGTCAGAAACTATGGAGAATGGTGAAAGAAGGGTGCGGCAGAGAGTGGTGGATGATTTCTGGCGAGAATGAGTGAATGAATGATGATTTGTGGCTGCAACAAGGAAGTTTATTTTAAAGGTTTCAGGAATTAAAACCCTAGGTTATTTAGGTAAACAGAAATTAAGTCAAAAGCTCTAAAAAGAGGAAACAAAATCAGAAAACTAAGGGAAAGTGCAAGGGATTTGCGGCAAGGATCTAAATTAAAAAGGAATGTGTTTTAATGCAAGGAAACAGGAAAGAAAGAACTCCCCCTTGCACGGCAAGGAAGAGGGAAGGTCCAAAGGGTGCGGCAAGGACTTTAATGGTGCAAGGAAAGTTCACTTTGTGTCCTAAAATGCATAGGAAGCCTTCAATGTTGCTGGAACTTAGGAATATTTAGGTTTAGGAAAGGTCAAACCAAAATAGGAAACCTTGGCTTAACTTTCCTACTTCAAGTAGGAATCCTTGTTTGAGTAGGAATCCTCATGTGAGTAGGAATCCATCTTCAATTCAGAATACTTCTTCAATTAGGAATCCTTCTTCAATTAGGAATCCTAACATCTTCAAGTCTTCAATTTCGTCCATTCCTTTTGCTCCAAACATGTGATATCCATTCCAAGCCCAATTTTGCTCCAAAAGGCTCCAAAATGCATCTTCTTGCATACTTTGTCCTTAGAATCTGAAAACACACGAAAATGACTTTAAACACTAAAATAACTAAGGAAACACAACAAAAATGCACAAGATCAAGCCAATTAAGTCGCATAAATATGCTCCTATCACTAGTCCTCGAGCAAAACAAAACAAACAAAACAGTAAACAAAACACATTCTAATCCTTCCAACAGTTTCCTCAGGGATTTCCAATGCACATGACATGTTAAAAATCATTACTTGCATAGATTTTAGTCATCCATGCCCTCGAGCACATACTTAATCATGGTCACCATTCACTAGCTCGCATTTAATCAATTAAAACAACATTTTGAATGTAGTAACATGCCTTAGAGAATTCCCTCAATTCCTTACTAGATATGCACCCAATTTTCACTCAGATTTTCTGACTACACACCCTACACTAGGTATATGTGAGAAGATTGATGTAAACATGAAAACTAGTACTCACATATGTTATAACAAAGAAAGCAATTTCTGGAGTTAATAAGCAAGTTTAGATATGATCTCATGAATGGAATGCTACGACCTAGATGCGAGAACCAGTGACACCTTATGCTCATACCAATTTCAAACTTCACAAATTGAAACACACAACACTCAAGATTGAAGTTAAGGGTAGTAACGGGGCTTGGGGGTAATGGCTAACAAAGAAAGGATAAGGATAACAAACGTTCTTGATGTGAAAATTACTTGACACTCAAACTAAAACCCTATCGACATAGTATATGAAAGTAGGGATCGTTTTTGGCCGGGGATTAGAAGGGATGCTAATCTACACAATTTAAACTTTAAAACACTAAACTAGACTCTTATGACTCAAAACTGACCAAATTGACTCAAAACACACAAACTAAGCTAAATAGACTCAAAACAGATACTAGAGAGTGAATTGGACAAATTCTAGACTAGTAAGACTCAAAACACAGAAAGGGGACAGATTTGGACGAATTTGACAAAACTAAAACACAAATAAGAACTGAGGGGGTTTTTTGACGAATTTGACAAAACTAAGTAAATTGCAGCAAACAAAGTAAGTTAAAACGAAATTAAGGTGAATTCAAGGGTGAAAAAGCTAGTTAGAGGATCCTTCTCCACACATGAAACATATGCATACAAATTGATTTCCAGTATTGTTTCTTTAAACCATGAATGACAATGCCCCAAATTAATCGTGAATGCACAAACTAACTTTCAGATTTTCCTTAATTCTTTGAATTGGATGGATAACGCATCGACAATCAAATTATTCTTGTCAAGTTCCCTACATGGAATACGCATAAAAGAGATACATTCAAAGATCATTAAGTTCTATGAAAATCATAAGCATTGACAAGGCAATCGTAACCATGAAAAGCATGATGATACTCCTGCCATGGATTCACTTAACACGATTGTGACTAGCAACTTTTACTACTCATAAATATAAGTTCATAACAATTAGGTGAAATTCCCTTATATTTTAGCATCAGATTCATGCATGCAAACTAAGTGTGCACCCTTATCCCACATACAAGAATAAGTTTTAATCAAACAGATAAGTGAATCGCATTCATGTTTTACGAAACAATAACTAGAGGTAATCAATTCATATTAAACATATGTCCATGGCTTCGAATTCACCTCTAACTAAGAAAAACTTAGTTACACATGTTCATAACAATTGAAAAGCAATCTGAAATAAACATTGAAACTAAAACAAGGGAAGAAAGAACTCAGGAAGTCTACAATGGTTGCAGGTTGTTGCGGCACAAGGTCTTCCTCCAATGGAAGCCACGGCAAAGCTCTCCTCCTCTCCTTCTTGCGGTAAAGGGTGTTTCTGTGTATGGATGGTGATGGCTACGAATTATGGTGTGGTATAGGGGATGGTAACCTGCAGCAAAGCCTCAAAATATGTATATATAGGCATGGCAAACCCTAGGGAAATCAGGTTACGACTTGGACTTAGCAGAAATAAACGATTAGGGCCCTAGGGTGCGGCACAAGGCTTTAATCCATCAGGAAAGGGGTTTAGCCCAATTAATTTCTGAAAAGGCTTTGCACAATCCAAATCCATAAGGGAATAGGCTAATTAAATCAGAATCCAAGAGGAATAAGGGTAGGGAAGGTGCGGCACAATTGGAGGGAAGGGGATGGAGTGCAAGACAAGGCAAAGGCCTTCTAGAAAGGTTTGGGGCGCCAGATTTTTAGGACTTCTAGAAAGGAGTGTTGTGGCATGTTTCTAGATGGAAAAGACCTCCTAAAAACAGGTTTTAGGCATCTTATTATGAAAAGGAGTCCCCCTTGCAGCTGGAATTAAGATAGGATAAGATTAGATAAGGATAAGATAAGATAAGGTTGGTGATGCGAAATATATAAGCACACAAATTAAACCCTCTTGTTGACAATTGTAGTATAGATGCAAGTAGGGATCGTTCTAGACCGGGGATTATGAGGGATTGCTAAAACACTTGAAACTGACTCAAAAACGTAAAACTAAGTTAAAAACACTAAACTAGACTCAAAGAATGCAAAACTAAACTCTAAAACACTAAAACAACTCAAAAGACTCAAAACAGCACAAAACAAGCTAAAAGACTCAAATCTGCCACTAAGAGTAAATTTGGATGAAAATAGGTTTTGGCTAGACTCAAAACACTTAAAAACACAAACTAAATCAGTTTCTAACTAATATGACTCAACAAAGTAAATGGGGATTGGGTTTTGACGAATTTGAAAACAAAACAAGTAAAGTAAAGAACTAGTGAAATCTGCACGAATTTGGGTAAAACTATGGATGATGGGCTAGCTAGGAGGTTCTTCTCCACACAGGACACACTTGCAAACAAAACGATTTCCAGTTGCTTTTCAATAAACCACGAATTCTCAACACCCCAGATTAATTAGGTACGCTTAAACTAACCCTCAAATTTTCCTCATGTCATTGAATTGGATCGAAAAAGCGAATCACAATCAAATTATTCTTCAAAAGTTCCCTACATGAAAGCGCATTTCTAACTAATATGACTCAACAAAGTAAATGGGGATTGGGTTTTGACGAATTTGAAAACAAAACAAGTAAAGTAAAGAACTAGTGAAATCTGCACGAATTTGGGTAAAAGTGTGGATGATGGGCTAGCTAGGAGGTTCTTCTCCACACATGACACATTTGTAAACAAAACGATTTCCAGTTGCTTTTCAATAAACCACGAATTCTCAACACCCCAGATTAATTAGGTACGCTTAAATTAACCCTCAGATTTTCCTCATGTCATTGAATTGGATGGAAAAAGCGCATCACAATCAAATTATTCTTCAAAAGTTCCCTACATGAAAGCGCATGATAGAGATACAATCAAAGATCATTAAGTTCAATGAAAATCATAAGTATTGACGAGGCGCTCGTAACTATGAAAGTGCATGATACTTGTGCCAAGAATTCACTTAACATGATTGTGACCAGCAACCTTCACTACTTGTGAATATAAGTTCATAACGATTAGGTGAAACTCCCTTATATCCTAGCGTCAGATTTATGCATAAAAATTAAGCGTGCACTCTCAACCAACATACACAAATCAGTTTTAATTCAACAGATAAGTAAATTGAATTCACAGCTTATAAATCAGAACTGGATGTAATCAAATCATATTGCAAGTATAACCATGCTTTCGAATTCCCCCCTAGCTAAGAGGGGTTTAGTTCATCATACTCACAGAACAAAGATTATTGAATTGAAACATTGAAAACAAAAGAAAGATTACACCTAAACGTTCCAGCAATCCTAACTTGAGTGGCGCGACGTCCAAATGCTCTCCTCCTTTCTCTTTGCTGCGGCACAAAGATGGGTGAAGTGTATGGGATGTGTTCTGGGGTCAGGAATGTGTTTAGGGTGAATGGAAGTTGCAGCAAAGGTGTATGGATGATTTCTGGCGTGAATGGATGAATGGGTGAGTCCCTGGTGGCTGCAAAAAGGAAGGTTGTTTAAAGGTTTCAGGAATTAAAACCCTAGGTTATTTAGGTAAACAGAAATTAAGTCAAAAGCTTCTAGAAAAAGGTAAACAAATCAGAAAACTAAAGGAAATTGGCTAAGAATTGCGGCAAGGCTTTAAAACAAATTAGGAATGTGTTTTAATGCAAGGAAACATGAAATAACCCTCTCCCTTGCACGGCAAGCAAGAGTAAAGGGTAAGGAGGTGAGGCTGGATGATTAGGAAAGGGAAAGTGTCCTAAAACTAAAGGGAAAGGAGTCCCCTTGCACGGCAAGGGAAAGGGAGAATGGGAAAGGTGCGGCAAGGACTTTAATGGTGCAAGGAATGTGTAGTTTGTGTCCTAAAATGCATATGAGGCCTTCAAAGTTGCTGGAATTCAGGGACATTTAGGATTAGGAAAGGTCACACCAAAATAGGAAACCTTGGCTTAACTTTCCTACTTCAAGTAGGAATCCTTGTTTGAGTAGGAATCCTCATGTGAGTAGGAATCCTCATTCTTCTAGGAATTCGTCTTGAAACATTGAGGACAATGTTTGATTTAAGTGTGGGGGGGTAAACAAGTTGTTTTGCATGAAATTCGTGGGATCCTACCACCCATTACTTCAAAAGTTGTTCCTTGTTGTTTCTAAGTGTTTTTAAGCTGTTTTGGAGTCTTTTACTTTGTTTTGCCTTAAAAATCCGAAAATCTCAAAAAAAATTGAAAAAATTGTTTTGAAAAACCCAAAAAGAGTTGTTTTGTGTGTTGTTTGTGTCTTAGGTACCTTCGAACACAATGATGAGGATTTGGTTTTTAATTACATGACTGTTAAAGAGAGTTATAAACATGGATGAAAGTTTAATTCACTCTTTGGTTTATGCTTGGTTGTGGTTATAATTTATGAATTCATATGCAATCATAGAGAAAAAAATCAGTTTTTGTAACATGCTTGAAGGAAGGAACTCAAATTAACTCTACAACCTTGTGAGACTTGATCCTAAAATGATTATTTGGAGAGTTGATAATCTGTGCATTGTTGTTTTTCTAAGTCGTTGCATGATCTCATTATTCTTTGCTTGGTTACTACTTAGAAGGCGTTTCATCATTTAGTTCCAAATGCTAGAACTCATGCCTATTTCATTCAAAGCATGCTATTGATTTGCATAACACATATTCAAGATGAAGTTGTGTAGTGACCACCACCACAGCCAAATTGCCGTTACCCTTATTTCATTATGTGTTTAAGCTTAGCCTTGTTGAGCCTTGTTAGCCTATGTTCTTTGTTAACCCACACTATCCTCACCTAGCCTAGATTAGGACCATCCATACCCTTGTTCATAAAGCATAGTGAAGCATGACTTAAAAAGAATTCCTTTTGATTGTCTTCTTGCAGAAAAACAAGTGTGGGGGAAGGAATTTGTGTGTGTTTGTGCCAAGAAACGAAATAAGGCACGGGTAGAAAAGAAAAGAAAAGAAAAGTTGTGAAAAGTTGTGAAAAGTGTTGAAAAATATGAGAAAAAGAGTTCTAAAGTGTTGTTTGTTGTAGAAAGGGTCCAAAACATTGAATTCGGCCCTAAGTGTTCCATGAATCTTCCCTTTTTGTCTAAAAGTTGATTTCTGCATTCTAAAGTGAATTCTAAAGTTTCAATTTCATTACTTTGCTTGCTATTGCTTTAAAAACGTTTGCTATCCCTATCCTTCCTTTGTCAACCAACACCCTTAGCCCCGTTTCAACCCTTAACTTCAATCTTGAGTGTTATGTGATTCAATATGTGGAGTTTGGAATTGGTATGAGCATATGGTGTCACTGGTTCTTGCATCTAAGTAGTAGCATTCCATTCATGAGATCATATCTAAACATGCTTATTAACTCCAGAAATTGCTTCCTTTGCTATAACATATGTGAGTGTTCGTTTTCATGTTTACATCAATCTTCTTACATATACCTAGTGTAGGGTGTGTAGTCAGAAAATGTGTGTGAAAATTGAGTGCATATCCTGTAGGGAATTGAGGGATTCTCTAAGGCATGTTACTACATTCAAAACATCGTTTTAATTGGTTAAATGTGAACTAGTAAGTGGTGACTGTGACTAAGTATGTGCTCAAGTGTTAAGTTGACTAAAATCTGTGGGGATGATGATTTTTAACATGTCATGTGCATTGGAAATCCCTGAGGCAAACGTTCGAAGGTTTAGGTTGTGTTTTGTTTGTTTTGTTTCGTTTTGTTTTCTTTGTTTGTTTTGTTTTGCTCGAGGACTTGCAAAAGCTAAGTGTGGGGGAATTTGATAGGAGCATATTTATGCGACTTAATTGGCTTGTTCTTGTGCATTTTTGTTGTGTTTCCTTAGTTATTTTAGTGTTTAAAGTCAGTTTCGTGTGTTTTCAGATTCTAAAGACAAAGTATGCAAGAAGATGCATTTTGGAGCTTTTAGGAGCAAAATTGGGCTTGGAATGGATATCACATGTTTGGAGCAGAAGGAATGGACGAAATTGAAGGATTCCTAATCAACGAAGGATTCCTAATTGAAGATGGATTCCTAGAAGAATGAGGATTCCTACTCAAACAAAGATTCCTACTTGAAGTAGGAAAGTTAAGCCAAGGTTTCCTATTTTGGTTTGACCTTTCCTAATCCTAAATGTTCCTAAATTCCAGCAACTTTGAAGGCTTCCTATGCATTCTAGGACACAAATTGAACGACCTAGACCACCTAAGGACCCTTGCCGCACCCTTTGGACTTTCCCTCTTCCTTGCCGTGCAAGGGGGAGTTCTTTCTTTCTTGTTTCCTTGCATTAAAACACATTCCCTTTTAATTTAGATCCTTGCTGCATATCCCTGGCACTTTCCCTTAGTTTCTTGATTTTGTTTCCTCTTTTTAGAGCTTTTGACTTAATTTCTGTTTACTTAAATAACCTAGGGTTTTAATTCCTGAAACCTTTAAAAATAAACTTCCTTGTTGCAGCCACAAATCATCATTCATTCACCCATTCTCGCCAAAAATCCTTCCCCACTCTCAGCCGCATCTATCCTTCACCCTTCTCCATAGTTTCTGACCTAATCCACTCCTTGCCGCACCATACATCCATCCTAGCCATAAACCTAGCCTTCTACACCATTCATAACCCCAAAAACTCACCACCAAACCTTGTGTCGCAGCAAAGAGGAAGGAGGAGAGCCCTTGGACGTGCCTGCCATTCAAGTTAGGATTGCTGGAACGTAGTTTGCATGCATGAATTTGATGCTAGAATATAAGGGAGTTTCACCTAATCGTTATGAACTTATATTCATAAGTAGTGAAGGTTGCTGGTCACAATCATGTTAAGTAAATTCCTGGCATAAGTATCATGCAATTCATAGTTACGAGTGCCTTGTCAATGCTTATGATTTTCAGAGAACTTAATGATCTTTGCTTGTATCTCTATTATGCAATTCATGTAGGGAACTTGTGGGGAATGTTTTGAGTTGTCGTATGCAATCATCCAATTCAATCAAATTAGGGAAATCTGAGGGTTAATTATTGCAATTCACAGTTAATCTGGGGCATTGAGGATTCATGGTTTATTGAAAAGCAACTGGAAATCGTTTTGTATGCAAGTGTTTCATGTGTGGAGAAGAACCTCCTAGTTATCCCATCATCCATAGTTTTCACCCAATTTCGTGCAGATTTCACTAGTACTTTAAGTTTCTTGTTTTGTTTTCAAATTCGTCAAAACCCAATCCCCCTTTACCTTGTGGAGTCATATTAGTTAGAAACTGATTTAGTTTGTGTTTTTGAGTGTTTTGAGTTTAGTCAAAACCTATTTTCGTCCAAAGCTGTGTTTAGAGTCCAAAACTGCCCAGTTTGTGTTTTTATGCAGTTTTGAGTGTTTTAAAGTTGTTTTAGTGTCCTGGAGTTTAGTTTTGCATTCTTTGAGTCTAGTTTAGTGTTTCAAACTTTGTTTTTACGTTTTTGAGTCAATTTCAAGTGTTTAGCAATCCCTCCTAATCCCCGGTCTAGAACGATCCCTACTTATACATATACTACAATTGTCAACAAGGGGGTTTAATTTGTGTGCTGTTTTACATCGCATCACCTTCCTTCACCATTCTCCATAGTTTCTGACCTAAAACAACCCTTGCCGCACCATACATCCATCCGAACCGTAATCCCATCCTTCTACACCATCCATAATCCCCAAAACCTACCACAAACCTTGTGCCCCAATCAAGGAAGGGAAGGGAAGTTCTTGGACGTGCTTGATTTTCAGTTTGGATCGCTGGAGCGTTTAGGTGTTTTCTTTCTTTTGTTTTCAATGTATAAACTTGTTATTCTTTGCTTTGCGATTATGAGGAACTAAGCTCTTTTGGCTAGGGGGCTATTCAAAGCCATGAACATCCTTGCAATATGAATTAATTACCTTCAGTTGTGATTTCAGAAGTTGTGAATTCAATTTGTTTAACTGCTTGATTGATAACTTATTTGTGTATGCTTATTAAGAGTGCACACTTAGTTTGCATGCATGAATATGATGCTAGAGTATAAGGGAGTTTCACCTAATAGTTACAAACTTATATTCACAAGTAGTGGAGGTCGCTTATAACGATCGCGTTAAATGAATTCTTGGCAGGAGTTTCATGCTCATCATAGTAACGAATGCCTCGTCAATACTTATAGTTTTCATGATGCTTAATGATCTTTGATTGTATCTTTATTGTGCTGGTCACGTAAAGGACTTTTGAAGAATGCTTTGAATTGTTGTATGCGTTTTCCCATCCAATTCAATAACTTAAGGAGAACTTGAAGGTTAATTTAAGCGGACCTAATTAACCTGGGGTGTTGAGTTTCATGATTTATTGAAAGAACAACTGAAAATTGGTTTATGTGCAAGTGTGTCATGTGTGGAGAAGAACCCTCTAGCTAGCCCATCATCCATATTTTATCCAAATTCGTCCAAAATCTGTTTTAGTTTACAATCTGTTTATTTTGTTTTCAAATTCGTCAAAATCAAATCCCCTTTTATTTTGAAGTGTTAGATTAGTTAAAATCTGTTTTGATTTGTGTTTTTACGTGTCTTGAGTCAAGTTAAAATCTATTTTCGTCCAAAGTAGTGTTTAAAGTTCAAAACTGCCCAGTTTGCGTTTTTAGGCAGTTTCTAGTGTTTTTGTGCTGTTTTGAGTTTTTTGAGTTGTTTTAGTGTTTTAGAATTTAGTTTTGCATTCTTTGAGTCTAGTTTCAAGTGTTTTAGCAATCCCTCCTAATCCCCGGTCTAGAACGATCCCTACTTATACATATACTACAATTGTCAACAAGAGGGTTTAATTTGTGTGCTGTTTTACATCGCACCAAATTTTTGGCCCCGTTGCCGGGGATTAGCAACTTTGCTAATCCCTTGGATCTTTTCTTTCTGTTTATTTTTAATTTGTTTAAGATTCTGAATTTGTTCTGTTTCCTGTTTTTAGGTACTAGTTTATGACTCGAAGCTCTCAACCTGTTCATAAGAATATTTTGGACTTTGACGACAATTTTGAGAGGACTTTGAGAAAGAATAAGAATCAGCAAGAGTGTAATCCACATAGCCCTGAACCTGAGATTGAAGAACATCCAATTGCGGAGGAAGAGGGGGCCACGACTCAAGTGTTGGAGGAAGTACAAGCCATGGCAGTGGACAATTGAACAATCAAGGAGCTCTCTGCTTCGGGATTGGCCAATGCCGCACCCCTATGTATTAGGGCTGCCCAAGACAAGACCGATGAGTTTGAATTGAAGTCCAGTTTGTTGCACTACATCCCAAAGTTCCATGGGCTGTCCATGGAGGATCCAAACAAGCACTTGAAGGAGTTCGAAGTGGTATGTTCAAGCATGACCCCTATCAATGTCGATGGAAGCATATTGAAGATGAAAGCTTTTCCATTCTCTCTAATGGACAAAGCCAAAGATTGGTTGTATGAATTAGCTCTCGGAACTGTCACATCTTGGGAGAGCATGAAACGGGCATTTCTGGAGAAGTTTTTCCCAACTTCTCGAGTCATTCTTCTACGCAAAATGATAAGTGGAATTCAGCAAGACGAAGGTGAATCATTTCCCACTTATTATGAATGTTTTAAATCTCTTGTTGCTTCATGTCCACATCACCAAATGAAGGAGGAGCTTTTTCTTCGATATTTCTACGAAGGGCTTCTACCAATTGAACGTCAAATGCTAGATGCCTCAGCGGGTTGAGCTTTGGTGGACAAGACACCCACGGCTGCCAAGATCTTGATTGCTAATCGAGCTTTGAACGCTCAACAATATGAAGGCGTTGGACAAAGAGGAACCCCATGGCAGCAAGTAAATGAGGTAAGTTCCACATCTGACATTGAATCCCAATTAACTAATCTTACTTCCATTGTGTCTCAGATGGCCGAAGGGATGAAGATGCAAGGATCAAGTGTGTGTGGTGTGTGTTCTATCCAAGGACACCCCTCTGATAAGTGCCCGCAACTAATTGAGAATGGTGGATGGGAATCTGCAAATGCAATGGGTTTTGGAGGCCAAACACAGCCAGGGAACGATCCATTCTCTAATACCTACAACCCTGGTTGGAGAGACCATCCAAATTTCAAGTAGATGGAGCCCCAACAATCTCAACAACAAGGAGGTTTTAGACAGCAACCCCCAGGCTTCTACACCAAGCCATATGCACCCACACAAGTTCCGCAACAATCTGCCCCAAATGCTTCAGGTACATCTTTAGATAATGATACACTTCTTAAGCTATTAACCAATTTGTCTCAGGGACAAGAAAATCAAGCCAAAGCAATGCAAAACCAAGACAAAAGGGTGGATCATTTGGAGACACAAATTGGGCAAATTGCAGAATTTGCAGGGAAATTTCGAGACCAAGGCCAACTCCCTAGTTCAACCATTCCAAATCCGAAGGGAGGTTTTGAAACTGCAAAAGCCATATTGTTGAGAAATGGAAAAGAAGTTGGGGTAGGTACACAACCATCAACATCAGGTCACAAAGAAGATGAAAAACTTCAATTTGAAGAGGAGGAACAAAGCCAACCCACGGCAAGGGTGGATACACCTTTGCCGCAGGCCCTAAGTGCTCCTAAACCATCAAATCTGTCCAACAAGGGTACGAACGTGTCAAATTCAATTCCTACTAATGTTTTTCCTTCGAATGTTCCTTTTCCTAGCAGGTTCATGCAAACAAAGAAAGAGGAAGCTGAAAAGGACATTCTAGAGACATTTAGGAAAGTTCAAGTCAATATACCACTTTTGGATGCAATAAAGCAAGTGCCAAGGTATGCCAAATTTTTTAAAGAACTTTGCACAACTAGGAAGAGAGTTTCGAACAAGGAAGTGGTGCATATGAGTGAAAATGTCTCAGCCATCTTGCAACGTAAACTGCCCCCTAAATGCAAAGATCCGGGTAGTTTTACAATTCCTTGTGTTATTGGCAATACTCATTTTGAATCTGCCATGTTAGACTTAGGTGCATCAATTAATGTCATGCCTTATTCTATTTATGCATCTATGAACTTAGGCAAGTTGAAAAATGATGGTGTGATTATTCAATTGGCCGATCGTTCTAACGCATATCCAAAAGGGGTTTTGGAAGATCTTTTGGTGCAGGTTGATCATCTGATTTTTCCGGCGGATTTCTATGTACTTGACATGGAGGACTCAGCCCATTCTCCACCATCGCCACTCTTACTTGGACGACCTTTTATGAAAACAGCTCAAACCAAGATTGACGTGGCCAAAGAAGCAGTAACTATGGCGTTTGGTGGTGATATGATCAACTTTAATATTTCTGAATCTGTTGAGATTACTAATGGTGTTCGTTCTTGTTTTATCATTGATAAAATCAAAAATAAAGGGCAGGAACATTTAGTATCATTCAAGAAGGAGTCATTTCAACCCACCAACGAAGAGGGACTTGGAGTGAAGCACAAGGATTGCACGGCCACAACCCTCAAACCTTCAAATCTGGCCGAGAACATCCCACATGCATTTGTTGATAGTGCTGCCACTTCGTTGCAGTGCATTGGTCAACCACCTATTCCAGATTCGATTCCCATTTCAACTAATAGGTTGTTACCTTGTAGGGTGCAGATTCCCAGTCGAATCCAAGTTAGTGGGCATGAATACATTGATTTTAGGATGTTCAATGCCACAATCCGGAGGGATCATTATCCCTTACCATTCATTGACCCAATGCACGAGCTGTTTGAGGAGCATGTGGTGGAAGCATTATCCCTGCATGCCGTGGGCTCCAATGGGGAGTGAATGAGGTGATCGTCCGGCTGCAAGACATTAACGCAAGTGCTACTTGGGAGGTAACCCATGCATTCAACAAAGGAAGACCTAGGGATCACTCCAATTCCAGATTTGCGTTCCTAAACCCTTCTCTTTGTTGTTGTTTCTTTTCTGCCATGTTGAGTTGTTTAGTTGCTGTTTGTTTGTTTACTTGTGATTTGTGTGAATTTATGCTTGAAACATTAAGGACAATGCTTGATTTAAGTGTTGGGGGGGGGTAAACAAGTTGTTTTGCATGAAATTCGTGGGATTCTACCACCCATTACATCAAAAGTTGTTGTCCTTCCTGTTTTAAGTGTTTTTAAGCTGTTTTGGAGTGTTTTAGTGTGTTTTGCCTTAAAAATCTGAAAATCTCATAAAAATTTGAAAAAATTGTTTTGAAAAACCCAAAAAGAGTTGTTTTTGTGTGTTTGTTTGTGTCTTAGGTAACCTTCCAACACATTGATGAGGATTTGGTTTTTAATTGCATGACTGTTCAAGAGAGTTATAAACATGGATGAAAGTTTGATTTATTCTTTGGTTTATGCTTGGTTGTGGTTATAATTTTTGAATTCATATGCAATCATAGAGAAAAAAATCAGTTTTTTGTAACATGCTTGAAGGAAGGAACTCAAATTAACGCTACAACCTTGTGAGACTTGAGCCTAAACGATTATTTGGAGAGTTGATAATCTGTGCATTGTTGTTTTTCTAAGTCGTTGCATGAACTCATTATTCTTTGCTTGGTTACTACTTAGAAGGCGTTTCATCATTTAGTTCCAAATGCTAGAACTCATGCCTATTTCATTCAAAGCATGCTATTGATTTGCATAACACATATCAAGATGAAGTTGTGTAGTGACCACCACAGCCAAACAGCCGTACCCCCTTTGTCATATGTTTTGTAGGTTTAAACCCCGTTTGAGCCTTGTTTAGCCTATGTTCTTTGTTAACCCCATTATCCTTACCTAGCCTAGTGTAGGACTATCCATACCCTTGTTCTTAAAGGATAGTGAAGCATAACTTAAAATGAATTCGTTTTGATCTACATTATGCAGTAAATTAAGTGTGCGGGAAGGATTGGTTGTTTTAAGCTCAGTTCTACATTTTGTGTTTCAAAAGAAAAGAAAATTCGTGGAAAAAAGAAAAGAAAAGAAAAAGTTGTGAAAAGAATGAAAAAGAGTTTGAAAAGAAGAAAGAATGAGTTTAAGAGTGTTGATTGTTGAAGAAAGGGTTCAAAACATCAAATCTGGCCCTAGAGTGTGTAAATCTCCCCTTTTTGTTCAAAGTTAAAATTCTGCATTCAAAAATGAACTCTGAGTGTTGATATGCTTTGCTTGCTATTCTTTAAGAACCTTTAAGAACTCTGAGTGTGTAAACCTTTCTCGCATCTAAGTAGTAGCATTCCATTCATGAGATCATATCTAAATATGCTTATTAACTCCAGAAAGTGCTTTCTTTGTTGCAACATATGTGAGTACTAGTTTTCAAGTTTACATCAATCTTCTCACATATAACTAGTGTAGGGTGTGTAGTCAGAAAATGTGTGTGAAAATAGAGAGTATCTTGTAAGGAACTGAGCAAATTCTCTAAGGCATGTTACTGCATTCAAAACAACGTTTTAATTGGTTAAATGTGAACTAGTAAGTGGTGACTGTGATTAAGTATGTGCTCAAGTGTTAAGTTGACTAAAATCTGTGGGAATGATGATTTTTAGCATGTCATGTGCATTGGAAATCCCTGAGGCAAATGTTGGATGGTTTAGGTTGTGTTTTGTTTGTTTCGTTTCGTTTTATTTTCTTTGTTTGTTTTGTTGTGCTCGAGGACTAGCAAAAGCTAAGTGTGGGGAAATTTGATAGGAGCATATTTATGCGACTTAATTGGCTTGTTCTTGTGCATTTATGTTGTGTTTCCTTAGTTATTTTAGTGTTTAAAGTCATTTTTGTGTGTTTTCATATTCTAAGGATAAAGTATGCAAGAAGATGCATTTTGGAGCCTTTTGGAGCAAAATTAGGCTTGGAATGGATATCACATGCTTGGAGTAAATGGAATGGACGAAATTGAAGACTTGAAGATGTTAGCATTCCTAATTGAAGAAGGATTCCTAATTGAAGATGGATTCCTAGAAGAATAAGGATTTCTACTCATTGGTTTGACCTTTCCTAATCCTAAATGTTCCTAAATGTCAGCAACTTTGAAGGCTTCCTATGCATTCTAGGACACAAATTGAAGGACCTAGACTACCTAAGAACCCTTGCCGCACCCTTTGGACCTTCCCTCTTCCTTGCCGTGCAAGGGGGAGTTCTTTCTTTCCTATTTCTTGCATTTAAAGCAGATTCCCTTTTTAATTTAGATCCTTGCCGCAAATCCCTTGCACTTTCCGTTAGTTTTCAGATTTTGTTTCTTCTTTCTACAGCTTTTGACTTAATTTTTGTTTACCCAAATAACCTAGGGTTTTAATTCCTGAAACCTTTAAATAAACTTCCTTTTTGGCAGCCACATGATATCATTCATTCACCCATTCACACCAGAAATCATCCACCACTCTCTGCCGCACCTTTCCTTCACCATTCTCCATAGTTTCTGACCTAAAACAACCCTTGCCGCACCATACATCCATCCGAACCATAATCCCATCCTTCTACACCATCCATAATCCCCAAAACCTACCACAAAACCTTGTGCCGCAATCAAGGAAGGGAAGGGAAGTTCTTGGACATGCTTGCTGTTCAGTTTGGATCGTTGGAGCGTTTAGGTGTTTTCTTTCCTTTGTTTTCAATGTATAAACTTGTTTTTCTTTGCTTTGCGATTATGAGGAACTAAGCCCTTTTGGCTAGGGGGCTATTCAAAGCCATGAACATACTTGCAATATGAATTGATTACCTTTAGTTGTGATTTCATAAGTTGTGAATTCAATTTGTTTAACTGCTTGATTGATAACTTATTTGTGTATGTTTATTAAGAGTGCACACTTAGTTTGCATGCATGAATATGATGCTAGAGTATAAGGGAGTTTCACCTAATAGTTACAAACTTATATTCACAAGTAGTGGAGGTCGCTTATAAACGATCGCGTTAAATGAATTCTTGGCAGGAGTTTCATGCTCATCAGAGTAACGAATGCCTCGTCAATACTTATAGTTTTCATGATGCTTAATGATCTTTGATTGTATCGTTATTGTGTTGTTCACGTAAAGGACTTTTGAAGAATGCTTTGAATTGTTGTATGCGCTTTCCCATCCAATTCAATAACTTAAGGAGAACTTGAAGGTTAATTTAAGCGGACCTAATTAACCTGGGGTGTTGAGTTTCATGATTTATCGAAAGAACGACTGAAAATTGGTTTATGTGCAAGTGTTTCATGTGTGGAGAAGAACCCTCTAGCTAGCCCATCATCCATATTTTATCCAAATTCGTCCAAAATCTGTTTTAGTTTACAATCTGTTTGTTTTGTTTTCAAATTCGTCAAAATCAAATCCCCCTTTATTTTGAAGTGTTAGATTAGTTAAAATCTGTTTTGATTTGTGTTTTTACGTGTCTTGAGTCAAGTTAAAATCTATTTTCGTCCAAAGTAGTGTTTAAAGTTCAAAACTGCCCAGTTTGTGTTTTTAGGCAGTTTCTAGTGTTTTTGTGCTGTTTTGAGTCTTTTGAGTTGTTTTAGTGTTTTAGAATTTAGTTTTGCATTCTTGGAGTCTAGTTTCAAGTGTTTTAGCAATCCCTCCTAATCCTCGGTCTAGAACGATCCTTACTTATACATATACTACAATTGTCAACAAGAGGGTTTAATCTGTGTGCTGTTTTACATCGCACCATGAATCGTGAATGTGGTTTATATTCTGTTTTATTAAGAACTTGTTCTTGTGTGTTGATTAAGGAGGCCTACTTAGTTTGCATGCATGAATTTGATGCTAGAGTATAAGGGAATTTCACCTAATCGTTATGAACTTGTATTCATGAGTAGTAAAGGTTGCTAGTCACAATCATGTTAAGTAAATCCTAGTCAAGAGTAACATGCTTTTCATAGTTATGAATGCCTTGTCAATGCTTATGGTTTTGATGAAGCTTAATGATCTTTGTTCCATGTCTCTATCATGCTTTTCGTAGTTAGGGAGCTTAATAAAGAATAATTTGGTTGTAATGCATCATCCATTCAATTCAATGAGTCTAGGGAAATCTGAGAATTAATTAGTTCAACACAATTAATTTGGGGCATTGTCATTCATGGTTTGTTGAAAGAATAACTGGAAATCGATTTATATGCATATGTTCATGTGTGGAGAAGGACCCTCTAACTAGCCTTTCACCCTTTTCAATTCACCAAAATCGTTTTCATAAAGTATTTTATGCAATGTTTCTGTTTTAAGTTTTAAATTCGTCAAAAACAAACCCCCTTTCATTTAATCTTGTTTTTAGAGTCAAAACCTGTTTTCTTTTAGTTGTTTGAGTCTTTTAAAGTTCTATTTTCGTCAAAACCAATTGTTAGGTCTAGATTTGAGTGTTTTTTATTGTTTCTTGCTGTTTTTATTGTTTTAAGTGAGTTTTGAGTCATTAGAGTCTAGTTTATTGTTTTTGAGTCTTATTTGTGTTGATTAGCATCCCTAGTTAATCCCCGATCTAGATAGATCCCTACTTGCATCTCTGCTACAATTGTCCTCAATAGGGTTTAATTTGAGTGTCATATAAATTCCACACCAAATTTTGGCGCCGTTGCCGGGGATTAGCAAAATTGCTAACCCTTGTTTGCCGTGTGTTTTGTGTTTCTTTTACTTTGTTTTCTGATTTTGTTTTGTTCTCTTGTTTTAGGTACTAGTTTATGACTTGAAGTTCTCAAACAGTTCGTGAGCATATCTTAGAGTTTGACGACGATTTTGATCGAACATTGAGAAGGAAGATGAGGCATCCAGAACCTGGTGAACCTAGTTCAAGTTCAGAGGCCGAATCTGAGTTTGAAAAAGAAGAAGAAATCATGGCAGCGGACAATCGTACAATCAAGGAACTTTCAGCCTAGGGGTTGGCCAATGTCGCACCCTTTTGCATTCAATACCCTGCGGCTGCTCAAGGCAAGACCGATGAGTTCGAATTGAAGTCAAGCTTGTTGCATCACATTCCCAAATACCATGGGCTATCCATGGAAGATCCAAACAAGCATCTTAAGGAGTTCGAAGTGGTTTGTTCGAGCACGACACCAATCAATGTCGATGGGAACATTTTGATGATGAAGGCTTTTCAATTCTCTCTTTTGGAAATGGCTAAAGATTGGCTTTATGAATTAGCACCCGGAACGGTCACTTCTTGGGAAAGCATGAAGAGGGCGTTTTTAGAGAAGTTTTTCCCCACTTCGAGAGTCATTCTTTTAAGGAAGAAGATTAGTGGAATTCAACAAAGCCAAGGAGAGTCATTCCCAGCATACTATGAGCGTTTTAAGGCGCTTGTCGCCTCATGTCCTCAACATCAAATGAAAGAAGAACTTTTACTTCCATACTTCTATGAAGGACTTCTTCCAATTGAGCGACAAATGCTAGATGCTTCAGCGGGAGGTGCATTGGTTGACAAAACACCAATGGCTGCAAAGATCCTAATGGCCAACCGAGCGTTGAATGCACAACAATACGAGGGCCTTGGACAAAGAGACCCCCCACGGCAGCAAGTCAATGAGGTAAGTTCTTCATTCGACATTCAATCTCAATTAGCTAACCTCACTTCCATTGTATCTCAGATGGTCGAAGGAATGAAGATACAAGGACAAAGTGTTTGTGGCGTATGTTCTATGCAAGGACATCTCACTGACCAATGCCCTCAATTGATTGAGAATGGAGGGTGGGAATCTGCCAATGCCGTGGGTTTTGGGAGTTAAAATCAGCCACGCAATGATCTTTACTCAAACACTTACAATCCGGGCTGGAGAGATCATCCAAATTTCAAGTGGAGGGAGCCTCAACAACCACAACAACAAAGTGGATTTAGGCAACAACCTCCGGGTTTCTATTCAAAACCATACGCACCCACATAACCCCAAGCACAACCTGCCCAAACCAAATCAGGTTCGTCCGTTGATAATGATCAGATTTTTCAATTACTAACTTCTATGGCGCAGAGCATGCAAAATAGAGACAAAAAGGTGGATGAGTTGGAGAACATGTAGGGCAGATTTCAGAGTTCCTAGGGATATTCCGAGAACAAGGCAAACTTCCTAGCTCAACCGTGGTGAATCCAAATGGAGGATTTGAATCCGCTAAGGCCATTATGTTGAGAAGTGGAAAAGAAGTTGGAACTGAGCCACAACCATCCAAATCTGGTCATATTCAGGATGAAAAGTTGCTGATCAAAGAGGAGGAGGGGACCAAACCCACGGCAAGGGTGGGGCAACCCTTGCCGCAGCCACATTCCAATCCTAAACCGTCCCCAACCACCAAGGTGAGTCCAAAATCGAATTTTTCAAGTTCTATTCCACTAAATGCACCTTTTCCTAGCAGGTTTAGGCAATCAAAGAAGGAAGAGAACAAGAAAGACCTTCTGGAAACATTTAGGAAAGTTCAAGTCAATATACCTCTCCTTGACGCAATTAAGCAAGTTCCAAGGTACGCTAAGTTTTTGAAAGAACTTTGTACAACAAGGAGGAGAATTTCGAACAAAGAAGTTGTCCAGGTAAGTGAGAATGTCTCTGCTGTTTTGCAAAGGAAATTACCCCCTAAATGCAAAGATCCCGGTAGTTTTACAATTCCTTGCGTTATTGGCAATACTAAGTTTGAACATGCTATGTTAGACTTAGGAGCTTCAATTAATGTCATGCCTTACTCAATTTATGCATCTATGAATTTAGGAGAGCTTAAAAACGATGGTGATATAATTCAATTAGCCGATCGTTCTAACGCATATCTGAAAGGAGTTTTGGAAGATGTTTTGGTGTAGGTGGATAACTTGATATTCAGAGCAGATTTCTATGTTTTAGAGATGGAGGATTCGCCTAATATCACCCCATTGCCGATCCTACTTGGGAGGCCCTTCATGAAAACAGCAAGCACCAAGATCGACGTGTTCAAAGGGACTTTAACAATGGAATTTGATGGGGAGATTATTGATTTTAACATTTCTGAAGCTATTAAATTCCCTAAAGACGATCATTCTTGCTTTTCTATTGATGCATTTGATTCATTGGTGCAGGAATTCCTTGACTTGTTGGACGAAGATCCCCTTGAAACAATAATTGCACAAGGAATTGGAATGAAGCCCAATCTGGCCGTACCTAATGAAGAACAAGCCGAGATTGTGGCTGCCTTTGACTCATTGCCACAACATCGTGGTAAGCCTCCTAACCCAATTCCAATTCCCGTTTCTACTAATACGTTGTTACCTTCTGTGATTCAGGCCCCTACTCTTGAACTTAAGCCGTTGCCGGATCATTTAAAGTATGTCTTCTTGCGAGATGAAGAGACGTTGTCCGTCATTGTCTCTGCATCACTCATAGCAATAGAGGGGGAGAAGTTGATTCGGGTGTTGGAAGAGCACAAAATAGCCATTGGATGGACATTGGCCGACATTAAGGGAATTAGCCCTACAACATGCATGCATCGCATACTTCTAGAGGATAGGGCTAAACCAACTAGAGAGGCTCAACGCTGACTCAACCCTCCAATAATGTAAGTTGTGAAAAAGAAGATTATCAAGCTTCTTGATTGTGGAGTGATTTATCCAATTTCGGATAGCCGTTGGGTTTCACCGGTGCAAGTTGTTCCAAAGAAATCCGGAGTCACTATGGTGAAGAATGCTGAGAATGAGCTTGTGCCAACCCGTATCCAAACAGGTTGGAGAGTGTGCATCGATTATAGGAAACTCAACGCCACCACAAGGAATGACCACTTGCCTTTGCCATTCATTGATCAAATGCTTGAAAGGTTAGCCAGTCATTCTTTTTATTGTTTTCTTGATGGCTATTCGGGATATAATCAGATTGTCATAGCCCCGGACGACCAAGAAAAGACCACTTTCACGTGCCCCTTTGGTACCTTTGCCTATCGTCGCATGCCATTCGGTTTATGCAATGCACCTGCCACATTTCAAAAATGCATGGTAAGTATCTTTTCTGATTTTGTTGAGAAAATTATTGAGGTTTTCATGGATGACTTTAGTGTATTTGGTGATTCGTTTGACGGAAGTTTGGAAAATCTCACATTAATCTTGCAACGAAGCGTTGAAACTAACCTTGTGTTAAATTGGGAAAAATGTCACTTTATGGTTAAAACAAGGCATAGTGTTAGGGCATATCATTTCAGAAAGGGGAATTGAGGTTGATAAATCATAAATAGATCTTGTACGCTACTTACCCATCAAGGATTTTTTGAAGATTTCTCAACTTTTGTGCCGTCTCCTTCAAAAGGAAGTAGCTTTCAAGTTTGACGAGGAATGTGAGAAGGCATTCAACCAACTCAAAAAGATGCTAACCACGGCACCAATCATTAGGCCGCCAGATTGGAGTCTTCTGTTTGAGCTAATGTGCGATGCTTCCGACTATGCATTAGGGGCTGTGTTAGGACAAAGGAAGGACAAGAATCTGCACGTCATCTACTATGCCTCAAGGACCTTGAAGGATGCTCAATTGAACTACTCTACAATGGAAAAAGAACTTCTTGCCGTTGTCTTTGCTTTAGATAAGTTTCGTTCATATTTACTTGGTACTAAAGTCATTATTTACTCTGATCACGCAGCTTTAAAATACTTACTTACGAAGAAGGAGGCTAAACCAAGGCTTATTCGATGGATGCTCCTACTTCAAGAGTTCAATATCGAAATCTGGGACAAGAAAGGAGTTGAAAACGTAGTGGCTGACCACCTAAGCAGATTAGTGCGTGAAGAAGACCCAATTCCCATCCCTGAGACGTTTCCAGATGAGCAGCTGTTGTCCATTAAGGTAAGTGTGCCATGGTATGCCGATTTAGTTAACTATTTGGTTACCAAACAAGTTCCAAACACCCTGAACAAGCAACAAGGTGATAAATTGAAGAAAGATGCACGGTTTTATGTTTGGGATGACCCATACTTGTGGAAGTACTGCCCCGATCAGATTATACGTAGGTGTGTGCATAATTCGGAGTTTAACTCAATTTTAACTTTCTGTCACACTTATTGATAGGAGCATATTTATGCAACTTAGTTAGCTTGTTTCTTGGCATTTGTGTTGTTAGTTCTTAGTAATTTTAGTATTTTAAGCTATTTTCGTGTGTTTGTAGGACTAATGTGCAAAGTATGCAAAAAAGTGCATTTTGGAGCTTTTTGGAGCAGTTTTGGGCACTAAATGGATTGCACATGCTTGGAGCTAAGTGGATGGACGAAATTGAAGATCAAATGAGCTTAGGATCAAATGAAGAATGAAGAGTTCAAAATTGGAAGCCAAGCTTTCTAAAGTTGGAAGTTTCTATTTGTGAAGCTTTCCATTTGTGCAAGTTTCCATTTGTGGAGGTTTCCATTTTTGAGGTTTCTAAAACATGTAGATTGCCAAATTACTCATTCTAGAAGCCCAAACCCATGCCTAACACATTCCCCTTTTGTTTCAATCCTTGCTGCACAAGGGAGAGGTTTTCTTGCCTATTTTCTGCCCAAAAATACTTCCCCTTTCTCTTACAAATCAATGCCACACCTTCTTTCCCTTTCTCTCTTAATTTCTGACCTTTGAACACATTCCTTTTCTCTCCTACATATTCTGCAAAATTTCACATTCTTATTCTCTTTGATTTTCTGATTCTTTCTTAGATATTAAATTGTGGAACCAAAATAGCTAAGTATTGAACCTTTCTTATTATTTTCTGAGTACCCTAGCCCTTTAAATAAAGCTTGTTGCACCCTTTAAATCTCTCTACACACTTTCTGACGAAAATCCACCTTCCATCCACCTATCTACCTATCCATCCTCTACCACCCATCACCACCCATTATACACACCTTAACCCCTTGTGCCGCAGCTTTACAAAGGAAGAAGGAGAGGATTAACTTGAAGCTGTGCCTAGCCATTTAAGACGTTGGATTGCTGGAACGTTTCTAGGTGTAATCTATCTTTGTTGTCAATGTTTAATTTGATTTCTCTTTGTTTTGCTGTGAACATGAGGAGCTAAACCCTTTTGGCTAGGGGGAATTTCAAAGCCATGAATATATTTGCAATATGAATTGATTACCTTCAGTTGTGATTTCATAAATTGTGAATGCAATTTGCTTAACTGTTTGAATCAGAACTTATTCTTGTATGTTGATTAAGGATGCATACTTAGTTTGCATGCATGAATTTGATGCTAGAATATAAAGGAGTTTCACCTAATCGTTATGAACTTATATTCACAAGTAGTGAAGGTCGCTGGTCACGATCATGTTAAGTAAATTCCTGGCAGGAGTATCATGCGCTTTCATAGTTACGAATGCCTTGTCAATGCTTATGATTTTCATAGAGCTTAATGATCTTTGATTGTATCTCTATTATGCGCTTTCATGTAGGGAACTTTTGAAGAATAATTTGATTGCGATGCGCTATTTCCATCCAATTCAATGACATAAGGAAAATCTGAGGGTTAATTTAAGCGTACCTAATTAATCTGGGGTGTTGAGTTTCATGGTTTATCGAATGAACAACTGAAAATTGATTTGTATGCAAGTGTGTCATGTGTGGAGAAAAACCTTCTAGCTAGTCCATCATCCATCCAATTCACCAAATTCATCCAAATCTGTCTAGTTCTAGTTTCTGTTTTGTTTTACTTTATTTTCGTCCAAAACCCAATCCCCCTTTACTTTGTTGTGTTAATTAGGTTAGAATATGTCCAATTTGTGTTTTTAAGTGTTTTGAGTCAAGTTCAAGTTAATTTTCGTCCAAATTCAGTTTTGAGTCTAATTCATTGTTTTGTGCTGTTTTGAGTCTTTCTAGTTACTTTTGAGTCTTTTCAGTTTGTATTGAGTCTATAGAGTCTAGTTAAGTGTTTTTAACTTTGTTTTTATGTTTTTGAGTCAGTTTAGAGGTTTTAGCAAGCCCTCCTAATCCCCGATCCAGAACGATCGCTACTTGCATCTATACTACAATTGTCAACAAGAGGGTTTAATTTGTGTGCTGTTTTACATCGCATCAGCGGTTGATTATGTCTCGAAATGGGTGGAAGCAAAAGCCACCCGAACTAATGATTCTAAAGTGGTTGCAGATTTTGTTAGAACTAACATATTTGCAAGGTTTGGCATGCCACGAGTACTTATCAGCGATGGAGGCTCTCACTTTTGCAATCGGACCATTGAGGCGTTACTTAAAAAGTACAATGTCACGCATAAGGTTTCTACACCTTATCATCCTCAAACAAGTGGGCAAGCCGAGGTTTCAAACCGTGAGATCAAGCAAATTTTAGAGAAAACAGTTGGGCCAATGAGGAAGGATTGGAGTTTGCGCTTTAATGATGCACTATGGGCGTATCGTACGGCCTACAAAACACCCATTGGCATGTCCCCATTTCGGCTCATCTATGGGAAACCATGCCATCTTCCCGTTGAATTAGAACACAAGGCGCATTGGGCAGTCAAAACCTTCAATATGGACATAGATGCCGCTGGAGTTCATAGAAAGCTTCAATTGAACGAGCTTGAGGAGATTAGGAATGAAGCTTACGAGAATGCGCGAATTTATAAGGAGAAGACGAAGGCCTTTCATGACAAGATGATTCGAACCAAAACGTTATCCAATGGGCAAAAAGTTCTACTTTTCAATTCCCATCTTCGATTATTTCCAGGTAAGTTACGTTCTAGGTGGATTGGACCGTTTTGTTATTACTAATGTGTTTCCTCATGGTGCAATTCAAATCCAAAGTCTGAAGACAAGGTAAACAGACATTGTTTGAAGCCATACTATGAGCATTTCGTGGAGCACATTGTGGAAGACATACACCTTCATGCCGTGGGCCCCATTGAAGAATAGAATGAAGGTTCGTCCGGCTGGAAGACGTTAAAGCAAGCGCTTCTTGGGAGGCAACCCATGCAAATAAAGAAGACCTAGGAGTCTCCGGCTCCACAACCAGATTTGGGTTTCTAAACCCTACTCTTTATTGCTTTTACTTTGCCATCTTTGTCATGTTTGTTAGTTGTGTTGTTTGCTTGCTTATGTGTGAGTCTATGTTTGAAACATTGAGGACAATGTTTGGTTTAAGTGTGGGGGGGGGGTAAACAAAGTGTTTTTGCTGAGAATTCGTGGGTTTTTACCACCTAGCATTTCTAATGTGATGCGAAACAAGTTAAGCACAAAAATTAAACCCTCTTGTTGTCAAATTGTAGTAAAGATGCAAATAGGGATCGTTCTAGACCGGGGATTATGAGGGCTTGCTAAAACCTCAAAACTGACTCAAAAACATTAAAATAAAGTTAAAAACGTTTGAAAAGACTCAAAAGACTCAAGACAAGTTCACAAGACTCAAAATAAGCTAAAAACACTCAAAACTGCCTAAAAACACTAACTAGGCAGTTTCTGACACTAAACACAATTTTGGACGAAAATAAGGTTATGGCTTGACTCAAAACACTTAAAAAAAGAAACAAAACAGATTTTCAACACTTTGAAACAAGAAAGTAAAAGGGGGTTTTGTTTTGGACGAATTTAAAATAACAAAACAGATTGTAAAACTAGACAGCTTTGAAAACGAATTTGGGGAATAAGATGGATGATGGGCTAGCTAGAGGCTCTTTCTCCACACATGACATGTATGCAAATGACTCGATTTCCAGTTACTCCTTCATTGAATTATAAACGACAATGCCCCAAATTAACCGTGACATCACTAGTAAACCCTCAGATTTTCCTTGTATTATTGGATTGGATGACATCATTCGACAACCCAAAGCATTCTTCAAAAGTCCCCTACACGACATCATAATAGAGATACAATCAAAGATCATTACGTTCAATGAAAATCATAAGCATTGACAAAGCACTTGCAACTATGACATCATGTCACTCATGCTAGGTATTGAACTTAATGCGATTGTGACTAGCAACCTTCACTACATATGAATATAAGTTTGTAACAATTATGTGAAATTCCCTTATACTCTAGCATCAGATTTATGCATGCCAATTAAGTGTCGACCCTCAATCAACAAACACAAATAAGTTCTTAATCAAACAGTTAAGCCAATTGCATTCACAATTCAAGAATTCAAAACTGGAATTTATCAACTCAAATTGCACACATAATTATGGCTTTGAAATCACCTTTAGCCGAGAGGGGTTTAGCCACTCATGTTCACAGCAAAACGAAAGGAAAAGAAATTAAACATTGTAAACGTAGAACGAATTACACCTAGAATGCTCCAACAATCAAGCTTGAACATCCAAGAGTCCTTCCTTCTTTCTTCTTGTTGCGGCACAAAGGTGGGTGAAGTGTATGGGATGTGTTTTGGGGTCAGGAATGTGTTTAGGGTGAATGGAAACTGCGGCAAAGGTGTAGGGATGAATTCTGGCGTGAATGGATGAATGGGTGAATGAATGGAACCTTTGGTGCGGCACAAAGATGTTTTATTTAAAGGCTTTAGGGTAATAAAGCTAGGAAACAATTTAGGAAACAGAAATTAAACCAAAACTTTAAGGGAAATAGGAATTAATGTCAGAATCCTAAAGGAATTGGGCAAGTAGGTGCGGCAAGGATGGAAAGGGTAAGGGAATGCCTTGCAAGGCAAGGAAAAAGGATTTCCTTGCTGATTTAGGTCCAGAAATTAGGCAAGTGAGAGATCCCTTGCACGGCAAGGACGGGAAATAAAGGGATGGTGCGGCAAGGACTGATTTGGTGCAAGGAAAGTTCACTTTCTGTCCTAAAATGCATAGGAGGCCTTCAATGTTGCTGGAACTTAGGAATATTTAGGTTTAGGAAAGGTCAAACCAAAATAGGAAACCTAGGCTTAACTTTCCTACTTCAAGTAGGAATCCTTGTTTGAGTAGTAATCCATCTCCAATTAGGAATCCTTCTTCAATTAGGAATCCTTAATTAGGAATCCTAACATCTTCAAGTCTTCAATTTCGTCCATTCCTTTTGCCCCAAGCATGTGATAATCATTCCAAGCCTAATTTTGCTCCAAAATGCACCTTCTTGCATACTTTGCCCTTAGAACCTGAAAACACACGAAAATGGCTTAAAAGACTAAAATAACTAAAGACTAACAACATAAATGCACAAGAACAAGCCAACTAAGTCGCATAAATATACTCCTATCATAATGTTGTTTTCACTGTTTTTGAGTGTTTTTAGTGTGTTTTGATGTGTTTTTTTATGTCTCGAAGTAAAAATAAGAAAATTTTTAAAATTTTTTTTTAAAAGTTTTGAAAAATACCAAAAAGAGTCGTTTTTGTGTTTGTGTCTTAGGGTACCTTCCAACACAATGATGAGGATTTGGTTTTTAATTGCATGACTGTTAAAGAAAGTTACAAACATGGATTGAAGTTTGATATGCTCTTTGGTTTATGCTTGGTTATACTTGACATTCATGAATTCACATGTAATCACAAAAAGGATAAAATTAGTTTTTGTAACATGCTTGAAGGAAGAAACTCAAACTAACGCTACAACCCTGAGAGACTTGAGCCTGTACGTTCTTTGGAGAGTTATTCATCTTGACATTCTTTGTTTTCTAAAGTCGTTGCATGATCTCATTATTTCTTTGCTTGGTTGCTACTTAGAATGTGTTTCATCATTTAGTTCCAAATACTAGAACTCATGCCCGTTTCATTCAAAGCATAAAATTGAGTGCATAACAAATAACAAGATGAAGTTGTTTAGTTAAACCAGAGCCAAAAAGCCTTAACCCTTTGCATATGTATTGTAGGTTTAACCCCTTTTGAGCCATAATTAGCCTATTTTCTTTGTTAGCCCACATTATCCTTACCTAGCCTAGAATAGGACTATCCATACCCTTGTTCTTAAAGAATAGTGAAGCATGACTTAGGGGAATTCCTTTTGATCTACAATTTGCAGAAAAATAAGTGTGGGGGAAGGTTGTACAATGTTGTGTGCCAAAATAAACAAGAAGGGCACGAGTAGAAGAAAAAAAGAAAAAAAAAGAAAAAGAAAAGAAGAAAATTCGTGAGAGAAAGAAAAGGAAAAGAAAAGTGTGTGAAAAAGTGTGAAAAGTGTTCAAAATAAGTGAGATTAAGCTCACAAGTGTTGGTTGTTGAAGAAAGGGTCCAAAAAGTTGAATTCGGCCCTAAGTATGTGTGATCTTTCCTTTACGTATCAAAGTTTGTGGCTGCGTTTAAAAAAGGGAGTTCTAAGTGTCATATTCATTACTTTGCTTGCTATTGCTTTAAGAACGTTTGTTTTCCTTACCTTTCTTTGTTAGCCAGTACCCTTAGCCCCGTTACAACCCTTTGACTTCTATCTTGATTGTTATGTGTTTCAATATGTGGAGTTTGGGATTGTGATGCGAAATAAGTTAAGCACACAAATTAAACCCTCTTGTTGTCAAATTGTAGTAAAGATGCAAGTAGGGATCGTTCTAGACCGGGGATTAGGAGGGCTTGCTAAAACCTCAAAACTGACTCAAAAACATTAAAACAAAGTTAAAAACGTTTGAAAAGACTCAAAATACTCAAGACAAGTTCACAAGACTCAAAATAAGCTAAAAACACTCAAAACTGCCTAAAAACACTAACTAGGCAGTTTCTGACACTAAACACAATTTTGGACGAAAATAAGGGTTGGGTTTGACTTAAAACACTTAAAAACACAAACAAAATAAGTTTAAAGCTATTTGAAACAAGAAAGTAAAAGGGGATTTTGTTTTGGACGAATTTTAAGTAAAACAAACAGATTGTAAAACTCAACAGCTTTTAAAACGAATTTGGGGAATTAGATGGATGATGGGCTAGCTAGAGGCTCTTTCTCCACACATGACATGTATGCAAACGAATCGATTTCCAGTTACTCCTTCATTGAATTATAAACGACAATGCCCCAAATTAACCGTGACATCACTAATTAACCCTCAGATTTTCCTTGTATTATTGGATTGGATGACATCATTCGACAACACAAAGCATTCTTCAAAAGTTTCCTACATGACATCATAATAGAGATACAATCAAAGATCATTACGTTCAATGAAAATCATAAGCATTGACAAAGCACTTGCAACTATGACATCATGTCACTCATGCTAGGAATTGAACTTAACGGGATCGTGACTAGCAACCTTCACTACATATGAATATAAGTTTGTAACGATTATGTGAAACTCCCTTATACTCTAGCATCAGATTTATGCATGCCAATTAAGTGTCGACCCTCAATCAACAAACACAAATAAGTTATCAATCAAACAGTTAAGCCAATTGCATTCACAATTCAAGAATTCATAACTGGAATTTATCAACTCAAATTGCACACATAATCATGGCTTTGAAATCACCCCTAGCCAAGAGGGGTTTAGCCACTCATGTTCACAGCAAAATGAAAGGAAAAGAAATTAAACATTGTAAACATAGAACGAATTACACCTAGAATGCTCCAACAATCAAGCTTGAACATCCAAGAGTCCTTCCTTCTTTCTCCTTGGTGCGGCACAAAGGTGGGTGAAGTGTATCGGATGTGTTTTGGGGTCAGGAATGTGTTTAGGCTGAATGGGAGTTACGGCAAAAGGTGTGGATTGATTTTTGGCGTGAATGGATGAATGGGTGAATGAATGGGTGAAGGAATCTGGATTGTTTTCTAGGTGTTTTCTATCTTTGTTTCAATGTTTAATTTCATTTATATTCTTTTGATTGCGAACATGAGGAACTAATTTCTTTATAGTTAGAGGCGAATTCAAAGCCATGGACATATGTTTTATATGAATTGATTTCCTCCAGTTATGATTTCATGAATCGTGAATGTGGTTTACTTATCTGTTTTATTAAGAACTTGTTCTTGTGTTGCGATAAAAGTTAAGCACACAAATTAAACCCTCTTTTGACAATTGTAGTATATGTATAAGTAGGGATCGTTCTGGACCGGGGATTAGGAGGGATTGCTAATCTAAACTAAACTGACTTTAAAACACAAAAACACAAAAAGAAACTTAAAAACACTTAACTAGACTCTATAGACTCAATACAAACTGAAAAGACTCAAAACTAACTAGAAAGACTCAAAACAGCACAAAACAATGAAATTGACTCAAAACTGACTCTAAGGAGTTATTTGGACGAAAATTAACTTGAACTTGACTCAAAACACTTAAAAACACAAATTGGACAGATTCTAACCTAATTAACACAACAAAGTAAAGGGGATTTGGTTTTGGACGAAAATAAAGTAAAACAAAACAGAAACTAGAACTGGACAGATTTGCATGAAATTAGGTGTTTTGGATGGATAATGGACTAGCTAGAGGGTCTTTCTCCACACATGACACACTTGTGCAGCAAGGATTGAAACAAAAGGGGAATGTGTAAGGCACGGTTTTGGGCTTCTAGAATGAGTAATTAGGCAACCTACATGTTTTGGAAACCCCAAAAATGGAAACCTCCACAAATGGAAACTTGCACAAATGGAAACCTTCACAAATAGAAACTTCCAACTTTAGAAACCTTGGCTTCCAATTTTGAACTCTTCATTCTTCATTTGATCCTAAGCTCATTTGATCTTCAATTTCGTCCATCCATTTAGCTCCAAGCATGTGCAATCCATTTAGTGCCCAAAACTGCTCCAAAAAGCACCAAAATGCACCTTCTTGCATACTTTGTCCTTAGAACCTGAAAACACACGAAAATGGCTTAAAAGGCTAAAATAACTAAGAAATAACAACGTAAATGCACAAGAACAAGCCAACTTAGTCGCCTAAATATGCTCCTATCAAATTCCCCCACACTTAGCTTTTGCTAGTCCTCGAGCAAAACGAAACAACAAAACAAAACCAAGTAAACAAAACTCACTATAATCCTTCCAACATTTGCCTCAGGGATTTCCAACGCACATGACATGTTAAAAATCTTCATTCCCACAGATTTTAGTCAACTTAACACTTGAGCCATACTTAATCACAGTCACCACTTGCTAGTTCACATTTAACCAATTAAAACGATGTTTTGAATGTAGTAACATGCCTTAGAGAATTCCTTCAATTCCTTACTAGATATGCACTCAATTTTCACTCAGATTTTCTGACTACACACCCTACACTATGTATATGTGAGAAGATTGATGTAAACATTAAAACTAGTACTCACACATATGTTATAGCAAAGAAAGCAATTTCTGGAGTTAATAAGCATGTTTAGATATGATCTCATGAATGGAATGCTACTACTTAGATGCGAGAACCAGTGACACCATATGCTCATACCAATTCCAAACTCCACATATTGAAATGCACAACACTCAAGATAGAAGTTAAGGGTTGAAATGGGGCTAAGGGAATTGGTTAACAAAGAAAGGTAAGGATATGATGCGATGTAAAACAGCACACAAATTAAACCCTCTTGTTGACAATTGTAGTATAGATGCAAGTAGGGATCGTTCTGGACCGGGGATTAGGAGGGCTTGCTAAAACCTCTAAACTGACTCAAAAACATAAAAACAAAGTTAAAAACACTTAACAAGACTCCCAAACTCAAAACAAACTTAAAAGAATCAAAACAGCTTAAATCAACCAAAAAGACTCAAAACAGACACTAGGGACTGATTTGGACGAATTCTAGACTAGTAAGACTCAAAACACTAATTTGGACAAATTTAAACACACTTCTAACTAATCTAACACACTTAATTAAAGGGGAATTGGGGTTTGGACGAAAATAAAGTAAAACAAAACAGAAACTAGAACTAGACAGATTAGCACTAAATTAGGTATTTTGGATGGATGATGGGCTAGCTAGAGGGTTCTTCTCCACATATGACACACTTGCACATAAACCAATTTTCAGTTGTTCTTTCGATAAATCATGAAACTCAACACCCCAGGTTAATTAGGTTCGCTTAAATTAACCTTCAAGTTCTCCTTAAGTTATTGAATTGGATGGGAAAGCGCATACAACAATTCAAAGCATTCTTCAAAAGTCCTTTACGTGAACAGCACAATAACGATACAATCAAAGATCATTAAGCATCATGAAAACTATAAGTATTGACGAGGCATTCGTTACTATGATGAGCATGAAACTCCTGCCAAGAATTCATTTAACGCGATCGTTTATAAGCGACCTCCACTACTTGTGAATATAAGTTTGTAACTATTAGGTGAAACTCCCTTATATTCTAGCATCAAATTCATGCATGCAAACTAAGTGTGCACTCTTAATAAACATACACAAATAAGTTATCAATCAAGCAGTTAAACAAATTGAATTCACAACTTATGAAATCACAACTGAAGGTAATCAATTCATATTGCAAGTATGTTCATGGCTTTGAATCTTCCCCTAGCCAAAAGGGATTTAGCTCCTCATGTTCACAGCAAAACAAAGAGAAATTAAATTAAACATTGAAAACAAAGATAGATTACACCTAGAAACGTTCCAGCAATCCAACATCTTGAATGCAAGCACGTCCAAGGGTCTCCTTCCTTCTCCTTTGCTGCGACACAAGGTGGCAGTGGTGGTCGAAGTGGTGAATGGTGGTGGTGGATGGATATAGGTGAGTTATGGTGAAGGGTGGATTGTGGATTTTGGGCAGAAATTGTGTAGAGTGATTTAAATGGTGCAACAAGCTTTATTTAAAGGGCTAGGGTACTCAGAAAATAATAGGAAAGGTTCAATACTTAGCTATTTTGGTTCCACAATTTAATAGGTAAGAAAGAATCAGAAAATCAAAGAGAATAAGAATGTGAAATTCGGCAGAATATGTAGGAAAGAAAAAGAATGTGTTTTAAAGGTCAAAAATTAAGAGAGAAAGGGAAAGAAGGTGTGGCATTGATTTGTAAGAGAAAGGGGAAGTATTTTTGGGTAGAAAATAGGCAAGAAAACCTCTCCCTTGTGCACCAAGGATTGCAACAAAAGAGGAATGTGTTTTATGACAGAAAATAGGCAAGAAAACCCCTCGCTTGTGCAGCAAGGATTGAAACAAAAGGGGAATGTATTAGGCACAGTTTTGGGCTTCTAGAATGAGTAATTAGGCAACCTACATGTTTTGGAAACCCCAAAACTGGAAACCTCCACAAATGGAAACTTGCACAATTTCGTCCATCCACTTAGCTCCAAGCATGTGCAATCCATTTAGTGCCCAAAACTGCTCCAAAAAGCACCAAAATGCACTTTCTTGCATACTTTGCACATTAGACCTACAAACACACGAAAATAGCTTAAAATACTAAAATAACTAAGACCTAACAACGTAAATGCAAGGAAATAAGCTAACTAAGTGATGTAAATATGCTCCTATCAGGATAAACAAAGGTTCTTAAAGAAATAGTAAGCAAAGCAATGAAACCAACCCTTAGAATTCAATTTTGAATGCAGAAATCAACTTTAAATACAAAAGGGAAGATATACACATTCTAGGGCCATATTTGATGTTTTGGACCCTTCCTTCAACAATCAACACTTGTGAGCTCATTCTCACTTATTTTTCAACTCTTTTTCATTCTTTTCACAACTTTTTCATTTTCTTTTTCTTTTTCCACGAATTTTTCTTTTTCTTGGCACACAAACACACACAAATCCCTTCCCCCACACTTGATTTACTGCATAATGTAGATCAAAAGGAATTCATTCTAAGTCATGCTTCACTATCCTTTAAAACAAGGGTATGGATAATCCTAAACTAGGCTAGGTAAGGATAATGTGGTTAACAAAGAACATAGGCTAAACAAGGCTCAACGGGGTTAAACCTACAAAACATATGACAAAGTGGTTCGGCTTTTTGGCTGTGGTGGTCACTACCCAACTTCATCTTGATATGTGTTATGCACTTCAACATCATGCTTTGAATGAAACGGATATGAGTTCTAGTATTTGGATCTAAAGTGATGAAAATGCATTCTAAGTAGGAACCAAGAAAAGAATAATGAGATCATGCAATGACTTTAGAAAACAAAGAATCACAAATTAATAACTCTCCAAAAGAACATTTTAGGCTCAAGTCTCTCAAGGATGTAGCGTTAGTTTGAGTTTCTTCCTTCAATCACAAAAACTGATTTTTTTCCTTTATGATTGCATGTGAATTCATAAATTATAACCACAACCAAGCATAAAGCAAAGAGTAAATCAAACTTTCATCCATGTTTATAACTCTCTTTAACAGTCATGCAATTAAAAACCAAATCCTCATCATTGTGTTGGAAGGTACCTAAGACACAAACACACCAAAACAACACAAAAACAACTCTTTTTGGCAATTTTGCAAATTTTTATGAGATTTTCGGATTTTTATGTCAAGACATACTAAAACACTCCAAAACAGCTTAAAAACAGCAAGGAACAACTTTTGATGTAATGGGTGATAAAATCCCACGAATTTGCATAAAAAACATTTTGTTACCCCCCCACACTTAAATCAAACATTGTCCTCAATGTTTCAAGCATAAACTCAGAAAACAAACAAACAACCAACTAACTAATCATGGCAAGATAAATTCAGTAAAGAGAAGGGTTTAGGAACGTAAATCTGATTGTGGGATGATTCCTAGGTCTCCCTTCTTCGAATGCATGGATTGATCTTGGAATGGACGGTGATACTTGAAATGATCCGGCAATGGTTTAAATTCTAGTGTGGGTGCCTGAATCATTAAAATCAGGAAGTTAGTAGAAAACAAAATTGAAATTGAAATAGATGGCTTACTTGCTTGCTCCGACACAAACTCAATTACAAACACCACATCTTTGAAGGTTTCAGGGACTTTAAACTTGGCCAGATTTACTATTATGGTTGCTACTTGTCCCGTGTCCTCAAATTCAACTTCTTTGGGCTTTGTTGTTTCAAATACTCCTTGATGCATTTTACACATTCTCCCGCCACTTCCTTCTCTTGACTCCTTCTTGGTGTACAAGGTTCTTTGAACACTTCAACACAATCTGGAACTTGATTTGGTGTGCCAAGAATTGGGATATCACTTTGCACCTTTGGAATGGCTTCCACAATGTCTTTTTCACTCTCATCTTTCTTGGGAATTAAAAACCTGCAAGGAAAAGGTGCATTCGGAGGAATAAAATTAGAATGAATTGAGATTGGGACGTCCTTACTTGTGGTGGGTGGTTGAGAGGGCTTAGGGGGCTGCGGTAAGGGTTGTTCTACACTTGCCGTGTGTATGTCTTCTTCATCCTCCTCAATCAGCAGCTCCTCATCCACTTCTAGGCTATGGTTAGACGTTTTTAGGTAAGCTCCAACCTCCATAGCACTTCCCAAAATGATAGCATCATGGATTTCAAATTCTTCCTTCGAATTTGCAATAGTTGAGTTGGAGAGTTCACTTTGCTCTTGAATCTGCGCCATGAACTCCATAATCTGCCCAACTTGCTTCGGTCTTTCATATCCTGGTTTTGGTTTTCTACTCCTTGTGTCAAAGAGGTGATTAATTGAATAATGTTATCATTACACAAAGACATACCTGAGTTTGTTTGGGCAGATTGTGGTGGAGGCTGTAATGGTGCATATGGCCATTGATAAAACTCCTCAGATGGCTGTAATTGTTCTTCTTTTTGTGAGCCCTGCGTCAAAGAGATTAGTCCTTCAAGAATTTCATTATAACTCATGGGCATACTTGAATTCGATTGGAATTGTTGTGGGGGAGGCTGTGGTGGCTGCATAGGTCCTGAATAGAACTCCTCCTCTTGCTGCCAGTATCCACCGTGTTGAAATTGTTGAGGTTCCTCCCACATATAATCTGAATAATCTCTCCAATCTGAATTGTAAGTGTTGGAAAACATGTTGTTGCTTGGTTGATCATAACCTTGATAACCCCAAGCATCTTCAATCACAGCGAATTGAGGATGTTGATGAGTTTGATATCCTTGCCCATAGGGTACACCAAATGTAGAGGCAGTGCACATTGTGCTTCTTTCGGCAATCTGGGACAATTGAGAAGTAAGATTTGCTAATTGAGCTTGAATGGTAGCAAGTGCCATGTCTTACTTCTCTATGTACCTGAAATCAAAGAATTAAAACCAAATCAGATATCAAAAGTAAAGGACACAAACACAAACAAAATCAGCAACTAAAACAAAAGTCACGAAAAAGAAACAAAGGGGGATTAGCTAAAGAAAACAAGAAAACAAAACAAAGTCAGAAACTAAGAAAAAATACACTAAAAGGAAACAAAGGATTAGCAAAGTTACTAATCCCCGGCAACGGCGCCAAAAATTTGATGCGATAAAAGTTAAGCTCACAAATTAAACCCTTTTTTGACAATTGTAGTATATGTATAAGTAGGGATCGTTCTGGACCGGGGATTAGGAGGGATTGCTAATCTAAACTAAACTGACTTTAAAACACAAAAACACAAAAAGAAACTTAAAAACACTTAACTAGACTCTATAGACTCAATACAAACTGAAAAGACTCAAAACTAACTAGAAAGACTCAAAACAGCACAAAACAATGAAATAGACTCAAAACTGACTCTAGGGAGTTATTTGGACGAAAATTAACTTGAACTTGACTCAAAACACTTAAAAACACAAATTGGACAGATTCTAACCTAATTAACACAACAAAGTAAAGGGGATTGGATTTTGGACGAAAATAAAGTAAAACAAAACTAAAACTAGAACTGGATAGATTTGCACGAAATTAGGTGTTTTGGATGGATGATGGACTAGCTAGAGGGTCTTTCTCCACACATGACACACTTGCATACAAATCGATTTCCAATTGCTTTTCAATAAACCATGAATTCTCAACGCCCCAGATTAACCGTGAATTGCACTAATTAACCCTCAGATTTTCCTAATTTCATTGAATTGGATGATTGCATACAACAACCCAAAGCATTCTCCACAAGTTCCCTACATGAATTGCATAATAGAGATACGAGCAAAGATCATTAAGTTCTATGAAAATTATAAGCATTGACAAGGCACTCGTAACTATGAATTGGATGATACTTATGCCAGGAATTTACTTAACACGATTGTGACTAGCAACCTCCACTACACATGAATATAAGTTCATAACGATTAGGTGAAATTCCCTTATATTCTAGCGTCAAATTCATGCATGCAAACTAAGTATGCATCTATAATCAACATACAAGAATAAGTTATCAATCAAACAGTTAAGCAAATTGAATTCACAATTTATGAAATCACAACTAAAGGTAATCAATTCATTTTGCAAGTATGTTCATGGCTTTGCATAGCCCCCTAGCCAAAAGGGCTTAGTTCCTCATAATCGCAAAACAAAGGTAAACAGATTTATACATTAAAAACAAAAGAACGAAAACACCTAGAATGCTCAAGCAATCCAAACTTGAATGCCAGAACGTCCAAAAGCTCTCCTTCTTCTCCTTTGCTGCGGCACAAGGTTTGTTTGAAGGTTTTAGTGATGAATTGTGGTGGTGGATGGGTATAGGTGAGTTATGGTAAAGGGTGGATGGTGGATTTTCAGCAGAAATTGTGTAGAGAGATTTAAATGGTGCAACAAGCTTTATTTAAAGGGTTAGGGTACTCAGAAAATAATAGGAAAGGTTCAATACTTAGCTATTTTGGTTCCACAATTTAATAGGTAAGAAAGAATCAGAAAATCAAAGAGAATAAGAATGTGAAATTCGGCAGAATATGTAGGAGAGAAAAGGAATGTGTTTTAAAGGTCAGAAATTAAGAGAGAAAGGGAAAGAAGGTGTGGCATTGATTTGTAAGAGAAAGGGGAAGTATTTTTGGGCAAAAAATAGGCAAGAAAACCTCTCCCTTGTGCAGCAAGGATTGAAAAAAAGGGGAATGTGTTAGGCACAGTTTTGGGCTTCTAGAATGTGTTATTAGGCAACCTACATGTTTTGGAAACCCCAAAAATGGAAACCTCCACAAATGGAAACCTTCACAAATAGAAACTTCCAACTTTAGAAACCTTGGCTTCCAATTTTGAACTCTTCATTCTTCATTTGATCCTAAGCTCATTTCATCTTCAATTTCGTCCATCCACTCAGCTCCAAGCATGTGCAATCCATTTAGTGCCCAAAACTGCTCCAAAAAGCACCAAAATGCACCTTCTTGCATACTTTGTCCTTAGAACCTGAAAACACAAGAAAATGGCTTAAAAGACTAAAATAACTAAGAAATAACAACGTAAATGCACAAGAACAAGCCAACTAAGTCGCCTAAATATGCTCCTATCAGTTTGCATGCATGAATTTGATGCTAGAGTATAAGGGAATTTCACCTAATCATTATGAACTTGTATTCATGAGTAGTAAAGGTTGCTAGTCACAATCATGTTAAGAAAATCCTAGGCAAGAGTAACATGCTTTTCGTAGTTATGAATGCCTTGTCAATGCTTATGGTTTTCATGAAGCTTAATGATCTTTGTTTCTTGTCTCTATCATGCTTTTCATAGTTAGGGAGCTTAATAAAGAATAATTTGGTTGTAATGCATCATCCATTCAATTCAATGAGTCTAGGGCTATCTGAGAATTAATTAGTTCAACACAATTAATTTGGGCCATTGTCATTCATGGTTTGTTGAAAGAATAACTGGAAATCGATTTATATGCATATGTTCATGTGTGGAGAAGGACCCTCTAACTAGCCTTTCACCCTTTTCAAATCACCAAATCAGCCCCGATATGATCTATATGCCAACACTTACAATCCGGGATGGCGTGATCACCCAAATTTCAAATGGAAGGAGGCTTAACAACCTCAAGGAATTCGGCCAACACCCCCTGGGATATACCCAAAGCCCTACGAGCCAACGCAACCTCAACCACAACCTGCACAAACTAATTCAGGTACATCCATGGATAATGATCAAGTTGTTCAATTACTAACCTCTTTGGTGCAGGGGCAGCAAAATCAAACCAAAACAATGCTCAATCAAGCTAAGGAGGAGGATGAGTTGAAGAAACAAATGGGCCAAATGGCGGAGTTCATGGGGCAATTCCGAAAACAAGGCAAACTTCCTAGCTCAACCATTGTGAATCCAAATGGAGGATTTGAGTCCGCCTGATGCGATGTAAAACAGCACACAAATTAAACCCTCTTGTTGACAATTGTAGTATAGATGCAAGTAGGGATCGTTCTGGACCGGGGATTAGGAGGGATTGCTAATCTACTCTAAACTGACTTTAAAACACAAAAACACAAAAATAAACTTAAAAACACTTAACTAGACTCTATCGACTCAATACAAACTGAAAATACTCAAAACTGACTAGAAAGACTCAAAACAGCACAAAACAATGAAATAGACTCAAAACTGACTCTAGGGAGTTATTTGGACGAAAATTAACTTGAACTTGACTCAAAACACTTAAAAAGACAAATTGGACGGATTCTAACCTAATTAACACAACAAAGTAAATGGGGATTGGGTTTTGGACGAAAATAAAGTAAAACAAAACAGAAACTAGAACTAGACAGATTTGGACGAATTTGGTGAATTGGATGGATGATGGGCTAGCTAGAAGGTTTTTCTCCACATATGACACACTTGCATACAAATCAATTTTCAGTTGTTCTTTCAATAAACCACGAACCTCAACACCCCAGATTAATTAGGTACGCTTAAATTGACCCTCAGATTTTCCTTAAGTCATTGAATTGGACGAAAATAGCGCATCGCAATCAAATTATTCTTCAAAAGTTCCCTACATGAAAGCGCATAATAGAGATACAATCAAAGATCATTAAGCTCTATGAAAATCATAAGCATTGACAAGGCATTCGTAACTATGAAAGCACATGATACTCTTGCCAGGAATTTACTTAACATGATCGTGACCAGCGACCTTCACTACTTGTGAATATAAGTTCATAACGATTAGGTGAAACTCCCTTATATTCTAGCATCAAATTCATTCATGCAAACTAAGTATGCATCCTTAATCAACATACAAGAATAAGTTATGAATCAAACAGTTAAGAAAATTGCATTCACAATTTATGAAATCACAACTGAAGGTAATCAATTCATATTGCAAATATATTAATGGCTTTGAAATTCCCCCTAGCCGAAAGGGATTAGCTCCTCATGTTCACAGCAAAACAAAGAGAAATTAAATTAAACATTGAAAACAAAGATAGATTACACCTAGAAACGTTCCAGCAATCCAACGTCTTGAATGCAAGCACGTCCAAGGGTCTCCTTCCTTCTCCTTTGCTGCGACACAAGGTGGCAGTGGTGGTCGAAGTGGTGAATGGTGGTGGTGGATGGATATAGGTGAGTTATGGTGAAGGGTGGATGGTGGATTTTCGGCAAAAATTGTGTAGAGAGATTTAAATGGTGCAACAAGCTTTATTTAAAGGGCTAGGGTACTCAGAAAATAATAGGAAAGGTTCAATACTTAGCTATTTTGGTTCCACAATTTAATAGGTAAGAAAGAATCAGAAAATCAAAGAGAATAAGAATGTGAAATTCGGCAGAATATGTAGGAGAGAAAATGAATGTGTTTTAAAGGTCAGAAATTAAGAGAGAAAGGGAAAGAAGGTGTGGCATTGATTTGTAAGAGAAAGAGGAAGTATTTTTGGGCAGAAAATAGGCAAGAATACCTCTCCCTTGTGAAGCAAGGATTAGAATAAAAGAGGAATCTGTTTTATGACAAAAAATAGGCAAGAAAACCTCTCCCTTGTGCAGCAAGGATTGAAACAAAAGGGGAATGTGTTAGGCACGGTTTTGGGCTTCTAGAATGAGTAATTAGGCAACCTACATGTTTTGGAAACCCCAAAAATGGAAACCTCCAGAAATGGAAACTTGCACAAATGGAAACCTTCACAAATAGAAACTTCCAACTTTAGAAACCTTGGCTTCCAGTTTTGAACTCATCATTCTTCATTTGATCCTAAGCTCATTTGATCTTCAATTTCATCCAGCCACTTAGCTCCAAGCATGTGCAATCCATTTAGTGCCCAAAACTGCTCCAAAAAGTACCAAAATGCACTTTCTTGCATACTTTGCACATTAGACCTACAAACACACGAAAATAGCTTAAAATACTAAAATAACTAAGAACTAACAACACAAATGCCAAGAAACAAGCTAACAACACATTTGCCTATCAACGCATGCCCTTCGGTCTATGCAATGCTCCTGCCACGTTTCAACGGTGTATGGTTAGTATATTCTCTGATTATGTTGAAAAGATCATTGAGATATTCATGGATGATTTTAGTGTGTTTGGTGATTCATTTGATGGTTGCTTGAATAATCTCACTTTAATCTTGAAACGTTGCATTGAAACAAACCTTGCGTTAAATTGGGAGAAATGTCATTTTATGGTTAAACAAGGTATTGTTTTGGGTCACATAATCTCTGAAAAAGGCATTGCGGTCGATAAGTCTAAAGTAGATCTTGTGCGTTACTTACCCACTTGATAGGAGCATATTTATGAGATTTAGTTAGTGTGTTTTCCTGCATTTACTTAGTTATTTGTTGCTTATTATGGTGTCTTAAGTCATTTTCGTGTGTTTGTAGGTCCAAGAAGCAAAGATGGCAAAAAGGTGCAATTTGGAGCATTTTAGAGCAGTTTTGGGCTTGGAATGGATAGCACAAGTATGGAGCATGATGGATGGACGAATTTGAAGTTCAAGAGAGGCTAGGAATGTGCAAAAGAGTTGAAGAAATAAATTCAAGTCATTGAAGATAAGGAATCAGCTACAAAGAAGGAGAATTATCCAAAACCTTATCCAACCTTATCTTATCCAAACTAACCTTATCTTATCCTATCCTAATCCTTTCTTAACTTAATTCCTGCTGTAAAAGGGTTTTAATTTCAGTTTAGGAGACATAAAAACCTGATTTCTAGGAACCTTATCCTCTCCTACAAAGGTGCCGCACCCTTGTCCTTGATCCCTTGGGTTTTTGACCTTCTAGATGTCCTATTTCCTGCAGGGATTACATAACCTTTTCCCCTTAGGATTGTGTTATTATTTTCCTACACAAACTATGTTTTGCAATCCTTTTCCTACACTAAATGTTTGTGCCGCACCTCCCCCTATAAATTGACCCTTTTGCTGAACCATTCAGACACCACCGTCTATCATTCACACATCTCTACACTACAATCAGCAATACACCTTCTTGTGCCGCAACTTGCAAGGAAGGAAGGAATCTGGAGTGTTTTCTAGGTGTTTTCTATCCTTGTTTCAATGTTTGATTTTATTTATATTTGTTTGATTGCGAACATGAGGAACCAACTTCTTTATAGTTAGAGGCGAATTCAAAGCCATGGATATATGTTTTATATGAATTGATTTCCTCCAGTTATGATTTCATGAATCGTGAATGTGGTTTACTTATCTGTTTTACAAGTAGTGGAGGTTGCTAGTCACGATCGCGTTAAGTAAATTCCTGCCAGGAGTATCATGCTTTTCATAGTCACGAATGCCTTGTCAATGCTTATGATTTTCACAAAGCTTAATGATCTTTGTTTTGTGTCTCTATCATGCTTTTCATAGTTAGGGAGCTTAATAAAGAATGATTTGGGTTGTCGCATGCTTTTCATCCAATTCAATGAGTCTAGGGAAATCTGAGAATTAATTAGTTCTACACAATTAATTTGGGGCATTGTCATTCAGGGTTTGTTGAAAGAATAACTGGAAATCGATTTATATGCATATGTTCATGTGTGGAGAAGGACCCTCTAACTAGCCTTTCACCCTTTTTAATTCATAAAATTCGTTTTTATAAGTGTTTTATGCAAAGTTTTAGTTTTAAGTTTTAAATTCGTCAAACACAATCCCCCTTTCATTTAATCTTGTTTTTAGAGTCAAAACCTGTTTTCTTTTAGTTGTTTGAGTCTTTTAAGTTCTATTTTCGTCAAAACCAATTATTAGGTCTAGATTTGAGTCTTTTTTATTGTTTCTTGCTGTTTTTAGTGTTTTAAGTTAGTTTTGAGTCATTAGAGTCTAGTTTAGTGTTTTTGAGTCTTATTTGTGTTGATTAGCATCCCTAGTTAATCCCCGGTCTAGAACGATCCCTACTTGCATCTCTACTACAATTGTCATCAATAGGGTTTAATTTGAGTGTCATATAAATTTCACATAAAATTTTGGCGCCGTTGCCAGGGATTAGCAAATTTGCTAATCCCTTGGTTGCCGTGTGTTTTGTGTTTCTTTTACTTTGTTTTCTGATTTTGTTTTGTTCTCTTGTTTCAGGTACTAGTTTATGATTCGAAGTTCTCAACCAGTTCGTGAGCATATCTTAGAGTTTGACGACGATTTTGAACTAACATTGAGAAGGAAGAGGAGGCATCCAGAAGCTAGTGAACCTAGTTCAAGTTTAGAGGCCGAATCTGAGTTTGAAGAAGAAGAAGAAATCATGGCAGCGGACAATCGTACAATCAAGAAACTTTCAGCCGAGGGGTTGGCCAATGCCGCACCCCTTTGCATTCAATACCCCGCGGCTGCTCAAGGCAAGACCGATGAGTTCGAATTGAAGTCAAGCTTGTTGCATCACATTCCCAAATACCATGGGCTATCCATGCAAGATCCAAACAAGCATCTTAAGGAGTTCGAAGTGGTTTGTTCGAGCATGACACCAATCAATGTCGACGGAAACACTTTGATGATGAAGGCTTTTCCATTCTCTCTTTTGGAAAAGGCTAAAGATTGACTTTATGAATTAGCACCCGGAACGGTCACTTCTTCGGAAAGCATGAAAAGGGCATTTTTAGAGAAGTTCTTCCCCACTTCGAGAGTCATTCTCTTAAGAAAGAAGATTAGTGGAATTCAACAAAGCTATGGAGAGACATTCCCAGCATACTATGAGCGTTTTAAGGCTCTTGTCGCCTCATGTCCTTGATAGGAGCATATTTATGCAACTTAGTTAGCTTGTTTCCTTGCATTTACGTTGTTAGTTCTTAGTTATTTTAGTATTTTAAGCTATTTTCGTGTGTTTGTAGGTCTAATGTGCAAAGTATGCAAGAAAGTGCATTTTGGTGCTTTTTGGAGAAGTTTTGGGCACTAAATGCATTGCACATGCTTGGAGCCAAGTGGATGGACGAAATTGAAGATCAAATGAGCTTAGGATCAAATGAAGAATGAAGAATTCAAAATTGGAAGCCAAGGTTTCTAAAGTTGGAAGTTTCTATTTGTGAAGGTTTCCATTTGTGCAAGTTTCCATTTGTGGAGGTTTCCATTTTTGGGGTTTCCAAAACATGTAGGTTGCCAAATTACTCATTCTAGAAGCCCAAAACCGTGCCTAACACATTCCTCTTTTGTCACAATCCTTGCTGCACAAGGGAGAGGTTTTCTTGCCTATTTTCTGCCCAAAAATACTTCCCCTTTCTCTTACAAATCAATGCCACACCTTCTTTCCCTTTCTCTCTTAATTTCTGACCTTTAAAACACATTCCTTTTCTCTCCTACATATTCTGCCGAATTTCACATTCTTATTCTCTTTGATTTTCTGATTCTTTCTTACCTATTAAATTGTGGAACCAAAATAGCTAAGTATTGAACCTTTCCTATTATTTTCTGAGTACCCTAGCCCTTTAAATAAAGCTTGTTGCACCATTTAAATCTCTCTACACAATTTCTGCCAAAAATCCACAATCCACCCTTCACCATAACTCACCTATATCCATCCACCACTGCCACCCTATGTCGCAGCAAAGGAGAAGGAAGGAGACCCTTGGACGTGCTTGCATTCAAGACGTTGGATTGTTGGAACGTTTCTAGGTGTAATCTATATTTGTTTTCAATGCTTAATTTAATTTCTCTTTGTTTTGCTGTGAACATGAGGAGCTAAACCCTTTTGGCTAGGGGGAATTTCAAAGCCATGAATATATTTGCAATGTGAATTGATTACCTTCAGTTGTGATTTCATAAATTGTGAATGCAATTTGCTTAACTGTTTGATTCATAACTTATTCTTGTATGTTGATTAAGGATGCATACTTAGTTTGCGTGCATGAATTTGATTCTAGAATATAAGGGAGTTTCACCTAATCGTTATGAACTTATATTCACAAGTAGTGAAGGTCGCTGGTCACGATCATGTTAAGTAAATTCCTGGCAGGAGTATCATGCGCTTTCATAGTTACGAATGCCTTGTCAATGCTTATGATTTTCATAGAGCTTAATGATCTTTGATTGTATCTCTATTATGCGCTTTCATGTAGGGAACTTTTGAAGAATAATTTGATTGCGATGCACTATTTCCGTCCAATTCACTGACATAAGGAAAATCTGAGGGTTAATTTAAGCGTACCTAATTAATCTGGGATGTTGAGGTTCATGGTTTATTGAAAGAACAACTGAAAATTGATTTGTATGCAAGTGTGTCTTGTGTGGAGAAAAACCTTCTAGCTAGTCTCTCATCCATCCAATTCACCAAATTCGTCCAAATTTGTCTAATTCTAGTTTCTGTTTTGTTTTTACCTTAATTTCGCCCAAAACCCAATTCCCTTTAATTAAGTGTGTTGGATTAGTTAGAATCTGTCCAAACTTGTGTCTTTTAGTGTTTTGAGTCAAGTAAAGCTAGGAATTCGTCCAATAACTCCCTAGTATCTATTTTGAGTCTTTTTTGTTGTTTTAAGCTGTTTGGAGTCTTTTAAGTTTGTTTTGAGTCTTGTGAGTCTAGTTAAGTGTTTTTAACTTTGTTTTTATGTTTTTGAGTCAGCTTAGAGGTTTTAGCAATCCCTCCTAATCCCCGGTCCAGAACGATCCCTACTTGCATCTATACTACAATTGTCAACAAGAGGGTTTAATTTGTGTGCTGTTTTACATCGCATCAAATTTTTGGCGCCATTGCCGGGGATTAGCAACTTTGCTAATCCCCCATTGTTTCTTTTTGTTTATTTTTCAAATATTTTCGTTTTTGTTGCTGACTTATTTCTGTTGTGTCTTTTATTTTTACTTTTGATATTTGATTTAGTTTTGTTTCCTTGATTTCAGGTACTAGAGAAGTAAGTCATGGATTTTGCGACCATTCAAGCTCAATTGGCGAAACTTACTTCTCAATTGTCACAATATGCCGAAAGGACCACAATGCGAAGTGTCCCTACATGTGGTGTGTCCTATGGGCAAGGATAGCCAACTCATCAATGTTCTCAATTCGCTGCGAATGAAGATGCTTGGGGCTATCAAGGCCATAGCCAATCATGGGACAACATGTTTTCCAACGCTTACAATTCGGATTGGAGAGATTATTCAGATTACATGTGGGGAGAACCTCAACAATTCCAACAAGGTGGATATTGGCAACAAGAAGAGGAGTTCTATTCAAGACCTATGCAGCCACCACAGCCTCCCCCACAACAATTCCAATCGAATTCAAGTATGCCCACGAGTTATAATGAAATTCTTGAAGGACTAATCTCTTTGATGCAGGGCTCACAAAAAGAAGAACAATTGCAGCCATCTGAGGAGTTTTATCAATGGGCATATGCACCATTACAACCTCCACCACAATCTGCCCAAACAAACTCAGGTATGTCTTTGTGTAATGATAACATTATTCAATTAATCACCTCTTTGACACAGGGAGTAGAAAATCAAAACAAGGAGATGAAAGACCGAGTCAAAAGAGTGGACGAATTGGAGAAGCAAGTTGGGCAGATTATGGAGTTCATGGCGCAAATTCAAGAGCAAAGTGAACTCTCCAACTCAACTATTGCAAATTCAAAGGAAGATTTTGAAATCCATGATGCTATCACTTTGGGAAGTGCTATGGAGGTTGGAGCTGACTTAACAACGTCCAAACATAGCCTAGAAGTGGATAAGGAGCTGCTGATTGAGGAGGAGGAAGAAGACATACACACGGCAAGGGTAGAACAACCCTTGCCGCAGCCCCCTAAGCCCTCTAAACCACCCACCACAAGTAAGGACGTCCCAAATTCAATTCATTCTAATGTTATTCCTCCGAATGCACCTTTTTCTCACAGGTTTTTAATTCCCAAGAAAGATGAGAATGAAAAAGACATTGTGGAAGCCATTCCAAAGGTGCAAAGTGATATCCCAATTCTTGGCACACCAAATCAAGTTCCAGATTGTATTGAAGTGTTCAAAGAACCTTGTACACCAAGAAGAAGGAGTCAAGAGAAGGAAGTGGCTGGAGAATACCAAGAATTCATCAAAAAGGATATATATGAGACAGCAAAGCCCAAAGAAGTTGAGTTTGATGACACGGTACAAGTCACAACCATCATAGTCAATCTGGCCAAGTCCAACATTCCTGAAACATTCAAAGATGTGGTGTTTGTAATTGGGTTTGTGTCGGAGCAAGCAAGTAAGCCATCCTTTTCAATTTCAATTTTGTTTTCTACAAACTTGCTGATTTTAATGATTCAGGCACCCACACTAGAATTTAAACCATTGCCGGATCATTTCAAGTATCACCGTCCATTCCAAGATCAATCCATGCATTCGAAGAGGGGAGACCTAGGAATTGCCCCATGCTAATCCCCGGCAACGGCGCCAAAAATTTGATGCGAAATAAAACAGCACACAAATTAAACCCTCTTTTTGACAATTGTAGTATATGTATAAGTAGGGATCGTTCTAGACCGGGGATTAGGAGGGATTGCTAAAACACTTGAAACTAGACTCAAAGAATGCAAAACTAAATTCTAAAACACTAAAACAACTCAAAAGACTCAAAACAGCACAAAAACACTCAAAACTGCCTAAAAACACAAACTGGGCAGTTTTGAACTTTAAACACTACTTTGGACGAAAATAGATTTTAACTTGACTCAAGACACTTAAAACCACAAATCAAAACAGATTTTAACTAATCTAACACTTCAAAATAAAGGGGGATTTGATTTTGACGAATTTGAAAACAAAACAAACAGATTGTAAACTAAAACAGATTTTGGACGAATTTGGATAAAATATGGATGATGGGCTAGCTAGAGGGTTCTTCTCCACACATGACACACTTGCACATAAACCAATTTTCAGTTGTTCTTTCGATAAATCATGAAACTCAACACCCCAGGTTAATTAGGTCCGCTTAAATTAACCTTCAAGTTCTCCTTAAGTTATTGAATTGGATGGGAAAGCGCATACAACAATTCAAAGCATTCTTCAAAAGTCCTTTACGTGAACAGCACAATAACGATACAATCAAAGATCATTAAGCATCAGGAAAACTATAAGTATTGACGAGGCATTCGTTACTATGATGAGCATGAAACTCCTGCCAAGAATTCATTTAACGCGATCATTTATAAGCGACCTCCACTACTTGTGAATATAAGTCTGTAACTATTAGGTGAAACTCCCTTATACTCTAGCATCATATTCATGCATGCAAACTAAGTGTGCACTCTTAATAAACATACACAAATAAGTTATCAATCAAGCAGTTAAACAAATTGAATTCACAACTTATGAAATCACAACTGAAGGTAATCAATTCATATTGCAAGTATGTTCATGGCTTTGAATCTTCCCCCTAGCCAAAAGGGCTTAGTTCCTCATAATCGCAAAACAAAGAATAACAAGTTTATACATTGAAAACAAAAGAAAGAAAACACCTAAACGCTCCAGCGATCCAACTTGAACAGCAAGCACGTCCAAGAACTTCCCTTCCCTTCCCTGATTGCGGCACAAGGTTTTGTGGTAGGTTTTGGGGATTATGGATGGTGTAGAAGGATGGGATTATGGTTAGGATAGATGTATGGTGCGGCAAGGGTTGTTTTAGGTCAGAAACTATAGAGAATGGTGAAGGAAAGGTGCGGCAGAGAGTGGTGGATGATTTCTGGCGTGAATGGGTGAATGAATGATTCTCTTGTGGCTGCAAAAAGGAGGTTTATTTAAAGGTTTCAGGAATTAAAACCCTAGGTTATGTAGGTAAACAGAAATTAAGTCAAAAGCTTCTAGAAAAAGGTAAACAAATTAGAAAACTAAAGGAAATTGGCTAAGAATTGCGGCAAGGCTTTAAAACAAATTAGGAATGTGTTTTAATGCAAGGAAACAGGAAATAACCCTCTCCCTTGTACGGCAAGGAAGAATAAAGGGTAAGGAGCTGCGGCTGGATGTTTAGGAAAGGGAAAGTGTCCTAAAACTAAAAGGAAAGGGGTCCCCTTGCACGGCAAGGAAAATGGAGAATGGAAAAGGTGCGGCAAGGACTTCAATGTTGCTGGAACTTAGGAATATTTAGGTTCAGGAAAGGTCAAACCGAAATAGGAAACCTTGGCTTAACTTTCCTACTTCAAGTAGGAATCCTTGTTTGAGTAGGAATCCTCATGTGAGTAGGAATCCTCATTCTTCTAGGAATCCATCTTGAATTAGGAATCCTTCTTCAATTAGGAATCCTAACATCTTCAAGTCTTCAATTTCGTCCATTCCATTTGCTCCAAGCATTTGATAACTATTCCAAACCCAATTTTGCTCCAAAATGCTCCAAAATGCACCTTCTTGCATACTTTGTCCTTAGAACCTGAAAACACACGAAAATGACTTTAAACACTAAAATAACTAAGGAAACACAACAAAAATGCACAAGAACAAGCCAATTAAGTCGCATAAATATGCTCCTATCACCCCATAATCAGATTTGAGTTCCTAAACCCTTCTTTTTACTGCATTTATCTTGCCATGATTAGTTAGTTGTTTGTTTGTTTGTTTCTGTGAGTTTATGCTTGAAACATTGAGGACAATGTTTGATTTAAGTGTTGGGGGGGGGGGGGAACAAAGTGTTTTTGATGCAAATTCGTGGGATTTTATCACCCATTACTTCAAAAGTTGTTCCTTGCTGTTTTTAAGTGTTTTTAAGTAGGCAAAAGGATGCAATTTGGAGCATTTTAGAGCAGTTTTGGGCTTGGAATGGATATCACAAGAATGGAGCAAGATGGATGGACGAATTTGAAGTTCAAGAGAGGCTAGGAATGTGCAAAAGAGTTGAAGAAATAAATCCAAGTCAAAGAAGGTAATGAATCAGCTATAAAGAAGGAGAATTATCCAAAACCTTATCTTATCCAAACTAACCTTATCCAACCTTATCTTATCTTATCCTATCCTAATCTTATCCTACCTTAATTCCAGCTACAAGGGGGACTCCTTTTCATATTAGGATGCCTAAAACCCTAGAAACATGCCACAACACTCCTTTTTAGAAGCCCTAAAAATCTGGCGTCCCAACCTGTTTTTAGGAGGCCTTTTTGTTCTAGAAACATGCCACAACACTCCTTTCTAGAAGCCCTAAAAATCTAGCGCCCCAACCTGTTTTTAGAAGGCCTTTTCCTTGTTGCATTGGAGTCCTAAATCCTTTTCCTTCACAACCTAGGCCAAGTAATCCCTAGGCCTATAAATACAAGTTTATGCTGCACCATTCAGACCGCCACCCTCTACCATAACTCACCTACATCCATCCACCACACACTCATTGTGCCGCAGCCTTGCAAGGAAGGAAGGAATCTGGAGCGTTTTCTAGGTGTATTCTATCCTTTGTTCTCAATGTTTAATTTAAGTTTTCTTTGTTTGCTTGTGGACATGAGGAACTAATTTCTTTATAGTTAGAGGTGAATTTGAAGCCATGATTATATGTTATATATGAATTGATTACGTCCAGTTATTGTTTCTTAAGACTAGAATGTGATTTGCTTAACTGAGTTATTAAAACTTGTTTGTGTGTGTTAATTGGGGGTCGACACTTAATTTGCATGCATGAATTTGATGCTAGAGTATAAAGGAGTTTCACCTAATCGTTATGAACTTATATTCACAAGTAGTAAAGGTTGCTAGTCACAATCATGTTAAGTAAGTCCTAGGCAAGAGTATCATGCTATCATAGTTACGAATGCCCGTCAACACTTATGATTTTCAAAGAACGTAATGACCTTTGATATGTTTTCTATCATGATGTCATAGTTAGGAGACTTGATAAGGATAATTTGGTTGTAATGCGTCTTCCATTCAATTCAATGAACTAAGGAAAATCTGATGGTTAATTTGTGCTGTCACGGTTAACTTGGGGTGTTGTCATTCATGTCTAAAGGAATAATAACTGGAAATTGGTTCATATGCATATGTCATGTGTGGAAAAGGGCCCTCTAACTAGCCTTTCACCCATCCAAAGCACCCAATTTCGTATCTTTGTTACTTTGTTTCTTTAATTTGCTTAGTTTTAGTTAATTTCGTCAAAAACCCAATCCCCTTTACTTTCTTGTGTCAACTTAGTTAGAATCTGTTTAATTTTGTGTCTTTTAGCATTTTGAGTCAAGTTAAAGTTAGAATTCGTCCAAATAACTCCCTAGAGTCTATTTTGAGTCTAGTTGTTAGTTTTGTGCTGATAGAGTCTAGTTAAGTGTTTTTAAGTTTAGTTTTGTGTTTTTGAGTCAGATTTGCATAGATTAGCATCCCTTCTAATCCCCAGCTAGAACGATCCCTACTTACATATACTACATTGCTAATCCCCCGTGTTTCTGTTTGTGTTTTAGTTTTTACGTTTTAGTTTTTGATTTTGTTTTGTTCTGTTTTCTTTGTTTCAGGTACTAAACATGGCAATTGCAAACATTGAAGCTCAATTGGCGAATCTTACTTCTCAATTGTCCCAGATTGCCGAAACAACCACAATGCACACTGCCCCTACATTTAATGTACCCTATGGGCAAGGACATCAAACTCATCAATTCACTGCGAATGGAGGTGCTAGGGGTTATCAAGGCCATAACCAATCAAGGGACAACCTGTTTTCTAACGCTTACAATTCGGATTGGAGAGATTATTCAGATTATATGTGGGAGGAACCTCAACAAATTCAACAAGGTGGATATTGGCAGCAAGACGAGGAGTTCTATTCAAGATCTGCGCAGCCACCACAACCTCATATACAATATGCCCAACCCAACACAGGTTCGTCAATAGATTATGATCAAATTCTTGATGAATTAAATTCTTTGGCGCAGGGTTCACAAAATCAAGTTAAGGAGGTTCAACAAGGAGAATATTGGCAGCCATATGAGGAGTTCTATACAACGCCTATGCAGCCACCACAACCTCCCCCACAACAATTCCAATCGAATTCAAGTATGCCTATGAGTTATGATGAAATTTGTGACGTACTAACCTCTTTTAAGCGGGGCTCACAACAAGAAGGGTATTGGCAGCCATCTCAGGAGATCTATCAAAAGCCATATGAACCACCACAGCCTCAACCATATTCGGCCCAACCAAGTTCAGGTTCGTCTATGGATAATGACCAAATTGTTCAATTATTAACTACTATAGTGCAGGCTATGCAGGACTAAACCAAGACAATAGGTGAATTGAACAATCAACTTGGAGAGATGGTAGAGTTCATGGCACAAATGCAAGAACAAAGCAAACTCTTCAACTCAAACATTGTAAATCCTATGGGAGATTTTGAAATCACTGAAACTATCACTTTAGAAAGTGCTATGGAGGTTGAAGCTGACCCAGAACCGTCCAAACATAACCCTAACATGGATGAACAGATGCTGCTAATTGAGGAGGAGGAAGAAGAAATACCTTTGCCGCAGGCCCCTAGTGTTTCTAGGCCATCCAATCAAGAAAGTGAAAACAACATCGTGGAAGCCTTCTCAAAGGTGCCAAGTACTATCCCAATTCTTGATACACCAAATCAAATTCTAGAATGTGTTGAATTTCTTTAAGAACCTGGTACATCAAGAAGAATGATTCAAGAGAAAGAAGTGGCTGGAGAATATGTAGAATGCATCAAAAAGGATGTTCGTGAGACAACAAAGCCCAAAAAAGTTGAATTTTATGACACGGGACAAGTCACAACCATCACATTCAATCTGGCCAAGTGCAAAGTTCCTGAAACTTTCAAAGATGTGGTGTTTGTCCTTAAGTTCTTGTTGGAGCACACAGGTAAGCCACCTCCCCGAATTTCAATTTTGTTTTATACTAATTTGTTGTTAATGATTCAGGTACCCACACTAGAATTTAAACCATTGCCGGATCATTCCAAGTATCACCTTCCATTCAAAGATCAATTCCATGCCGTGGCCTCCAATGAAGCATAATTAAAGGATTCGTCCGGCTGGAAGACGTTAAAACAAGCACTTCTTGGGAGGCAACCCATGCAAATAAAGAAGACCAGGAACTCTTCGGCTCCACAACCAGATTTGCGTTCCTAAACCCTACTCTTTATTGCTTTTAGTTTGCATATTTGTCATTTTTGTTAGTTGTGTTATTTGCTTGCTTTTGTGTGTGTCTATGTTTGAAACATTGAGGACAATGTTTGGTTTAAGTGTGGGGGGGGGGGGGTAAACAAGTGTTTTCATTGAAAAATTCGTGAGATTTTGTCACCTATCACTTCTAAGGTTGTTTTTCACTGTTTTGAGTGTTTTTAGTGTGTTTTGAAGTGTTTTATGTGTCTTGAAAGGAAAATACGAAAATTTTGAAAAAAAAATCGAAAAAGTCTTGAAAAATACCAAAAAGAGTCGTTTTTGTGTGTTTGTGTCTTAGGGTACCTTCGAACACAATGATGAGGATTTGGTTTTTAATTGCATGACTGTTAAAGAAAGTTACAAACATGGATTGAAGTTTGATATGCTCTTTGGTTTATGCTTGGTTATACTTGACATTCATGAATTCACATGTAATCACAAAAAGAAAAAATCAGTTTTTGTAACATGCTTGAAGGAAATAACTCAAACAAATGCTACAACCTTGAGAGACTTGAGCCTAAACTTTGTTTGGAGAGTTATTAATCTGTGAATCTTTGTTTTCTAAAGTCGTTGCATGATCTCATTATTTCTTTGCTTGGTTGCTACTTAGAATGCGTTTTATCATTTAGTTCCAAATACTAGAACTCATGCCCGTTTCATTCAAAACATAAAATTGAGTGCATAACAAATAACAAGATGAAGTTGTTTAGTTAAAACCAGAGCCAAAAAGCCTTAACCCTTTGCATATGTACTGTAGGATTAACCCCTTTGAGCCTTAGTTAGCCTATTTTCTTTGTTAGCCCACATTATCGTTACCTAGCCTAGTATAGGACTATCCATACCCTTGTTCTTAAGTCGTAGTGAAGCATGACCTAGAAGTGAATTCCCTTTGTTCGTTATTAGGCAGCAAACAAGTGTGGGGAAAGGGATTCTTGTGTATGTGCCAAGAAAAGAAAAAAAGGGCACGGGAAGAAAGAAAGAAAAAAAAAGAAAGAGAAAAAAGAAAATTCGTCAGAAAAAGAAAAAGAAAAAGAAAAGTATGTGAAAAAGTGTGAAAAGTGTTCAAAATAAGTGAGAATAAGCTCACAATTGTTGGTTGTTGAAGAAGGGGTCCAAAAAGTTGAATTTGACCCTAAGTTGTACGAAATCCCCTAAAAGATTCAAAGTTTGTGGCTGCATTTAAAAAGGGAGTTCTAAGTGTTGATATTCATTACTTTGCTTGCTATTTCTTTAAGAACGTTTGTTTTCCTTACCTTTCTTTGTTAGCCAATACCCTTAGCCCCGTTACAACCCTTAGACTTCTATCTTGATTAATATGAGATCATATGGTATCCCTGGTTCTCGCGTCTAAGTAGTAGCATTCCATTCATGAGATCATATATATACATGCTTAATAACTCTAGAAATTGCTTTCTTTGTTATAAACATATGTGAGTGTTCGTTTTCATGTTTACATCAATCTTCTCACATATACCTAGAATAGGGAGTGTAGTCAGAAAGTCTGAGTGAAAATAGAGTGCATATCTAGTAAGGAATTGAGGGATTCTCTAAGGCATGTTACTACATTCAAATAGTTGTTTTAATTGATTAAATGCGAGCTAGTGAGTAGTAACTGCGATTAAGTATGTGCTCGAGAGTAAGGATAACTAAAATTTATGTAAGTAATGATTTTTAACATGTTATGTTCCATTGGAAATCCCTGAGGTGAACGTTGAAAGGTTTAGGTTATGTTTTGTTTGTTTTGCTCGAGGACTAGCAAAAGCTAAGTGTGGGGGAATTTGATAGGAGCATATTTATGCGACTTACTTAGTGTGTTTTCTTGCATTTACTTAGTTATTCGTCGCTTATTATAGTGTCTTAAGTCATTTTCGTGTGTTTATAGGTCTAAGAAGCAAAGTAGGCAAAAAGATGCAATTTTGGAGCATTTTAGAGCAGTTTTGGGCTTGGAATGGATATCACAAGATTGGAGCAAGATTGATGGACGAATTTGAAGTTCAAGAGAGGCGAGGAATGTGCAAAAGAGTTGAAGAAATAAATCCAAGTCAAAGAAGATAAGGAATCAGCTACAAAGAAGGAGAATTATCCAAAACCTTATCTTATCCAAACTAACCTTATCCAACCTTATCTTATCTTATCCTATCCTAATCTTATCCTACCTTAATTCCAGCTACAAGGAGGACTCCTTTTCATATTAGGATGCCTAAAACCTGTTTTTAGGAGGCCTTTTTGTTCTAGAAACATGCCACAACACTCATTTCTAGAAGCCCTAAAAATCTGGCGCCCCAACCTGTTTTTAGAAGGCCTTTTCCTTGTTGGATTGGAGTCCTAAATCCTTTTCCTTGACAACCTAGGCCAAGTAATCCCTAGGCCTATAAATACAAGTTTATGCTGCACCATTCAGACCACCACCCTCTACCATAACTCACCTACATCCATCCACCACACTCATTGTGCCGCAGCCTTGCAAGGAAGGAAGGAATCTGGAGCGTTTTCTAGGTGTATTATATCCTTTGTTCTCAATGTTTAATTTAAGTTTTCTTTGTTTGCTTGTGGACATGAGGAACTAATTTCTTTATAGTTAGAGGTGAATTTGAAGCCATGATTCTATGTTATATATGAATTGATTACGTCCAGTTATTGTTTCTTAAGACTAGAATGTGATTTGCTTAACTGAGTTATTAAAACTTGTTTGTGTGTGTTAATTGGGGATCAACACTTAATTTGCATGCATGAATTTGATGCTAGAGTATAAGGGAGTTTCACCTAATCGTTATGAACTTATATTCACAAGTAGTAAAGGTTGCTAGTCACAATCATGTTAAGTAAGTCCTAGGCAAGAGTATCATGCTGTCATAGTTACGAATGCCTCGTCAACACTTATGATTTTCAAAGAACGTAATGACCTTTGATATGTTTTCTATCATGCTGTCATAGTTAGGAGACTTGATAAGGATAATTTGGTTGTAATGCGTCTTCCATTCAATTCAATGAACTAAGGAAAATCTGATGGTTAATTTGTGCTGTCACGGTTAACTTGGGGTGTTGTCATTCATGTCTAAAGGAATAATAACTGGAAATTGGTTCATATGCATATGTCATGTGTGGAGAAGGGCCCTCTAACTAGCCCTTCACCCATCCAAAGCACCCACTTTCGTATCTTTGTTACTTTGTTTCTTTAATTTGCATAGTTTTAGTTAATTTCGTCAAAAACCCAATCCCCTTTACTTTCTTGTGTCAACTTAGTTAGAATCTGTTTAATTTTGTGTCTTTTAGCATTTTGAGTCAAGTTAAAGTTAGAATTCGTCCAAATAACTCCCTAGAGTCTGTTTTGAGTCTAGTTGTTAGTTTTGTGCTGTTAGAGTCTAGTTAAGTGTTTTTAAGTTTAGTTTTGTGTTTTTGAGTCAGATTTGTGTAGATTAGCATCCCTTCTAATCCCTGGCTAGAACGATCCCTACTTACACATACTACATTGATAGGGTTTAAGTTTGAGTGCAATTTAATTTCACATCAAGAAAAACCTTCTAGCTAGTCCATCATCCATCCAATTCACCAAATTCGTCCAAATCTGTCTAATTCTAGTTTCTGTTTTGTCTTTACTTTAATTTCATCCAAAACCCAATTCCCCTTTAATTAAGTGTGTTAGATTAGTTAGAATCTGTCCAAACTTGTGTCTTTTAGTGTTTTGAGTCAAGTAAAGCTAGGAATTCATCCAATAACTCCCTAGTATCTGTTTTGAGTCTTTTTTGTTGTTTTAAGCTGTTTTGAGTCTTTTATGTTTGTTTTCTGTCTTGTGAGTCTAGTTAAGTGTTTTTAACTTTGTTTTTATGTTTTTGAGTCAGCTTAGAGGTTTTAGCAATCCCTCCTAATCCCCGGTCAGAACGATCCCTACGTGCATCTATACTACAATTGTCAACAAGAGGGTTTAATTTGTGTGCTGTTTTACATCGCATCAGTCCTCAACATCAAATGAAAGAAGAACTTTTACTTCAATACTTCTATGAAGGACTTTTTCCAATTGAGCGACAAATGCTAGATGCTTCAGCGGGAGGTGCATTGGTTGACAAAACACCAATGGCTGCAAAGATCCTAATCGCCAACCGAGCGTTGAATGCACAACAATACGAAGGCGTTGGACAAAGAGAAGGGCCACGCCAACAAAATGTGCATGAGGTAAGTTCAATTTCTGAAATTCAATTCAAATTAGATAACCTCACTATGCTTGTGTCCCAGGTTGTTTATGTAACCAAATTACAAGGGATTACACAAAGTGTATGTGACATGTGCTCTATGCAAGGGCACCTTAATGATCAATGCCCTCAATTGATTGAGAATGGAAGGTGGGAATCTGCCAATGCCGTGGGTTTTGGGAGCCAAAATCAGCCACACAATGATCCTTACTCCAACACGTACAATCTGGGTTGGAGAGATCATCCTAACTGCAAGTGGAGGGAGCCACAACAACCTCAACAACAAAGCCAATTTCGACAGCCCCTTGGGTTGCTTCAAAAACCATTCGTGCCATCTCAAGCCTATCCACAAGCTACCCAACAAACTTCAGGTTCGTCCCTTGAAAATGCTAAAATTCTTGAGTTATTAACCTCTATGTCGCAGGGAATACAAAACCAAAACAAAGAGATGCAAACTCAAGCACAAGTAGTGGCGAATCATCAAAAGGAGATGGGTGAAATAAAGAATCAATTGGGGCAGATTAGAGAGCAAGGGAGACTTCCAAGTTCAACCATTGTCAATCCAAATGGAGGATTTGAAACTGCCAAGGCCATTATATTGAGAAGTGGTAAGGAACTTGGAGACCATTCGAAAGTATCCCAACAAGGCCACCAAGAGGATAACAAACTGATGCAAGAAGAAGAGAGGAATGAGAAGGCCACGGCAAGGAAGAATGAATCAATGCCGCAGCCTCCAATTGCAACTTTACCGTGTCCTATACCCAAGGTAAGTAATAAATCGAATATTTCAAGTTCTATTCCACTAAATGCACCCTTTCCTAGTAGATTCATGCAGTCAAAGAAGGAAGAGAATGAGAAAGACATTCTGGAAACATTTAGGAAAGTGCAAGTCAATATACCTCTCCTTGATGCAATTAAGCAAGTTCCAAGGTACGCTAAGTTTTTGAAAGAACTTTGTACAACAAGGAGAAGAATTTCGAACAAAGAAGTTGTCCAGGTAAGTGAGAATGTCTATGCTGTTTTGCAAAGGAAATTACCCCCTAAATGCAAAGATCCCGGTAGTTTTACAATTCCGTGCGTTATTGGCAATACTAAGTTTGAACATGCTATGTTAGACTTAGAAGCTTCAATTAATGTCATGCCTTACTCAATTTATGCATCTATGAATTTAGGAGAGCTTAAAAACGATGGTGTTATAATTCAATTAGCCGATCGTTCTAACGCATATCTGAAAGGAGTTTTGGAAGATGTTTTGGTGCAGGTGGATAACTTGATATTCCTAGCAGATTTCTATGTTTTAGAGATGGAGGATTCGCCCAATATCACCCCATTGCCGATCCTACTTAGGAGGCCCTTCATGAAAACAGCACGCACCAAGATCGACGTGTTCAAAGGGACTTTAACAATGGAATTTGATGGGGAGATTATTAATTTTAACATTTCTGAAGCTATTAAATTCCCTAAATACGATCATTCTTGCTTTTCTATTGATGCATTTGATTCATTGGCGCAGGAATTCCTTGATTCGTTGGAAGAATATCCCCTTGAAACAACAATTGCACAAGGAATTGGAATAAAGCCCAATCTGGCCGTACCTAATGAAGAACAAGCCGAGATTGTGGCTGCCTTTGACTCATTGCCACAACATCGTGGTAAGCCTCCTAACCCAATTCCAATTCCCGTTTCTACTAATACGTTGTTACCTTCTGTGATTTAGGCGCCTACTCTTGAACTTAAGCCATTGCCGGATCATTTAAAGTACGTCTTCTTGGGAGAAAAAGAGACGTTGCCCATCATTGCCTCTGCATCCCTCACGGTAATAGAGGAGGAGAAGTTGATTCGGGTGTTGAAAGAGCACAAAACAGCCATTGGATGGACATTGGCCGACATTAAGGGAATTAGCCCTACAACATGCATGCATCGCATACTTCTAGAGGAGGGGGCTAAACCAAATAGAGAGGCTCAAAGCCGACTCAACCCTCCAATGATGGAAGTTGTGAAAAAGGAGATTATCAAGCTTCTCGATTGTGGAGTGATTTATCCAATTTCGGATAGCCGTTGGGTTTCACCGGTGCAAGTTGTTCCAAAGAAATCCGGCGTCACTGTGGTGAAGAATGCCAAGAATGAGCTTGTGCCAACCCGTATCCAAACAGGTTGGAGAGTGTGCATCGATTATAGGAAGCTCAACGCCACCACAAGGAAGGACCATTTCCCTTTGCCGTTCATTGATCAAATGCTTGAAAGGTTAGCCGGTCATTCTTTTTATTGTTTTCTTGATGGCTATTCGGGATATAATCAGATTGTTATAGCCCTGGACGACCAAGAAAAGACCACTTTCACGTGCCCCTTTGATACCTTTGCCTATCGTCGCATGCCATTCGGTTTATGCAATGCACCTGCCACATTTCAAAGATGCATGGTAAGTATCTTTTCCTATTTTGTTGAGAAGCTTATTGAGGTTTTTATGGATGACTTTAGTGTATTCGGTGATTCGTTTGACGGTTGTTTGGAAAATCTCACACTAATCTTGCAACGATGCGTTGAAACTACCCTTGTGTTAAATTGGGAAAAATGTCACTTTATGGTTAAACAAGGCATAGTTTTAGGGCATATCATTTCAGAAAGAGGAATTGAGGTTGATAAATCAAAAATAGATCTTGTACGCTACTTACCCTCTCCAACTTCGGTTAGAGAGGTTCGTTCGTTTCTTGGTCATGCAGGATTCTATAGGCGATTCATCAAGGATTTTTCGAAGATTTCTCAACCTTTGTGCCGTCTCCTTCAAAAGGAAGTAGCTTTCAAGTTTGACGAGGAATGTGAGAAGGCTTTCAACAAACTCAAAAAGATGCTAACCACAGTACCAATCATTATGCCGCCAGATTGGAGCCTTCCGTTTAAGCTAATGTGCGATGCTTCCGACTATGCATTAGGGGCTGTGTTAGGGCAAAGGAAGGACAAGAATCTGCACGTCATCTACTATGCCTCAAGGACCTTGAACGATGCTCAATTGAACTACTCTACAACGGAAAAAAAAACTTCTTGCCATTGTCTTTGCTCTAGATAAGTTTCGTTCATATTTACTTGGTACTAAAGTCATTATTTATTCTGATCACACAGCTTTAAAATACTTACTTACGAAGAAGGAGGCTAAACCAAGGCTTATTCGATGGATGCTCCTACTTCAAGAGTTCAATATCAAAATCCGGGACAAGAAAGGAGTTGAAAACGTAGTGGCTGACCACCTAAGCAGATTGGTGCGTGAAGAAGACCCAATTCCCATCCCTGAGACGTTTCCAGATAAGCAGCTGCTATCCATTAAGTTCAAATCCAAAGTCTGAAGATGGGGCAAGAACTCAAGGTAAACGGACATTGTTTGAAGCCATACTATGAGCATTTCGTGGAGCACATTGTGGAAGACATACCCCTTCATGCCGTGGGCCCCATTGAACAATAGAAGGAAGGTTCGTCCGGCTGGAAGATGTTAAAGAAAGCGCTTCTTGGGAGGCAACCTATGCCAATAAAGAGGACCTAGGAACTCTCCAGCTCCATAACCAGATTTGCGTTTCTAAACCCTACTCTTTATTGCTTTTACTTTGCCATCTTTCTCATGTTTGTTAGTTGTGTTGTTTGCTTGCTTGTGTGTGCGTCTATGTTTGAAACATTGAGGACAATGTTTGCTTTAAGTGTGGGGGGGGGGGGTAAACAAGCTGTTTTTGCATGATTTTCGTGGGATTTTATCACCTATCACTTCTAAAGTTGTTTTTCACTGTTTTAAACGTTTTTAGTGTGTTTTGAAGTGTTTCAATGTGTCCTATAGCAGAAAATACGAAAATTTACAAAAAATTGGAAAAAGTTTTGAAAAATACCAAAATGAGTCGTTTTAGAGTCGTTTTTGTGTTTGTCTTAGGGTACCTTCCAACACATTGATGAGGATTTGGTTTTTAATTGCATGACTGTTAAAGAAAGTTACAAACATGGATTGAAGTTTGATATGCTCTTTGGTTTATGCTTGGTTATAGTTGACATTCATGAATTCACAAGTAATCACAAAAAGAAAAAACATCAGTTTTTGTAACGTGCTTGAAGGAAGAAACTCAAACTAAAGCTACAACCCTGAGAGACTTGAGCCTATACTTTATTTGGAGAGTTATTAATCTTGACATTCTTGTTTTCTAAAGTCGTTGCATGATCTCATTATTTCTTTGCTTGGTTGCTACTTAGAATGCGTTTCATCATTTAGTTCCAAATACTAGAACTCATGCCCGTTTCATTCAAAGCATAAAATTGATTAGCATAACAAATAACAAGATAAAGTTGTTTAGTTAAAACTAGAGCCAAAAAGCCTTAACCCTTTGCATATGTATTGTAGGTTTAACCCCTTTTGAGCCATAATTAGCCTATTTTCTTTGTTAGCCCACATTATCCTTACCTAGCCTAGTATAGGACTATCCATACCCTTGTTCTTAAAGGATCGTGAAGCATGACTTAGAGGGAATTCCTTTTGATCTACATTATGCAGAAAAATAAGTGTGGGGGAAGGTTGTACAATGTTGTGTGCCAAAATAAACAAGAAAGGGGCACAGGTAGAAGAAAAAAAAAAAAAAAAAAAAAAAAAGAAAGGAGAAAATTCATGAGAAACAGAAAAGAAAAAGAAAAGTATGTGTGATTTTCCCTTTATGTATTAAAGTTTGTGGCTGCGTTTGAAAAAGGGAATTCTAAGTGTCATATTCATTACTTTGCTTGCTATTGCTTTATAAACGTTTGTTTTCTTTACCTTTCTTTGTTAGCCAATACCTTAGCCCCGTTACAACCCTTTGACTTCTATCTTGATTGTTATGTGTTTCAATATGTGGAGTTTGGGATTGGTATGAGCATATGGTGTCCCTGGTTCTCGCGTCTAAGTAGTAGCATTCCATTCATGAGACCATATCTATACATGCTTAATAATTCCAGAAAATGCCTTCTTTGTTAATACATATGTGAGTGCTAGTTTTCATGTTTACATTAATCTTCTCACATATACCTAGAATAGGGAGTGTAGTCAGAAAATCTGAGTGAAAATAGAGTGCATATCTACTAAGGAATTGAGGGATTCTCTAAGGCATGTTACTACATTCAAAAAGTTGTTTTAATTGATTAAATGCGAGCTAGTGAGTAGTAACTATGATTAAGTATGTGCTCGAGAGTAAGGATAACTAAAATCTACGTAAGTAATGATTTTTAACATGTTATGTTCCATTGGAAATCCCTGAGGTGAAAGTTGGAAGGTTTAGGTTTTGTTTTGCTCGAGGACTAGCAAAAGCTAAGTGTGGGGGAATTTGATAGGAGCATATTTATGCGATTTAGTTAGTGTGTTTTCTTGCATTTACTTAGTTATTTGTTGCTTATTATGGTGTCTTAAGTCATTTTCGTGTGTTTATAAGGTTTCAACACCTTACCATCCTCAAACAAGTGGCCAAGCCGAAGTTTCGAATAGAGAAATCAAGCAAATCTTGGAGAAGACCGTTGGGCCAACCCCGGAAGGATTGGAGCTTGCATTTAGAGGATGCACTATGGGCCTTTCGAACTGCCTACAAAACACCCCTAGTGATGTCTCCATTTTGGCTCATCTATGGCAAGCCGTGTCACCTACCTGTGGAACTAGAGCACAAGGCACATTGGGTTGCGAAAACATTCAATTTGGACTTAGATGCTACTGGAATGCATAGAAAGCTCCAATTGAATGAACTTGAGGGGCTAAGGAACGAAGTATATGAGAATGCCCGAATTTACAAGGAGAAAACCAAGGCGTTTCATGAAAAGATGATTCGGGGCAAAACATTCTCCATTGGGTAGAAAGTGTTGCTTTTCAACTCCCGTTTACGTTTATTCCCTGGTAAGTTACGTTCTAAATGGATTGGACCTTTTGTTGTCACTAATGTTTTTCCATATGGTGCAGTTCAAGTCCAAAGCTTAATGAATAGACAAGAATTCAAGGTAAACGGACACCGATTGAAGCCATACTATGAGAGTGCCGTGGGGCAGGTTGTGGAGGAGATCCCTCTCTAAGCCGTGGGCTCCAATGGGGAGTGAATGAGTTCTTCGTCCGGCTGCAAGACGTTAAAGCAAGCGCTTCTTGGGAGGCAACCCACGCATTCAACAAAGGAAGACCTAGGAATCACTCCAATTTCAGATTTGCGTTCCTAAACCCTTCTCTTTGTAGTTGTTTCTATTCTGCCATGTTTAGTTTGTTTATTCGTTGTTTGTCAATTTGCTTGTTTTTGTGTGAGTTTATGTTTGAAACATTGAGGACAATGTTTGTTTTAAGTGTGGGGGGGGTAACAAAATGTTTTTGATGCAAATTCGTAGGATTTTATTACCCATTACTTCAAAAGTTGTTCCTTGCTGTTTTTAAGCTGTTTTGGTGTGTTTTGACAAAAAATTCCGAAAATCTCATAAAAATTTGAAAAATTGTTTTGAAAAACCCAAAAAGAGTTGTTTTTGAGTTGTTTTGGTGTGTTTGTGTCTAGGGTACTTTCCAACACAATGATGAGGATTTGGTTTTTAATTACATGACTGTTAAAGGGAGTTATAAACATGGATGAAAATTTGACTTACTCTTTGGTTTATGCGTGGTTGTGGTTATAATTTATGAATTCACATGCAATCATTAAGGAAAAATCAGTTTTTGTAACATGCTTGAAGGAAGGAACTCAAATTAACGCTACAACCCTGTGAGACTTGAGCCTAAAACGTTTATTTGGAGAGTTGATAATCTGTGCATTCTTGTTTTCTAAAGTCGTTGCATGATCTCATTATTCTTTGCTTGGTTGCTACTTAGAAGGCGTTTCATCATTTAGTTCCAAATACTAGAACTCATGCCCATTTCATTCAAAGCATAACATTGATTTGCATAACACATAGTCAAGATGAAGTTGTTTAGTTGCCACTAGAGCCAAATAGCCGAACCCCCCCCCCCCTATTTCATTATGTGTTTAAGTTTAACCTCGTTGAGCCTTGTGTAGCCTATGTTCTTTGTTAACCCACACTATCCTCACCTAACCTAGATTAGGACCATCCATACCCTTGTTCTTAAAGCATAGTAAAGCATAATTTCAGTGGAATTCCTTTTGTTGAACTTTTGCAGAAAAACAAGTGTTGGGGAAGTGATTTTTGTGTGTGTGTGTGTGTGTGCGTGTGTGTGTGCCAAAATCCTTAATAAGGCATGGGTAGAAAAGAAAAGAAAAGAAAAAAAAATCGGGGAAAATTGATAGGAGCATATTTATGCGACTTAGGAAGCTTGTTTTCATGCATTTATGTTGTTATTTCTTAGTTATTTTAGTCTTTTAAGCCATTTTCGTGTGTTTTCAGGTTCTAAGGACAAAGTATGCAAAAAGGTGCATTTTGGAGCCTTTTGGAGCAAAATTGGGCTTAGAATGGATATTACATGCATGGAGCAAGGTGGATGGACGAAATTGAAGACCAAAAGAGGCTAGAAAGGTGCTAGAAGTCACGAGAAATCAGTTTGGAAGCTTGGAAGACATAGAAAAACACAAATTGACCCACCCCTACAAAGGTGGCGCCTTGTCCTTTTTGTGTTCCCTCCTTGTCTCCTCTTGTACAACATTTTCCCTTGCCATGTCTCCTTATCCCTAAACCATGTAAAAACTGATAGGAGCATATTTAGGGGACTTAGTTGGCTTGTTCTTGTGCATTTATGTTGTTATTCTTTAGTTATTTTAGTCTTTTAAGCCATTTTCGTGTGTTTTTCAGGTTCTAAGGACAAAGTATGCAAGAAGGTGCATTTTGGAGGCTTTTGGAGCAAAATTGGGCTTGGAATGGATATCACATGCTTAGAGCAAAAAGAATGGACGAAATTGAAGATTTAAAGATGTTAGGATTCCTAATTGAAGAAGGATTCCTAATTGGAGATGGATTCCTACTCAAACAAGGATTCCTACTTGAAGTAGGAAAGTTAAGCCGAGGCTTCCTATTTTGGTTTGACCTTTCCTGATCCTAAATAAGTTCCAGCAACATTGAAGGCATCCTATGCATTTTAGGACACAAATTGAACCTTCCTTGCACTTAAACAACCCTTGCCGCACCCCTTTGGACCTTTCCTCTTCCTTGCCGTGCAAGGAAGAGTCCCTCTTTCCTATTTCCTGCATTAAAACACATTCCCCTTTCAATTAAAGTCTCTGCCGCATATCTTAGCATTTTCCTTTAGTTTTCTGATTTTGTTTCCTCTTTCTATAAGCTTTTGACTTAATTTCTGATTACCTAAATAAGTTAGGGTTTTAATTTCTCAAAACCTTAAATAAACTTCCTTTTTGCAGCACCAAAAATCATCCATTCATTCATCCATTCACGCCAGAAATCACACCCCTCTCTCTGCCGCATCCATCCTTCACCATTCTCCATAGTTTCTCTCTGCCGCATCCATCCTTCACCATTCTCCATAGTTTTTGACCTTATTCAACCCTTGTCACACCATACACCTATCCTAGCCATAAACCCAACCTTCTACACCATTCATAACCCCAAAAACTCACCACCAAACCTTGGGCCGCAGCAAAGAGGAAGGAGGAGAGCCCTTGGACGTGCCTGCCATTCAAGTTAGGATTGCTGGAACGTTTAAGGTGCAATCTTTCTTTTGTTTTCAATGTTTCAATTCAATAATCTTTGTTTTGTGAGTATGAGGAACTAAATCCCTCTTAGCTAAGGGGGAATCTGAAACCATGGTTATACTTGCAGAATGAATTGATTACATTGACAGGAGCATATTTACATCACTTAGTTAGCTTGTTTCCTTGCATTTACGTTATTAGTTCTTAGTTATTTTAGTCTTTTAAGCCATTTTCGTGTGTTTTCAGGTTCTAAGGGCTAAAGGAGCAAGAAAGTGCATTTTGGTGCCTTTTGGAGCAGTTTTGGGCTTGGAACGGATTGCACATGCTTGGAGCTAAGTGGATGGATGAAATTGAAGATCAAATGAGCTTAGGATTGAATGAAGAATGAAGAGTTCAAAATTGGAAGCCAACTAAAGTTGGTGGAAGTTTCTATTCTTGGAGGTTTCCATTCTTGAAAGTTTCTGTTCTTGGCTTAGAGGTTTCCTAATCCTTCGTCACCTATGTTCCAGCCATAAAAGGGTTCCAAAACATGTTAGGTTGCATCATTACATGTGTCTAGAAGTCCTAGAACCTTTCCCTAACCTTGCCGCATATCTCATTTCCCTTTCTTCCAAAATCTGCCACATAAGTGCCTTTCCCTTTCTCTCCACAACCTTGCCGCACAAGGGATCCTCTTCTTACCTATTTTCTGACCCGAAATCACATTCCCTTTGTATTCTATGCCTTGCCGCACAAGGAGGAGCTTTTCTTACTTATTTTGTGCCTCAAAACACATTCCTAAATCTGTCCTACATATTCTGCCGAATTTCACTTTCTTATTCTCTTTGATTTTCTGATTCTTTCTTACCTATTCAATTGTGAGACAAATTAGCTAAGTTATGAACCTTTCCTATTATTTTCTGATTGCCTTTCAACCCTAGCCCTATAAATAAAGCCATCCGCACCAATTAGTCTTGGGGGGGGCTGGACGATTGAACACAATTTCTGCTGCAAGCTCTCTATTCCCCCATCCATTTCATCCACCTATCTACCTATCCATCCTCTACCACCCATTCTACACACCTTAACCCCATGTGCCACAGCTCTACAAAGGAAGAAGGAGAGGATTAACTTGAAGTCGTGCCTAGCCATTCAAGACGTTGGATTGCTGGAACGTTTCTAGGTGTAATCTATCTTTGTTTTCAATGTTTAATTTAATTTCTCTTTGTTTTGCTGTGAACATGAGTGGCTAAACCCCTCTCGGCTAGGGGTGATTTCAAAGCCATGATTATGTGTGCAATTTGAGTTGATAAATTCCAGTTACGAATTCTTGAATCGTAAATGCAATTGGCTTAACTGTTTGATTAAGAACTTATTTGTGGTTGTTGATTGAGGGTCGACACTTAATTGGCATGCATAAATCTGATGCTAGAGTATAATGGAGCTTCACATAATCGTTACAAACTTATATTCATACGTAGTGAAGGTTGCTAGTCACGATCGCGTTAAGTTCAATTCCTAGCATGAGTGACATGATGTCATGGTTGCAAGTGCTTTGTCATTGCTTATGATTTTCATTGAACGTAATGATCTTTGATTGTATCTCTATTATGACGTCATGTAAGGGACTTTTGAAGAATGCTTTGGGTTGTCGAATGATGTCATCCAATCCAATAATACAAGGAAAATCTGAGCGTTAACTAGTGATGTCACGGTTAATTTGGGGCATTGTGTTCATAATTCAATGAAGGAGTAACTGGAAATCGAGTCGTTTGCATACATGTCATGTGTGGAGAAAGAGCCTCTAGCTAGCCCATCATCCATCTAATTTCCCAAATTCGTTTTAAAAGCTGTTTAGTTTTACAATCTATTTGTTTTACTTAAATTCGTCCAAAACAAAACCCCCATTTACTTTCTTGTTTCAAATAGCTTTAAACTTGTTTTGTTTGTGTTTTTAAGTGTTTTGAGTCAAGCCATAACCTTATTTTAGTCCAAAATTGTGTTTAGTGTCAGAAACTGCCTAGTTAGTGTTTTTAGGCTGTTTTGAGTGTTTTTAGCTTATTTTGAGTCTTGTGAACTTGTCTTGAGTCTTTTGAATCTTTTCAAAAGTTTTTAACTTTGTTTTAATGTTTTTGAGTCAGTTTTGAGGTTTTAGCAAGCCCTCCTAATCCTCGGTCTAGAACGATCCCTACTTGCATCTTTACTACAATTTGACAACAAGAGGGTTTAATTTGTGTGCTTGTTTTACATCGCATCAAATTTTTGGTGCCGTTTCCGGGGATTAGTAACTTTGCTAATCCCCCGTTGTTTCTTTTTGTTTCTTTTTCATATATTTTCATTTTAGTTGCTGACTTTGTTTCTGTTGTGTCTTTTATTTTTACTTTTGATATTTGATTTAGTTTTGTTTCCTTAATTTCAGGTACTAGAGAAGTAAGAAATGGATGTTGCTACCATTCAAGCTCAATTGGTGAAACTTACTTCTCAATTGTCACAATATGCCGAAAGGACTACAATGCAAAGTGTCCCTACATGTGGTGTTGATGTGAAATTAAATTGCACTCAAACTTAAACCCTATCAATATAGTATATGTAAGTAGGGATCGTTCTAGCCGGGGATTAGAAGGGATGCTAATCTTACGAAAATCTGACTCAAAAACACAAAACTAACGTTAAAAACACTTAACTAGACTCTAAAGACTCAAAACAACTTAAAACAGCACAAAACTAACAACTAGACTCAAAACAGACTCTAGGGAGTTATTTGGACGAATTCTAGACAAATAAGACTCAAAACACTAAAGAAAACCTAATTTAGACAGATTCTAACTAATTTGACACAACAAAGTAAAAGGAATTGGGTTTTTGACGAAATTAACTAAAACTCAGCAAATTAAGGGAACAAAGTAACAAAGGAACGAAATTGGGTGTTTTGGATGGGTGAAAGGCTAGTTAGAGGGTCCTTCTCCGCACATGACATATGCATATGAACCAATTTCCAGTTATTATTCCTTTAGACTATGAATGACAACACCCCAAGTTAAATGTGATAGCACAAATTAACCAACAGATTTTCCTTAACTCATTGAATTGAATGAAAGACGCATTACAACCAAATTATCCTTATTAAGTCTCCTAACTATGACAACATGATAGAAAACATATCAAAGGTGATTAAGTTCTTTGAAAATCATAAGTGTTGACGAGGCATTCATAACTATGACAGCATGATACTCTTGCCTAGGACTTACTTAACATGATTGTGACTAGCAACCTTCACTACTTGTGAATATAAGTTCATAACGATTAGGTGAAACTCCCTTATACTCTAGCATCAAATTCATGCATGCAAATTAAGTGTCGACCCCCAATTAACACACATAAACAAGTTTTAATAACTCAAATAAGCAAATCAAATTCTAGTCTTAAGAAACAATAATTGGACATAATCAATTCATATATAACATATAATCATGGCTTCAAATTCACCTCTAACTATAAAGAAATTAGTTCCTCATGTTCGCAATTAAACAAAGATAAATTAAGTTAAACATTGAAAACAAAGGATAGAATACACCTAGAAACGCTCCAAATTTCTTCTTTCATTCCTTTGCAAAGCTGCGGCACAATGAGTGTGTGGTGGATGGATGTAGGTGAGTTATGGTAGAGGGTGGTGAATCCGAATGGTGCAGCAAAAGAGTGTATTTATAGGCCTAGGGATTACTTGGCCTAGGTTATCAAGGAAAAGGATTTAGGACTCCAAACCAACAAGGAAAAGGCCATCTAGAAAGGTTGGGGCGCCAGATTTTTAGGGCTTCTAGAAAGGAGTGTTCTGGCATGTTTCTAGAACAAAAAGGCCTCCTAAAAACAGGTTTTAGGCATCCTAATATGAAAAGGAGTCCCCCTTGCAGCTGGAATTAAGGTAGGATAAGATTAGGATAGGATAAGATAAGATAAGGTTTGGATAAGGTTGTGGATAATGTTCCTTCTTTTTAGTTGATTCCTTATCTCCAATGACTTCAATTTATTTCTTCAACTCTTTTGCACATTCCTAGCCTCTCTTGAACTTCAAATTCGTCCATCCATCTTGCTCCATACTTGTGCTATCCATTCCAAGCCCAAAAACTCTCCAAAATGCATCTTTTTGCCAACTTTGCCAATTGGACCTACAAACACACGAAAATAGCTTAAAACACAATAATAAGTAGAAACTAACTAAGAAAATGCAAGGAAACAAGCTAACAAAGTCGCATAAATATGCTCTTATCAGGTGTGTCCTATGGGCAAGGATATCCAACTCATCAACGTGCTCAATGCGCTGTGAATGAAGATGCTTGGGGTTATCAAAGCTATGATCAATCAAGGGACAACATGTTTTCCAACACTTACAATTCAGATTTGAGTGATCATTCAAACTCTATGTGGTGGGAATCTCAACAAGTTCAACCCGAAGGACATTGGCAGCCATATGAGGAGTTTTATTCAAGACCTATGCAGCCACCACAGCCCCCCCCCCCCCACAACAATTCCAATCGAATTCAAGTATGTCCATGAATTATGATGAAATTCTTGATGTACTAACTTCTTTCACGCACGGCTCACACCAAGAAGGATGTTGGCAGCCATTTGAGGAGTTCTATACAACGCCATATGAACCACCACAGCCTCAACCATATTCGGCCCAACCAAGTTCAGGTTCATCAATGGATAATGATAAAATTCTTGAGTTACTCACTTCTTTATCTCAGGGACAAAAAAATCAAAACAAAAGGGTGGACCATTTGGAAAAGCAAATTGGGCAGATTGCAGAGCCAATGGTACAAATTCAAGAACAAAGTGAACTCTCCAACTCAACTATTGCAAATTCGAAGGGAGACTTTGAAATTGCTGAAGCTATCACTTTGGGAAGTGCTATGGAGGTTGGTGTTGACTCTAAAACGTCAAAACATACCTTAGAAGTGGACAAAGAGCTGCTGATTGAGGAGGAGGAAGAAGACACACCCACAGCAAGGGTAGAACAACCCTTGCCGCAGGCCCCTAGTGCTTCTGAGCCATCCACTCGAGGTAAGTTGGGTTCAAATTCGGTTCAATCTAACATTATTCCACCAAATGTCCTTTTTCCTCGCAGATTTTTTATTCCCAAGAAAGAAGAGAGTGAAAAATACATCGTGGAAGCCTTCCCACAAGTGCAAAGTGGTACCCAAATTCTTGATACACCATAACAAGTCCCAGATTATGTTGAACTGTTCAAAGAGAATTGTACATCAAGAAGAATGATTCAAGTGCAAGAAGTGGCTGGAACATATGAAGAATGCATCAAAGAGGATGTACATGAGACAACAAAGCCCAAAGAAGTTGAGTTTGATGACACGGGACAAGTCACAACCATCATAGTAAATCTGGCCAAGTTCAAAGTCCCTGAAACTTTCAAAGAAGTGGTGTTCGTCCTTGAGTTTTTGTCAGAGCAAGCAAGCAAGCCATCTACATCAATTTCAATTTTGTTTTCTACTAACTTGCTGATTTTGATGATTCAGGCACCCACACTAGAATTTAAACCATTGCCGGATCATTTCAAGTATCACCTTCCATTCAAAGATCAATTCCATGCCCTGGCCTCCAATGAAGCTTAATTGGAGGTATCGGCCGGCTGCACGACGTAAAAGCAAGCGCTTCTTGGGAGGCAACCCATGCATTCAACAAAGGAGGACCTAGGAATCACTCCAATTCCAGATTTGCGTTCCTAAACCCTTCTCTTTGTTGTTGTTTCTATTCTGCCATGTTTAGTTTGTTGATTCATTGTTTGTTAGTTTGCTTGTTTTTGTGAGTTTATGCTTGAAACATTGAGGACAATGTTTGATTTAAGTGTTGGGGGGGTAACAAAGTGTTTTTGCATGATTTTCGTGGGATTCTATCACCCATTACTTCAAAAGTTGTTCCTCACTATTTTTAAGCTGTTTTGGAGTACTTTTGTTTGTTTTGACATAAAAATCCGAAAATCTCATAAAAATTTGAAAAATTGTTTTGAAAAACCCAAAAAGAGTTGTTTTTGTGTCGTTTTTGTGTGTTTGTGTCTTAGGTACCTTCCAACACAATGATGAGGATTTGGTTTTTAATTACATGGCTGTTAAAGAGAGTTATAAACATGGATGAAAGTTTGATTTACTCTTTGGTTTATGCTTGGTTGTGGTTATAATTTATGAATTCACATGCAATCATAAAGGAAAAATCAGTTTTTGTAACATGCTTGAAGGAAGAAACTCAAATTAACGCTACATCCCTGTGAGACTTGAGCCTAAACGTTCTTTTGGAGAGTTATTGACCTGTGATTCTTTGTTTTCTAAAGTCATTGCATGATCTCATTATTCTTTGCTTGGTTGCTACTTAGAAGGCGTTTCATCATTTAGTTCCAAATACTAGAACTCATGCCCGTTCCATTCAAAGCATGAAATTGATTTGCGTAACACATATCAAGATGAAGTTGTGTAGTGACCACCATAGCCAAACAGCCGTACCCCTTTTTCATATGTTTTGTAGGTTTAACCCCTTTGAGCCTTGTTTAGCCTATGTTCTTTGTTAACCCCATTATCCTTACCTAGCGTAGTGTAGGACTATCCATACCCTTGTTCTTAAAGGATAGTGAAGCATAACTTAAAATGAATTCGTTTTGATCTACATTATGCAGTAAATTAAGTGTGGGGGAAGGATTGGTTTTTTTAAGCTCAGTTCTAGATTTTGTGTTTCAAAAGAAAAGAAAATTCGTGGAAAAAAGAAAAGAAAAAGAAAAAGTTGTGAAAAGAATTAAAAAGAGTTTGAAAAGAAGAAAGAATGAGTTTAAGAGTGTTGATTGTTGAAGAAAGGGTCCAAAACATTAAATCTGGCCCTAAAATGTGTAAATCTCCCCTTTTTATTCAAAGTTAAATTTCTGCATTCCAAAGTGAATTCTAAGTGTTGATTTCATTGCTTTGCTTGCTATTCTTTAAGAACTTTTGTTTTCCATTGATGCAAAATATATAAGCACACAAATTAAACCCTCTTTTTATCAATTGTAGAAAAGTATGTAAGTAGGGATCGTTCTAGGCCGGGGATTAGGAGGGATTGCTAAACCACTTGAAAACTGACTCAAAAACTTAAAACAAAGTTAAAACACTAAATTAGACTCAAAGAATGCAAAACTATACTCTAAAACACTAAAACAAACCAAAAACTCAAAACAGCAAACAAACACTCAAAACTGCCTTAAAACCACTTTCTGGGCAGTTTTGCGCACTAAGGAAGAATTTGGACGAAAACAGTTTATAACTTGACTCCAAACACTTAAAAACACAAACTAAATTGATTTCTAACTAACTTGACACTTCAAAATAAAGGGGGAATTGGTTTTGACGAAATTGAAAACAAAACATAAACTTTGTAAAACAAAACAAATTGTAAAACGAAATTGGTTTAAATTAATGGATGGAAGGCTAGCTAAGGGGTTCTTCTCCACACATGTCATACTTGCATACAAAACGATTTCTAATTGCAATTCAATAAACCACGAATTCTCAACACTCCAAGTTAATTAGGTCCGCTTAAATTAACTCTCAGATTTCCCTTATGTCAATGAATTGGATGGAAACTGCGCATCACAATCAAATTATTCTTCAAGAGTTCTCTATATGAAATCGCATACTAGAGATACTATCAAAGATCATTACGTTCAATGGAAATCATAAGTATTGACGAGGCACTTGTAACTATGAAAGCGCATGATACTTATGCCAAGAATTTACTTAACACAATTGAGATCATCAACCTTTACTACTTGTGAATATAATTCTGTAACGATTAGGTGAAACTTCCTTATATCCTAGCATTAGATTTATGCATGACAATTAAGCGTGCACTCTCAACCAACACACACAAATCAGTTTTAATATGAACAGATAAGTAAATTGAAATCACAATTTATGAATCACAACTAGAGGTAATCAAATCATATAGCAAGCATAAACATGGTTTCGAATCCCCCCCTAGCCAGAGGGGGTTTAGTTCCTCATACTCACAAAACAAAGAGTATTGAATTTAAACATTGAAATCAAAGGAAAGGAAACACCTAAAACTTCCAGCAATTCAAACTTGAATGGCATGCACGTCCCAGGGCTCATTCTCTTCCTCTTTGCTGCGGCACAAGGTCTTGGGACAGATTTTGGGGGTTATGAATGGTGTAGAAGGCTGGGTTATTGGCTAGGATGGATGTATGGTGCGGCAGGGAGTGAATTAGGTCAGAAACTATGGATAATGGTGAAGGAAGGGTGCGGCAGAGAGTGGTGAAGAGTTTCTGGCGAGAATGATGTGTATGGAGGGTGTGTCACCTGCGGCAACCCTTTAAACTTATATATATAGGCACCACAAACCCTAGGGTAATCAGATTAGGGCTTGGACTTAGCATTGCACAAGGAATTAGGGCCCTAGGTGCGGCAATTAATTTGGAAAAAACATTGTGGTCCAATTAATTTCTGAAAAGGATTTGTAGAACCCAAATCCACAAGGAAAAGGGCCTAACAATCAGAATCCAAGAGGGAAAAGGCCTGAGAGGTGTGGCACAATAGGATAAGGGCAGGGAATGCCTTGCAAGGCAAGGAAAAAGGATTCTAGAAGGGAAGGAGGCGCCAGATTTTCAGGGTTCTAGAAGGAATGTGTTTTGTGGCAGATTTTGGGGCTTCTAGAGGGATTTGGGGCGCCATTTTTATAGGACAAGGGATAAGACTTCTAGAAATCAGGTTTTAAGTCCCCTAAACTGAAGAAAACAGGTTAGGATAAGATTAGGATAAGATTGGATAAGATAAAGTAAGATAAGGTAAGGATTGGATAAGATAAGATAAGATAAGGTTATTTTAGATAATGTTTTGGATAATTCTCCTTCTTTTGAGCTGATTCCTTATCTTCTTTATCTTTCACTTCTTTCTTCCATCTTTTTAGCTGATTTCAAGCCTTAATATCTTCAATTTCGTCCATCAACTTGCCTCCATGCTTGCACTACCCCATCTTGGCCCAAAAATGCTCTAGAATGCTCCAAATTGCTTCTTTTTGCATACTTGTCCTTAGAACCTGAAAATACATCAAACTAGCTTAAAAGACTACTTTAACTAAGGAAAAACAATATAAATGCACAAGAACAAGCTAACTAAGGTGCATAAATATGCTCCTATCATCCATATCCTTCTTTCTTGGGTGTTGTGTGTTTCAATATGTGGAGTTTGGAATTGGTATGAGCATATGGCATCATTGATTCTCTCATCTAAGTAGTAGCATTCCGTTCATGAGATCATATTCATATATGCATTAATAACTCCAGAAAAGTGCTTTCTTTGCTATAACATATGTGAGTGTTCTTTCTCATGTTTACATCAATCTTCTCACATATACCTAGTGTAGGGTGTGTAATCAGAAAATCTGAGTGAAAATTGAGAGTATCTAGTAAGGAATTGAGCAATTTCTCTAAGGCATGTTACTACATTCAAAATTTTGTTTTAATTGATTAAATGTGAACAGTGAATGGTGACTATGATTAAGTATGTGCTCAAGGGTAAGGATGACTAAAATCTGTGCAAGTGATGATTTTTGATATGTCATGTGCATTGGAAATCCCTAAAGCAATTGTTGGAAGGTTTAGATTGAGTTTTGTTTCTTTTGTTTTGCTCGAGGACTAGCAAAAACTAAGTGTGGGGGTATTTGATAGGAGCATATTTACATCACTTAGTTAGCTTGTTTCCTTGCATTTACGTTATTAGTTCTTAGTTATTTTACTCTTTTAAGCCATTTTCGTGTGTTTTTAGGTTCTAAGGGCTAAAGGAGCAAGAAAGTGCATTTTGGTGCCTTTTGGAGCAGTTTTGGGCCTCGAATGGATTGCACATGCTTGGAGCTAAGCGGATGGACGAAATTGAAGATCAAATCAGCTTAAGATTGAATGAAGAATGAAGAGTTCAAAATTGGAAGCCAAAGTTTCTAAAGTTGGAAGTTTGTATTCTTGGCTTAGAAGTTTCCTAATCCTTCCTCACTTATGTTCCAGCCATAAAAGGGTTGCAAAACATATTAGGTTGCATCATTACATGTTTCTAGAAGTCCTAGAACCTTTCCCTAACCTTGCCACATATCTCATTTCCTTTTCTTCCAAAATCTGCCACATAAGTGCCTTTCCCTTTCTCTCCACAACCTTGCCGCACAAGGGATCCTCTTCTAACCTATTTTCTGACCCGAAATCACATTCCCTTTGTGTTCTATGCCTTGCCGCACAAGGAGGAGCTTTTCTTACTTATTTTGTGCCTCAAAACACATTCCTAAATCTGTCCTACATATTCTACCGAATTTCACTTTCTTATTCTCTTTGATTTTCTGATTCTTTCTTACCTATTCAATTATGAGACAAATTAGCTAAGTTATTAACCTTTCCTATTATTTTCTGATTGCCTTTCTACCCTAGCCCTATAAATAAAGCCATCCGCACCAATTAGTCTTGGGGACCTATCTACCTATCCATCCTCTAACACCCATCACCACCCATTCTACACACCTTAACCCCTTGTGCCGCAACTCTACAAAGGAAGAAGGAGAGGATTAACTTGAAGTCGTGCCTAGCTATTCAAGAAGTTGGATTGCTGGAACGTTTCTAGGTGTAATCTATCTTTGTTTTCGATGTTTAATTTAATTTCTCTTTGTTTTGCTGTGAACATGAGTGGCTAAACCCCTCTCGGCTAGGGGTGATTTCAAAGCCATGATTCTGTGTGCAATTTGAGTTGATAAATTCCAGTTATGAATTCTTGAATCGTAAATGCAATTGGCTTAACTGTTTGATTAAGAACTTATTTGTGTTTGTTGGTTGAGGGTCGACACTTAATTGGCATGCATAAATCTGATGCTAGAGTATAAAGGAGTTTCACATAATCGTTACAAACTTATATTCATATGTAGTGAAGGTTGCTAGTTACGATCGCGTTAAGTTCAATTCCTAGCATGAGTGACATGATGTTATAGTTGCAAGTGCTTTGTCAATGCTTATGATTTTCATTGAACGTAATGATCTTTGATTGTATCTCTATTATGATGTCGTGTAGGGGACTTTTGAAGAATGCTTTGGGTTGTCGAATGATGTCATCCAATCCAATACTACAAGGAAAATCTGAGAGTTAACTAGTGATGCCACGGTTAATTTGGGGCATTGTAGTTCACAATTCAATGAAGGAGTAACTGGAAATCGAGTCGTTTGCATACATGTCATGTGTGGAGAAAGAGCCTCTAGCTAGCCCATCATCCATCTAATTTCCCAAATTCGTTTTAAAAGCTGTTTAGTTTTACAATCTATTTGTTTTACTTAAATTCGTCCAAAACAAAACCCCCCTCTACTTTCTTGTTTCAAATAGCTTTAAACTTGTTTTGTTTGTGTTTTTAAGTGTTTTGAGTCAAGCCATAACCTTAGTTTCGTCCAAAATTGTGTTTAGTGTCAGAAACTGCCTAGTTAGTGTTTTTAGGCAGTTTTGAGTGGTTTTAGCTTATTTTGAGTCTTGTAAACTTGTCTTGAGTCTTTTGAGTCTTTTCAAACGTTTTTAACTTTGTTTTAATGTTTTTGAGTCAGTTTTGAGGTTTTAGCAAGCCCTCCTAATCCCCGATCTGGAAATCGTTTTGATTGCAAGTGTGTCATATGTGGAGAAGAACCTCTTAGCTAGCCCTTCATCCATAGTTTTACCCAAATTCGTGCAGATTTCATTAGTTCTTTAATTTACTTGTTTTGTCTTCAAATCCGTAAAAACCCAATCCCCCTTTACTTTGTTGAGTCATATTAGTTAGAAACTGATTTAGTTTGTGTTTTTAAGTGTTTTGAGTCTAGTCAAAATCTATTTTCGTCCAAATTTACTCTTAGTGGCAAATTTGAGTCTTTTAGCTTGTTTTGTGCTGTTTTGAGTCGTTTTAGTGTTTTAGAGTTTAGTTTTGCATTCTTTGAGTCTAGTTTAGTGTTTTTAACTTAGTTTTACGTTTTTGAGTCAGTTTCAAGTGTTTTAGCAATCCCTCATAATCCCCGGTCTAGAACGATCCCTACTTGCATCTATACTACAATTGTCAACAAGAGGGTTTAATTTGTGTGCTTATATATTTTGCATCAAAAACCTTTCCTTTTCCCTTTAGGACATTGCAAAATGATAGGAGCATATTTATGCGACTTAGCTAGCTTGTTTTCATGCATTTATGTTGTTATTTCTTAGTTATTTTAGTCTTTTAAGCCATTTTCGTGTGTTTTCAAGTTCTAAGGACAAAGTATGCAAAAAGGTGCATTTTGGAGCAAAATTGGGCTTAGAATGGTTATTACATGCTTGGAACAAGGTGGATGGACGAAATTGAAGACCAAAAGAGGCTAGAAAGGTGCTAGAAGTCAAAAGAAATCAGCTTGGAAGCTTAGAAGACAAAGAAAAACACAAATTGACCCACTCCTACAAAGGTGGGGCCTTGTCCCCTTTGTGTTCCCTCCTTGTCTCCTCTTGTACAACATTTTCCCTTGCCATGTCTCCTTATCCCTAAACCATGTAAAAACCTTTCGCTCCTATCAAATACCCCCACACTTAGCTTTTGCTAGTCCTCGAGCAAAACAAAACAAACAAAACAAACAAAAGAAACAAAACACAATCTAAACCTTCCAACAATTACTTTAGGGATTTCCCATGCACATGACATGTTAAAAATCATCATCCCCACAGATTGTAGTCATCTTCACACTTGAGCACATACTTAATCATAGTCACCATTCACTAGCTCGCATTCAATCAATTAAAACAACGTTATGAATGTAGTAACATGCCTTAGAGAATTCACTCAATTCCTTACTAGATATGCACTCAATTTTCACTCAAATTTTCTGACTACACACCCTACACTAGGTATATGTGAGAAGATTGATGTAAACATGAAAACAAGTGCTCACATATGTTGCAACAAAGAAAGCACTTTTCTGGATTTAATAAGCATATTTAGATATGATCTCATGAATGGAATGCTATTACTTAGATGCGAGAACCAGTGATACCATATGCTCATGCCAATTCCAAACTCCACATATTGAAACACACAACACCTAAGATCGAAGTTAAAGGGTTGAAACGGGGCTAAGGGTGTTGGCTAACAAAGAAAGATAAGGAAAAACAAAGGTTCTTAAAGGAATAGTAAGCAAAGTATTGAAATTGACACTTAGAATTCCCTTTTGAATGCAGAAATCAACTTTAAACACAAAGGGGATGATTCACACATTCTAGGGCCAGATTTGATGTTTTGGACCCTTTCTTCAACAATCAACACTTGTGAGCTCATTTTCTCATAATTTTCAACTCTTTTTCACTCTTTTCACAACTTTTCTTTTCTTTTCTACCCGTGCCTTATTTGTTTTTCTTGGCGCACACACACACAAATCCTTTCCCCCACACTTGTTTTTCTCCATAATGTAGATCAACGGGAATTCATTCTAAATCATGCTTCACTATCCTTTAAGAACAAGGGTATGGATGGTCCTAATCTAGGCTAGGTGAGGATAATGTGGTTAACAAAGAACATAGGCTAAACAAGGCTCAAATGGGGTCAAACTTCAAAACATATGAAATAGGGGGTTCGGCTATTTGGCTTTGGTGGCAACTAAACAACTTCATCTTGTTATGTGTTATGCAATTCAATGTCATGCTTTGAATGGAACGGGCATGAGTTCTAGTATTTGGAACTAAATGATGAAACGCCTTCTAAGTAGCAACCAAGCAAAGAATAATGAGATCATGCAACGACTTTAGAAAACAAAGAATCAAAGATTAATAACTCTCCAAAAGAACATTTTCAGCTCAAGTCTCTCAAGGATGTAGCGTTAGTTTGAGTTTCTTCCTTCAAGCATGTCACAAAAACTGATTTTTCCTTTATGATTGCATGTGAATTCATAAATTATAACCACAACCAAGCATAAACCAAAGAGTAAATCAAACTTTCATCCATGTTTATAACTCTCTTTAACAATCATGTAATTAAAAACCAAATCCTCATCATTGTGTTGGAAGGTACCTAAGACACAAACACACCAAAACAACACATAAACAACTCTTTTTGGGTTTTTCAAAACAATTTTTCAAATTTTTATGAAATTTTCAGATTTTTATGTCAAGACATACTAAAACACTTCAAAACAGCTTAAAAACACTTAAAAACAGCAAGGAACAACTTTTGAAGTAATGGGTGATAAAATCCCACGAATTTGCATCAAAAACACTTTGTTACCCTGATAGGAGCATATTTATGCGACTTAGTTGGCTTGTTCTTGTGCATTTATGTTGTTATTCTTTAGTTATTTTAGTCTTTTAAGCCATTTTCGTGTGTTTTCAGGTTCTAAGGACAAAGTATGCAAGAAGGTGCATTTTGGAGACTTTTGGAGCAAAATTGGGCTTGGAATGATTATCACATGCTTGGAGCAAAAGGAATGGACGAAATTGAAGAAGGATTCCTAATTGAAGAAGGATTCCTAATCAAAGAAGGATTCCTAATCAAAGAAGGATTCCTAATTGAAGATGGATTCCTACTCAAACAAGGATTCCTAATCAAAGAAGGATTCCTAATTGGAGATGGATTCCTACTCAAACAAGGATTCCTACTTGAAGTAGGAAAGTTAAGCCTATGTTTCCTATTTTGGTTTGACCTTTCCTAAACCAAAATATTCCTACGTTCCAGCAACATTGAAGGCCTCCTATGCATTTTAGGACACAAAGTGAACTTTCCTTGCACCAAATCAGTCCTTGCCGCACCATCCCTCTATTTCCCATCCTTGCCGTGCAAGGAATCCTATACTTGCCTAATTTCTGGACCTAAATCAGCAAGGAAATCCTTTTTCCTTGCCTTGCAAGGCATTCCCTTACCTATTCCCTCCTTGCCGCACCCACTTGCCCAATTCCCTTAGGATTCTGACTTTAATTCCTATTTCCCTTAAAGTTTTGATTTAATTTCTGTTTCCTCAATTGTTTCCTAGCTTTATTACCCTAAAGTCTTTAAATAAAACATCTGTGTGCCGCACCAAAGGTTCCATCCATTCACCTCTTCATCCATTCACGCCAGAATTCATCCCTACACCTTTGCCGCAGTTTCCATTCACCCTAAACACATTCCTGACCCCAAAACACATCCCATACACTTCACCCACCTTTGTGCCGCAACAAGGAGAAAGAAGGAAGGTCACCTGGATGTTCAAGCTTGATTGTTGGAGCATTCTAGGTGTAATTCGTTCTATGTTTACAATGTTTAATTTCTTTTCCTTTCGTTTTGCTGTAAACATGAGTGGTTAAACCCCTCTTGGCTAGAGGTGATTTCAAAGCCATGATTATGTGTGCAATTTGAGTTGATAAATTCCAATTATGAATTCTTGAATTGTGAATGCAATTGGCTTAACTGTTTGATTAAGAACTTATTTGTGTTTGTTGATTGAGGGTCGACACTTAATTGGCATGCATAAATATGATGCTAGAGTATAAGGGAGTTTCACATAATCGTTACAAACTTATATTCATATGTAGTGAAGGTTGCTAGTCACAATCGCGTTAAGTTCAATTCCTAGCATGAGTGACATGATGTCATAGTAGCAAGTGCTCTGTCAATGCTTATAATTTTCATTGAACGTAATGATCTTTGATTGTATCTCTATTATGATGTCATGCAGGGGACTTTTGAAGAATGCTTTGTGTTGTCGAATGATGTCATCCAATCCAATAATTCAATGAAGGAGTAACTGGAAATCGAGTCGTTTGCATACATGTCATGTGTGGAGAAAGAGCCTCTAGCTAGCCCATTATCCATCTTATTCCCCAAATTCGTTTTCAAAGCTGTCTAGTTTTACAATCTGTTTTGTTAGTTTAAATTCGTCCAAAACAAAACCCTCTTTTACTTTCTTGTTTCAAAGTGTTGAAAATCTATTTTGTTTCTATTTTTAAGTGTTTTGAGTCTAGCCATAACCTTATTTTCGTCCAAAATTGTGTTTAGTGTCAGAAACTGCCTAGTTAGTGTTTTTAGGCAGTTTTGAGTGTTTTTAACTTATTTTGAGTCTTGTGAACTTGTTTTGAGTCTTTTGAGTCTTTTCAAACGTTTTTAACTTTGTTTTAATGTTTTTGAGTCAGTTTTGAGGTTTTAGCAAGCCCTCCTAATCCCCGGTCTAGAACGATCCCTACTTGCATCTTTACTACAATTTGACAACAAGAGGGTTTAATTTGTGTGCTTAACTTGTTTTGCATCAAATTTTTGGCGCCGTTGCTGGGGATTAGCAACTTTGCTAATCCCTAGGATTTTTCTTTCTGTTTATTTTTAATTTGTTCAAGTTTCTGACTTTGTTTTGTTTTCTTGTGTTTAGGTACTAGTTTATGACTCGAAGCTCTCAACCTGTTCGTACGAATATTTTAGACTTTGACAACGATTTTTTGAGGACTTTGAGAAAGAATAAGAATCAACAAGAGCCCCAACCATCTCAACCTGCACCAAATCTTGAAGAAGACAAAGTACAAGTGGAGGAGGAGGCCATGGCTCAGATTTTAGAGAAAGCACTAGCCATGGCAGCGGACGATCGAACAATCAAGGAGCTTTCTGCGTCGGGATTGGACAACGCCGCACCCCTATGCATCCAATACCCCACGGCTGCTCAAGGCAAGACTGAGGAGTTTGAGTTAAAAGTCAAGCTTGCTGCACCACATTCCAAAGTACCATGGGCTGTCCATGGAGGATCCAAACAAGCACTTAAAAGAGTTCGAAGTGGTGTGTTCAAGCATGACCCCTGTCAATGTCGATGGAAGCATATTCAAGATGAAGGCTTTTCCTTTTTCTCTCTTGGAAAAGGGTAAAGATTGGTTGTATGAATTAGCCCCTGGAACTGTCACATCTTGGGAGAGCATGAAACGGGCATTCTTAGAGAAGTTTTTTGATGTGATAAAAGTTAAGCACTCAAATTAAACCCTCTTGTTGTCAAATCGTAGTATAAATGCAAGTAGGGATCATTCTAAACCGAGGATTATGAGGGCTTGCTAAAACCTCTAAACTGACTCAAAACACAAAAACAAAGTTAAAAACGTTTGGACAGACTCAAGGGACTCAAAACAGGTTCAAAAGACTTAAAACAACTCAAAAACACTCAAAACTGCCTAAAAACACAAACTGGGCAGTTTTGGACTCTAAACACAACTTGGACGAATTTAGGGTTTTGACTTGACTCAAAACACTCTAAAACACAAACAAAATAGATTTTAAACACTTTAAAACAAGAAAGTAAAAGGGGGGTTTTTGTTCTGACAAAATTGAAACAAACAAACAAATTGTAAAATTAAATAGATTGTAAAACGAATTCAGGAAATAATATGATGGATGGATTAGTTAGAGGTCCGTTTTCCACACATGACACACTTGTACATGAATCAATTTCCAATTGCTTTTCAATAAACTATGATGCTCAAGACCCCAGATTAACCGTGACGCACAAATTAACCCTCAGAGTTTCCTTTACTCATTGAATTGGATGAATGCATGCGACAACCCAAATCATTCTCCAAAAGTCCCCTACATGAATGCGTAATAGAGATACAACCAGACATCATTACGTTCCATGAAAATCATAAGTGTTGACGAGGCAATTGTAACTATGAATGCATGATACGTTTGCCAAGAATTCAATTAACGCGATTGTGACAATCAACCTTCACTACTTAGGAATATAAACTTGTAACGATTAGGTGAAAGTCATTTATATTCTAGCATCTGATTCATGCATGAAAACTAAGTATGCATCCTTAATAAACATACACAGATCAGTTATGAATAAAACAAATAATTGAATTGCAATCATAGCTTAACAAATCACAATTGGCAGAAATCAATTCATATCTCAAACATGTTCATGGCTTCAAACTTCCCCCTAACTAAATAGGGATTTAGCCACTCATGATTATAGCAAAATCAGAGAGTAATATCAAAATAAACATTGAAAACAAGAACGAAGTACACCTAAAACGCTCCAATCTGCAAGCATGAAACGCCCAGGTTCTTCTTCTTCCCCACCTTGCTGCGGCACCAGAGACTATGGATGTGTATGGATGTATGAATGGGTCAGAGATGGATTAGGTTGGATGTGAGTTGCGGCAAGGGAAGGAGGATGGCTGGAATTGTGTTTGGATGTGTAGAATGGTGGATGAAGTGCGGCAAAAGGATTTATATGATGAATGGTTGTGGTGGATGGCTGTAGGTGAGTAATGGTGAAGGGTGGATGGTGAATGGTGTGTAAAATATGCGGCACAAAGGATGTATTTATAGGGCTAGGGCATAGCACGAATTTCTGAAGGAAAAGAATATGGTTTAGCACCAAAATCTGAAGGGAAAAGGATTGCACAATCCTTGGATGAAAAAGATTGTAGGTTCTAGAGCTTCTAAAGGGTCCAGGCGCCAGATTTTTAGGGTTCTAGAAAGAATGTGTTTTGTGGCAGAATTTGGGACTTCTAGAAGGGTTTGGGGCGCCACTTTTGTAGGACAAGGGATAGAGCTTCTAGAAAGAGTGTTTTGTGGCTGATTTCTAGAAGAACAAGGCATAAAACACGTAACACCAATGTAGGAAAGGATAAGGACTTCTAGAAATCAGGTTTTAAGTCTCCTAAACTGAAATTAAATCCCTTTTGTAGCTGGAAACAAGGTAGGATGAGATTAGGATAGGATAAGATAAGGTAGGTTGGATAATGTTTTGGATAATTCCCCTTCTTTGCAGCTGATTCCTTATCTTCTTTGACTTGAATTTATTTCTCAAACTTTTAAACACATTCCTAGCCTCATTTGAACTTGAAATTTGTCCATTCCTTGTGCTCCATATGCAAGCAATCCATTTCAAGCCCAATTTTTCTCCAAAAGGCTCCAAAATGCACCTTTATGCATACTTTGTCCTTAGAACCTGAAAACACATGACTTTGGCTTAAAAGACTAAAATAACTAAGAACTAACAACGTAAATGTACAAGAACAAGCTAACTAAGTCGCATAAATATGCTCCTATCAAATGCCCCCACACTTAGCTTTTGCTAGTCCTCTAGCAAAACGAAACAAACAAAACAAAACAAAGTAAACAAAACACACTCTAATCCTTCCAACATTTACCTCAGGGATTTTCAATGCACATGACATGTTAAAAATCATTATTCCCCTAGATTTTAGTCATCTTCACACTTGAGCACATACTTAATCATAGCCACCACTTACTAGTTCACATTTAACCAATTAAAACGATGTTTTGAATGTAGTAACATGCCTTAGAGAATTTGCTCAATTCCTTACAAGATACTCTCTATTTTCACACACATTTTCTGACTACACACCCTACACTAATTATATGTGAGAAGATTGATGTAAACATGTAGACGAACACTCACATATATGTATAACAAAGAAAGCATTTTCTGGAGTTATTAAGCATGTATAGATATGATCTCATGAATGGAATGCTACTACTTAGATGCGAGAACCAGGGACACCATATGCTCATACCAATCCCAAACTCCACATATTAAAACACACAACACTCAAGATTGAAGTTTAAGGGTTGAAGCGGGGCTAAGGGAATTGGTTAACAAAGAAGGATAAGGATAAACAAATATTCTTAAAGCAAAGCAAGCAAAGTAATGAAATTGACACTTAGAATTCACTTTTGAATGCAGAAATCAACTTTTAAACACAAAAGGGAAGATTTACACATTATTGGGCCGAATTTTGATGTTTTGGACCCTTCCTTCAACAATCAACACTTGTGAGCTCATTCTCACTTATTTTTCAACTCTTTTTCATTCTTTTCACATCCTTTTCTTTTTCTTCTTCTTTTTCCATGTATTTTTCTTTTTCTTTACCAAACCTGTGCCTTATTTCTTTCCTTGGCACACAAACACACACAATTCCCTTCCCCCACACTTGTTTTTCTGCAAAAGGACAATCAAAAGGAATTCTTTTTAAGTCATGCTTCACTATGCCTTAAGAACAAGGGTATGGATGATCCTATACTAGGATAGTTAAGGATAATGTGGCTAACAAAGAAAATTAGGCTAAACAAGGCTCAACGGGGTTAAACCTACAAATCATAATGCAAAAGGGTTAAGGATTTTTAGCACTGGTTCACTACACAACTTCATCTTGTTTATGTGTTATGCACTTCAATATGATGCTTTGAATGAAACGGGTATGAGTTCTAGTATTTGGAACTAAATGATGAAACGCCTTCTAAGTAGCAACCAAGCAAAGAATGATGAGATCACGCAACAACTTTAGAAAACAAGAATGCACGGATTAATACTCTCCAAATAAACGTTTAGGCTCAAGTCTCTCAGGGTTGTAGCGTTAATTTGAGTTCCTTCCTTCAAGCATGTTACAAAAATTGATTTTTTTTTCTTTTATGATTGCATGTGAATTCATAAATTATAACCACAACCAAGCATAAACCAAAGAGTAAATCAAACTTCCATCCATGTTTATAATTCTCTTTAATAGTCATCCAATTAAAAACCAAATCCTCATCATTGTGTTGGAAGGTACCTAAGACACAAACACACCAAAACGAGTCTAAAAACACTTCAAAAACTGATTTTTTTTAAATTTTCGTATTTTTACTTCAAAACACACAAAACTACCTCAAAACACACTAAAACACTTAAAACAGTGAAAAACAACATTTGAAGTGATAGGTGATAAAATCCCACGAAAATCATGCAAAAACAACTTGTTTACCCCCCCCCCCCCCAACACTTAAACCAAACATTGTCCTCAATGTTTCAAACATAAACTCACAGAAAGCAAACAACAAACAACACAACAAACTAACATGACACACATGGCAAGGTAAATGCAATAAAGAGTAGAGTTAGGAATGCAAATCTGGGTTTGAGCTGGTTGTCCCTAGGTCTTCTTTATTCGAATGCATGGATTACCTCCCAAGAAGCGCTTGCTTTAACGTCTTGCAGCCGGACGATTCCTCTGTTTAAGCTATATTGGAGGTCACGGCATGGAATTGATCTTTGAATGGAAGGTGATACTTGAAATGATCCAGCAATGATTTAAATTCTAGTATGGGTGCCTGAATCATCAAAATCAGCCAGTTAGTAGAAAACAAAATTGAAATTGGAGAAGATGGCTTACTTGCTTGCTCCGACACAAACTCAATGACAAACACCACATCTTTGAAGGTTTCAGGGACTTTAATCTTGGCCAGATTTACTATGATGGTTGCTACTTGTCCCGTGTCATCAAATTCAACTTCTTTGGGCTTTGTTGTCTCAAATACGTCCTCCTTGATGCATTTTACACATTCTCCCGCCACTTCCTTCTCTTGACTCCTTCTTCTTGGTGTACAAGGTTCTTTGAACACTTTAACACAATCTGGAACTTGATTTGATGTGCCAAGAATTGGGATATCACTTTGCACCTTTGGAATGGCTTCCACAATGTCTTTTTCACTCTCATCTTTCTTGGGAATTAAAAACCTACGAGGAAAAGGTGCATTCGGAGGAATAACATTAGAATGAATTGAATTTGGGACGTCCTTACTTGTGGTGGGTGGTTGAGAGGGCTTAGGGAGCTGCGGCAAGGGTTGTTCTACCCTTGCCGTGTGTATGTCTTCTTCCTCCTCCTCAATCAGCTGCTCCTCATCCACTTCTAGGCTATGTTTGGACGTTTTTAGGTCAGCTCCAACCTCCATACCACTTTCCAATTGTTCTTGAATTTGCCCCAGGAATTCTGCAATCTGCCCCATTTGATTCTTCAATTCGCTCATCACTTGGGCTTGATTTTGTGATTCCTGAGTCATAGGGGTAAGTAATTCAAGAATTTTATCATTATCCATTGACGAACCTAGACTTGGTTGGGCCGAATATGGTTGAGGCTATGGTGGTTCATATGGCTTTTGATAGATCTCCTCAGATGGCTGCCAATATCCTTCTTGGTGTGAGCCCTGCGTGAAAGAAGTTAGTACATCAAGAATTTCATCATAATTCATGGACATACTTGAATTCAATTGGAATTGTTGTAGGGGAGGCTATGGTGGCTGCATATGTCCTGAATAGAACTCCTCATCTTGCTGCCAATATCCACTTTGTTGAAATTGTGGAGGTTCCCACCACATATAATCTGAATAATCTCTCCAATCCAAATTGTAAGCGTTGGAAAACATGTTGTCCCTTCATTGGTTATGGCTTTGATAACCCTAAGCACCTCCGTTTGCAGTGAATTGAGCACGTTGATGAGTTTGAGCAGTGTGCATTGTGGTTGTTTTGGCAATCTGGGACAATTGAGAAGTAAGATTCTCCAATTGAGCTTGAATGTTAGCAAAATCCATGTCTTGCTTCTCTAATACCTGAAATCAAAGAATTAAAACTAAATCAAATATCAAAAAGTAAAAGACAAAAACAAAAACAAAGGGGATTAGCTAAAGAAAACAAGAAAACAAAACAAAGTCAGAAACAAAACAAAAAAAAAATAATCGAAAAGAAAAGAACAAAGGGATTAAGCAAAGTTGCTAATCCCCGGCAACGGCACCAAAAATTTGATGTGATAAAAGTTAAGCACTCAAATTAAACCCTCTTGTTGTCAAATCGTAGTATAAATGCAAGTAGGGATCATTCTAAACCGGGGATTATGAGGGCTTGCTAAAACCTCTAAACTAACTCAAAACACAAAAACAAAGTTAAAAACATTTGGAAAGACTCAAGGGACTCAAAACAGGTTCAAAAGACTTAAAACAACTCAAAAACACTCAAAACTGCCTAAAAACACAAACTGGGCAGTTTCGGACTCTAAACACAACTTGGACGAATTTTGGATTTTGACTTGACTCAAAACACTCTAAAACACAAACAAAACAGATTTTAAACACTTTAAAACAAGAAAGTAAAAGGGGGGTTTTGGTTCTGACGAAATTGAAACAAACAAACAAATTGTAAAACTAAACAGATTGTAAAACGAATTCAGGAAATAATATGATGGATGGATTAGTTAGAGGTCCGTTTTCCACACATGACACACTTGTACATGAATCGATTTCCAATTGCTTTTCAATAAACTATGATGCTCAACACCCCAGATTAACCGTGATGCACAAATCAACCCTCAGATTTTCCTGTACTCATTGAATTGGATGAATGCATGCGACAACCCAAATCATTCTCCAAAAGTCCCCTACATGAATGCATAATAGAGATACAACCAGAGATCATTACGTTCCATGAAAATCATTAGTGTTGACGAGGCAATTGTAACTATGAATCCAAGATACGTTCGCCAAGAATTCAATTAACGCGATTGTGACAATCAACCTTCACTACTCAGGAATATAAGCTTGTAACAATTAGGTGAAACTCATTTATATTCTACCATCTGATTCATGCATGCAAACTAAGTATGCATCCTTAATAAACATACACAGATCAGTTATGAATAAAACAGATAATTGAATTGCAATCATAGCTTAACAAATCACAATTGGCAAAAATCAATTCATATCTCAAACATGTTCATGGCTTCAAACTTCCCCCTAACTAAATAGGGATTTAGCCACTCATGATTACAGCAAAATTAGAGAGTAATAACAAAATAAACATTGAAAACAAGAACGAAGTACACCTAAAACGCTCCAATCTGCAAGCATGAAACGCCCAGGTTCTTCTTCTTCCCCACCTTGCTGCGGCACCAGAGACTATGGATGTGTATGGATGTATGAATGGGTCAGAGATGGATTAGGTTGGATGTGAGCTGCGGCAAGGGAAGGAAGATGGCTAGAATTGTGTTTGGATGTGTAGAATGGTGGATGAAGTGCAGCAAAAGGATTTCTGTGATGAATGGTTGTGGTGGATGGCTGTAGGTGAGTTATGGTGAAGGATGGATGGTGAATGGTGTGTAAAATATGCGGCACAAAGGATGTATTTATAGGGCTAGGGCATAGCACGAATTTCTGAAGGAAAAGAATATGGTTTAGCACCAAAATCTGAAGGGAAAAGGATTGCACAATTCTTGGAGGAAAAGGATTGTAGGTTCTAGAGCTTCTAGAAAGGGTCCAGGGGCCAGATTTTTAGGGTTCTAGAAAGAATGTGTTTTGTGGTAGAATTTGGGACTTCTAGAAGGGTTTGGGGCACCACTTTTGTAGGACAAGGGATAGAGCTCCTAGAAAGAGTGTTTTGTGGCTGATTTCTACAAGAACAAGGCTCCAATTAAATTAGGTAATCAAGAATTATTCTAAAACTTAAAGAAAATAGGAAATTAGAACCAAAATCCCAAAGGAAATAGGTAACAAGGTGCGGCTGAAAGGGAAAGGGCAAGGGAATGCCTTGCAAGGCAAGGAAAAAGGGTTTCCTTCCTGATTTAGGTGCAGCAAAGGTCCTAATTCTAAAGGGAATGGGTTATCTTGTGCAGCAAGGTAAAGAATGTGAAGGGAAAGGTGCGGCTGGATCCTAGGGGATAAGGGAACATGTTTTGCAATGTCCTAAGGGGAAAAGGAAAGGTTTTTACATGGTTTAGGGATAAGGAAACATGGCAAGGGGAAATGTTGTACAAGAGGAGACAAGGAGGGAACACAAAGGGGACAAGGCGCCACCTTTGTAGGAGTGGGTCAATTTGTGTTTTTCTTTGTCTTCCAAGCTTCCAAACTGATTTTTCTTGACTTCTAGCACCTTTCTAGCCTTTTTTGGTCTTCAATTTCGTCCATCCACCTTGCTCCAAGCATGTAATAACCATTCTAAGCCCAATTTTGCTCCAAAAGGCTCCAAAATGCACCTTTTTGCATACTTTGTCCTTAGAACCTGAAAACACACGAAAATGGCTTAAAAGACTAAAATAACTAAGAAATAACAACATAAATGCATGAAAACAAGCTAGCTAAGTCACATAAGTATGCTCCTATCACATTCTTGTTTTCTAAAGTCGTTGCATGATCTCATTATTCTTGGCTTGGTTGCTACTTAGAATGCAGTTTCATCATTTAGTTCCAAATACTAGAACTCATACCCATTTCATTCAAAGCACGCTATTGATTTGCATAACACATATTCAAGATGAAGTTGTGTAGTGACCACCAAAGCCAAATTGTTGTGCCCCCTATTTCATTATGTGTTTAAGTTTAACCCCGTTGAGCCTTGTGTAGCCTATGTTCTTTTTTAACCCACACTATCTGATAGGAGCATATTTATGCGACTTAGTTAGCTTGTTTTCATGCATTAATGTCCTTAGTTCTTAGTTAATTTTGTATTTTAAGCTATTTTCGTGTGTTTGTAGGTTCTAAGTGTCAAAATGGCAAAAAGAAGCGATTTGGGGCATTCTAGAGCATTTTTGGGCCAAGATTGGGTAGTGCAAGCATGGAGGCAAGTTGATGGACGAATTTGAAGATAAAAAGGCTTGAAATCAGCTCAAAAGATGGAGGAAAGAAGTCAAAGATAAAGAAGATAAGAAGTTAGCAAGAAATATGGAACATTATCCAAATCTTATCTCATCTTATCCAAAACATTATCCTGTCTTATCTTGACTTTCCTAATCCAAATACACAAAGGTTTCAGCCATTAGAAGGAGTCCTAAACACTTTAGGACACCTAAACATTGTTTCTAGAAGATAAATTCCCAGCTAGAGAGGGATGCTGCACTTATTTCTTTATTCTAGAGGGATTTGGTCCATTTAATTCCCCAAAACTTCAAGGATTCTGATTTCTAGAAGGGTTAGGAGTCCAAAACCTGCCTAAACACCTTCCCAGCCATGACCTAGCCTTCTCCTATATATATATGATTGTGCCGCACAGATTGAGTCTCTCTACACATCCCTTCGCATCTCAACCATTCTAAACACCTTCCACCTTCCATCCACACCACATTTGCCCATCCATAAACCCTACCAGCCACCTGTGCCGCAGCCATACAAGGAGGAAGGAGAGAAGGAGCAGCCTTGGAGCGTTTTGCACCCAATCCGGATTGCTGGGCGTTCTTAGGTGTTTTCTACCTTATGTTTTCGATGTTTAAATTAGTTTTCCTTTGCCTTGCTGTAATCATGAGAGGCTAAACTCATTTTTAGCTAGAGGCTACTTTGAAACCATGATTTTGTGTGCGATATGACTTGATAAATTTCAGTTACAGATTCTTGAAGTATGAATGCAATTGGCTTAACTGTTTGAATTAGAACTTATTTTTGTTTGTTGGTTGAGGGTTGACACTTAATTGGCATGCATAAATTTTATGCTAGGATATAAGTGAGTTTCACATAATTGTTACAAACTTATGTTCACAAGTACTAAAGGTTGCTGGAACAATCGTGTTAAGTTCAATTCTTGGTGTGAGTAACATGATGTCATAGTTATGAATGCCTCGTCAATGCTTATGATTCTCATTGAGCGTAATGATCTCTGATTGTGTCTCTATTATGATGTCATGTAGGGAAATTGATGAGAATAATTTGGTTGTAGATGAGTTGTTTATCCAATTCAATGAAATTAGGAGAATCTGAGGGTTAATTAGTGATTGACACGGTTAATCTAGGGCATTGTCATTTGTAATTCAATGAAAACATAACTGGAAGTCAATTTATATGCATATAAGTCATGTGTGGATAAGGAACCCTCTAGCTAGTTCACCATCCATCCTAAAAACCCAATTTTGTCTAAATCTGCCTAGTTTAAAGTCTTTGTTTGTTTTAGCTTAGTTTCACTCTTAAACCAATCCCCCTTCATTTGTTTGAGTCAAATTAGTTAGAATCTGTCTTAGTTTGTGTCTTTGTGTGTTTTGAGTCAAGTTTAATTCAATTTTCGTCCAAAGTTGTGTCTAGTGTCTAGAATCTGTCCAATTAGTGTTTTTAAGCAGTTTTGAGTATTTTGAACCTGTTTTGAGTCTTACTAGTCTACTTAGAGTCCTTTGAGTCTTGTTTTGTTTATTTGAGTCAATTTGTGTTAGATTAGCAAGCCCTCCTAATCCCCGGTCCAAAACGATCCCTACTTGCATTTATACTACAATTGATAACAAGAGGGTTTAATTTGTGTGCTTAACTTGAATCACATCACTATCCTCACCTAGCCTAGATTAGGACTATCCATACCCTTTGTTCTTAAAGGATAGTGAAGCATGACTTAGAATGAATTCCTTTTGATCTACATTATGCAGAAAATCAAGTGTGGGGGAAGGATTGGTTGTTTTAAGCTCAGTTCTACATTTTGTGTTTCAAAAGAAAAGAAAAAAGTCGTGGAAAATAGAAAGACAAAAAAGAAAAGTTGTGAAAAGAGTGAAAAAGAGTTGAAAAGTATGAGAAAAAGAGTTCTTAAGTGTTGTTTGTTGAAGAAAGGGACCAAAACATTGAATTCGGCCCTAAGTGTTACTTGAATCTTCTTTTGTGTTTAAGAGTTAATTTCTGCATTCTAAAAGTGAATTCCAAGTGTCAATTTCATTACTTTGCTTGCTATCACTTTAAGAACGTTTGTTATCCCTATCCTTTGTTTGTTAGCCATTACCCCCAAGCCCCGTTACAACCCTTGACTTCAATCTTGAGTGTTGTGTGTTTCAATTTGTGGAGTTTGAAATTGGTATGAGCATATGGTGTCACTGGTTCTCGCATCTAAGTAGTGGCATTCCATTCATGAGATCATATCTAAACATGCTTATTAACTCCAGAAATTGCTTTCTTTGCTATAACATATGTGAGTACTAGTTTTCATGTTTACATCAATCTTCTCACATATACCTAGTGTAGGGTGTGTAGTCAGAAAATCTAAGTGAAAATTGAGTGCATATCTAGTAAGGAATTGAGGGAATTCTTTAAGGCATGTTACTACATTCAAAAACATCGTTTTACTTGGTTAAATGTGAACTAGTAAGTGGTGACTGTGATTAAGTATGTGCTCAAGTGTGAAGATGACTAAAATCTATGGGAATGATGATTTTTAACATGTCATGTGCGTTGGAAATCCCTAAGGCAAATGTTGGAAGGATTAGAGTGTGTTTTGTTTACTTGGTTTTGTTTTGTTGTTTCGTTTTGCTCGAGGACTAGCAAAAGCTAAGTGTGGGGGAATTTGATAGGAGCATATTTATGCGACTTAGTTAGCTTGTTTTCATGCATTTATGTTGTTATTTCTTAGTCATTTTAGTCTTTTAAGCCATTTTCGTGTGTTTTCAGGTTCTAAGGACAAAGTATGCAAAAAGGTGCATTTTGGAGCCTTTTGGAGCAAAATTGGGCTTAGAATGGTTATTACATTCTTGGAACAAGGTGGATGGACGAAATTGAAGACCAAAAGAGGCTAGAAAGGTGCTAGAAGTCAAGAGAAATCAGTTTGGAAGCTTGGAAGACAAAGAAAAACACAAATTGACCCACTCCTACAAAGGTGGCGCCTTGTCCCCTTTGTGTTCCCTCCTTGTCTCCTCTTGTACAACATTTCCCCTTGCCATGTTTCCTTATCCCTAAACCATGCAAAAACCTTTCCTTTTCCCTTTAGGACATTGCAAAACATGTTCCCTTATCCCCTAGGATCCAGCCGCACCTTTCCCTTCACATTCATTACCTTGCTGCACAAGATAACCCATTCCCTTTAGAATTAGGACCTTTGCTGCACCTAAATCAGGAAGGAAACCCTTTTTCCTTGCCTTGCAAGGCATTCCCTTGCCCTTTCTGATAGGAGCATATTTATGCGACTTAGTTAGCATGTTTTCTTGCATTTATTTAGTTAGTTATTGCTTATAAGAGTGTTTTAAGCTATTTTCGTATGTTTGTAGGTCCAATTGGCAAAGTTGGCTAAAAGATGCAATTTGGAGCATTTTAGAGTATTTTTGGGCCCTGGAATGGATAGCACAAGTATGGAGCAAGATGGATGGACGAAATTGAAGTTCAAAAGGGGCTAGGAATGTGCAAAAGAGTTGAAGAAATTAATTCAAGTCATTGAAGATAAGGAATCAGCTACAAAGAAGGAGAATTATCCAAAACCTTATCCAACCTTATCTTATCCAAACTAACCTTATCTTACCTTACCTTATCTTATCCTATCCTAATCCTTTCTTAACTTAATTCCTGCTGCAAAAGGGATTTGTTTTCAGTTTAGGAGACATAAAAACATGTTTTAGAAGAAACCTTATCCTCTCCTACATTGATGCCACACCTATCCCTTCTAGAAGTGCCAAAATCAGCCAAATAACACCCTTTCTAGAAATCCCTAAAAATCTGGCGCCCCAACATTTCTAGATGGCCTTTTCCTTGTTGGTTTGGAGTCCTAAATCCTTTTCCTTGACAACCTAGGCCAAGTAATCCCAGGCCTATACATACACTCTTTTGCTGCACCATTCAGACCACCACCCTCTACCATAACTCACCTACATCCATCCACCACACACTCATTGTGCCGCAGTTGTGCAAGGAAGGAGATGAGCCATCTAGAGCCGTGCTTGCTATTCAAGAAGTTGGATCGTTGCAGCGTTTCTAGGTGTATTCTATCCTTTGTTTTCAATGTTTAAATTTACTTATCTTTGTTTGATTGCGAACATGAGGAACTAATTTCTTTATAGTTAGAGGTGAATTCGAAGCCATGATTATATGTTATATATGAATTGATTTCCTCCAGTTATGATTTCATGAATTGTGGATGTGGTTTGCTTAACTGTTTGATTGAAACCTTATTCTTGTATGTTGATTAAGGGTGCACACTTAATTTGCATGCTAGGATTTGATGCTAAAATATAAGGGAGTTTCACCTAATAGTTACAAACTTATATTTACAAGTAATGGAGGTTGCTAGTCACGATCGCGTTAAGTAAATTCTTGGCAGGAGTGTCATGCTTTTCATAGTCACGAATGCCTTGTCAATGCTTATGATTTTCACAAAGCTTAATGATCTTTGTTTCGTGTCTCTATCATGCTTTTCATAGTTAGGGAGCTTAATAAAGAATAATTTGGCTGTCGGTGCGTATTCCATCCAATTCAATGAATCTAGGGAAATCTGAGAATTAATTAGTTCAATACAATTAATTCGGGGCATTGTCATTCATGGTTTGTTGGAAAAATAACTGGGAATCGATTCGTATGCATATGTCATGTGTGGAGAAGGACCCTCTAGCTAGTCATTCACCCTTTAATTCACCCAAATTTGTACCAACCTTTGTTTAGTGTCTTAATCAGTTTGTTTTTACTTTAAATTCGTCAAAAACCCAATCCCCTTTACTTTCTTGTGTCAACTTAGTTAGAATCTGTTTAATTTTGTGTCTTTTAGCATTTTGAGCCAAGTTAAAGTTAGAATTCGTCCAAATAACTCCCTAGTGTCTGTTTTGAGTCTATTTGGTTGTTTTAAGCTGTTTTGAGTCTTTTAAGTTTGTTTTCAGTCTTGTAAGTCTAGTCTAGTGTTTTAAGTTTGAGTGCAATTTAATTTCACATCACTTTCCCTCTCAGCCGCACCTTGTTACCTATTTTGATAGGAGCATATTTATGCAACTTAGCTAGCTTGTTTTCATGTATTTATGTTGTTCTTTCTTAGGTATTTTAGTCTTTTAAGCCATTTTCATGTGTTTTCAGGTTCTAAGGACAAAGTATGCAAGAAAGTGCATTTTGGAGCCTTTTGGAGCAAAATTGGGCTTGGAATGGATATCACATGCTTGAAGCATAAGGAATGGATGAAATTGAAGACTTGAAGATGTTAGGATTCCTAATCAACAAAGGATTCCTAATTGAAGAAGGATTCCTAATTCAAGAAGGATTCCTAGAAGAATGAGGATTCCTACTCAAACGAGGATTCCTATTTTGGTTTAACCTTTCCTAATCCTAAATGTCCCTAAGTTCCAGCAACATTGAAGGCCTCCTATGCATTTTAGGACACAAATTGAACCTTCCTTGCACATAAACAACCTTTGCCGCACCCCATCTCTCTATTCCCTTCCTTGCCGTGCAAGGGATCTTCTTGATGTGATAAAAGTCAAGCACTCAAATTAAACCCTCTTTTGACAATTGTAGTACATGTATAAGTAGGGATCGTTCTGGACCAGGGATTATGAGGGATTGCTAATCTAAACTAAACTGACTTTAAAACACAAAAACACAAAAAGAAACTTAAAAACACTTAACTAGACTCTATAGACTCAATACAAACTGAAAAGACTCAAAACTAACTAGAAAGACTCAAAACAGCACAAAACAATGAATTAGACTCAAAACTGACTCTAGGAAGTTATTTGGACGAAAATTAACTTGAACTTGACTCAAAACACTTAAAAACACAAATTGGACAGATTCTAACCTAATTAACACAACAAAGTAAAGGGGGATTGGATTTTGGAGGAAAATAAAGTAAAACAAAACAGAAACTAGAACTAGACAGATTTGCACGAAATTAGGTGTTTTGGATGGATGATGGACTAGCTAGATGGTCTTTCTCCACACATGACACACTTGCATACAAATCAATTTCCAATTGCTTTTCAATAAACCATGAATTCTCAACGCCCCAGATTAACCGTGAATTGCACTAATTAACCCTCAGATTTTCCTAATTTCATTGAATTGGATGATTGCATACAACAACCCAAAGCATTCTCCACAAGTTCCCTACATGAATTGCATAATAGAGATGCGAGCAAAGATCATTAAGTTCTATGCAAATCATATACAAGGCACTCGTAACTATGAATTGCATGATACTTATGCCAGGAATTTGCTTAACACGATTGTGACTAGCAACCTCCACTACACATGAATATAAGTTCATAACGATTAGGTGAAATTCCCTTATATTCTAGCATCAAATTCATGCATGCAAACTAAGTGTCGACCCTCAATCAACATACAAGAATAAGTTATCAATCAAACAGTTAAGCAAATTGAATTCACAATTTATGAAATCACAACTGAAGGTAATCAATTCATATTGCAAGTATGTTCATGGCTTTGAATTTCCCCCTAGCCAAAAGGGCTTAGTTCGTCATAATCGCAAAACAAAGATACATAAACTTAGACATTGAAAACAAAGGAATGAAAACACCTAATAATGTTCCAGCAATCCAATCTTGAATGGCAAGCACTCCAAGGGTCTTCCTTCTTCTCTTTGCTGCGGCACAAGGTGTTGGAGATGGTTTGAAGGGTTGTTTATGGTGGTGAATGGATATAGGTGAGTTATGGTGAAGGGTGGATGGTGGATTTTCGGCAGAAATTGTGTAGAGAAATTTAAATGGTGCAACAAGCATTATTTAAAGGGCTAGGGTACTCAGAAAATAATAGGAAAGGTTCAATACCTAGCAATTTTGGTTCCACAATTTAATAGGTAAGAACGAATCAGAAAATCAAAGAGAATAAGAATGTGAAATTCGGCAGAATATGTAGGACAAATTTAGGAATGTGTTTTGAGGCACAAAATAAGTAAGAAAGGCTCCTCCTTGTGCGGCAAGGCATAGAACACAAAGGGAATGTGTTTAAGTTACAAAATAGGCAAGGAAGGTTATGATTTGTGCGGCAAAGGAAGAAACAAAAGGGGAATGTGTCTTCCTTGCAGATTTGGTCAAGAAAAGGCAAGTGAAGCCTCTCCCTTGTGCGGCAAGCTTTGGGACTGATTTAGGGCATGTCTAAGGCTTCTAGAACATGTAATTAAGAGCCCTAACAAGTTTTGGAAAGTCCTTTATAGCTGGAACATAGGTGAGATATGATAGGAGCATATTTATGCAACTGAGTAAGCTTGTTTTCTTGGCATTTGTGTTGTTAGTTCTTAGTAATTCTAGTATTTTAAGCTATTTTCGTGTGTTTGTAGGTCTAAAGTGCAAAGTAAGCAAGGAAGTGCCTTTTGGTGCATTTTGGAGCAGTTTTGGGCATTGGATGGTTAGCTTATGCTTGGAGCTAAGTGGATGGACGAAATTGAAGATCAAATGAGCTTAGGATCAAATAAAGAATGAAGAGTTCAAAATTGGAAGCCAAGGTTTCTAAAGTTGGAAGTTTCTATTTGTGAAGGTTTCCATTTGTGCAAGTTTCCATTTGTGGAGGTTTCCATTTTTGGGGTTTCCAAAACATGTAGGTCGCCTAATTACTCATTCTAGAAGCCCAAAACCATGCCTAACACATTCCCCTTTTGTTTCAATCCTTGCTGAACAAGGGAGAGGTTTTCTTGCCTATTTTCTGTCATAAAACACATTCCTCTTTTGTTTCAATCCTTACCCTATTTTCTGCCCAAAAATACTTCCCCTTTCTCTTACAAATCAATGCCACACCTTATTTCCCTTTCTCTCTTAATTTCTGACCTTGAAAACACATTCTTTTTCTCTCCTACATATTCTGCCAAATTTCACATTCTTATTCTCTTTGATTTTCTGATTCTTTCTTACCTATTTGATGTGATAAAAGTTAAGCACTCAAATTAAACCCTATTGATGACAATTGTAGCAATGATGTAAGTAGGGATCGTTCTAGACCGGGGATTAACTAGGGATGCTAATCAACACAAATAAGACTCAAAAACACTAAACTAGACTCTATAGACTCTAAACTAACTTAAAACACTAAAAACAGCAAGAAACAATAAAAAAGACTCAAATCTAAACCTATCAATTGGTTTTGACGAAAATAGAACTAAAAAGACTCAAACAACTAAAAGAAAACAGGTTTTGACTCTAAAAACAAGATTAAATGAAAGGGGGATTGTTTTTGACGAAATTAAGACTTAAAACAGAAATTTTGCATAAAAACTTTTAGAAAAACGAGTTTGGTGATTTAAAACGGGTGAAAGGCTAGTTAGAGGGCCCTTATCCACACATGAACATATGCATATAAATTGATTTCTAGTTATTCTTTCGACAAACCATGAATGACAATGCCCCAAATTAATTGTGTAGAACTAATTAATTATCAGATTTCCCTAGACTCATTGAATTGGATGAAAAGCATACGACAACCCAAATCATTCTTTATTAAGCTCCCTAACTATGAAAAGCATGATAGAGACACAAAACAAAGATCATTAAGCTTTGTGAAAATCATAAGCATTGACAAGGCATTCGTGACTATGAAAAGCATGACACTCCTGCCAGGAATTTACTTAACGCGATCGTGACTAGCAACCTCCACTACTTGTAAATATAAGTTCATAACGATTAGGTGAAATTCCCTTATATTTTAGCATCAAATTCATGCATGTAAACGAAGTATGCATCCTTAATCAACACACAAGAACAAGTTCTTAATAAAACAGTTAAGCAAACCACATTCACAATTCATGAAATCATAATTGGAGGAAATCAATTCATATAAAACATATGTCCATGGCTTTGAATTCGCCTCTAACTATAAAGAAATTAGTTCCTCATGTTCGCAATCAAACAAATATAAATAAAATTAAACATTGAACAAAGATAGAAAACACCTAGAAAATGCTCCAGATTCCTTCCTTCCTTGCTTGCAGGTTGCGGCACAATGAGGGTATGGCTGAATGGTGGTGTAGAGATGTGTGAATGAGAGATGATGGTTGTGTGAATGGTGCAGCAAAGATGTGAATATATAGAGGGAGGGTGCGGCACAATTAGATGGTGTAGGAAAAGGATTACAAAATGTAGTTTGTGTAGGAAAATAAAACACAATCCTAAGGGGAAAGGGTTTATGTAATCCTAGCAGGAAATAGGACATCTAGAAGACCAAAAACCAAAGGGAATTAGGCTAGAGGTGCGGCTGGATCATGCATCTAGAAGGCTTGGGGCGCCACCTTTTTGGGGACTTCTAGAAAGGGTGTTATTTGGCTGATTTTGGGGTTTCTAGAAGGGGATAGGTGCGGCACCTTTGTAGGAGGGGATAAGGTTCCTAGAAATCAGGTTTTAAGGTCTCCTAAACTGAAATTGAATCCCTTTTTGCAGCAGGAATTAAGTTAGGAAAGGATTAGGATAGGATAGGATAAGGCATGGTAAGATAAGATAAGATAAGGTTTGGATAAGATAAGGATAAGATAAGGTAGTTTGGATAATGTTTTGGATAATTCTTCTTCTTTGTAGCTGATTCCTTATCTTCTTTGACTTGGATTTATTTCTTCAACTCTTTTGCACATTCCTAGCCTCTCTTGAACTTCAAATTCGTCCATCCATCTTGCTCCATACTTGTGCTATCCATTCTTGGCCCAAAACTGCTCTAAAATGCTCCAAATTGCATCATTTTGCATACTTTGCTTCTAGGACCTACAAACACATGAAAATGACTTAAGACACTATAATAAGCAACAAATAACCAAGTAAATGCAAGAAAACACACTAACTAAATCGCATAAATATGCTCCTATCACTATTAAATTGTGGAACCAAAATAGCTAAGTATTGAACCTTTCCTATTATTTTCTGAGTACCCTAGCCCTTTAAATAAAGCTTGTTGCACCATTTAAATCCGTCTCTACAAAATTTTTGCCGAAAAGCCACAATCCACCCTTCACCATAACTCACCTATATCCATCCACCACCACCATTCACCACTTTGACCACCACTGCCACCTTGTGTCGCAGCAAAGGAGAAGGAAGGAGACCCTTGGACGTGCCTAGCCATTCAAGACGTTGGATTGCTGGAACGTTTCTAGGTGTAATCTATCTTTGTTTTCAATGTTTAATTTAATTTCTCTTTGTTTTGCTGTGAACATGAGGAGCTAAACCCTTTTGGCTAGGGGGAATTTCAAATCCATGAATATATTTGCAATATGAATTGATTACCTTCAGTTGTGATTTCATAAATTGTGAATTCAATTTGCTTAACTGTTTGATTGATAACTTATTCTTGTATGTTGATTGAGGATGCATACTTAGTTTGCATGCATGAATTTGATGCTAGAATATAAGGGAGTTTCACCTAATCGTTATGAACTCATATTCACAAGTAGTGAAGGTCGTTGGTCACGATCATGTTAAGTAAATTCTTGGCAGGAGTATCATGCGCTTTCATAGTTACGAATGCCTTGTCAATGCTTATGATTTTCATAGAGCTTAATGATCTTTGATTGTATCTCTATTATGCGCTTTCATGTAGGGAACTTTTGAAGAATAATTTGATTGCGATGCGCTACTTCCGTCCAATTCAATGACATAAGGAAAATCTGAGGATTAATTTAAGCGTACCTAATTAATCTGGGGTGTTGAGGTTCATGGTTTATTGAAAGAACAACTGAAAATTGATTTGTATGGAAGTGTGTCATGTGTGGAGAAAAACCTTCTAGCTAGCCCATCATCCATCCAATTCACCAATTTCGTGCAAATCAGTTTAGTTTTAGTTTCTGTTTGTTTTTACTTTAATTTCGTGCAAAACCCAATCCCCCTTTACTTGGTTGTGTCTATTAGTTAGAATCTGTCTAAACTTGTGTCTTTTAGTGTTTTGAGTCAAGAAAAGTTAGGAATTCGTCAAATAACTCCCTAGAGTCAGTTTTGAGTCTATTTCATTGTTTTGTGCTGTTTTGAGTCTTTCCAGTTAGTTTTGAGTCTTTTCAGTTTGTATTGAGTCTATGGAGTTTAGTTAAGTGTTTTTAAGTTTCTTTTTGTGTTTTTTGTGTTTTAAAGTCAGTTTAGTTTAGATTAGCAATCCCTCCTAATCCTCGGTGCAGAATGATCCCTACTTATACATATACTACAATTGTCAAAAGAGGGTTTAATTTGTGTGCTGTTTTACATCGCATCAAGATAGGATTAGGAAAGTTCTAAGCCAAGAATAGAAACTTTCAAGAATGGAAACCTCAAAGGATAGAAACTTTCAAATTTAGAAACTTTGGCTTCCAATTCTGAACTCTTTGTTCTTCATTTTCATTTCTTCAATTCTTCCATCTCTTTATTCATTCCTAGCCTTCTTTGGTCTTCAATTTCATCCATCCACTTAGCTCCAAGCATGAGCCAACCATCCAATGCCCAAAACTGCTACAAAAGGCTCCAAAATGCACTTTCTTGCATACTTTGCACATTAGACCTACAAACACACGAAAATAGCTTAAAATACTAAAATTACTAAGAACTAACAACACAAATGCCAACAAACAAGCTAACTAAGTTGCATAAATATGCTCCTATCGCTTCCACTTGCCTAATTTCTGAACCTAAATCAGCAAGGAAACCCTTTTTCCTTGCCTTGCAAGGCATTCCCTGACCCTTTACATCCTTGCCGCATCTACTTGCCCAATTTCCTTAGGATTCTGACTTTAATTCCTATTTCACTTAAAGTTTTGGTTTAATTTCTGTTACCTAAATTGTTTCTTAGCTTTATTACCCTAAAGTCTCTAAATAAAACTCTTTGCCGCACCTAGGGGATTGATTCATTCACCCATTTATCCATTCACGCCAGAAATCAATCCACACCTTTGCCGCAACCCCATTCAACCTAAAACACATTCCTGACCCCAAAACACATCCCATACACTTCATCCACCTTTGTGCCGCAGCAAGGAGAAAGAAGGAAGGACTCTTGGATGTTCGAGCTTGATTGTTGGAGCATTCTAGGTGTAATTCATTCTATGTTTACAATGTTTAATTTATTTTCCTTTCATTTTGCTGTGAACATGAGTGGCTAAACCCCTCTTGGCTAGGGGTGATTTCAAAGCCATGATTATGTGTGCAATATGAGTTGATAAATTCCAGTTATGAATTCTTGAATCATGAATGCAATTAGCTTAACTGTTTGATTGATAACTTATTTGTGTTTGTTGATCGAGGGTCGACACTTAATTGGCATGCATAAATCTGATGCTAGAGTATAAGGGAGTTTCACATAATCGTTACAAACTTATTCATATGTAGTGAAGGTCGCTGGTCACGATCGCGTTAAGTTCAATTCCTATCATGAGTGACATGATGTCATAGTTGCAAGTGCTTTTTCAATGCTTATGATTTTCATAGAACGTAATGATCTTTGATTGTATCTCTATTATGATGTCATGTAGGGGACTTTTGAAGAATGCTTTGGGTTGTCGAATGATGTCATCCTATCCAATAATACAAGGAAAATCTGAGGGTTAACTAGTGATGTCACGGTTAATTTGGGGCATTGTCGTTCGTAATTCAATGAAGGAGTAACTGGAAATCGATTCGTTTGCATACATGGCATGTGTGGAGAAAGAGCCTCTAGCTAATCCATCAACCATCTTATTCCCCAAATTCATTTTAAAAGCTGTTTAGTTTTACAATCTGTTTTTTTTACTTAAATTCGTCCAAAGCAAAACCCCCCTTTTACTTTCTTGTTTCAAATAGCTTAAAACTTGTTTTGTTTGTGTTTTTAAGTGTTTTAAGTCAAACCCAACCCTTATTTTCGTCCAAAATTGTGTTTAGTGTTAGAAACTACCTAGTTAGTGTTTTTAGGCAGTTTTGAGTGTTTTTAGCTTATTTTGAGTCTTGTGAACTTGTCTTGAGTCTTTTGAGTCTATTCAAACGTTTTTAACTTTGTTTTTATGTTTTTGAGTCCATTTAGAGGTTTTAGCAAGCCCTCCTAATCCCCGATCCAGAACGATCCCTACTTGCATCTTTACTACAATCTGACAACAAGAGGGTTTAATTTGTGTGCTGTTTTACATCGCATCATATTTCTCTTGGGATTTTGGTACTAATTTCCTATTTCCTTTAAGTTTTAGAATAATTCCTGATTACCTAATTTAATTTGGGGCTTGTTCTTTAAATACCGAGTCTTGCCGCAGCTTCGGGATCCATTCACCCATTCACACACCCTTACACTAATCTACAAATTCCCAGCCATCTCTACACCCTGGCCGCAACTTCCATTCAACCTAAAACATATTCCTGACCCCAAAACACATCTCATACACTTCATCCACCTTTGTGCCGTAGCTCTACAAAGGAAGAAGGAGTGGATTAACTTGAAGCCGTGCCTAGCCATTCAAGACGTTGGATTGCTGGAACATTTCTAGGTGTAATTCGTTCTATGTTTACAATGTTTAATTTCTTTTTCTTTTGTTTTGCTATGACCATGAGGAGCTAAACCCTCTTGGCTAGGGGTGATTTCAAAGCCATGATTATGTGTGCAATATGAGTTGATAAATTCTAGTTATGAATTCTTGAATCGTGAATGCAATTGGCTTAACTGTTTGATTGATAACTTATTTGTGTTTGTTGATTGAGACTCGACACTTAATTGGCATGCATAAATCTGATGCTAGAGTATAACGGAGTTTCATATAATCGTTACAAACTTATATTCATATGTAGTGAAGGTTGCTAGTCACGATCGCGTTAAGTTCAATTCCTAGCATGAGTGACATGATGTCATAGTTGCAAGTGCTTTGTCAATGCTTATGATTTTCATTGAACATAATGATTTTTGATTGTATCTCTATTATGATGTCATGTAGGGAACTTTTGAAGAATGCTTTGGGTTGTCGAACGATGGATCTAGTCCAATAATACAAGGAAAATCTGAGGGTTAACTAGTGATGTCACGGTTAATTTGGGGCATTGTCCTTCATAATTTAATGAAGAAGTAACTGGAAATCGAGTCATTTGCATACATGTCATGTGTGGAGAAAGAGCCTCTAGCTAGCCCATCATCCATCTAATTTCCCAAATCGTTTTCAAATTAGTTTTTAAAGTAACAATCTGTTTTGTTAGTTTAAATTCGTCTAAAGCAAAACCCCCCTTTACTTTCTTGTTTCAAATAGCTTGACAGTTGTTTTGTTTGTGTTTTTAAGTGTTTTAAGTCAAACCCAACCCTTATTTTCGTCCAAAATTGTGTTTAGTGTCAGAAACTGGCTAGTTAGTGTTTTTAGGCAGTTTTGAGGGTTTTTAGCTTATTTTGAGTCTTGTGAACTTGTCTTGAGTCTTTTGAGTCTATTCAAACGTTTTTAACTTTGTTTTTATGTTTTTGAGTCAGTTTAGAGGTTTTAGCAAGCCCTTCTAATCCCCGGTCCAGAACGATCCCTACTTGCATCTTTACTACAATTTGACAACAAGAGGGTTTAATTTGTGTGTTGTTTTACATCGCATCAAGGTTAACAAAAGTTAAGGAAATCGAGAAGGGAGATACTTAGCAGAATTGAAGAAAAGGAAAGGAGATATGCCGCAGATTTTTGGAAGAAAAGGGAATGTGATTTTGTGCAGAAAATAGGAAAGGAGGGCCTCCCTTGCACGACAAGGAAGGGGAAAGGACTTAGGGTGGTGCGGCATCCCTTTGTGGCTGGGATATAGGTGATGACGGTTTATGAAACTTCCAAGCCAAGAATAGAAACTTTCAAGAATAGAAACTTCCAACTTTAGAAACTTCGGCTTCCAATATTGAACTCTTATTCTTCATTTGATCTTAAGCTCATTTGATCTTCAATTTCGTCCATCCACTTAGCTCCAAGCATGTGCAATCCATTCCAAGCCCAAAACTGCTCCAAAAGGCACCAAAATGCACTTTCTTGCTCCTTTAGCCCTTTGGACCTACAAACATACGAAAATAGCTTAAAATAGTAAATTAACTAAGAAATAACAACCTAAATGCAAGGAAATAAGCTAACTAAGACGCATAACTATGCTTCTATTAAATACCCCCACACTTAGCTTTTTGCTAGTCCTCGAGCAACACAAAAGAAACAAAACTCAACCTAAATATTCCAACAATTGCCTTAGGGATTTCCAATGGACATGACATATTAAAAATCATCATTTGCACAGATTTTGGTCATCCTTACACTTGAATTCATACTTAATCACAGTCACCATTCACTAGTTCGCATTTAACCAATTAAAACAACATTTTGAATGTAGTAACATGCCTTAGAGAATTCCCTCAATTCCTTACTATATATACACTCAATTTTCACTCAGATTTTCTGACTACACACCCTACAATAGGTATATGTGAGAAGATTGATGTAAACATGAAAACTAATACTCACATATGTTGCAACAAAGAAAGCACTTTTCTGGAGTTATTAATGCATATGTGAATATGATCTCATGAATGGAATGCTGCTACTTAGATGCGAGAACCAGTGACACCATATGCTCATACCAATTCTAAACTCCACATATTGAAATACACAACATCCAAGATCGAAGTTAAAGGGTTGAAACGGGGCTAAGGGTGTAGGCTAACAAAGAAAGGATATGGAAAACAAAGGTCCTTAAAGAAGTAGTAAGCAAAGTAATGAAATTGACACTTAGAATTCAATTTTGAATGCAGAAATCAACTTTAAACACAAAAGGGAAGATTTGCACACTCTAGGGCTGAATTTTGATGTTTTGGACCCTTCCTTCAACAATCAACACTTTTAAACTCATTCTTTCTTCTTTTCAAACTCTTTTTCATTCTTTTCACAACTTTTCTTTTTTTTTCTTTTCTATTTCCAAGAAATTTTTTTTTTCTTTTCTTTTCTACCCGTGCCTTATTAAGGACTTTGGCACACGCACACACACACACACAAAAATCACTTCCTCAACACTTGTTTTTCTGCAAAAGTTCAACAAAAGGAATTCCATCGAAATTATGCTTTACTATGCTTCAAGAACAAGGGTATGGATGGTCCTAATCTAGGCTAGGTGAGGATATTGTGGGTTAACAAAGAACATAGGCTACACAAGGCTCAATGGGGTTAAAACCTACAAAACATATGAAGTAGAAGGGTACGGCTGTTTGGCTATGGTGGTTCACTAAACAACTTCATCTTGATATGTGTTATGCAATTCAATGCCATGCTTTGAATGAAATGGGCATGAGTTCTAGCATTTGGAACTAAATGATCAAACGCCCTTTAAGTAGTAACCAAGCAAAGAATAATGAGATCATGCAACGACTTTAGAAAACAAGAATGCACAAAATATTAACTCTCCAAAGAACGTTTTAGGCTCAAGTCTCACAGGGTTGTAGCATTAGTTTGAGTTCCTTCCTTCAAGCATGTTATTTTTAATATGTCACGTGCATTGGAAATCCCTAAGGCAAATGTTGGAAGGTTTAGATTGTGTTTTGTTTCTTTTGTTTGTTTTGTTTTGCTCGAGGACTAGCAAAAGCTAAGTGTGGGGGTATTTGATAGGAGTAACTAGAAATCGATTCGTTTGCATACATGTCATGTGTGGAGAAAGAGCCTCTAGCTAATCCATCAACCATCTTATTCCCCATATTCGTTTTAAAAGCTGTTTAGTTTTACAATTTGTTTGTTTTACTTAAATTCGTCCAAAGCAAAACCCCCGTTTTACTTTCTTGTTTCAAATAGCTTAAAACTTGTTTTGTTTGTGTTTTTAAGTGTTTTAAGTCAAACCCAACCCTTATTTACGTCCAAAATTGTGTGTAGTGTCAGAAACTGGCTAGTTAGTGTTTTTAGGCAGTTTTGAGTGTTTTTAGCTTATTTTGAGTCTTGTGAACTTGTCTTGAGTCTTTTGAGTCTATTCAAACGTTTTTAACTTTGTTTTTATGTTTTTGAGTCAGTTTAGAGGTTTTAGCAAGCCCTCCTAATCCCCAGTCCAGAACGATCCCTACTTGCATCTTTACTACAATCTGACAACAAGAGGGTTTAATTTGTGTGCTGTTTAACATCACATCAAATTTTTGGCGCCGTTGCCGGGGATTAGTAACTTTGCTAATCCCTTGGATCTTTTCTTTTTGTGTATTTTTAATTTGTTTCAGTTTCAGACTTTGTTTTGTTTTCTTGTTTTTAGGTACTAGTTCATGACTCGAAGCTCTCAACTAGTTCGTAAGAATATTTTGGACTTTGACGACGATTTTGAGAGGACTTTGAGAAAGAATAAGAATCAACAAGAGCCCCAACCACCTCAACTTGCACCAAATCTTGAAGAAGATGAAGTACAAGTGGAAGAGGAGGCCACGGCTCAGATTTTAGAGGAAGCACTAGCCATGGCAGCGGACGATCGAACAATCAAGGAGCTTTCTGCTTCGGGATTGGACAACGCCGCACCCCTATGCATCCAATACCCCACGGCTACTCAAGGCAAGACCGAGGAGTTCGAGTTGAAGTCAAGCTTGCTGCACCAAATTCCAAAGTACCATGGGCTGTCCATGGAGGATCCAAACAAGCACTTGAAAGGGTTCGAAGTGGTGTGTTCAAGCATGACCCCTGTCAATGTCGATGGAAGCATATGGAAGATGAAGGCTTTTCCTTTTTCTCTCTTGGAAAAGGCTAAAGATTGGTTGTATGAACTAGCCCCCGGAATTGTCACATCTTAGTAGAGCATGAAACGGGAGTTCTTGGAGAAGTTTTTCCCAACTTCTCGAGTCATTCTTCTACGCAAGAGGATTAGTGGCATTCAGCAAAATGAAGGTGAATCGTTTCCCACTTATTATGAACGTTTTAAAACTCTTGTTGCTTCATGTCCATAGCATCAAATGAAGGAGGAGCTTCTTGTTCAATATTTCTACAAAGGGCTTCTACCCATTGAACGTCAAATGCTAGATGCCTCAGCGGGATGAGCTTTGGTGGACAAGACACCCATGGCTGCCAAGACCTTAATTGCTAACCGAGCTTTGAACACTCAACAATATGAAGGTGTTGGACAAAGAAGTACCCCACGGCAACAACAAGTGAATGAGGTAAGTGCTATTTCCGAACTTCAAAATCAAATGGCTAATCTTACCACTCTTCTTTCTCAGGTTGTGGAAGAACCAAAAGTAAAAAGTGTGGCTGCTTGTGGCGTGTGTTCCATTGATAGGAGCATATTTATGCGACTTAGCTAGCTTGTTTTCATGCATTTATGTTGTTATTTCTTAGTTATTTTAGTCTTTTAAGCCATTTTCGTGTGTTTTCAGGTTCTAAGGACAAAGTATGCAAAAAGGTGCATTTTGGAGCCTTTCGGAGGAAAATTGGGCTTATAATGGTTATTACATGCTTGGAACAAGGTGGATGGACGAAGTTGAAGACCAAAAGAGGCTAGAAAGGTGCTTGAAGTCAAGAAAACTCAGTTTGGAAGCTTGGAAGGCAAAGAAAAACACAAATTGACCCACTCCTACAAAGGTGGCTCCCTGTCCCCTTTTTGATCCCTCCTTGTCTCCTCTTGTACAAGACGTACAATCTGATCAAAGCAATATTTCCATAAATATGGATCGTCCCATACATAAAACCGTGCATCATTTCTGAGCTTATCACATTGGTGTCTAGTGAAAGTGTTTGGAATTCGTTTAGACACCAAAAAGTTGACCAAATCGGCATACCAAGGTTCACTTACCTTAATGGACAGCAGTTGTTCATCAGGAAACGTTTCAGCAATGGGTAATTACTCCTCATTATGCACCATTCGGCTTAAGTGGTCAGCCACCACGTTTTCACTTCCCTTTTTGTCTCAAATCTTAATGTCGAACTCTTGAAGAAGCAACATCCATCGAATTAGCCTTGGCTTGGCTTCCTTCTTCGTGAGCAAATATTTCAATGCTGCATGATCAGTGAAAACAATTACTTTAGTACCAATTAAACATGATCAAAATTTATCTAAAGGAAAGACAACAGCAAGAAGTTCTTTTTTCGTTGTGGAATAGTTCAATTGGGCATCATTTAATGTCTGGGAGGCATAGTAGATGACATGCGGCCTCTTGTCCTTCCTTTGTCCTAAAACAGCCCCTAAAGCATAATCGGATGCCTCACACATAAGCTCGAAAGGAAGGCTCCAATCAGGTGGAACAATAATTGGGGCCATGGTCAGCAACTCCTTGAATTGTTTGAATGATGCTGTGCACTCCTCATTGAAATTAAACGCCACATCTTTTTGAAGGAGACGGCAAAGAGGTTGAGAAACCTTTGAGAAGTGTTTGATGAATCTTCGATAGAAACCTACATGTCCAAGAAAAGAACGAACCTCTCTAACCGAAGTAGGAGTGGGTAAGTGACGTACAAGATCTATCTTTGACTTATCAACCTCAATACCGTTTTCAGAGATGATATGACCTAAAACTATGCCTTGTTTAACCATGAAATGACATTTTTCCCAATTGAGAACAAGGTTAGTTTCAACGCATCGTTTTAAGATCAAACTGAGATTATTCAAACAACCATCAAATGAATCACCAAACACGCTAAAATCATCCATAAAAACTTCAATAATTTTCTCAACATAATTAGAAAATATGCTCATCATCCGTCTTTGAAATGTGGCAGGTGCATTGCATAAACCAAATGGCATGCGACGATAAGCAAATGTACTAAATAGGCATGTGAAAGTGGTTTTTTCTTGGTCCTCGGGTGCTATGACAATTTGATTATAAACAGAATAACCATCAAGAAAACAATAGAATGCATAACCTGTTAACCTCTCAAGCATTTGATCAATGAACAGAATGGGAAGTGATCCTTCCTTTTGGTGGCGTTGAGCCTCCTATAATCGATACAAACCCAAACCTATTTGGATTCGAGTAGGCACAAGCTCATGTTCGGCATTTGTCACCACAGTCACTCTAGATTTCTTTGGAACACATTGAACAGGTGAAAGCCAACGACTATCAGAAATTGGATAGATTACTCCACAATCAAGTAGCTTGATTATCTCATTCTTCACAACTTCCATCATTGGAGGGTTGAGTCGGCGTTGAGCCTCTCGAGATGTTTTAGACCCCTCCTCCAAAAGTATACGATGCATGCAAGTGGTAGGGCTGATTCCTTTGATGTCAGCCAATGTCCACCCAATTACCGTTTTGTACTCCTTCAACACCCTCACCAACTTGTCCTCCTCTTGTGCCGTGAGTGTGCTTGAGATGATGACGGGCAATGTCTCATCTTCTCCCAAGAAAAGATACTTCAAATGGCTTGGCAATGGTTTGAGTTCAAGTGTAGGTGGCTGCATAACTGATGGAAGTAACTTATTAGCCGAAACTAAAATTGAAATTGGGTCCAGAAACTTACCAGATTGTGGTGGCAATGATTCGAGGGCACCCACCATCTCAATTACATCATCATTAGGGGGCATGGCAAGGGAAAAGTCATGCATACCGTGAGGATGCATGGTTGCTGCTCCATTGTTTTGAATGTCCATTCCTCGTGCAATGACCAATTTAAGTGCATCTTCCTTCAATTGTTCAAAATGGTCCTGGGCCAAAGAGTCAATTACATCAATAGAAAAACATGAGTGATCCTCACTAGGATACTTGATAGAATCCGAAAGATTGAAATTAATAACTTCCCCATCAAATTCCATCGTCAAAGTTCCATTATACACATCAATCTTAGTACGGGCAGTTTTCATGAATGGTCTTCCAAGAAGGATGGGCAATGAAGGGGAATGGTCCGATTCATCCATTTCAGCCACATAGAAGTCCGCCAGAAAGATTAAGTGATTGACCTGCACTAAAACATCTTCCAAAACTCCCTTTGGATATGCATTAGATCGATCGGCCAATTGTATAATCACACCATCATTTTTCAACTCGCCTAAGCCCATAGATGCATAAATTGAATATGGCATGACATTTATAGATGCACCTAAGTCTAACATGGCAGATTCAAAACGAGTATTGCCAATAACACAAGGAATTGTAAAACTACCGGGATCCTTGCATTTAGGGGGCAGTTTGCGTTGCAAGATGGCTGAGACATTTTCACCTAGCTTTACAACTTCCTTGGTCAAAATTCTCTTCCTAGTGGTGCAAAGTTCTTTTAAAAAACTTGGCATACCTCGGAACTTGCTTAATTGCATCCAAAAGTGGTATATTGTCTTGAACTTTTCTAAACGTTTCCAAAATGTCCTTTTCAGCCTCCTCCTTCTTTGATTGCATAAACCTACAAGGAAAGGGTACATTTGGAGGAACAACGTTAGAATTAATCAAAATTGGAACTTCCTTACCTTTGTTGGCCGAATTGGATTGTTTGGATGGCTGCGGCAAGGGTGGTTCTACCCTTGCAGTGGGTGTGCATTACTCATCCTCTTCAATTATCAACTCTTTAACCTCGTTGGAACGTGATTTGGAAGGTTGGCGATCAGATCCAACTTGTTTTCCATTTCGCAGACTTATGGCTTTGGCAGATTTGAATCCTCCCTTTGGGTTGACAACGGTTGAACTAGGCAACTTGCCTTGCTCTCGGAATTGGCCCATGAACTCCGCAATCTGCCCTACTTGCTTCTCTAACTCATCCATTTTTTTGTCTCTATTTTGCATATCCTGCGCCATAGAAGTTAGTAATTGAAAAATCTGATCATTATCAATGGACGAACCTGATTTGGTTTGGGCAGGTTGTGCTTGGGGTTGTGTGGGTGCGTATGGTTTTGGATAGAAACCCGGGGATTATTGCCTAAATGCACTTTGTTGTTGGTTTTGTTGGGGTTCGCACCATTTGAAATTTGGATGATCTCTCTAACCGGGATTGTATGTGTTAGAGAAATGATCACTTCTTGGTTGTTGATTCCCAAAACCCATGGCATTGGCAGATTCCAACCCTCCGTTCTCGATCAATTGAGGGCACTTATCCCTGAGATGTCCTTGCATGGAACACACGCCATAAGCAGCCACACTTTGTACTTTTGGTCCTTTCACAACCTGAGAAAGAAGAGTGGTAAGATTAGCCATTTGATTTTGAAGTTCGGAAATAGCACTTACCTCATTCACTTGTTGTTTTCGTGGGGTGCTTCTTTGTCCAACACCTTCATATTGTTGAGCTTTCAAAGCTCTGTTAGCAATCAAGGTCTTGGCAGCCATAGGTGTCTTGTCCTCCCGCTGAGGCATCTAGCATTTGATGTTCAATGGGTAGAAGCCCTTCGTAGAAATATTGAAGAAGAAGCTCATCCTTCATTTGATGATGTGGACATGAAGCAACAAGAGTTTTAAAACGTTCATAATAAGTGGGAAACGATTCACCTTCATTTTGCTGAATGCCATTAATCCTTTTGCGTAGAAGAATGACTCGAGAAGTTGGGAAAACCTTCTCCAAGAACGCCCGTTTCATGCTCTCCCAAGATATGACAGTTTCGGGGGCTAGTTCATACAACCAATCTTTAGCCTTTTCTAAGAGAGAAAAAGGAAAAGCCTTCATCTTCAATATGCTTCCATCGACATTGACAGGGGTCATACTTGAACACACCACTTCGAACTGACAGGGGTCATGCTTGAACACACCACTTCGAACTCTTTCAAGTGTTTGTTTGGATCCTCCATGGACAGCCCATGGTGCTTTGGAATGTGGTGCAGCAAGCTTGACTTCAACTCGAACTCCTTGGTCTTGCCTTGAGCAGCTGTGGGGTATTGGATGCATAAGGGTGCGGCATTGTCCGATCCTGAAGGAGAAAGCTCTATGATTGTTCGATCGTCCGCTGCCATGGCTAGTGCTTCCTCTAAAATCTGAGCCATGGCCTCCTCTTCCACTTGTACTTCGTCTTCTTCAAAATTTGGTGCAGGTTGAGGTGGTTGGGGCTCTTGTTGATTCTTATTCTTTCTCAAAGTCCTCTGAAAATCGTCGTCAAAGTCCAAAATATTCTTACGAACAGGTTGAGAGCTTCGAGTCATAAACTAGTACCTAAAAACAAGAAAACAAAATAAAGTCAGAAACTTAAATGAATTAAAAATAAACAGAAAGAAAAGATCCAAGGGATTAGCAAAGTTGCTAATCCCCGGCAACGGCACCAAAAATTTGGTGCGAAATATATAAGAACACAAATTAAACCCTCTTTTGACAATTGTAGTATATGTATAAGTAGGGATCGTTCTAGACTGGGGATTAGGAGGGATTGCTAAAACACTGGAAACTGACTCAAAAACGTAAAACTAAGTTTAAAACACTAAACTAGACTCAAAGAATGCAAAACTAAACTCTAAAACACTAAAACAACTCAAAAGACTCAAAACAGCACAAAACAAGATAAAAGACTCAAATCTGCCACTAAGAGTAAATTTGGACGAAAATAGGTTTTGACTAAACTCAAAACACTTAAAAACACAAACTAAATCAGTTTCTAACTAAGATGACTCAACAAAGTAAAGGGGGATTGGGTTTTGACGAATTTGAAAACAAAACAAGTAAATTAAAGAACTAATGAAATATGCACGAATTTGGGTAAAACTATGGATGATGGGCTAGCTAGGAGGTTCTTCTCCACAAATGACACACTTGCAAACAAAACGATTTCTAGTTGCTTTTGAATAAACCACAAATTCTCAACACCCCAGATTAATTAGGTACGCTTAAATTAACCCTCAGATTTTCCTCATGTCATTGAATTGGACGAGAAAAGCGCATCACAATCAAATTATTCTTCAAAAGTTCCCTACATGAAAGCGCATAATAGAGATACAATCAAAGATCATTAAGTTCAATGAAAATCATAAGTATTGACGAGGCACTCGTAACTATGAAAGCGCATGATACTTATGCCAAGAATTTACTTAACACGATCGTGACTAGCAACCTTCACTAGTTGTGAATATAAGTTCATAACGATTAGGTGAAACTCCCTAATATCCTAGCATCAGATTTATGCATGAAAATTAAGCGTGCACTCTCAACCAACACACACAAATCAGTTTTAATTCAAACAGATAAGTAAATTGAATTCACAACTTATGAATCACAACTGGATGTAATCAAAACATATTGCAAGTATAACCATGGTTTCGAATTCCCCCCTAGCTAAGAGGGGTTTAGTTCCTCATATTCACAAAACAAAGATTATTGAATTGAAACATTGAAAACAAAAGAAAGATTACACCTAAAACGTTCCAGCAATCCTAACTCGAATGGCAAGCACGTCCAAGGCCTCTCCTCCCTCTTTGCTGCGGCACAAGGTTTGGTGGTGAGTTTTGGGGGTTCTGAATGGTGTAGAAAGCTGGGTTTATGGTTAGGATAGGTGTATGGTGCGACAAGGGATGAATAAGGTCAGAAACTATGGAGAATGGTGAAGGATGGATGTGGCAGAGAGTGAGGGTTGATTTCTAGCGTGAATGGATCAATGAATGGATGATTTTGGGGCTCCAAAAAGGAAGTCTATTTAAGGTTTTCAGAAATTAAAACCCTAACTTATTTAGGTAATCAGAAATTAAGTCAAAAGCTTCTAGAAAGAGGAAATAAAATCAGAAAACTAAGGGAAATATGCCAAGATATGCGGAAAGGTCTTAAGTTAAAAGGGGAATGTGTTTTAATGCAAGAAATAGGAAAGAGGGACTCTCCCTTGCACTGCAAGGAAGAGGAAACCAAGAACAAGGTGCAGGAAGGGTCCATGGGTGTTCCAGGTCCTTTAGTTTGTGTCCTAGAATGCATAGGAGGCCTTCAAGGTTGATGGAATTTAGGGACAGTTAGGATTAGGAAAGGTCAAACCAAAATAGGAAACATTGGCTTAACTTTCCTACTTCAAGTAGGAATCCTTGTGTAAGTAGGAATCCTCATTCTTCTAGGAATCCTTCTTCAATTAGGAATCCTTCTTCAATTAGGAATCCTAACATCTTCAACTCTTCAATTTCGTCCATTCCTTTTGCTCCAAGCATGTGATATCCATTCCAAGCCCAATTTTGCTCTAAAAGGCTCCAAAATGCACCTACTTGCATACTTTGTCCTTAGAACCTAAAAACACACGAAAATGGCTTAAAAGACTAAAATAACTAAGAAATAACAACGTAAATGCACAAGAACAAGCCAACTAAGTCACCTAAATATGCTTCTATCAGTAAATTTCGAGGAATAACGTTAGAAATAATCGAATTTGAACCTTTCTTACCTGTGGTGGATGGATTGGATGGATTAGGGAGTGTAGGAGGCTGCGGCAAGGTTGTTTACTTCCTTGTCGTGGCCTTGTCTTGCTCCTGCTCCTCAATCAGCAACTTCTCGTCCTCTTAGGGATGTGATTTGGAGGGTTGTGGGTCTATTCCAACTTGTTTTCCACTTCGCAACATGATGGCTTTTGCAGATTCAAATCCTCCCTTTGGGTTGACAACGGTTGAACTTGGCAACTTCCCTTGCTTTCTAAATTGGCCCATGAACTCCGCAATCTGTCCCATTTGCTTCTTCAACTCATCCACCTCCTTGGCTTGATTTTGCATTCCCTGCGCCAATGTAGTTAGTAACTTAAACATATTATCATCATTCATTAACGTACCTGAGTTGGATTGGGCAGATTGTTGTTGGGATTGAGTGGGTGCGTATGGCCGTTGGTAAAATCTCGGAGGTTGCTGCCTAAATGCACCTTGTTGTTGGGTTTGTTGGGGCTCTCTCCACTTGAAGTTTGGATGATCTCTCCAACCTGGATTGTATGTATTAGAGAAAGGATCACTCCTTGGTTGGTTTTGACTCCCAAAACCCACGGCATTGGCAAATTCCCACCCTCCATTCTCGATCAATTGAGGGCAGTTATTCGTAAGATGCCCTTGCATTGAGCACACTTCACAGATTGTAGGTTCTTGCACTTTTGGTCTTTTAACGGCCTGTGACACAAGGAGAGTGAGATTAGCCAATTGAGATTGAATTTCAGAAATTGCACTTACCTCATTCACATGTTGCTGCCGTAGGGTGTCTCTTCCACTAACGCCTTCATATTGTTGTGCATTCAACACTCTATTTTCAATTAAGATCTTTGCTGCCGTAGAGGTCTTGTCCACCAAAGCTCATCCCGCTAAAGCATCAAGCATTTGTCTTTTAATAGGAAGAAGTCCTTCATAGAAATATTGAAGTAAAAGCTCTTCCTTCATTTGGTGTTGTGGACAAGAAGCAACTAACATCTTAAAACACTCATAGTAGGCTAGAAACGAATCTCCTTGGTTTTGTTGGATGCCTCTAATTCTCTTCCTTAAGAGAATGACTCGTGAGGTAGGAAAAAATTTCTCCAAGAATGCACGCTTCATGCTCTTCCATGATGTGACTATTCCAGGTGCCAATTCGTACAACCAATCATTGGCCTTGTCCATTAGTTAGAATGGAATGGCCTTCATCTTCAAAATACTTCCATCGACATTGACAAGGGTCATGCTTGAGCTCACAACTTCAAATTCCTTCAAGTGTTTGTTAGGATCCTCTATAGACAGCCCATGGAACTTCGGGATATGATGCAACAAACTGGACTTGAACTCGAACTCCTCAGCTTTGCCTTGAGCAGCCGTGGGGTATTGGATGCATAGGGGTACGGCATTGTCCAATCCTGAAGCAGAGAGCTCCTTGATTGTTCGATTGTCCACTGCCATGGCATGTGCTTCTTCCAACACCTGAGCCATGGGCTCTTCTTCCTCCTCTATTACTTATTCTTAAAGCTCAGGTTCAGGGCTAGGTGGATTAGATTCTTGCTGATTCCTCAGCCTTCTCAAAGTCCTCTCAAAATCGTCGTCAAAGTAAAGGATGTGCTCACGAACAAGTTGAGAACTTCGAGTCATAAACTAGTACCTAAAAACAAGAAAAACGAAACAAAGTCAGAAACTAAAACAAAACAAAATAAATGAAAAGAACAGAACCAAGGGATTAGCAAAGTTGCTAATCCCCGGCAACGGCGCCAAAAATTTGATGCGAAGTATATAAGCACACAAATTAAACCCTCTTGTTGATAATTGTAGTATATATGCAAGTAGGGATCGTTCTAGACCGGGGATTAGGAGGGATTGCTAAAACACTTGAAACTGACTTAAAAACATAAAACTAAGTTTAAAACACTAATCTAGACTCAAAGAATGCAAAACTAAACTCTAATGACTCAAAACAGCACAAAACAAGCTAATTGACTCAAAACAGACACTAAGAGTGATTTTGGACGAAAATTGGTTTTATCTTGACTCAAAACACTTAAAAACACAAAGTTGGACAAATTCTAACTAATTTGGAACACAAAAGTAAAGGGGATTGGGTTTTGGACGAATTTTAAAGTAAAACAAGTAAACTAATGACTTAGATAGATTTAGGCACGAAATTGGGTGTTTTGGATGGATGATGGGCTAGCTAGAGGGTTCTTTTCCACACAAGACACACTTGCATACAAATTGATCTCCAGTTGCTTTTTTCAATAAACCATGAATGACAATGCCCCAGATTAACTGTGCCATCACTAATTAACCCTCAGATTTTCTTAAGTCATTGAATTGGATGGAATATGCATCCTCAACCCAAATTATTCTTCAATAGTCCCCTACATGCACATCATAATAGTGATACAATCAAAGATCATTAAGCTTTATGAAAATCATAAGCATTGACAAAGCATTCGTAACTATGACATCATGATACTCATGCCAGGAATTTAACTTAACGCAATCGTGACCAATGACCTTCACTACTTGTGAATATAAGTTTGTAACGATTAGGTGAAACTCCCTTATATTCTAGCATCAGATTCAAGCATGCAAACGAAGTATGCATCCTTAATCAACATTCAAGAATAAGTTTTGAATAAAAGAGTTAAGCAAATTGCATTCACACTTTATGAAATCACAACTGGAATTAATCAAATCATATTGCAAGTATAATCATGGTTTCGAATTCCCCCCTAGCTAAAAGGGGTTTAGTTCCTCATGTTTGCCAAAACAAAGAATATTAAACTTAAACATTGAAAAGAAAAGAAAGATTACACCTAAAAACGTTCCAGCAATCCTAACTCGAATGGCAAGCACAACCAAGGTCTCTCCTCCTTGTTCTTTGCTGCGGTACAAGGTATGGTTGATGGTTTGAGTGGTGAATTATATGAGAGAGTGGATAGAAGGCTGAATGGTTGAAGGAATGGGATGATGGCTGCGGCAGAGAGTGTTTTAGGATGTGTATGTGAGTGAATGAATCCCCAAGGCTACGGCAAAGAGGTTCATTTAAGGGTTTTAGGAAATCCAAAACCTAACTTATTTTGGTTAACAGAAATTAATTCAAATCCACTACAAAAACGGAAATAAAATCAGAATCCTAAGGGAAAAGGGATAGGATATACGGCAGAACCAAAAAGGGGAAGGAAATAGCCCTTCCTTGCGCGGTAAGGAAGAGGAATGGCCTAGGGTGGTGCGGCTCCATCCTAGAAGGAAAGGGAAAGGCCTTGCTGTGTCCTAGGGAAGAAGGGAAAGGTTTTACATGGTTTAGGAATAAGGAAACATGGCAAGGGGAATTGCTGCACAAGGAGGAAACAAGGAGGGAACACAAGATGACAAGGCGCCACCTTTGTAGGGGACGGTTGAATTATGTTTTTCCTTGTCTTCCAAGCTTCCATTCTGACTTCTCTTGACTTCTAGCCTCTTTTGGTCTTCAATTTCATCCATCCACCTTGCTTCAAACATGTAATATCCATTCTTGGCCCAAAACTGCTCCAAAATGCACATTCTTGTCACTTTAGCCCTTTGGACCTACAAACACATGAAAATAGCTTAAAATACATAAATAACTAAGAACTAACAACATAAATGCAAGAAAACAATCTAACTAAGTCGCATAAATATGCTCCTATCAAAGGGATCATTCCTTGGTTGATTTGGGCTCCCAAAGCCCACGGCATTAGCACTTTCCCATCCTCCATTCTCGATCAATTGAGGGAATTTTTCAGATGGATGTCCTTGGATAGAGCACACGCCACAGATTTTATGTTCTTGCACTTTTGGTCTTTCAACGGTCTGTGACACAAAAAGAGTGAGATTAGCCAATTGAGATTGAATTTCAGAAATTGCATTTACCTCATTCACATGTTGCTGTCGTGGGGTATCTCTCTGCCCAATGACTTCGTATTGTTGTGCATTTAAGGCTCGGTTGGTGATTAGGGTTTTGGCATCCATAGGTGTTTTGTCCGCCAAATCTCCTCCCGCTGAGGCATCTAGCATTTGTCTTTCAATGGGAAAAAGTCATTCGTAGAAATATTGAAGGAGAAGCTCTTCCTTCATTTGGTGTTGAGGACATGATGCAACAAGAGTCTTGAAACGTTCATAGTATGCTAGAAATGATTCACCTTGATTTTGTTGAATGCCACTAATCCGCTTCCTCAAAAGAATGATTCTTGACGTTGGAAAGAACTTTTTAAGGAATGCTCTCTTCATGCTCTCCCACGAGGTGACGGTTCTAGGTGCCAATTCGTACAACCAATCTTTAGCTTTTTCCGAAAGATAGAATGGAAAAGCTTTCATCTTCAATATGCTTCCATCAACGTTGACTGGGGTCATGCTTGAACAAACCACTTCGGACTCCTTCAAGTGCTTGTTTGGATCCTCCATGGATAGCCCATGGAACTTTGGAATATGATGCGACAAACTAGACCTCAATTTGAACTCTTCGTTCATGCCTTCAGCTGCCATGGGGTATTGAATGCATAGGGGTGCGACATTGTCCAATCCTGAAGCTAAGAGCTCCTTGATTGTTCGGTTGTCCGCTGCCATGACCTATGCTTCCTCTACTTCTTCAACCGTGGGCTCCTCTTCCTCTTCTATTTCGGATTCAGAGCTGGAACTAAAAGGATTAGATTCTGGTTGCCTCTTATTCCTTCTCAATGTTTGTTCAAAATCGTCGTCAAACTCCAAGATGTGTGCACGAATAGGTTGAGAACTTTGAGTCATACACTAGTACCTAAAACATGAAAATAAAACAAAGTCAGAAACTAAAACAAAATTCACAGAAAAGAAACAAGGGATTAGCAATGTTGCTAATCCCCGGCAACGGTGCTAAAAATTTGAAGCGAATTTAATCAACACACAAATTAAACCCTCTTGTTGACAATTGTAGTAAAAACGCAAGTAGGCATCATTCTAGACCAAAGATTAGGACTTCTAGAACCTTTAATTAAGTGTCCTAAATTAATTTGAGATCCTCCTTGCAGCTAGAAATTCGGTAAATTCGGATTAGGACCAAATTAGGAAACTTGGCTTACATTCCTTCTTCTAAACTGATTCCTTTCTTCAAAATCTTTGACTTAAGTCTTCAAGCACATTCCTAGTCCTTCTTGAACTTCAATTTCGTCCATCAACCTTGCTCAAAGCATGTGCTATCCATTCCAAGCCCAAAACTGCTCCAAAAGGCACCAAAATGCACTTTCTTGCCACTTTAGCCCTTTGGACTTACAAACACACGAAAAAAGCTTAAAATACTAAAATAACTAAGAACTAACAACAAAAATGCAAGAAAACAAGCTAACTAAGTCGCATAAATATGCTCCTATCAGCTAACAAAGAAAGGTTAGGGATAAACAAGAGTTCTTAAAGAAGTAGTAAAGCAAAGCAATGAAATTACTTAGAATTCATTTTGAATGCAGAAATCAACTTTAAACACAAGGGAAGATTCATACAACTTAGGGCTGGATTCAAGCTTTTGGACCGTTTCTTCAAAAACCAACACTTGTGAGTTCATTCTCACTTATTTCTCAACTCTTTTTCTTTTCTTTTCACATTTTTTTTTCTTCTTTTCTTTTAAAGCCCGTGCCCTATTTCTTTGGCACACAAAACACATATTTTGAAAACCCTTCCCCCACACTTGCTTTTTTGCATATTGTAGATCAAAATGAATTCTTTCTAAGTCATGCTTCACTATCCTTTAAGAACAAGGGTATGGGTAGTCCTATACTAGGCTAGGTAAGGATAATGTGGGCTAACAAAGAAAATAGGCTAAATAAGGCTCAAAAGGGGTTAAACCTACAAAACATATGAGAAAGGGGGGTACGGCTGTTTGGCTTTGGTTCACTAAACAACTTTATCTTGTTTATGTGTTATGCAATTCAATGTCATGCTTTGAATGAGATGGGTATGAGTTCTAGTATTTGGATCTAAAATGATGAAAACACATTCTAAGTAGCAACCAAGCAAAGAAATAATGAGATCATGCAACGACTTTAGAAAACAAAAACATCATAGATTAATAACTCTCCAAAAGAAGTATAGGTTCAAGTCTCTCGGGATTGTAGCGTTAGTTTGAGTTTCTTCCTTCAAGCATGTTAGAAAAACGGATTTTTTTTCTTTTTGTGACAACATGTGAATTCGTAAACAACAAATATAACTAAGCATAAACCAAAGAGCATATCAAACTTCTATCCATGTTCGTAACTTTCTTTAACAGTCATGCAATTAAAAACCAAATCCTCATCATTGTGTTGGAAGGTACCCTAAGACAAACCCACACAAACGACTCTAAAACGACTCTTTTTGGGTTTTTCAAAACTTTTTCCAATTTTTTTTTTCAAATTTTTCGTATGTTTCTGTCAAGACACATGAAAAAAATTCAAAACACACTAAAAACACTTAAAAACGGTGAGAAACAACCGTAGAAGTGATAGGTGATAAAATCCCACGAATTTTCATTAAAAACACTTTATTTACACCCCCCCAACACTTCAATCAAACATTGTCCCCAATGTTTCAAACATAGACTCACACATAAACAAACAAACAAACAACGAACTAATCATGGCAAAATAAATGCATTAAAGAGAAGGGTTTAGGAACGCAAATCTGGTTGTAGAGCGATTCCTAGGTCTTCCTTATTTGAATGCATGGGTTGCCTCCTAAGAAACACTTGCTTTAACGTCTTCCAGCGGGACGATACCTCCTTTTAAGCTTCATTGGAGCCCACAGCATGGAGGGGTATGTCCTCCACAACATGTTCCTCAAAACTATCGCGCATTGGATCTATGAACGGAAAAGGATAATGATCATTCCTGATTGTGGCGTTGAGCTTCCTAAAGTCAATGTAAACTCTGTTGAGCTTCCTAAAATCAATGTAAATTCTCCAACCACCTTGAATTCGATTAGGTACGTGCACCATAGAAGGTAGAAACCTATTAGTTGAAATGGAAATGGAAATTGGAATAGGTGGTGTGAAAATTAACTTGACACTCAAATTAAACCCTATTGATGACGATTGTAGTAGATACGCAAGTAGCGATCGTTCTAGCACAAGTCATACAAAACATTCTAGCATCCTTAAATATTGTAGGCCAATAAAAACCACATTCTAAAACTTTATGTGCTGTTCTTTGAGTACCAAAGTGACCTCCACATGCATAAGTGTGACAAAAAGTTAAAATTGAATTAAACTCAGAATCATGCACACACCTACGAAGAATCTGATCAGGGCAATATTTCCACAAGTATGGGTCATCCCAAACATAAAAACGTGCATCCTTTTGAAGTTTATCACTTTGGTGCTTGTTTAGCTCTCTTGGAATGTGTTTAGACACCAAATAATTCACTACATCAGCATACCATGGCTCACTTACCTTGATGGACAGCAGCTGCTCATCTGGGAATGTCTCTTGGATAGGCACGGCATCCTCCTCATGCACCATACGGCTCAAGTGATCAGCCACCATGTTTTCACTCCCTTTCTTATCCCGGATTTCAATATCGAACTCTTGGAGAAGAAGCATCCAGCGAATAAGTCTTGGTTTGGCTTCTTTCTTGGTGAACAAATACTTCAAAGCTGCATGGTCAGTGTAAATAATAACTTTAGTACCAAGTAAATAAGAACGAAATTTATCTAAAGCAAACACAACAGCTAGAAGTTCTTTTTCAGTGGTGGAGTAATTCAATTGAGCATCATTCAAGGTCCGTGATGCATAATAGATGACGTGTGGCTTCTTGTCCTTTCTTTGTCCCAAAACAGCTCCTAATGCATAATCTGAAGCGTCACACATAAGCTCAAACGGAAGGCTCCAATCCGGTGGAACTATGATAGGGGCCGAAGTTAGCATCTCTTTAAGGTGTTTGAACGCCTTCTCACACTCCTCATTGAAGTCAAAAGCCACATCTTTCTAGAGGAGACGGCAAAGAGGGCTTGAAATCTTTGAAAAGTCCTTGATAAATCGCCTATAGAATCCTGCATGTCCAAGAAAATAACGAACCTCTCTAACCGAAGTAGGAGAGGGTAAGTAGCGTACAAGATCTATTTTTGATTTATCAACTTCAATTCCCCTTTCTGAAATGATATGCCCTAAAACTATGCCTTGTTTAACCATAAAGTGACATTTTTCCCAATTTAACACAAGGTTAGTTTCAACACATCATTTCAAGATTAATGTGAGATTTTCCAAACAACCATCAAACGAATCACCAAAGACACTAAAGTCATCCATAAATACCTCAATAATCTTCTCCACAAAATCTGAAAATATACTTACCATACATCTTTGGAAGGTGGCAGGCGCATTGCATAAACCGAATGGCATGCGACGATAGGCAAAAGTACCAAAAGGGCACGTGAAGGTGGTCTTTTCTTGGTCAGCCGGAGCTATGACAATCTGATTATATCCAGAATAACCATCAAGAAAACAATAAAAAGAATGACCAGCTAACCTTTCAAGCATTTGATCAATGAACGGCAAAGGGAAGTGGTCATTCCTTGTGGTGGCATTTAGCTTCCTATAGTCGATGCACACTCTCCAACCTGTTTGGATACGTGTGGGCACAAGTTCATTTTCTGCATTCTTCACCACAGTGAACCCGGATTTCTTTGGAACACATTGAATTGGTGAGACCTAACGGCTATCCGAGATTGGATAAATCACTCCACAATCAAGAAGCTTGATAATCTCCTTCTTCACAACTTCCATCATTGGAGGGTCGAGTCGGCGTTGAGCCTCTCGAGTTGGTTTAGCCCCCTCCTCTAGAAGTATGCTATGCATGCATATAGTAGGGCTAATTCCCTTAATATCGGCCAAGGTCCATCCGATGGCTGTTTTATGCTCTTTCAACACTCGAATCAACTTTTCCTCCTCCATTACCGTGAGTGATGAGGAGACAATGACAGGCAACGTCTCGTTATCTCCCAAAAAGACGTACTTTAAATGGTCCGGTAATGGTTTAAGCTCAAGTACGGGTGCCTGAATCACTGAGGGTAACAACTTATTAGTAGAAACGGGAATTGAAATTGGTTTTGAAGGCTTACCACGGTGCTGAGGTAGTGACTTAAGGGCAGCAACCATCTCGGCCTCTTCTTCACTTCTAGGCACGGCAATATTGGGTTTTTGCCCAATTCCTTGTGCAATTGTTGTTTCAAGGGGATCCCTCTCCAAGGAATCAAGATAATCCTGCGCCAAATCATCGAATATATCAATAGAAAAGCAAGAATGATCTTCTTTAGGAAATTTGATAGTTTCAGAAAGATTGAAATCAATAACTTCCCCATCAAATTCCATTGTTAAAGTCCCTTTGAACACATCTATCTTGGTGCGGGCTATTTTCATGAAGGGTCTCCCAAGGAGGATCGGCAATGGGGTAGAATGGGGTGAATCCTCCATGTCAAGCACGTAAAAGTCCGCTGGAAAAATCAAATTACCAACCTGCACCAAAACATCATCCAAAACACCTTTTGGATATGCATTAGAACAATCGGCTAATTGAATAATCACACCATCGTTTTTAAGCTCACCTAAGTTCATAGATGCACAAATAGAGTATGGCATAACATTAATTGAAGCCCCTAAGTCTAACATGGCATGTTCAAACTTAGTATTTCCAATAACGCATGGAATTGTAAAACTACCCGGATCTTTGCATTTAGGGGGTAATTTCCTTTGTAACACAGCAGAAACGTTCTCACTTACTTGAACCACCTCTTTGTTCGAAATCCTTCTCCTTCTTGTACAAAGCTCTTTCAAAAATTTAGCATACCTTGGAACTTGCTTTATGGCATCAAGGAGTGGGATATTGACTTGAACTTTCCGGAATGTCTCTAGAATGTCCTTCTCGGCTTCTTCTTTCTTTGATTGCCTAAACCTGCCAGGAAATGGTACATTTAGTGGAATGGAACTAGAAAAATTCGAATTTGGACTTACCTTGGTGGGTTGGGATGGCTGAGAGGCATTAGGTGGGTGCGGCATTGATTGGTCATCTTTGGCCGTGAGTTTTGCTCCATGATCCTCTTCTTGCAGCAGCTTTTCATCCTCTTCTTGACTTGATTTGGATGGTTTGGGGTCAATTCCGACCTATTTACCACTCCTCAACATGATTGCCTTGGCGGTTTCAAAGCCTCCTTTAGGATTAACAGTAGTTGAACTAGGCAATCTTCCTTGTTCTTTAATCTGCCCCATGAATTCCGCTATTTGCCCCATTTGCTTTTCCAAATTGTCCACCCTTTTGTCTTGAATTTGCCTTTCTTTGTTTTGAGTTTGTACTTCCTGCGTCAAAGTAGTAAATAACTTAACAACGTGATCATTATCCAAAGACATACCTGAGTTTGTTGGGGTAGATTGCATTTGGGTTTGATTTGGTACGAATGGCTTTGTATAAAAGCCCGGTGGTTGCTGCCTAAATCCTCCTTGTTGTTGGGGTTGTTGAGGCTCCCCTCTACATGAAATTTGGGTGATCCCTCCAACCCGGATTGTATGTGTTTGAATATGCATCATTGCGTGGCTGATTTTGGCTCCCATATCCCACGACATTGGCAGATTCCCACCCTCCATTCTCAATCAATTGAGGGCATTGATCATTGGCATGTCCTTGCATAGAGCACACGTCACAAACACTTTTTCCATGTATCTTCATTCCCTCGGCCATCTGAGAAACAATAGAAGTAAGGTTAGCTAATTGGGATTGAATGTCGGACATAGAACTTACCTCATTCACTCCTTGCCGTGGGGTGTCTCTTTGCCCAAGTCCTTCGTATTGTTGTGCATTCAACGCTCAGTTGGCAATTAGGGTCTTTGCAACCATGGGTGTTTTGTCCACCAATGCACCTCCCGCTGAGGCATCTAGCATTTGTCGCTCAATTGGAAGAAGTCCTTAATAAAAGTATTGAAGTAAAAGTTCTTCTTTCATTTGATGTTGAGGACATGAAGCGACAAGATCTTTGAAACGCTCATAGTATGTTGGAAATGACTCCCCTTGTTGTTGTTGAATGCCACTAATTTTCTTCCTCAAGAGAATGACTCTCGAGGTGGGGAATAACTTCTCTAAAAACGCCATCTTCATGCTTTCCCAAGAAGTGACCGTTCCAGGTGCTAATTCGTAAAGCCAATCTTTAGCCTTTTCCAAAAGAGAAAATGGAAAGGCCTTCATCATTAGAATGTTCCCATCGACATTGATGGGTGTCATGCTCGAACAAACCACTTCGAACTCCTTAAGATGCTTGTTTGGGTCTTCCATGGACATCCCATGGTATTTAGGAATGTGGTGCAACAAGCTTGACTTTAATTCGAACTCATCGGTCTTGCCTTAGGCAGCCACGGGGTATTGAATGCATAGGGGTGCGGCATTGGCCAACCCCGAGGCCGAGAGCTCTTTGATTGTACGATTGTCCGCTGCCAAGACTTCTTCTTCCTCTTCAAATTCATATTCGGCCTCCAAACTTGAACTAGGTTCACTAGGTTCGAGATGCCTCCTCTTTCTTCTTCTCAAATCTCGTTCAAAATCGTCGTCAAAATCCAAGAAGTTTGCATGAACGGTTTGAGAACTCAGCGTCATGCACTAGTACCTAAACAAAGAAAACAAAACAAAATCAGAAAACTAGACAAACTAAACCAAAAACACACGGCAAACACAAGGGATTAGCAATTTTGCTAATCCCCGGCAACGGCGCCAAAATTTGGTGTGAAAATTAACTTGACACTCAAATTAAACCCTATTGATGACGATTGTAGTAGATACGCAAGTAGGGATCGTTCTAGACCGGGGATTAACTAGGGATACTAATCAATGTAAATAAGACTCAAAAACACTAAACTAGACTCTCTAGACTCAAAATAAACTTTAAACACTCAAAACAGCAAGAAACAATCAAAATGACTCAATTCTAAACCTAACAAGTGATTTGGACGAAAATCAAACTTATTTGACTCAAAAGACTAAAAGAAAACAGATTTAGACTCTAAAAACAAGACTTAAAAGCAAGGGGGATTGTTTTGACGAAATTGAAATTAAAACCGAAACTTGTAACCAAACTTTAAAGAAAAACGAATTTTGATGAAATTGAATGATGAGAAGCTAGTTAGAGGGGTCCTTATCCACACATGAACATATGCATACAACTTGATTCCCAGTTACTCTTTCGACAAACCATGAATGACAATGTTCCGAATTAATTGTATTGAACTAATCAATTCCCAGATTTCCCTAGATTCATTGAATTGAATGGATAACGCATCACAACCAAATTATTCTTTCTCAAACTCCCTAACTATGGAATACGCATGATAGAGACATTCAACAAAGATCATTAAGTTTAATGGAAATCATGAACATTGACAAGGCATTCATAACTATGGAAAACGCATGTTAATCCAACCTAGGGTTTCCTTCACATAATCGTGACTAGCGATCTTTACTACTCATGAATATAAGTTCATAACGATTAGGTGCAATTCCCTTATATCCTAGCATCGAATTTATGCATGTAAATCAAGTGTCGACCCTCAACCCACATACATAAACAAGTTCTTAATAAAAACAGAAAAGTAAACCACATTCATAATTCATAAAATCATAACTGGAGTAAATCAACTCATAAGAAACATATATCCATGGCTTCAAATTCCCCCCCTAACTAATAGGGGTTTAGTTCCTCATGATAGCAATTAAACAAAGAAAACTGAATTGAAACATTAAAAACAAAGATAGACAACACCTAAGAACGCTCCAGCGATTCAATGCTTTGAATGACATTCACGATTCTAAGTGGCACCTTCTCCTTCCTTCCTTGAATAGTTGTGGCACAAGAGGGATTTTCTGGGTTTGGGGATGTGTTTGGTGAAGGATGGATGATGAATGACGTAGGGGGTTCTTGTAGAGAGGACTTGCGGATGAATGGATGTGTGAAGGCAGAGAATGAATTGAAGACTTTATGACTAAATGGTGCGGCAGAGAGTGCTATTTATAGGGTTTATGGTACGTCATAAAGGGCTTTAGGAATCAAAGAAGAATTACACAACCTAAACCCATCAGGAATAGGCCATCTAGAAGGTAGGAAACCCCAAAGGAAAAGGATTTCTTGCGGCAGATTTTTGTGGTTACCTAGTAGGAAATTTGGTCTTCTAGAAGAACTAAAACCACTTAGGAGAAGGGATAAGGGTGCGGCAAGGACTTAGGGTTCCTAGAATCCTAAATTAAATGTCCCCCAATAAAAAAATAAACCCTCATTGTACCAGGAATTAAGTTAGAAAAGGATTAGGATAGGATAAGGTTAGTTAAGATAGGATAAGGATTGGATAAGATAAGATAAGATAAGGTTGTTTGGATAATGTTTTGGATAATTCTCCTTCTTTTGAGCTGATTCCTTATCTTCAATGATTTGAATTTATTTCTCCAACCTTGAAACATATTCCTAACTCTATTTGGACTCCAAATTCGTCCATCCTCTTGCCCACTGCTTATGCTATCCATTCCAAGCCCAGATTTGCTCTAAAATGCTCCAAAATGCATCTTTTTGCCAACTTTGCTTCTTGGACCTAAAAACACACGAAAATGACTTTAAACACTATACTAAGCAACAAATAGCTAAGTGAATGCAAGAAAACACACTAACTAAGTAGCATAAATATGCTCCTATCAATAGGTGGCTTACCAATGTACTGCAATGAAGTGGCAGCACTGTCAACAGACTCACAAGGGGTGCTCTCGGCCAGATTTGGTGGTTTGAGGATTGGGGCGTGTCCCTTGTGCTCTAATCCAATTCCCTCTTCATTGGTAGTTCGAAATACATCCTTCTTGATTGGTGCTGAACGTTCCTGCCCTATATTTGTAATTAAATCAATGACAAAACAAGAACGAACATCATCAAGATTCTCAACAGGTTCAGAAACATTAAAATTAATCATGTCGCCACTAAACGCCATAGTTACTGCGCCATTGGCCACATCAATCTTGGTTTGAGCTGTTTTCATGAAAGGTCATCCAAGTAAAAGTGGCGATGGTGGAGAGTGGGTTGAGTCCTCCATGTCAAGCATATAGAAATCTGCAGGAAAAATCAAGTGGTCTACCTGCACCAAAGCATCTTCTAAAACTCCTTTCGGATATGCATTAGATCGATAAGCTAATTGAATAATAACACCATCATTTTTAAGCTCTCCTAGATTCATAGATGCATAAATAGAATATGGCATGACATTAATTGATGCACCTAATCTAGCATAGCATGTTCAAATCTTGTATTGCCAATAACACAAGGGATAGTAAAACTACCTGGATCTTTGCATTTAAGTGGCCGCTTTCTTTGCAACATTTCAGAGACATTTTCACTTACTTGTACCACTTCTTTCTCCCGAATCCATTTCCTTGTTGTACAAAGCTTCTTCAAAAACTTAACGTACTTTGGGATTTGCTTTATAACATTAAAGAGTGGAATATTGACTTGCACTTTCCTAAACGTCTCAAGAATGTCCTTTTCATCCTCTTCCTTCCTTGATTGCATGAATCTGCGAGGGAAAGGCACATTTGGTGGAATAATGTTAGAAGGAACTGAATTTGGACCTACCTTGGTTGCTTTGGACGACACAGGTTGCTTAGGGGCCTTGGAAGGCTGCGGCAAGGATGATTCTACCTTTCCCGTGGGTTTATCATTCTCCTCCTCCTCAATCAGCAGCTTTTCATCTTCCTTTGGACTTGATTTGGATGGTTGTGAGTCAGCTCCAACCTCCTTACCACTTCTCAATATGATAGCCTTGGCGGTTTCAAATCTTCCTTTAGGATTAACAATGGTTGAACTAGGCAATTTGCCTTGCTCTCTGAATTGGCAGTCTTGAATTAATTTCTCCAGATCTCTAGCACATTCCTAGCCACTCTTGATCTTCAAAAACATCCATCCAACTTGCTCCATGCATGTGCTATCCATTCCAAGCCATGAGTGACATCTAACCATATATCATGGCTACCCAAGCTAATGTAGAATTTGGTCGGAGAACCTATTTAGTTGGAATTACAATGTAATTTGATCTTTCTCTAATACAATACTCACAATCACATTACTAGGGTATGGATACTTAATGTCAAACCCCTAATGTGATTATACTTAGTTATATGATTCAATTGAGTCGCATAGGAACGCCTTCCATCATTACGCTCGATACTTCAGCTGAAGATTCCCGAATCATATCTTAGAGTATTCTTCCTCTCGTAATGAGGATTAGAGATCCCTTGTTGATCATTCATATGCCTTTGAGAATAAATCACTGACCCCAACAATGCATAGAACACATAATGTGGTCACGTCTCATTATCAAATGATCAGCAACGTATCCCAAAGACAACTATGATGTCTCAGGTCAAAGGATTACTTAATTAGGTGACTTTACAAATCTTTGTGGGTATGACACTCGTATTTGCTTGCTATACTATCATATCGATTCGTGTAGTTGCGAGAAATATAATTCGTTCATCATAGGGCATCTGAAATTATCCAGCTAGTACATGCTGATATATGTGGGCCAATGAATCCAACATCAAACAGCAAGAAAAATGTGTCTTCTCAACTTCATCGATGACTTTAGTCAAAAGACTTGGGTGTACTTTTTTAGGGGAAAAATCAGAAGCTTTTGTGTTTTTTAAGAACTACAAAGCTAAAGTTGAAAAAGAACAAGAGCATACATAAGGGGCCTTCGCACTGATCGTGGAGGTGAATTCACATCACAAGAGTTCACTAACTTTTGTGGTGAGAATGGAATTCAGAGACAACTGACAGCTACATATACTCCCCAACAAAATGGGGTTGCCGAGAGGAAGAATCGAACCATCATGAACATGGTGCGAAGCAACCTTTCTGAGAATAAAATTTCAAAAACATTTTGGCTTGAAGCAGTCAACTGGACTGTGCATGTTCTCAACAGAAGCCCAACACTTGCCTTGAGAAACAAAATTCCAGAAGAGGCGTGGAGTGGAACAAAACCTGGGGTGAGTCATTTCATGATTTTTGGATGTAATTCTCATGTCCATGTACCTGATAACATGAGGGTTAAGCTTGACAATAGGGGTCTGAAATGCATATTTTTTGGAGTAAGTGAAGAGTCGAAGGCTTATAGATTATTTGATACAATTTCTCAAAGAATAATTGTAAGCTGAGATGTAGTTTTTGAAGAAGATTAAAGTTGGAATTAGGATGAAAATCACAATGAAGCCATTGTGGCTGATCTTGAGTGGGCGACAGATGAAGAAGAAGGTACAAAATGTGGAGATAGTGAAGAAGAGTCTTAAGCTAGCATTACTGAAAAAGATGCGAGCATTGGTGAAATGGATCATAGTGATTTTCCAGAAGACTTGTCTAATGAGGAGACAGATAAAAATGCACCTCATGAAGGACGAACACGAAGACCACCAAGTTGGATGAGAGACTATGAGAGTGGTCAAGGTTTCTCTGAGGAAGAAGAGGTGGACTTTGCTTACTTAGCTTTGTTCTCTGACAGTGATCCCATATTTTAAGAAGATGATCTACCAACTAGATGTCAAGTCTACCTTCCTACATGACGAGATAAATGAAGAAGTTTTTGTTGCACAACCTTCTGGCTATGAGAAAAGGGGTTAAGAACACAAGGTGTACAAGCTTAAGAAAGCTTTATAAGGACTGAAACAAGCTCCTCAAGTGTGGTACAGTCGTATAGAGTCCTATTTTTTCAAGGAAGGCTTTAAGAAGTGCCCTTATGAGCATACTTTATTTATCAAAATGGCGGATGAAGGTAAAATTCTGATTGTTTGTCTTTATGTTGATGATCTCATATTCACTAGAAATGATGAAATTATGTTCAAAGATTTCAAAAGATCCATGATGGTTGAATTTGATATGACTGATCTTGGAAATATGAGTTATTTTCTTGGTATTGAGGTGATGCAAAAGCCATATGATGTCTTTATTGGCCAACGAAAATATGCACAGGATGTGTACAGATTTAATATGGATCAATGTAATTCAGTGCACAATCCAATAGTTCCTGGGTCTAAGCTCATGAAGGACGAAGACGGAGTAAGAGTAAACAACACGTTTTACAAATAGATAGTCGGGAGCTTCATGTATTTGACTGCCACACATCCTGACATAATGGGCATAGTTAGTTTGATTAGCAGATATATGGAGCATTCCATTGAGATGCATATGCAAGCAGCAAAAAGAGTGTTGTGATATGTGAAGGGAACAATCAGTTTTGGGGCATTCTACAAGAAGGGAGGAAATCAGGAACTTATGGGCTACAAGGATAGTGATTATGCAGGTGATCAGGATGATAGAAAGAGCACTTCAGGATATGGTTTTTTGATGAGTTCAGGTGCTGTGTCTTGGTCCTCGAAGAAACAGCCGATGGTTACTTTTTCCACCACTGAAGCCGGGTTTATTTATGCAGCATCTAGTGCTTCTGACGCAGTATGGTTAAGGAGAATTTTAAAGGAGCTCAATCATAATCAATGCAAGTCTACAGTGGTGTACTGTGACAACATATTAACCATCAAACTCTCAATGAATCCAGTAATGCATGGTCGTAGCAAACACATTGATGTTCGTTTTCACTTTCTTTGTGATCTCACCAAGGAAGAAGTTGAACAGTGTTCTACCTAGGAAAATATCACAGACACTTTAACAAAGCCCTTGAAGTTCGATGCCTTCTTAAAGCTGCGTGGTTTGTTGGGTGTTTGTTCTTATCCAGGGATAAACTGATTGTCAATGGCATTCAGTTTAAGAGAGGATGTTAAAGTTGTTAGGATTTTCCTAGCCACTAAGGTTAGGCTTCCTTGTTTTTAGGATTTGCTTTACGTAGTTAATAATAATTCATATTCTTTAGGAACAACTGTTGTTGCATTTTCTGTTTCAACCTAGTCAAATACCACGATTCTAGGAGCTGTAAAATCGTGGGCTGTTGCTTTCTTTTCAATTTCATTGTAAGGCTATAATACGCCATTGCTTCTCTTTAATTCAATAAGAAATTCTCCCTGCAATTCAAGTGCATATTGAACTTTCATTCACAGAGGCTTTTGTCGTTTTTCTGGTTCCAACATGGCACCAACTTAATAATCGAAGGGTGTAGATGATTGAATTTCTAGAGATAGATTTAATAGTTAGATTGAATGTGGGGAGAGGGTTTTTTTTTGGTTGGTTTGTTGGTCTGTAGTCACCGGCCACATTGGAGTTGCAGAGAGAACAGTGAGAAGGAAAGGCGAGAAATGAGAAGAAGAAACAGAAAAAAATAAAGTGTGTAATATTTTATTAGACAATGGCAAACATGCAATAACAAAAATTAAACAAGGGCAAAATCGTCTCTTCACTATGCTTACAAACAGTAAAACAGTTTGTTTTGAGTTTTAGTATACATTAAATTAAACTAAATTTGGAAAACCTACAGGTTAGAGTAATTTGCATAAAATGGGTTCACGGGGCATGTAATAGTCTAATCTAATAACTTATGTCGCTACTCACATGGAAAAAAAACACATAACACTACATTATTAGACCAGTACGCCATAATGGTGATAACTCTGTTGTATATAAGCCATTCTCCTACCAATCAGGCCATAACATATAAATTGTTTTTTTTTTTTTTGAGAAAATAACATATAAATTGTTGCTCCACGGTTTTTTGTATAAATCGACATTTATATATGGTTGGTAAATAATGCAGCAATAACAATAGCAACAACAGCAACATCAACAATAGCAAAAACAACAAAAAAGTCTTATCTCATTACCTATATCGGCAAATAATGCAAAGGAGAATAAAATGAGAACCGCATGGGGCCTGCCCCTTAATCATTGTAGACAAAGAAATTAAGACCGACGGATGGCCTTGGACAAATTTGACACGAGTTTACCTGAGTTATCATTAACATTTATAAGAATATGGCTTAAAATAAGCTATTCTCATCGCACACTACCTATAGAGACATACTAGGTTTCGCAAAATTACGGAGGAACTCCTCAAAATAAGTTTGTGGTCGATTAAGATAATTATATGTTTATGATACGGACAATTTGTATATAAAATATTTTATAAAGATTATAGCTGCAAAAATTATATTAAAATAAATATTTAAGCATTTAACGGTAACAAATAGATAGGCGGTTCATAATATTTTTATTTATTATGATCATCTGTTTTTATACAGTTTGATAACTAAATGGTCTCATATTTTAATTTTTACATAGTCATTTACGATATGACTGATTCCAATCATAAGCAGGATGTTCTGTAAATCTGCCACAAATTGTTTTTGTGTAGGAAATCCTCCCCAGTTTTGTAGAGAGAAGTATTTTTCCTAATTATATTTGAAGCACACGACATGAAAAATAATATAGTAACCCTTTTTCATGGGAAGTTCTAGATACATTGTAATTTTTTCACTACGACCAATTGTTTAAGTACCATCGTGTTGGATGAGATAAATAAACTTAGAATTTAGATAAAAGTAAAAAAAAATTATGTAGTTTAATATGTACAACAACTATTGCCGTTACATGTAAGATCCCACATGGACCACCGGAGATGGGATGATATGCCTTATATGTACATGCTTCCTTTCCTATAGCACGAGACATTTTGAGAACTCACTGACTTCGGATTCCATCGGACCTCCGAAGTTAAGCGAGATCGGGTGAGAACATTCCTAGGATGGGTGACCCACATGTATGTTCTTGTGTGAGTTCCCAGAAAAAAAAAACCGTGAGGGAATGGTAAGCTCAAAGCGGACAATATCGTACTACGACGAAGCCGAGCTCGGGATGTGACACTACAATTCCTCCACCATCACCACCGCTACTATTGCCACCACATCCCCATGGGCATCATCGCTACTCTCACCATTGTAATCGTTGCCAACCCACCATCATCTTCTTTGTCATCACCACATTTTTCCTTTGACCATGATCATGTTTCCACCATTCCTCTACCACCACCATTGCCATTGCCACCCATCACATCACCACCGTCATCACTACTATAATCACATTTTCATGGCCAACACCCCCACCATAGGTGTTGCCGCTGCCCCTACCATCATCATTGATGCCGCCACCATCACTAGCATTACTAACTACTCTCTTATTGATATATTAGTAATCTTAAATTTTCTCATCTAAAAGTATTGTTAATGATATTTTTCTTTAGAAATAAATTAAGTAAAATAAAGATAACTCTGTTGCAACACATGGGGATGGATCAACATTTAAATCTTCCGACTGAGCAAAAAATATTTTAGAGTATCTCCAATTGATAAGTGTAAAATTGAGATGTAAAATATCACATTTACATTCATTTTATATTTATCATAGATGTATATGTGGTTTTTGATTCAACGACGGAGATAAAAGTCAAATTTGATATCACATCCTCCCACTTTCTTTTCTCTCTTGGAGATGCAAAAAAAAGAACATACATATACATAAATATTTAAACTTTTTTTGTCAAAGTAAGTATTTCATGTTCCTTTAGGATTGTCCATTAGATAGCTTGCTGGCCGACGAGAAATACATATGTATTATAAATCTCCACATAACCCATAACTGGAGATGATCTTTAAAAAAACAAAAGAAAAAAAAAGGTAAAAACCGTAAAACATGGAAATGCTCCACGTTCTGAGCGTAGTGATACATAATATACCATTCCGTATTCCAAACACAATAAAAAATCTTTTGCTAGCTAGTGCATGTCACACCTATGTACGGTGCACTTGAGCACTCATTTTTTTATCTTCAGTCAAAGCACTCATATTGGTGTTTTCCCAAAGGTGCGACAAACCTCAGGCCAAAGAAAAAGTAAAGAAGTAAAAGAACAACAAAATCCACATATTATTGTAAATTTATACCAATTGGTTTTTGATGATCAGAACCGTTGATATTATAAATTACTTTACAAAATTATTTATGTAAAAAATTAATTTAAAATAAGGACGTTTAGTAACTGTAGCAAATAGACATATGGTCGTAATGCTTTTACTAAATTTGATTATTTGCTTTTATACAGTTCGATGAATAATCAATCTCTTATTTTATTTTTTTGTAAAGATGACCTTTACATTTTATAATTTTAATAGTTCCAATCATAAGCACACAGTTCTTTAAATTGATCACCAAGTGTTTTGAGAATGAATTCCTTCTCATCGTTTGAGTAGCCAAACTAATTCCTATAAAAAAAAAAACCATAAATTGTTGCTAAATCTACATTTTCAGAAATGGAAAAATGGTAACACACATTGGGAGAATGAGACATTGGTTAGATGCATGCATATATGTTCATAAAGCCAACTATAGTTGGACAACCAAATCCAAATGATTTCAAAAGTCTATTGAAAAAATGGAACTTTAACAAAAAAAAAACTCTCAGTATTGTTCACTTTAACGAAAAACCACATTTTTACACTAAAAAGTCAATCATGATACTATTCACTTTACCATTTATTTTGTTTTTATCATTAGTTTTCAAACCATTTTCATTAGTTTTTATTTGAAAAAAAGGATCCAATCTTTTACACCAATATCAATAGCAACTGCTACATAGAACAACACCACCAAATCAATGAGAGATTTTTCAATGTGTTTCGAACACGGAATAATACATCACGTGTTAGTGTACAAGTTGTGAAATACTTATGTTAAAAATTAACAATTTAAAAAATAAAACTTTTCTCTAATTATATAATGACACTTAGTCTACTGTTCGTTGTGTGGTTCGTGTTTCAGACACAAGGAAGAGGTAAAGCAGAGTCAGCAGACCAATATTCATTACACCACCAACCCCATTAATGGCATTCATGTTTATACTTGCCTGAAAAAGATTTACTCCTACGAGTACTTGAAGAATGTGCTGTTCTTGCTCTCCGATTCAATTTTTTTTCCTTGTAGCGTAACTTAAATAGATTAGGTTATCGCACAAATAAAATATAAAATTCAAGTATAATTCCTCATAAAAATCTCAAAGGTAAACATTGATATACATCTGTAAGATCAGTTGGAAAACATTGCTTTGGACAGTTTTAAGCACAACCTTATGGAAGAAAAATGCCCCAAAAATTCGAAGGTAATTTAAAGAAGTAGGGAGATGTGGAAATATAAATTTCAAGCATTAGAGACAAAGAGGGTCTCCCCAAACAGAAGATACTGATTAATTAATCAAAACTTATCTAATTGTGGAGAGGATTTGGGCCAGTATAGATGGTCCTCTTATCAACACCAAAGATTTCGGCATCATGATCACCCACTTTATGATCTGCATTTGTCTTGAAAACACCTTTGGGTGGAGGATTAAGGGGATTGATTTCAGAAGCTGTTGTTGTTGGGATTGCTTTGAATCTGCTAGTACTGGACTTTACCTTATAATTGTTATATCCAGCTGCTGCTGCTGCCGCTGCAAAACTTGGAGTCTCTAACTGAAGCAGCATCAACACCAGCAGAGACAAGCAAGCCACCTCTCTTGTTCTCACTCCTATCTGCTGCTTCCTTCTCTTACCCCAATAATATTTCATGGCCGCATATACTCTCTCTCTCTCTCTCTCTCTCTCTCTCTCTCTCTCTTGATTCTTCAACAACTGAAGGAAGATATTGGTATGGTATGGTATGGAAGGATCGATATTGGGTGAGGAAACTTTTTGGGTTTATTGGTTAAAAGTCGATTGATTTGAGGAGGTGAGAGTCAAAATGCATAGGATTTAGAACCGGAAAAACAAAAATAAAAATGCATAGGATTTGCAGCTGCTGCTTGCCTCTATAAAGATGGTGGTGAAAGTTACTTAAAGAGAGGGTGTGTGTCGTTGGAAAGTTGGAAACTTCTTTTGCTCCTAATTTAGAGCCAACTATTTTTTCTGGGGGAACGCTTTGCAAATGAATGAAAGCTGTGCAAAGGGTCCTGCTCAGCCTTTCTATTGATCTCGGGTAATGTGGGATTAATCATTTTTTGGTTTTTAATTTATTAGCATCTCTAAGGGAAAGATGCAAATTTGAGATAGAAAAATCATATCTACATCTTATTTTATATTTTTGGGAGATGTAAATAGGAGTTTGAATTCAATATGAGTTTGAAAGAAAATGAGTATGCATGATTCTTATTGATGTGTTTACTAAGCCTTTCACGGTGCGTCAAAAATTGATTTTGGTTATCAAAAATGAAAATCCACGGTGGGCTGAAAAATTTGAATAATATGGAAAGTGATTTCAATTCTATTAAGCAAAAAGAATCAAATTCACTCTATTGTAGTAATTGTGTTATAAAAATCAAACTCAAAAAACCTAATCTTTTATATGTAGAAATCAAACTCACATGAATCACTGTGAAAATCCTAATAATCAAGGAATGGAAAAAAGTATAAGTGGACCCACATTAATTTTTGGTGTCCATATAACTTTTTATACTTTGCCCAAGAATAAAATATAACTTTTTATACATGAAAAATTAAGGTATGATATTACCATAGTTGGTTGTTTGATGGGGCTGTGCTAGTTGGTTAAAGGCAAATATGCTTGCCTTTTTATGCTTGAGTTTGGAGTTTGGCGTCCCCTCATTTTAAATTATAGTGAACAATATTGTTTCATATAAATAAATACTTTGTTTATTCGTCAATGTTTAGAAAATGAAAACTAACTGCCAAAGTTCTTTATTTATTTAATTTTTTTTGGTTGTCAAATGATAGATTTTGTTAGATTAGATGTTAAATTAGTCACTGACGTGGTTCGAATCCATACCATCATGCAAGCACTCAACACATTTCCACCACTATGGTAAAGGGCCACTTGCGTCAAAGTTCCAATTTGGAAATTGCAATGTTTTGCATCTTGCGTCTGCCTTTAATCACGAGTGATGTTATTCCCACCCCAATTTCTTATCTTCCCATCCACATTTTATTGGATGTTTTAGTTAGAATTTGTCCATTTGTAAAATGACTGATAAGGACATTAATATCCTCTTTTGCGTTAAAAAAAAAGGGTTGGGTTCCACAATCAATCTACCTTAAACCCTAACTCATCTTTCCACATCTCCTTTCATTCAGAGAAGCTAAAAAAAAATAAAAGCAATGGATTTAGAAGACTTTTTCATTGAAGAAGAAAAAGATGACGCTTCTATGGAAGAGGTAGAAGATTATGTTTCTATTTAAGAGGTAAAAGAATAATTTTGTACGGGGATCATTTGAATTTACTGCATTGTATATTTGAATTTGTCGTTGTTGAAGTTTTCCTTTTGAATTTGGATACCTCTGTGGTTTTCCAATTGAATTTGCATACTAGTGACTTCAAGATCAACAAAAAGGATTTGGCCAACATATCCTTATTTTTATTACTTATTTGAATCTAGCCAACATATGTTGAGAAACACAAAACTCACCTACCAAAATCTATAAGCAAATCAAATAATCCCTTCCTTTTTCGTCTGAGATGCATTATGAAATTATATGTTGTTTTATAATTTCATATGTATGTATATGTTAAAGGTTATTTTGGGAATAATTGTGACAGCCCGTCCCGGAAAATTATTCTCGAAGTTGTAAATTGTCGAAATTGCCCTTGAGCGTTTCAAGGATTGTGAATACTAGGGTTCTAGTTAGTTACCCTAGTTTAATTTGGATTATTTTGGGATTTAGACATTTTTGTATGGTTGTGGTTGTGGTTTTCGTGAGGTGTTAATGTGAGGACCACACACACACCCAAAACCTTCTCTCACTCACCCTCATGTGCTCTCTTTCTCCTCCCTCTCGATTTTCTGTCATTATCCGTACAATTGTACAGACAACTTCGAACCAGCCACTTCCAGTCATGGATCGAGGCCAAGGTTAGTGTATTTGTGTTCCTTGCAAGCTCCCGAGTTCATGCAGACTAGTTTTTGGACGTAAACCTTCGAAAATCCCTGGATCCGTGAAGATCCGTTGATGGTACTGTTCATGTGCCCGCAAACCAAGGAGTTTTAGGGAATTCTAAGTTCACAGGGAGTTTTAGAACCTTCTCACGAAGCTCGGAGAGCAAGTGTGGTGGTTTTTGGACGTCGGGAACGTGAGTTCAAGGTTTGGCCGGAATTCGTGGAATTTCTCCAGCAAGATCCCGTGGATTTCAAGGCTTGAAAGTGGTAAGGTTTTGTTCTACTCATTGTAAGCTTCATTTTGGTTCAAGTTTCATGGAATTTGGTGTTAAAATGGACGAGATATAAGGTTTTGAAATTTTTTCCAGTTTCTGGCGATCGCAGCGGCGACGACGACCGGCGAGGCTCGTCGGAGAAGGAGGAAGAATATTCCATTAAAGTTAATGGAATATTCTTAACGGCGTTATGTTAGTTTTAACGGAATCTGTTAGTTTTGACGAAATATTCCATAACGCCGTTACTATTACCGTTAGCGTGTCAGGCACGTGGCTGCGCGTGGGGGCGCGTCTGGCCGTGCCTTGGCCGGGGCGTGGAGCCTCAGAAAAATATTTTAAAAATTTAGGGATGTTTTTGAGGTTGAGTAGGTCACTGTGGTATATTCATATACCCAATTTGAGCAATATATGAGAAGTTATTATCAAGTTTCGTTTAGGTGCTTTTAATTGACGTTTTTATAGTCATTTCTCATATAGGCGAGGCCTATCTGGAGGACCAGCGTAGCCAGGCTAGACGTGGGGGCTACAACCCTTCGACATACCAGTGAGTGGGCTTTTGTTTTTCGTATATACCTATATAATGAGTATTTTTCCCAGAAATACGTTTTAATCAATTTAATGAAATGAATTGTCATGCCAAATATGTTTATGTTATATGTATGCATTGTGATATATATTTATATACACATATTGGGATTTGATGCCAGCAGCGCTCAGGTAAGTTCAGGTAAGCTATGAGTTACTTTATGATGATTGTTGAGAAGCATTGTTATCTCATAAACCTGCACCCCGGTGTTAGTGCTCCCGCTAGAGTTAGGGCCTAGCCTTCACGTGATTGTTCATCTCCAGCACCACACGCTCATCTTGGATCCAAGTTAGGTGCACAACCTGTCGTATAGACCACTTTTAGTGGGTTCGACTTGTAGGTGACCCGCGATCATTCTCACAGCCTTCAAGTGATCGTAGCACTTGAGCGTAATTATTTATTATACACCCAACCTGTCGTATAGACCACTATAGGTGGGTTCGACTTGTGTGCAGGCATGATCTATGAGCTACAGTTCAGTTGATGAGATCATTGTAGTTATCATCGTTTTTAGATTACTTACCTGGATAATTGATAATGTGGCATGGCATATTCATGATTTGAATGCGTATTTTGATGATGAATTATGTTGAGATTTAGTATATGTATATACTATTTTCTGGGAAAATTATACAGGTTTTACGGCGAGGGGTTGGAAGTTTGATAATGAAATGGTTTTGGAAAAGCTTTGTTTTTGCCCACTCACGCTTTTGTTTTGCACCCCTCTAGGTATTAGGTAGCATTTGTGGGTGGCTCACAAGGTTTCCAGCGGAAGTTCTGACAGACCATCACTCATGTAGGACTACCTTCGGGTGTTATTTAATTAGTAATTCCTATGCCTCGCACTTAGGCTATTAGTGCTCTGATTATGTGTTCACACTTATTCTCACACTACTATTTGCCTTAACTAGTGTTTCGGTTTCTATTCATTCGTAATTTCTATATTATATTGCTTCCGCACTGTGCACATGGTTACGTCACTCTCACGTGACGGCCAACATGCTTCGATTTCGGTCAGGGTGTGTCAGTTTGGTATCAGAGCATAGGTTGCAGTCCTGCATATTTTGTGAACTTCCTTAATTATTTTGGTGTCTTCTGTTAGTACTATGCCGCCTCGTAGAGAGCCACGTCGTTCAGCTGAGCCTAATTTTCCTAATATCGCTCAGTTAGGGGAAGCGATTGCTAATGCCATTCAGGCTTCACTTCGCCCTCCTCAGAGAACTCCTCTGGAGTCTGTGTATAATTTGAAGTTGCCTCATTTTATGGGTAATGAGGGACATGAGGGGGCAGAAAAGTAGTTCCAGCAGCTCAGGAAGACGTTTCGGGTTATGTAGAGTCAAGGAAGCCTACCCGAAGATAGGTGGGTTGAGACTACTTCTTGGTTTTTGGGTCCAGAACCTACATCTTGCTGCCAATCCAGTTGAGATGCTTCGTCGTTTTAAGCTTGGTACTAAGAAGAAGTGGTGTTATATGGCTACTACAGCACCCTGTGCCACTTATCAAGAGTTATATGAGATTTTGTTGAGAGTTGAGGACTCAGAAAATATGCCTAGCGATAGTGATGAAGAAGAAGAAGGAAAATAAGGTAATCAGAAGAGAGATGATAAGGGTAAAGGTCAGTATTCTCAAGGACCTCGCAAGACCTAGAGTTTTAAGAGAAGTGGTACGAGCTCGAGTTCTTCCAGTGGAGGTTTTAGTTCCACGGGCCAGAGCTGAGGAGGTAGATTTTCTAGAGGCTCTAGATTTCAAAGGCCGAGAGATTCAGGTGGTGCTAGTACTCCTTTAGGTCGAAGATGTAATAATCGACATTTTGGAGAATGTCGTCAAGGTAACAATGGATGTTATACCTGTGGAAAAGTGGGGCATTTATCTAAGTATTGCCCTCAGAATCAGCAGAAACCCCAGCAGCCACAGTAGCCTCTTATGCCACCACCAGTGTAGACTCAGCAGTTTTCAGGACCTAGTGGCTATACTCCGACAGGTCGTGGTGGTGCTTACCATTACCAGAGAGATTTCGTTCCTTATTCTTCAGGACAGTATCAGTACCCTCAAGATCATTATCAGCAAGGTGGCTATGGTCAGTATTCGGGAGGATATATGCCTTATCAGCAAGGTGACTATAGTCAATACTCGGCTGGCGAATCACAGTGGCATTCTAGAGGACAGCCACAACAGGTTGATGTTGCTGCTATTAGTGCAGGATCGTCAAGGCAGCACATCCGGTCAGGTCAGGGACGCAGTGCTCAGGGCTGAGGTATTCATGCTAATAGAGGTCGAGGAGGAAGGCAGCAGGCCCAGGGACGTATCCATAACATCACACTGCAGGATGCTCAGAACAATCCTGACTTAATCATGGGTACGTTAAATGTTCTTGGTCATTATACTAAAGTGTTGATTGATTGTGGTGCTACGCATTCTGTAATTTCTTGTACATTTGCTCAACTAACCCAACCTCAATCTACACCCTTTGGGTATGAGTTAGAGTTTGCAATGCCTAGAGGGGAGAAGTGTTATGTAGATTGTGTAGATCCAGGATGTCCTGTTTTGGTGGAGGATGTGCTTATGCCAGCTAATCTTACTCCGTTGGATATTGTTAATTTTGAGGTGATTTTCGGCACAGATTGGTTGCATTATAATCATGCCAATATTGATTGTTACGGGAAAATAGTGATTTTCCATCATCCTGGATTGCCTGAGGTTACATTTGTAGGGGATCGTGGTGGAGTAAGGCATGGTGTTATTTCAGCTATGAGAGCCAAAAGATTGTTGAACAAAGGTTGTTAAGGGTCTTGGCTCATGCGGTATTAAATGATGATATTCCTTCTAGTGTGGAGAATGTTCGAGTTGTCAGACATTTTCCTAATGTATTCCCTGATGATTTACCTGGATTACCGCCAGATCGTGATGTGGAGTTCACCATCGAACTAGTTTCAGGTACGGATCCTATTTCCTTAGCTCCTTATCGAATGGCACCGGTTGAATTAAGGGAGTTAAAGATTCATTTACAAGAATTGGTTGACAAAGGTTTCATTCAGCCTAGTACATCGCCCTGGAGAGCTCCAGTCTTGTTTGTCCGGAAGAAATACAAAACTTTGAGTATGTGCATTGATTATCGGCAATTGAATCAGGTAAGGATTAAAAACCGTTATCCATTGCCGCGTATAGATGATTTATTTGATCAACTTCGAGGTGCTTGTGTGTTCTCAAAGATCGACTTAAGGTCAGGCTACTATCAGTTAAAGATTAGGAGTAATGATGTCCATAAAACAACTTTTAGAACTGGTTATGGTCATTATAAGTTCATTGTGATGCTGTTTGGATTGACGAATGCACCAGCAGCTTTCATAGGTTTGATGAATAAGGTATTTCAACAATACTTGGATAGATTTGTCATTGTTTTTATTGATGACATTCTGGTGTATTCTAAGTCAAAATTAGATCATGTTCGACATCTCACTCTAGTATTAAAGAAATTAAGGGAACATCAGCTGTATGCTAAGTTTACTAAATGCTAATTTTGGTTAGATCAAGTGGCATTCTTGGGACAAGTTATATCAGCCCAAGGTATACAGGTAGACCCTCAGAAGATTGCAGCTGTGGAGAATTGGGAACAGCCATGAACCGTCATCGAGGTACGGAGTTTCCTTGGCTTAGCAGGTTACCATCGACGGTTTGTTAAGGACTTTTCAGTTATTACTTTACCACTTACAAGGTTGACTAGAAAGGAAGTTAAATTTGAGTGGAATGGTGATTGTGAGCAGAGTTTTCAGCTGCTTAAGTATTATCTCACTCATGCTCCTGTTTTAGCACTTCCAGATGATAGTGGTAACTTTGAGATTTATAGCGATGCTTTTTTGAATGGCTTGGGATGTGTTTTGTTGCAGCATGGTAGGGTGATTGCTTATGCTTCATGTCAATTGAAGTCTCATGAAATGAATTACCCTACTCATGATTTGGAATTAGCGGCTATCATCTTTGCTTTGAAGATTTGGAGACATTATCTTTATGGGGAGAAGTGTAAGATCTTTACAGATCACAAGAGTCTTCGGTATCTTTTCACCCATAAAGAGCTTAATCTTAGGCAACGAAGGTGGTTAGAGTTGCTAAGTGATTATGATTGCACAATTGAGTATCACCCTGGTCGTGCTAATGTGGTGGCTGATGCTTTGAGTAGAAAATCCCAAGGTTGGGTCAATGCTTTGTATGCTTCTCGTATTCCTCTTCTTACAGATTTGAGGTATACTGGAGTGAAATTGGGGCTAGAAGAACGAGAAGAAGCTGTAGCAGAACGAGAGGAAGCCTTGCTTGCTAGGTTCCAAGTTAGGCTTATTTTGATTGATCGCATACTTGAAGCCCAAGGAAATGATGAGGAAGTTCAGGATTTAATTTTTCCATTTTCTAAAGGAAAGAAGAAGGATCTCAGAGTTCGGGAATTTGATGGCATGCTTATGCAAGATCAAAGGATGTATGTGCCAAATAATATGGAATTAAAGAAATAGATTCTTGATGAAGCGCATGTTTCAGCATATGCAATGCATCCTGGAGGCACTAAGATGTATCATACCATTCGACATTTTATTATTGGCTGGGTATGAAAAGAGAAATTGTTGAATATGTTAGTAGATGTGCTATTTGTCAGCAAGTTAAAGCTGAAAGAAAGAAGCATTTTAGGTTGATGCAACCACTTCCCATTCCACAGTGGAAATGGGAAGATATTACTATGGATTTTGTGTACAAGCTTCCTCGTGCACAGAATGGTTATGATGGAATTTGGGTGATTGTTGATCGGCTTACTAAGTCGGCGCATTTTATTCCAGTGAGGGAGAAGTTTTCTTTAAGCCGATTAGATGAGTTGTTCTTATCGAATGTGGTGAAGTACCATGGAGTTCCTGTGAGTATTATTTCAGATCGAGACCCTAGATTCATTTCTAAGTTCTGGATAGCATTTCAGGAGGCCCTTGGTTTAAGATTATTATATAGTACAGCATATCATCCCCAAACAGATGGTCAATTAGAAAAGACAATTCAGACCTTAGAAGATATGCTAAGATCTTCTATGATGCAGCTTGGTGATGATTGGCATGTATGTTTAGATTTGATGGAGTTTGCCTATAACAATAGTTACCATTCGAGTATTGGTATGGCACCATTTGAGCCACTTTATGGCAGGTCTTGTTGGACTCCATTATGTTGGTCAGAAGTTGGGGAAAAAGTTTTGGTGGGCCCTGAAATAGTAGAGGATACTACTCAGAATGTTCAGGTAATTAAGTCTAACCTGAAAGCAGCCCACGATCGTCAAAAGAGCTTAGCAGACAGACATGCCACTGACCGAGTGTATAATGTTGATGATTTTGTATTCTTGAAGCTATCACCATGGAGAGGTGTAGTACGTTTTAGGAAGAAGGGTAAGCTAAGCCCTAGATACATCGGACCGTATCGGATCATCGAGCGAGTTGGTGAGGTTGCGTATAGACTTGAGTTGCCTTCAGAGTTATGGAAGGTACATAATGTATTTCATGTTTTGATGCTTCGACATTATGCCTTAGATCCGTCAAATGTGATAACTCTTCAACCATTGGAAATTAGCCCGAATTTGACTTATGATGAGGAGCTAGTGACTATTTTGCATTGGAAAGAGAAGGTTCTGAGAAATAAGACCGTGCAATTGGTCAAAGTTTTGTAGAGAAACCATTTAGTGGAAGAAGCTACTCGAGAAACAGAGGATCGGATGAGAGAGATGTATCCCATATTGTTTTATGATTATTAATGGATTGTATTGGTTGTATAAATTTCGGAGACGAAATTTTTATATAGAGGGTAGATTGTGACAGCCCGTCCCGGAAAATTATTCTCGAAGGTGTAAATTGTCGAAATTACCCTCTAGCGTTTCAAGGATTGTGAATACTAGGGTTCTATTTAGTTACACTAGTTTAATTTGGATTATTTTGGGACTTAGACATTTTTGTATGGTTGTGGTTATGGTTTTGGTGAGGTGTTAATGTGAGGACCACACACATACCAAAAACCTTCTCTCTCTCTCTCTCTCTCTCTCACCCTCCCGTGCTCTCTCTCTCTCCTCCTTCTCGATTTTCTGTCATTATCCGTACAATTGTACGGACAACTTCGAACCAGCCACTTCCAGTCACGGATCGAGGCCAAGGTTAGTGTATTTGTGTTCCTTGCAAGCTCCCGAGTTCATCTATACCAGTTTTTGGACGTAAACCTTCGAAAATCCCTGGATCCGTGAAGCTCCGTTGATGGTACTGTTCATGTGCTAGTAAACAAGGGAGTTTTAGGGAATTCTAAGATCACAAGGAGTCTTAGAACATTCTCACGAAGCTCGGGGAACAAGTGTGGTGGTTTTTGGATGTCGGGATCCTGAGTTCGAGGTTTGGCCGGAATTCGTTGAATTTGTCCAGCAAGACCCCGTGGATTTAAAGGCTTGAAAGTGGTAAGGTTTTGTTCTACTCGTTGTAAGCTTCATTTTGGTTCAAGTTTCATGGAATTTGGTGTTAAAATGGATGAGATATAAGGTTTTGAAAATTTTTCCAGTTTCTGGCGATCGCAGCGGCGACGGCGACTAGCGAGGCTCGTCGGAGGAGGAAGAATATTCCGTTAAAGTTAACAGAATATTCTTAACGGCATTAGGTTGGTTTTAACGGAATCTGTTAGTTTTGATGGAATATTCCATAACGCCGTTACTGTTACCGTCAGTTTGCCAGGCACGTGGCCGCGCTTGGGGGCGCGTCTGGCCGTGCCTTGGCCTGTGCGTGGCGGCGCGTGGAGCCACAGAAAAATATTTTAAAAATTTGGGGATGTTTCTGAGGTTGAGTAGGTCACTGTGGTATATTCATATACCCAATTTAAGCAATATATGAGAAGTTATTACCAAGTTTCGTTTATGTGCTTTTAATTAACGTTTTTATAGTCATTTCTCATATAGGCGACGGCTATCTGGAGGACGAGCATAGCCAGGCTAGACGTGGGGGCTACGACCCTTCGACATACCAGTGAGTGGACTTTTGTTTTCCGTATATACCTATATAATGAGTATTTTTCCCAGAAATACGTTTTAATCAATTTTATGAAATGAATTGTCGTGCCAAATATGTTTATGTTATATGTATGCATTGTGATATATATTTATATACACATATTGGGATTCAATGCCAGCAGCGCTTAGGTAAGTTCAGGTAAACTATGTGTTACTTTATGATGATTGTTGAGATGCATTGTTAGATCATAAACTTGCACCTCGGTGTTAGTGCTCCCGCCAGAGTTAGGGCATAGCCTTCACGTGATCGTTCACCTCCCGCACCACACGCTCATCTTGGATCCAAGTTAGGTGCACAGCCTGTCGTATAGACCACTTTTAGTGGGTTTGACATGTTGGTGACCCGCGATCATTCTCACAGCCTTCACGTGATCGTAGCGCTTGAGCGTAATTATTTATTATACACCCAGCTTGTTGTATAGACCACTATAGGTGGGTTCGACTTATGTGCAGGCATGATCTATGAGCTAGAGTTCAGTTGATGAGATAATTGTAGTTATCATCGCTTTTAGATTACTTACTTGGATAATTGATAATGTGGCATGGCATATTCATGATTTGAATGCGTATTTTGATGATGAATTCATATGTATATACTATTTTCTGGGAAAATTATACAGGTTTTACGGCGAGGGGTTAAAAGTTTGATAATGAAATGGTTTTGGAAAAGCTTTGTTTTTGCCCACTCACGCTTTTGTTTTACGCCCCTCCAGGTATTATGTAGCAATTGTGGGTGGCTCACAAGGTTTCCAGCGGAAGTTCTGACAGACCATCACTCATGTAGGACGACTACCTTTGGGTGTTATTTAATTAGTAATTCCTATGCTTGACTGGACTTAGGCTATTTGTGCTCTGATTATGTGTTCACATTTATTCTCACACTAGTATTTGCCTTAACTAGTTTTTCAGTTTCTCTTCATTTGTAATTTCTATATTATATTACTTCTGCACTGTGCACATGGTTACGTCACTCTTACGTGACGGCCAGCATACTTTGATTTTGGTCGGGCTGTGTCAATAATAGTGGGTGGGGAAATAGTATTTTAATTTTCTAACTTTTTAACTTTTTAAGGTGGGTGAGATTATTATTTGACATATAACATACAGCATACACCAAACCCCATTTTTGCTTCATTTAGTGAATTTAATGGTATGAGATAAAATTTCAAGTGATTAAGAGTTCATAATATTTTACAAAATATTTTTCAGATGTCGTATTACTTTATAATGAGTTTTAAAAGAAATAATAGTGTCAGACATATGGTATAAGTATTGGTTGAGTAATACATTCTCTCTTTATTAATTAAAATGTTAGGTGGCACAACCTGGTTGGAAAATAATTTAAAAAAAGAAGAAGAAGAGTAAAATGGGGAATTGGTCACGTGGGAAATGGAGGGAGAAAGTCTTTCTTCTTCGTTGAAACCAAGGTCCAAGAACAGCAGAGTCATGAGTACATTCTTCTTGGTTCAAAGCTTATGTTGCATAAATATCATTTGTACAACCATGCTGGTCTTCTCTCTTCCACCACTTGCCTAGACCTGTTGGGTCATCCTTGAAGGTCCTCACAAGCGCTTCTTCAGACTTCTGGGTGGTCCTGGGTCCATACATGGATCCGCCTGTGGGTCATTTACGATGTTATATAGGAGAGATTTTTCAGTGTGCCTGGAACACGGGCACATACGTCAGATGTTATTACACAAGTGGAGTCTTGAAATAAAAAAAATAAAAAAAAACAACTTATCTCCACTCGTATAATAACATATGGCATATGATAGGAGCATATTTATGCGACTTAGTTAGCTTGTTTTCTTGCATTTACATAGTTACTTTATGTTTATTAGAGTGTTTTAAGCTATTTTTGTGTGTTTTCAGGTTCAAATAACAAAAGTGGCAAGAAAGTGCAATTTGGAGCATTTTAGAGCAGTTTTGGGCCAAGAATGGATATCACATGTATGGAGCAAGATGGATGGACAAATTTGAAGTTCAAGAGAGGCTATGAATGTGCAAAAGTGTTGAAGAAATTAATTCAAGTCATTGAAGATAAGGAATCAGCTAAAAAGAAGGAACATTATCCAAAACCTTATCCAACCTTATCTTATCCAAACCAACCTTATCCTACCTTATCTTATCTTATCTTATCTTATCCTATCCTAATCTTATCCTACCTTAATTCTAGCTGCAAGAAGGACTCCTTTTCATATTAGGACACCTAAAACATGTTTTTAGAAGGCCTTTTCCTTCTAGAAACATGCCACAACATTCTTTTCTAGAAGCCCTAAAAACCTGGTGCCCCAACCTTTCTAGAAGACCTTTTCCTTGTTGGATTGGAGTCCTAAATCCTTTTCCTTGACAACCTAGGTCAAGTAATCCCTAGGCCTATAAATACACACATCAGCCGCACCATTCATACCACCACCCTTTACCATATCTCACCTACATCCATCCACCACACAACCTCTTGTGCCGCAGCTTTGCAAGGAAGGAGAAGGAATGAGCCATCTGGAGCCGTGCTTGCCATTCAAGATGTTGGATCGTTGGAGCGTTTCTACGTGTATTATATCCTTTGTGTTCAATGTTTAAATTTATTTATCTTTGTTTAATTGCGAACATGAGGAACTAATTTCTTTATAGTTAGAGGTGAATTCAAAGCCATGATTATATGTTTTATATGAATTGATTACGTCCAGTTATTGTTTCTTAAGACTAGAATGTGATTTGCTTATCTGAGTTATTAAAACTTGTTTATGTGTGTTAATTGGGGGTCGACACTTAATTTGCATGCATGAATTTGATGCTAGAGTATAAGGGAGTTTCACCTAATTGTTATGAACTTATATTCACAAGTAGTAAAGGTTGCTAGTCACAATCATGTTAAGTAAATCCTAGTCAGGAGTATCATGCTTTTCATAGTTACGAATGCGTCGTCAATACTTATGGTTTTCAAAGAACTTAATGACCTTTGATATGTTTTCTATCATGCTGTCATAGTTAGGAGACTTGATAAGGATAATTTGGTTGTAATGCATCTTTCATTCAATTCAATGAACTAAGGAAAATCTAATGGTTAATTTGTGCATTCACGGTTAACTTGGGGTGTTGTCATTCATAGTCTAAAGGAATAATACCTGGAAATTGGTTTGTATGCATATGTCATGTGTGGAGAAGGACCCTGTAACTAGCCTTTCACCCTTTTCAATTCACCAAATTCGTTTTATAAAGTGTTTTATGAAAAGTTTTCTGTTTTAAGTTTTAAATTCGTCAAAAATAAAATCCCTTTTCATTAAGTCTTGTTTATTGAGTCAAAATCTGTTTTCTTTTGGTCTTTTGAGTCAAGTTTAGTTTAATTTTCGTGAAAATCACTTGTTAGGTCTAGAATTGAGTCTTTTTTATTGTTTGTTGCTGTTTTAAGTGTTTTGAGTCAGTTTTGAGTTTATAGAGTCTAGTCTAGTGTTTTTTAGTCTTATTTGTGTTGATTAGCATCCCTAGTTAGTCCCCGGCCTAGAACGATCCCTACTTATATCTTTACTACAATTGTCAACAATAGGGTTTAATTTGTATGTCAAGTTAAATTTCACATCAGCATACCACCTTTTATTCCGGTCACATTGAAAAACTAGCCTACTAGCGATGGAGGATCAAATCCTCCTTAATTCTTTGATGGGCAATATATTAGTATGAGATATAGTATTAGCAGTAGCAGTAACACTATCTGAGGAGGCAAGTGACATGATTAAGACAAAGAATTCTTTGTGGTGCAAGCAATTAGGGTTTCCCCTTTTATCATTCTGCCTTTTTCTTTCCTTTGCTTTTTCCCGGCCTCTCAGTCAAAGGCTTGGTCGTATCATCATTGGGACATAAGTCATATAACTATTACATGGAATTTCTAATCATGGGTTTCAAATTAATGGCCATCCTTGTTAATTACTAATCATGTTTACAGCGCCCATCTGGCTCAAAGATTAAAATAAATAAATGTAATAATGATGTGGTGAAGTTCCAGTTTAAAACTTTGGTCGTGGGAAGATTGGTGTGAACCTGAATCTTGTCGATGCTGTCATGATGTAAAATTAATGTTAAGTTACAGTGCTACCACAAGCTTGAATCCACACTTAATTATGAGAAAAACATCAAGTGCATGCTGTCAGATTGTCCACCCAGTTGCAGGCTGCAGCAGCTCAGCTAACACGTACATACTCTTTCATCTTTATGTTTGATGAGCGAACAATATAATATATGCATGTATGCATGCACGCTTCACATTTCAAGGGGGAAATATTTTCAGACGATTATGGGGCTTAAATTTGCGTACATAATATCCAAGACTGAGTTCACGGATGATATTTATTTTATTAAGTCTTAACTGATTAGGTTTGAGGTGGTCAAATTAGCCATAATTGGGCAAGCTGTCTCATTATTCCACTTTAGTTTTGGTCATCTTCTTTTCATGTCTTTTTGATAAACAAATTTGGGTTTTCTGGGTGCTACTTTTAAGTTTTTAACATGAGAAATACTGAAGAGATTCTCTCAAAAGTGGGACTCTTTATGAACTATTTGACACCTCCTGTTTTTAGCATAATATTTTATAATATTAATACATGAATTAGAGATAAATTGTGAGATGACAGAGAGTCCATAAAGAGTCCCACTTTAAGAGAGTGTCCTTAGCATTTCTCTTTTAACATATTTACATTGTAGGTCTCTACAGATTTTGTGTGCTTGCATCACTATGACAAAACACTCGACTCACACCTAATACACACAAAAAACAAAAATTGTTGTAACAAAGTAATTTCGCAAAGAATAATTCTATGGTGCCCAAGTTTAGGGTATTGGTACTCTTTGTAAGATTCTACAATAATCACTCATCAAATTTACTGTCCAGCGCTAAATAATCATATATAATAGAGAAGTTATAAAGTTAGAGCTGGACATTTTACATACACTACTACATTAAATACTTTGCGCCACAAGGGAGTATTTGTCGCACAAAGCATTTCCAGGTTTCATAAAACCTATGACGACGCAGAAAACGTCGCGCAAAGGTCGTGAAGAAAGACCTTGCGTGATGAAGAGTGCAATTTCGTCACGCAACAAAACGATTGCGCGACGCTTTACTGCTCGTCACGAGAAAGGTATACTAACAAAGGTTTTTCGTCATATGATATAGAGTGTAGAAGTGTACTTTGTGACGAGAAATTTCTGGGGGCCTCTATGGTTCGTCTCAAAAATGTTTGCGCGACGAAACATATAAGACGCGCGTGGTTTTGCACGATGACATACCTTTGTTGCGCATGTGTAATTTTTTATAAAATAAATAGAATTTAATAAATAGAAAAAATAGAATGTTATTAAAAAATATATTTCATACAATTGACAAAAGAAAAACAAATTAATGAATTGACAAAACAATCTATTTATAATATAAATAAAAATGTATGTACAAATACAAAGTTTAAAAAGAAAGTGGGATAAAAAACTACGAAAAAAATGAGGCATAACCTATGGGCAAGTCGTTCGGAGGTGCTTGGTAATCTTGCTGCTGGAAGGGGGTGGGGTTGGGGACGGGGTTGGCGGTCGACGGGTCTAATTGCTGATGGGAAAATTAACTTGACACACAAATTAAACCCTATTGTTGACAATTGTAGTAAAGATGTAAGTAGGGATCGTTCTAGACCGGGGATTAACTAGGGATCCTAATCAACAAATATAAGACTTAAAAACACTAAATTAGACTCTATAGACTCAAAACAGACTCAAAACACTCAAAACAGCAACAAGCAATCAAAAAGACTCAATTCTAGACCTAACAAGTGATTCCAACGAAAATCAAACTTAACTTGACTCAAAAAACTAAAAGAAAACAGAATTTAACCCAAATAACAAGACTTAATGAAAGGCGGACTATTTTTGACGAATTGAAAACTTAAAACAGAAACTTTGCATAAAACACTTTATAAAACGAATTTGGTGAATTGAAAAGGGTGAAAGGCTAGTTAGAGGGTCCTTCTCCACACATGACATATGCATACAAACCAATTTCCAGTTATTATTCCTTTAGACTATGAATGACAACACCCCCAGTTAACCGTGATAGCACAAATTAACCATCAGATTTTCCTTAACTCATTGAATTGGATGGAATACGCATCGCAACCAAATTATCCTTATCAAGTTCCCTAACTATGAAAAGCATGATAGAAAAATATATCAATGGTCATTAAGTTCTTTGAAAACCATAAGCATTGACGAGGCATTCGTAACTATGAAAAGCATGATACTCCTCCCTAGGATTTACTTAACACAATCATGACTAGTGACTTCCACTACTTGTGAATATAAGTTCATAACGATTAGGTGAAACTCCCTTATACTCTAGCATCAAGTTCATGCATACAAATTAAGTGTTGACCCTCAATCCACATACATAAATGTTTGTACCATACTTGACCAATCCCGAAACTACTGAGAACGGGTCAACATTATACCGTCAAGGACCCACAAGGTCAGAGGCCAATCACAAGGCGACACGTGTCAACATCAGATGCCAATCACAACGCGACACGTGTCAACGTCAGAAGCCAATCACAAGGGGACACGTGTCAACATCAGATGCCAATCACAGCATGACACGTGTCAATGTCAGAACAAAGCTAGAAACTCTCTTCTATAAATAGAGATCATTCTCCCACAATAATCCCTAATGTCATTTGTACTAGACTATTCACTAGAACTCACAAAATGAGAGCTTGAACCTATGTACTTGTGTAAACCCTTCACAATTAATGAGAACTCCTCTACTCCGTGGACGTAGCCAATCTGGGTGAACCACGTACATCTTGTGTTATTTGCTTCCCTGTCTCTGTCCATTTACATACTTATCAACTAGTGACCCGAGCAACCAAGCGAAGGTCACGAACTTAAAACTTTCTGTTGTACCAAAGTCCTCACTGATTTTGTGCATCAACATTTGGCGCCGTCTGTGGGAACCAACACTTATTCCCACTCTCTTCAGCTTCGTCAAGCTGGTATCCACCATTCGTATACTCTCTTTTGATTAGGCATCCCTCTCCAACATGAGGAGCGAAGGAAGCCACAGCTCACAGAATGACACCGCTCTCGCACCTAGTGCGAAGCAACGAAAGAAGGAAGGAAAAAGGGTTTCTCTTCAAGCTAAAGTCGATGAGCTAGAAGCTCAGAACAACAAGATAGTAATGAAAAATGAGGTCCTTCAAAAGTAATACGAGAAGCTCTTCGAGACGCTCCACGAAGCTAGGCATGCTCAAACACACGAGCTCGTTGCCCCTGTGAACGTCAACCATCAATCGGATGCCTTCCAACACGGAGGGTCACCTGCTTTCAACATGGGTATTCTTGATAAGGAACAAGCTACTCCTCAAAATGTCGATCAACATGAAACTTCTCTCAACCTAGCTGCTTCAACCCGAAGCAGGAGACGTGGAGGAAGGCACCTCCTAGCAGAGGGAGCGGAAGGATCGAAAGCTGTTTATCGCGACTGTCGAGACTTCCTGAAGCAACGTTGAGAGAACCCCATCCACATAAGCTTAAAGATCAATGACCCAAGGGTTTCTGAAAGACTCAGTCCCCTACCACGGCCCAGGCCGGCTACCAATTTAGGGAAGGGGCAACATGTCTTAGAGAAACATGAGGGTATAGGGGACTCAGAGGTGTTCCGACAGACATACCCTAAAAGTCAGTACGGCGAGTCCAGGGAAAAATCACATGCTCTTGATCAGACTTTCCTACTTTCAAAAGGGGATGGAAATTTCCGAAAGAAAGCTCCAGTGATACAAAACTCCACCCATGACCCCCTTGTCCTATAACTCCTTGAAGAAGTAAACAAGTTAAAGGCCGAAGGACAAGCTGAGATACCTGACTGGAATCAACCCAGGCCTGGCCCTCTTACAAGGAGGATCCTCGACACCCCACTTCAGGCAAAGACAAAACAGAAGCTTGGCTTGCAACTCTATACTGGAAAGGAGGATCCAATTGAACACCTTAACCTCTTTGAGTCTACCATGGCATACCAGATGCACACCGACGAAGAGCAATGTCTTCTCTTCTCCTCCACCCTCTCTGGTGGAGCTTTAAACTGGTATTGTCGTCTTCCACCTGAGATGGTTGACTCATTTGAGGAATGGAGGAAATTGTTTGTTTCTCAACACATCTTCAAGACCAATCGCTTGCATTCTGCAGATGATTTGTACACTATCCGCCAGAAGTCGGACGAGTCACTACGAGAGTATGCCGGCCGCTTCAGCCATGAATATTCTCGCTGCGCTAAGGCAGATGACAAGACCGCTCTCAAGGCCTTCACAATAGGCTTACATGACTGTTTCTTCAAGTACATGATCAATGCCAACACTTGGAAAACTTACTCCGAGGTGATGGCACAGGCCTATAACCACGCCTCTGCTGAGGCAAAAACATATCAAGGGAAACCCCCTACAGCCACCTCTTATCAGCAAGTAGGGAGTGGAAGCCAGATCCAACCAAATGAGAAGACGTCGGCCCTCCAAACGGCAACAGCGTATCCCCCTGCCTCACTTAATGCTTCGCCAAATCAACAGACATAACAATCTCAGGGCAAGAGGAAAGATTTCCATCCCCACCACTCTCATTTCAGTAAAAAAGAGTAAAGGGCACTATCGCGATAACCAAGGGTATCGCCACGATAATGCCCGCCCCCAGGCAGTCAACGAAGTGGGCCAAACATGTGTCAAGACACGCCCTACCCTGAGGTATGAGACATACACGCCCTTGAACACCACATGCGTGGCCATTTACCCCAGATAGCTCACTTGATATAGAAACCAAAGCCGAGAGAGCCAGTTTACAAGTCCATGAAGAACACGGGCATCTTCTGCTGCTACCATGAGCATAACAATCATGACAGCGAGAAATGTATCATCCTCCGTGATCATATTGAAGCTTTGGCACGTGAAGGAAAAATTGATCAATTCCTCCTTCACTCTCGAAGGGATAACTGTAACCAACGCCAAGTGAATGTGATATATTCCATAAGCGGCGGCATACCCATATCCGAATCTTCCAACAGGGCCATGAAAAACAGTGAACGAACTTTGAGGCCTGGTCACCAAGTGTTTCACGTGGAAGACATCAGGGGAGGCAAGTATCAAAAGCCTAACTAGGATCCAATATGTTTCTACCCTGAAGAAAAAAATAGGTCTACCAACTCAGAGACCCAGTATACATAATCCAACCGAGCTTCAAAAGGATTCACAGTACTCCAAAAATTATTCGGCAGCCTGCCACTATTACCACCAACCAGGTGATCAAAAGTACATCCAGGTTTCCACAATCATTCTCCAGTCTGCCGCTATTACCACCAACCAGGTGATCAAAAGTACATCCAGTACTCCAAAAATTATTCGGCAGAGATCGAAAGTACATCCAGTACTTCACAATTATTCGGCAGTCTACCGCTATTACCACCAACCAGGTGATCAAAAGTACATCCAGTACTCCAAAAATTATTCGGCAGCCTGCCACTATTACCACCAACCAGGTGATCAAAAGTACATCCAGTACTCCAAAAATTATTGACAAACCTGTCGCTATTATCACCAACCAGGTAATCAAAGGTACAACCCGTACTCCAAAAAATTATTCATGAGCATCACTCATGACAATCATACATAATCATACATGAGCATCGCTCATGACAATCATACATAAACATTCATGAGCATCACTCATGTCAATCATACATTAGCATCACTCATATCAATCATACATGAGCATCACTCATGTCAACATCCATGAGCATTACTCATGTCAATCAACATACACATTCATGAGCATCACTCATGTCGATCAGCTTCGAAAGCCTCATTTACAGAGCTCTAGCTTCGAAAGCTTCATTTACAGAGCTCTAAGCTTCGACAGCTTCATTTACAGAGCTCTAGCTTCGACAGCTTCATTTACAGAGCTCTAGCTTCTAAAGCTTCATTTACAGAGCTCTAAGCTTCGACAGCTTTATTTACAGAGCTCTAGCTTCGACAGCTTCATTTACAGAGCTCTAGCTTCAAAAGCTTCATTTACAAAGCTCAAGCTTCAAAGCTACAATTACAAAGCTTCAGAGCTACAATTACAAAGCCTCAGAGCTATAATTACAAAGCCTCAGGGCTACAATTACAAAGCTTCAAAGCTACAATTACAAAGCCTCAGGGCTACAATTACAAAGCTTCAAAGCTACAATTACAAAGCTTCAGAGCTACAATTATAAAGCCTCAGGGCTACAATTACAAAGCCTCAGGGCTACAATTACAAAGCCTTCATTACAAAGCTACAATTACAAAGCTTCAAAGCTACAACGCTTCAAAAACAAAAAAGTTCTCAGGCTTATAACACGGCACACGCCATACAAACAACAAACTAGTACATCCAGAGTACATGCAGAAAGTGAAGACACTTCTAGTCATCTTCATCTGAAGTCGAACCCCTGACAAAGTGGCGATGGAGTATGCTCTTCGTTTCAAATTCAAGGCGTCGAACAACGAGGCCGAATATGAAGCCCTTCTAGCAGGCTTACGTTTGGCCAAACACCTCGGGGTTAAACAAATTGATATCTTCAATGACTCCCTATTGGTGGTCAACCAGGTCACCAACAACTTTGATGCTAAGGATAGCTCTATGACAGCATACCTTGCGCAAACACAACTTTTGCTCAAGCACTTCCACTACCAGATCACTCAAGCTCCTCGAGCGGCAAATAGTCATGCAGACGCCCTGGTTGGCCTCGCCTCAGCAGTGAAAGACAAGATTGAAAAAACATTCATGTCGAACTGTTAACAACACCAAGCACCATGGTCGCGGAAGTTACAACTTACAACGGAGGGATAGTTGGATCACCCCGACTTATAAGTTCCTTGCTCATGGCACCTTCCCAAATGATAAGGTCCAGGCTAAGCAAATTCGATACAAGTCTACCCGCTACCTAATCATCAATGATCAATTCTACAATCGAGGCTTTAGCCTACCATACTTAAGGTGTCTTACGCCTGCCAAGGCGAAAATTTTCCTTCGGGAAATACATGAGGGAGTTTGTGGAGAACATACTGGATCTCGGTCCCTAGCACACAAGAGTTTTTGCCAAGGATATTACTGGCTAACACTCCATTAAGATGTCATCAAATTATCCAGCTCATGTGACAAATGTTAATGCTATGCGACTATTCCTCGCTCCCCTCCAGAGCCTCTCACTCCCATGATCATCCTTTGGCCCTTGGCCCAGTGAAGACTTGATTTGATTGGCCCAATGCCTGTAGGGAAGGGCAAGGTCCGTTACGCAATCATTGCGATTGACTACTTCACAGAGTGGGCCAAAGTAGAACCCTTGGCAACCATTACTGAGGCAAAGATAGAAGACTCCGTATGGAAGAACATCATTTGCATATTCGGTATTCCCAATGCGATAGTCACTGATAATGAGCGACAGTTCGACAACAAGAAGTTCAAGATGTTCTGCTCTAAGTTCAACATCAACTTATGCTTCGCCTCTCCAGCTCATCCCCAATCCAAATGGACAAGTTGAGGCCATCAACAAAATAATCAAGTGCACTTTGAAAACTAACTTGGACAAGGCTAAAGGTTGTTGGCCTGAATTTGTACCCCAAGTTTTTTTGGTCATATCTCACTTCATATCAGACTTCAACAGGAGAAACTCTATTCTCACTTGCCTTTGGCACAGAGGTAGTTGTCCTAGTTAAGCTTGAGCAAACTACCTTCCGAGTCCATAACTACATGCAAATTGAAAATGACAAACAACTCACCCTCAACTTGGATCTAGTCGAGGAACACATAATTTAGGCTCACTTGAGGAATATGGCTTACAAGCAGCACATCGCCAACTACTATGACTGTAGGGTCAAACCTCGCAATTTCAAAGTAGGGGACTGGGTATTAAAGAAAAGACTACTTTGCGACAGAGTCCCGAGTGAAGGCACACTTAGTCTAAACTGGGATGGAGCGTTTGAAGTCATTGGCATCAGTCGCCCTAGCTCCTACAAACTTAGAAGCTCTGATGGCAAGACCCTTGGCCATCCATGGAACGCTAATCACTTGAAGTACTACTACAAGTAGACTCACAATGTACAAGTGTTGAGCTATAGCCGTTCGACATCCTATGTAATGAAGGTCATTTGGCAATATGCTCTCTCTCGCTCCAACATGCACACTCGGCATAACCAGTGCATGACTTCACCGGGTGCATCTTATAATAGTAGGGCCACTGATGGAAAGAAGGGTCACCTAATCCACACTTCATCCAAATAATATATAACCCGATCAAGGTATCCCAAAAACCAGGGTTGAGTTGCCAGGCGCATATCTAATAAAAGATAGCATCTGCTGCAACCACGGGTGCAAAGGTAACTTCACCCCTAAGGTCATTAGTATCGGGGTGTAGAACATAACATGACCCATGGGCGGCTCAGAAGGCAACTCCTAATGATGCACCAAGCGCATTCCTACACTACCGGAGATACTACATGACTGCCTTAGGGTCTCAAGCTGCTTTTCGCTATCTAATAAGTTGTTTTCTAAATGGTCTGCTTGGAACTCAGAGCGAATTATAGGTATGGCGTCACAAACAAACCCCCTCACTCACTAGCATGGAGGAATAACCAACATTGGCTAAGGTTTGACAATTATGAAGATCAAACCATGAGAAAGCCCCACATGGAAAATCTTCAACTTCCACACAAGCTAGAGAGTTTCAAATTTCAAATGTTTAGTTCCCCCACTCAAAATAAAAAATAAAAAAAAATTCCGAAAAAAAAATAAAAAAAAAAAATTGAAGGGGGAACACAACAAAGCTTCATCAATGGAGGACAACCACAATTCTCAAAAGCTTCACACACTCTTGATCAAGATAGTGTGAAGCAAAATCAATTTATGATGCAAACAAAGCTTCACCATACAAAGCTTCACCCTACAAAGCTTCACCCTACAAAGCTTGACCATACAAAGCTTCCCCCACAAAGCTTCACCCTACAAAGCTTGACCATACAAAGCTTCACCCTACAAAGCTTCACCCTACAAAGCTTCACCATACAAAGCTTCACCCTACAAAGCTTCACCCTACAAAGCTTGACCATACAAAGCTTCCCCCACAAAGCTTCACCCTACAAAGCTTCACCCACAAAGCTTCACCCTACAAAGCTTCACCCCACAAAGCTTCCCCCACAAAGCTTCACCCTACAAAGCTTGACCATACAAAGCTTCACCTACAAAGCTTCACCCTACAAAGCTTCACCCTACAAAGCTTCCCCCACAAAGCTTCACCCTACAAAGCTTCACCCTACAAAGCTTCACCCACAAAGCTTCACCCTATAAAGCTTCACCATACAAAGCTTCACCCTACAAAGCTTCACCCCACAAAGCTTCACCTACAAAGCTTCACTACAAAATTTCAACACTAAAACATGCAAGAGCTTCACACACTCTTGATCAAGATAGTGTGAAGCTAAATAAAATTTTGTGTCCTAAAAAATAGCTTCAACTAGTCAAGCCTTTTTCTCTTTCTCCCTCTTCCGTCACCTTTCATCTATCAAATTTCCGCAACTTCTGTTCTTCTTCAATGGAGCCGAATTTTGGATATCTTATATTTCTTGAACAGATAAACAACTTTCAAGAAGGAAATATTTCTGTTTGAGCGAAGGAAATTAGAGTTTTAAAGCTCCAAACATGACAGTCAGATTCCTGCCGATTCCGAAGCTGTTGTGATGTTTCAAAGATCTGGAAGTATTTAACCATTAATTCATTCTAAATTTTTGATATGTTATGGAAGAGATAATGAGGAACAACTTCTATGAAGAAAGTATATTGATTTGAGCAAGATAAAATGGAGTTACGAAGCTAACAACAGGTCTGATGGGTTGACAGACAAATCATGAACAGTTATCATACCTGAATGTCTGGAGTTGTACTACTCTGATGGATCTCAAATTTGGATATGTTGTAGATCACAAGTTAAGGAACAACTTTCATGAAGACGACTTTGCGATTTGAGCTACATAGAAGGGTGTTATAATTGCAGCGACTCAGGCTGATTAGTGGAAACGAAAAGCAATTCCACCACAAAAGGGGGAAGTAGAAATGGGCAAAGGGATGAGACCTTGGGTCCCATTTTTTTTATTTTCCTACCTCTCAACATGAAGCAAGAAAGAATTGTACTTCACTAGGAAAGAATTGTGCTTCACCAAATAAAGCAAGACAAGGCATCAATATTCTAACAACTTGGTACCAACCAAGACACCTCCTTCGGCAACTCTCCTCGACCGGCGACTTGGGGGACTCCTATCATATGCTACTACACCTCGGTACTCGGAAGTTCCACTACTACTTAGTGACTTGGATCTTTCAAGTCCCCAATCGAGAAGTTTTCCTCACTCGGGAAATTAGGGGAGCACTGTTTCAGCCTACAGGATCCACCCACGAAGTTTCAACATGCAAACTTCAACAAAAGAAATAATTCAAAGAACTTAGTGGAGGATGCCTTAGTGTATTTAACACAATAACTGAATGAAGCAAAGCTTGTTTATTGACATCATCGATAAATTACATATATGTACATACACAAGAATCAAAACAAACAAACAGGAGGGAGCCTTCACAAAGGTTGCCCAGGAGAAGCCTCAGTACTCAACAAAGCACCAGAAAGAGGAGGCACCGGAGGGTGGTCATTTGGAACCACTGTACTGGGCAGAACCACAGAAGGAAGATGCACCGGAGGTCGATCGTTTGGAGCTTCAGTACGTGGTAAAGCTCCAGAAGACGAAGGCAATGGATGCCCTTGCAACAAACCCACAAACCTCTAATGATCACTTAGAATCTGACTCTCGGATTCCTCTAGCCGGTCAAGCTTTCTCTTCATGCCCGTGGAGTAGCTATGTGCAAGCAGGTGCAACCGTCTATTTTCATGCTTAAGCCCTCTGATCTCCTGTTTGAGGCTAATCACCTCAGCCGCCAAGGACTCAACCTGGCGGGTTCGAGCAAATAGGCGCTGGTCCATATTAGACACAGAAGCCGCACACTGAACATCGAAAGCCAGAGAATCCTTAACAGCCAACTCATCGGACCGTTTGGAAAGTAGTCTATTATCTTTGGGAGTGAAAAGATTCCTGGCCACCACCGCAGTGGTCATGTCATTCTTCATCACAGAATCCCTAACGGTAAGATGACCAGTAGGGGATAAGAAAGATGGACGCCATATGCTGTCTTGAGGAGACCTAGCGGCCTCTTCCTCATCATTCAAGTCAAAACGACGGTCGGATGGGCCAGACATTTTCAGAAATGACGAAGGAAAAATGAGGTCTAATAAATCTCAGAAGCACAAAAATGAAGGGAAGATTTCTACAAGCAGTAACTCTCTGAGCGTACTTCTTGAACACAATTGGTGCCCCTATAAAAGAAAAGGCAACAGGGCCGTTTGTTCGAAAATCAAAGAGGCACCGCTCCTCGAATTTCGAGAGCCAGATCTCCTTGGATAAAATGTGTCTGCAATGTTTACACGCAACATCAGCTTTCCAGATATCACGGACCACTTTTTCAAAGTGCTCTGACAAAGTTAAGGCACGAGAATTTCGAAGTTCCAGCTACCCTACTATTACCCACAAGGGTAAAGGAATAGCACCACTACATGCTAATTGGGAAATCACTATACGAGTCAAATCTGTCATCTATGGCAAAGCATACCCATAAGAATGCCTAATTTTTCCTCATCTTCGAGAATACACCTTCAACAGATATGCTTGTTCAAAAATCGAAGGGGCAACGCTTTCCGAACTTCGAGAGCCAGATCTTCAACAGATTTGCTTGGTACAAAAATCGAAGGGACAACGCTTTCCGAACTTCAAGAGCCAGATCTTCAACAGATTTGCTTGGTTCAAAAATCGAAGAGGCAACGCTTTCCGAATTTCGAGAGCCAGATCTTCAATAGATCTGCTTGGTTCAAAAATTGAAGAGGCAACGCTTTCCGCATTTCGAGAGCTAGATCTTCAACATACCCGCTTGTTCAAAAATCGAAGAGGCACCTCTCTTCGAACTTCGAAGAGCCAGATTTTCCTGGATATAATTTGTCGGCACTTTTCACAAGCAACATCAGCTTTCCGAATATCACGGAACACTTTATCAAAAGATCTCTGACAAAGGTAAAACACGTGAATCTCGCAGCCCCCACTGTATTACTGTAATCAAGAAGGGTAAAGGAACAACATTACTACTTGCCAATTGGAGAATTCCTATATATGCCAACCTTCATCCTCCACGACCAAGTAGACCTCTAAAATTGCTCAACCTTTCCTCACATCCGAGAGGGCACTCCCAGCAAAACCTCTCGAAATACTCGGCTTTCTTTCCTCCCGATAATACCTTTGCAAACAAGCCACACCAGAGCAAGAATATCTCATATCATCAGGGACAAAAGCAAGAGTATCCCATATCATGCTTTTTCCCTGTCTTTTCCTTTGCCCTTGCTCTTACCTGCAAGACAAGGAGAAAGAGAGCAATCAGCCAGCACTTGGAATCAAGCTTCCAGTCAGGAACCGATTGCCTGGAACCCCTTCCTGATTGCTTACCTAGCATTGCCCTCGAGTACTCATCTTCAACATTTTGTGATTCAAGAGAAGATGCCACATCTGGATGGAGAACAGATAAGGCAAGTGAAACTGATACCTTGAAGCATGTGGAGACAACGTGCTAATTCATCCTCAACTAAACTGAGGATCACTTGCCATGTAAGATTACTCCTGGTCCGATTTCCTTCAAAAATCAAGCCACCAACAGCCCTTGAAGAAATTACAAGTCCAATTCAAGATCAAGTCTTCTATTCCTTGCTAGGAAGCCATCCAGCTCAGTTCAAGAATAAACCTGTGGAAAGATACTTCTTCAAAAGCAAAAGTACCTCATATCATCAGAGTCGAAAGCAAAAATATCTCATGGCATGCTTTTCCTTTACCCTTGCTCTTGCCTACGGGACAAGGAGAAAGAAAGCAATCGGTCGGCACTTGGAAAGGTTGAACAAAGAAATAGACCATCACCTCTACCTCGTGCTTGCCTGCCGTTCAGAAGAAACAAGCAGAGAAGAATGCAGCATGATGAGCTGTAACAGATCACTATAGCATGACACCCTGCCTTGCACAATCATATAACTCAGCAGAAGGAGTCTGAGTTGAATCCAAAAGCTCGAGAAGCTTCAACAACCTTTCGCTGGCACCGTCGCCAAAGAGCAAAGCCTCGCCATACCGCACCCACTACTTTGTCAACAGTAAAAGTATCCCATATCATCAGGGTCAAACGTACTCTAGATTTGACAGACTTGTTTTGACCCTCAAATTCCTGAGTTGGCCCGCTTATTTGGAGGAAACGAAAAAACCCTCCAACCCAGTTCAAGAATAAGCCTGTGGAAAGTTACTTCTTCAAAAGCAAAAGTATCTCATATCATCTCTTCTCCCCTTTCTTCTCTTTATCCTTGTAGCTAAATGAGAGACAAGTAGAAGGAGAACAATTAGCCGGAACCCGAAGTCAAGCTTCCGATCTAGACCAGATTACTTGGGCCTCCTTTCCCTGATTGCTTACCTTGTTTGTTACCTCTTTCGGCAGATCTCCTCACTCAGAAACTTGGGGGCTCCTACTATAGTGTTTGTATCACACTTGACCAAGCCCGAAACTACAAGTAAGCTTCAATTGAAAATGATACATTACCTTATGCGTCAACATTAGCTAGAGATACCACTCATGAATGGAGGAGAAATGCTTCCAGAGAAGATGCCACTTCCATCTATGGAACAGAAAAGGCAAGTGAAAACGACACCACGCTTCAGTACTTGGAAGTTTCGGGATTACTCAGTGGCTTGGAACTTGGAAGTCCCTAACCGAGGAGCTTCCCTCACTCGGGAACTTAGGGGAGCACTGTTTGTACCATACTTGACCAATCCCGAAACTACTGAGAACCGGTCAACATTATACCATCAAGGACCCACAAGGTCAGAGGCCAATCACAAGGCGACACGTGTCAACATCAGATGCTAATCACAGCGCGACACGTGTCAACATCAGAAGCCAATCACAAGGCGACACGTGTCAACATCAGATGCCAATCACAACATGACACGTGTCAATGTCAGAACAAAGCTAGAAACTCTCTTCTATAAATAGGGATCATTCTCCCACAATAATCCGTAATGTCATTTGTACTAGACTATTCACTATAACTCACAAAATGAGAGCTTAAACCTATGTACTTGTGTAAACCCTTCACAATTAATGAGAACTCCTCTACTCCGTGGACGTAGCCAATCTGGGTGGACCACGTACATCTTGTGTTGTTTGCTTCCCTGTCTCTGTCCATTTACATACTTATCCACACTAGTGACCGGAGCAACCAAGCGAAGGTCACGAACTTGAAACTTTCTGTTGTACCAAAGTCCTCACTGATTTTGTGCATCAACAATAAACAAGTTTTGATAACTCAGATAAGCAAATCACATTCAAGACTCAAGAAACAATAACTAGACGTAATCAGTTCATATACAACATATAATCATGGCTTCGAATTCACCTCTAACTATAAAGAAATTAGTTCCTCATGTCTTTAAAAACATAAAACCAAATTAAAACAAACATTGAAATAAATTTAAGGATAGAGAGAACCATAAACGTCCCAGCAATTTCAATGGCAGATTTTGAATTCTCCTTGGATTGCAAGCCACGACACAAGCTCATTCCTTCTTTCCTTGCAAGCACAATGGGTTGTGGAGGGGTGTATGTCGAATTGGTGAGAGATGGGGGTGGTTAAACCCTTTATGTGGCACAAGTGATGAATATATAGGGTTAAAAGGCACGGCAGAAAGGCTTAGTGTAGGAGAGGGACTAAACAATCCAAATCCATAAGCAAAAGACTTTCTAGAAGGACAAAAACCAACCAGGGAAAGGGATAGGGGGATGCGGCAGGTTTATAGGGCATCTAGAAGGTCCAGGCACCATGTTTCTAGGGTCAGGGATTAGGTTTCTAGACAGGTAAAGGCAAGGCACAAAACTAGGCCTCTAGAAAGGAATATGCGGCACCAATGTAGGAAAAGGATTAAGGTCTTCTAGAAACATGTTTTAGGCATCCTAATATGAAAATGAGTCCCATTTGCAGCTGGAATTAAGGTAGGATAAGATTAGGGTAGGATAAGATAAGATAACGTTTGTTTGGATAAGATAAGGTTGGATAAGGTTTTGGATAATGTTCCTTCTTTTTAGCTGATTCTTTATCTTCTTTGTCTTGGATTTATTTCTTCAACTCTTTTGCACATTCCCAACCTCTCTTGAACTTCAAATTCGTCCATCCACCTTGCTCCTTACTTGTGATATCCATTCTTGGCTCAAAATTGCTCTAAAATGCTCCAAATTGCACTTTCTTACCAACTTTGTCATTTGGACCTACAAACACACGAAAATAGCTGAAAACACTCTAATAAACAATAACTAACTAAATAAATGCAAGAAAACATGCTAACTAAGTCGCATAAATATGCTCCTATCAAATTCCCCCACACTTAGCTTTTGCTAGTCCTCGAGCAAAACAAAACAACAAAACATAACCTAAACCTTCCAACATTCATCTCAGGGATTTCCAATGGAACATGACATGTTAAAAATCACTACTTACATAGATTTTAGCCATCCTTACCCTCTAACTTATACTTAATCACAGTAGCCACCCACTAGCTCTCATTTAATCAATTAAAACAACATTTTGAATGTAGTAACATGCCTTAGAGAATCCCTCAATTCCTTACAAGATATATACTCTATATTTTCACACAGATTTTCTGACTACACTCCCTACGCTAGGTATATGTGAGAAGATTGATGTAAACATGTAGACTAACACTCACATATGTTATAACAAAGAAGCACTTTCTAGAATTATTAATACAACATGTATATGATCTCATGAACGGAATGCTACTACTTAGACGCGAGAACCAGGGATTCCATATGCTCATACCAATCTCAAACTCCACATATTGAAACACATAACAATCAAGATAGAAGTCTAAATGAAATCAACACTTAGAATTCACTTTTGAATGCAGCAAATAACTTTGAACTTTGAGGGGATTGCGTACAACTTAGGGTCATATTCAAACTTTTTGGACCCTTTCTCCAACAACCAATACTTGTGAGCTCTTCCTCACTTCTTTCACACTCTTTTTTTTTTCTTTTCTTTTTTCTACCCGTGCCCTTTCTATTTCTTTGGCACACAAAACCACTAAAAACCTTCTCCCACACTCATTTTTCTGCATATTGTAGATCAAAAGGAATTCCCTCTAAGTCATGCTTCACTATCCTTTAAGGACAAGGGTATGGATAGTCCTATACTAGGCTACGTAAGGATAATGTGGCTAACAAAGAAAATAAGCTAAGGTTTAAAGGGTTTAAACCCACAAAACATATGCAAGAGAGATAAGGCTTTTTGGCTCTGGTTTTAACTAAACAACTTCATCTTGTTATTTGTTATGCTAATCAATTTCATGCTTTGAATGAAACGGGCATGAGTTCTAGTATTTGGAACTAAAGTGATGAAAACGCATTCTAAGTAGCAACCAAGCAAAGAAATAATGAGATCATGCAACGACTTTAGAAAACAAGAATGCCAAGATTAATAACTCTCCAAATAACCTATAGGCTCAAGTCTCTCAGGGTTGTAGCGTTAGTTTCAGTTTCTTCCTTCAAGCATGTTATAAAAAATGATTTTTTTTTCCTTTGTGATTACATGTGAATTCATAAATGACAACTACAACTAAGCATAAACCAAAGAGCATATCAAACTTCCATCCATGTTTGTAACTTTCTTTAACAGTCATGCAATTGATAGGAGCATATTTAAGCGACTTAGTTGGCTTGTTCTTGTGCATTTATGTTGTTATTCTTTAGTTATTTTAGTCTTTTCAGCCATTTTCGTGTGTTTTCAGGTTCTAAGGACAAAGTATGCAAGAAGGTGCATTTTGGAGCCTTTTGGAGCAAAATTGGGCTTGGAATGGTTATCACATGTTTGGAGCAAAAGGAATGGACGAAATTGAAGACTTGAAGATGTTAGGATTCCTAATTGACGAAGGATTCCTAATTGAAGATGGATTCCTACTTAAACAAGGATTCCTACTTGAAGTAGGAAAGTTAAGCCAAGGTTTCCTATTTTGGTTTGACCTTTCCTAATCCTAATTGTCCCTAAGTTCCAGTAACATTGAAGGCCTCCTATGCATTTTAGGACACAAATTGAACCTTCCCTGCATTAAACGAGCCTTTGCCGCACCATCCCCTTATTTCCCATCCTTGCCGTGCCTACTTGCCCAATTCCCTTAGGATGCTAACTTTAATTCCTAATTCCCTTAAAGTTTTGGTTTAATTTCTGTTTCCTAAATTGTTTCCTAGCTTTATTACCATAAAGTCTTTAAATAAACCTTCCTTGGCAGCACAAAAGGTTGCATTCACTCACCCATTCATCCATTCACGCCAGAATTCATCCCTACACCTTTGCCGCAATTTCCATTAATCCTAAACATATTCCTGACCCCAAAACACATCCCATACACTTCACCCATCTTTGTGCCGCAACAAAGAGGAAGGAGGAGAGCCCTTGGACGTGCCTGCCATTCGAGTTAGGATTGCTGGAATGTTTTAGGTGTAATCTTTCTTTTGTTTTCAATGTTTCAATTCAATAATCTTTGTTCTGTGAGTATGAGGAACTAAACCCCTCTTAGCTAGGGGGGAATTCAAAACCATGGTTATACTTGCAATATGATTTGATTACATCCAGTTGTGATTCATAAGTTGTGAATTCAATTTACTTATCTGTTGAATTAAAACTGATTTGTGTGTGTTGGTTGAGAGTGCACGCTTAATTTTCATGCATAAATCTGATGCTAGGATATAAGGGAGTTTCACCTAATCATTATGAACTTATATTCATAAGTAGTGAAGGTTGCTAGTCACAATCGCGTTAAGTAAATTCTTGGCATAAGATTCATGCAATTCATAGTTACAAGTGCCTCGTCAATGTTTATGATTTTTAGAGAACTTAATGATCTTTGTTTGTATCTCTATTATGCAATTCATGTAGGGAACTTGTGGAGAATGCTTTGAGTTGTTGTATGCAATCATCCAATTCAATAAAATTAGGAAAATCTGAGGGTTAATTAGTGCAATTCACGGTTAATCTGGGGCGTTGAGAATTCTTGGTTTATTGAAAAGCAACTGGAAATCGTTTTGTTTGCAAGTATGTCATGTGTGGAGAAGAACCTCCTAGCTAGCCCATCATCTATAGTTTTACCTAAATTCGTGCAGATTTCATTAGTTCTTTAATTTACTTGTTTTGTTTTCAAATTCGTCAAAACCCAATCCCAATTTACTTTGTTGAGTCATGTTAGTTAGAAACTGATTTAGTTTGTGTTTTTAAGTGTTTTGAGTCAAGTCAAAACCTATTTTCGTCCAAATTTACTCTGAGTTGTTTTAGTGTTTTAGAGTTTAGTTTTGCATTCTTTGAGTCTAGTTTAGTGTTTTTAACTTAGTTTTACGTTTTTGAGTCAGTTTCAAGTGTTTTAGCAATCCCTCCTAATACTCGATCTAGAACGATCCCTACTTGCATCTATACTACAATTGTCAACAAGAGGGTTTAATTTGTGTGCTTATATATTTCGCATCAGCAAAAACCAAATCCTCATCATTGTGTTGGAAGGTACCCTAAGACACAAACACACAAAAACGACTCTAAAAACGGCTCTTTTTGGTATTTTTCAAAACTTTTTCGAATTTTTTTGTAAATTTTCGTATTTTCTGCTATAGGACACATTAAAACACTTCAAAACACACTTAAAACAGTGAGTAACAACTCTAGAAATGCTAGGTGATAAAATCCCACGAATTTTCAATAAAAACACTTGTTTACCCCCCCATATTTAAACGAAACATTGTCCTCAATGTTTTAAGCATAGACTCACACACAAGCAAGCTAACAACACAACTAAAAAACATGACAAGCATGGCAAAGTAAAAGCAATAAAGAGTAGGGTTAGAAACGCAAATCTGGTTGTGATGCCGGAGCTTCCTAGTTCTTCTTATTTGCATGGGTTGCCTCCCAAGAAGCGCTTGCTTTAACGTCTTCCAGCCGGACGATACCTCCTTTTAAGTTTCATTGGAGCCCACGGCCTGGAGGGGTATATCCTCCACTACATGCTCCTCAAAGTGCTTATAATATGGCTTCAAACGATGTCCATTCACTTTGAAATCGTTTCTGGTCTTTAAACTTTGAATTGGGACTGCACCATAAGGAAAGACATTAGTAACAACAAACGGGCCCATCCATTTAGAACGTAACTTACTTGGAATCAATCGATGGGGGGAATTGAAAAGTAACACTTTCTGCCCTATGACAAACGTCTTGGTACAAATCATCTTGTCACGGAATGCCTTTGACTTCTCTTCGTAAATAAGAGCGTTCTCGTACGCCTTGTTCCGAATATCTTCAAGTTCATTCAATTGAAGCTTCCTATGATTTCCAGCTGTATCAAGGTCTATATTGAACGTTTTAACGGCTTAATGTGCTTTGTGCTCCAATTCAACCGGAAGATGGCATGGTTGCCCATAGATGAGCCGAAATGGGGACATTCTAATTGGCGTTTTGTAGGCTGTACGGTATGCCCACAATGCATTATTTAAACGCAAGCTCCAATCTTTCCGGTTTGGCCCAACGGTCTTCTCCATAATCTGTTTGATTTCTCGATTAGAAACCTCGGCTTGCCCACTTGTTTGAGGATGATAAGGTGTTGCCACCTTATGCGTGACGTTATACTTCTTGAGCAGCGCCTCAATGGTTCGATTGCAAAAATGGGAACCCCCCTCACTTATAAGAACTCTTGGCATTCCAAATCTAGCAAATATGTTAGTTCTCACAAAATCTGCAACCACTTTGGAATCATTAGTACGGTTCCACCCATTTCAAAACATAATCAACCGCAAGTAAAATATAAACAAAACCATGAGATGAAGGAAAAAAACCCATGAAATCAATGCCCCAAACATCAAAAATTTCGACACAAAAGATAGGGGCCTGCAGCATTTGATCTTTTGAACCAATGTTTTCGGTTCTTTGACAACGATCACATGTTATGCAAAAAGTTCTAGCGTCCTTAAAGATAGTAGGCCAATAAAAACCACACTCAAGTACTTTACGTGTAGTCCTTTGAGTGCCAAAGTGACCTTCACATGCATAAGTGTGACAAAAAGTTAAAATCGAATGAAATTCAGAATCATGCACACACCTATGAATGATTTGATCAACGCAATATTTCCACAAATAAGGATTATCCCATACATAAAAACGAGCCTCTTTCTTAAGTTTATCATGTTGGTGCTTATTTAGAATGCTTGGAACTTGTTTAGCGACCAAATAGTTAACTAAATCAGCATACCATGCCGCAGTTACCTCGATGGGCAGCAACTGCTCATCTGGGAATGTCTTTGGGATAGGCATGGCATCCTCTTAATGCACCATACGGCTCAAGGGGTCAGCTACCACGTTTTCACTTCATTTCTTGTCCTGGATTTCGATATCGAACTCTTGGAGAAGAAGCATCCAACGAATAAGCCTTGGTTTGGCCTCCTTCTTCGTAAGTAAGTACTTCAATGCTGCATGATCAGAGTAGATTATAACTTTAGTACCAAGTAAATAAGAACGAAACTTATCTAAAGCGAAAACAACACCAAGAAGTTCTTTTTCCGTTATGGAATAGTTCAATTGAGCGTCATTCAAGGTCCGAGAAGCATAGTATATGACGTGTGGCTACTTGTCCACTCTTTGTCCCAAAACAGCCCCTAATACATAATCAGAAGCATCGCACATAAATTCAAAAGGAAGGCTCTAATTTGGTGGAACAATGATGGGGGTCGAAGTGAGCATTTCCTTGAGGTGTTTAAAGGCCTTCTCACATTCCTCATTGAACTTGAAGGGCACATCTTTCTGAAGGAGACGGCAAAGGGGGTTGGAAATCTTTGAAAAATCCTTGATGAATCGCCTATAGAATCCTGGATGTCTAAGAAAAGAACGAACCTCTCTAAGCGAAGTAGGAGAGGGTAAGTAGCGTACAAGATCTATTTTCAATTTATCAACCTCAATTCCCCTTTCTGAAACGATATGACCTAAAACTATACATTGTTTTACCATAAAGTGACATTTCTCCCAATTCAGAACAAGGTTAGTTTCAACGCATCGTTTCAAGATTAATGTGAGATTATCCAAAAAATTATCAAACGAATCACCAAATACACTGAAATCATCCATGAATACCTCAATAATCTTCTCAACGAAAATCTGAAAAGATGCTTACCATACGTCGTTGAAATGTGGCAGGTGCATTGCATAAACCGAATGGCATGCGACGATAGGCAAAGGTACCAAAGGGGCATGTGAAAATGGTCTTTTCTTGGTCATCCGGGGCTATGACAATCTGATTATATCCCGAATAACCATCCAGAAAACAATAAAAAGAATGACCGGCTAACCTTTCTAGCATTTGATCAATGAACGGCAAAGGGAAGTGGTTCTTCCTTGTGGTGGCGTTGAGCTTCCTATAATCAATGCACACTCGCCACCCTGTTTGAATATGGGTAAGCACAAGCTCATTCTTGGCATTCTTCACCACTGTAACGCCCGATTTCTTTGGAACAACTTGAACCGGTGAAACCCAATGGCTATCCGAGATAGGATAAATCACTGCACAATCGAGAAGCTTGATAATCTCCTTGTTCACAACTTCCATCATCGGAGGGTTGAGTCGGCATTGAGCCTCTCGTGTTGGTTTAGCCCCCTCCTCTAGAAGTATGTGCTGCATACAGGTTGTAGGGCTAATACCCCTAATATCGGCCAACGTCCATCCTATGGCTGTTTTATGCTCTTTCAACACCCGAATCAATTTTTCTTCCTCTAATGTCGTGAGTGTTGAAGAGACTATGACCGGCAACGTTTCTTTGTCTCCCAAATAGACGTACTTCAAATGATTTGGTAACGGTTTAAGTTCAAGAATCGGGGCCTGAATCACTGAAGGTAACAACTTATTAGTAGAAACAGGAATTAAAATTGAGATCGGAGGCTTACCAAGATGTTGTGGCAATGCCCCTAGGGCAGC